>CM042049.1:115369612-116838362 GCA_023525745.1 Arctium lappa
CTATGGCATTGCCCAACAAGGCGAAGGCCCCAAAAACGCCCATCAGCGGACTACCCATCGTCATGATAGCACAACCCGGACTCAACCCTCCTAGTGTACACTTGAAAGGACAAGGTCATAAAACATGAGTCCCGGAGTCCAACCCCGTACCACCCAATTGACCATCAAATAAGACTGACTTACGTGCCTATGGATCCAATGTAACACAGTCTAAGATTACATGACTACACATGAATGGCTCACGCACTCGAGCATGTAATTAACAACGGTATGCAACAAGGTGCATTAATATTTAAATCATAAATGGGACACTATGTCGAGTCATTAAAACCGGACAAATGTCCCTAAGACTCTTTTAAGCCAACACCGAGCTAAAATGCCCAAAATCCATTTGACCAACAATTAACGTTTTCCCAAATGATGAAACGCATCTAAATGGCGTTTATGCAGACATATACTTAAAAGATGTGATTTACTCAAAACTCGACATGGGTTGGGACATATCATTTTCCAAATGGGTTTATGAAACCAAATATACCAAAAAATGCATATATCATGAATTGGACCTCGATTGTACGAAAATCATCAAATGTGCATAAATCATAAAATAGACCTTACTTATACAAAATCCCAAATATAAGCTTTTCAAGAGATTAACACAACCCAAGTTTATCAAATATGAAAATTTACCGAATTACTCACACTTTGACAATTACTAAGTAAAACGCATTTTTACTTCAAAATACACATTTTGGCATGTACATAGTTTTTGCAAGTCAACTTGAACTCACCTTGCTAGGTTAAGTTAAACCTAGGTTTCAATCCCCAACCATTGGCCTCCAAAAGCATAGATCCCACCCAAAACATTCCGAAGACATCCATTCCAACTTTTCAACTCAAGCTTCCAAAACCTAGATCCATACATTTCCAACCACAAATAATCATATTCAACCCTTAGAATTGTTCCCCAAGTATTTACACGAACATTTCATCTTATACCCCAAAACCCTAATTTTCTATACTTGAAGAAGGAGAAGATTACCTCAACTAATAGCTTGAATCCACCAACCCAAAACACATGTAAGTCACCAAAACGAACCATAAGCTTTCAAATCTTCAAATGATGAAAAGTTAGATGAAACCCCCAAGAGCTTGGTGAGGAAGATGAAGATGAAGGTTTTGGGGTTCAAGATCCCAACTAACTAGATGATGAAGAATCATGTGGTTTAAGGAGAAAACCCTCAAAATGGGTTAGGGTTTGTGGGGAAGAGAGGAAATGGTTTGGGAGAGAATGGGAAGGAATTAGAAGTGAGAAATGAGAAGATTGGGTGAAAATTCGGACATTTTAGGAGACAGTGGCCGCGGGTGACCTTGCCACGCGATAGTGACATTGTCACTATCACGAGGGCACTCTCACGGGGATTGTACAGCGGGTGGTACTCCCTCGGCGATTGTGCCACGCGATAGTGACAATGTCACTATCGCGAGTCACATTCGCGCCACTCGTACCGAACCCAGAAAAGGGTCAAAACTCGAGATTCTCGCATGGGTCGACTTACGGTTCGAAAGCACAACATTTCACTCAGAAAGATAGACGGAAGGCGGAGAGATTTCCAACGAAGGACGGAGACTTACTTTGCGAAAAACCGGGTGTTACACAGGGCGTTATAAAATGCAAGCCACGAGGATGCAATCCATAGATATTTCATTTTAGGGACCCAAAGTGTTAAAACCAATAAACCACAGGGAACAAATATGTAATTTACTTTATTATCTATGTGTAATCCTTCGTAGGGCTGTAAACGAACCGAACGAACACGAACGAAGGCTTGTTCATGTTCGTTCGTTTAACTTAACCGAACAAACGAACGAACACGAACGGTAAATGAACGAAAATTTTTGTGTTCATGTTCGTTCGTTAAGAAATTATGTTTGTTCGTGTTCGTTTATGTTCGTTCATTAAGAGTTAAACGAACGTAAACGAACGAACATAAATGAACATAAACGAACGAACATAAATGAACATAAACGAACGGTAAACGAACGAACATAAATGAACATATACGAACATAAATGAATATAAATGAACACAAATGAATAAAAAACAACCACCGTTACTCATAATTTCGTTCGTAAAAAATAACATAACAAAATAAAAAAAATGGATATACTTAGGAGATATAAAAAAGGAATTTTAAAAAAGTAATTTAATTAATGCTTTGACAAATTAATGTCATAATACATATAAATATATTTATATATATAAACAAATATAAACGAACATAAACGAACGTAAACGAACATAAATGAACGAACATAAACGAACGAACATTAACGAACATAAATGAACGAACGTTCACGAACGTAAATGAACGAACGAGACCATTGTTCATGTTCGTTTATTTAACTAAACGAACAAAAAAATGTGTTCATGTTCGTTCATTTATTAAATAAACGAACATAAATGAACTTCCCGCCGAACAGTTCACGAACGGTTCACTGAACGTTCGGTTCGTTTACAGCCCTTTCCTTCGTATTTAAAGAGTTCACTATTAATAAGAATTTACATCTTTCTTTCTATCTACTTTATTTGTTCTTTTAAACTGTTTATCTTTTAGTTGTTCGACAATAACTTCATCAAATGATGTCATCAGTCTGGAGTCTAGACTAGGCCGAACCTTCAGTCCTTTTTTAGATGAAATGTTTTTAGTAGGAACAAATAAAGGCTGTATTATTTCTTTATAAATCAATGAAATTCTTTTTTACCTTTTCAGAACATATTAAGGCCAAAAGCCTAAACCAATACCCGTCTTTTTCGGGCCGGACCATACCAATATTGAATACTTTTACAGGACGGGACCAAGCTAGATTGCCCATACAAGTTCATACATTTTTTCCGATTCAGGATTTTTTGTTTGTATCGTGAACTAGACCAAACTTTTTTTTATACCGCTCCATATACATGCAAGTTTTATCATCAAACTACGGTGTTCCATCACTAATTTTATTTAACCTTACGGATTAATGTGAATAATGCTAGGGTTGTGTTGAGTGTCACTTTATTATGCCTTTGAGATATTTTCTAAATATGTTCTTTTAAATCCCATAATTATTATTAGAATGTAAAAGAGAGCGAAAATTTGTTGTGGGTTTTAAATATTTATAAGGATTAAAAAGGCGAGGATGTAAAAGAGATGACTAAAATATGAAGTCCACATGCAAAGAGCGTTGAATGTACATGCACCTAATCATCATATTGCAAGATATTTCATCATCCTCAAAACAAATGTCTACATACTAATCTCTCACGCACATACACACACATATATAGATATAATTATCATAAAAATTATGAGATTAATATATTAATATTATCGTTCCATATTTCCACCTTGCAATGTAACTGAAAATAACGATAAAAGAAGATGAACTTGTTTTGATCATGCATGATGTCATTGTTTCATACAGTCTACAAAGCTAACTAGCGATTGGCTCCCAAGGTGTGGATATGAAGCGGTTTTGTCATCCCTGTCCCTATTCCCAATTCTCCTAATATGTTTCCGTTACCATATCTATCCTCGTCGCACGAGTTAGGGAAATGAATCCCCTTTCCTTTGGGATAAGAGCCCATCGCCAACAAAACACATTTAATTCATAAATGTCGTTACAAAGCAATTCAACTAAGATTGCATGCATTTTATCTCTAATCACCCCATTTCACCATTTTACTTTTCTATCAAGAGATTAATTAAGGGGTCGTTTATTAAAGGCATATTGGGTAAGTGCTTACCGGCAAGAGCACCACTTTCACTTACCTTATCGGGTAACATTTTCAGCTATTAAAATGGATTATTGGTAAACATCTTTTACCCGGTAAGCGTTTATCGGGTAAGAGTTTTCACTCTCACTTACTGGATAAGATTTTCGGTCCTTGAAATGCTTCATACTGGGTAAAATTATAGGTCCTTGTCATGCTCAACCGGAAGGTAAATAACACACGATAAATGTTTACCCGGTAAACGTTTGATAAACAACCCCTAAGATTCACAAATTTACTGATCAATTCTTTATATTGATCACACTAAGGGGTTGTTTGTTTTTTAAAAAAAATCTTTTATTGACTCTTAAGTCTGAATCGTTCAGACATTTTTACACATCACCTCTTATTTATCATAACTAAATTAAGACTTCAAACTTTAGACCTATTAAAAAACAAACGACACCTAAGTGTCCAATAAAATGGGATGGTGGTCTTTGCTGTTTTGTAAGCATGATTAAGGGGAGGGTTTTAATTAAGTTCTAATCATGTGATTCATGATAAGAAAAGCAGAAAGAATGAGATTAATTATGGTTAAGCATTTTGTGGGGTCTTCAATTATTTGATACTCGCTTTATTCCCATAACTACACTTGTAAGTCCTAAAATATTCATTTAAATCGATACGAATATATTTAGCACTTTGGAAAATAGCAATAATTATATCAAAAAGTACTATAAAGTGTCATGGATACAAAAGAAATTAGTATTAAATTTGTTAAATAATAAAATCAAAAATGTTAAATACAAATAGATACGACATTTAATGATAAAAACGGTCAACCAAAGAGTACCAAAGGGGGTATGAGTTTTAAGTCGAAAAGAAAACAAATAAATTGAAAATCTATACTACATATTTACCCAAAAAAATTGTTAAATTCCAAGCCATGCTAAACCTTACCAAATTTTTATTTATAAGATCAATCTTGTTGTCAATTTTTAATAGTTATGTTTTGATTATAATGATTCTCAAAAATTGCATAAACTCATGAATGCAACACAATATTATTTTCATAAGTTGGTGGCTTATGGCATGCTCCATTATAGTTTTGTTTTTATATGTTTTTGGAAATATATATATATATATATATATATATATATATATATATATGCTCAATTATTTAGAATTTTAAATGTTTATTTCACTTAGGCTGGGGACCTATTGGGACAATGATACCTATGCCAATTCTATAAATCAAATTCCACGAAAATATTATTCACAAAATTGTTGTATGGTGTCGTCGGTAGATATCTCTGGATCGTAATAGATTCCATTAATAAGAGAACTATTTTTAATGATAAGAATTAACATTTCTTTCGTTACAAAACAAATGATTTTTATCTATAAAAATCATCCAGATAAATTTTCAACGGCAATTACCAACGAATCACCCACAAAGTACCAATAGTTCCGGCCGAGGCCTTTACTATTTAGGGGTTGCACACCTAGGGCCCATAGTAAATTGGGGCCCAAAATTTTTAGTATATAGTGTATTTGAAAAAAATAGTAAATACAAGAGACAAAATTTCTTAATATCTAATAAGACCCAAAAATAATTTAGTATTTTGTTAAAGATCAACTGCTTATTGTTTCTCTATGTTATTTTATCTAGTATAAAGTCTAAAACCAATTGCCTATAAAACTTTGATATATATTCTCCATCATTCATCTCTCATCGACTCTTTTAATTATTCCTTCCACGTGAATTTTATTTCTGTATTAGAATATAATACATTTCTTGTAATAACTAAGAAAACACACATCTTTTGGAGAAAAAAAAATTCCAAGCGTATGTGACGATCTAACTTATATCTATGTTTAGGATTTCAAAATCAATCTTGTTTTTTCATTCATTATTTGACTTCTTATTACCTAATTTTGAGTGCATGGATCTTAAGTACTCTTCTATCTCTAAAATAAGAATAAGATCTCAAATTATAACTAACAGGGGCTTCTGATTCTAAGATTGATGGCTCCGAGAAAATTTGTTTTAACCCTAAAAGTTTATGGAAGACAATAACATCAGGTGAGATGGAAATCCAACTGATTTATTTTGACTTACAATTAGTCAATATTGTGACCTCAAACGATGTCAATTTAACCAAAGGGCCTTTGGTCTAGCGGTATCAGAGTTTCTAACCTCCTATGAGGTCAGGGGTTCAAACATCACCAATGGTGAGGAGAGTGTGTGAGTTTATTTGTTGCATTTGTCGTATATAAATATTATATACTAAAAAAAACGATGTCAATTTATATATTAAAAAGTATATTATAGGATGTTTTTTTATGATGGAACGGATTGACAATTCTATGTAAAATGATATGGTAGATAATATTAATTTAGAAATAAGTATTGATTGATTTTGCGCCTAGGAATACTCGAAAAAAAACAGTTTTATATTAATAATTAGTATTTATTGAATTCCATGTTATTTCTGATGATAAAAACAATATATTGAAGAGCTTTTTCATACTTATCGATGACCTTTTTTATATTTCGCCCAAGACCTACAAAATGTCAGGAACGGGCCTAGTTCCGATGATCATCCACGAATCACCCATAAAATCCTTAGGTAATCTGTCCCTTATATGAATTTCCCACAACAATTTACCCACCAATTTTTATGACGGTTTTGTAATGAATCACCCATTTAGCAACGGATTTTCCAGAGAAAATTTTGAAGGTAAAAATCTTCCATTTGGTAGTGAATTTACGCCAAAGGCAAAAATGTAAAATAAGTTTCAAAACCGAAAATGATAAAATCTCATTATTTTCACAATTCAAGTGACGCAACAGACTTATTTTTCAAACAATGACCGAACAATTTTCGCATGTCAGAAGATTACGAAGTAATTTTGGATGGAAATGTAGTTGTATGCATACGTCCGATCCATCTTTTTGATATAAAACATTTGATTACATTCATCGAACATTTAACAAAAGCTCGATTAATTGTAATGCACCGTCTACACTAAAATAAATCGAAATAAACATAATTGGTTGATTCTTAAAAGCTAAAAATAATATTCAAATATCATAAAGTTGGTTGTTTTTGTTGATCACTCGTCTAATTTTGCAACACGTAGTACCTTCCACTAGCATTACGTTACAATACAAAAAAAACAGACCAATATTAAAAGAACTTTAAGGTCTCAAAATTGGAGTTTTTCTCCTCTAATGGCTTCACTAGTTGGGTCTTAGGTCTAATTTAGTGTTCTTAAAGAATTCTTAATTATTTTGGTTTTTTTAAATAGAAGTATGTAATTTAATATTTATTCATTTTAAAGCTACAGGCCTTAATATTAGAGTTGAATTATCATAAATGGTTTCATTTCATTTTTTTTTTCTTCAAATTAATAGTT
Organism: Arctium lappa; assembly: GCA_023525745.1. Lineage (NCBI taxonomy): Eukaryota > Viridiplantae > Streptophyta > Magnoliopsida > Asterales > Asteraceae > Arctium > Arctium lappa. Next base: position 115,376,793 of record CM042049.1, read on the forward strand.
TACTAATTATAAAAACCCAAGAAATTAAAAACAAAGGTATGTGAATTGTCACTTACCATTTGTTTTATTAGGGCGCATTTGGTTTGTGGGAATGGATTGGATTTCAAGTAAGGATTTGGATTTGGGGGATTTGAAATCCCGACCCATTGCAAAAGGAATTCCAAATCCATCATTTAAAGGATTTTACAAAGGTCAAAGGATTTCAAATCCGGTCAACAAATTTCATTTCTGCAAATCAAACATAGGATTGGAATGGATTTGGAATCCAAATCCCTCCAAATCCATTCCAATCCAAACCCATCCTTAGTGTATTTCATGGGAATCTTTTAATGTCTTCATATATGAATGGTGAAGAAATTGACAAACGAGTTTAAGACTATATCTTTGTTTTGGTTTAAGTACAATGAATTTGATCAAGATCACAATGTTTAGTTTAATTTGGTTGAGATTAAGATGTCTTTTGTTTTTTAAGATGTTTAAAGTCTAAAGTCTTATGTTAGATATGATTGATAAGAGGTGGTGTGTAAAAATATCTGAACGATTCAGACTTAAGAATAATTAAGAGGTTTTTTTTTTAAAAACAAACAACCCCTAAAAGTGTTCATTTCTAATGGTTTAGTTATATATGCACGGTTTAATGATAATAATAATAATAATAAAATATTTTTATTTGTAAATTTGACAAAACTAATGACAATAGATCTTATATATGTGCAAATTAAATCAATGTTAACCAAAAACACAATGATACAAACATGATCAGACATTATATGTAGATACATTTGTGTGTCCTATTTGATCTATCATAATCCAGTTATCATGCAATTTGATGTAGGACAAATTTATATGATTCTAAATTTATATTTTTCTCATCAAGCTAACTATAATTAATATATATATATATATATATATATATATATATATATATATATAGAGAGAGAGAGAGAGAGAGAGAGAGAGAGAGAGGTATCAACATCATTCCTTCTTCTACTTGTATCATGCACATGTCCTAACATGATTAAGATATTATATGTGGCTTAATTACCATTATTTTCTATGGCAAATGCCATATTTTAGTACATGTTTATGTTTGACATTGAGAAACTTATTGAAGAAGTGTAGGCCAATTCAGATTGGTGAAGCTTTTTCCACTACTAGAAAAAGGGCCGTTCTGGCGGAATTCAAACAAGTTAAACCCCGTTGACTTTCATTGAAAATCCGTCGGATTTTTTTTAATTTTTTAAAAATCTTATTATTTTCCGGCGGATTTTCCGCGGATTTCCGACGGATTTTATTTTTTTTTTCATTATTTCATATTAGAGAAAATTAACTAAATGTTTTTGACAGATTCCCGGCGGACTTCAATTAATTATTTTAATTAATTAAAATCCGTCGAAAATCCGTCGAAAACATTTAATTAATTTTTTTTTTCTTTTTCTCCGAAAATAATTTAAAAAATTAAAAAAAAAATCTGCCAAAAATCCACCGGAAATTCTTAAGTGTTTCCGGCGGATTTCCCCATGATATTTTATTATTTAAAAAATATATAAAATCCAGCGGAAACATTTAATTAAAAAAATTTCTCTGAAAAGAATTTTAAAAAATTAAAAAAAAAACACCGGAAACATTTAATTAATTTTTTTCTTTCTAATTTTCCAAAAATAATAAAAATAAAAGGTTTTTAAAAAATAAAAATTTTAAATTTTTTTTAAAAAAAATCCACAATAGTTATGAGTTTAGAAGAAAAAGAGATTCGCATTGACGTTTTACGTGAAGAAATTGACGGTTTAATCAAGTATTACAAGGAGTATAATAACAATGGGAATATACTTGAGATAGTGATGAGTTTAGAAGAAAGAGAGTCTCGCATTGACGCATTACGTGAAGAAATTGACAGTTTAATCAAGTATTAGAAGAAGTATAATAACAGTGGAAATGTACTTGAGATAATTATGAGTTTAGAAAAAAAAGAGGGTCGCATTGACGCTTTATGTGAAGAAATTGACGGTTAAATCAAGTATTACAAGGAGTATAATAACAGTGGGAATGTACTTGAGACAATGATGAGTTTAGAAGAATGAGAGGCTCGCATTGTCGCTTTACGTGAAGAAATTGACGATTTAATCAACTATTACAAGGAATATAGTAACAGTGGGAATGTACTTGAGATAGTGATGAGCTTAGAATAACGAGATGCTCGCATTGACGTTTTACGTGAAGAAAATTTGACGGTTTAATCAAGTATTATAAGGAGTATAATAACAGTGAGAATGTACTTGAGATAGTGATGAGTTTAGAAGAACGAGTGGCTCGCATTGACATTTTACGTGAAGAAATTGACGGTTTAATCAAGTATTACAAGGAGTATAATAACAGTGAAATGTACTTGAGATAGTAATGAGTTTAGAAGAAAGAAAGGCTCGCGCATTGATGCTTTACCTGAAAAAATTGACGGTTTAATCAAGCATTACAAAGTTTTGGTGGATTTTCGACAGATTAATCTGCCGGAAAGTGAATAAATAAATAAATAATTATTAAAATAAAAATTAATTATTTTCGGAATTTAAATAAAATTTTCGGCAGATTTGTCCGACGGAAATCCGCCGGAAAATCGACGGATTAATTTTTTTAATTAGGAGTTTAATTATTTCCGGTCAATTATTGAAAAAAAATGCCCAGCGCATTTTTGGCGGATGTATCCGCCAGAAAAACTTGATCCGCCGAAATGGTTGTCGGAAAAACTTGTTTTCAGCGCCTTTTTTTCCGACCGACAAATCCGCCGAAAACCGAAGTTTCGGATGGATTTGTCCGCCGGAAATAGCGTCCTGTTTTGTTGTGTTCAAATTAGGATTTTAGAAACACATGATATTAAGGTGTCGTTTGCTTTTTAAGAGGTCTAAAGTCTGAAGTCTTATTTTAGTTATCTATACTATATTATAAAGCACGGATAAAAAAACTCTTAAATACAAATTATTAGGCATAAGGTACCATCATTTTATGCAAGATTTTAAAAAACTCTTAATTTACAAGTATCAAAGCACAAGATACATATTATTACTGCAGGCTTATAACACCCACCGATTTGGTATGTGCAGAGTCTTCATTTTATGCAGACATTTCATGTATCACTATTAATTAATATATTATATTACTATAAATTTGTTTTAATTATATTATTAAATATGTAATTGGTTATTTTTTCTAGATCTCATTAAAATATATAAGATAATCATTGAATTCTAACAAAATACTTATTTTTTTATATAAAAAACATTATATTATTAAGCCTAAATTAAACAAATTTATAAAAAAAACATTATCACTTTCTCAAAACCATCCAAAATCGTACTGTAAATCGACAAAAATACAAAAAATAAAATGAAACATTAAAATCGTGATGTATCTCGCTGCATTGTGCGAGTACACTTCTAGTGATTAATAAGAGGTGGTGTGTAAAAATGTCTGAACGATTCAGACTTAAAAGACATTAAGAGGTTTTTTTTAAAAAACAAACAACCCCTAAGATGCATTGATGTTGTCTTTATATTATGCATTAATTGTCTTTTTTATTTTCGTAAATAGAAATACGACCAAGACGAACAACGTAGATCATAAGAACTAATCCATTATTCATATGAGCAATTCTGTAAAATTGGTACAGCTTCCATCGCATAAGATTTACAAAAACAAACTTATGTTAAATTAAACAAGTTTGACCATTAACCAAACGTGGATGTTTATGTTGTTTATTGGCCAATGTAGAGATCGATACGTGGTTGATCAAATCAAATAGGTGTGCCCTTTTGAAAATGACGGTTTTCTAAGCCCTTTAAACGTACCATGGTACATTGAATAAAGATCAAAGAGGTTTACCCTAATATCAATTCCAGCTAACATCATATTATCGCAAGTCTTGCATAAAAAATTCACCTGCATTTCAACCACATCAGATAAAAACATAGGTGTTTTCCTTGACAAATAGTAACAATAGCTTAATTGATTTCCATGATATAAGTCTTTAGCTCTCCATCTTTCGGTTGAAATGTAACACTTGAAATAAATGTATATATACAGGTTCAGGAGAAAACTCTAAATAAATGGAAAACCGAAAAACCACGAAAAAACGAATGGAAAAATATTATGAATGTCAAATTAACGAGAAAAATATGATCGTTTATTTGGTGTAATTTATTTCGCTCGAATTTTATTCATTTTTCGTATTTTTCGAATAAAAAATAGGGGGTGGAGGTTTTTTTAAGTTAAATAATATTGTTGTAACCACCTGTTTAATCATATCCATTAGATCATCTAATCTAACGGTTAATAAGGTGTTTTTTAGTTTTTCAGTTATTTGAGGTTTTCTCTTGAACCTCCGTCTATATATATATATAAGGTTGAGTTCCGGTGAGAAGTTGAGTTAACGGTGAGAAGTGGTTATCGATCGTTGGATGAGAAATGGACGCACATTAGGATGAGATGATGCACCGAAATGCACCATATCAATTCCCTTCTAAGCCGCAATTCATTGGAGGACTTGAGATTAAAAGAGATCAATGATTCAGATCCACTTTTCACGCTTCTCACTGTTAACTCAACTTCTCACACGATCATTCGTCTATATATATATATATATATATATATATATATATATATTAATGAGTAGGAATGAGTTTTAAAAAGAACATAAAAAAAGATAGCTTGAGCCATCTATTTATCTTAATCCAACGGTAATGAATAATAAAGGCGGTTACATTTTAACAAAGTTAAATTCACGATTATACGGAAGTTATATTTGATGGACCATATATTTTTTAGATCAAACGCTTGATAGGCCGGAGTTTTCTTATTCTCATTTTGTTCTATTCTCTCTTGAACCTCCTCTTTAGTAAATAAACGGTAAAAGATAAAAACAAAAACCAAGGGCCAAAGGGTAAATTTTGATCAAGGACTTCCCTTGTAAATAGATATGTGTATTCAAGAATGATCGAAACATGGGGCATCTTGAAGGAGCTTTTGAGGCTCTTCAATTATCAAAATCTATAAGGTATAAATATCTGGATCAAAAAAATATTGTAACCACCCAAAATATGATAAACCATAATTCTTAAAATGAATTATTAAATGTCTAAAACTAACTAAAGGGGGGTCTTCTCTAGCATTGAATCTACTATCAACTTCACATTTTTTCCTTTCCCTTGGAGGAGCTTCCGACTACTTTCTTACCTGGAAATGGTTTTAAGTTTTGAAAAGCGAGGGTTAGACCATGAGGTCTAGTGAATTCCCTCTCAAAGGAACGGTTCAAAATGTCTCAAACACAATGCAATCCGCCATGAGGCCTTTTATAAACAATCAACAATATTATCACATACACGGGTATTTGCACAGTGTTCATAGTCTGTAACACCCTCAAACTCGGAAATAGCAACTAATTTAAAATTTTCTAAAATACATCGACAAATAATTTATCTACAAATACAATATAGGATTTAACCTCAATAAACACATTTATTCTCTACATACAGTCTATAATAAGGACGGGTGCTACTAAAACCCAATAATAGTCATTATCTCCAACTGCGAAAGACTTCATCAATCTACTTACTCTCGTGTAAGTCTATAGCTCAACTCCTCAAAGCACTGCTAGAACCAAACCCCAACTGGAACCTGATGCACATGCCGACAAATAAAAGGTTAGGCTTAACGCCTAAGAGCTCAAGAGTTTTCGTTAGAGATAAATAAAGCGATAACTTTAGGAATGTTATTTAAAATCATGATTTCCCAAAATGCAATACAATTAATTTGGAAACAACTAGAAATGAAATACATTAAATCTTAAAACAATCTCCTTTCATCATTCACCCCTTTCGTGATTAAAATCATAAAACACACGCCTCTATAAATAAAGCCAAAACCCAAAGCGCACGTAAAACATAAATGATATTATAATGATCAAACGTTGAAAACATAGATAACTCAAACTTCCAAGACATCCCAATAACTCGAATGAGTTTCAATAACCGAAACCTTAAAACATAGATAAATACCCATACTTAAACGTCTCCGAAAACATGGATTATAAAACTCCATAACCAAAACCACACCTATTGGTGACGGGGAAGACCCGATTACATTGTACGTGACGGAACACAAAGTACATCACATAGTTATGTAGTAAATCAAAACATGTGGGTTACACATAAAACACCCACCGAGCTCAACTACTCCAAGTCTATTGCCCGAAAACATCAAGTCAACCACTCCAGGTCTATTCTTGAGAGTCCCCAAAATCGGGTAACTTAGGCACAATGGAATCACACCTTACTATCCATGGGACGCTGCCCGACCGTATAGGCCCACACCCTACTTACCATGGAGCCCGATGCCTATTTCGTGCCAAATGGTGAACCAACTTCCCAAACGGGGACAGAGGAACACCATGCCTATGGATCCATTGCACTAACTAAACCATTACGTGACTCAAAACGAATGAACTAACGCGTTTAAAGTATGTAACTCTCAAATAAGATGCAATAAATGCAAATCATAACCAAACGCTCTACAATGAGCTATGAAAACGGACAAGTGTCCTCAAAACCCAACAAAATCCAAACCGAGCCATAAGCTCGACAAACCCAAAGACCCAACGTTGAAAATCATAAAATGAAATCAAATATAAACAACCCGTACTTATATAAACCCATGCTCCAAAACATGTGATTAATTCCAACGTAGTTTAGATTGGGACAATTCATTTTCCAAGTGAGTTTACAACATTTATTCTTTCAAAACGTCCCATAACATAAAACCATGCATTTCTCCAAAACACAAATTGAAACGCATTTATACTCAAAATCTACTTTCATAAAATAAATCATTAAAATACCAAAATACATGATTTATTTATCATAATGCCCAAAATCCCAAAGATGTGTGCTAAATGAGTTTATAAAGTTAGACACCTTTAAAAATAACCAACTTATCAACAGTTAACAAAACTTATCAACAGTTAACAATTTCGTGTAAGGCACAAAACCCTTTAAAACAAACATTTTGGCATGTATACCGTTTTCACAAATCAACCTGAACTCACCTTGCTAGATTTAGGCTAAATCTAGATTTTACCCACTTAGAGCTCCTTTGAAGAAACTTGAATCCTCCAAGCCAAAAGTCTCCAAACACCTATATCCATATATTTCCAACCATAAATAACCACATTCAACCATATAGAAACATTCCCCAAGCGTTACACATCGAAATCTTCATTTTGGTCCAAACCCAAATTTCGACCTAGATTTCTCCAAAACTATCAAACCCGAAATTGATAAGCCACACACTAGGATAATCATCAATGGAGCATTTATAACTTATGTTAAGGTTTAGAAATGGAAGGGATACACTTACCACTTAGGTTTTGATGAAAACCTAGAAAACCCAACAATGAGCTTGAGGTTGAAGATGAAGATGGAGATGATGAAACCTTGACCCTAGCTTTCCATATTACCACTTGATAGTGTTTCATCTTCAATAAAACACAAGGATTTGAGCCAAAATAGGCTAGGGTTTGAAGGGGAAGAAGGAGAATCGTTTGGGAGAGAGTGGAAGAAGTTTGGGTCAAAAGAAATGAGGAAAATTGCTGAAATTCGCGACTTAACAGCAGCCTGCCCTCTTTGGGCGACATTGCCATGCGACAATGCCCAGGGCATTGTCGCTGGTTCTCCCAACTTTCTTCTTGTTTACTGTTTTGGCCATAACTTCTTCGTTATAGCTCCGTTTTCGCTCCGGAAAGGACCGTTGGACTCATAATTGAATCATTTTTCCATCAAGACTATAAAATATAGGATTCAAGTCCAAAATCATATATCTTATTTTTCCCTTAAAATTAACGATTTATGTACTAGCTTGAAACGATACCTTTTCGAAATCGGGGTGTTACATAGTCACTTATGATGTCCACTCTCAGGACCCAGTAGATCCTCATGGCCCCAGTCGATGCCATGCCTATGTGCACATGAAACAGATTCATGGTACAAGGATATGTATATATTAACATGTCTCCCAAGGAATTTATGTAATTACATGGTACCTTAATCCCACTATGCAATCCCTACACATAATCAATTGAACATTTCATGATATAGATCATATAAACAATGTGTACTCAATACCAAATATATTATCATGTAAAACATTGTTCAAAACATTTATGAGCGAAATCCATTTTATCATGTCAAACCATAATCAGTGATTAAAAACATGTATCAATCATTCGTCAATTATGAAAAAGTTTAAGGGAACTCACTTTGACTTTGGCAAAAGCACTAAAAATGCCTTAGAATTCAAATATGATCAAATTGAACATTTGAATTGTACGACATAAGACTGATGGTAAACTATCTAATTACATCCCAAAACTATCATTAATAATCCCTAAGACAAACACCCAATCGACACCTCAATCCTAGACTCATACGAGAAACGAAGCAAAACCGAAGAAGTTGCCTCAACAACAACTTTGGCGACCTTTCCCACGACCTCCAGGTCATGTGGGAAGTCGCGCAAGTTGCTGGAATCCCCTTCCCAACCTGCACGAAAGTTCCAGCAAGAATCCTCAAAATCCCTTGCACTCAAACTATCCCAAATTGGTTTTAAGCCCTAAAATCAAGATAACCAACATCCCAAACCCTTTTACCCATACAACTAACATCAATACTCCATTTACACCATCAAAATTCATGGATTGAAAACCAATTTAGCCCCTAAAATCTCTACCATTGCTATAGAAGAAATTATCACCAAAATAGTGAGGTGTTCTTCATGATTAGCCAAAACCACCAAGAAAATGAATCTCCAAAACTCTTTTCCATAAGCTTTAAATCAAATACACCAAAAATGGATTATCAAATCCCCCAAATCACATACTTAACCCAAACCAGCACATAGATGGAGATGGAGGGTTCATACCTTGAAGAAGATGAATCAAATCCTAGAAGCTACCTCTTGCACCAAGCTCCCAATGAGAAGGTATCAGATTTTTCTCTCTACTCTCCCTTAGCCTCCAAACGTATGAACCAAGAATGAAAGGTTTTAGAGAGGTTTTACCCTCCTATCTAGGGGTGTTCAAAAAAACTGTTGGGCCGCTCAAATCGGTCGAACCAAGTCAAACCGGACCATTTTTGACTGTTTGAGCGGTCTGGTGGTCTGGTCTGAAAAATTGCCAAACCGGGTGGTCCGATTCGGTCTGCGATCTGGAGTTTTTTTGGGCGGTTTGGACCAAACCGACCGTCAAATTCATATATATTTTATTTTTTTTATATGCATTTATATCCATTATCTGCCCAATGTTATCTTAAATATATTTGGTTAGGCCCAATGTTATCTTAAATCCAACCCAAACATAAAATCTATTTTAGTTTTTAAAATTTGAAACTTGAAAGCCCTAAATGACTATTATTCACTAACATTGGTGGACTCACTCTGTTCACCTTTTTTGTGGATTTTGTTGACTTTTTTTGTGGACTTTGATTTTTAGTGTTTTGTTAGGATATTTTGTTTACTTTTTTTTTTTTTGGACTTTGTTAATTTTTTTGTGCAGTTTGTTTACTTTTTTGTGGACTTTGTTTAATTCAAAAGGACTCAAGCCAATGAAGCTTTAAAATTAGATATTATATATAATTTTTTAAGTTTAAACTATAAAACCCATAGAAAGCCTAAACCGGTCGGACCAAACCGCCTAAACCGCGGTTCGGTTTGACCGGTCTAGTCACTTGATGTCAAACCGCTCGGTTTGAAAATTTAATAAACCGCCACTTGCTGTTTGGTTTGTGGTCTGAGGGGTTAAACCTCCCAAACTGGACCGCGAACACCCCTACTCCTATCTCCCAAATTGCTCTCAAGTCCCTGAAAGGTCATAAATTGCAAATAAGTCCTTAACCTTCCTGGACATTAGATCATGAGGACATGAGTTATTACAAATATACGGGTCAATACATACAAAATCTCATAAGAAGCAATGATAATATATAACGTATGAAAGCAGTCATTGGCTTTGATTTACGTATGAATTCTTTATTTAAAATTGTATAACTTTATTTACCTTTAAACTCTAATAATAATAATGTCTAACTTTTATAATAACAAAAAAAACATATAAAAATATAAGCTTTAATTGACCACGATGAAGGCAATCACAACCCTAAACCATACATTGTCAAAATTTATCCAACTACCAACTTGTTTTAAACATTGATTTTAGCACCAAAATGCAATAATTCTTTTGCATGTGTCGTCAGCTATTAATTTTTAGGCTATGTTTGGCAAAAATAAGCTAGCTTATCAGCTAGTGTATATATTTGGATGACCATAAGCTAACTTATAAGCTAGTTTATTGAAACGCTACTCAAAGTAGCGTTTTGAAAAGCTAGCTTAGCTTTTTTTTGCCAAACATAGCCTTAGTATAAATACTTTTGTACGTTATAAATCTTTATAAGAATGCTAACAAGTAAATTTGCATCAGAATCTCAATAAAAAAAGAGACATGTTGTATTTTTTTTTCTCTATTAATAAGTTCTATGGTTTATTTATTTGTTATTTAAAACATTTAAATTGAAAAAGTCAAAATTACTATCGGTCTCATCAATCTTCATGTATATCAAAATTTTCAATGTCACGTTAGAAGACACACATAAATATTTGAACTTTACAAATTAAAGATAAATTGTTTATTTTCAATAGGTAATGTAAAACATAAGCAATGGGTTGTAACTAGTAATAAGATATCCAAATATATACAAATTTATTGTTGAGTTTTGAAAATTGTTCTTCGAAATGAGAAATTTTGAAAGCTAGTTGCTAAAACCAAGATATTAAAGGAAAAGTTTTGCAATTATAGTATTATCCCTCAATCGCATTGCAAAAATAATAAGTTTTGCAATTATATTAAAGGAAAAGTTAAAAAAACAACAACAACGAACTATACCATTTTGAGGACACCCTTCCAAAAAAAACTATACCATTTTGAATGATCAAGTCCATGTACTATTTTTTTGAATGAAAAAACTATTAAACTTTCTCATTTTGAATTATTAAGTCCCTAAACATTCTTTTTTAAATAAACAACCCATTGAATTTTTAAAAATTGGTTTTCTACATTCTTTTAACAAAAGAAACTATTTGTAACTGACTAGGAAGATTTTAATCAGTTTTATCGTTCCTAAACCCTACATCATTCAAATCCTTCGCAAACAAATCCCCCCTCACCACTCCCCGTCGATCCATCGTTGTCCGTTCTCCATCATCTATTACGCTATTGGCCACCGTCATCGATCTCCCTCTTTTTAATTTATCAAAAGATGGAGAATCAAAAGATCAAAAACAAATCAAAAAGTGGGATATTGATGACAATAGTCAACAACGTGATAGACGATATAGAAAACAGGCAACGATAAGGCGAGGATGAGTGATATCGGTGTTTGCGTGGGGTTTGAATGACGTAGTATTTGGGAACGGTAAAGCGGATTTAGGTTTACTTTTTATCTTTAAAACCTTCCTTGTTGGTTAAAAATGGCTTTTTTGGGTTAAAAGCGGCTTTTTTGGATTAAAAGCATGCAAGTAACTAATTTATAAAAGTCGATGGTTTATTTTATTAAAAGAAAATGATTAAGGACTTAATCAATCATAATGAGAAAGTTTAATAGGTTGTTTATTTAAAAAAAAATAGTTCAAGGACTTAATCAATTAATATGAGAAAATTTATTGGTTTTTTCGTTCAAAAAAATAGTTCAAGGATTTATAATTCAAAATGAAATAGTTAATAGGGGTTTTTTTATGAGATAGTATGATCTCTTAAATTAAGTTTTAGATGCAGGTTTCCATGATATATACCAAAACAATATAAAGCATACAATTTAAATCTTAAAGAAAACTAAATTTATTTTATTTTAGGGTAAATTACATTTTTAGTCCATATGGGTTGTTAAAAATTGTGGATTTTATCCATGTGGTTTTGAGACTTCGGTTTTCATCCTTATGGTTTGCATCTCATTTCTATTTACGTTCTTATGGTTTGAACTTGATTGCTTTCATCGTCTTTATGGTTTACATTTCATTTCTATTTTAGTCCCTCATACTTAAAAGTAGTAATTAGCCTTAGGGACGAAAATAGAAAGAGTTGCAAACCATAGGAATGAAAATTGAAATTTCAAAACAATAGAGACAAAATCCGAAATTTTTAACAAATCATAAGGACTAAAAACGTAAATTTCTCTTTATTTTAACTATCCTATCAATGTTGATTGATATAATGCATGTCAAATCATATATTTAATAAAATGCAATAGTTGGCTACTAACCCCAAGTGTACATTAATGGAAAGTTACTATATGCTCCAACTTTATAAAGGTAATATTGATTAAATAGTTATAAAAACAGTAATTTATTTTAATCATTTTTATCATTTAAAATTATCTTTAAAACAGGTAAATAAAAAAAATGCTTTCCAACGGAAATCATGCATCTTGTTTACGATCTAAATTGAAAAAAGGTCAAGTTCTTTTATGGAAAGGAAGGACTACCTAAGATGTCTTTAAACAAGACAAATTTGAGACTATTAATTGATTAAGGGTTGTTTACATACTTTACCGGGTAACCATAACAAGGACCTATAATTTTATTTGAGAAGAGGCAAGACAAAACCGACAATCGTACATATATAGTAAATGGTGACTCTTACTTGGTTAGTGTCTACCGGGTAAGATTAGTGTCTGCTATTCTATTTTGATGACCGACAATTAAATTTACCTGATAAGATAAATGAAAATTGTGACTCCTACCAGCAAAGCTTATCCAGTAAACATTTGATAAAGAACCTTTAGATCAGTATGACAAGTATATTGTAAAGATTATTTATAAATAAATAAATTTGAGTTATATTATTTAAAAGCTACATTTTTTAGAAAAACAATTCAAATTTCAATATTTAATTGGGAAAAGTATGAAAAAAAAAACCCAACAAACTATCTGATTTTTAATGATTAAGTTCTTAAACTATTTTTTTGAATGATAAAACCCTTAAACTTTTTAAAACCGACTAAATACATTCTTGTAACATGTAAAAACAGGTTAATGTGATAAAAATTTGGGGAAAAGTCTAAAAAAACCCAACAAACTATCTGATTTTGAATGATTAAGTCCCTAAATTTTTTAACAAATAAATCTCTAAACTTTTTCCTAGATCTTTGTACCAAATAAATCCTCGAACTTTTTTTAAACAAATAAATCCTAAACTTTTTTTTTTGAAAAAACAAAATCATGAACTTAATTTTGAACAAATAAATCCGAAACTTTTTTTACATGAACAAAAACTCATATAAAATTCCTCTCACCGACGACAAAGTAAAAACTAATTAAACAGAGAAAAATTATACTATTTTCATTACTAATTCCGATACATTTAAAAGTTATGCCTAAAGCATAAATAAATACATACAAAAACTATACTCATCTTTTCACAAAATATTCCAAAAATGCCTATTCTTTTACAAATATACCAAAAAAACACTCATCCTTCACATTTTCTTTTGGCCATTTTTTTGGTATATTTGTGAAAGTACGGACGTTTTTCATATATTTTGTGGAAGGATGGACGTTTTTTTTTTGGTGTATTTTGTGAATGGATTGGTATAATTTTTGTATGTATCTATTTATGCTTTAACCATTACTTTTGAATGCTTTGGAATTGGTAACGAAAATGGTATAATTTTTCTCTGTTTAATTGGTTCATTTTACTTTGTTGTCGATGAGATTAATTATATGTTTTTTTTGTTCATGCAAAAAAAAAGTTTTCATATTTATTTGTTTAAAGTCTATGATTTTGTTTCTTCAAAAAAAAAGTTTGAGATTTATTTGTTCAAAAAAAGTTCAAGGATTGATTTGGTAAAAAGATTTAGGAAAAAGTTTAGAGATTTATTTATTAAAAAAATTCAGGGACTTAATCATTCAAAATAAGATAGTTTGTTGGGTTTTTTTTAGACTTTTCCAAAAAATTTATCACATTTAGGGGTGCTCAAATTTCCAACCAACCCGAGAAAACGCAAAATAAAACTTAAACCGAAATAACCCGACACATAATTGATACAAATTTTGCCCAAACCGCATCTATTGACTATTGAGTTGGAAACGGGTTGGGTCAAAAGTAACCCGACCAACGCTTTTACTTTTTTATTTTATTTTATGGTTTGGACTTTTAGCGGGTCTTCTTTCTATAAATTCTCAAGTCTTTCTATGTTAGACCCAGTTTAGATATGTCCACGAGACCACGCTGATTAAAATCACACAAATCCAGCCTTCAAGCCTACAAAAATCTTCAACATCGATAGAATCAAGAGGCAAGAGATACTATTTTTCTACTATTATTTTCTCTTATTAGCGTTATTTTTATATTTTCATTTTGATTTTAGTTTTTTTTAAATAGAATTACTTAATTAGATTGTAAAATGATATATTAAAGTTTCAACTCGACCAACCCAACTCGACCAACCCAACCTAACCCACACGGTTTGGGTTAGGTTAGGTTGCACTTTTGATTGGGTTGGGTTGGGTGAGATTTTTCAAACCGTAAGCATTGGGTTGGGTTGTTTAAGTACATTCAACTCAGCCAACCCAACTCATGAGCATCCCTAATCACATTAACCTATTTTTACATGTTTTAAGAATGTATTTAACCGATTTTAGAAAGTTTAAGGATTTATTATTCAAAAAAATAGTTTTAGGATTTAATCATTCAAAATTTAATAGTTTCTTAGGTTTTTTCATACTTTTCCCTATTTAATTTTATATACAATTTAAAACTTAATTAACTACCAATCAAATATTTAGATATCCTCTATGCCTAAAGATGGTTAAGCCATCAACCCTAAATTATAGACTAGGCTACAAGGTATATAATTATACACCCAACTATTTTTTCTATTAAAACTGTTTGGAGATCATAAAATATATATTATCCATAGTTGACCTTTTATAATAATTTATGGGACATAAAGATTTTCAATAACAAACTACCATATATCAGTCGTCTTTTATATGACACTGTGTGTTATAATGCAGGATCTATACACTGTGTTAGCGTTGATAATATATAAGTATTTAAATATATTATTTGGATGAGGATAAAGACATTAGGACGCCTTAAATGTTTCATGAATTTATATTGTATGTATTGAAGATGTAAAACATTTTTGTAAAAATAACAAGAGGCGGTCATTGCAATTCATAACGAGCCCCCACCACAAGATTTCAAAATCAAAATCCGACACTTAAAAAACCACCTCTAATATAGAAGTACGACCAAAACAATTACAAAAAGTTGGTCTTATATTTTATTCATGTCTTGACACACATTAATACAAAGTCTAGTCAACAATTATAGTATATTTAGCAAGGTAAGATATATAAATATTGGGGATAGAGAAAATGTGTAAAAAGTTAAGTTAATATCAATTTAATTAACTTTTTTTCTTTTTGGTAAATCACATGAAAATACAACTTATTTAACTTGGTTATTATTCCTATTTCGTGTAAAATAATTTTAAAACTTTCATTTTGTTATTATCTCAAATGTGGGTAGTTAGTTTATATTTTAAAATGGTGGTATATGACGTCACTAAAGTTTCAAATGGAAATAAAAAACTTATATATTGATATTGAGGTTTTTTATAGGTTTAGTCCATGCCAATTGGTCCTTGTTCATTGGCTATCAGGATCTCTCAAATCATGCCTGTAAATTTATTTAAGATTTTTCTTTTTTATCTATTTTTTCCCCTATAACTATAAATTTAATTTGAGGGTTATTTACTATATAACCTATACATGAATGGTATAAGATTAGCTTAAAATGTTACATTCTCCTTTCAAAAACTTCGTCATTTTGTAGAAGGTTTGCCACACTAATGATGATATAAGGATTAACTTTGATACCATCATGTAACATTCCAATCAACTGTAACAACCAAAAACAACAATATTTGCAAGAAAATGCCCAAAACGGGTCCCAATACGTCTCAATAAGAACCCAGAGTTTACATAATTAACTCTCTTGCCAAACGGCACTAACTACCACAACCGAGAATCTAACGAGAAAGAAAAGACAAGCCACGGGCTACAGAGTTCTAATCCTGCGGGCTACATCTCTACCTTCAGACTTTTTCCTTTCCTTTTGAGGAAGTTCCACAACTGCCTTTACCTGAAAATGGTTTTAGTTTTTTGAAAAACGAGGGTTAGACCATGAGGCCCAGTGAATTCTTTTCTTTATGCGTTTTAAACAAGCAAACTGTCGTAAAGGCCCATCAATCCACCAATCTAACAAATCAATCCACACTTGGGTATTTGCACCAGTGTTCATAGTCTCCCATCACCTCATCGTGATATCCACAATCGAGGACCACAGTAGATCCCCATGGCCCCCCGGTAGATGTCATTCTCGTGTGCACAAGAAACAGATTCTAATCGCACGATATAAATACTCTCCCAAGTAATAATCACAATTCCAAGGTACACTAATACCACTGTGCAACCCGACTCTAAAACAACATGCCAAGTAATGATAACATCACGTAAACACTATATGTCCAAATAGAAACAATTACATATCATGCGTGATAAAAGTCCTCATAAGTGTAAATCAGGTCATAATACTCGTAACCAAATTCAATAATTAACATCATTGGTAAAACATTAATTTCACGTATATTAAAAAGGTTAAGGGAACTCACTTGATCGTTGAAAACCCCACACACCAACACTCACCACTGCACACCTACAATTAGAAATCAAACAGAATATTGTTAACCTCAGTTGATTCCCGATCGTTTTCCCGACTAAAGTCCTACTCAGATTTTATTAAATTCCCGGTTATCCCGAATAAACCGCACATCAGGTCTCCCCTGGTTTCCCAACTTAAATGCCTACTGGGTCCTCCCCCGGTTTCCCGGCTTAGCCGCCTACCAGGTCTCCCCCGGTTCTCGGCTTCGACGCCTACCGTGTTTCTTCCCAACACCTGGATAGTCCTCTTACGGATATGACTCCTAGTCCGGGTAATTTCGTCCGGATCCAAGCGATTCCCGGACGGACGCATTGTGGGTTCGTTCTCCCTCTGAATCGGTCTAAACTAAGGGTTTCCACCCTAAACCATTACCAATCGCCTATAGGATTAATACTTCACCTTTTGATAATCATAAACTATCAATAAACAAGACTAAAAGTTCCTAGTAAATGGGTTTAATCATATCATCTCAATGGGTACCATCATACTGGTTATTTCCAAGGTTTTCTCAAAGCGGCAAATAACATATTAGTGAGAGTCACTAAGGGAAACATATTAATGTTACCTCAAATGAAGAATCTTCAACCGATTTATCTAGCACTACCCTATCCAAAAACCTTTTAGCTTCTTCTTCTTTTCTCTCTTTTCACGATTTCAGCAGACACCAGGTTCACAATTGTAACACCCCAAAAATGGGGATAACAAAAATTCCCGGAAAATGGAAATATGGTATATAAAATTTTTCCAAAGCATCGAGCCTCCCAAAAATGGGGAATGAATATTCACCTGTTTAAACAAGTTACAATTCGAAGTATTGGAAATGATAACCTACTAATCTAGTTTCTCATGAAATAAGATTACAATATGGGTGTCACCCAACAACTCCCAAAAATGATTTTTCTATGTCATGGTGTACCAAAAAGGATCCTTCCTTAAGCTCGCTCAACCTCGGCTAAATCTTCTTAAGACCGGCCCCGCTAGAACCTGAGATACACACCCACACCAAACAAGTGTTAGGCCAAAAAGTCTAGTGAGTTTAAACAAATAATAATCATTTATTAAGAGAAACATGCACGTGACAATTATCGGGTAAGTTCCATATGTGGAGTCAATGGGGGAGACCCATAGCACCAATCAAGGTCCACCCAAATAGTCGATACACCTTGATGTCAACTACCATGAGCGACATCCAAAAGGTCCGGCACATCCGAGGACTACAACCATGGCATTACCCCGAATGGCGGAGGTCTAGGTGCATACTATCATGGTGGCACCCAATACTATATTCTCCTAGTATCTACCGACTTGGTTCGTCCAACAATATCATTAGTGGGCCTCAAGGCACTTATTTCACAAGAAGTGTTCACAATACCAACCATGGGTACGAAATTAGACTATATGCCAGACACATCATGTATAATCACCTCATATGGCTTGTATGCATTTTCTCTTATCAACATAGCCCAATTTTCACTTAAAGTGTAAACAAGTAATAGACCACCAAGTTTCATGGTTCTTTATCCATTAAGGAAATAATAAAACTACCCACCATCACCTGGGCGCCAAATAAGTCACTTACTCAAAATTAGGTCAGAATCCCTCATATATGCTATTATCTTAAATTAGTTAAGATGAGAATGATTACAAAATTATTTGTGCACAAAATGTTCCAAATAACCATTTAAGAAAACTCTCCCTACATGTAGCACAAGGGTCCTTGAACCCATACATAATGAACACCACAAAACAACCAGGACTTATATATCATGTAAAGATGAGGTGATGACAATAAGAAACATAAAATTATGAGTATCTAGTTTTGCGAAAATAAAAAAAAATCGACAAATAGACTAAGCTTGCGGAATAAGGCGCTACAATTCCAATATACAAAATCATCCCAATGGGGTATAGTTGTAGACATTAATGTGGTAGATATACGAAGTATAAAACGACAACCTAATAATTTATAATATAAACTAGATTAAGGACGGGTGTCGCTATACTTCCAAAATAAATCTTCAAAAGAATCTCTCACGACCCCAAGGTCGCTCCCTCAGTCCCGACGAGCCCCACTGCTATGATAACCTGCCAACATGACAACCAAGAGCAAGCGTTAGGCTAGAGCCTAGTGAGAACAAGCCAAAATTTAAAAGAGAGTACTAAACCCAAATGGTGTCACGCGGTGAGTATAGCCACGAGCTAAGTCAAGAAATCCAATAAACCATTAGTGATTAAACATGGTATAAGTAACACCAAATCACATAACGAGCTCAACCCCTCTAGATCTGTTGCTCAAAACATAAAATCATATAACGAGCTCAACCCCTCTAGATCTGTTGCTCAAATCACCAAGTCAACCCCTCTGGATCTATTCTTGAGGGTTCCCAAAACAGGGGAAACCCAAGCACTTAATGGGATTACACCTTACTGCACCATGAGACGCTGTCCGACCGTATAGGCCCACACCCTACTTATCATGGCAACCCGATGCCTATCCCGTGCTAAAACGTGAACCAAATGCCCAAAACCGAGGACATAGGAACACAATGCCTATGGATCCATTGCACTAAGACTCAAAGTCAAAGCATGTCATTTCAGAGTATTCTCATATTAAATCAGCTATACAGGCAATTCATATGAACAATGATTCAGTTTCATAACTCTTGATTCTTGAAATGATGGGATTTTTAGAAAGCATTTTCAAACAACAATAAACCATTTTAAACAAGGTTTTCCACATTTATCACATAGCATTTGTAATACAGACTGATTTAGCTTAAAGGACTCACCTCAGATGTCTTCCTGCTTAAAGACTGCTTCTTACGATCGCTACCTACGACAACACCGTTAAATCGGTAAGCCCAAAGATACAGACAACACGCTGACTTACAACTCAGGAATACGAACACAACACACTGCCAAAACACTGATCCGGTCGAGTACCAAATCCGGTCGAACCCCACACCGGTCGAACGGCAACACCGGTCGAACAACGGTCCGGTCGAACGACCATCGTCTTGTTCATCCGGTCGTCTTGTTCATCCGGTCGTCTTGTTCATCAAGAACAGATCGACGCAGAGACCCAGATCCAAAATGAGAAATAAACCAATCTCGAAATGGAACGGTTTAAAACCTTTACAACGAGATTCTACGCGGCTAAAAGTATTCAGATCAAAGCATTAAGCTAGATTCGTACCTTGATTTGGAGAAAAACCGAACGACCACTTTCTTCCTGCTTCTCTCCTCTCTCTCTCTCTCTCTCTCTCTCTGATTCTCAAAACTGATATTTGTGATATTTAAAATATCTAAAACTTTGGTTTATATTTATATAACCCAAGTTACATTTTACCCCCTTGAACTTCGGGTAAAAGTCAACTTTTCACCCAACCCCAAAATAGCGGGTGTTACAGAGACGAAGTGGAAATGAGCTAAAATCGTTAGAGGGGGTTTTATACCCGAGGGCATACGCAGGCGATTGTGCCTAGTGGCACTCTCGCCAGCACTCTCGCCGAAACACTCCCCCTCTCGGTACAAGTTGCGCGGGTGTGACAAGCGAGAGTGCCCAAGAGCACAATCGCGATCACTTCCGCTGAAACTGTACCACGGCTACAACCTTCTCCACGGTAGTGACTGAAAATATTGCCCAGTGGCATAATCGTTGTCACAATCGGCATCCTCAAAATATTGCCCAGTGGCATAATCGTATCCCAACTACCCTCAAAGTTGATCACGCGTGATCTTAACATGTCTTCCAGGGTCTGAATTGTCCTTTCGCTTTGTCCGTCAGTTTGAGGATGGTAGGCCGTGCTCAACTTCACACGTGTACCCAATTCCTTTTGTAAACCATCCCAAAAATGCGACGTGAACCGACTATCCCGATCAGAGACGATAGATAGTGGCACACCGTGTCGGGAAATTACCTCATCGATGTACAACTTTGCCAATTTATCCATCGGCAAGGTCTCCCGCATGGCCAAGAAGTGAGCGCTTTTGGTCAAGCGGTCTACTATTACCCAGATGGCGTCGTGACCTTTCAAGGTCCTTGGTAGCTTTGTCACGAAATCCATCGTGATGTGTTCCCATTTCCACTCCGGAATTTCCAAGGATTGCAAACTTCCGTAGGGTTTTTGGTGTTCAGCCTTTACTTGCAAGCAAGTCACACACTGCTCCACGTAGCGCACCACATCGAGCTTCATGATTGGCCACCAGTAATGCAATTTCAAATCTCTATACATTTTCGTGCTTCCCGGGTGAATGGAGTATTTTGACTTGTGGGCATCTTCGAGAAGAAGTTCTCGACTACCCCCAATCTTCGGTTCCCAAATTCGCCCATTGAAAAGCTTCACCCCTCGACTATCTTCAGTCAACAAAAGATGTTGCTTTGCCATGACTTCTCCTTTGAGATTTCCCTCTAGCAAGGCTTCAGCTTGCGATTCCTTTATTCGGTCGATGAGTGTCGAAGTTATTTCAATACGTGCAAAGGTAGCACGAGAATTTCCTCCGCAGAATTTCCGACTCAAGGCGTCGGCAACCACGTTTGCCTTACCCGGATGGTAGAGCAACTCGCAGTCATAATCCTTCAACAACTCCAACCATCTTCGCTGCCTCATGTTTAGCTCTTTCTGATCAAAGATATGCCTCAGACTCTTGTGATCA
Organism: Arctium lappa; assembly: GCA_023525745.1. NCBI lineage: Eukaryota > Viridiplantae > Streptophyta > Magnoliopsida > Asterales > Asteraceae > Arctium > Arctium lappa. The sequence goes on from CM042049.1 coordinate 115,398,265, forward strand.
GTATAAAGAGTGCACTTCGTACTATAAAGGTAGTGCCGCCACAATTTCAATGCAAACACCACTGCTGCCAATTCCAAGTCATGAGTAGGGTAGTTGACTTCGTGCACTTTAAGTTGCCTTGATGCGTAAGCGATCACCTTCCCTCTTTGCATCAGGACGCAACCCAAACCCATCTTCGACGCGTCGCTGTACACCACAAAATCTTCCGTCCCGTCAGGTAAGGATAGGATAGGAGCTTCACAAAGCTTCTTCTGTAAGGTGCGGAACGCCTCTTCTTGCTTCTCGGTCCACACAAATTTCACGTTCTTTCGGGTCAAGGCCGTCAACGACGAGGCTATATTCGAGAAATCTTGGATGAATCTCCGGTAGTACCCTACCAAACCTAGAAAACTTCGGATTTCAGACGGATTCTTGGGAGGTTCCCAATTCGTCATTGCCTCAATCTTTGCGGGATCCACTTTTACTCTTTCCTTTGAAACTATATGTCCCAAAAACTGTACCTCTGGGAGCCAAAAGTCGCACTTTGAAAACTTTGCGTAGAGTCTTTCTCGCTTTAAAACATCCAACACTTCACGAAGATGTTGCTCATGCTCTTCTTCATTCTTGGAGTAAACTAAGATGTCGTCGATGAATACAATTACCGACTTGTCCAGAAACGGTCGACACACCCGGTTCATCAAGTCCATAAATATTGTCGGTGCGTTGGTTAGGCCGAATGGCATCACTAGAAACTCGTAGTGCCCATAGCGAGTCCTAAATGTCGTCTTTGGGATGTCGCTCTTTGCTACCTTCACTTGGTGATACCCCGACCGAAGATCGATCTTTGAGAAACAACCTGCTCCCTGAAGTTGATCGAACAGGTCATCGATTCTCGGAAGTGGATACCTGTTCTTCACCGTCACTTTGTTCAGTTCTCTGTAGTCGATACACATCCTCATTGCACCGTCCTTTTTCTTGACGAATAGGACCGGAGCTCCCCAAGGTGACGAGCTCGGTCGGATGAAACCTTTCTCGAGAAGGTCTTGGAGTTGAACCACCATCTCTTGCATTTCGGTAGGAGCCAAACGATAAGGAGCTCGAGCAATTGGAGCCGCTCTTGGAATGAGGTCGATACGAAAGTCCACAACACGATCGGGTGGAAATCCGGGCAAGTCTTCCGGGAACACATCGGGAAACTCGCGTACCACCCTAACATCCTCTAGTTTCCGCTGGTCGAGTTTGGTATCGATAACATAAGCCAAGAAAGGCAAACATCCCTTCGCTAAGCACTTCCTAGCTTTGATCACAGAAATTATCGCCACTTCGCCTTTCCTTCCTTCGCCGTAGATTATAGTTGCTTCTCCGTTTGCCATCGGTAAACGGATCATTTTCTTGGAACACACAATTTCGGCCTGGTTCTTAGATAACCAGTCCATACCCACCACCACGTCGAACCCGCCAATTTGCATAGGCAGTAAATTAATGGGAAATTTCTTTCCCTTAAGCTCTAATATGCCGTCTTTAAGGATACTACGAATTAGAACCTGACCTCCATTTGCTATTTCTACCACAACAGCATTCTCTAACATACTCATAGACATAGCAAGCCTTTGACAGAACAATTCGGATATGAACGAGTAGCTAGCACCAGAAACAAATAACACACGTGTAGGTACGGAATTTAGAGAGAACGTACCCGACACCACATCGGTCGATGCTTTCGCTTCCTCGGACGACATCTGGAAAGCCCTTCCGGTCGACCGCGGAGGTTCCAACTTTTTCCTGCCAGATCCTCCGGTCTTCAGTTTCGGGCATTCCGCCCTAACGTGCCCCGGTTCCTTACACTCGAAACATAATTGCCCCTTTTGAGGGCAATCTCTGTACGTGTGACCCGTCTTCCCGCATTTATAGCACACTCCGGGAACAAAGTTGCACGAGCCGAAATGTTTGTTTCTACACCTGGAGCACCACTTGGCATCACGTCTAGGATCAGCTCTTCGCTGAGCGCTGTTGTTGGCATAAAAGGGTTTCTTTGAGGGCATCGAACTTCCCTCCCATTTCCGCTTCTCGATTTGGCGAACACTTTGCTCCTTGCCGAGACTGTAAGCATCTTCCATAAGTTGAGCTTCTTCCATTGCCTCCCGAAGGGTGGAGGTCTTTGTCACACGAACCATCGACATCATGTTCGATGGGAGACCCTTGATGTAAGCCTTGATTTTATCCTTCTCTGTCGGGACCAGATGTCCCACAAAACCCAGCTTGTCCATGAAGAGACGGCTGTACTCCCTCACAGACATACCTCCCTTCTTCAAGTTCTGAAATTCATCCTTGATTCGGTCCAACGACCGCTCGTTACAGTATTCCTCTAGCAGCTTTTCTTTGAAGGTGGACCAAGACAATTGGTCCAGAACAGTCGGCTCCAGCGAAGCAGAGTACACATCCCACCAGGTAAGGGCTATTCCCCGCAACATTCGGGAACCAAAGATAACCCTCTGTTCCTCCCCGCATTCGCTTGAGCGAAAAGCTTGCTCCATTTCTCGAACCCAGGCCATACAATCTAGCGGATTGTCTGAGCCTTTAAATTCTGGGGGCCGGCAACCTAGAAAAGGCTTGAACGTGCAAGTCCGCGCCGCTCGACTGACACCCAGGGTTGCAGTCACTACAGGGGAAATTTCAGGTCCAATACCCCCGGATCCTGCCACAATCACATTTTCGTCAACCGTTTCAGGCCTACGGTTGTTAGCGTCTCGGTCCTAAAGGAGTTTCAAGAATACTTCTTGCTGTTGCGCCATGGCCCTATTCATGGCCAACATCATGCGATTCATCATTCTCGTCTCGGCCGTCACTTCTTCTATAATAGGCTCATCAGCCTCCAAATTTCGTCGAGGAATATGCTCGGGTCCTCCACCCAGCACATTACTCACACGTACCGTTTCCCCTACTACGGTCGCCAGCGGATGGTCGGTCGTAGGTATGTCGGCCTCCTGGCCTTCCGGACGATTTCTGGTATTAACCATGGTTCTGCTGAACGCAATCATGCAAAAGAACGGGATAAGGATAACGGAAACACAGAGAACGTACTACTACACTTATCAATTATTATAACAACAGTAATTTAAGTATGCCTACGTAAAACATTTTCATAATAACGTTAGCTAAGTGAAATTATGAACGTATAATACGCAAGAGTGCTCATCACCATCGTTACAACTTTCGATTCGTGCAAGTTGCCGTCGACCCTAAGACCATCCTATCTTACAAGATCTACCCCATCTCACGAGTCATAACTTAATAGTCTCAGCTTAAGTCTAGGCATCTTACAGCCATACCTAGTTCACTTAAACCAAGGCTCTGATACCAACTTGTAACAACCTGGAAATTTGCGAAAAAAAAAAATCGACAAATAGACTAAGCTTGCGGAATAAGGCGCTACAATACCAATATACAAAATCATCCCAACGGGGTATAGTTGTAGACATTAATGTGGTAGATATACGAAGTATAAAACGAGAACCTAATAATCTATAATATAAACTAGATTAAGGACGGGTGTCGCTATACTTCCAAAATAAATCTTCAAAAGAATCTCTCACGACCCCACGGTCGCTCCCTCAGTCCCGACGAGCCCCACTGCTATGATAACCTGCCAACATGACAACCAAGAGCAAGCGTTAGGCTAAATCCTAGTGAGAACAAGCCAAAATTTAAAAGAGAGTACTAAACCCAAATGGTGTCACGCGGTGAGTATAGCCACGAGCTAAGTCAAGAAATCCAATAAACCATTAGTGATTAAACATGGTATAAGTAACACCAAATCACATAACGAGCTCAACCCCTCTAGATCTGTTGCTCAAAACATAAAATCATATAACGAGCTCAACCCCTCTAGATCCGTTGCTCAAATCACCAAGTCAACCCCTCTGGATCTATTCTTGAGGGTTCCCAAAACAGGGGAAACCCAAGCACTTAATGGGATTACACCTTACTGCACCATGAGACGCTGCCCGACCGTATAGGCCCACACCTTACTTATCATGGCAACCCGATGCCTATCCCGTGCTAAAACGTGAACCAAATGCCCAAAACCGGGGACATAGGAACACAGTGCCTATGGATCCATTGCACTAAGACTCAAAGTCAAAGCATGTCATTTCAGAGTATTCTCATATTAAATCAGCTATACAGGCAATTCATATGAACAATGATTCAGTTTCATAACTCTTGATTCCTGAAATGATGGGATTTTTATAAAGCATTTTCAAACAACAATAAACCATTTTAAACAAGGTTTTCCACATTTATCACATAGCATTTGTAATACAGACTGATTTAGCTTAAAGGACTCACCTCAGATGTCTTCCTGCTTAAAGACTGCTTCTTACGATCGCTACCTACGACAACACCGTTAAATCGGTAAGCCCAAAGATACAGACAACACGCTGACTTACAACTCAGGAATACGAACACAACACACTGCCAAAACACTGATCCGGTCGAGTACCAAATCCGGTCGAACCCCACACCGGTCGAACCCAACACCGGTCGAACGGCAACACCGGTCGAACGACGGTCCGGTCGAACGACCATCGTCTTGTTCATCCGGTCGTCTTGTTCATCAAGAACAGATCGACGCAGAGACCCAGATCCAAAATGAGAAATACACCAATCTCGAAATGGAACGGTTTAAAACCTTTACAACGAGATTCTACGCGGCTAAAAGTATTCAGATCAAAGCATTAAGCTAGATTCGTACCTTGATTTGGAGAAAAACCGAACGACCACTTTCTTCCTGCTTCTCTCCTCTATCTCTCTCTCTCTCTGATTCTCAAAACTGATATTTGTGATATTTAAAATATCTAAAACTTTGGTTTATATTTATATAACCTAAGTTACATTTTACCCCCTTGAACTTCGGGTAAAAGTCAACTTTTCACCCAACCCCAAAATAGCGGGTGTTACAGAGACGAAGTGGAAATGAGCTAAAATCGTTAGAGGGGGTTTTATACCCGAGGGCATACGCAGGCGATTGTGCCTAGTGGCACTCTCGCCAGCACTCTCGCCGAAACACTCCCCCTCTCGGTACAAGTTGCGCGGATGTGACAAGCGAGAGTGCCCAAGAGCACAATCGCGATCACTTCCGCTGAAACTGTACCACGGCTACAACCTTCTCCACGGTAGTGACTGAAAATATTGCCCAGTGGCATAATCGTTGTCACAATCGCCAGCCCTATATCGAGCCTCTAGCGGCCAATTTTCCCACTAGCACGAAGACTCGACGCATAAGCCGTAAACAATTAGTTTCATAACCCATAATAAACTAACCAAGGTTGAGTTTAAGAGTGAGGTCTACTTACTAAAAACACGGGGGTTACAACAATGGGGAGAAATTAGGGGATTTCACCCCTTTTTATTTCTTCCAAAATTGCATCAAAGTCCCCTTTAGCCACAACTTCACCCAAAAGCTCAAACTTTAAGACAACGGTTATTACACCAACGTAGTGATATCGTCCCTTTTGTTATATTGTAACTCAGGCTCACGATTTTGAAACACGTCGCATAAGTTGGGGTTACTTACAATATATAGACAATTCAGTACATGTATAATTCTCGTATTAATCGAATTTCCTTTTGGTGAATTTTTAAGTCCCAAGGTGTGTTTTGATCAAATAGTGTGTTTTTTCAATGGAAAAGCATTCAAAATATTTAATTTAAAAGAGAGGGCAATAATTGTAAATTCTTGTGTTTATGTTTATGATCAAGTCAATAAGTAGTTCATGATGAGTGTTGCCCATTTTTGGTCCATTAATTAAACAACCTTTTGGCTAATTTTGACCAATTATTATATAAGTTTTTCTTAATAAAAAATTAACATCCAAATAAACATGCATGGTGGGCTTCTAAAGATTTTGGAATTTAAAGAGTTTTTTTTATGCAACTCTCATAAATAAGACCATAAAATGAGCTTGTTTTAACATATTTTTAATACAAAATATGGGTGAAAATTTGTCACAGTCACATTATTCTAAGAAACATTACATGGTATTTTTTTTATATCGTCAATTATTCATCACCCATTTTTATTGTCAATCTATAACCAAATTTATCATTAGTCTCTAACTTTTTATAACTAGATTCATCTCAACTTTATGAATGAATGAAATATATGTTAGGGTTCCATCAACAATAACCTTACATCTTTTCAGGTATCGTTTAAATTTTATCGTCTTGGTTACTCTGTAATAATTATTAAAAATAAAATAAAAAAGGTTGTGCCTTTTCAAATATTTAGGATTAAATAGTGTGGATGAAAAGGAGAAAATTAAAATATGAAGTCCACATGCAAGGTACTTGCACCTAATCATCATATTGCATGAGGCTTCATCGTATATAAACACACCTAATTAAAATTATCTTTTCTTGATCATAATGAAAATATTGAGTTTAGTATTATCATTCTACATTTGGAGAAGATTGATTTCATTTTGATCATGTATGATGTTATTGTTTATATAATTTATGAAACAATAATTTGACTTACAAAAATACGATTTTTCAAGTATCAATGTAAATAAGTTTTAAATAGAACTTATCAAATGTTGTAGAGAAGGTTTCGTGCCCGACTCAATTTGATCAAGCTTGCAATCATTCTTGCTCCATGCATCTCATTTTCATTTGAAACCATCACAGTTCTCCATGTTAATTACATGTCTTTGATATTTAAAACCATGTAACTTTTAAAACTTGATATAGATATACTTATCCAATAAACTTTTAACCAAATGCAATAACAATGAAAAGCTATTAATAATCTACTACTATTAACTTGTAAAGCATTAATATATATTCACATCAACTACAAGACTGCAAGCTTCGTTTTTTCTTTGTTTGTTATCTCATATCTTGTTTGAGAAGATTAATTATGGCCGTTCAAATCATCATACGTGATGTGTGGTTTTAAGCAACCGATGACATATATACTTGAAAGAGAAAAGGAAAATGAGTTTATCTAAAAAGCGTAACATTTTTTTTCTTCGTAAATTTACCTACTTGCCTATTACAATCGTTACAAGATATTGTAAAATTAAGTGTAATATACAAGTTACATAGCTTAATTTGTCTTGTTAAAGTATTTAAACATTTAATAAAAGTAAATATTTTTATTAAATAATATATCAAATCAAATGGATTAATGTTGGTTGTTGTTTTGTAAGCATGATTAAGAGGGAGGGTTTTGAGTTTTAATCATGTGATTCATGAGATGAAAAGCAGAAAGAATGAGATTAATTATGGTTAAGCATTTTGTGGGGCCTTTAATTATTTGATACTCACTTTATGCCCATGGCTATACTTGTAATTCCTCAATTATCCATTTTCTAGCCTATATTAACGTGCATATACTAATCTTATTTTGTTTATTCTTTACTTTTATTTCTATTTTATTTTTATTTTTAAACAATTTTTAGAAAGTCAATTTTCTACTTATTTAAAAAATTTACTGACCAAAATCATATATGTCCATTCATTTGCTAACTACGACATTGGTGCTAACCGTGCTAACTAATCTCAACCGTAGGTTGATGAGATCAATGGTTCACAATTAATTGATTTTTAATTAAAATAAAATATTCAAAACGGTTGATAAGAATTCATTGCATATATGCACAGGGGTATTATAGTAAAAGTGCAATCCCTTTATTTTGGGGAACACACGCCTACCAAATTAAAACCCCATTTAATTAGGGATTGTATCCCACAAAATCGGTTTATCCAAAGCAACACGCACGAACACCATTTTGTTGAAATCGACTCCAAAAATTACTCTCTACCACGTCGAATCAGGAGTAAACCGACTAAAATCCTTTCGATAATCACGATCATCGTCAAAGTCGGGATCAAGAAATCGATTTGGAGAAAACGATCTGAAGAATCGATCAAGAAATCGATTTGGAGAAAAAGATATGAATAATCGATCAAGAAATCGATTTGAAGAAATCGATTTTCAGGGCCATTTTTGTTGTTTCGATCTAAAGAATCGATTTGGAGAAAACGATTTCAAGAAATCTGTTGTTTTCGATCTGAAGAAATCGATTTCAATAAATTGTTCTACTCACCTCATCCATGGCGGCATCTAGTGTGAAGACGATGATGGAGGGCATCCACGGATGAGATCCAAGAAAACAAAAAATCGATTCAGATTAGCAAAAACCCAGATGTTGCTAATCAACAAAAGACGAACAGCTTTGTGCTTATTCATGGGATTCATGTCATTAATATGCAATGAACTAATGATCTCTTTGATAGTGCATATGTGCACACTTGCATATAGTGCATATATGCATATGTTTGCTGAAATATTATATGCATATGTGTAAACTGGTATCTAATATGCATATGTGCATATTGCGTATATGCATATGTGCACATTGAGCATATGCATATTTGTACACTGGTATCTAATATGCATATGTACACATTGAGTATTGTGAATATGTACATATCAACTGATCTATTCTGCATTGGTTGATATACACACTGACATCTAGACATGCATATATGCACACTAATCTTGCAGTGTGAGTATATATGCACATATGAGCAGACTTGTATATGTGTAAGACTTGATAATTGTGAGACTTGGACATATGCATATATATATATAAGTTTGCACGGTTCCAAAATCAATAAAAAAAATCCCCATTCGATGAATATAAAAAAATTTGCAGTTAGAAAGTTGAAATCTGCTTAAAATAAGGAAACAGATAACTTCCGAAAAAAGAATATGCACATCCAATTTTAATTTTAAAATATTATATTTAATATTTAAATAACTATCATATTTATTAACTCCTTGAAATATGAAAATACATTAAATAGGCGTGAATTACGAAAACCAAAACAACATTTGGTCGCATGATTTTATAAGTGAGTGTGGTATAGACTTGAGTTGTCATATCAATAAAGATGAGAGTCGTTTGGCACATTCAGTATATACAAAAAAAAATGTAGTATTTCATAAACCATGTAGATAAAGTTCATCGAAAATGATTTCAATTGTGCCAACACTGAGGTTGGGGTGTGGTGAAGAGAAATTTATCATGAAGATGAGGTTGAACGATTCTTGAAAACGTTTTGCATGGCTAAATTAGTGTTGGGTCGTGTACACTCAATTTTGTTTCATAATGTGAGTATCTTCTAAATTTTCAAATGCATCAAGAGTTTAATTAATTGTGTGTCATGCATGAAGGCTATGAACTCTCTAGGTCGTGAGGAAAGTTTGAGAGAGGAAATGTGGAGGTAGATCAGAGGGGAGTAAATACTTGATATTGGTATTCTTCTAAGAAAGGGTGGTGAATAGCGAAGGTGGTTAATGGAGGTATTGCCTTATGACATTAAGGATGATGGTACCATAGTGGCTTGTCGGTTGTTCTGAGGCTTAAGTTGTGATTGGCGGCAAATGGTTGTGTCGGGAGTAGAATGAAACGCCGTAAAAGATATTTTAGCAGTTAACGGCTGCAGTGGAAGAGGTAATTTTCGTTGGGAATCCTTGTTGGTTGGAGACATGGTGGAAGTGTCTCAACGCCGGCAGTTGTTGTGGAAGTCAGAAACCATTTCATGGTGAATATCGGGACTCTGAAAATGAAGAAGTGGTTATGGGTAGTTTCGAGGAACTTCGTGAGAAAGCGAAAGATTACTTAGAAAAGGCGCAAACCTAGTACGATGTTGGATAACATCGCGTGGTTCTTGCAAAATGGAAGATCTTTTGTTCGGTCAGGTGGTTCATTTCCAATGAGGTTTTAATGGTCATGTGGGAGTGAAGTTTATTTGAAGCACAATTGGAAGGGTTGCTCTTTGTGCATTTAAGCCTTCGAGGTAGTATGCTTAATCTTTCAGACTACTAGGGTTTGATTCCAGCAGGTCGCGATGTACAATTGTTGGATTGTTTTGGTTATTTTTAAATTATGGACATGTATTTGTATAAAATACAGAAAATATAGCTTTTTAAAATTATTTTTCCGGCAGAAAAAATAATTTTTTAAAAAATAAATTAAATCTGGCTGAAATTTTCGGCAGATTATCCACCGGAAACTTTTTTTAATTTATTTTCATAAATTAGTTTTCTTTTAAATTATTTAATTTTCCGACGGAATAATATCCCGGAAATCTGCCGAAAATTAATTAATTATAATTAAGTTAATTATTAACTTAAGAAAAATCAACTTTTTTAAAAAAAAACATTTTCGGCGGAAAATTGTCGCCGGAAAAGTCAGATCCGCCGGTAATTCTGCCAGAATTTTTTTTCCTGTCGGTCAAATCCGTCGAAAACTTAATTTTTCCGACGGATTTAGCTGCCGAAAAAACTGGTATGTTTTGTAGTGGTTTAAATATTAATAAAACCATAAAGAAAAAAAGATTTTTTGTGAATAGTCAATTACCGTTTGTTTTATGAGTGTAATTCATGGGATCTTTAATGTCATCATACATGAATGAATGGTGACAAACAAGTTTCAAAATATTATTTTTGTGTTTGATAAATTTGCACTCGACGTTTAAATAGAATGAACTTGGTCAAGATCACATTTTTTTCAATTTCGTATGCTTAAGATACGCGTTAATTTTAATGGTTTTGTTAGGCATGGATTGTTTATTAATTATAGAACGTTCTTATCAACAAATTAGATAAGATTTATGATGTTAGATCTTATTAGTGCAACCTGATTTGATATTAACCAAAAACCCAATGATATCTAGCCCTTTGATTTGTCTTCTATGACCTTTTATAAGTTGGCATGATTGGTACCTCTTCCTAAATATGTCAATTGATAACCATATAGATTATATAATAATATGTATGTTCTAATATTTTAGGTCTATGTAGTTAGGGCCACATATATTGATTTGTTGTTCCTCCTAAGAAAGTTGAAGAGGTCGATGTTTTTACATGCTTTCTAGTTAAATTTCTTTGTGTCCTATCGAGCCACCATGATACAGAGTTTTATTGTGCTTCTTGATATGGGACGTGTTTATACCATTTTAAACTAAATAGGCATATAACTTTAACAAAGATTGTGGTTCTAAAAGGTTTGTCTAACATGTGCATATATATTTTTCTTCATAATCAATCATTCATTGTGACGCCCATCTCATACTGGTGAAGAATGAACTTTGTGAAGTCACTACGGTAAGGTGGGAACAATCAATAACTTCTATTCTTCTAACATGGGTTTAAGTTGATTTAAATGTTAGGTTATTTTGTTGGATTGAGACGTTTCAAATGGTATCAAAGCAATAGGTTGAGTATTTCAGAAATATCCTTTTTCTTGGAGACAAATTGTTAAGTTAAAGTAGCCGTTGATGTTTACGTTAGTTACTAAAATAATGACATGTTATAAGTGGGTGACCAAAGTGGATTTCATAATGCTTGATTAGTTATATGATTATAGAGAAATAAACCTTCCATCTTGATGGGAAAGTTTTGGCCTACTTAATTGCAACTTACAATATTAATATCATGCCCTTTTGTCCTAACATAACATGATCAAAATATTATATGTGCATTTGCATTTTTTTTTTCAATAGTCTTATTTTAGTGCATTTTTGTGTTTTGACTTTGTGGAATTTATACAAGTGTAGGCTCATTTTAGATTTGGTGAAAGTTGGGATTCTACAAACACATTCAAATATATATATATATATATATATATATATATATATATATATGATTATTTTTATGATTCTCGTACACAGAATATGACGCATTTGAACCATGCCATAACAACAACTAGTATTGTTGTGTTGGTTATCAACATCTATTTGATTTTAAAATAGTTTTTTAGAAAAGTTGTATAAGTAATGGCTTAGAATATGTACATAATTGTTCATTGCATAATGCATAAAAATACAAATATTAACCTACATTTAATTAATACACACAAGCCAAGTCAAAGCTAGCAATTTTCATTATAGAAGTGTATACAAAAAGAGCATAACACATAACCCATCTCTACACTCTTTCAAATGATGCACAACACGAGATTAAAGGCTGTATGTAACGTTCGTTAAAGCCTTCGAAATTCCCTATCACTTACCACCATCAAAATAATGTTGCAATACAGCAAATTAAGTTTACGGGATAAAGTTTAGAATTTTACAGCACTAGAAAACCCTTTTTCTCAAAAATCTTCCAATTATTCTGCAATTGTTAACAATCCTAGAGGTGAACAGATCCATAAAACACTACTTCAGCAGGACCCGTCATGTACACGTGGTTGTCCTCCTCTCTCCATTCTATCACCAACGGTCCTCCAGGTAAATCAACCGTACAGTTCTGTCATATAAACAAGACGTAATAAAAACAGCAGTCTCACAAATTGAGAAAGGAAACAAGAAATATAATATAAACTTCTGTATCCATGTTCTTTTCCATTACCCATTGAAAGCCACAATGAAGATATCAAAAGAAATTGAGGTAGGATGATTTCAGATCATGTGTCTGAATTCAATTTTAATTAGATATCCAAAACTTACCCTTTCAGAACGACCCTCAAGGATTGCTGCAACAACTACTGCGCACGCTCCAGTTCCACAAGCCAAGGTCTCTCCTATATAAAAGGTTTTTTGATCCACAGTTATACAACTAAGAGAAATTTGTCCACAACAACTATGTGCGCTCACATTAAAATCAGCTGATGTGTGCACATAAACAAATTTGCAGTTGAAATAGAAGACTAACCAGCACCCCGTTCCCAAACGCGCATTTTTAGATGTGAGCGAGAGAACACTTGCACAAATTCTGCAAAAGCAAAACAAGATATAACAGGAGAAAGACAACAAATGTGTTAACCAGACAACAGGTTGATAATAGAATTTCAATACACAGCACCGACTGCATTGTTTAGTAACATAAACAACATTTACAATTTTCCACTTTAAAGTTTTTGCACTGCATGGCACTGTAAGCTGTAAAATTTCTCAAAGCACTCGATTGAAGTTCAGTTTACCTAAATTAGTGAAGATGACAAATAAATTACAGCACTACCATCGTATAGGGCATCAAATTTTCTCAATGGTACTGCAATATTATTAGCAACTTTTTAACAAAAGATGGTTTGTAAAACCATGGCTCCTCCATTTCCTTTGGTCACCCAAAGGCAACATCATATTTCCTAATTTGGTTCATGTGCCTCCTCGTAAATCCTTGAACCATAATATAAATTGTGCCTGCATGCAGGTTGTCTGATACATAGAGTATGAGCAAGAAACTAAAATACACAGGATAATAAAGCACCATGAATATAGTAGTGATGAACCGAAAGGCCAAAAAGAAGTAATATCCAAATTTTCAAGCTACAAAACGAATAACATATTGTTAGGGTAACTAAAGCCTGACCTGTGTTAGTTCGGGCAGGGAACAGTGCATGATGTTCAAATTTCGGACCAATGTCGGCCAAATTCAATTCATCAACCACCAAGCTCTGTTTAGAAACCAGCACGAGTTACCCCAAAGAATCAACAAAGTAGAACATACAGAGTAAGGAGGTCGGTCAAAATACATTGTTGGTGGTTTCTCATAGCTATCTGGGTTTATGTATATTAATAAAATAAGCATTACCCAGGGTAGTGAAGGACCAACCCAAAACCCAATTAAGACGGAACGAAATTTATACCAGGTTACCCCAAAAAAATATGCCAGGTGTTCTTAATTTAGAAGACAATTACACATCTTTCAACCATTAATGACTTCTTTTCTTTTGCTTTGCACCCAACTACCTGTAGAAACAAAAATTTTGCTATACTAGAAAATAGATGCATCAAAATTTGATCAATACCTCGTCTCCTTCTCTACCAAAAGTGATGCAGTGAGGATTTCCCATACTGACGCATGTGACATTCCAGTTTACTCCATCCACTTCAATTTTTGCTTTTACAACAGATTGGTCTTTATTTGCTGGTAATTTAGTGGGAACATCCGAGGCCTTCAGCACAGGCTCACCCATGTCAACTTTAACCTGAAGTAACAACAATGTTGAATCCACAAGATTAGGAGTGTTTTAGCAAAAAGATGCTATAATCTTGCTATTTGCCGTCTACACGAAACCCAATCTTTTGCAGAAAAAATAGCAAAAGCAGCAAATAAGTGATCATATAATATGCTTCACCATGCAACAGTTGTACTTAAAGGAGAGAGAAGAGTTGGAAAATTTTGTACTAGATAAATTTAGGAACGGAAATTGCTACTAAGGCATGAATCCAAGGGAAATGTAGTCTTTTGTCTCTAAGCAATACAAATATATCAAATCATCCTGCGAGTCAAAAGGATGTCGCTTCATCTGAATGTTGCATCCATTATGAGTCATTATCCAGAGTCATCGATCTATTCATTTCTGGAACTTTGATTTAGGATAGACAAGGGCCACATATAGTATGTGTAGCCAAATATATAATTATGAATAAGAGTATTGCTATCTCAATTGTATCTCCCTCTAGGCTGCTTCTTCTCTGTTCATCTTCCCCTTTGTGTTTCAAGTAATCACCTTCATTTCCTTATTAGTTCCTTAATTTCTGGTATTAATGAACAATTACCACCAGGGATTGCGATCATGGATTTAATTTGTACGCAGCTCAAACTAAAACAAGGAATTCTAGAGAGTTACTAGTTTATGATATATGATATCAAATTTGAGAAAAAAACCAAAAAGATCAGACAAAGTAAAACAAGCCAAATTTACCTTCCCATCATCTTGTATCTCGGGTACGATAAGTCCAGCACCGGTATGTACAGTAAAACTGCAATTTCATGGAGAAGAAACATAAAACAATTATCACATAGGGCTTTGTTAAGTGTTCAAGTAGTCAAGTCACAACATCAATAAAAGTTCATGCTACTCGATAAGCTACCAATCAATCTGACCACAGATTGTGGAGCTCCATTTAACACTTAACATTATATTAATAAGGATTATTCTGATAAAAAAAATATTGACAGATAAATGGAAGAGTGTTGGACGTTGCAACATCAAAAGAAGTGATAGCAGAAGTTGTCAAAGAAGACTTTGCTTGAAAGTCTGGTTAAACATAAGCCGGCGGCTAGTTAATAATATTACAAGGGATCTTAAATCAAAGGGAAGTTTGTGTAACTAATCCAAGGAAGAGGTTTTCTAGGCATTCTATATAGAGGGAGTTATGTACTAAGAGAGTAAGTCCTACACTTTTGTAATTTGTTTAAAATAATGGATTAATTCGTTTCTCGGTATTTGCCCCACAAATGTAGGTGTGCTACACCGAACTATGTTATAAACTTTTGTGTTCACATTTGCGGTCGTCTTTGTGTTAGCTTTCTTTGTAGAGCATTGTGTTGCAACCCTTCACTATTATAGTTGTACGTACAATTATTTTTCAAGCCACACGTAACATAAGAAAAGTCAAAGACACAGAACAAAATGACAAAGGTCAGCTGGTATAAGAAACTCCTGAAGAAAAACACATTCAAATGAATATACCTTTGCCTTCCATGTGAGTTATTGAGATCTGCAATAAATTTTGCAAAGCAACGAACTCCATTACCACACATCTGAGAGAGAAAGAACATAAAATGAGACAAACAATTCAGTTTCCAGCATATGTTCAATGGGTCATTTAGTGGAGAAACTAAAGAGAAAGTTTCAAAATGACTGCTAAATGAATCACATATCACAATCTAGAAGCGGTTTTCTTTGATCTGTTCTTTCCCCTTTATGACATTAGAGCACATATCACAATCTACCAAGTAAAGATTCTGTGTGTTACTTTCTTTTCTTCTTCCCATTTTATTAGCAAACACACCAACGTCATGGCCGACTCACCACACAAAGCGAACATCATCGAAACAAGATCAACCCGAATTCCTCCATCGTTTCCACAAACACGAGTCATCCACCCATCCAGTTCAATCCAGCCTCACAGCTCCCAATTAAACTCGCTAGTGCTGATTGTGCGGCATAGAAAGCATAAGTCTCGAATATAATGCATGAGTTCAAACAATCACCTTGTGTTTGGTATAGTGAGCTCAAACAGTTTCTTTGAGACTATGGTTACGGTCTTATGGATTCACATTCACCCTTTGTCAACCATCATTCAAGAATTGTTCTATGTCTCATTGTTTATGTAGATGACATCATCATTACCGAAAATAACAAAACCAATTTAAAAGAACCACACTGGATAGCTTGCTAAAAATAAAAACACATCAAATTTCAATGGACCAATCAATCTTTAATTCTTTTTCCAGCTGCAGATAAATAAACCAATGAGAATGACAGCTAATTACTTTCTAACAGGACGATAAACATATGCGTTTGTTCAAACAGTGAGCATAGAGAACAGAACTGGTTCAATATCCTAACAGACAATATACACCATTAACATGTCAATAATAGAGTGTTCGTGCAACCTAGACAATAGTGTAAATTTAGTTCAGAAAAGAAATTACCTCAGGCTCACTACCATCAGAATTAAAAATTCTCATGGTATAATCAGTCCCATTTGATCCAGGCATTGCAAAGATTATTCCGTCCCCTCCAATCCCAAAGTTCCTATCACATAACTGTACAGCTTGCTCTGGAGTAACTTTGGGCTCCATCGAATCAAGATTGTTAACCTATTCAATATGAACTTTGTATAAACGATATATAACAGTCATTCCAAGCACTAGCACTAAATTCAAACCCCAACCACTATAAGCAAAATAAGTAACAAAATAAAATCCTAGTGTACTTCGAATAATGAATGCTAAGTCAAGCACAGAACATCACTAAAAAGTCGAAATTTCTATCAGAACTTTCACTAATAGTAACAGTGCTTCGTAAAACTTTCATAAACTAAAGGTAGAAAGAAATTTCTTGGTTACCATGATAAAGTCGTTACCGAGGCCATGATACTTGACGAAATGAAGAACTCCGCTTTCTCTTCGATCGAGGAATGCCGTCCGAGAGAGATTTTCCTGAGCTGCTACGCTCATTGCCGATACAGAGAATCGGAAATTAGGGTTTCGGATGAGAGAAGTAGTTGTCAATTTGGCGAAAGAAGAGGATCTGAATGGATTGATGAGAGAAAAGGAGGACGGAGAGACGGTGGAAGGTGATCGGAGATTTGAAGATGTGATAGGAGCTGAAACGGTTGCGCCGATAGACATCATGCCAGCAGAGACGGTGGTTGTTGCGGCGGCGATCAAGTTGAAAGGGAAGGAGGACGTTGACCGTTTTAATGTCGGAAAGGGTTTTAATCTGACGTTTTATTTTGACTTTTGTACGGAAGTCAGCTATCAGAATCAGACTATCAAGAAAGCCATCCCATTTTGATACAGGCCGATCAAGGAAGCCTTTTTTGGGCCCAAAAATTTCAACAAGCCCAATTAGCCCAATTATTTTTTACTCCAAAAGTCCAAATAAATTCAATAATAGCTTTACCGTAAACATAAGATAACATTTATTTGGATTTTGTCGAACTCCCTTACAACCAGGTCTTAAGGGTTGTTTGGCAGTTACTGAATGGTTTAGTGCAGAATGATTAAGAGGTTTTTATGATATAGTGTAAAATGAAATATGATTGTTTGCTAATTATTCATAATGAAATCACGGCTCTTAATGGTTAAGGGAGGGTCAGGATACAAAATCATTACGAGAATTTTGGAACCATTAAGAGGCAATGCTTTTTTTTGCCAAACAATATTTACATCTTAGCGATTCAGAGGTTGCCTCTTAATGGAACCATTAAGAGGCAACACTTTTTTTATCAAACAAGATTTACCTCTTAGCGATTCAGAGGTTGCCTCTTAATAGAATCTTTAAGAGGTAAACAAACAGCCCCTTAGTGAAAGCTGACATACTATTTTGAACAAAACTAGTATTAAGAACTCCTTTCAAATAAGGCCAAACCTAAGAGGCAGTTTCACTTGACAAAACAAATAATTCAAATAACATAAATTTATGTTACACCAGTTTCTTATCATAACCCTTTACCCCTAACAAGCATAATTACGTATATGGATTTTAGTATTATATTTAAATCATTCATCAGTGATATCAATTAATTAATTTTCAAGCATACACAATCATACTTGACTAACATTCTAACAATATGTAAATACAAAAAGAGTGCAAGTAATTTTAATGCGAAAATGGAACTTCCAAAACTGAGTTGGGGGAAATTACTTGTATAGGAAAAAAAAAAGTAATGGTTTGTAATGATTAATTATAAAATCATGTGCATACAGAAATCTAATCAAAAATCTAACAGTAAACTAGTTATTTTGTGACATAATACTGTACGATATACTAATAATATCCAATAATCAAACAAAAAGGTTTCTATTTAGTTAAATTTATGCCATCATACCCAATAATGGCTAGGTCTAATCCCACCATTTCCTTGCTTATTTAGATTCTTTTGTATATTATAATAATAAATATCCGACTTTATTCAATATTTGAGCTTGGTTTCAACCGTTATTTTATCCTTCATCCTATGTTCACGGACCGTGTTTTGCTATAACTATGTTAATAAGCAACCAAATACATAAATTATGGATATAAATATATGGAAGTAAGATATGAAGAATCAGCGATAAGATACCACTACCCTACTCTAATTGGTGTTCTAGGGAAAAGGGGGGCTTTTTGTCAACAAATTGTTTGTTTTCTATCACCTAGTTGGGAACACCATAATATGATTAGGACTGTAGCTTATTGTCTTATTTGTTGATTTCATAATCCAAATTTTGGGTTTTTGTTTCATATGTTTTTAAATTATTTTAGAGTGAATTACATTGGTGGTCTCAATGGTTTGTTTAAAATTTGAATTTGGTCCTAAAATAGACTATTTATATTGACAGTCCCTATTCCTTAACTTTTCCATTTCATAACACTCAGGGTCCCCAAAGTTAACACTTTCAGTTAACAACCGTTATGAGGGACTAATTTCCCGATACGTTACAAACCCAACAAGCAACTATAACATCTCAAACCAACCGTACCAGATATTGTCCGCTTTGTCCGCACACCCGGACTCACGGTTTTAAAACGCGTCTGGTAGAGAAGATATCTCAGTCCCTTATAAGACAACTTTTGTTCCTCTCCCCAACCAATGTGGGATCTTACAGCAACCAAAGCAAAGACGATACAAAAACGGATCAAAAACACCCAACAAACGATGTGTTACGTTGAGTTTGCGAGAAGCAAACAACTAATAACGAGACAAGAACTGAAAAGACCGATTAGCAACCATAGCAGCCCTGATCTTCACCTGTCCTTCCAACGTACAGTAACCAACTCGAGCAAACAACGGCCTTTTGGGTAGAATATAAAGACCAAAAGTGTAATTCGCTCTAAAATTTTTGTCGATCATGCCACTTTTTTATTCTTGTTAATAACGTCTTTTTTTTAAATTTTTTGTTAATTATGTTTTCTTTTGAATTTTTACTAAAAAATATTTTACTGACAAAAAACCTTATATTAATTTTACTGATTAATTTTTTGTTAATCACGTTTTTCTCCAATCACTCAATTTTTTTTTAATATTAAACTGCATTTTAAATAAAAAGCTTTATATTTATTTTAACGAACTATTAAATAGAAAAGAATTACTTTTACATTAGCAATTCTCAAGTTTAGAAAATTAAGAGAAATTTACGTATATTTTGGGTTAGGCATTAAAATATGCAAATAAAGTATTGGAAGTCATGTACGATTAACATGGGACAGTTATATATTACAAATTGTTTGTTAGAAAAATAATTATGTTTTAAAAGTTAAAATATCGTGAGACACTATTAAGTAGAATTATCAAAAAATTGAGCATAAACTAAAACAATTAAAGTGATATAATAATCATCAAAATATTATTAATATTATAATAACGTAAAGGATTTTATATAGTTCTTGGATTAAAAAGAAGAAGAAGAAAAAACAGCTTATATATCAAGCTTTCTTTGGACATGAAACGTTTGTCTATAGTTGCTCATATATTTACCCATTATTCTTGTAGAAATTGGTAATAGTTTTTCTTAATTGTTTGAATAATTGATGGTTTGTAATCTTAATTTATAATTTTTATTTTAGTTTGTTATTATTTTAATTATTTGTAGTTTGACTATACGTTAAAAATATCACGTTAATCGTACTTAATTTTCAATACTCAACTTTCATATATATATATATATATATATATATATATATATATATATATATATATATATATATATATATCAATGTCAACCCAAAATTGGTTTATGTGGGAGCTTCATGGCCTTGCTTCTTTGCAGGCGGTGTTAACTCTAGGGACCTTTGAGTGTTATGAAATCGAAAAGTTAAAGACTATCAGTGTATATACTTTGGTTTAGGGACCAAATCCAAATTTTAAGCAAACCAGGGACCATGAATGTAATTCACTCTTGATTTTATGTAACAAAATGAGATTTTGTGTTTGCAAAGTCAATGGTTTTATAGCAAAAATTGTTGTATATGATTTTTATCTTATTTTATTAGTTTTTTAAAAACCGCTCTCCTTAAACCTTAAGGACCATTTACCAAATGTTTATTTGGTTTTACTTATGGTACCTGATGAGCTTGACGATAACTAAGGAGCTATTTACTAAACGCTTACCCGGTAAGCGTTTATCGGGTCATTTGCCTTTACCAGATGAACATGGTAAGGGCCGAGAAGCTTACTCAGTAAAAGCGATGGTAAGAATGGAAACTCTTACCCAGTAAATAAGGGTGACGACTCTTACCCGGTAAGCACTTACCCGGTAAGCGTTTACCCAATAAATTTATATGGGTCCCACCCAATAAAATATGTATAAATAATCAAATTACTTTTTATTATATAAACGGTCCATGATTGAGAGTGAAAGGTTTATAAAATGTGTAGGAAAGAGAAAACTGATGTGGCAGAGAGAGAAACTGATGTGACAAAGTTATGGACTTTTGATAAGGTCCATTATTATAGATGCTCTAAGTATGATAACTTTTGTCAGACACTTACCCAATAAATGTTTTGGTAAACCTATTACCTTAATGATTGTTTCATGGACATTCCTCCTGGTGATAAACCTACTTTTTCTAACTATTGCAAATTTACCTTTTTTCAAGTCAAGATTATTCCGTTAAAGACACACATCTTCCCAAACAAGCCCCTCTAATCCTTTATTTATCTTTTTTTTATATAATAAATGGTTGATTGGTCATGCTTTTATTGGTTTAAGCTATCCTTACTTCACTGATTTTCTAGAATTGTTATTAAATTAATAATTGATTGTGAAATTTAACCAAACCTAATTTGATTTGATAGAGAATCATAAAATATTGGATGTTTGTAGTCAAATCCATAAAGATACGTTATTATGTTATTATTTCATTTCAGTATTACGAATTCTATATTGTATTCTAAAATACATTTCTTTTTATGTAAGTATGAATCTTATTATAATTATTTATAAGTCATAAATCAAGAATTTGAGTCGAGCAAAGACTCTAAATCAACCTACAATCTCAACATGTGGTTTTGGGTTTACCTTGTGTGAAAGGGGTTGGAGTTTCCACAATAAGGCATCGGATTCAAATCCAGCCCCATCCACCATGCCCTAACACAGCATGACCCCATGATAATTGCGGGACCAGTACAATAAAGACGATCTAGATGAACACAAACCCTTTTCTACAACTACCGTTTATAAGCAAGACAACCTCGCACGACCCTTCTCCATTCCATGCCTATGATTTTGGATTTACCTTGTGTGAAAACTAATATTGTAAAACAAGACAATCTTAATCTTTCATCAGCCCATGTTAAAAGTTTATGTACCATGCTCGTCATAGTCAACAAATTGACCCCACTATGAATTTTGATTTTGCATTTATGATTTTGGATACACATTTTAACGTATTTTCCAAAAAACGTCCCTACAAAATTTAAGTGTCTCAAATATATTAGAGTATTTAGATTTTTTTTTTTTCCATATATGGATCTTTAAAGAAGCAAGAGGACCATACGCATTAAATAATGCGTTACGTGTTTAGAATATTGTCTTCTAATTATTAATGAACATGCTTTGATATTTTTAAGACCATATTTAGTACTATGATGACTCACCCTTATGCTAATTTGGACATCCACTCAATGCTAAGTGGGACCCATCAAAGATTGAACCAAGTTATAATGTTTTCTAGAAAAATTTGAAAAAAAAAATATGTATTCATGATAATTATTGTATAGCATACAAAAATGATGTTTAAACATTCAATTATGGGTGTTTGGTTGGAGGTATTGAGGGGTTTGGAATAAGAATGAGAATGAAAAATGTTGTTTGGTTTGACATAATATGATGAGCCCATTATCCCAAACCCATTAATTTTCTTTCCTAACCAAATTGGGAGGAATGAAAATCTTATTCTCGCTCAGTTACTTTTTCTCATATGCCCTTCATCTCTCGATGTTTAATGAAACATATTTTTTATTTTCGTGTTGGACGACACATATTTGTATTAAAAAATATTATATAAAATATTTTTTTATTGATTATATTGGTTTAACCAAACAACATCAATGCAATGCTCATTCATATTCCCATTCTACTTCATTCCCATTTTCATTTTCATTCTTATTATTCCTTAAAATGAACCAAACGCCCCCTTAGTCGTTAACTATTTCTTTTTTCGGATTACATAGGGTGTTTGGGATTGCTTATTTAAAACAACTTATGCTTATTTTGAAAAGTGTTTATCAACTTATTCGGTGTCAAACCGATTTTTTTTTAAAAATGTTTGGATTAGCTTATTGTGATATCAAAACGTAATAAGCTAATAAGTTGTTATTTAAAGATGTTTGAGATTGCTTATACATATAAAATAACCAAAAAAATCATAAACACTTTTCAAATAAGTTGATAAGTTAAAACCAAATGACTTATCAAAAAGTGTTTTTCAGTGATTTGACACTGCTATAAGCCATTTTAATTTTTTCTCATCAAAACACTCAAAAGTGTTTATTTCCGATGTCAAATCGCAATAAGCTAAAAAACATCTCAAATAAGCAACCCCAAACACCCCCTAATATCTTGTTACAAATTTTTAAAACGATTTTCTGAAATATGAAGTACAATAATAAATATAAATATTTGGCATTAAAGTTATAAAGGACATGCACTTACCCTATCTTCACTTTAAGGAATATTTTGTCTTTTAGTTGATGATTTTCTCATTGATTATTCATAATTTTGTTGCATGACCCTTTTTATTTTGTTGAACAAAGGCCTTTGGTTGCTCAAATTTCCCTAATAATTAATTTATTATTCTATAATTATAATATTTTGTTCTTAATTTATTATAACATTTTTATATAAAACATACAAGTGTTAGTCTTATAAATGTTAATTAATATTATATGTAATAGTCAATTTAAACCATACAAGTTTTTAATAGTATCACGTTTGTAAAAAAAAATTAAAAGTTTTGGATTATAAAATTAAAGTTGACAATTTTCCAAGTAATGTTTGTCAATATGGTAAATTACCAAACTTTGGGACACCAAATCCATGAATTTGTTTGCATGTTTTCTTCTTGTTGTCCATATGCTCGGATTAGTATACAATCTCTATTATTTTAATTAATTCTCAACTCAGTCATAAAAATTAATTGTTTGCACTAATTAATTAAATGGTTGAGTATAATATAAAGTAACATAGGCTTTTAACCTTCCAACCCATAATACGGGTTTAGGTTTAAATCAAGCAGTTTAACAGTAAGTGACCAATCATTTGAATCGGACTACAGAGAAGTGGTATGGTTTGATCGATTATGTGTTTTAAATTTAAAAAACGTAATATCTATTTTTAAAATGAAATTTTTATCAATATAATATCATTAAAAATAATATATGTAATTATAAAAAAATATCTCTCCCGACTAAAAAAAATAACATCAAGCAAGTTGAGACACTTAAGCAAGTACGCCAACAATAATTGAAATTTTTTGACAAACATTGAGCAAGTCAAAAGATAATTTAGACTCTCGGATTTTGATTTTTGACAGATTTAAGTTATAAGTAAAAGCTCGATGTCTTGCACAGTTTTTTTTAATTGGCCGACTTCGGGCCTAAACCATTCAAGTTTTTTGATATTTGGATTAAGGATGATAGCCTAGGAGATTTTGTAAAGGATGCGTGGAATAAAGAAGTGACCTCGAGAAGACCGGATTGTATTTTCCGGGATAAATTGAAGAATGTTAAAGAAGCTCTAAAACGGTGGAGTAGGACCAAATGGGACAACATGGAAAAGGAGTTGGAATTAAAAAAGAAAGAGGTTAGGAAATGGGAAGATGAAGTCGACCAAAACAGTTTGGGAGAAGCCGAAAGACAAAGGTGGTTGGAATTGGAAGCAAAAAGAACGGAAATGTTGAAACAAAAGGCTAAGGTTCGGTGGATAAAAGATGGTGACGAGAACACCAAACTATTTCACGCGGCTATAAAGAGTAGAGAAAGGAGGAACACCATTCGCGGCCTAAACATTGATTCCACTTAGACGGAAGATCCGAAGAAAATTAAGGAGTACGCTTTCGAGTTTTTCAAAGGCAAATTTTCAAACGGTATGAAGGACGGACCAACGTTAAATTTGGGTCGCATGAAAAAGTTGAGGGAGGAGGAAGCACATCATTTAGAGAGGAAGACCTCGGAGGAGGAAGTTTGGAACGCAATCAAGGAGTGTGGTAGTAATAAAGCACCGGGACCGGATGGTTTCACGATTGGTTTCATCAAGGCATATTGGGGGCTCATAAAATCGGATTTGTTGGCGGCGATAGATTGGTTCATGGAAAAAGGGGGATTGAGTGAAGGGTGCAATGCTTCGTTCATTACTTTGGTACCTAAAGTCCAAAACCCAATTGGTCTAATGATTTTAGACCAATTAGTCTCATTGGCATTTTGTATAAAATTGTGTCAAAGATTTTAGCGGAAAGGTTGAAATTGGTGATAAGCAATCTAATAAGTAAAGAACAAAGTGCGTTTGTGAAAGGAAGATATATTCTTGACGGGATACTAATAGCAAACGAGATCGTGGCTTTCATTAGGAAGAGGAAGAAGAGGGGTTGATTTTCAAGGTCGACTTTGAAAAAGCTTACGATACGGTTGAGTGGTCGTTTCTTTTGGAGATTATAGAAGCGATGGGATTCTCGGAAAAATGGAGAAGGTGGATAAAAACTTGTCTTAGCTCTTCCAAAATATCCGTTCTTATTAATGGTTCACCGACTAGAGAATTCCAAATGGAGAAGGGCTTACGGCAAGGTGATCCACTTGCACCTTTCTTATTTCTATTGGTAGCAGAAAGCCTACATCTTATGATGGAAGAGGTCGTGGAAAAAGGGTTGTTTAAAGGGATAAAAGTGGGTCGGGATGAGATTCAAATCCCACATTTACAATATGCGGACGATGCGGTTTTCTTTGGTGAGTGGAATTTGGCAAATGTAAAAAACTTGGTGAAAATCTTGAAGTGTTTTCATCTAGTGTCGGGGTTAAAAATGAATTTGAGCAAGAGTAAAATTTATGGAGTGGGAGTTCCAGAGGATGAAGTGCAGGTGTGAGCAAAGAGCTTGGGTTGTGGGAGTGCCACACTCCCTTTTATTTACCTTGGTCTACCGGTTGGTGCATCTATGCGGAGAATTGACCATTGGAAACCGGCAATCGAGAAGATGAAAGACAAGCTAGCATCTTGGAAAGGGAAGACGATCTCATTTGGAGGACGACTAACGTTGGTAAGGTCGGTTCTTGGTAGCACATCGTTATACTTCTTTTCTTTGTTTCGGGCCCCGCTTGGAGTGATAAATATATTAGAGAGAGTGCGATGCCAATTTTTTTTGGGGGGAGGGGGGGACGGTCGTGATGACGTGTCAATAAATAAGAGAGTTCATGCTTGGGTAAAATGGGGGTCGGTCTTAGGGGGCTTCAAAAAGGGGGGTCTAAATGTCGGAAGTCTAAAAGATATGAATTGATACAGGGAGAATTCGAGTATTAATAAGGATTTTTAATAATAATTGGAAAATGGGAAATCGAGATCGAATAGAAAAACGAGCTCGAAAGAGGCTCGGAATTTGGTATCGAAAAAGAGGCAAATATAAAGCACCGAGTATAAAAAGGATTGTGATGGAAATCGAAGAACAAATCGGAATATACAAACGGACGAGTAAGCGGGTGTCATGCGTCTTGTTTCCCTGCCATGCGAGTTTGATGTGTCCTAAGCCGCTACAATACCTGCGAAACACACTGTTGGTGTTCCAAAGAAATTTTCCAACTCACATGACCATGTATCCTTGATCAATTGGAAGTCTTTAATTTGTAATTTACTTTATCTTTAAATTCCTTTTTGAATTATCTTTATTAATTATCTTTTCTAGGATTAGTTTTAATATCTTAGATAATAATTTAGGATTATTTAGTTTCCTTTTATTAGTTATTTAAATAGCTTCCTAGTTAGTTTATAATTAGGATAGTTCTAATTTCCGTATTTATTTCTTAGTTAGTTTAGCTATAAATAGGTTTATTGTTTTCATTGTTAATCAAGTTATTATCAACAAAGTTTAACTTTTTAGAGAGTTTTCTCTCAATTTTGAGTTTTACGGTTGTAATTCTCGTTATCAAAAGGGTTTAGACGCTTGTCGATCCTTCCGCAAACCTTCGCTGCGTCAGTTGGTATCAGAGCAGGATTCGCCTGTCTTTTCACTAACAATTGCAGATCGACAGCCGACTACCAAAGCGGGTCTAGTAGAGATGAATGTGGCCTTATCCACATCACTTACTGATCTGACAGCGGCTGTTAACAGGCTTCAACCCAACATCGTCAACGACAATCGTCGGAGAAGAGACAGGTTTGAAGGACCGGCTATGGCGCCGTGTAATGGCCACCGTAACCGGGTTAATTTTTCAAGTTCCGAAACCAAAGAAGATAAGGAAGAAGAACCAGTGAACTTGAAAAGAAACGACCACAATAACCGAATAAAAGTGGACATCCCGTCTTTCTATGGAACCAGATGTGTAGAAGAATTCATAGAATGACAAATCGAAGTCGATCGATTCTTTGACATTATGGATGTTCCCAAAGACATACAGGTAAAATTGGTTGTTTTCCGTTTAAAGAGTGTCGCCGCTATTTGGTGGGATAAATTGATCGTGCAAAGACAACGACAACGAAAGAGACCAATTCGATCTTGGAGGAGAATGAAGCAGCTTATGATGGAACGTCTCTTGCCGGAAAATTATGAACATGTCCTTAAGAAACTCCATCCCGAACACGACAACGACAACTCTTGGAGAAAGGATACGCACGAGAAATCAATCATGGTTTTGGGCGACAACAACTATGATCATATTATTCCATCAGTTTCTACTCTCGTTAAACAACCACCCATTCCGG
This sequence comes from Arctium lappa, assembly GCA_023525745.1. Classification (NCBI taxonomy): domain Eukaryota; kingdom Viridiplantae; phylum Streptophyta; class Magnoliopsida; order Asterales; family Asteraceae; genus Arctium; species Arctium lappa. The sequence continues at coordinate 115,425,671 of CM042049.1, forward strand.
AAAAACCACCCATTCCGGTGGAGCCATCGAAACAAGACGACGAAGTCTTGCCGGACAAAGTTGAAGATGAAGTCGTGACCGAGTCACAACAAGAAATTGTTATCGAGGCCAATGTGTCGGAAATAGATCTCGGACCATTCACCGAAGACACCGAAAGCAAGATAGTGGAAGACATTCTCGAGCCAACAAAAGCGTTGTCACAAGAAGTCAATAACGGTGATTCCGAAGGTGACACTTCAATTATTATCGCACCTAAAGCTCCGGTTCAAACCGAAACAAATCCCGGTAAAGTTAATTTAATCCTTTACGCTTTCAAATTTGATAAAATATCGCTCGTATGGAGACGATCACAACAATCTCAGTTTGGATTTGAAGACCGGTCAAGATTTTTGAATTTTGAAACCCGGGATGTGGATCCAATTATTTCGAAGAAAATAATGTTCTACGAGTTGGAGGAAGACGTTTTTCAAGTGAACTCGAGGACGAGTTCTTTTCAAGTGAGGGTGACTGATACAGGGAGAATTCGAGTATTAATAAGGATTTTTAATAATAATTGGAAAATGGGAAATCGAGATCGAATAGAAAAACGAGCTCGAAAGAGGCTCGGAATTTGGTATCGAAAAAGAGGCAAATATAAAGCACCGAGTATAAAAAGGATTGTGATGGAAATCGAAGAACAAATCGGAATATACAAACGGACGAGTAAGCGGGTGTCATGCGGCTTGTTTCCCTGCCATGCGAGTTTGATGTGTCCTAAGCCGCTACAATACCCGCGAAACACACTGTTGGTGTTCCAAAGAAATTTTCCAACTCACATGACCATGTATCCTTAATCAATTGGAAGTCTTTAATTTGTAATTTACTTTATCTTTAAATTCCTTTTTGAATTATCTTTATTAATTATCTTTTCTAGGATTAGTTTTAATATCTTAGATAATAATTTAGGATTATTTAGTTTCCTTTTATTAGTTATTTAAATAGCTTCCTAGTTAGTTTATAATTAGGATAATTATAATTTCCATATTTATTTCTTAGTTAGTTTAGCTATAAATAGGTTTATTGTTTTCATTGTTAATCAAGTTATTATCAACGAAGTTTAACTTTTTAGAGAGTTTTCTCTCAATTTTGAGTTTTACGGTTGTAATTCTCGTTATCAAAAGGGTTTAGACGCTTGTCGATCCTTCCGCAAACTTTCGCTACGTCATGAATTGTGCACTTTTATGCAAATGGTGGTGGCGGTTCAACGTGGAAAGGGAGGCTTTATGGGTAAGGGTAATACAAAGTCTATATGGGTGGGATGGGGGTTTGAGGGAGGATAGACATAGAGGAGTAGAGAGTAATGGGATTTGGAGAGACATTGTGAGGATGGGGAGGGCGTTAGAAAATGGTGTAAACTTTGAGGAGTCTTTGATAAAAGAGATAGGGGATGGTGCGAAGACGAGATTTTGGGAGGAGAAGTGGGCTTCAAATCGGTCACTAAAGGAGGAATACCCGAGGCTTTTTCAACTTGAGACAAATAAAAATATATCGGTCATGGGTAGAGGGGAGTGGGAGGGAGAATAGTGGGTATGGAAATGGAGTTGGCGGCGTGAGCCGAGAGGGAGGGAACTAGGTGAGGTAGAAAGTCTAATGAGCCTACTACAAGTCAAAACTCCTACAAGAGGGACGAAGGATAGGGTCGTGTGGTCGTTGGATTCTCAAAATGGTTTTACGGTTAAAAAGATGAGAAATCTATTAGAAGAAAAAAGAGTGGGTGGTGAAAATAGTTTGGAGGAAACAAAATGGGTTAAGTCTATTCCAAAGAAAATTTGTGTATTCTTGTGGAGGGTAAGACTTGGGAGGATTCCAACAAGAGAGGTATTGGACAAATTAGGAATCGAGTTGGACACCGTATTATGCCCAAGATGTGGAAACTCGATAGAAACGGTAGACCATGCCTTAATCAATTGTACGAACGTAAAATCGCTATGGAAAGCAACGGGAAGATGGTGGAATATTAATCTTTCGTCGGTTAACTCGGTAAGTGAATTGTTAAGGACGAGTGAACAAGTAAGTATGAACGTGAAGGCTTCGAGAAGATGGACCGCGACGATATGGTGTATCATTTATTTCATATGGACATATCGCAATAAAATGGTGTTTGAGAAGGAGCAAGGAAAGATCATGGATCGATTCTTCACGGCGCAACTAAAAGTATTCGAGTGGATCAAAGGTAGAGACCAAGATCTAAGCACCGATTTTAATACTTGGTTGTCAAACCCGGGCTCAACGTAGATGACGTCATGTTGTGGGAATCGTAGGGTCGAGGTTTTGGCAGTCCCCGGGGTGGCGTTTGTCCCTCACAAACGAGCCTTCGGATGTGTTTTGTGTCGTTCTTTTGGCCTCCTATCTTTTCCTTGTGGGGTTGATGGTTTGTGGTCCTTTGGGGTCTTGATTACCTTTGTAACTGTTTTTTTTGTCTTGGGTAATAAAAGTTTTCTCTGCCGTTCAAAAAAAAAGTTTTTTTTAATTGGGCCATAAAGATTGTGCTCACAACATGAAAAGTAATTATAATTAATATACGTGCATTTTGGGGGTTGGTTTGGTCCAAACGTCTCAAATAAATGTTTAAACCGTAGATAAGATTCATGATTCTTGTCATATTCATCCGATAAGGTAAATATGACTTGGTAATCGTTTAAGTATTTAGTAAATGGTCTCTTACTAAAAAAAATAAAAGCAAATGTATGCTTTTGGGTTTTATTTACACAATGTGAAAAAGAAAAATAAGATTAAACATGACGATTAAACCTACCAAGATGCTTGGTGGAGACTAGCCATTATTTTAGTAGCTCTCTGTTCCGTACTTTTTTATTATTTATACGCAAACCAGTTAAAGGAATTTGAAAAAAAAAAAAAAAAGGGCAATTATTTATACTTTATAATATCTCTTGGATATTTTGGTATATTGGATGGGATACACCCACCTCATATTTATTGGATTTAATAATCAATATTTGTGAACCAGTTTAAATCACGAAAAAGGGCAACTGTTTGGGGATTTCTCTATGTCACAACTCACATGACTTGAAAAGAAATTTCAATATAAACGACGACAAAAATATTTATTAATTTTATCACTATAAAAACGTCATATCATGTCATTTGAATTAATGTTTTTAAACATGTGATATTACTACTATTCGAGTTTAGAAAATAGTAAGTATTCATACTTTTTTATTATAAAATTATTTCAGATATGGGTTTTAAAACTTGCTTATTTGTCCCATTTGAGATGGCATAAAAGGTGTGTTTGTTACCCCATTAATAAGTATATGAAATTCTCAAGAAAATACTTGTAAAATCCGGAACTAAGAACTTTCGAGATTATGTAAGATTATACACAAAATATCCTTTTTTACCTCTCAATGTTGAAGGTCAGCTTAACTTATAGATAAAATTAGGTCATTGAGCCTTTTATTATTGGGCGTCCATTCTAGTTTTTTCAGGGTCATTAAGGATTCGCTAACTGTATTATTTAGGGTCTCATGACGAGATGAGTTGATGTACGTACAAGTTAGTCTATACACCAATAGTTACCAAAAGGAAAAAAAATGTACAATCACACATACATTTAAGTAATAGTCTATTGTAGTAATCCTCATATATCAATTTAAATGGATCGAATATCAACTGTATAACTCCATAATGTTCTTTTATAACGGGTAATTTTTGTACCACATGGTCCTCTCAAATTTGAGTAGTATCCGTTGCCATCGAAACAGGTAATGTTTGTTCATACACCACATGAGGTGTCATTTTCTTACAATTATTTTAGCAACCACCAAAAAATGGTCCTCCCTATCTTATATAAACTAAAATAATTTATATTTAATAATTGATGGTTACGTTTTTTTTTGGTAACCGTGGGTTTCCGGACCAACTTACGTGCACCGACTAATCCTCGGGCGACCACGAATGGATTGATGGTTACGTTGATGAAATCATAATACGGCATTGATGATATATGTAGATATTAAATGTTCTTACATCATAAACTAAACATGTTTATTACATAAACACCTTTTCCATCTATTATACTTGTTTCTAATATTTTAAAAAATTGTTAATATTGTTAAAAATAAGAATATTATAATATTTGATAATAATACTTTTAAATAGCCATTGCAGATTAAAAAAAATACTACTAATAATAGAAGTTGATTTGAAAATAAGTAATAATCTTAAAAATCACTTGAACCCATTTGAATCGGATATAAATAAATAGAAACAGGTCGACGAACAATCACACATGAAAAACAAAACTAAAGAAAAATTAAGCACTCATGAATCAGAGCCAAAACCTATTTTTGTTTGGTCAAGAGAATAACAACCAATCAATTATTGAAGACATTGTTTTTCTGAGTTTGTAAAAGTATCTCCAACAGTTATGCTAAAATAGAGAAAAATGAAATTTTATCCCAAAAAAAAAAAAAAAAATTTGCTTCAACAAATATGATATATCATAGCTGAATTTAGACCACTTTTTCACGTTGATGTGTTATTGACTTATTTCCATGACATGAAGAGATGGGCCATAATTTCAAGCTTTTTATTGATGGAGATATAATAAAAATTTATTTCTCATAAGGGGTTGTTCGTTTTTTTAAAAAAACTTCTTAATAACTCTTAAGTCTGAATCGTTCAGATCTTTTTACACAACATCTCTTATTAATTATAACTAAAATAAGACTTCAAACCTTATACCTCTTAAAAAACAAACGGCACCTAAGAGTTTATTGGGTAAATATGTCGACTATTACCGACAAGCACTTATTGGGTAAGCGTTGGGTAAACGCTCCCTTAATTACAAGCTTCTTATTGGTGGAAAAATAATAAAAATTCATTTCCCTCCCTCTCTCTCTCTCTCTTGGTGAAAGCTTTGAAAATTTTTGAACCAAAAATATGTCCAAAACAATCCTTAATAATCAATGAATATTATCATGTGTCATTAAATTTAACGTGTCTCTCACAACATTAGACCAGTGGTAAGGTAATATTCATAGTCCATCAAAACATGTCTAGCCCAGTGGTAAGGTAACATCCTTGGGGTGGTCAGTGTATGATATCTCTGACTACCCGAGTTCGAACCCCGTGGTAAGTATGTGTGATATCCAGATCATGGGTCTGCCACATAGTGGTACCCTTAATTGGACCGGGTCGTGATCGACGAGGATTGGTCGGGTGACACCCTTAAGTGGGAGCCCGGATACCCTGGAAACGTGTGTGTGTTATATGCCGTTCAAAATAATAATAATAATAATAATCATAGTCTAACCCAATTTTATATGCCGATCTACATAACATATCACATACAAAGTTAATACGAGGTCTAAAAACAAATAATTTAGTTACAAAACTATATATCGAATAAAAACTTATAAATTCGAGATAAATTAAATAACATTAATATAAAACTTATAGATATCTTTAATGTAATAAATTTTAGCAACAACTGTTTAAAAGTTTTGTAGAATTATTAAATAAGATGTCACATATTCAATTTAGTTAATTTTCATACTCATTTGTAACTACAAATTTTGCATACACCAACAACAAAATTCGTAATATATAGTGGAAAGATATTTTGCAACCCTTAAAAAAGTTGCAACCATTGCAACCCACATCTTAATCGTTGGATTCATGATCGACGGTTATTTTATTTTTATTTTTCTGTTTTTTTAATTAAAAATATTGGGCCCAATATCTATTGTAACCGTCGATCATGTATCTGACGGTTAAGATGTGGGTTGCAAGGGTTGCAACCTTTTTAAGGGTTGCAAAATATTCTTCCCCTATATATATATATATATACGGATGCTCAAAGAGGAAACCTCAAAAAACCGGAAAACTGAAAAACACTTTGTTAGTCTTTCATTTGGACGGTATGTACTTGTACATACAAGTAAATTATGTTGTTGTTTTTTTGTTCTTATGCACAAGTAATATTGTACTTGTGCATGTTACAAATCACTTATATGCATAAGTGCATACCGTCCATATGAAGGGCTACCAGGGTGAATCTTAGTTTTTCCATTTTTTTTGAGGTTTTTCCATGAATCTGACCATATATATATATATGGAGGTTCTGTAAAACCCTCAAATTTGAAAAGAACAACTAATTAAAAAATTCGATATTACATCAAGTAAAGGTAAAAATCTCTTTCTACAAATTCATATTGGACGTACCTCAAATTTAATTATACATTTAACTCCAACAATCATTGACTCGTGGCTTAAACCGGGACTAAATAAATTCGGGTGTTACTAAACCCAATCCAAGTTGTTATTCCCAAAGTGTAGAAGTCTTCACCCAAGCTACGCTCTCATGTGCATATAATTAGCACTCATTCCTTCACAGTGTCGCTAGTACCATTCCCCAACCGGAACCTGATGCACATGCCGACAAATAAAAAGATTAGGCTAACGCCTAGTGAGTTCAAGAGTTTTCAACATAAATAAATATAGCGTTAAAAGGAAAACATGCAACTTAAATCATAATCTTTCAAACTGATTTACTTTAAATATGAAACAAATCGTTTTCCAATAACACGCATTTTTACATATGAACGCCCCAATGCAAAACATTTCTTCATGAAGTGATACAACCCAAAACTCACCCAATACGTGAAATAAAAATCGACTCCCAATTTATGAAAATGAGGATAAAACTTTATACTCCGAAACACCCAAAACACGGGTAGGACATAATACTTAACCCATAAATCATGGGTAATATTCCAGATATATAAAACGTCACCGAAAACATGGATACTAAAACCCAATACCCAAAACAACATCTTTCGATAACGGGGAGACCCAATTCCATTGAATGTGGCGGACACACAAAGTTAAGTCACTTATCAACGTTCTCGAGATTCACATAGGGCCATGGATGTAACACCCTAAATTTTAGAGTAATTTTAAAATTTTAAAATTCGATAATATAACGTTTATAAATGGAGTAAACCACCCAAACGAGTAAATGTAATATAACGTTTACAAAACCTGTAGATGAGTATAAAAATTGACAACAAACTAATCTAAATAAATTATATCTAGATTACATTGGTTGTCAACCTCAAATTCCAAAATATCAAAATCATTTGAATGCCCAAACTCTAAATATCTATTGTCCAAAAAATGCCTCAAGCACCACGCTCATCACTCAAACCTTCGACAACCCACCACTAAAGAAACATGTTATACACGTCATTTGAGAAAAAAATGTTAGGCTTAACGCCTAATGAGAACATACAGTTTATATAAATGATTTGGAAAATAATTTAAACGAGACAATAAACAACCATTCAAAGAGTTGGACAATAAAGTGAAAACTTAAAGAATATAAAATAAAATTTAAAAAATGAATAGAATATAAAAAAGGCATATTTAATGTTTTAGAAGAAAATTAGATTTTATTTTGAGATTATATTGATAAAACATAAGTTTGTTCCACCTTGTTCAATGAGGCATTGGGGTGGGGGTGGAACAGGCATGTTCCACTATGTTCTTGTCTGTTTTACCTAACAGTCCTGCCAAACGTGGGTCAAGGATTCCTATTCTGTTATGTCATGTCCTGTTCAGTGTACCAAACACACCCGTAAACATTTCATTTCATTTCAAGGTTTCTTATTGGTGGAATATAATAAAAAATCATTTATCTCTCATGCTAATTATTTTTGGAGAGTTTTCTAAATTTGAAGAAATTTATACTCACTCATATTTTCTCCATTTTGAAGAATTTATTAGAACAAAAAATTACTCTACGTCCTATTTTATCCATTTTAAAAGAAACTATTAGGTGACGTTTGGTTTGCAGAATGTTTTTGGATGAAATGAAATCTGTCAAAGAAAGTTGACTTTGAATGAATTATAATGGAATGTTGTCAGGTTTGACCACCTGTTTGGTTGACATAATTGGAATGAAATTTGTTAAAGGATTTAGAATATGTCTGTTTGGTTCACAGAATGTAACTTTGGAATTAGAATGAAATGTTGATAAATGACCAAAATACCCTTTTCGATAACGGCGGTGGTTTAGATTGGCGGTGGTCGACGGTGGTTTAGAGAAGGAACCGATTGAGGCATTGTTGTATTGGATTGAGGACATATGTGGTATTATGAAAAAATGAATTCAATTCCATCAAAATACCTTGTAATTGCTAGAAATGTTAGATTCCCTCATTTGTAGAATTTGATGGAATTTAGATATTCCTTCCGTGAAAAAAAAATGAACCAAACAAATGAATGAATTTTGGTCAATGGAATTCAACATTTCAATTCCATCAGAATCTGCGAACCAATCACCGACTTAGAGATCTCTCAAGGTTACTGAATAATGAACTAAAAAGATGGTGATAACTAACAACTCTTTCTAACAATAGGTTTTATAAATCGTTATTTTTTTCTTTAAAAAACCTTCCACCAGAGATGGTATGTAAAAGAATTTAATCATAATTAACGAACAATATATATATATATATATATATATATATATATATTATTTATAAAGAAAATATAGTAATATTGGTAGTGAATTTTAAATAGGGATTATGACAAGAGTTAAATATTACGTGGCACAAAAGGGATGTTACAAGTGGAGGTGGGACCACTGGGGCGACTTGCCCGCGCAGCTACCTCTTTTTCACTATTCTCACTCCTCTTTCTTCCGCCTCTCTTGTAATAGTCCTTCATTTTTGAAAGTTCAAAATCACACACACACACACCCCTACTCTCTCTCTCATGTATACCTTGCTCAAAGGGCCTTCAATCGAATCCGCCATTAATGTAAAAGCTTCTTTTCTCTAATTTTACATTTTGTCTTTTTGATCTATCATTTTCTAGGTTCATTAACCACAGATTTTTGTGTTTCTCTCTGTTTTTTTCTTTTGCCTCGTATTAGCTGCAATTGTATGCGTTGCTGCCGCTATGAAATGAGCTGAAATAAATTTTCCTCTTTCGTTCTACTGAAGATTCTCTACGAATTTTCTTCTTGTGTTATTTTTTATTTTTGAAAAAGGAGAAACAAATATTTGGTTGAAAATGGAGAGGGATAAGCGGAAAAAATCGAAGATGCCTTGCCTTTTTGGAGGTGAAATTCTCTCTTGTTCTATCTCTATCTCTATATATTTATGTTTGTACCTATTAGTTCTGTTTGGTTGTTTTGAAAAAATCGAGAAGTTAAATTGAAAGCTGCATTGTTAGAAATTTTCAGCTGGAAGTTATATTTGCTTGCTCTAATAGAAAATTTTGACGTCGATTGTTGTGTTGTTGTCGATGAAGTCAAGTAAGGAAAAAGAAAGAAGAAGAAGTGTAAGAATCATATGATTTTCTTTCGTGGATGCTAAATTATTGAGTTGTCTCTTTGTAGTGATGTGTTCTTTTTCTATTTAGTTGTTTATTTAATTTTTTATTTGTGAAGTTTGCTTTTCGTTTATATGTTGTGAATATTACGTTTCGCATGCTAGGACAAAATTGAAACCCTATCTCTAGCGCTGCCACCGTGGTTTTCATTTCTCTAATTTTAAAATTTTCTATTGAAATGGCAATTAGGGTTTTGATTCCTGACATTTTGTTATTTTTGCTTTATTCAGAATGTGAATTTCACAATGAACGGTGAGAGCTAGGGTTATCTGTAGAGTGGGTTGGTGGTAATGGTTTAAGCGCGATTAGTTTTTTTTTCCAAATTCTTGAGTTATGATGATGCTGGACATGGTGCTGAATATTGAGTGTGTTTAAGCATTAACCTAGATGTTTGAACGGTTCTTTATGAGAATATAGTGTCTTTGATTTGTCCCAACGAAAGGTTTCTACTTTAAGCTAGTCATTTTGCTTTTAATCAATGTTACCTACTTTTCCATTAAAATAACTGTTCAAAAAATTCTGCCATCCTTTTAGCTACTGAATAGGGTCCCAGTTACAAGTGTTCATTGATAATTTCTTATATCTGACTATCAATTATTAGTAGTGAACTTGACTTGAGCAAACATCGGTAACTTTTTACAGGGAATGGGGAAAATTCGAACCGGAAAACTGTTCAACCTAGGTCCCCAAGCGATGGTATCACCGAGCAAAATTCGGTGCGTTTACAAGCTTTATAACTTTATCTTGACATGTTCTGTTACATTGTCACTAGGCCAGGAACTAATTTACTGAGCTATAAGAAGTTATGAATGTCATGATATTCTATATTCCCTGCATCTTTTTTTATATAAGCAAATTCATGAGTATGACTAAATCAATATGGTGATTGTAGTACACGTTTGAAGTTGGGCAAACCTCTTCTAAACAAGGGTATGGTACACCCATGAAGACATTGTTGGCTAAAGAAATGTTAAATGAAACTTCAGCCAAAAAGCGGTCGCCAAGTCTTATAGCCAAGTTGATGGGTCTAGATGGACTGCCATCTCCCCAGCCTATTCACAGGCAACAAAGAAAGTTGTCAGACAACTCTCACAAGAGTACTGCCTCCGTAGGAGGCAAAAGGAATGAGAAGCCAGTTAGTCATCAGATGGATACGAAGAGCACCATGGAGCAGCAACAATTTAAGGATGTTTATGAAGATCTAGAAGCATCACATGTTGCAAATAAACGTTATTCACCACCATTGAGTGCAAAAAGGAGATCCACGAAACAGGAATTGGGGTACATCCAGGAAAGATGCGATGAAATGCTTAGGGAGTCCATTGCAATTAAAACTAAACTTGAAAGGGTAGACTCCAACTCGGACTTAATGTTGAGTTTTCTGCAGAAGCCAGATTCCTTGTTTGTAAAGCATATGCATGATCAGCAAGGTATCCCTTCCGGTTCTCCCTGCAATCAAATAACAGTTTTAAAGCCGTCAAATTTTGTCAGACATGGAGCCCATGGCAAAGGCTTGAAGGAAGAGAGAGAAACATTAAATTATTGTGTTACCAATTCTCATCAAAGAAATGCGGACAGGCTTGTAGGCTACTCCAGTCGCAGTTCTAATAATCCTCATAGATCGTCTAAATATCAGTTAGAAAAGAATGAGGCAATTGCCATTTCTCCAACAAGGATTGTTGTTCTGAAGCCAAACGTTGCAAAGATCTACAACGACAAGAATTCTTTTCATTCTCCTGATGAATGTAGGAAGAACTCAGAATCAGAATACTTTAGTAGTGGGACTGGGCAGGGAGGATCTCAGATGTATAGGGGGGCAGTAGGTGAAGTTCGATCTTCCAGGCACAAGTCCAGAGAAGCTAGAGAGATTGCAAGGCAGATTACTAGTCAAATGAAAGAGGGTTTTGAAAGTGGGCATGTTAACTTATTTGATCATGGTTTTAGAGGATATGTTGGAGATCAAAAAATGTACAACATGTCCACAAGTGCCTCTGTTAGTGAACCGGAAATGGTGGTGGTGCCTTCCAGAAATTCCTTTGACCGGAGTGCCAGGCCCAAGCATTCACCATCTAATATGTCTGAATCCTCTGTGATCAGGGAGGCAAAGAAAAGAATGTCACAAAGGTGGAAGACTCATGGATATAAAGACGCGGGAATGGTTGGTAAGGGCAGCACGCTGGAAGAAATGCTTTCTGTTCCCAATAGTGAAACGAGGCATGACAAAACTGGACGTGTTGTGGGTCTGGTTGGGGTCAGTGATGAATATGTTTCACCTGCAGGATCGGGTATGCCCTTGGGTATTAGCAGCAACAATGGTTGGAGAGATGGATATCTCAGAAATACACAAAGATCAAGATCTCTCCCTCCCTCTTTACGCAACCGAAGTCATAGAACTAGCAATTATCATGAAGCTCATGCTGATGAGAAGATAGTGGTACATAATGAACCCGTACATCGAGGTAAAAGTAAGGGATCAAAGGGAAACTTTAACCACATAGAAGATTTACTATCCAAAAATTTAAGATACAATAAAAGATGTCGGTCCTACCAACATTGCAATGCCTGTAGTCTTGAGTTTGCTAATATTTTAACAGAACCAGCACCAACTGAAACTTGCTTTGAGAATGAGGATCCTACTGAACACGAGCCACCGATTTCTGATATTCATGGTGCTACCCCAAATGCAGCTTCTGTTATTGATGTGATTAGGATATCTTCTGAATCTTCCAGTGAGCTGAGCCCAGTACTCGATGTAGATTCCTCTGCCATTGATGAAGACAGTTCGAATTCACAGGTTTGGTTATATTGCTCTCTGAACTATATAATAAGATTTGCCACAAAGAATACATGTTACAATAACGGTCCTCTATTTGTAATGCCATATTAGCTGTTAACTGCATTTGGGCTCAGTTTTAGTAATTTATTCTATAGATATGTTGGCGCTAATGACTTTTTATTTGGCAATTATAAATAGATCAAAGATAACAGGGACATATGAACGTAATGTAATTTCAATCGATGTCTTACTCTGAATATTTGATGCATAGGCGTAGTGAATGCAAGTGTTCTTCATGGTCTCAAACTTCAGATTATGATTGTTAAAATCATGTAAACCTTCTAGGAGCTGTAGTAGCCTCCTTAGAGAGGTATTTCATCATTAGGTATGCATTCACACAGGATTGAAGCACTAAATTCAGGCTACAGAACATCAACCAGAAACAAATTCTGTGACTCTTGGAAAATCCCAATTCTCGATTAAAAGTTGAGTCTGTTAATAATCATGTTTCTAGAAAGATAGGCACATTAATGAATCTCCAAGGTGGTGTTACATAGCGGTTATCCATATGTGCAATGTAAATGTAAAGAATGTATGCTTTTGTATCTTCTACTTATATGATCCCCTTTTAAAGCAACTATTGACAACTGAATAAAATCTAGCATAGTCTGCAAAACTGAATGTACCACCCAGTGAATATCAAATGTTTCATTCACCAACAAACAAGATAGAAAGGAAGAGATAAGAAGAGCCATTCTAATCTGTTCTAGATATAACAATTAAAATCAAATTCCCATGTCAATTATATACAAGAGCTTTGGCACTTCTGTTTTCAACCATATATGAAAGGCTTGAACACTTTCATGTTTGGAACTTTAGTAGGTGCAAAAACGAGCTGAATTGGATAATTGTAAATCACTTGAATCCTTTAGCTTGACTGAATAATTGGAATCATAGCTAGGACTTGGCTCCACCTAAAAAATGTGAAGATGATGTAAAGCCCTAGCTCACCAGCAAGGACTTGTAAATGCTCAATACACCTTTACGCACGGCTTGTATATGTAGTTATGAGGTTTAGGAAACCTCTACATTATTTAAAGTGGTCATATTCAAGCTTAAGCAGAGTCAGCAAACTTGCTAAGGATAGCCATGTGGCTTTTGCAGTCAGCCTTGAGTCTTTTATAGCCAAAAAAGCTTTTGATACGGACAACTGTATGACTTAGTGGATACAATAGTTGATGGTTTTAATTTTCCATCGGCTAAGTAGCACAGATATCTTATTCAAGCCTTTAAACACTTTAGAAACCTAAGACCCTCTTCTTTTTGCAAGACATAAATAGGTGTATAAAACACTAGGAAACTTATTTCTTTTGCTGACTGTCAATTGACAATGACAGATTCCACCTCTTCCTAATTTACTTATGATCTCAATCTAGTCTCTCAATTGATGTTACTTAAAGAAGATCAAATCAATTATTTCTATTTCTAGAAGTTAAACCCTTGTTTCTGTTGTAGGAACCGTCAACTGCAAAATCAGGGGGTACTGTTTCCATTCGGTTGTCTGGACCTGAGCCTGAATCTTCTGAAGGCTCTAAGGAGGTTGATCAACAAGGTCAAATTTCAGTTTTGGAGGTTCCTCCGACAGAAGATGTATCATCTGGTTCTGATTGCTTTGAGAGAGTCAGTTCTCAACTTCATGGTAACTACTAATTTCACCTTGTGTGTTTTTTGTTTTGTTTTTGAACCTATTGAAATTACCTTCAGCATCTTGCCTTTAGTACAATTGAATACGGATAGCTTTCATTACGATAATACTCTTCCCTCCTGAAATGGATGAGCCGTTTTATTTGTCAATTGCAAGGAAAAGGCTTATTTATTTAGAACAGAGGTGCCATGAGTCCATGACCTTTTTCTTTTCTCTTTTATTTGACATCCATGATGATTTGAGCAACCATAAGAATTGCTTTTGGAATTTGGTGAATCAGGGAATAACATACCTATCTAGAGCTTTGGATATTGTGTATGCAAGGCTGGGCCTTGTTAAAATTGCATAAAAGGGATAGAATTCTTACTCATCCTTTGAGCAAATATGACTTGTTTGTAGTACAATCATAATGATAGACATCCATAGCATGAGCCTTGCAATGTGCATACAAGTCCTGGCCTTGTGAATTGGATAAAAGTGAAGACCGATAATTTTTTGCTCAGATGATATTGAAGACTTGTCTGGCATCATCATCATCACAAACAAACTGATGGTATTGATTGATCCACAAGATTATAATATGTATTTTTACCGAAGGATGATTTTGATATTTCCAAGCGTCTCTCTACCCATCCATTTAACATCCATATCTCAGTTGATGGTTTTCTGTCACGTAGACATTAGCAATACTTTGTGAGTGGAATTCTCTAGTCTTGATGAAAAATGGGCCATTACACATTAAAAGAGTTTCCCCTTATAAACTCACTATATGCCTAACCAACAACTGAAATTTGGGCTCCTTTCATTGTAGATGTTCTCTAGGAACGAGTCCCGAATTCCTTCTTTTTTTTTAAATATCTTTTTCCCTCACTTTTTCAGAGCTCAGGAAACAACTTCATCTGCTGAAGATGGAATCAGGATCTACTTATGATAGCCCAAATGAAGAAGAGGTTGAACAAGGATCTTGCTTCACAGTCTCGGAGTCCAACAATTGGGAGTCTACGTACTTGACAGATCTCCTACAAGGTTCTGGTTTCTCGGATAACGACCCATATACGTTCATGACCATATTGTATGCTGTAGATTGTCCAATAGATCCATGGTTATTTGATCATCTCGAAAAGAAATACTCCGATGATTCAAGTGTCTCAAGATCCGAAAGACATCTGCTTTATGATCGTATAAACGAAGCACTCTTTGTTATTTCCAAGACCAGGGTATCTTGTTCGTGGGTGAATCCTGGGAAAAGAGGAATCCAGATGACACTAACGGAAATTGGGTTCGAAGACCAGCTACAGAAGGTGCTTGCAAAGCAAGAGAAAGAAGCAAGGGAGGATTTTGAGGAAATATCCATCGACATGGATCCGGACTGGTTTGAAGCGGTGAAAGAAATCGATGTTGTAGGTAAGCAAATTGCGGAGCTGTTGGTAAACGATTTAGTAGTAGAACTTGTAAGCATATAGCGGTAAAGGGTGCAAGCGTAGGTTGTAGGCATAGAACAAATAAGGGACTCAAATGACAAACCAAAGTAACGGTGGTTTTTCTGTCAAGATTGCATTTGATTTTGGTTTTATGATGTGTTTATATACTCACTATTATTCCCTTTTGGGGCAATTCATGTAACCAGATTTTGAGATAGCCAAACACTAGTTTGGTGTCAAATCCATTAGATGTTCAATTCTACATGATCAACCTTGTTTTGGGTATGAATTTTCATGTTGAATAAGCTTATAGGGTTGTTCATCACACTTGACAGAATAACAAATGCATGGCTCTACTGTATACAAAAATTACCCTCTATTCTATACAAACAAATCACAAAGTTCATTTAACCAAACGAACTTTACATTGTTGTTCATATATCGAAGAAAAGAATTAGATATCGAGTTATTTAGTACCAAGAGTTACGATATTTATAACGCATCTAAGTTTTGATTTTTGGGAAGAAGGATTAAACTATTTATAAAAATTAAGTAGAAAAATAAAACAAACCGACCTTAGCTCAGTTGGTAGAGCGGAGGACTGTAGTGGGTAAAAGCTCAAAGCCATCCTTAGGTCACTGGTTCGAATCCGGTAGGTCGGATTTTTTTTACAAAAATCCTATTTCAACAAAATAGTTGTTACTCACCGACAGAATCCTGGTTTTTTGAGTTAATTTATTTTCCAAAATCCTTTTTTGAACAAATGGTTTAATATAACGACGGATTTATATGTAAAATTACCACATATATACTTAAAACTACTTACTACAGTACAATTTCTAAAATGTTACCTTAACTTTCAAAAAACAATCTTTTGCTACAATGATTTCTAACAAAAATTTTGATTAACACTTCATCATAAAAAAAACTATATTTTAATTAAATAGTAAAAATACGATTAAAATATTTATTATAACTTAATACGAAATAATTTATCAATTAAAAAATTATTATAAAATAAATGTCTTTATTTTAATTTATAAAATGTTCTTGATTCAACAAATAAATGTTTATATTTATGCCTTAATTTTTTTAAAGTACTTTTTAGTGTTTCATATAATTTTATTGTATTTACGTATATTTAATTTATTAATAAAAAAACGAAACACTATATTAATTGAGGCATAGTTATATCGTATATTTTATTTGTATTGTAATATTAATTATATATATATATATAATATTCCTTATGTATTAATGTTAAATTTATAATTTAGTAAATAAAAAAAATATATCAATATTAATTAATGATCAAATTATTTGTATTTTTATAACCAAAATCTTATTCACTAAATTATTCATACATACTTTTATAAACATAATTTACAAAACATCAAAAAATATGATGTAACATAAAACAATTTCTTACTAAAAAATTATACCCTACAAGTTATTAGAACATCTCCAATGGAGACTCTTACAAAAATCTTTTTTTTTTTTTTTGCCTTTTGTTGCCACATCAAATCCAACTCATCAAATTAAGAATTATATACTCCCTCCATCTTAAAATATGTTTCTACATTTCTATTTATATTTGTCCAAAATAAATGTATAGTTTCAAAACTAGATAGCTAAATTCTAAAATCTACCATTAATTAATGCAGTAGAAGCGTACTCGCGTAATGCAGCGAGATACATCACGATTTTAATGTTTATTTTTATTTTTTGTTTTTTATTGATTTACAGTACGGTTTTGGATGATTTTTATTGAGTGATAATGGTTTTTTTATATATAAATTTGTTTAATTTAGGCTTAACAATATAATGTTTTTATATAAAAAAAATTAAGTAGTTTGTTAAAATTCATTAATTATCTTATATATTTTAAATTTTTTATATTTAAATTGAGATGTTTATCCTGTTTTGATTATGTTTATCAGAATTCAAATTTCATAATTTTAGGATTTGGGGATTAGAGATAAGGATTTTGGGGGATAAGGATGAAATTTATTAATTAGGGTTAAAAACATTTAAAAGTAGTACATATTGCTTCATTAATTGTTTTTTAAGAGATTTTAAGTAGATTAGCATTAAATAATAGTCCATAATGCTTAATACATAACGATTTTAATTTTTTGTTTTTTATTGATTTACAGTACGATTTTGGATGGTTTTTATTGAGTGATAATGATTTTTTATATATAAATTTGTTTAATTTAGGCTTAACAATATAATGTTTTTTATATAAAAAAAATTAAGTAGTTTGTTAAAATTCATTAATTATCTTATATATTTTAAATTTTTTTATATTTAAATTGAGATGTTTATCATGTTTTGATTATGTTTATCAGAATTCAAATTTCATAATTTTAGGGTTTGGGATTAGAGATAAGGATTTTGGGGGATAAGGATGAAATATATTAATTAGGGTTAAAAGCTTTACAGGTAGTACATTAGACTTTAATAGTTATTTTTAAGAGATTTTAAGTAGATAACTTTAAATGATAGTACATAAAGATTAGTGAGTTGTAATTAAGAGTTTTTTATGCCATCTTTATAATATAGTATAGATTAAATTTTTTTTATATTTAAATTGAGATGTTTATCATGTTTTGATTATGTTTATCAGATTTCAAATTTCATAATTTTAGGGTTTGGGATTAGAGATAAGGATTTTGGGGGATAAGGATGAAATATATTAATTAGGGTTAAAAGATTTACAGGTAGTACATTAGACTTTAGTAGTTATTTTTAAGAGATTTTAAGTAGATAGCTTTAAATTATAGTACATAAAGCTACTTAGTGAGTTGTAATTAAGAGTTTTTTATGCCATCTTTATAATATAGTATAGATAAATGTTTAAGAGTTGTGAAGAGAGATAAGCTTATTAAGGGAAGAGTTGTTAAGTAAAAAGTGTAACTATTATGCATGTCTAAAATTATGTGTCATTTCTATTGTAAATACTTATTTTGAGATGGAGGAAGTAAAAAGTCTACAATGGTAGTTCTTATAAGAACTTCTTTTGTGGATCTCGTGTATTTTTTCACATCCTTAGTTATTATATATTTATAATAAATATCAAATATTGAATTTAAAATACTAACAATTAAAATGTCATTTCACACCAAATTCAATCCCATTTCTTCCGGTCTTTTCCTACTAAACATTTTCCTGCTCAAGATAGGGTACTAGAAAGGGATCATACGAAGGCTATGTTCAAAAGTAAGAACCAAGGTTCCTATACAAGAACTTAAATGATGTGGGGTTCTCATAAGAATCCTTCCTAACAGTGGTTCTTATAAGACATTACATTTTTTACTTATAAAATCTCGTACTGGATATGCTCCTATACTATTTATTTCACATCAGCAAAAAGTATCAATATGACATTAGCAATTACTAAAAATCAATTTCCTATTAAGAAATCATACTAACAAACACCATAATTTCTAATTAAGAAATCAAACGTATCACTTAAATAATTGCATAAAAAATTACTGTGGTGGATGGTCTAATAGCATTTAGTTTTTTTACTATCATTTTAGGAAACTGACATGTACTGAACTTCTAGATGTCTAGGATGGTCCTATACAAAATATATTGGCGTATGAGGAGAGGGTTCAAACTGTAGGAGGTATGTATCAAGAGATAATATTCTGTATATTATATTCGACATATATTCACATATTAAACTAGTCAATTACTGATGTATCTTCTCCTATTGTAACTCCCATCTTTTCCAATTACTGTTGTATCTTCTCCTATTGTAACTTCTATCTTTTCCATAGTTAGTTGATGTTATTGGCTATATATAGGTCACCCTTTGTACATGAATTATCAAGTTAATAAAACATTTTACAGTGATATCATTTCGTTATAGTATGATATGGAGGCCTAAAACAATATGAGATATATACGATCTTGGGTCGTATGGTTGTATGGCCTACAACTCATTCCCTTTCTCTAATTAACTTTCGTTAAACTTGTTGTTTGGTCTAACTCCTTCCAAACTTAAATTTAAGTATTTTTTTTTATATCTCTATATATGTAAAATCATACTTAAATCATAAAACACAGTTGTAAAATTGATGGTAAACGTTTGTTCGTTGAACAATTTACCAACATTTAAACTTCCATTTACATTCAAATTCTAAAAATGTAATGCTAAAATCCATGGTGTTTACTAACATCTTTAACTCAAATAATAATATATTGAAATAAATCACCGTAGCTTTTAACGACAATCATTTTTGAAGCTTCAACTAATTAATTTCACAAACGATACACAACCATAAAAATCAGACCTTAACTCTTATTGGAATGACTTTTGATATATTTAACATTTTCTATCTTTTATTCTTGCCAAATCTCAGCTTATGCTTTTACAATTAATACGTATAATATTTAAAATAGAGATTCGTAGGAATATATAGGGTTAATTCCGGTAAGAATGAAAGTTATGGTGATAAGAGTAAGAAATGATTTTTACCCTTGGATTAGATTAATCCTAATTGAAGATCAACATTCAACACTAATGAGATGTAATGGATCAATTCCATTCTAAAACGCTATTCATGAGTTATTGTAAGATTAAAAGTGATCAATGGTCCAAATCTTTTTTTACACTTCTCATCTTTAACTCTTTTCATTATCACGATACTTCAGCTCTAGCTCTCTCTCTCTCTCTCTCTCTCTCTCTCTCTCTCTCTATATATATATATATATATATATATATATATATATATATATATATATATAGGGGACGTATCTTTTGCAAACCAAGTAATTTGTATAAACTATGTAAACCACTATTTTAGGAAACAATAGATATATTTATGGATAATGATTATGATTCATTAATAATGATTGTGATATATATGGAAAATGTTAAGTTTATTTATTATAATCATTATTTTAAATTAGGAAATGTTAAGTTTATTCATTATAATCATGATTTTAAATTAGGAAACATAATAAAATCATATATTCATTAGACTTGATGAACGACTAAGATTGGTTTACAAAGTTTGCACAATCTGACTGGTTTGCAAAAGATACGTCCCCTATATATATATATATATATATAGAAGTGTTCAAATGCACTCCTTTTACATGATGCAACCCATGCAAACCCTCTATTCACCACTCATTTTATTTTCACTTTTGTAATTAAGAAAAAAAAAACTGAAAATAAAATGAGTGGTGGATAGAGGGGTTACATGGGTTGATAATAACATACCTCTATATATGTATAAATGTATAATACATATAAGGGATATTCTTTTGTAAATAAAAAAAAAGGTTCTAAACCTTGTAAACCTATGAAATTTCATCCTAACCGTAGATCATCTTCCCTTTTAAGAAGTATTTTCATTCTTTATTTTTAAACAATATAATTATCTCCATTGTAACTATTGTTTGTTTAATCGTATGATGTAGATGTGGTTACATAGTTTAAAACATTTTTTTGATTTGTATATAACTTAGCCTATATATATATAGGGGTTGTTTTATTTGCAACCCTTAAAAAGATTGCAAACCTTGCAACGTACATCTTAACCGTTGGATTCATGATCGACGGTTACAATAGATATGAGGCCCAATATTTTTAATTAAAAAAAACAGAAATATAAAAATAAAATAATCGTCGATCATGAATCCAACGGTTAAGATGTGGGTTGCAAAATATCTTTCCAATATATATATATATATATATATATATATAGGAGCGATCAAATGAAAACCACTCTAATTTTGAAAATCATGGAAACTCTCGATTTCATTGGTCAAGTTAATGAAATTGTTTAATTTGTTGAAATTGTTTCATATAATTCTTTTATTGATGAAATCGTTGCATATATTTGTGTTTTTTATGTAAAAATAAAAAAGTTTCATCAGACTGCGAAAATACATGAAACAATTTCATCAGAATAAGAAAAATAGATGAAACTAAATAAAAAACATAAATATATGAAACAATTTCATTAACAAAAGAATTATATGAAACAACTTGATCATATTAAACAATTTTATGAACCAATTTCATTAATTTAACCAATGAAATTGACGGTTTCCAAAATTTCCAATCTAATATGGTTTCCAATTGAAACCACCCCCTCTCTCTCTATATATATATAAATAATATTCCCACCATTAATTGTTAGTCAATGTGAAAACATAATTTTTGGGAAGAACAAATTCAATGTAGTGTTACTGTCACACTTAACACCTTGGGCTTTTACAAATCCCTATTCCAAATTATTATTTTTAATCACAAAAATATCCCCAAAAGTGTTAAATTACAAAATCAAAGCCCCGAAATTAATCCAATACTAAGTACTAACACCACCTTACCTTACCTCACCAGTCCTAACTGTTTCTTGATTTCAGAAAAATCAGAGTTAATCGGAGGGGTCGAGATTGTAGTGGGAGTCAATAATTTCGCATTTTTGACCTTTGAGATGCTCGTAAGAACCGATAACGGTGTTACGTGGCCAACCACCGTGACCTTCTTGGCCATGAAGTCGATGTTGAAAGATGTTACCCCTGAGATCGAATCGAAGTTGTTAAATTGTATAATTTAAAAATGAAAGTAAAATATATAATTAAAAAGAGAGCCTTTAAATGTATGAATATACCTTCCATTTTAGAGAGATGCTTCCTCATTTTTTTCACACAGCCTTTGCAGTGCAATGACACCCTTAACACAACCACCTGCAACCAATTTCATTTATTACCATAATCTTCTTCATTTTCTGAAAAACATTTATTCAACATTCCAAATATTTATAATATTATTATCAAAAGTATTTCATTCTTATATATGGTGATAAATCTTGAGACGAAGGATCATGCGAGAAAAATAGTTAAGGTGAGAAGCGTAAGTAGAAATCTGGACCATTGATTACTTTTAATCTCATCGCCACCCATGAATGAATTGCACTTCTCATGTGAATTAATCTCATATATCTTGGTGCATCTCATTGTTGTTGATCTTCAATTAGGATTGACTCAAGGGTACATAGATCCCTTCTTACATGTCTTACCATAATTTTCCTTCTCACAAGAACCCAACTCTGATATATTTTAATAATTTTTTTATTTTTTTGTACCATCTTGATTTTATTTTCAATCTTAAAAACACTATTTTAGATCTTAAATAAAATCTAAAACTTTTTAGAAAAACAATGAATCCATAATTTTATTCGGAGATATATAACCTATCATAAATAGTACTTAATTTCTTTAAAAAAAGTAATATTTGAATGTATACATAATTTATTAATTATGGTCTAAAATATAATCTAATCCAAAAACCGATGTAGATCATGAATTCACAAATCATATTTATTAATCTATATCTATATCTATACTATATTATAAAAACAACATAAAAAACTTTTAATTACAAAATTTCAAGCACAAGGTACAACTAATTAAAGCTAATTACTTAATTTACAATTTATTAATGCTTTGGTACAACCTTTTCAAGCACAGTATCTCACATAATCATCTATTTGTGGAATGGATACTCATTTATTAATATAAATATTTGTCTTTTTGGTGGAGGATTTTATAAAATAGATTTTATATTAGCATAATCTATTTTAAATATAGATTTTACATTTAAATCTATATTAACGAGATGTAATATAAAATCCTTTTTTCTTTCGTATTTTTTTATATTACATTTCATATTTTTAAAAAAAATTTTATCCTCCCGTGCAATGCACGGGTCCAACACTAGTGATTATTAAAAAGCGAAAAGAAAGTACTAAGAGCATCTCCACCAGTTATGCTAAAGTTTTTTTTTTTAAATAGAGTAAAAAAAAATCACAATCTCTAAAAATATTTGCATTCAACTACAACTATTTTAGCATTAATTATCTTATTAAAATATTTTATTTATTTAATTATATTATTAAAATATTCAATATATAGGAAGTTAATTGAGAAAAAAATTGTTTTTTTTGGCTAATAATTAGTTTTGGGATAAACTTTTTTTAGAAATTTCTCTAAATTTAGAAATTTTTACAATCTCTCTCATTTTTTCTCTATTTTAGCATAAAGGATAACATATTTATTGGATCAACAAAAATGCTAAAATCACAATTTTATCTATTTTAGCATAGTTTTTGGAGATGCTACAATTAAATACATTTCAAAGCTTATACAAATGTTTCAATTTTTTAAATAAGCCAAAATATACGAGAGTTGTGACTATCCATAAGAATGTAAAAAAAATATATATATATATATATATATTGTAATTTTTTTGAATAATCTTCAAAGATAAATGAGTAAAAAAAACCTGGTGATCTGAAGATTGCGAGGACAAAGTCGAGGACGACGACCGTGGCGGCGATTTGGGAGGAGAAGCAGAAGATAAATGGCCGTCATCTTTCTTATTCCTGAAAGACTTATCGAAGTTATATAGTTTCTCCGCCGGCAGTGGTGGTGGTGGTGAGGGGACTTGGTTCAAGAGAGGATCAACCTGATCGGACAAGGCTTTGTCGGTCAACAAGTACCTTGAAGAAGTCGCCGGACTGATAAAATCACCTGGCCTTGTACAACCCCATCCAAGCAGCACTCCGCCTTGCCTCCTCACCATGCTGCTACTAGGGTTGTTCTTGACATAATTACTTGTAATGACGAAGTCGTTATTTTCATCTGCAAAAGCAATAGTTTTTGTCTTCTGGTCTTTGTTTTTGGTGGTTTTCTTCATCTTGTTTTTGGTGGTTTTTGGAGTGGGAGAAGGTACTGGCATAGGAGGGAGTACTAGGGTTGATCTGGTGAGTCTTTTTTCGTCTTGGATGATGGGGTTGTGGCGGTCGATTGCTCGGCCGCCACCATTGGAATCCATGGTCATGGTGGTGGTGGTGGATATGGAGGTAGCAGCCTGGGAAGCACACAAGATATCAATAGCTTTCATGGTGAGTTGTAAGTTTTACAGCCAAATGGTTGTGCTTTTCAGCTAACAATAGAATCTCCTTCACAAAACACACTTACACTCTACACCCTTTTTTTATTTTTTATTTAATTAAAAATGTACTATATTTTTATTTTTTTAATGTAAATTCCATCTCATTTTTACTTCATCAATAAATAATAATTTTAGTTGAAGGTTTTAGTCACCACTTATATATATTTGATTCGTTCAAACGGTTTATAATTCAAACGGTTTTGTTTTTATTTATTATTTTTAGAGTCTTTTATCTCTTAATATGGTCTGGACAAAAAAGTGGTAACTCTATCTCTTAAATCTCCTCTTATTTTCATCTAATACCATTCTTCAGATTTCAACGTCGGTTTTCATCTAACACAAGCCTTGATAGTTTACTTCCTTTCCCAATTGCTTGACTCAACTCTTCTGCTTGGGAAGACGATGAGATGTGTAAAATACAAAAAACAAGGTCACAACTCAAGAACTTGTAAGGGACAAACAAGTGAGAGCTAAAAACAAGGTCAAACAATTGTTATTTTGATGAGTTTTCTTTTTCAGGATGATATCAAACAATTATTATTTTGATGGATTTACTTTTTCGGGATGTTATGTTGATATCAAACAATTGTCATTTTGATGGGTTTACTTTTTCGGGATGTAATGTTGATATAAAACAATTGTCATTTTGATGTTTTTTTTTTGGATGTAATGTTGGTTTCAAACAATTGTTATTTTGACAGTTTGTCTTTTTTATTATATAGTATTGGGTTCAAACAATTGTTATTTTTAAATACAAGTAATGTTTTTTTGCAATTTAACAAATGAATTTTTCTTGTACTTTGACAATAAAGATTGAATGAAAAAAAAATTAAGAGAGATGATAAATGTGTTTTAAAGATGATAAATGATGTATATGGACCAAATCCACAATTTAATATTCTTTTTTTTAAGGTGTATAAATAAATTAAAAGTGAAAAGTAAAATGACTATTATACACATAGTGTACAAGGCACATGATGCCTTTAACCCTTAAAAGTTAACGGTGTTAGTGTTTAGGGACCCTAGCCACAATATATTACATACCACAACGACTATATCCACAATAAACATATAATAAAGACCATGGTCAAAGAAATCACAAAACCAAATCCACGATTCACTCTTTAATTAATTATAGATTAATTAATCTTGTATTTAATGAATGGGAACAAAAACATGGGTTCAGAGCAACAGTGAAGAGTTCCAGAGGTGAGGTGCTACCATACAAACATTGATGCAAAACCAGACAAAGTAACGGTTAAATTCCAACCCAATTGTGGGACCAATCCATATTTTTTAATAATATAGATATACAATGGTAAAAAATAAGGATTTTTTTTTTTTTGAAAAGCAAGCAATTATCACCACCAAAAATCAAACAAAAAAACAAAAAACAGGGGCCAAAAAGACCACAACCAGGTTTGCAAGACACAAACAAAAAAAACAGCCCAACCCGAACGACTACCAAACTAAAAACGAAGGGACCAACGAAAACAGAAAACACAAACATAAAACCAAACCCAACAAACTAAAAAATAAGGATTTAGAGATCCATAAAGACCGGTCACTATAATCAGTAAGAATGATGCTAAGAAAAAAATGATGTGAAAACTAATATTTATTAAATGGGATAATTAAGGATAATGCAAATACGAGGGGATAAATATAAGATGCAACTCATACTTAAGGACAAAATCATTTTACTGGTATCGTGTATATAAATTATGTACATATAGGTACGTGAACATTATATGGATGATCTAAGGGACCCGTAACATCATTGACATGTATCAATCATCTGGGACCATGTTATTAAGTTTTCACCATACAAGTGACGTAGATAATGTACAACAGGATAAAGTCAAACGTTTTGACACGGTGAAACACATCTTCAAGTTGATCAAGCAATGCAGAATGCGTTTCTTTATATGTGTATACTTTCACCTCAACTTTTCAAGATTGTGTGCATTGTTGTAACAAAATCAAAATTACTATCGTAGGAATATTTTAACACTGTTCAAAAGTAGTAGTAAAAATATAGAATAAAATTCATATTTAAGGAAACATTTGTTTTTAGACGCCTTTATGTTTGATGTATAGTAGTATTTAAATCATATATCTATCTAGAATGACAATTAAATGAACATATAATATGTTCCTTAATTCATCCTTGTAAGGAGGATGTGATTGTAATACTTTGAATGGGTTAGTTGTGATGGTCCATTTTTAGTTACAAGTTATTATTACAAGGATAGGGAGTAGGTGAAGTAAGTACTACCATCACATGATGATGGAAGTTGTGCCATGTGCATCAACGCTTGTACTACATGAAAGTACCCTGATTGCTTGTACCGACCACCATTTTCCCCTTTCACCCAAATCAACCTCCCATCTTTCTAAGGTAGAATAGAAAAGAATAAAAAGGACATTTTGGTCATTTACTTTCGTATTTAACGATAAAAGAAACATAAACGACTAACTGCCAGTTATACAACACAAACATTTTAGGTTTTCTTGATTACAGATTACGTGATCTTATGTACAGGATAACAAAAACGATTCAACAGTAGGGGCAACTAGGTAATTTAACCAACATAGGGGTAAAATAGGAATTTAAACAAAATGAATCTTGTCATAAATGGATATTTTGGGTGTTATGTGAATCTTGTGAACCAAATGAAACATGGTTTCTTGATCAGGACTACAACTCCTCCAATCAAATCATAACACTGTCATTGTCAAAGAATCTAAGTAAAGGAAGAATAAAGGGGAATAGAATTGTATTCCAAAGGAACAAATGCTTCAAACCCATTCACCATCACAAGCTGCAGCAATCAATCATCTTTGAATCTGATGCCAACATCATCTCTTCTATCTTTTTATTTGCTTTCCCCCTTTACTTTATAGTTTATACCCACAAATATCATTCTAACCAACCTTACTGCAGTTTCACTTGGAACAACAGACTTCTTTACCAAATAATTGCAGCATTCATCTGGGAATTACTACTACTATCCAATCACAATGTCATTTTTGTTGTATGCAAGAAAATAAACATACATATAGATACAGGCCGTTGAATCTATACATACGTGTTGTTGTTTTAATCTCACTTGTTGCCTTTGCCTTCATCCTCATTCAAGATTCGGTTTCTGAAATCAGACGCCATTCGTGGAAGACCCTCTCGGAGTGTTATCTTGGGCTCCCAGTTTAGCATACTTTTTGCCTTGCTAATATCCGGTTTCCTCTTCTGGGGATCATCGGCAGTGTTCTCTTTGAATTCTATTGTAGCACTTGGATCAATAGTTTCTTTCACCACCTAATTGTATGTTTCAACAAATTATGGAAAATAATACCGAACAATTTGACCACAAAATCAGTTTGCAAACAGAAAAGAAAATGAAAAACGAATGAGAGACAAACCTGAGCAAGCTCTAACATGGTAAACTCTCCCGGATTCCCCAAGTTGAAAGGTCCAATATGCTCGCCTTCCATTAGCGCCATGAGTCCATCAACCTGAAATCAAGGCAATCTCTGTACATTATTCGGCCTGATTTTACTAGAAAAGATAAAGATTATTCATCGTCATTTAGAGGAGTCTTGTAGAAGATAGTAAACGCCTATATAAATACGAAATAGCATACCAAGTCCGAGACATATTGAAAACTTCGTGTTTGTTTTCCATCACCATAAACCGTCATTGGTTGTTTGCGAATGGCCTGCAAAACATAGCTGACTCACTAATGGTACTGATGAGGACTTGTACTGAAATAATTATCCATTGATCCTATACTTCATTCTTTTTATCAAGTTATAAGAAACAAAGAGGGGGGAAGGTGCAGTTTTACCTGAGCAACAAAGTTGCTAACAACACGACCATCATCCAGACACATTCGAGGACCATATGTGTTAAAGATACGTGCGATTCGGACCTGCAGTGCATAGTATGCCACATGTCAGGCTGCAACATGAGGTGATAATGTGTCTTCTGGAACAGAATCAGGATTGGAATGGAAACGATGATTTCAGATGAATGAAAAATATTGTTTGGGTATATATTGATTGTGCAATGGATATAATAGTTCTGAATTCCACAAAACCGTTCTTGATTCCATAGGGGAAGGATCTTCTTTTCATTAGGAATAAAATGTATTTTACACATATGTACTCTCATTTTTCTTCATCCCAAGGTTACATCATACAATGACAATATCAATTATACGGAATACTTTAAGTTAGCAATGGAGATATATTTGGACACCCTAAGCGAGGCTTAACTGGTCATAGTTACTTTTCTGCTTTCTTCTTTGTTTTTTAATATGTGATTATCAGGTGTCTAAGTGCCTTAGGCATTCGTTATGCACATCAGAAAATTATTTGAGATCTAAAATTCAATGAAGAAACCAACATAAAAGTGTATTTTTTAAATATTTGATCCAAAAGGTTTTAATTTCATGCAGGAAGCTTGCACTATTTGGTTATGGCTTTGTACCATTTTTTGAGTTTCATTTTAACACTTCTAATAAGTATCTTTTCAATGATTATAAAAGGAGCAATCAAATTTGTAGCTAAGAGTGCGGAAAAAAGACATAATAAACAATAAGACAAATGAGATAAGACAGAAGGTTACAATTGTCTTCTTAGATAATCGTATTCATTTCATTTTGAAATTATTACACACATACAAACAAGGTGAATGATTCATCCCATCACAAGGCTTATTTCAATCGAATGCAACACAAATGTTTGATAAATGATACATTTTCATTATTTGGGATCTAAGACAGAACAAAGCATAATATACGAAATGAAACTTAAGTTATGCTCAAAGGGAAGCAGAAGATGCATCAAGCTATATCTGGATGCTATTCGTGATGTGGGCCCTAGAGGGTTCACTTATTATGCTTGCCTTTGGGTTTCATCTCTATAATTTCTTCAAGATTTTTATTACTTTTTAGTGTCTTTCAATTGATCTCAAATTGGGGAATTTTCTTTATTTCCAAGTAACAAATGATAAGACTTTTTCTGGAACAGCAGTGGCCTTTCTCTTGGTATCAATACTTTAGCCTAATAAAATTGGTATCAATACTTTTGAAAGTACTTCAGCCTGAATTAAAATAAGTTTCTAGCAAGTATAGTATGTCATGCCAGATGGTAAGCACATTTGTACGTCTTATCTGCCTTTTATGTCTAAATTAGTCACATCTTTTAAAATTGTTCACTCCTATTTCCGGTCCATGTCCTTCTGAAATAATTTGAGGTTTTTGTGTGTCAACACATTTGTGGATGACCTTTCTAGGGTCACGTGGGTTTACCTTATTAATTTTTTCCAATACCAAGTCTATACTCTATACTAACAAATAACAATCAATTTGGAAACGATTAAAACATTCCCTACAAGAATGCAAAATAATATTTATCATAAGCTCGTATAATTTTATGAGCAAGGAATATTTGCATGATTCATCTTGTATATGATATGTACCTGATGCACATTCAAGTAACTAATCAGAGGTAGATTTAGGGTTTGATTGCAATTAACCGAATGATTCAAAGGATTTGTTGGCTTTCGAGAGGCCAGTGCTCTCCCAAGGCTTTAGCCCAAAGTGTTTACAAAACAAAATCGATACCCCCTAACACTCACCGCCCCCTATTTATAACCCAACTGCCGTGCTTTAACTACTTGTACCACTGCAATAACTGCTTGTACAACTCTTCCACAGCCCACCCCCTTCTGACAAGACTGACCACGATCTCAGGGTATAACAATACCCGCCCTGCAAACTTCCACCTTGTCCTCAAGGTGGAAAATAATCAAAAAGAAATTCATTCCCCCGTCATTCGAGCTGAGATACGACTATTATCGCCGGTAACTTTGGGAGAGGCGTTTGAATTGGCGGCCAAAATCGAAGAGAAGAATCGAATATTGGGGCGTAGTAGGATCGCTTATGCGGGGAACTACAAGAGGACCATACCGATGGAGGGGGAAGGGAAAACTCTAGGAAGTGTAACCGACAAAGCAGGGGTTGTAACCAATAAGAAGGAGTACGCATATCGTCGACTGACAGACCACAAGTTGCAACAAAGGAGGTCTCAAGGCCTATGCTACAAATGCGATGAGAGGTACAAACCTGGTCACGTTTGCAAACATAGGGAGGTTAATGTATTGGTGGTGCAGGAAGTGGAAAATGAACAAGAAACGCAAGATGCTGAAATAGAGGACGAGGAATTGGAGTCTGATACAGAAGTACCCCAAAAGGTGGAAGTATACTTGAATTCTGTGTTGGGTAATGGGTATAACCAGCCCGAGGACGATGAAGTTAGTAGGCACCATCAATGACCAACCAATTGTGGTACTCATCGACAGTGGGGATACACACAACTTACTTTGTTTCGAAGGATTTGGTAAAAAGTTTGGGGTTGGTAGTTACAGCGACGGAGAGCTATGGGATAACAATGGGTACCGGTGGCACAGTTAAAGGGGAAGGAATTTGTAAGGGAGTTAAGGTGAGCCTACAAGGGGTGGAGGTTGTTGAGGAATTTCTCCCTATTGAATTGGGAAATTCTGAGGTGTCCAGTGGCTTGAGACATTGGGATCCACATATACAAACTGGAAAACACAAACGATGAAATTCAAAAGGGGCAAGGCAATATTTTTGACAGAAATCGGCGAGAGCCAACTTGGGAGAAAACCGGCTTCTCTAATTGCCGGAATCGTATTCAATCGTTGAGTGATAAAATAAAATCTTTCGATATACCTTTTGGGTATATCAGTACCCTTTAGCAAAATAGAATTGTTAAGATGATACATCATAAGTTCATAACATTCCACGCCATTCTGGGAGATGCTCTTCTCACATCTAGCTATCTTAACAATTGTATGCCCACACGATTTTAAAGCAACAAACTGCCTTAGCATGTTCTTTTCACTAATGAGGGGAGATTGCTTACATGGTTCTTTATATATGTGAATCCCAAAATATTTGGTTGCATATTTTATGCATATACCTTTTTCTTGGTAGCAGTAAATTAGATGCTAGACCAAACAGGTGTATTTTGTTGGTTATTCTAGGTTGAAGAAATAATATAGGTTTAATGATCCTATTCCTGAAAAAAATTGTCTCTGCCACGTCAACCTCTTAGAGTCTGGTTTCTACCACCTCTGTTCTAGCAACAGTACTAACCCCTTGGTGGTAGTCACATATTTGGAAAAGCAAGAAGCAAGTTGTAATCTCATTTCACGTGACACGTCTAGCCATGGCACACAACTCGTAAGTGATAAGTTAAGTTCAATACCACAATCTGATACAAGAGTTGGGTGATCTCACTCACACCTCATTTGATGGAAATTTCGCATTTCCAAGAACCAAACCTTTCACAAGTGAAATACACACATTAAGGTAGAATTGCCACTTCGTTCACGAAAGGGTAGTTAATACTTTTAAATATATGTTCCAACCTGATGAGGGGGTTACAACTTACAACTACAAGAGTCATATAGTTTAATGTTTTCTCATAATCCAAGTGGGACCCAATGGTATCAGCGAATCTCTATAATCCTTAGGTTACGAGGTCAAGCCTCTTTAACAACATCAATGTATCAATTAGTTGACCCATCAAAACAGATCATTTTTTGTGATGTTTGTCTTTATCTACTATCGTTATCCTTGTTAGTTAACAGCTCTTGAAACTATTTAATGATATTTCTTCCCACAATAACAAAAATAAATTGAGCATACCTTCACTTCGTTTGCAGAAACAACTCTCATTCCAACTCTAAATCAATAAATCTCGTGTACGTGTAATTGTTTGGTGATTGTAGCCAAAAAAAAAATGCAGCATGACAATATGATGCACAATAATGAAAATCACAAGATCTAAAAGAAAAGTGACAGTATGTAATGGATCACCTCAACACCATCACCTCGATGATAATCCATAGTCAAGGTTTCAGCCGTCCTTTTACCTTCATCGTAGCAGCTTCTAACACCTACATAATATCAGAAACTGAAATGTGACAAAAATCACTACAGTGAACAGAAAAACAACATATTAAAACAATGTACAATCAGACAAAGATCAAGTAATGATCCACCTATTGGATTCACATGCCCCCAATATGTCTCCTTCTGAGGATGCTCAAGTGGGTCTCCGTAAACCTCACTGGTGCTTGTAAGCAAAAACCTTGCCCCGATTCTCTTGGCAAGTCCCAGCATGTTTAGGGTGCCCATCACATTTGTCTTGTGATTACACCAGTTAAGAATTTCCAAACTCATAAATTTCAAATACCCAATTATAAACAAAAACAACATTCAGCTGCAACAATTAGCCAAGCCACCTATATAAACCAACTTAATAATACACGAAAATGTGACCGACTCTTCACTTAAATTTACACTTCAAATAGTGGTTTTCAAGCATAAGAGTATTCAAATTTGAAATTCACATGAATTCTTCAATTTTCACAAAAGCATGAATAACCTCATGAAACATGATAACGCAAATTCTCCCAATTTGTAGCCTACCATATGATTCAATGCAGCATTTAGAAGAAAAAGAACATGTTGGTCATAGGTTTGTAATAACAAAATCCATAACAAATTTGGATTTGAAAAGCACTAGGTTGAAATTCAACGTCAAAGCACGCAAATTTGTCTACTACCAATTATTTCAACAAGCTCTAAAGATACCCCATTTTCATAAACATCAAAAGAACAACAAAATCAGTGAACTTTTACCATTTATCTATTAATGCATTACAATAAAGCAAAAAAAAAAACTAATATCATGCATTTGAACGTACGATTGATGGAAAAACATACCTTCTAGCTTCAAACAAGCTTGATTTTCTAAAATCAATATTTTGCAAACTAATCCTAAGTTAATAAAGATACATAAACATAATGTACATTACATACCAATGAATGCAAAAATATTATGATTTCAAGAATGATGACCAATAACAATAACATCATAAAATAAAGAAATTAAAAAAAAGGATATGATGGTCTTGACAGGATTGAACTTGTAATGAACTGGGGAAGCAGGACAAGCTAAATGATAGATTTGATCAACCTCCAATAAGATAGGTTCAACAACATCATGCCTAATCAACTCAAATCTAGGGTTCCCAAAATGATGTGCAACATTCTCTTTTCTACCAGTAAAGAAATTATCAATCACAATCACATCATCCCCTCTAGCAATCAACTTATCAACCAAATGACTACCCACAAACCCGGATCCGCCGGTCACCACCACCCGTCTCCTCTTCCGCCCAATCGCCACCGGAACCCGACCCGTGCCCTGATTAATAGGGCGGTTGTAGTGGGAGGTGGTGGTGTCTGGGTGAGAGAATGCAATTGATCTGGTCAGTGACGTGGTTTCGTTTTCAGTATTGGTGTCAGTTATGGTGAAGGAAGAAAACGATGGTTTAAGAGCGAAGAAGGCGGAACCGATCAAGATTCCGACTAGGATGAAGAGAAGGCGCTGTTCTTTGAGGATGTAATTGATGGATCTTGGGAGATATCTGGAGGACGATTGATGTTTGGGGAATTTTGGGGAATAAGGTGGGGTTTGAGTGGTGGGAATCTCTTCATCTCTTCTTTGATTTGTGGTTGATTGTTTGTGTAATTGCTTCATGTTGTTCATGATTGTTGGATCTTGGATTTGGGTTATGAGTAATTGAAGAACATGAGAAGGATGGGTGTGAGAATGTTTATGAAACTGCAGTAAACAAGAAAAAGGCTTGAAGCCATGGACGGCGATGGCGTCCAAATTGTTAAAAACAACTGTTTTTGCACAATAAATAAATAAAACACATTTTCCACTCAAGTCAACCGGTAAAAATACATGTAACCGGTTAATAAATAATAATCACCTCTCACAAACTCAATTTTTCACCGGAACCTAACCTAATTATATATTTATATACAAATATTTATCATGAATTAATTTTATGGTACACTTAACATAAGAGCCAAAAGAAAGTCTTAATGGGTATGAAGAAACTCAAACTGACAACCTAAATGCAAAGATTAGTAAACGTAACTTTTAAATTTTGTTATTATAATATTATACATTTATTTTATTATTTAATCAACATTGTATTTTTCAAATTATTTCTTAGCATAACATTATACTTTCAAATTTTTAGCCATCATAATAATGGGTATCCGACTATACATATAGGACGGATGCAAAAGTTTGAGCTACTCCTTGGATTTTTTTAATGGGTTTCATAATAGTGGGTATCCGACTATACATATCTGACTTCATATTCGTCTTGCTTTTCTTCATACGCTACATTTACTCTTGATTTAAGTATGAAGTAAAAAAGAATGTAAAAAATGTACCATTGCCATTATTCCTAAAAGAAAGCAAATCAAAATGTTGATTCAATGAGACTGTAATATCCCGAATTCTGAAAACCCATGTATTATTCTTCTCGCTTTGAAACTCATATATATTTTGATTTTAATAGCTTAATATCGAGAAAGTGGGATTTAAGCATCGTGGGTTAAAAATAATCGAATTTGGGAAATTTGGGGCTGTTCGCGATCGTACCCGCGAGAGTGACAGGGTGTCACAATCGCGGAGGGCACTATCGCCGAAGGCCTTAGGGCCTCGGTACGTTCCTCGCTATTGTGCCCGCGAGAGTGACATGGTCACAATCGTCGGGGCACTATCGCCCAATCTGTACCGAAGGTGGTGAGGCGCTTGCGACCTTGCCCGCGAGCACTATCGCCGACGGGGGTTTCGAGTATATAAAGTCAAGTCGCGATTTTCAGTCATTTTTATCTGATTTCTAGGGTTTGGGAGCAATTCTCTCTACTGATTTCGGTAAGTGTTTCTCATCTAGACTTCTCTCCTCATTTATGGTGGTTCATAGTCATTAATGGTAGTCCTTAACACTTTTAAGAAGTGTTGGTGAGAAGCTCTCAAGTGATTATACAACTCATCTTCATCTCCTTCGTTTTAGGGTTTGGTTTTCTTTTAAGAAAACCACTAAGGTGAGTTCTTACCCATTTTACTAAACGTTATACATGTCAAAAGATTGATTTTGAATACCTAATATCTCCTCTTTCATATATTTGATTTGTGGAATTTATTGCTAAACCTAACTTTGGAGATATAAGTGTTTGTGGTGATTTTTGGGAAATAACGATTTATGAGCTTTAATAATGTTCTTTAGCTTATTTTACTTGGGTTATACCTTTGAGAGAATAGCATTGCTATGCAAAACTATGAATTTGGAAATATTGGTATTGTGGTTAACTGCTGATAAGTTTGCATTTTAAACTCACTTCATATTTTGGGGATTTGGAATAAAAAGGGAATCATCTATATTTTTACTAGTGGTCTCTTGGTAAACAATGGAAGTAGTTTTGGTGGGAATTACCCTTCATGTCACTTATTGTATGTTAACCATTGTTGGGATTTCTGGTTGGGCCTTATGCGCATTATTTGGCTTATTTGATGCATTGGGAGTCATGACCCCGTATTTGGTTTATTGTTGTCCGGCGTTGGGACAACTAGTTTTTCACGTCGAGGCACGTTAGGCATTGGATGTGGTATAAGTCCTTTATGCTCAAGTACCACGATATTAGATGAGGAGCTCGACGTAGGAACCCCTCGGGGTTGAACTTGAGTTTCCGTGGGTGTATGTTTAAAGCCACTGAGCCTGACATCCTTTGCGTGTACTTTATTTGTGTATTGGCTTTACTAACTTATTGAATGACTTACTTTTGTGTTCCGTCATTTGTGTTAGTAAGCGGGTCTCCCCCGTTAACCCAAGAGGTATTTACTTTATTTCAAAGAGCATTATTGTATCATTCTATCATTATCATTGTACAAAAGAAATTATTTTACCCATCTTTGCGTTGATTATTTAAACTGCAAATGTTTGATCTCACTAGGCTTTAGCCTAACATTTTTTCTTAAAATGACATGTATAACAGGTCAGGTTTCCGGTGGGGTTCGTCGGGAATGAGTGGATGACTTTGAGGCCAAGAGCGGTCTTTTTGGGAGATATGTAGACCGACATTTTGGATAGCGGGCATACTTTTGGAATAATAGCAACACCCGATATTAATCTTTCATGTTTATGTTAGATTATTAGGTTGTTAGTATATTCCTCATTTGATTCATTGTATTGGTTATAGCATTGTTTTTCCTTTCTATCCGGATGATACTTTGGGATTGATTATAGCAGATTTTATACCCAGATTTTTATCTATTTATAGCCGTTATATTGAAGAAATTTCGAATTTTTATTCAGCTAGTTTTTAGGGTGTTACAGAGACAATATGCAAACAAATCATCAATCCTACAATTATGTAAAATATGTTAATCACATCAATGTAACATTAAAACTTAGCAAAAAACAACTTTGAGAAAGTGTTAATTAACTTGTATATATATCATTTAAATAAAACCATCAATAAACAGTGTCTCATATAAAAGAGGAGTGTTTTGTTTGTTAGATGTTGGGTTTTAACAATAATTTGTAACCGATAAACGCAACAGAAAAATAAACTTTTGGTTACAACAAATACAGAAAGCTTTTCCAAATAAATCTTAAAACCCAATCGGATCCAATGATGCATTTAA
This sequence comes from Arctium lappa, assembly GCA_023525745.1. Lineage (NCBI taxonomy): Eukaryota > Viridiplantae > Streptophyta > Magnoliopsida > Asterales > Asteraceae > Arctium > Arctium lappa. The sequence goes on from CM042049.1 coordinate 115,462,573, forward strand.
TTAAAATAAAAAAAAAACACACCATAGGGTGTTTAGAATCTTTACTTTCGCAGATCAGTCGGGATTGAAACGGAGTACCAAGAAACCAAAGCAGGTTTCCTCTATCGGTAGTCCACACACGAACACGTTTCCCGTCTCTACCGGGTGCTAATCCAAGAACCCTAGAACTATATGTGTTTTAGAGAAAAGAAAAGGTTTATTTTATGTATTTATCTGAAAGGCTAATTTTAATTTCAGACCACACTTGAAAAAGGTTTAGCCCAACGCCTTATTTATACCAGAAGAATTGTAGTTAGACTATAACTCAACTAAGGATTAAATAAGGTTTAGTAATTATCTGCATTATTTAAATTCAAGTTCAAATATATATATATATATATATATATATATATATATATATAGGTCAAGGATAATTTGCAACCCACATAAATTTTACAATCCATGCAACCCACATCTTAACCGCTGGATTAGTGATAAGCGGTTATTTTTATTTTTATGTTTTTTTAATTAAAAATATTGGGCCCGCATCTATTGTAACCGTCGATCATGAATTCAATGGTTAAGATGTGAGTTGCATGGGTTGTAAGATTTACGTGGGTTGCAAATTAAACTACCCCTATATATATATATATATAATGGAAGGATATTTTGCAACCCTTAAAAAGATTGCAACCTACATCTTAACCGTCGGATTCATGATCGACGGTTATTTTATTTTTATTTTTCTATTTTTTTAATTAAAAATATTGGGCCTTTTATCTATTTATAACCGCCGATCATGAATCTGACGGTTAAGATGTGGGTTGCAAATTAAACAACCCCTATATATATATATATATATATATATATATATATATAATTATCTTTTAAACTTTAAACAACCCCTATTATATATATATATATATATATATATATATATATATAATTATCTTTTAAACTTTAAATATAATTATATATATAATTACAGATAATACCCCGTAATTAACATAATTACGTTTTCACCCTGTAATTATCATAATTATAGTTTAACACATATTTTCATAATTATTTTTCAAGAATAATTATTATCTTAATCAACTTGATTTAATCCGGGTTTCTAGAGATGGAAACAAACGCATTATTTGTGTGCGACCCTATAGGTTTACATATTCCTCAGCAGTATCTCTGTGTGAGACGTGTCGTGGGCATATAATAACTTACAGATGTTATTTTTTAATTTTCTATACATATTTTATACAAGTATCATATTTTCATAAAAGTCTAAAAATTAACCCAAACAATGCTTGGCTTTCTTATATCTTAATTTTACATATTGGATTAATATGATCCATGAAATAGAAGTATTAAAAAGAATTATGAATGTTAATTACTATACTCGTTGTTAAAGTGGTCAAATAAACGTTACAAATGGTTCATATGGCCATGACCCGTTATATGACTACTTGGGCTGTTTTTTTGAGAATTAAACAAATATTGGGCTTTTGAAGTAGCCTACCAATTGATCAGGCCCATAGTTGGCTACTAATCGTTGGCCAGTTGGTTTCGTACGGGGAAAGAGTAAATTACAGTTTTACCCTTTATAAGGCTGTTTAACAAAATCTTTTTATCTATCTATATCTATACTATATTATAAAGCATATATAAAAAACTCTTAAATACAAATTATTAAACACAATGTATCATCATTTTATTAAAGATTTTAAAAATCTCTTAATTTACAAGTATCAAAGCACAATATAGTATATACATATTACTACTGCAGGTTTCTAACACCCACCAATTTGGTATGTGCATGACCTTCCTTTTATGCAGACATTTTCATGTATCACTATTAATTAATATATTATATTACTATAATTTTATTTTAATTATATTATTAAATATGTAATTGGTTTTTTTTTATAAGACGTCATTAAAATATATAAGATAATCATTGAATTCTAACAAAATACTTAATTTTTTTATATAAAAAATATTATATTATTAAGCCTAAATTAAACAAATTTATAAAAAAACATTATCACTTTCTCAAAACCATCCAAAATCGTACTGTAAATCGACAAAAAAATAAAATGAAACATTAAAATCGTGATGAATCTCGCTGCATTGCGCGAGTACGCTTCTAGTATTATAAAGCACGGATAAAAAAACTCTTAAATACAAATTATTAGGCACAAGGTACCATCATTTTATGCAACATTTTAAAAATATCTTAATTTACAAGTATCAAAGCACAAGATACATATTACTACTGCAGGCTTCTAACACCCACCAATTTGATATGTGCAGAGCCTTCTTTTATGCAGACCTTTCCATATATCACTATTAATCAATATATTGTATTACTATAAATTTGTTTTAATTATATTATTAAATGTGTAATTGGTTATTTTTTGTAGATGTCATTAAAATATATAAGATAATCATTGAATTCTAACAAAATACCTAATTTTTTTATATAAAAAACGTTATATTATTAAGCCTAAATTAAAAAAAATTATAAAAAAAACATTATCACTTTCTTAAAACCATCCAAAATTGTACTGTAAATCGACAAAAAAACAAAAAATAAAATGAAACATTAAAATCGTGATGTATCTCGCTGCATTGCGCGAGTACCCTTCTAGTTAAGCATTTAAAGAAAAAAAAAGGATAATTCATAAATAAAAAGTTTATCAAGTATTATATATTAAACATTGAATGAGTACGAAAAGGTTTAAACGAAAATATCTTTATTTTACAAAAATGCGAGAATATATTTTTACTATAGACCATCATATATGATACACATGTGATAGTAAATCAGAGATGTGGATAACCTTTGACGCGATCTATGTTGCGGGTCAAGTCGTCTGCACATTACTAGGTTGACTCATGTGTATTACCGTATGTGATAAGGGTGTTCTTGATGTAATTCATTACATGTGATAATAAATCAGAGATGCAACAACCTTTGATGCGACTTAGATCGCAAACCAAGTTGTTCGCACACCATCAGGTCACTTCACGTGTATTATCATAAGTGATAAGAGTGTTCTCATATTTTCGTAAAAATAGGTGTTCTCATTTGAACCTTCACCTGGATGAGTAAATAAAATTGTTATATTTTTAATTTTTAACATCAAGATGTCAAGGGTTGAAAATAATTCGTTACTAAATATATTGCTATAAATACATCATATAATAAATGAAGTATATTGTTAACCATTTTTCCATTGTTAAATGTCATTTATGCGGTAAATATTAATTTGGTCTTGATTAAATTAGAGACAATATCACATTTTATCTGGTAAGACAGAATGATATAAATAATTCCAAAAAATACGTTAATTTAAAGACCTTTTTCTTTCATAATTAGTGTAAGGTTATGGTGTAATGAGGAAAAATGAAAGATGCATGTTTTTATCCTTACAAATCTTGTAACTTTGTATTATCAACAAATTTGAAGTATAACAAGACTATTTTTTGTACAGATGATAACATAAAAATATAAACTTGTGAGAATCGTATTGTATTACATTAGAATCGTCAATTTTTATGACAAATGTGTTGTTAAAAATATCAAAATTTAAGTTTCGTATATTTACTATAGTTTTTTGAGTATCTGAGATTAAAAGCAAAAGGAGTTGTAAACCACAAGGATCGATCAAAAAAATCAAATTTTAAAGATCAGGGGACGAACATAGTTATAAACAACAAACCACAAGGATGAAAATCGTAGTTTACTCTAGTTTGTTTTTTGAAGGGTGTCCTAGGCTATGTCTAGACTAATCCATTGACAAATTATGACTGTAAGACATCAACTTTGATTAAAACTCAGTGGCCACAATTGTTGTGTACGTCTGGATTCGAACCCTGAGCAGATGGGATATTCCACCACACCCCCATGGCCTTAACTAGTACGCCGCAACCTTTGTTAGTTTCTTTAAAATGTCAAAAAAAAACTTGTCAAACATCGTCTTCTAATTTCAACAAAGCTCGTGATAAACAATATTGTTTCATTATTATTCTGACCTACAAAAGTCAAATTTGTGACAACATGCACATTTGCACATACTCCTATTTGATCTAGTTTGTCGACTTAATGTTTTCAATCAACCCAATCTTTTAAGCAACCTCGTAAGTTTATTGTTTTGGTTTAATGCTTTAACGTTTTCATATCATATATTTTAAGAGTATAAATGTAAACTTTATTTTTGAATAGCAATTTCAGTTGTTTAAAACTTACAGGTTTGTGATGAAAAACTACAAAATAAATGATTAATTTATGTTAAATAGACTATAGTCGCGGAATGAAAAGCAGAGAAATGTACGAACAAGAATTAGTTGCTTTCATTCTATTTTCTAACATTTTGAAAGAAAAAACGTATTATCAAATATCAATTTTGAATAATGTTACAAAGGCATATAATTCAAACACCGGTCATTTTCAGATATCACATATTTATAAGGGTTTAATCAATTTAGAACTCAGTAATTTATGAGATCCAATGTAAACCACTCATTTTAATTAAATTAATGTATAATTTAATTATTGACTGGGTGTGATTTATGGGCTGTTTGGTTGGTTTTCCATTAAGTTATGTATGGATAAAGTTGTCTGTGTGGATTAATCTGTCTGTATAGATTTAGAAGATTTTATTTGAGAGAGTTTTTTCATAGATAGAAGGAACGTGTTTTTTAATGAGAGAGACTGGTTTGGAAAAAAACTTGGCTTTTTGCATAAAGCTCCCCCTTGAAATCTTACTGAATAAGCCACTTTTTATATCATTAAGTCATTACCAAACAGTCATATATAGCTGACTGAATAAGCTGTGAGTCTCATTAAGCTCATTAAACTCCTAACAAACATGCCCTTAGTAATTTATGAATTAGATATTAAGAGGGAGGGTCATGCGAGAAGCAAACTAATTTGCGAGAAGACGAGAAGAAATGTGAGCCACATAATTTATTAATTAAAAAAAACATAAATAAAAAATAAAAAATAATTTTAGAAATTAGGATAATTATCATTTTAATTGGATAAATCCTTAAAATTCTCATTATATCTTTTAGATTTATTTATTTTGTAATTTCAATTATTTATTAATTTTTTTCTAAATATACTTTTAATAAAAAAAAATCACAATTTTAACCAAATATCACACATGATATCATTTTATGAATATTTATACATATCACATATCATATTATTACATGTGATAATTGTATATATTTTAGTTAATCATATGTGATTATGTATATACTTCTATTTATATATCTTTTTGTGATGTAAATATTATCACATGTGATAATTGTATATATTTTAGTTAATCATATGTGATTATGTATATTTATATTTATAGATCTTTTTGTGATGTAAATATTATCATATGTGATAAATGTATATATTTTAGTTAATCATATGTGATTATGTATATTTATATTTATAGATCTTTTTGTGATGTAAATATTATCACATGTGAGTATGCGTCATTTATATTCAGACATATATAATCATATGTGATACTTACAAAAATCCACCTAGTGGGATCATATGTGATACATAATAATATATCACATTTTAAACGAAGTTAATCACATATGATTCAAAACGTAAATCTAAAAATAGAGAAAAAATGAAGAAATAAATAATGAATTAGTTATGGATATCACATGTGATATTTGATAAAAATTATGATTTTATCTAGAAAATAATAATATAAATTGGATAAAAAAATTATGAATTTATTAAAATTAAAAAATAAATAAATTTAAAAGATATTATGAGATTTTTAAAGATTTATCCAATTCAAACTGTAATTATCCTAATTTTTAAAAAAATAATTTATTTATGCTATTTTTTAATTAATAAATTATGTGACTCTTATTCCTTCCCGACTTCTCGCAAATTGACTACCTTCTCGTTTGAACCTGCCCCTTGATATTAAAACCACCACCATGATTTTGTTTCCACCATTATCTTATTTGACTTTTCAAACAATTATATCAATTTACCCCAATTAGCTTTATCAAATAAGCAAACCACGTCTCCTTCTTCACTAAACAACCCAATGACATTAGTGGGTATATATCACGTCGTGTATCTTAGGGTATCATGAACATCGTATATCTTGGGGTATCATATCAATGGGTATCACATGGTTGAACAACAAACAACGTTTATATAGTGGGTATCATATTGTACATCTTATAACAACGTATATACAGTGGGTATCACAATTGGTATAAATAGGTATCATAGTAGGTATATATAGAAAATTATCCTAGTTAATGTATCACAACTTATATACAAAGGGTCACAGTAGAATGTTTACGATGGAGGAGAGAAGAGAGAGAAGCGATGAGATATAAGGTTTCTAAAATATCTAAATGATTTTAATTTAAAATTATAAGTCAAAATTACCAAAATTATTAATTTTATAATTTAACCTTTGATTTTTACTTGAGATTGTGTCTCATAAAATCTAGCAAAATAGCGTTCTCCCTTCAATGACCGCCTCTTTCATAAATACAACACACACACACATACAACACACACACACACACACACAAACATATATATATATATATATATATATATATATATATAGGGAGATGTTCATTTGAGAAATGGTAAATATATGAGAAATAAAGAAGTAATCTTATCCATTCATCTGGTCAACATTTGCGGCTTTGACCGCGAAGCACCGGATAATTTCTTGTGTGGTCTATAGAAGGTAGAGGGGTAATTTCGTAAAATACATGGGATGAGTTCATATATTAATCTGTATGAATCACAAAGATTCATATATGAATCTGTTAATTAGTTCAACTGATTCATATATTAATTTTTGTGATTCATACAGATTCATATGTGAATTGTACATGTTCATATATGAACACACCCCGTGTGTTTTGTAAAATTTACGAAATTGTTCTTATATTTTTGGGATAGCCGCAACTTTTGACCAGTCAAAGCCGCAACTTTTGACCGGTTAAAGCCGCAATATTTAACTAGTCAAATCCGATCTTGACCATATGAATGGCTAGGATTACTTCTCTATTTCTCATATATTTACCATTTCTCAAATGAACCAAACACTATATATATATATATAGAGAGAGGCAAGTTCTAATGAGAAGGTAGTCAATTTGCGAGAAGGCGAAAAGGAATAAGAGTCACATAATTTATTAATTAAAAAATAGCATAAATAATTTTTTTTAAATTAGGATAATTACAATTTGAATTGGATAAATCTTTAAAAATCTCATAATATCTTTTAAATTTATTTATTTTTTAATTTTAATAAATTCATAATTTTTTTTTATCAAATTCATATTATTATTTTCTAGATAAAATCATAATTTTCATCAAATATCACATGTGATATCCATAACTAATTCATTATTTATTTCACCATTTTTTTTCTCTATTTTTTAGATTTACGTTTTGAATCACATGTGATTAATTTCGTTTAACATGTGATATATTATTATGTATTACATATGAACCCACAAGGTGGATTTTTGTAAATATCACATATGATAATATATGTCTGAGTATAAATGACGCATAATCACATGTGATAATATTTACATCACAAAAAGATCTATAAATATAAATATACATAATCACATATGATTAATTAAAATATATACAATTATCACATGTGATAATATTTACATCACAAAAAGATTTATAAATAGAAGTATACATAATCACATATGATTAACTAAAATATATACAATTATCACATGTAATAATATGATATGTGATATGCATAAATATTTATATAATGATATCACGTGTGATATTTGGTTAAAATTGTGAATTTTTTTAATTAAAAATATATTTAGAAAAAAATTTAATAAAAAATTAATAAATAACTGAAATTACAAAATAAATAAATCTAAAAGATATAATGAGAGTTTTAAGGATTTATCCAATTTAAAATGATAATTATCCTATTTTCTAAAACTTTTTTTTTATTTTTTATTTATGATTTTTAATTAATAAATTATGTGACCCATATTCCTTCTCGACTTCTCGCAAATTAGTCTGCTTCTCGCATGATCTTCCCTCTCTCTCTCTCTCTCTCTATATATATATATATATATATATATATATATATATATATATATATATATATATGGGAGGGATCGATTGGAAACCAATATTATATTGAAAACTTTAGAAACCGAAATTAACCAATCATTGAATTTCCTTTTTTTTATTTTTATTTTTAATTAATAAGGTTATTTTAGTTTTTTACATAATTTCATAATATATATGGTAAATGTTATTATTATTATTATTATAATATTAATTATTTAATTTTAATGTATTTTATATATGGTAATATTGATCCTTTATTAATTTAAACATGAAACATTTAATTTAGGTAAACACAAATTGATTCATATGCAAGCTACAAATCAAATTATTTTTTTATTCTTATGAATCAGTGATTGATTCATCCAATTAATGAAAGTTGATATTCATATGAAATATTCAATATTACCTCAAGACACAAAATATTAATATAGTAAAACATAATGGATTTGATATATTGAAACAAAATATTAATATAGTGAAACCTGATGAAACATAAAATGTTAATATTGTGAAACCTGATGAAACAGATTTGATATTGTGAAACATAATAGAAAGTTAATGAAACAAAATATTAATATATGAAACCTGATATAGTGAAACAAAATATTAATATAGTAAAACCTGATGAAACATATTTGATATAGTGAAATATAATGGAAAGGTAATGAAACAATAATGATAATGAAACTTATTTGAGTTTTACATACTGTATATTGATGAACAGGTAATAAAAAGGTAGTCTTGATATGTTTTTTTAAGAAATACACGCTTTTCAATATTTAAGTATATTTCATCTTTGCTGTCAAATTTGAAACACAAAAGAAAAATACACATTTACCCTTTTGACATATTATTATTATTATCTTTTATTGATAAATTAATTAATTTATTACCATATATAATTCAAATGAATCTTGACCATTGATTAAAAAGATCAATGGTTGAAATTTGGTTTCCAAAGTTTCCAATAAAATTTGGTTTTCAATTGAAACCACCCACATATATATATATATATATATATATATATATATATATATGGGTCATTCAAGGGAGAACTAAGTTATCTGTGGTAACCGTGAGATCCAATTTTAACCACAAATCAGAAGATAAATTAAGAAATCAATAATTTTGGTAATTTTAATTAAATTTTTTGATTAAAGATATTTTAGGTATTTTTGAGATCTCTCTATTCTCTTCTCTCTCATCTCTCCAGTAAATACTATTCCGGCGAATACATGATGCCCACTGTGATACACTTTATAAATATCGGAAATACGTGATGCACACTGTGATACACTTTGTAATGATCGAAAATACATGATAGTACACTATGATACCCTTTTGTAAACATCGAAAATACGTGATAGCGCACCGTGATACGCTTTGTAAAGATCGAAAAAACATCAAAAATAAGCGATGAACACTGTGATACACTTTGTAAAGATCGAAAATACATGATAGTACACTATGATACCCTTTTATAAACATCAAAAATACATGATAGCACACTATGATACCCTTTTGTAAACATCAAAAATACATGATAGCACACTGTGATACCCTTTTGTAAAAGTAAATAAGAAAAATTTAGGAATTAGGTTATATTTTAGGAATTAAACATATTTACTAAAATATCATTTTTTATTTATTTAAAATTAATATTAATTATTCTAAATGTGTGGCTCATATTGGATCTCACAGTTATCACAAACTACCTAGTTCTCATTTGATTAAGCCCCTATATATATATATATATATATATATATATATATATATAGAGAGAGAGAGAGAGAGAGAGAGGTTCATTTGAGAAATGGTAAATATATGAGAAATAGAGAAGTAATCTTAGTCATTCATCTGGTCAACATTTGCGGCTTTGATCGCGAAGCACCGGATAATTTCTTGTGTGGTCTATAGAAAGTAGAGGGGTAATTTCATAAAATACACGGGATGAGTTCATATATGAATCTGTATGAATCACAAAGATTCATATATGAATCTGTTAATTAGTTCAACTGATTCATATATAAATCTTTGTGATTCACAAAGGTTCATATATGGATCTTTGTGATTCATACAGATTCATATATGGATCTTTGTGATTCATACAGATTCATATATGAATCTGTTAGTTAGTTCAACTGATTCATATATGAATAATAAAGGTTCATATATGAATCAATTAAAAGAGTTCAGTTGTGAATTGCACTGGTTCATATATGAACACAACCCGTGTGTTTTGTAAAATTTATGAAATTGTCCTTCTATTTTTGGGATAGCTGCAACTTTTGACCAGTCAAAGCCGCAACTTTTAACCGGTCAAAGCCGCAATATTTGACTAGTCAAATCCGATCTTGACCATATGAATGACTAAGATTACTTCTCTATTTCTCATATATTTACCATTTCTCAAATAAACCAAACACTATATATATTTATTTATTTATTTATAGAGGTTGTTTCACATACAACCCATAGAAAATTCGAAGTACTACAAATACAAACCATGATCAACACCTATACTAGAAAACAATTGAAATATTTATATAAGGTGTTTATAGTTTATTTATTGTGATCGAGATATTTATAAAAAATCATTAAGATTAATACATTATAATTGGAATATTATAATAGATTAATTGGGCCGGCCCATGGTCGCCGGGGATTAGTCTGGTGACACCCTAAAGTGGGAGGCCGGATACCCCGGGAACGTGTGTGTTGATGCCATTAAAAAAAATTTGGAATATTATATGTTATTTGAAACCATGCTTATAAGCATTCTTGTGTTATAATTTACGTACTATACAAGCATTGCTTTCTTGTCATTATTTGACTTTAAAAAAAAACTAATCATATATTATAAATAAGATCATATACTATGAGCACATATAAAAATAGGCTCCATTGACGACTTTATAGTTTTTCTTTGGTAAATTTTATTTCTAGATGTTGTCAAGTCAAAAAGTAGAAACTTTCTTGCTTTTTGTTGCTAAAGTGATCAGTTTATTTTTTAAAATAATAAATAATTGTTTTTTTCTGTACTTTAGCATTATATAAAATTTTATAATAAATCGATGATATAAATATTACTGCAATTTTTTGTCCAGAAAAGAGTGGTTTCCAAAAAATGTAATAATGCAACTTCTTATTGTAAAGAATTTTTTTGAAATTTCTATTTAAACAAAATAAAAATTATAAGTGGTGACTGAACACATATTGTTAATTTAAAAACTTGTTAGTAAGCTTGTTAATTTGTATAATTTAATTAATTCAAAATTTTATTATAATTTAAAAAGCTTATATTTAAAAGTTAGAATGTACTTATTTTAGTTTTAATGTTGAGGTTTTGTCTTATTTATCGTGCATTTAAACTTGTTTATCATTTATTTTTATTGAGTTAAAAGGTGAATTTTTAAGAAATTAGTCGTATACAATAATAATGTGAATTTTAAGAAAATAAAAATTAGCAATACCTAAGTTTAACAAGTTATTTATAAAAAAATCACAAAATATCTTATAATATATTAAATATAAGTTTTCAAAAAAAAAATTATATGCATTTTAAATTGTAGTAAAATAATTATTTTTCAAACTAATTTCTACAACATACTAAAGTACAAATGTTGTTTTTCAAGAAAAAAACGTGTTCTTTCGAAAAACCAAGCTTATGTACGTAACAAGTGATTGTCAATAAAATGTAATCATTTTTTCAAAAACAGTTCACATGGAAATAAAGCCATTTCAAAAATATGTTATAAAAAAACGATTGCGTTTAAAAAAATAATAAAAGAAAACCATTATTCTTATTATACATGCTCACTTCACAATAAATTTTTCTTGAAGGGTGTCACTGACTATGTCCACATAAATCTCGACATATTACGATTGTCAGACATCAATCATGATAAATTCAGTGGTCACAACTGTTGTGAATGCATGAAATCGAACCCATGACATATATTCCACCACATTCCATTGGTCCTCAACCGACCCTAGCTTGTGGTTTACAATAATACTTATTAATAACCTTAAAATAAATCATATATCATATTAAATTTTCGTACCATTTTTAATAAAAGATGGTAATTGTTTTGTAAATTAAATTAGTTTGTATGTTAAATCTTATGCAAATTATGTGAGTGGATTAAGAGTAATAAGACGAACATTTATAACAAAAATGACAAAAAAGTTTAAAAAAGAAAGAGTCAAAATATTTAATTATTAGTTTATTAAGTTATTCCTATTTTCCGGCAAATTCATGTCAACGGACTTCTTTGAAATCAAAATGCATGCATGCACGCTCGTAATCGCATACATCATGAGGCAATACATACATCAGCAATGACCAACCAACCCAAAACATATATTATCGTTCAGAAAACATTGATTTATTATTTTAAGTATGGGTGTTTGAACCAACTTACATGTACTTCGACTAATGCTAGGGATCCTGGAGAATAACCAGGAAAATCCAGTTGTCTTGCAGAACTCCAAACGGTGACTTTTAATTAAGGAGAATCCCCAAAAACTCAAGTTTTATTAACAATTGAGCTAACCCCATAAAGTTAAAAATAAACATTATATTTTGAAAAAACAATAATAATAATTTATTAAAAATATAAATAATAAGTTAAACGGAGAAAAAAAGAAAAAAGAAAAAACGTTATCTAGCATGAAGTAATTGTTAGAATATAGGATTAGGGTGTATGATATTCATGGAAGAATTTGAATAGTACGTTAGATCATAAACAAAATCATATTCAGTTGCAGGCTTGCAGCCTATCGGGATAATCCAAACATGTACTCAATATTTGAAAGCAAAATCAAACATTCAGATGTTGTTGTGTTTTCGATATTTTAAAAAGAGATCAAAATACCCTTAAAATAGGTAGTTATTCACTAGTGGGTGTATGGGTAGTTATTTGTAGGGATGAGATCGGGACCATACCGGTATCGAAAAAAATTGGGACTAAAACCCAGTACCGAATACCGAACTGTATGTACCGGTTCGGTACTGGTACGGTTTCGGTTTCGGGACGAGAAAATCGGTACTAGTACCACTTAGGCCGAAAATTAAAAAATGTGTCAAATATATATCAAAACCAATCGCAAACCAAAATATATTCATAATGATTCATAGAGGTGCCAAATCCTAAATCCGCCGGTTTTTGGGATGTGAATGTAGGAGCCGATTTTTTGACGGTGATAAATTTTTTTTGGAGAATAATAGGTATTTATGGAGAAAGTTTGAGTTGTTTAGGAGATGATTTAATTTGATTAGGAAAAGATAAGTTTTATAATATTAGGAAAAAATATGCATAATCAAAGAAGCTTAAAAGAATCTAAGCCTTTCGATTACAAATGCAAAGTGAGATAACAAATATACATATACAATACCGAGATAATAGAAATTAGTAAGGCACTAGGGTGTGTTGTAGTTTTACATTCGTTGATTAAAGACTCTAAACAACGTAAAATTGAGCCCAAAAATTTTAGGGTGCTGTTCAAAATCATACATTTAATATGCTAAAAAACGATCATGTATATAAATTAGAAATGAATATTTTCAGAATATTACATTTTTCTAGTGATAACCCAAAATAAAAAATGTTTTATCAATATTTTAAAAAACTTAAACGAAACAAATTAACCGAATTTGATATTAAAAAAAACATTCCTTAGGCCTCGTTTTATTATTTCTGAAACGTAGAATGAAAATTAACAAAAATAAAAAGTATAAGATTCAAACTGTAATTTAAATTTACAAAATAAGTAGTTATATTTTTAATTATATTAATTAGTTAGATATGAAATACTAAAATAATTAGTCAACATATGAATTATGCTAGTTAAAATAATTGACTATTAAGAGGTGACACATATGGACTAAATAATGATCATATTATTTTGTGGTTGTAGTTGCCAATATTGTCACCGTGTGGCTTCCAACTGTGTTTATTTATTCATAATTAATTATTTCTTAAAAAACCATGTACATAGTTTAATGACTGCGTTTAACTACTTCTTATGACTATATTTTACATATTTACTTATTAACAGCAAAATAATATTTCATGGAATGACTAACTAAACGGTCAAGGCAGGTGATCGAAGGTTCTTTTGTTTGCTTTGTTCATCTTTATGCTGCCGGATGTTTCTGCTTCTTTTCGGTTGTTCCTTGTTTTTTTTTGCTCGCGGTCTCTTTCTTTTTCTTTCCTCTTGTTTCGGTGGCTTCGTTGTCCGCTTGTCGTGTGGTTTCGATGTTGTTTATTTGCCTTTAGCCTTGGTTCCCGCTTCTTGCAGACCATCCTCTTCTTGTTCTTGATTTGTTTGTTTAATATATATTTCCTTTTGTTACTGTTAAAAAAATAGTAAAAAAATATTTAATTATATGACAATTAAACGTTGTTGTTTTTTTTTTCTCCCAAAAACAACGAAAATGTTCTTGTATAATGTGAACAAGGCCTCATCTTTCGGGATTCCTACTCATAAGTCATCAGTTCAAGTCCGATAAAATTCTCAGAATTTTTCCAAACTGTTATCTAAAATCCTTGAAATTAGTCGAGGTGTAGGAAGGTTGATCCGTACACCCACGAAAAAAATGTAAATGCATATGTTGACAAAATTTGCTGACATTTGAATTATTATAAATAATCTGGAAAATGGAAAATAAGTTCACACATATAAACGAATACAAGGAAGGAAAAGAGTGGAAGTAAAGGAAAGGCAACGGTCTATCATTGGTTTTTATTTTCGTCTTTACAATTCATAAAGTACATAGGTGATTTATTTTTTGTGTTTCAAACCCCAATGTAGTCCCTCCCCCTTAAAGCCGTTAGTGTAGGTTCGTTAAGCCAACTATGTGCCTGTCATGTAAGGGGCATTTTCGTCCTTTTACCTTCTTTTTGTCTTTTTAGATCTTGTCTTTTATATACAAGAATACAAAACATGTGTGCAAATAAATAAAACATTTAAAATATAAATAAAAACCAGTGATTATCATCTCCTACCACTTTTCACGGTCTCTGATCACATTCTCCGGTCACAATTCACCATCTTTAGCCACATTTTAAAATACCTTAAGGGCGTGTTTGGTTTGCGTGATTGGAATGGATTTGGAGGGATTTGGATTTCAAATCCATTCCAATCCTATGTTTGGTTTGCAGGAATGAAATTTGTTGACCACACTTGGAATCCTTTGACCCTTTTAAAATCTTTTAAATGATGGATTTGGAATTCCTTTGCAATGGGTCGGGATTTCAAATCCCCCCCGAATCCAAATCTCTCCAAATCCAAATCCTTACTTGAAATCCAACCCATTCCATTCCAATCCCGCAAACCAAACACGCCCTAAGAAATCATCTCATCGTAAGGCTTTGTAGGCTCATAGTGGCGTCGATGAGTCTGGTGGAAAATGGTCAGGGATGGAGAAAGGGAGGGAAGCTTGCATCACTTGTAAAAGGGAAAGGAGGAGGGTTGTTTCGTCGAAAAAGGGGAGATTAGGGGCAGTGGCGGATCCAAAAATATTTTTTGTTGGGGGAACACTTTAGGGTGTTGAAAAACCTCCGAAACCGAATAATTCATCCGAACCAAAATGGTTTCGGGTTATTCGTTTTCGGCTTAAACAGTTCGGTTAATTGAATAAAGATAATTTGTTCGGTACGGTTTCTGCTCAACTTTTTAGTATTTTGGTTAAACCGACACAATATGCTACTGTTTATATATTTTTCTATTTTGTTTAAACTTAAGGCAAATGAACACATTACTCGTTAATACAAAATTCGATTGCTTCATAATAATAAATGAACCAAATGACTAGAGGAACAAACCATTAAACAAATTTGTTGTAACACCCGTAATTTTCGGTAAGTAAGGATCACTTGGACCTCTTTGAAACTTGGAAGTGGTGGGATTCGCGTTGGGAAAGCATTATTCAAAACCCCCAAGAGTGTCGAGGGTCTTGGTGTCGAAAAGGTCAAATTTCGGAGCCCGGGGGAGCCTGGGCGATAGTGCCCGCGACAGTGACAAGTGTCTCTGTCGCCGTGTCAAGATCGCGGGGGTGGTACCACCCGCGGTACACTCTCAGCGAGAGTGCCAGCAAAAGTGACATATGTCACTTTCGTGGGGCACAATCGCGGTCGGCCCCTGGTCGATTAAAATCATATTTCAGCCCCATTTCTCATTTGTTACTTCCCCAATTCAGTTCCATTCTCTCTCAAAGGAACCCTTTCCCTTGGTTTGACACTTAGAACACTCAAAGCTTCGATTCTTAAAGGTTTAAAGTGATCCTCCATGTTTTAGGGAGATTTGGAAACAAGTTAGGTCTCTTCATTTCATCCCCCATCTTTTCTAGGGTTTTAAGGTTCTATCAAATTTCTCCCAACCCTTTTTCCCATTCTTTTGATGATTTGGAATTGGAGGTCATAGTGGTGAGTGGTGACCTAGAAGAGTGTTGTTGATGGATGCAAGTCTCGGTAAAGGTAATCTTCTTTTCTCTTCATTTATGAAAATTAGGGTTTCGATATAAGTTGAGGTTTCATGTGAAATGTTTCGGGGAAAGATTCTAGATGGTTGAATATGGTTATTTATGGTTGGAACTTGTGGATCTAGGTTTTTGGAAGATTTGGCTTGAGGATGCAAGTTTCTTCAAAGGAGCTCAAAGTGGGGTAAAACCTAAATTTAGCCTAAATCTAGCAAGGTGAGTGTTTGGGTAAAAAAGACCAATAGTCCATGGTCGTACGACAGACGATAGATGACACCTTTCTTTCAGGCGACCTAGACTAAAACGATCAAGTATCCATTCGACAAATATCATCGTACGACTTGATTTCAGTTACTAATTGTTAGCATACGTTGTATTATGTTTAAATGTAGAATTAAAAGACATTCATAACCAGAGATTGTAACGGAAGACGTCATCAATAGCAAAAAGCATAACGGACGCCGTCATCAATATTAGAAACGGTCATATGCATTCAAAGACTTGGAAAACGGAAGGATGGAGCATAAATATGGGGTTGGAACTGCACATTGGGACATCTGATGCTCAGACTTTACAAGTTCAAAAATTACACTCTCAAGCTCACTCAGTTTCTCTTGAAGTTCATAAGACCTTCTGCTGTTTGTCGTACGACGCATGACAGAAGTTTGATCACACACGACGCACGACCGAATTAACTTTATTGTATTGTTTTACATTACGTTTCATTTGTAACACTTGTTAACAAGGACGACGTCCCTGATTGACGTCCATAGTGCACAACAACTCAAACTCGTCCGCGGTTTTTTCCCGTTTTAGGGGTTTTCCGCGTCACCAATTCTCTCGTCTCTTTTTCTTTAAGTTTAATATTGTCGTCCGATTATTAAAGTTACTTCCTTTGGTTGGATTTAGCTCCACATTTACCTTAAATTATCCTTGGGAGATTTTTGGCATAAACAGTGAGTTCAAGTTGATTTGTGAAAACGGTGTACATACCAAAATGTTTATTTTAAAGTGTTTGTGTTTTACCTCAAATTATTAACTGCTGCTAAGTTTTGGTTATTTGGATATATCTAACTTTATAAACCTATGTAACACGCATCTTTGTGATTTTTGGGCATTTTGATAAATAAATCATTTTGATATATTTCTTTGACGATGTGATATATAAATGAAGGTCATTTTATATAATTGTCCTTTTGGTGCATACAATTTTATAAACCGTTGAAAAATGCATATCATGGAACTATGAGTCATTTTGGCAACATGAAGAGAGAGAGTTCATTTGGAAAATATTTTGTGTCAACCAATGAGAAGTTTTGGGTTAATTATCTTTTTGGTCGTGGTGTTTGCATAATTGTTGGTCAAACGTATTTCGATGTCTCTACTGGCTTTCATTGGGTATTTACGTAAACTGTTGGGTCGTTGGCTCGGTTTTGACTAAATGGAGTCTTGAGGACATTTGTCCGGTTTAAAAACAGTTGTGGAATTTTGGAGTATGATGGCGATTATTTCATGTCATTTGGGAGTTACATGTTTTGGGAGCTTTGGTCTTCCGATTGGAGTCATGTAATGTTAGACAGTGTTGTAATGGATCCATAGGCACGTAAGTCTGTCTGTTTTGTAAGGCCTGAGATTTTGGTTACTTTTATTGACCACTTGGGTTTGCTAGCGAGTAGGCAATAGGTGGCTCGAGCCGCTGAGTTGAAACTCGTTTAGATTGGATAGGCATCCATGTCCGTAAGACCTTGGGGTGGAACTCAACGGAGTATAGCAAGAGGCAACAAATGGTCTGAGGATTGTGATGTCTGGTATGGCATGGGAACTAGGACCGGGATATGTGGTGAAATCCAATAACATCACGGGTGGCCCCATTCACGTGTTCTCGCCACCAAAGATGGAAACGTTTAGATGACATGCGAGGAAGTTGTATGGGCGACCTACTTGCTTGTTCCTCTATTCGCAATGTATACGGGTCTCTCCGTCGTAGATCCGTGGTATCTTTTAAATGTTAATGCCGTATTTTACCAACTTTGGTTTGTGTGGTCGACGATAAATGATGGCCTTAATATTGTGTTTTTCCCACGTATATTAAGGTTTGAAAGGAATGCGTTGTTTCCACGTTTCGGTATTTGATTTCGCCCATTTTATGGTCGTGTGAGTTTTGGGTCTAATGTCCGTGTTCACAAAAATATTTATTATATAGATCTTCATCTGTGGTTTATGAGTTGTATATCATGTTCCACCCGTGTTGGGTATTTCGAGGTATAACATTTTTACCCGCGTTTTATAAAATTGAGAGTCCTCTCTCTATTCTCATTTTGAGCAAGTTTTGGGATCTTAGTCTGTAAAACAGTTTGGTTTGGTTAACGATTAACTCAGTGTCTCTTTCGTTTAACATGCATATTTATTGGTAAACGAGTCGTTTTCATAAGTGGAGCATATCATTTTGAAATATTATGATTTTAATGGCATTCTTCTTTCTTTAAACGATCCATTTATATATGTTGAAAACTCTTGAGCTCACTAGGCGTTAAGCCTAACCTTTTTATTTGTCGGCATATGCATCAGGTACCAGTTGGGGGGTTTGGATTCTAGCAATTCTATGAATAGTTGAGTCTTAGCTTTGTGCAAGTGTAAGTAGTTGGTGAAGTCTTCCGCAGTTTGGAGATAGTGAACTTTATAGGGTTTTAGTAGCACCCGTCCTTATTATAGATTGTATGTATAGAATGAAATATGTGTATTGAGGTTAAATGATAAATTGTGATTGGAGATGTATCATTTATCGATGTATTTAGAAAATTTTAAATTAGTTGCTATTTCCAGAATTGAGGTGTTACATTTGTGCACTTGTCATTAACCAATTTGTAATCAAACCAGTGTAGGGACAAGTTCGGCCTCAATGGGAAAATAAAATGGAGCACCTAACAACGCATTAACCACAAACCTAGTGAAAAGTTAAAGATATTTTAAATCATAAATTAAACCTAGTTTGGACAAACTAAACAAATTTGTGCACTTGTCACTAACCAACAAAACCAGATTCACTATTTCACTTATAAATGAGAAATCAAAATTGAAAATCTAAAGCAAGAAGTATTTTAAGGTTTTAATTTTACCTAAAGCCAAGAATCAAGATGGAGAAGGAGAACCAAGATATATAAAATCGATTTTAGAATCACCAAGTTTGGCTATGTACGTTTCTTCGTTTGGAGACAGAAATGGAGTATGATTGTATGAAGTAGGCGTGTCTATATATTTTTTATTGGATTAAAGCCGTAGTGGACCATTTAAATCTAAATGTTGGGGGCCTTTGGCATATCTAGGTTGGGGGACCAATAGCTGATAATAGGAAACTTAATTAAAAAATATATGTGTTTAGGCTTCTTGGTAATACTTAGTTGGGGACTTGAGATCCCTACGAGGCCTTCTTCCACCCGCCCCTGATTATGGGGTTTGGCCGGAGATCCAATAGGATGTGGTGGGTGTTCAACAAGGGAGCGACAAGGGCTTTTTGGAGGGTTGAAGATGCAAAGGATGGTTTTTAATTAATAAAAATATATACAAAATATTAATTTATTTATATACATTTTATAATAAAATAAAAAAAATAGAGCAAAAAGACGCCATTGCCCCTCACATGAGGGGCACAAACGGACCTAGACCAACGACGTTAAAGGGGATGAACTATATTGGGTTATGAAACACAAAAAATGGACCACCAGTATACTTTACGAATTCTACCAACTGTTCATGCCAAAAATTACACTGAAATAGTTTAAGGTTGATTTGTGGAGCTTTAACAACTAAAGATTGTTTTCCATGAAATAAACACGTCGTTCGAAAGAAAATACAAGAGGCAACATAATTGGTGACGCGGAAATCCCTGTCAAGGGTAAAAACCGCGGACGACAATGGAAGTCGTCAATATACTATGGACGTCAATCAGGGACGTCGACCTTAATAATAACAAATGCTATTACAAGACATGAGGAACAATAAATAAACATAAATAAATTGATGCGTCGTGAACGATTATCATGCAAATGGTTGAGAGTGTCGTGGAGCGCTTCTGAGGGACACTTCTGGATTTCAATTGTTTGTGTGTCCTTTCGAATTCCCTTAAGGTCTTTATATACATGTTTCTATCGTAACAGTCGCCTTCAAGGTCTGTAATAGTAGCAACGGTCACGTTATTGAATGGTCTTGAATATATATATATATCTTCGGTTATAAATGAAATGGATCCTGCATTGAATAATGAATCATAACGGATGTGAGATGTCGTAATTAATGTTCCGTCGTTAGTTTGTTAGTCATATGTCGCTTATAACTTACGAATGTCCTTAGTTTATTTCACTTAAAATATGATAATCACTACACCCTAATTACATATGAAAAGGTAATTATAAGTTGACCTGATAAACCACATGTACATAATTACTGGTGTGTGTATAACCATATTAAGAGACGTGGCCAGTTACACAAATGATTGGATGTAGACCTCACATATAAATGATAGAATTTTGACTATTAAAAATAATCAATTAAAAACATTTTGAATAATTATGGAAATGTATACAACAAAACATTTATAAAAGTACAGTGTTCATACGTAAGAATCGTCATAGTCTAAGCTCAAACTATGTGATTGAATAGTAAGCGATAGAAAATATTATTCTGGAGCTCGTGTTTTAAGTATCCAATATCAAAAATTGTTGATTAAACAAGTCTTTTTAACCATTGAATATATAACTAGGTTATTCTTTTGTTCAAATATAATAGAGGGAGCATTATCTCATAAAGCTAAATTAATCATAGGAGTATAAATACGTAAGTAATAATTTAAAAAACACGCACTTAAAGAATGTAGTAAATACTTTTTAAATTCATAAAAATAAGAAAATCATAATGTTTTAAAAGAACGAGGCAAGATTGTGGACGGATTTTTTGAATTCCAACTAAAGATGTTCGAGTGGATTATAAAGGAGGGATGAAGAGTTGGTGTTATTTTCGGTTTGTCGTTTTGTTGTTTCTGGTTGGTGTTGTGTTTAAACTGGTTGCATTTGCCTTTGTTTGATAATAAAATGACTACTGCTGTTCACAAAAAAAAAAAATGTTTTCATAGGAAAAAGAAAAGAAATTTGGTGATCATTTAAGATAAGACTCCACCAATGGAAAGATGGGACCAATTGGTGTGTATGGTTGTCCACGCCAGGGTCTGCCACATTTGACACCGTGTCTGCTAGTGGTTATATATATATATATAGGATATCATTCATAATCTACTCCTTCCTTCCGCGTATCAGCTGTTAACTTGAGATGTCTGAAAAAATAAAAGATAGTAATTATATATAACGATATTTTAATAATATTAAGAAAACGAATAAATCACCAATTAGACAAAGTATATTAGTTATAAATTATGAAATTTATGTAAAATGTCATTTACAATCTATATGTTATATATCTGATAAATGATTTTGATCATTAAAAATGAACAACCATGACATTAAATTAGTTATATGTGATGAGTATACATATGATCATACCTGCTTACAGATTATAAATGTATAACAATGTTTTCTAGATTCATAAAAAAAAAAAAATAAGAACATCGTTTTCGTTTGCTTGGAAAAAAAGAAAGGAAATTGGGGAGAAGACTACACGAAAAGAAGGATGTAATGTATGTTGTCCATGTCACCAACTTTTATCTCTGCCAAGTTTGACACCGTGTCAGCAAGTGGCACGACACGTCATCTCTGATGCATTAAAATTTGATATCACATAATAATTTACTACTTCCGCTTATCAAATGTTAAAGTGGAGATATCATCAAATGTTAATTATGATTTTATTTTTATAATAATAAACAAACTTATAAAACATATTATTTTCATCAATATATTATATCAATTAATATATGTAATTGCAAATTATGACTTTTAATAAAAATATCAGTTATATTATATAAATATTGCATTATTTCATAAATATATATATATATATATATTTTTTTTGGTATATAAAATCTTTTGAGGTCAGAAAACCATTTATTCTGCTTATGATAGGTTATTCTGAAAGAAGAGTGATATATTTGATTTTAAAATAGGGATTGTGAAGCGTTAAATTAAAACACGTTTGAAAAAGCCTAAACCCGGAACATTCTACTTTCCCACACAAGAAACAAAAAGTCAAAAGTCAATACCAATAACACAATTTTTGAATTCAAATTGCGGCTTCACCTCGTGGAGGTTTTTTGTAAAATAAAATACCCACTACGTCTTAAACAATAAATACCTTTTTCCCATTTAGCTCCAACTTTTCACATTTCATATATGTCTATAATAAAAATAAAACCGATTTTTAACTAAACAAAAATTACTTTATGTTTAATTAATATATTTATTTTATCAACACTTAAATATTTATCTATTAATAAATGGTAGATTTGAAAGTGTAAGAGACAAATATAATTTTTTGTAGTGGAGAGAGTATTTTAAAACATATCATTTTAACAAATAGAATATTAAAATTAATTGAAAAAGAAAATAAATGAATGAATTTGTCTTCAACTGAATGATGGAACAGTTAACCGGAGATGTTGATTTTTATTTTTTGTTTGTTGTCTATAAATACCCAGCCCCCCACACATTCCCGGCAACCCTCAGTTCCTCCTCGATCGATCACTTTCAAATTCTACATTTCTCCAAACACCATCCTTTCAATCTGAATCTGAATCATAATCTCACGTTTCTTCTTCTTCTTCTTCTTCAAATCAATTAATTAATCGATCATGAAGAAATTTGGTTTCTCTCCCAAACGATCTTCATCTTCTTTCATCGCTCACTATCCTTCCCCTTCACGTTTCATCTTACCAGCACCTTCCAGGAGTTTGTCCGATTCCGTCATGGTCCAGACGCTGGAGGTTGTGGAGCCACTCATCGTCAAATGGGATCCAGAGACCTCCACTTATGCCAAAGTCACCTCGCTCTTCTACGACAACCGTCAAGAGGCTTTCGAATTCATCAACCTTGTCAACAAACTCCACAAGGCCATGCATTCCTTGGCCGCTGACAACTCCAATTCTGAGTTGCTCGTCAGAGCGCAGCATCTCATGCAGATCGCAATGAAGCGGTTGGAGAAAGAGTTTTACCAGATTTTGTCCTTGAATCGAGCGCATTTGGATCCTGAATCCGTTTCCACTAGATCGTCCAGGACGTCCACGCGATCCAGTTTATCTGATTTTGCTGATGAATCTGATGACGAGATACGAGTTGCAGGCGAATTGATCGGTGAGGTTGAAGATGCTGCGGAAGGAGTTATGAAGGATCTGAAAGCAATAGCAGAGTGCATGATTTCATCTGGTTATGGTAAAGAGTGCGTCAAAATTTACAAACTAATACGGAAATCCATAGTTGATGAAGGTATATACAAGCTTGGCGTCGAGAAGCTGAAACCTGCTCATGTTCATAAAATGGATTCGGAGGTTTTGGATCTCAAGATCAAAGCCTGGTTGAATGCTGTTAAAGTTGCTGTGAAAACATTATTCAATGGAGAGAGAATTCTATGCGATCACGTTTTCGCATCGTCTGATTCCATCCGTGAAGCATGTTATACCGAAATCACAAAAGAGGGAGCATCCATTCTGTTTGGATTTCCAGAAAATGTGGCCAAAAACAGCAAGAAATCGCCGGAAAGGATCTTCCGGACGCTGGATATGTACACCGCAATAGCTGATCGGTGGCCGCACATCCTATCACTTTTCTCCTTTCCATCAACGTCTTCCGTCGTCAATCAAGCGCTTAATTCATTGATAAAACTTGGTGAATCGGTAAGGTCAGACCTAACCGAATTCGAAACGTTGCTAAACAAAGAATCGTTGAAAACCGCCGTAGCCAGTGCCGGAGTTCACAAACTTACAGTCGACACGATGGGCTACCTCTCTCTCCTTGCAGATTACGGCGTTTTAGCTGATATCTTATTCGACAGTCCACCATCGGAGAAATCTCAAATGCCAGAAACATTCTTCGACAAATCATACTCCGAAGATTCTCCATCGCCGGCGGTATCCGTCTGGTTAGCTTGGCTCATCTTCGTCCTTGTGTGCAAGCTCGACGGAAAATCAAAGCACTACAAAGACGTCTCTCACGCGTATTTATTCCTCGCCAACAACCTCCAACACATACTCTCCAAAGTCCGATCATCAAATATCCGATATCTCCTCGGCGACGACTGGATCATCAAACGCGAATCGGAAGTCAAAAAATTCGCCGCCAATTACGAACGGTTAACATGGAGCCACGTCATCGATACCATTCCAAAAAACGTAACTGCTCTGACGCGGGAGGAAGCAAGAGACGGTTTCAAGAGAATCAACATGGTGTTTGACGATACTCACCGGAAGCAGTTGGCCGTCGTCGTACCAGACGGCAAGCTCCGAGACGAGATCAAATTGTCGGTGGCGAGGAAGTTGTTGCCGGCGTACAGAGAGTTCTACAATGCGCAAAGAGTTGAGATGGCAAAAGATAAAAAGTTCGCCGGAGTTGTGAAGTACGCGCCGGAGGACATGGGAAATGCGCTCTCTGATCTGTTCTTCGGATCTGGCAGCATGTCGACGTCGGTGTCATCGTCACTGTCATCTTCACGAAAGTCGCATTCGGGGTGAACGCGTCGTTTTAAAAGCTGTAATTTTGGAATGCGTTTTTGCACCACCCCCGGTTATTTAGGGTTATATGTATAAATACAATATTACCCCTGCACTGGATGTGAATTACGAGTGAATCCAAATCCTTAAAAAAATGTGTTCTGGGATCTTATTTGGTTTTATTCATTTATTGTATTTAATAATAAATTCCTCATCGACTCTTACAATTAAATACAATATTTGATTAGAACTATACTATATAAACAAAATTATATCTTCATTTTAAGATACTTTATTACATATGAATCTAGTAAATTAGTTTGGGGTTTCATCAATTTTAGAATTTATTATTTCAATGTTTTTAGTGATGTTTATGCTTGAATCAATATTTCTTTTATAAAAACCATCATCTACGATGAATATTATTATTTTTAATACTTAAGCATTATTTGGTAAAAATGAGATATTTTATAAGCTAGTTTGTTTTCTGGGTATAATGAACATAAACTAACTTATAAGTTAATCTTTTGATAAACTACTTGAATTAGCTTATGAAAAGTTTTTTTTGATTATTTCAATTATGCCTTTATTAATATTGATTATTATATATTAACTATTAGTTATAAATAATTATTAATTATTAAAATTTATTGTTATTAATTAATATTATCTGAAAATTATAACATAAATTTTAATTATACATAGATATTAATTTTTAAATATTTAGAATTATTGATAATTATATCAAAATTTTTAAATATTGATCAAAATATTTTATTTATCATTTATTATTATTTGATTATTTTTCCATATTATATGTAAGGGTTATTTAAAATCATAAGTTTATGTAGATTTTTTTAAAAATTTGGTTTAAAATTCAAAATTTATAATATATATAATAATAATTTTTGAATTTTTTTAATTAACGTATTATATTATTTACTATCTTTTTTGTATTAATTAATATATTATATTATTATAAATTTGTTTTAATAATATTATTAAATATTGTAATTGATTATTTTTTTATTGATGTTCTTTTTGATAATTTTACATAGTTAGAAGCTAGTTTTTCAAACGTGACTTTTTCATCAACTAACTTATCAATCATCAACTAACTTATCAGCTAGTTTACCAAACATAGCATTATTATTTTTATCACCTCGCCTTTCTACTAATTTTTCTAAAACAAAAATCAACTAACTTGGCGTCTTTGGGTCGTAAGTCTTGCGGGTAAGTCGTGGCGGTTCAAGCAGCAGGCAGTAGGATAAAGATGATGTTGGGCGATCAGGTACGGTTTTTGTGGTCTTGGTCGTGAGTCTTTTGTTGATGCAGTCAGTTTTTTTGGACATTTTGGGATAGTTCGTCGTGTTGTGGTGGTTTCTCTTGGCCTGAGCATTTAGTTTGGGTGATGTTGTGGTCCTGGTGTCTCTCTGGGTTTGTGTCTTGCAAACCTTCTGCACTTGGGTTGCCTCTCTGATTATGGCATGATTCTTGTTGATTGATGGTTTGGTTTTTGGTATAAATTTTTTGCTTTTAAAAAAAAATCAGCCTTAAAAAAAATAATCTAAAAAGATTTTATATCTACACTCATCTACTTGAATTGTTTTATAAAACCCTCTTCCTTTAAAAAAACCCCACCATAAATCAGTAGGGAACTATTCATATATACGTGTTATTAATTGTAATTTTATCATATCCAAAATTTTGTTAACTCTTATTTGTAAATTATTATATGATTATTATGTTTTTTGATAGTATTCAATATCTATGTCGTCTTTAACGAGATTTTTTTAATAATGTATTTTTGTTCTAAATAATATCTATTTTTATTTGCATACTTGATAAATTAGATTAATTAATCAAAATGTGATCAATTTTCAAAATAAAAATATGATTAAGAGACGGAGACAAAATGAAAATTTAATTACTTTTAGAACCCATCCAAAAACTCTAACCCTTTATTTAAAAGCTTATTAAATAGAATTGTAAAAACAGTATAATAGTAACCCAAATGCATAACTACAATTAATTGTTAATGAGTCAGGTCGAATCTAATAGAATGTTATTTGGACTTGACTTGAGAAAATAATATTAAGTTCGAGCTTGAATTTTTTTCTTTTCTTTTCACAATAACTGCTCTAGCATGGTTCTTTTTAAATGCTCCAGGTTAAACTTTTTGCACATTTAATGTTTTGGTGTTATACATTATAGCTTTAAATTCAAATTTTATAGGTTGTGTTTATTAGCTTGACTTCGAGATCGATTAACTCATTTATCTACTCAAGGTCGATAATTTTTAAAATTTGATTGTAGGAACTTAATTATAAATATATGACCATGTTTGACACGAAAAATTGCATTTTCGTATGGCTCAATTTTGTTTGAACTTTTAATCGAGGCGAGTCAATAATTGTTGTTACAAATCTCGACTCATTAAGTTAAACAAACTTTATCTTTTTGTTAGAGAGTTCAAATTTTTCTAAGCTTGAGCTCGAGTTGTTCGTTAAATACATCAATCGTACCCTAATTGCAATCACAAAAACTTGACTATTTCAATGTAACAAACAAAATTGACAAGGAACTATCGTCTTATTAATGAAAATAAATAACTTGGAATCCAAAAATTCTATCATTGCACACGGTCACGCAACATGTATTTTTTTTAAATGGGTTGATGTATATGAGACATGTGTAATATGACTTTTATAACAGAGCATTAATATGTGCGATCTACACCCATCATTTTCCCTATATATCATTACACCAAACAAAAGCTTACACATTACAATATCCTATTTGATGAACACAGGTCCAACGTCGCGGACTACGTAAGGGGGAAAAAGCCTACATAATACCATACAAACAAGCGGGATTGTGTTTTTGATTTCTTTTATATAAAGATTACAAGTGAAAACTACAATACCAACATAAATATACACATTAGGACTGATCTCATTAAGCTATAAGACAAAATTCAACTTTACTTTATATTACGTTTCTAATGCTTTGTTGATGAGACAATTAAATAATTGTTCCAAGCTAATTTAGTAAAGCCTTCAATAATATATTTGATGAATATGTTGACGGTTAAGATTCATATCCCTTACAAGGTTAAGTTGTACCTAATGACACAAAGTCTCAAACTGTGCTTATAAATTATAATCATAGACATGCATGTATATAGATGTACAAAGTATGAGGTAGACTTTGCAGGCTGTACTTACATTAATAATTTAAGTATATGGTTGGGTTCCGGAGAGAACAAGAATTATAATGAGAAGGTGAGAGCAAAACCTTCATATATTTTCAAACATTTATTTAACTATCTTTTATGATTTTATTATCATGACCGAAACTTTGCATGTGAAAGTGATTAAATATAAAAGTTCGTAAAATTGACTAACAAAGGTGGATGAATGTAATTTAATATACCGAAAATAGTTGATGGAGAATTACTTAGATTAAAAAGTCAACTCATTCAAACGTTGAGAGATATTTTCACTATTCTCATCTTAACTTTTATTCTCACATGATTCTACGTCTTCCAATATATAATATAAATCATTTGTTATTGTTACAAAGTATATACCATACACAATGTTTGTGAATTTTTTTCTCCAAACAAGCTTTTAGTTTTACATAACATAATTAATCTTACAATCAGTTTATTTTATATTTGAGGATAAATTATTCTATGGAATTATTCAATGTAGTATTATTTTGTGGCCATGATAAAGTCCTAAAAAATTAAATGTTTCTTTTAAATGGATTATTATAGGCCACCCAAAATGTAATCATTTAATTTGCATCAAACAATATAGCATTTAAGTATCCTAATTGACCCTCAATTGACTTGTATACACTTTCATTTTCGTTTTCCAAGAAATTAATTAATGATGTGAAATGAGGAAATTTATATATATTTTTTCATTTTATAAATAAATAAAAATTGTTTCAAAATACGTATATTTATTTTAGGAAAATTAATTAAAATGCCCGTATTTCAATCTCATATTACCTAAATGCCCAAAATCTCTTTTGGTTTGCCAAAATACCCAATTTGTCCGGGATTTCACTATTCATCCCGGGGTTAACCAAATTTATCTTTCGATCTCACCGTTCATTTGTTAATCGTAAGTTCATTGTATTGATCCCGGCCGCTACTCTGGGATGAATAGTGAAATCCCAGACAAATTGGGTATTTTGGCAAACTAAAAGATATTTTGAGCATTTAGGTAATATGGGATTGAAATACGAGTATTTTAATTAATTTCTCTTTATTTTATGCAGTCAAATAATTAATTTGAGTGAAATATCGTTAATTAGATCAAATTTATCCACAACACCTATGCATTGTCTTCTCATTAGAAAAAAACTGTAATTATATAATTATGTTTGAGCTTTTTTTTCTTAATAATAATCATTATAAAATAGAGACAACTTAGTTTTAATTTAAACTTATTATCGTATAAACAATAAAATAACATATAACTCATTTTTTTTTTCTTTCTAGATACTATGTTTCTAAAAACGTAATGAGAAATTGTATCAATATTTCTTGGGGTTTTCCATTTCTTATTATTCTAGATATCTATAACGTCATTCATAGCGACGGAAAATTGATGACGACAAACATCGACAATTTCTACCTTTTGTGTTAGTTTCTTGTTTTGGGACCATAGATTTTTTGATCTTTTGGTTTAATTAAAAATAATAAAATATTAGAGTGAATTGTGGATTTGGTCACTCTGATTTGTGTTTTTTCTTTGATCATGGTCTCCATTCTATATTTATTGTGGATATTGTCTATATGGTATGCAATATAGTGTGACTAGGCTTCCTGAACACTAACACCGTTAACTTTGAAAGGTTAAAGGCATCATGTGCCATATACACTATGAGTATAATTGTAAATTTACTTTTTCTTTCAATTTAACCTATACATATTTAAAACAAAAAATATTAAATTGTGGATTTGGTATAACGACCCAACCAGAGAATAACAAGATAACAATTTAATCTTAATATTAATAATGCCAAAACGATCCCAAGCGTACAATATAATATCAAGGTTTGCATAGGCAACCTATTTACAACTGAGATACTATAAATAAATGCCTAGAAATGACGGTCTTCTAACTCTTCCGCTACATCTTCTTTTTTCCTTTACCCGCCTTTTCTAAAAACTCGTTTGCCTGAAAATATTTTTAGTTTAAAAGAGCGAGGGTTAGACCGAAGGTCTAATGAGTCCCCTCTAACAGATGGGCAATAAAATAACTTTCCAGAATTTCAAACAACATTTAATAATCGCACAAAATAAAACACGCTACTGACCACACGACCGTCAAAGACGATGTGTCTAACTCGCACTGCCTTAATGTTGGGACACACCCCCAACGACATAAACGGACCACACTCCCCGGCACGAGTAGGCGGGCCACACTCCCCGACTTAGGTCACAATCTCCACATATAATGTATGCATACATTTAAACAACAACGATTTATAACATACTTAAAACATTTCATAAATATCATGTCATCGCAAATAATTTCAAAGTTTATAAATTAAACTTTACATGCTTCCGTTACCAAAAGAATTTTAGTTCAGAAAACTCACCTGCCGTCCTTTGCTTAACGCTTTACGTCCACCTTTATAATCCGGAACCAAACCTATAAAACAATGCACTCTCGATGAATTCTCGATACTCTTTAATCTAACAAAGTTGGTCCTAATCCCCAAAAATCTCCACAGTCTCCTATTAAATACGAGAACTCGTCTTCCTAAAATTTCGACTCAAGGAAGAAATCAAAGCACCCGAATATGCTACCCTGGACTGGGTTAATCCATAAAATGAGGCCCAACTATAGTAGTTAACTAAATTTAACTTAAACTAAAAGGACTTGGCCCACAATTTCCCAGACTTGGGCTTCGGCCCACTGATAACCCCGGGGACCGGATTAGCTTACCAGCAACCGGTGCCTGCTCCCAGTTTCGACTGGGGCGAGGCTGACCGGACTCCCCCACCACTTAACGACCGGAGTGCCAAAGCGCCCGGGGTCCCGACCTTCTATGCCGACCGGTGCGCATGAGACCGGATTCTAGACCGGTGCCAAAACAAAACTGAAGTTACTTGGGAGTGACTGGTGCCGCATGACTATCGGTGTCCAATCCGGTGACCGGACCACCTCCTCGACCGGTGTCCCAGCCGAACGAGCACTCTAACGAAGGATCGATTACACAGATTCGACAGGGTCACAATGCTTCTATAAAATGGTAACTATTCACCCACTTATTCGATATTCAGATTCAATAACCCAATTTCAACAAAATTTCCAATAATCCCACATACATAACCAGTATCGCCTCTTAAAAAAACTCAAACCCAAACTCAAACTTCAGGAACATTGGAATAGACACCAATCCCACTTCCAGACTTGGAAAACAAATGCTAATTCTTATTAATAGGAGGAATAGGATTAGAATTTACCTTATGAAATTGAAGAACACCAAACGCCAGCTCCTTTTACTCTTTTTCGATCGATTCGTCTTCAAACTCTCTCCCTATCCCAAAAACTTATCAGCCGCCAACAATAACATAAATCCCTAAGGTTTAAATCCCTCATTTCCCCATTTTCCATTTTAGACCCCTTTGTTAAGGCTCTTCCATTTTCTCACCCGCACTTTAAGTTCCTTTACTTTTAACCCGGTTATTAATTTGGTCCCTATGCATCACTCATCATTTTTAAAACTCATTTATTATCTCTCTTAATTTTTTTCATCCATTATTCATTATCAAAGTACAAGAAAAACTAATTTGTTAAAGTGCAAAAAAAAGTTACTTGCATTTAAAAATAACAATTGTTTGAAACCAATACTACATATTAAAAAAAGACAACTCATCAAAATAACAATTGTTTGAAACCAACATTAAATCCCAAAAGAAAAACCCATTAAAATGACAATTGTTTGATATCAACATAACATCTCGAAAAAGACAAGTCATCAAAATAACAATTGTTTGATATCAACATAACATCAAAAAAAAAAAAAAAAAAAAACAATTTAGCTCCTACTTGTCTGTCCATTACAAGTTCTTGAGTTGTGACCTTGTTTTTTGCATTTCACACATCTCACCGTCTTTCCAATCCTTGATAGTTTACTTCATTTCCCAATTGTTTGACTCAACTCATCTGTTGTCTTTTTTTTTTCCCTGGGTCTTTCTACTTGTATGTGATGTTTCGGTGGAGTCAGTGTAGAGGGACAACCATACTTTGGCCACATCAATCTAGTAGTTATAGGACTTACTTTGAAACTATACACGGTCTTCCATGTATCTAGCCTACATACAGGATGACCCCATTCTTCATTGTTCATGTAACACATCTCCGCCAATTACTACCATGTTCCGTATTTTTTTAGTTCCTCCATGGCTTTGTCGAACAGTGGTACTGTACATGCTGTTGCAGATTCCTATAGGCCATAGGTGATCTTTGTATGCTTTTCCCTTCCAGGTTAGTTTCATGTTCTCGTATATATCATGTAACATCCGTAAATTTATAAGGTAAGTAATTGTTCCCTAATACTTTAATTATGTTATCTAAAAATATGAGTTGTTTTATATATGCATATGATATTTATTGATGGACTAAAATGCTATCTGATGTATATAATAATTGCATGTGTTTAGACCTCGTGCTCATTTTCGAAATTTGCTGAGTTTTCGGGTTGGGATGACCTTGGAGCGATAGTGCCATCGCGATAGTGACATTGTCACTATCACCGGGCACAATCGCCAGGATTGTACCGAGAGGGGGGGGGAGTCTCGCGATAGTGACACGCGATAATGACCATTGTCACTATCGTCGGGCATACTCGCGGAGGATGTACCGTGAGTGTGTGTGTTCGCGATTGTGGGCACTATCGCCCGCATGGTCTGGTTGGTTTAAAATACCTTGGCAGTCTCATTTCTCACAAGAACCTTTTACAAAAACGGGAGAACTCTCATTTTGGGCGATTTTGGGCATTCCAAACACACACACACATTTATTGCTAGGGTTTGGGGTTGTTGGGGGTGATTCTTGGGTCATCAAGCCTCATCAAAGTCATTCCTCTCCCACATCAAGTCTCATCTTCAACATCTAGGGTTTTCATCTTTTCTAGGTTTTGGTACAAAACCTAGATAGTGAGTTTACTAAGCCTTTGTTAAAACTAGATACACATCATAATCTCCTACTTGTTACTTCATCTCCATATGTTCAAATGTTTGGGGCTTTCTTCATGAAAATAGTTGGAAGATGTACATTTATGGGTGATTTGCCATGATTATTGTTATATGTATCACTATTTGGGATTTGACTCATAGATACAAAATGTGGGTACCTTGATATGTCAAATGTATGCATATATGGGTATTATGATGATTCTAGTTGGAACACCATTTTGGTGATATGTTTATATGCATGATGAACATAATTTACATTGGGTCTTTTGTTAGACATCACGAGGATAAGGTGGTAATATTATACCCGTAGTTGGTATTGAATTATGTAGATTGAAATATATCTAAAGGACCCCCTTATAAAGGTTATGTGGACGAACCAAGTCAGTACACTAGGAGGATATAGTCTTGGGCGCCACTGTGATGGTATGTGCCTAGACCTCCGCCACTCGGGGAATTTTCTGAGCGATAGTCTTCGGGTGGGCCGGGCCTTTGGGGTGTTCCTTGTTAAGGGCATCAAGGTATATCGACTCTTGGGTGGGACTTGATTGGTGCTATGGGTCTCCCCTATTGACTCCACATTTGTTGAACTATGGTTAACTGCTGATAAGAATCCTTACTGTTCATGCATGCTTATTATTGTTCAACTCACTAGGCTTTTTGGCCTAACACTTGTTTGGTGTCGATGTGTATCTCAGGTTCTAGCGGCGGTGGTCCTAAGCAGGCTTAGTTGCTTCGGGGGTGAGAGCTTGGGGAAGTGCACTTGGACGCGCTATACTTTTGGATATAGACTGTTTGGATCTATAGTTGACAACCCTTTTTGTAATCTCTTTTCTAGAAGTAGAAATTAGATTAGTTGGTTGTTGTTATTTGTTCGTTAAATTACAATTGTGATTAAACAGGTTATATTTATTTATTCTCCATTCTTGGGAGGCTCTTGCTATGGCAATTTTAGTATACCACATGTCCGTTTTCCGGATTTTTGTTATCCCTATTTTTAGGGTGTTACATATCAAACAATTGTCATTTTGATGACTTGTCTTTTTTAGGTTTTAATGTTGGTTTCAAACAATTATTATTTTTATGGGTTGTTTTTTTGGGATGTGGTGTTGGTTTCAAACAATTGTTATTTTTAAATGCAACTATTTTTTTTTTCACTTTAACAAATTAATTTTTCTTGTACTTTGACAATGAAGAACGGATGAAAAAAATTAAGATATATGATAGATGAGTTTTAAAGATGATGAGTGATGCATAGGGACCAAATCCAAAATTTAATATTATTTGTTTTAAAGGTATAGAGGTTAAATTGAAAGGGACAAGTAACTGACAAATATATCTATAGTGTGCAAGACACATAATGCCTTTAATCTTTTAAAGTTAACGATGTTAGTGTTTAGTGATCCTAGCCACAATATATTGCATACCAAATAGACTATCCACAATAAACATAGAATGAAAACCATAATAAAAAATAAAAACACAAAACCTTATGGACTAAAT
Organism: Arctium lappa; assembly: GCA_023525745.1. Lineage (NCBI taxonomy): Eukaryota > Viridiplantae > Streptophyta > Magnoliopsida > Asterales > Asteraceae > Arctium > Arctium lappa. The sequence goes on from CM042049.1 coordinate 115,497,524, forward strand.
TCACAATTCACTCAGAATATTATACAAGCAAGTGTAACGATTAAGCGGAAATATATTAGATTTAAAAAAGTATTACCTATAAGGATTTAAATGTTTATTTATTCTTTACTTAATTTTTGGTTTAAATTTTTTTAGATAAAATAGTTGATTTTTGTAATAAGTTATAGTTTTATCTTAAAAATAAATAAAAATATTTAAATTGTTTAAAGAATTACATATTAGAGGTGGATGCATACGAGAACAATTTTTTTATTTATGAAAACATAAAAACAACTGAATCAATACAAAATCATATATGAGTCACACAACTTTGCCCACGACTGAAGTCGCGGCTAAGGCATCGTTTGTCAAAAATAAGTTAGCTACCTTATTTTCTGAGTACATGTTTGGATGAACATAAGTTAGATTTTTGATAAGTTAGTTGGAGTAACTTATAAAAAGTTTTTTTGTGATTATTCCAATTATATTCTCATTATTATTCATTATTATATATTAACTATTAATTATAATTTACTAGTGTTGGGCCCGTGCATTGCACGGGAGGATAAATTTTTTGTTGGAATATTGAACCGAGTTAAAATGAAACGTAATTTCTCTGTTAACAGTTAATGAAATACAATGTGAAAAACGAATGTATTTTCATAAGTGGTTAACTTGCATATATTCTTAATCTTTGTTGTTATGAGTTTGTGCTATGATTGTGGGTTTTGAAAAATATAAACAAATCCTCAATAAATAAAATAAAATATAAAAAAATAGTTTTTCAAAAAAACAAAAATATAGTGGAATACCTTTTGTTTAGTTGCAGGTTCCACCATTGACACCCGACCGTTCGTCTTCCTCTTGTACTCGGATGATACATAGAGAAGCTATATATATTTATAGTGAATGTAGAAAATATTTTAAAATCTTTTATTTTCATTTTTGATTTTACATTTAAATGTAAATATATTAAAAATATGGAAGAATATTTTTATATCTACATCGTTTTTATTTTATTTTCTTTACACTTGTTTAATTTGGAAAGTATTGCGAAATATTTTTATTTTAAAAAATACGATAATTTATTAGTGTATCTCGTTATTTTTTATTTTTAATTCATATCAATCTTCTTTTTTCTTCTTTTAATGCTCGTGAAAAAAATACGTGTAGATTTTATATTATAAAAAAATACGTGTAGATTTTATATTATGCTAATATAAAATACGTGTAGATTTTATAAAATAAAATAGGTTTTATATTAGCAAAAAAATTACGGAAGAAAAAAGAGTTTATATTACATCTCATTATGTAAAAAGATTTTATAAAATAAAATATGAAAAAAGATTTTATAAAATAAAATATGGAAAAATCATTATGAGATGTAATATAAAAAAATACGGAAGAAAAAAGATTTTATATTACATCTCATTAATATAGATTTAAATGTAAAATCTACATTTAAAATAGATTATGCTAATATAAAATCTATTTTATAAAATCCTCCACAAAAAAAAACAAATAGTTATATTAATAAATGAGTATTCATTCCACAAATAGATGATTATGTGAGATACTGTGCTTGGAAAGGTTGTACCAAAGCACTAAGAAGTCGTAAATTAAGTAATTGACTTTAATTAGTTGTAATTTGTGTTTAAAATGTTGTAATTAAGAGTTTTTTATAATATAGTATACATAAATAAATATTAGTTATTAAAATTTATTAGAGTAAATTACATTTTTAGTCCCTATGGTTTGTTGAAAATTTCTACTTTTGTCCTTATGGTTTTAAAATTATGATTTTCATTCCTATGATTAATAATTCATTACCTTTTTCATCCTTACGATTTAAATTTTATTGTTTTTTCATTCCTATGATTTACAATTCATTTCTATTTTAGTATTTCATACTTAAAAGTAGGTTTTGGCCTCATGGACGAAAATAAAACCACCTCCTCCGCTTGTACCACCACCGCCACCACCACCACTAGCCCACTACTGCCACCCCCTCCACTTGTACCACCACCACCAGCCTACTACCGCCACCACCCCCTACGTTTGCACCACCACCACCAGCCTCTTACTGGTACCATCATCACCACACCGCCTGCACCACCACCGCTAGCAGCCCCCTACCAACACCACCCCCTCTGCTTGTACCACCACCATCAGCAGCCCCCTACTTGTACCACCACCACCACCTCCTTCGCTTCTTCTTGCATGACCTCCTGAAGCAGATAACCAACACACCACATTACCGTACCCACTTCGTTTCTGCAGAGGAAGTTTCATGCGATCTAAAGGAGAGAAGTTCATAAATGATTTTTCCCGGCGGTCGAGGGCTTTTCCGACGTCCTTTAGGCGGGAGGTTGGGTTATAGGTCTATTCTACTTCTTTGTCTTTAGGTGGTGCATGGCATTGCAGAACATCTGCTTTTTATGTTATCTTTTTGTTTTTTTTACTATTTTTTGCATTTCCTTAAATGGGTGTTAGAGAAGTCAACAAATTGCTTTTGCCTTTGTTTTTAAAAGTCTTAGCAGATTTTTTCAAAAAACCTTCAATTTTCAAAAAGCCTTCAGCCACTTATTTAAAACAATTTCGATTATATACTTATTTATTCAAGTGGGATTAAGTTATCATCTAGGGCGCCAACCTTTGGTTTCCCCGGATATATTGTGAGTTTTTCGGTAGGCGTGCTTAGGACATTTCGTGATGTATGCTCGACAATGGAAGGAGGTCCACTATCGTAAGGGGAGCCGACAACATGCTTCTCGTCACTTGGGGAATCATGTTGGAGCACAGTTCATAGGGTCCAAGGAAGCTCAATTATACAGTATTTCCACTACTATATTCGTTTCTAACTTTCCCACGCACTTTACCTCACGAGAACTTTGGAATATATGCTTTAAGTTTGGTACGGTGGTCGATGTATTTATTGCCAAGAGAAAGACCAAATCCGGGAGAATGTTTGGTTTTGTACGGTATCGTAAGGTCGATGACATACATGTTGTGATCAACAAGCTTTGTTCTACATGGATTGGGAAATTACGTTTAATGGCCAATATAGCTCGTTTTGATCGCAACGGTAAACCCTCCTAGGGGTGGGACCAAGGTCGTGATTCGTTTAAGGTGCACCATAGACCCGTTGGAAATAGCAAAGGTGGCCTTATGCGGACGTTGTCAAAGGAGCTCCCAAGGATTCATCCCACGAAGCTAAAGACGATTCGGTTGCCATTGTACTTGACATGGATGGACTAATTGAAAACAACTTTCCATTAGCACTTGTCGGGTGTGTTGTGGAGGTCAAAACTCTCCCTAATGTCCATTCTCTTTGCAAAAATGAAGGCTTTTTGAACGTAAAGATCAAATACATTGGAGGTCTATGGGTCCTTCTCGATTTCGATAATATTGGATCTCGTGATAAGTTTCTTGCACATACGGGAGTTAATTCTTGGTTTCAAATGCTCGAAAAATGGTCCAATAATTTCAAGGTGGAGGATAGGCTAGCTTGGATTGATGTGGAGGGTCTTCCGTTGAAAGCATGGAATTCTAAATCGTTCTCGAAAATAGCTAGCAAGTGGGGACAAATTGTCTTCTCGGATGATTCGGAGGGTAACAATCTTTACAGTACCCGCCTTTGTATTCAAACCTCTTGGCCCTCGTTAATCTATGAAACGGTAAAAGTGATTGTGAGAGGAAGTGTCTTCCACGTTCGAGTGAAAGAGATTTGTGGGTGGACTCCAGATTTTCTCATAGAGGAAAGTGACTCGGAGGTGGAAGAAGAGGATGAAATGGGCAAGGTTTCGGATGAGGGTTCGTAGAATGAGGATGAAGAAATACCAGATTCCTTCCCTAAAGATGAAGTTCCGGATGGTGCTCATAATGTAGACGAAGACAATTCAAAGAATGCCTCTGTGGATTTATGGGACGAAAGTGATGACCCGTTTAGTTTGAATAAGCTTATTGTGAAAGACATGAAAATTCTAGAGGTTCATACCATGGATGGTGGGATCTTAGATAACACCCCTCACTTTCCACCTGGTTTTACCCCTAACGAGGGTGGAGGTATTGATGAGAGTCGGTGGGACATACTTGACTTCAAGGAAGATGCAACAACTGTTTGTGGTGGTATTGGTGCCCTGGTAGAGCCGAATTATCTTGCCTCAACGCCTTCAGGATCAGCTGAGGTGAAGGGGGGACCAAATGCTTCCTTGGGTCATGAAAATTTTAAGTTGCCCTCCGTATCCCAAAGTTCTCATCATTCTGGGGGTTCGTTTACTTCTTCAAAATCAATTCGGGAAGGCTATTCTATGCTTGAGGAGTTATCTGCTTGGGTTTCTTCATGAAAGGTTGTGAATATGTCCTCAAAACTATCATCAACAATGCAGGAGGTAAGAAGATGTCAATATGAATGTACTTTCTCTGAATGTTCAAGGGTTGGGGGGTGTGGAGAAGAAAAAATGGGTAAAAGAGTTATGTGTTTGTCATGGGGTAAACTTCTTGTTTCTCCAAGAGACGAAAATGACTAGGCTTGATTTATCTGTGGTGAAATTCCTTTGGGGTAATTCTTTTCTTGACTTCGCCTCTAGTTCGGCTAGGGGTAGATTTGGTAGCATTTTATGCATTTGGGACAACACTTTATTTAAAAAGTATCGAGTTTTTTCTTCGAAGTATTTTGTGGCTATAGAAGGAATTTGGGTGCCTAATAGACTATCTTTGTTGGTTATCTCTGTGTACGCGCCTCAAGAGACGGCTCTGAAAATCAATTTATGGTCTATGCTTTTGGGTATGATTAGTAGATGGCATGGAGAGGTCATTGTGATGGGTGATTTTAATGAGGTATGCGCCTCTTATGAAAGATTAGGCTCGACTTTTCAGGTTAACTCCGCAGACAAATTCAATGCCTTCATTCGTGACGCCGACCTTCATGACCTTCCCCTTGGAGGGTATTCCTTCACGTGGACAAATAAATGGGCTTCTAAAATGAGTAAGCTTGATCGGTTCCTTTTGTCCGGTGGCCTTTTAGATATAATGCCCAACATTTCGGGTCTGATGCTTGATTGTAAGCTTTCCGACCATAGGCATATTCTTTTTAGGGAGTTATCCTTTGATTACGGGCCTACGTCGTTCCGTCTTTTTCACTCTTGGTTCGATATGCCCGAATTCGCCCAAATTGTGAAAAAATCGTGGTATGATGATAGTGTTCGTGATCATAATGGTATGATTGCTTTTAAAAAGAAACTTCAATTATTAAAGACAAATCTTCGCATGTGTATTAATGATAAAAGAAAGAGTGATATGGAGGTGAAAATTGGCTTAAAACAAGTATTAGGGACATTGACGCTTTGATTGATTCGGGTAATGCTTCTAGATTAGATATGGAATCTCATATCCAATTTATGAAGACTTTGGGTGACTTGGAAAGGGTAGAAAATATGGATGTGGTTCAAAAAGCTAAAATCCGTTGGGGAGTTGAAGGAGATGAGAATTCCAAGTTTTTCCATGGAATTCTTAAAAAAAAAAGACGCCAACTAGCCATTCGTGGAGTTATGATTGATGGCGATTGGGTTGTGGAGCCAACCAAGGTCAAATATGAGTTTTATCCCCATTTTAAAGATTGTTTCAGCACTTGTGGTGGGGGAGCTCGCTCCAATCTAGAGGTGGAGTTTCCGAACGTTCTGTCTTCGGATCAAGCTTCCTTTCTTGAGGAGCCTTTTGCACGAGATGAAATTAAAAAAGCCGTTTGGGATTGTGGAGCGGATAAAGCCCCGGGACTGGATGGTTTTACTTTCCATTTTTTCAAGAAATTTTGGCATCTCATTGAAAATGACGTGGTGAAATTGGTGGGCGATTTCTCCGAGTCCAGTCAATTCCCGAAAGGATGTAACCCTTCTTTCATTGCTCTTATTCTGAAGGTCCATGATGCTAAATTTGTTAAAGACTATAGGCCGATTAGTCTTATAGGTTGGCAATATAAAATAATTGGTAAACTTCTTGTTAATCGGCTTAGTATGATTATTGGGGATATCGTTAGTAGCGACTAGCGAGCAATCCGCTTTCATAAAAGGGCGTCAGATTCTTGATGGCCCTTTAATTTTGAATGAAGCTATGGATTGGTATAAAAAAATTCGGTCTAAGCTTCTGATTTTTAAAGTTGATTTTGAGAAAGCTTACGATTGTTTAAGGTGGGATTACCTGGATTTAATTCTAGCGAAAATGGGATTTGGCATAGTTTGGCGTGGGTGGATTCGTGGATGCCATGAGGACTCGATGGGGTCGGTTCTCGTTAATGGCTCTCCGACTAAGGAATTTTGCATTCGTTGTGGATTAAGGCAAGGAGATCCTCTCTCCCCCCGTTCCTCTTCATCTTAGCCATGGAAGAATTACATGTCATTATTCAAAATGCAGTTTCAAAAAATCTCTTCATGGGTGTTGCTATTGGTAAATAATGGTATCCTCTTTCCTACCTATTCTATGTGAATGATGCGATTTTTCTAGGTGAATGGTCTATATCGAATGCTAGGAATATTATTCGTATTCTTAGGTGTTTTTTCCTTATCTTGGGTCACAAAATTAATCTTCAGAAAAGTAAACTTTTTGGGGTGGGGGTGGATTTACAAGAAATCGAGTGTTTGGCCTCTTGTGTTGGGTGTGGTGGATTGAAGCTTCCATTTTTCGTATTTAGGTTTAACCGTTGGGGGTAATATGACCAAAAAGGAGGGTTGGAAGGTGGTGTTTAATAAATTCTTGGCGAACCTTTCCAATTGGAAAGTTAAAACTCTTTCGGTTGGTGGTCGGGTTACCCTTTTAAAGTCCGTTTTGGGGAGCCTTCCTACTTATTTCATGTCTATTTACAAAATCCCAAGGTTGATTGAGCAAGGCTTGGAATCTCTCTGAAATAGATTTTTCATTGGTGGTGATGCGGAGGAAAAGAAAATGTCTTGGGTCAAGTGGAAAAAAGTTATGGCTAGCCTCAAATTCGGAGGACTCAGTATTGGTAGCATTATGGCGTTTAACCATGCTTTGCTTTTCAAGTGGATTTGGCGGTTTTGGTTGGAGGATGAGGCACTTTGGGTTAAAATTATTAAATCCATCTATGGCGAGAAGGGTCTAATTGGTTCGAATGTGCCTAGGCAATTTTCGAACTCAACATGGGTCTCTATTATAAAATCTGTCAACTCTCTAAAGGACAAAGACATTGATCTTTACTCTTTCTGTAAGAAAAAGGTGGGTGATGGTGATTTGACCGCTTTTTGGGATGATGTTTGGCTTGGGGAGTCTCCTTTTAAAATTCAATTTCCTAGAGTTTACGCTTTAGAATTGGATAAATCGGCGAATGTCAAGTCTCGTTTGGAGTTAGGGTGTTGGGATGTGTGTCTTCTAAGGCCGCCGAGAGGTGGGGTTGAGGCTGTCCAATTTAGTGAACTATAACAAATCTTGTCTACCTTTGTGCCCTCCAATCAAAAGGATAGATGGGTGTGGTTGTTAGAAGGGTTGGGTGATTTTTCAGTGGCTTCAACTAGGCGTTTAATTGATTCTAGTCATTTGGAGGTGGACTCTCATCCTACTAGATGGAATAGACATGTTCCCATGAAAGTTAATGTATTCGCGTGGCGGTTACGTCTAAATCGGCTCCCTACTCGGATAAATTTGGATAAAAGAGGCATCGATGTTTCGTCTCTTTTATGTCCTAATTGTGATATAGGAGTGGAAGACTGCAACCATCTTTTCTTTTCATGTCCTATCGCTAAAGACTTATGGGCTCTCATTGGTCGCCGGTGGCGTATGGATATTCCAAATCTCCATACTTATTCGGATTGGATATCTTGGATCGACTCTATTCAGTTGAAGAGGGAGGTGTTCTTGTGTTTTGTGGCCGTTACGCTTACCACTTTATGGTCTATATGGGTGTTTCGGAATGGTATTCTCTTTAGCAACTCGAAGCCAAAGAAGGCGATGCTTTTTGAGAACATTATAACTCGTGTTTATTTTTGGGTAAATCATAGAAGTAGCAATTTGTCTATTAATTGGGTTGGTTGGCTTACTAATCCGTCCCTTGCCATTACCTTCGATGTAACTGTTTCTTTTTCTAGCTTTTTGTTAGTTTTATAAAATTCCGTCGTTCAAAAAAAAATGAATTGTAAACAATATGGACGAAAACAATTGTAACCATAGGGTCCAAAACTGCAATTTTTAACAAATCACAGGGACGAAAAAGGTAATTTTTTAATATTGATCAATATATTTTAGTTATCAACTATTATTAATTTTAATTATTATTTGATTATATTTTCAATATTATATGTAACGGTTATTTAAAATTATAAGTTAATGTAGGTTTTTTTAAAAATTTAATTTAAAATTCAAAAATTTTAACATATATAATAATAAATTTCAATTTTTTAAATAATTTTAGATATCAATAATGTCATTCATAGCGATGAAAATTGATTGTGATAAACATAGTCAATTTCTAACTTTTGTGTTAGTTTCTCATTTTGGGTCCATAGACTTTTGTAAGACAAAAAAATCACTAGGATGAAAAGAGTCTTACAGGTTGTTTAGTTGGTTTTTCATTTAAATAATGTATAAATAAAATTATCTGTGTGAATTAATCTGTATGTATAAAATGAAATAGTCTTTGATTTAAAATTCAAATTTTGTATAATTTTATATATCAATAACGTCATTCATAACGATGAAAATTGATTGTGATAAACATAGTCAATTTCTAACTTTTGGGTTAGTTTCTCATTTTGGGACCATAGACTTTTTGTAAGACCTAACTTTTGGGTTAGTTTCTCATTTTGGGACCATAGACTTTTTGTAAGACAAAAAAAAAATCACTAGGATGAAAAGAGTCTTACGGGTTGTTTAGTTGATTTTTCATTTAAATAATGTATAGATAAAGTTATCTGTGTGAATTAATTTGTCTGTATAAAATGAAATAGTCTTTGTTTTGGATGATTTTTCATAGATGGATTGAGCGTGTTTTTTATTTGTGGACATATTTGAAAAAAATGGTTTTCTACATAAAGTTCCCCCCCTAAAGTTTACTGAATAAACAAGTTTCTAATATCATTAAGTTACTATCTGTAACAACCTGAATCCAATAACAGCTAAAAAATAGCATTACAACCCAAATGGTCCCAAATAAAATTCAACTCGAAAACCACAACGGTAATTCAAGACAACAATTGAGATATACTATGTTTACCGGAACTTCGAGCTTCCACCAGGTCTCTTCCACGACACTGTCTCCCATCTTTCCCTTGGATGAAATTCTAACTACACTCCTACCTGAAAATGGTTTTAGTTTTTGAAAAACGAGGGTTAGACCATGAGGTCTACTGAGTTCCCTCTAAAAACAACATTCGCGCCGCAAATAGCATTTATAAACAATTTATAAGCATTTATAAACAACTCACAACTTTAAAATATTACACGCATGTACGACACATGTTGATGGCACACGATAAGGTCACGCACAATTGTGACAACGTTTCTGGCTCATATTGCCTTTAACTGGGACATACCCCCATTGGCATAAACGGGGCACACCCACCGGTATAACTATGAGCATTTGCAGGACACCCCCCCTGACTTAAGTCATCACATGTCCACTCTCAAATGTATGAATACATAACAAATCACATTATATATTACGATAAAGGATAAACATTCAATTTCATAATCATCTCATGCTATAAAATTCGTACGTCAACAACATTTTCAGTTAGAAAGACTCACCTGTCGTCCACGCTTAACTCCTTCTCTCTTGAGCTATTGACCCTCAAACCAAGCACCTACGTTTCAATCAAACATACGGGAGTGATAAGTCACTCAACCATCCCACATAGGTTGACTCTCAATTTTTCCATAAAAGACCCTATAACTAACGCCTCGAACCTAGTACGAAAGGACATACACGTAATCTCGAAACAGAGTCGACACATCCCGAAAATTAGTTCTCGAATAGACCCTCTCTCAGGTTTTGTAATAACTGGTTAAAAGCAAAGATTTGAGAAGTTTGGGTGATAGTGATAAAAGTCAAAGTTTTGGGAGGGTCTAAATGTAAAAATTGGAAAAGAGGGATTTTAACCATAGAGGCAATTGTGTTGGCATTTTAGCGGTTGATCTTGAGAAAAGGGTTTTGCAGGCGTTTTTGGAGATATCGAGAAGGAAGGCGATTCTTCAAGGATTTCAAGTTTTGTCCTGATTCCACTTTAAGGTAAATCTTCTTGTAATCAAAAACCCTATTTCTAAATGTTTATAACAATAGTAGTTTTGTTTTTGGGGTGGTTTGAAGAATCTGATGTATGGGTGTTTTGGATTTTGTTAATCGGGGTGTTTTGAGTTATGGGGATTAAGATTTATTCTTGCTTTCTTTGTGGTAATCGGGTCATGGAGAACTTTTGGATTTCTAGTGTCGTTTAATGTGAGTCTGTGGGTTGATATGTCATTGCAGCGTAGTCGATCGATATATGGGTTGGGGGACTGAGGGGCCCCGGTCACTTAAACCCCGGTCGACATCGGGGGAGATGCCCGGTCGACACTGGTCAAAGGAATCCGGTCGAGACCCCGGTCGAAGACTTGGGAATCCGGGCGACCACCTCGGTCAGGCCTCGGTCGTCGAGAAGCTGAAGCCCCGGTCGAGTCCTTTTGGACCCCGGGCGATGTTGGGTTTGGGCCGCAGCCCATTCTTTTGAGTTTGGGTTCTATTGGTAAGGCAGGCCCATCTAGTATTTTTTTAAATGTTAGGCCTGTTTAATCCAATTTGGGTTGTTGTTCATCTAGTAGGTTGGGTTTCTAGTAGAGTATTTCAATCATGGGATTAAGTTTGGTATTAATTATTTTATGAGCCTAAGTCATCGAAATTATTTAGGATTCAACCGCTTAAGTTATTGTGGGTTAAGGGTTGGTTACCGTTGCGAATTAGAAAGTACCAGAAGTTTACCGACCGTGGTTTTCTTATAGGTTTTGTCAAGTAGGCGCAAAGATTTAAGCAAGGGGCACCAGGTGAGTTTTCTGAACTAAAGTCTCTTATTACAATTAAGTTATGTTTTATGTATGTGAATTTATATGCAAGCTTGGAAATGATGTTGCTTTAATATTTATCTGCAATATTGTTTTAAATGTTAAAGATGTTTCTATTTTTGTTGTCAAAGTGGAAATGTATGCATACATGGTTCTAAGTGTGTAGGCTCAAAGTCGGGGGGTGTGGCCCGCCTGTGCTCATACCGGGTGTGTGTGTTTCGTTTATGCCGTTGGAGGTTTGTCCCAACAAAGGCAGTGTGAGCCACAGACACGTTGTCACCTTAGGGTGACAGTAGTGTGAACTGAGAAGTTTGTTGAATGTTAAAAGAATTTCCTTGAAGCTAAAAATGGTTTATTTTATGATAAATCCTTGAATGTTTGTTGAATTAAAAACTGTTGCAAGAGGGGACTCACTAGACCGTTGGTTTAACCCTCGCTCTTTCAAATTTAAAAAACCTTTTCAGGTAAGAGTGATCTAGGTAGAGCTGTTAAAGGCAAGGAGAAGGTGTAGCGGGAATGCGTAGAAGACCGTCACCTTAGTTTAGTTTTTACTTTATCTCAGTTGTGTATAGGTTGCTGTTGCAAACCTTGAAATGAAATTGTATGCTTGGGGCCGCTTTGGCATGAGTTATTATTAAGATTTAATTGTTATCTTGCTGTTTTTGATTGGGTTATTACATGTTTCGCTCGGAAAGGATTCCAAACTCACTGGATTGGGCCCTTACCTGGAGTTTCATCCGGTCACCCGTTGCTTGGGATTCCCCACCCAGGTTCCTGCCTCCCGAAATTCCCCACCCGGGTCCCCTCGCCTCCTGAGATTCCCCACCCGGGTCCCCCCGCCTCACGGGTTCGACCGTATCCGATTATCGCCTACCAGGACACGGACGATTCCCGAACTGTGTACAATGCGATTTTTAGGATCCCAGGTTTAAGTTTGAATCTCCATTCAATGAATCAAGTCTTCAAAATCAAAAAGGGTTTAATGCTAGAATCTTTCTTAACATTAACTAACATCAGACCAAGACCCAATCCTCCATTAAATCAAACCATTGATTAATCCCTCCCATTTTCTCTCTCTAAACCCTATCTAACAAGAATCCAATCTAGTTCAATAATAGGGATAAAGATAGAAATTACCTTGATGAAGATTTGGAGTAAAATCTCCCTTCTAATTCCGCTCATCATTGCCTTTCTTCCAATTTGCACGACACACACTGATATTTCTTTGATTTCCCTAGCCTCCACACACATACAGGGAGAAATGAGAGAGTTTTAAGGTTTTTAACCCTCTTTTCCGCAATTACACTTTGGCCTTTGAACTCCTACAATTTTGCACCACACACACTTGAATTCTATTCTTTTCACAAAAGGGAACATGATTATTACACTATCAAACAATCATGTATAACTGACCGAATAAGCCGTAAGTCTCGTTAAGCTCATTAAGCTCATCATGTTGCTAAAAAACAGACCCATAAAAGTATTACATACAAGGATCTAAGTTTATTTCTTGTTTGTTTAAAGTTTGATTTAAAAAAATTAATTAGATGAATATTAGTTGATTTTTTATATAAATTATTTTTAAGATACACATATATGTAGAATATATTAGAAAAGAGAATTTGAGTTTTCATTCTCAATGAAGTATCACATATAAAATATATTCTTTTGTGCTAAACTATTTGAAAAATATGATTATTGTTTGTTACAACCCTTATATCTACCCTTTTTCCATCTTTTATTAATTTACTTGTTCTTTACAATACTCTCTCAATAGATTTTTTTATAAGATCTAACATCGGTTGGGATAGGGGTCTATACTAGTCGAGTAGCAGGTTATTCAAGCTCGACTCAAAAAACTAATATTAGGCTCGAGCACAATAACTTTTCAAAGTCGGGCTCGAACTCGAGCTTGAATACTTTTTCAATGTTTGATCTCGAACATTAGAGCCATTAATTCTTTTATTTACTAGTCGGGCTCGAACTCGAGCTTGAATACTTTTTCAATATTTGATCTCGAACATTAGAGCCATTAATTCTTTTATTTACTCTAGCTCGATGATTTTTATATTTTGATTATATAATTTGTAAACATATAATTTTTTTGGCTCGATAAAGTGTACGCTCAAATGGCTCAACGCGGCTCGACTCAACTCGTAAAGTTTAATCGAGCTTTTAAACGAGTCGAGTCGAACATTGTTGTTATGAAGTTCTACTCGTGAAGTTAAACGAGCTTTATTTTATGTTCGAGATTGACTCTAGCTCAAGGATTATTAGGCTCGAACTCGAGATAATCAAGCTCGAGCTCGAGTAGCTCGTTAAAAGCTCAACTAATTACACCCATAGTTCGGGAGGGGGAACTAAGGTTGCCTTATAAAGGATGGGTACCTACTATGTCAAACGTTTTTTAAAATCGTGAGTCCGGGTGTGGAAGAACAAATGATATCTGGTACGGCTGGCCTGAGATGTTACGAATGGTATCAGAGTGGGAACAAGACTGATGTGCCAACGATGACGTTGGGCTCTGATAGGATGTTTGCACACCTTAAGACATGTGATAAATAGAACCAAAAAGCAAATATACAAGATGGATCTATATCGTCTTTCAAGTAATAAAATGGTAAGAACCAAGTATCGTATTCCACAAGGATATGTATCTTAAGTTGTAAGATCTCGAGATGAAAGACTAACCTCAGACGGCGAGTTTGAAGACTTTGTTTGGTTGATTTTTGTAGTAATGTAAATGACAATATATATATATATATATATATATAAGAAAAACATTGGTGCAAGACTTGTGGTGAAGAGTAAACACAAATTTCAGTGGCCAATGTTGTAGGAATGCCACAACATTAGTCCGGCAACAATATGTTCCACAATCTACTTTGAAGAATGTCCTTCCGGATATTCGTCATTGCACTATTGTTTAGCTTTCAACCAACATATGCCTATGTGGTATCAGGACAAGTGTGAGTGTCAAATGTTGTTTTCAAATTATATGGATCAACAAATGTCGTTGTTAAAATCACTCTTCCGAGTTGATTCACATATCATTCAAGTTGACGTGTTCCAAATGGCTCATTCCTGAGTCTACTACACTTTAACTAGTGATCAACTCGTCAAGAATCAATCCGTTTGAAAAACATAGATAACAAATTCATTTGTTAACAACTTTTCCAAGTATACTTCATATATCCTTCGAATTGACGTGTATTCACGTGACTTATTCCTAAGACCATGATACTTTAACACTTTAAGAAGTGACCAATTTGTCAAGAAATGCCTTAGATTTTGTAAAACTTAAAATGAAATAATGGAACATCATTATTGAGAAACAATGTCCACTATTATTTGGTTTACAACCTCGTCCTTTTGTCTCACACCTAAGCTATGGAGATTAGCTACTCATAACGGAAAGTAAATTGCAAAAATGTAAATGACATAAAGTAAAGACATAAATTAAATGACGAAATGTAAATGATGGAATTTAAATGACGGAAAGTAAAGACAATAAGCAATAAATAAAGTAAAGAAAACAAATACAAGAAATTAATGAAATTAAGAACTTAATATTAAATGCAATAACTACAAGATTTTAGAGAGAAAATCAGTTTAGAAGTGATTGGGGAGTTCTAAAAACTTAAGCCAAACACCTGTATTTATACTACTCTTAGAGGGGACAAAATGTAATTACCAAAATCAAAGTACACCAAGTACACCACTATCAGTTAAAGTCTTTTCATAAGTACTAGATTATAGTTGTCATCCACGCTATCAAAAGAGAATTTGATCTAGTTTATTTGACTGAATAAATCGGATTTCAAATGTAGTTAGCCGGTTGCATCCGTTAAGTCTTCGAAAAGCCAATCCAAAGTGCAGATCCAATGTTGCGGCATTGATGGCAACATGACAGCATGTGTTCAAGTTCAAATTAGCCTTCCAATGTTGTAAAAACAGGTAAATCATGTAATTAGCTCCATAAAACAACAAAGGAAAATAATATAATAAAAAAGACTCAAAGGTTGGGATAAAAGGAAAATAAACTAACTAAAAGAGAAGAAATAGGTGTTTTATACATTGAATACTTAATGCATATCAGGCTCCCAAGGGAGTGGATTGTAAGGATCCCACATCGGTTGGGGAAGGGAACTATTTTGTCTTATAAATGACTGGAGATGTCTCCTCTATCATAAGCATTCTAAAAATTGTGATTTCAGGTATGGACAAAGCGGATGTATAGAATATTACATCTCTCACATGATAATCATTAATCCACACCAACCATCCAAATCTTGATTAACTATGGTTTGCTTTTTCAAGTATTGATTTAGATATTATTTTGTTGTATCTAAGTTTAAGTGTCAATGTATTTGTTTCTTACAATGGTGTTCGGGAAGTAGATTGTACCTATTTGACTTCAAACAAAAGTTCATCGATCCATATAGTGAAAGATGTATGGTACTTGTCGACTTCAAGCTTTCAAACAAAATATTGGTTAGTTGCAACAAAGTTACCTAAATTCTCTATCATGATTGATGGACACTCGACATCCATTGAGATCCAATAACTATCATATATCCCAAATTTCATGTATATATATATATATATATAGGTGGTTTCAATTGGAAACCATATTAGATTGAAAACTTTGGAAACCGTCAACTTCATTGGTTAAATTAATGAAATTGGTTCATAAAGTTGTTTAATATGATCAAGTTGTTTCATATAATTCTTTTGTTAATGAAATTGTTTCATATATTTATGTTTTTTTATGTAGTTTCATCTATTTTTCTCATTCTCATTAAATTGTTTCATGTATTTTCCCAGTCTAATGAAACTTTTTTCATTTTTACATAAAAAAACATAAATATATGCAACGATTTCATCAATAAAAGAATTTTATGAAACAATTTCATTAACTTGACCAATGAAATCGAGGGTTTCCACGATTTTCAAAATTAGAGTGGTTTTCATTTGATTGCTCCTATATATATATATATAGGGAGAGTTCATTTGAGAAATGGTAAATGTATGAGAAATAGAGAAGTAATCTTAGCTATTCATCTGATCAACATTTGCGGCTTTGACCGCGAAGCACCGGATAATTCATTGCATGGTCTATAGAAGGTAGAGGGGTAGTTTCGTAAAATACGCGGGATGAGTTCATATATGAACCTATATGATTCACATATGAACTATACGTTCATATATGAATCAATTAATTAGTTCATATGAGAATCAATTAATTAGTTCATATGAGAATCAGTTAATTAGTTCATATATGAATCACAAAAGTTCATATATGAATCTGTTAATTAGTTCAACTGATTCATATATGAACTTACAGTTAATTATTTCATATGTGAATCAGTTAATTAGTTCATATATGAATCAGTTAAAAGAGTTCAGATATGAATTACACTAATTCATATATGAACATATAGTTTATATGTGAATTATACATGTTCATATATGAACACAGCCCCTGTATTTTGTAAAAATTACGAAAGTGTCCTTCTATTTTTGGAATAGCCACAACTTTTGACCAGTCAAAGCCGCAATATTTGACCAGTCAAATTCGATCTTGACCATATAAATGGCTAGGATTACTTTTCTATTTCTCATATATTTATCATTTCTCAAATGAACCTAAGGTTATATATATATATATAATTGAACCAATTCTTGTCAATGATGCTCAATGCAAAAAATAGCCTTGAGCCTTCATTAGTGACATTTCCATGTATCATCTTAACCTAAGTATTTATCTTTAATATCCAATTTTGTTGGAAGTTTATTAAAAAATATCTAACTTACTTTGTTTTAGATGACTGTCATAGGTGTAAAAGGTATATTTGATAATAATAATAAAAAAAAAAGATACACATATTATTTGAATGTTACCTTAAGCAACTTTTGATACAGACACCTAAAAAACATGTTGATCGGTTATACACATATTTTATAAATACATTACACTATAAAAAGATTGGTAGTTAATTCTTCTAGAATTAGTCTATCTTTTAATTAAAATATTGTCATTATAAAATGAAGACACGTTTTAGAACCAGAAAGTTTACTAGTATTAAGTCAAAGAATTAAGAGTTGTTTTTAATTATATAAGTTGTTATTAAAACTAAGAATTATTTTTAAATATTTATTTAGTTATTAGAAACAAACTATGTAGTTTATGAAAATGTATGCAACGAGGTGGGATTAATGTCCGCGCGTTGCTGCGGATGGAAAAAAATATTAAGACCATAAATTTGAGCATGACCAATTATAAGAACAAAACATTTTGTGTCTGTTAGAAGCATGACTATAATTTACAAAATGTCCTATGAGGATGATGTGTGTGTATGATAGGAAGCGAAAATAAATTGGCAAATGATACATTACATCATTAAATCTAAAAAAAGTTACATTGTTATTAAACCTAAATTAAATTATAATAGAAATATGAATTAAGCAAATTTTACATCATTATTAAACATAAAATAAATTATGATAAATTATTTTATTAATAAATAAAAAATTGGTGCGTGAATCACCTACGACTATGTGCTTGGATTGATGGTGAAGGCGGAAGGTTTTGGGTTGGAGAAGACACAGTCATTGAGATGCGATGCATGCTAAGGGATCTTTATTTTATACTTATATAATAAAAATAATTTTTATAATATAACTTTTATTTATTTAAATTAGAAAATGAAAAAGTTATAAATGATCGAAATGTCATTTACTTAACGGTCAGAAGCTAACAACTTTTAGTTTCGATGAGCAAAACGTTACGCAAATGCAAAATCGAAAGTCTATTTTGGAATCTACAAATTATGGGGACTAAATTCAAGAGGAAAATAAAACTATAGGGACCAAATCTGTAACTCTACAAACATAGGACTAAATCTAACAGGGAGATAAAACCTCAAAGATCAAATCTGTAATTTACTAAAAACCTGAAGGACCAAATCTGTAAGTTACTGTATAGAAAAAAACACTGTTCATGAACAGTGTTCTGATAAATGTTATAATATATAATGTCTTCTAAAGTCAAACTCGTACGTAATGGCCCTAACAGAGAGTATAATAAATTGAATTGAGCATTTCAATAACTACTATTAATACAATTTTACTCATCTCTATCTATTATATATGATAACTTCATGATAAGTACAATATCACTTACAATTGTTTGTGTACAGCTAATTAAGAGTTGACTTGATGAATTATGTACATAAATAAATGCATGTTGTTAATTGAACAATATTCGTTATTTAATTGATAGTATTTTAAACAAAATATATGGTTCTAAAGATTTGATTGAGGATTTGAGGTCATGGAATAACGAAGGTAAGTTTCGTGACAAAGTCAAAGATTTTTGTCAAAAGATGAATTAGAATAGTTTTTTATAAAGATGATAATAAGTCTAGATAAATACGTGATTATTGTAATGAATACATGTATCCTTAACTATAAATACTCGAGCTATATATATTCTCACTGATGAATGGGTCACTGAGAAAATTACACAAGCCTCCTTGCATGATTCATTTTCTACTTGGTTGCTTCTCAAGCTCGTGTTTAAAGAGCGATTAGTCATAAGTTTTTAGCAGAAAACTTGTCCATGCATACAAGAAAAATTATTAAGTAACCAACTAAGAAAAGAAATTACATGCATAGTGCAAATTTAGATATTTGCTACTATAAAAAATTCCATGGGATTCGTTCCGAATATACGTAGTGTGAATCTAGATAACGAAAATTCGTAATATTATTAGTTTCTATTGAAATGAGTAATTTTAAAATTAATTATTGGAGTTTGGAGTAAGAAGTGTGAAACAAAAATCGAAGGGGTAGTTTGGTAAATCAGTTACAAAAGCAACAAATTTTTTCGGTTTTGGTTTATCTTATATATGACTTTCATATTATGAATGACTTTAGGCTCATCTATGAGAATCAATGGAGAGAGGCTTTGAAATTTATCAACGAACTCCATAATAAAAACAATATATTTTCTTTAATATATGGCCGACTACGATATATATTAATTGTAATGATTTTAAAATCATGTTTAACCCGTTTTAAGTAATAAATAGAATGTAACTGAAACATAATAATAAAATAATCGAGAATTTGCCATTTTTCTCAAGTATTAAAAGTTCACCATATTTTATGGTGATTGTGAGATATGTACTATTTTCTGCGAACATAACAAACATTTTGGAGATACAAAAAAATATATTGGTTTTGGCATAAATTGAATTACGACAAAATTATGTCTTAATAATTAATTAACACAACCAAAAATAGGATTTGTCTCTTACCTAATGTTCTTGGGGCAAGTCTGATTGGGTCGTTTTGCACAAATGTGTTTTTTTGAGCCACATAGAAATATTGGACAACTAAAAAAACAATAGTCTTATAGAAAAAGAATATATCCAAACAAGGTATACATATATAACTAGACTTATGGGCTCTTATCGATCATTGGTGGCGTATGGATATCCCAAATCTCCATAGTTATTCAGATTGGACATCTTGGATCGACTCAATTCAGTTGAAGAGGGAGGTGTTCTTGTGTTTTGAGGTCGTTACGCTTACCACTTTATGGTCTATATGGGTGTTTCGGAATGGTATTCTCTTTGGCACCCCGAAGCCAAGGAAAGCGGTGCCTTTTGAGAACATTATAACTCGTGCTTACTTTTGGGTTAATCATAGAAGTAGCAATTTGTCTCTTAATTGGGTAGGTTGACTTACTAATCCTTCCCTTGCCATTATTTCGATGTAATTGTTTTCTTTTTTCTAGCTTCTTGCTAGTTTTATAAAATTCCGCCGTTCAAAAAAAATATAACTAGTTACCTTCTTCAGGTCTAATGCAGTTGCAAAATTTTGACATTTTGTGTGAACTGTATTTCTCAAAAAGCTTGAAAGGGTCTATTTGAAAACGACTCAACAAAATTGACTCCATAATTTTCCAAATTCGTTGTATCTTGAAAATACAAAAACAAATCCCAACACATTACAATACCCTATCAAAACATCGAGGGGGGAAAGCCACATGTGAAATCTATTGGACCCGACCCAAGCACGATGGGGTTGAATTTTGGATCGTTTTTCTCTTTTCATATCTAGATAACAATTGCTTAACCAACTAAAAGTCTCAAAATAGACACAATGCGGTCGACCTCATTGATGCTTAGGTGACGGAAAGAGACTAACACTAGAATATATATATATATATATATATATATATATATATATATATATACACACACACATATATATAGGGAGAGGTTCAAATGAGAAATGCTAATTGTGTGAGAAATAGAGAAAATAATCCTAGCCCTTCATCTGGTCAACATTGGTGGTTTTGACCGTGAAACA
Organism: Arctium lappa; assembly: GCA_023525745.1. NCBI lineage: Eukaryota > Viridiplantae > Streptophyta > Magnoliopsida > Asterales > Asteraceae > Arctium > Arctium lappa. The sequence goes on from CM042049.1 coordinate 115,517,924, forward strand.
TCATATAATTCTTTGTGTGGTCTGTAGAAGATAGAGGGTAGTTTCGTAAAATACGCGGGACGAAATCATATGTGAATCAGGTTAATTAATTCATATGAGAATTAGTTAATTAGTTCATATGTGAATCTGTTAATTAGTTTAACTAATTCACATATGAATCTACAGTTAATTAGTTCATATAAGAATCAGTTAATTTGTTCATATATGAATTACAAAGATTCATATATGAATCAATTAAAAGAGTTTCCATATGTGAATTGCACTGGTTCACATATGAACATATAATCCATATGTGAATCGTACATGTTCATATATGAACTCGTCCCACGTATTTGTAAAAATTACGAAACTGTCTTTTTTTTGGAATAGCCGCAACGTTTAACCAGTCAAAGCCGCAATTATTGACCGGTCAAATCCGATATGTTGATTGTATGAATGTTTAGGATTACTTCTCTATTTTCTCACACACTTAACATTTCTCATTTGAACCTGTGGCTATATATATATATATATATATATATATATATAAAGAGTGAGAGAGAGAGAGAGGTGGATTGTTATGCAACATTTTGCATTCCTACAATCCTTACAACCAAATCCGGAGCACCCATTTGATCATCAACGGTCACCATTTGATCGGTTGTAGACTATCCTTAATTAGAAAAAAACAAAAAAGAAAATAAAAAACTAGATGGTGGATATGTGGGTTGCATCGGTTATATATATATATATATACATATATATATATATAAATGTAAATGTATGAGAAATATATAAGTAATCTTAGTCATTCATCTGGTCAATATTTGCGGCTTTGATTGCGAAGCATCGGATAATTCCTTGCATTGTCTATAGAAGGTAGAGAGGGTAGTTTCGTAAAATACGCGGGATGAGTTCATATATGAACCTATATGATCCACATATGAATTATACATTCATATGTGAATCAGTTAATTAGTTCATATATGAATTACAAAAGTTCATATATGAATCTGTTAATTAGTTCAACTGATTCATATATGAACTTACAATTAATTAGTTCATATATGAATCAGTTAAAAGAGTTCAGATGTGAATTACACTGATTCACATATGAACATACAAGTTCATATATGAATACATCCCGTGTATTTTGTAAAAATTTCGAAAGTGCCCTTCTATTTTTGGAATAGTCGCAACTTTTGACTAGTCAAAGCCGAAATATTTGACCAGTCAAATCCGATCTTGACCGTATGAATGTTTAGGATTACTTCTCTATTTCTCATATATTTAGCATTTTTCAAATGAACCTAAGGCTATATATATGTATATATATAGAGAGAGAGGTGAGTTCATACGAGAACAATATATATTTAAGAAAATACGAGAACAACGAATCACACAGGGACGGACTTGTGGTGTTGAATACGGTGGCACGTGCCACCGTATTATTTCTCCGACGAAGGGTAAAAAAAATTATGTTCGTGAAAGGTGCAACCGTATCGTTTTGAAAGGTGTTACCGTATTATTTTGGAAACTTCAAGAAGATGCAATTGTACCTCATAATCAACCAAAAAACCAAAAAAAACTATCGAAATCAACCGAAAAAATCTCTCGAAATCGATAAAAAAAAACTTAAGAATCCCTCGAAATCAAGCAAACAGCTTTAAAAATCCCTCGAAATTGTGGAATTAGGCTAAAAACACATCGGACAATATTGAAAGTCGATAAAAAGATGAAAACACGTCGATAAAAACCGTACTTTTTGTTTGTATTATATGGTGTCACCGTATGAAAAAAAAAATTGGTTCCGTCCTTGGAATCACATACAAAATCATATACGTATGATTGTGGGCGACTTTAAGTCGTGGTCAAAGTCGTCCACATCCGTTTTTTTGGCCGTTAATGCGAATCATATATGAATTTACAAATGATTTATTATCCTCGTGTTTTCTTAAATATTTTACGTTTTAGTTTGAAGTTTTTTTTTTCTCTTCTCTCTCTATATTAAATCTTTTAAGAATATGTTGGACGTAAATTAAACTGATGTCCATTTGGGGCTTGACTGATTGATGTGGAGTCTCAAAGTCCCGATCGACTCCCTACCAATATAGGTTATATAATTCAACAAGCTTATTATGGTATGTTTGACATAAATTATTTAAAATATTATTTATTGGGTTAAGGCTATTGAATGCGGTCTAGTTTGTGGCCATGAGGAACTCATCAACATATTTAATGTAGTAATTGAAATGGATTATACACCACCAAAATGTGATTCAAACCATCATTTTGCACCAACCATATATGTTTGGTAATTGACCTTTTATGGAGTTTAATATATAGCGTACTTGCGCAATGCAGTGAGATACATCATAATATTAATGTTTCATTTTAGTTTTTGTTTTTTTGTCGATGTACAGTACGATTTTGGATGTTTTTGAGAAAGTGATAATGTTTTTTTTATAAATTTGTTTAATTTAGACTTAATGATATAATGTTTTTTATATAAAAAAATTAAGTATTTTGTTAGAATTCAATGATTATCTTATATATTTTAATGACATCTAGAAAAAAATAACCAATTACATATTTAATAATATAATTAAAACAATTTTATAGTAATATAATATATTAATTAATAGTGATACATGGAAAATTCTACATAAAAGAAAAGACCATGTACATACCAAATTGGTGGGTGTGAGAAGCTTGCAGTAGTAATATGTATCTTGTGCTTTGATACTTGTAAATTAAGATATTTTTAAAATCTTGCATAAAATGATGGTACCTTATGTCTAATAATTTATATTTAAGAGTTTTTTATTCATGTTTTAATTTTCAGGAAATCACATTAATGAGGTGAAATGAGAAAAACTTGTAGTACATAGTTAGTCCATGACAAAAAAAAAATTCCTTAAAATAGATGTAAATATTTAAATTATTTCTCTTAAACTAGATGTAAATATTTTAATTATTTAAAATAAATGTAACATTCTTATTTTTATGTAGTTCTTTTCAGTTTCTATTTTTCTTATTTATACTATATTATAAAAACAACATAAAAAACTCTTAATTACAACGTTTTAAGCACAAGGTATAACTAATTAAAGTCAATTCTTTAATTTACAATTTTCTTAATGCTTTGGTACAACTTTTTCAAGCATAGTATCTCACATAATCATCTATTTGTGGAATGGATACTCATTTATTAATATTAATATTTGTTTTTTTGGTGGAAGATTTTACAAAATAGATTTTATATTAGCATAATTTATTTTAAATGTAGATTTTACATTTAAATCTACATTAATGAGATGTAATATAAAATATTTTTTCTTCCGTATTTTTTTATATTATATCTCATAATAATTTTTTCATATTTTATTTTATAAAATCTTTTTCCATATTTTATTTTATAAAATCTTTTTACATAATAAGATGTAATATACTCTTTTTTCTTCCGTATTTTTTTTGCTAATATAAAATCTATTTTATTTTATAAAATCTACACGTATTTTATATTAGCATAATATAAAATCTACAATTATTTTTTTGCTAATATAAAATCTACACGTATTTTTTTTTCACGAGCATTAAAAGAAGAAAAAATAAGATTGATATGAATAAAAAATAAAAAATAATGAGATACACAAATAAATTATCGTATTTTTTAAAATAAAAATATTTCGCATTATTTTCCAAATTAACCAAATGTAAAAAAAATAAAATAGAAACGATGTAGATACAAAAATATTCTTCCATATTTTTAATATATTTACATTTAAATGTAAAATCGAAAATAAAAATAAAATATTTTAAAATATTCTCTACATTCACTATAAATATATATAGCTTCTCTATGTATCATCCGATTACAACAATAAGACGAACGGTCGGGTGTCAATGGCGGAACCTGCAACTGAACAAAAGGTATTCCACTATATTGTTGTTTCTTTGAAAAACTACTTTTTTATATTTTATTTTATTTACTGAGGATTTGTTTATATTTTTCAAAACCCACAATCATATTTTTCGAAGTAGGGGAATAAGATATATATACATATCTTTATTTTTATCGACTAATACTATATATGAGGTCTTGAAGTCAATAGTCAGATAAATTTTCAAGTGGTACTAAGTGAATTTGAACTATATCAGTTGAGTTGCCGGTTACAAAAGATAGAAATCATTTACTTTCTTTGTCATATTTGATGTGGGTTGAATGTTGTTAATTAATCTACAGATTTATACGTTCAAAGTGATTGTCAAGTGTTGTCGAGGAGGTTTCAGAAAAATTGCAAAATCTGTAAAAACGTATGTTCATATTTATAATTATTTCAATAATAGTGATATGTTGTGAGACATGTTGTTTGAGTTTTAAATAATATAATACAAAACTATTACCAATATTATTGCACAAACTCATAACAACAAACGATTAAGAATATATGCAAGTTAACCACTTATGAAAATACATTCGTTTTTCACATTGTATTTCATTAACTATTAACAGAGAAATTACGTTTCATTTTAACTCGCTTCAATATTCCAACAAAAAAATTATCCTCCCGTGCAATGCACGGGCCCAACACTAGTTAATAATAATGACTACAAAATTAATAAAATTAATTTAATTAAATCCATTTTTATATAAAATATAGTTAATAAAATTCTTCTGTTGTAAATATGTTTAGAATTTTACATATTTGATATTGTTCGATTATTGGTACTTTTTATATTATAGCATTCGAAAGAAATAGTGTATTCCAAAAAGTTTGTTTTTAATCAAATTAATAATAATTTATAAATATATAATAGATTTGTCAAAATCAAGAATAAACAAATATGTACGTCACTCGATGTTTTAAAACCCGAGTCAACCCGGCCGGTTCAACCGGTTGAACCGGGAACCGGTCGAGGGACCGGGTCAACTAGCATCGGGTTATTGGGGATTTAAGGACCGGATTGAACCGCCGGGTTTTTGAGAAAACCGGTTGAACCGGTCTGATTGACCCGTTATTTACCCGGTTGAAATTCTAAATTGATTTTTCATAAGAAGCGGCTAGGGTTATATGCTCGGCGCTCGATTCCATTAGAACGCCTTCATCGACTCAATCAACAAGCCTTCATCGACTCAAACGGACAGGTCTTCAATCGACTCAATCCGTCAATCGAAACTCGACAGCGCCTTCATCGACTCATCTTCGATTTCACATTCGATTCCATCTACTCAATCGACAGGTCTTCCATAGGTACGTAACAAAACCCCAAGTACAAAGTTTAAAGCCAAATTAGTGTTGCTCGACTTTTGGTTATTTTGTTATTAATACCGCTCGACTTTTGGTTATTTTATCAAAACTTGAAAGAGTGAAAATTGTATGACTGTAAACAAGCTATGAACAAATAATCTGTTATTTTATGGTTGTTTAAACTTTAATCGATTCCCCAATCGATCCCTTCTTTAATGATTGTTTAAACTTTAATCGATTCCACAATCGATCCCTTCTTTAATAGTTGTTTAAACTTTAATAGAAATGAGTTAATGGTTCTTCAATTCCTACCATATGTGTTCTTACCACTTACAGATTATTGGATTTCGATTCACTTACAGATTATGTATTTATATGTCTACCACTTGATATGCACTTGTGCATAAAAACCAAAAAAAAAAATCAACATAATTTCCTATATGCACAAGTGCATACAGTCTACTTCAAATGGTAGCTCAATGTATTCAATGGACATTTTCAGGTCCATATGGAACCTAGAGACAAACAACCGATGGGAGCGCAATCTCAATCTCAATCTCATTCTTCTTTTGTTCAATCAATCTCGTTGTGATGTATTTGGATTGATGTAAAACTTGTTGTTATGTGCATTTTTAATGTTTTAACTTGTGGACATCAAATTATTGGTCTTATCTATACTATATTATAAAAACGACATAAAAAACTCTTAATTACAACATTTTAAACACAAGTTACAACTAATTAGAGCCGTTTACTTAATTTACAATTTCTTAATGCTTTGGTACAACCTTTCCAAGCACAATATCTCACATAATCATCTATTTGTGGAATGAATACTCATTTATTAATATAACTATTTGTTTTTTTGGTGGAGGATTTTATAAAATAGATTTTATATTAGCATAATCTATTTTAAATGTAGATTTTACATTTAAATCTATATTAATGAGATGTAATATAAAATCTTTTTTCTTTCATATTTTTTTATATTACATCTCATAATGATTTTCCATATTTTATTTTATAAAATCTTTTTCCATATTTTATTTTATAAAATCTTTTTACATAATGAGATGTAATATAAACTCTTTTTTCTTCCGTATTTTTTTTTGCTAATATAAAATCTATTTTATTTTATAAAATCTACACGTATTTTATATTAGCATAATATAAAATCTACACGTATTTTTTTGATAATATAAAATCTACACGTATTTTTTTTCACGAGTATTAAAAGAAGAAAAAATAAGGTTGATATGAGTTAAAAATAAAAAATAACGAGATACACTAATAAATTATCGTATTCTTTAAAATAAAAATATTCCACAATACTTTCCAAATTAACCAAGTGTAAAGAAAATAAAATAGAAACGATGTAGATATAAAAATATTCTTCAATATTTTTAATATATTTACATTTAAATGTAAAATCCAAAAAAAATCAACATAATTTCCTATATGCACAAGTGCATACAGTCTACTTCAAATGGTAGCTCAATGTATTCAATGGACATTTTCGGGTCCCTATGGAACCTAGAGACAAATAACCGATGGGAGCGCAATCTCAATCTCAATCTTAATCTCAATCTCAATCTCATTCTTCTTTTGTTCAATCAACCTCGTTTTGATGTATTTGGATTGATGTAAAACTTGTTATATGTTTTTTTTAATATTTTTGGATTGATGTAAAACTTGTTGTTATGTGCATTTTTAATGTTTTAACTTGTGGACATCAAATTCTTGGTCTTATATATATATATATATATATATATATATATATATATATAGTGTTTGGTTCATTTGAGAAATGGTAAATATATGAGAAATAGAGAAGTAATCCTAGTCATTCATATGGTCAAGATCGGATTTGACTAGTCAAATATTGCGGCTTTGACCGGTCAAAAGTTGCGGCTATCCCAAAAATAAAAGGACAATTTCGTAAATTTTACAAAACACACGGGTTGTGTTCATATATGAACATGTATAATTCAAATATGAACTATATGTTCATATATGAACCAGTGCAATTCACAACTGAACTCTCTTAACTGATTCATATATAAACCTTTGTGATTCATATATGAATCAGTTGAATTAACTAACAGATTCATATATGAACCTTTATGATTCATATATGAATCTGTATGAATCACAAAAATTCATATATGAATCTGTGTGAATCACAAAGATTCATATATGAATCAGTTGAACTAATTAACAGATTCATATATGAATCTTTGTGATTCACACAGATTCATATATGAATTTTTGTGATTCATACAGATTCATATATGAACTCATCCCGTGTATTTTACGAAATTACCCATCTACCTTCTATAGACCACACAAGGAATTATCCGGTGCTTCGCGGTCAAAGCCCCAAATGTTGACCAGATGAATGACTAAGATTATTTCTCATATATTTACCATTTCTCAAATGAACCTCTCCCTATATATATATATATGTATGCAGAAAAATGAAAAATACATAGAAATTCTTAAAACCGGGTCAACCACCCGGTTGAACCGTGACCCGGTCACCACACCGGGTCAACCAAAAAACCGGGTTTTAAAACGTCGTCACTTACTTTTATGGATTCTATTTTATACTTTCTCCGTCTCAAAATAAGTGTCTACATTACTATTTTTGTTTGTCCACTTTCAAAAGTAAATTTACACTTTACCATTCTACCCTTGATTACGTGATGGAGAAAATTCCTTTCTCCATAATTAAGGGTAAAACTGTATTTTAGTTAATTAAAAAGTGTAATAATTACACATTTTTAAAACTGTGTGCCCTTCTCATTGTGGACATTTATTTTGGGACGGAGGGATTAATTATTATACTTCATCCGGCTCAAAATAAATTGTTTTTCACGTAGTTTTATAAATGTATAATTAAAATTTTAATTAACTAAATTATAATTTTACTTTCAATAATGGATAAATGAATAAATTTCTCCATTTTATAATTAATGACATACCTGAAAATTAAACATTCACTCTAAAAAATAACACTTATTTAAAGAAAAATAAATACATAGACCTCATTATGAGAACGAGGGAGGGACTCGGTAGTATGTAAAAAAGATCTATTCAAAGTCACACACATACTATTTATCACAAACAGATTAATTACGTCTTTAATGTGCCATTTACGAAGAGATTATTGGCATGAGTCACCTCCATCAAATATCTTATCAGATAATACATCATACTCACCCAATAAGATAAATGACACCCGACAAACATGATAAACGACCCGCTAAGTATTTGGATGCCAACTTGGAAGGTTGACTTGGCACATAAAGGATAATTTGTTAAATATTAAATATAAATTTAACGAAATGGTTTAGCACATGTCTACAATTTTTTCTATTTATTGATGATTAATATTTAAAATTTTGAGAGTCAAACTTTTTTATTTAAATACATATCAAATTAAAAATCTTCAACTTTCATGGAGGGGTTCAAGATTTTGAAGGTTGGGAAGAGACTTGTTCATGTAATCTCTAATTTTGTTTGAAAAAATGGGTTTTATAATTCGGACCCAAAAGCAAATTAGAAAGACTGTTTTGGAGTTTGTATAGTCCTATGTGGGGATTTCGTTTAGATATATTATGTGCCTAAATTGAAGTGCAGGTGAATGAATGATGATAGTTTGACTACTAGGTCAAACGTCAAACAATAAGCATTTAGAGCATCTCCAACAACATTGTTAAAATAGAAAATTTTGGTTTTTTCTTTGCTATTCCTCTTCAACAGCTTTGCTATATGGTTTACTAAAATAGAAAACGATAAAAAAATCTCTAAATATAGAGAATTCTCTATAATCTCTAAATTGAAGAGAGAAAAATATTATTTTATTCAATCCAATCAATAAGATTCAATTTTTAACATTTTATTTTAATCTTTTTTTTAAAGTGTATTGGGATGATAAATTATGAAATATTATAATAATATAAATAATGAGTGATTCTCTAAAATAGAAAAACTGTTGAAGTTAGAAGAAAATGTTTTTAGAGATTTTGACTTTTCATTCTCTATTTTAGAAAAAATTTGTTGGAGATGCTATTATATGTTGTCAAAAATTGAAATCCATAGAATGGGGTTAGTTGGTATTGGGCCACCATACTTATGATGGATCACTGTAGCCCAAGTCCCAAAATAAAACTCAGATCTGATTTATATAATTTGTATTGATAAAAAAAAAACAAAAACATGAAACCGATATATTCTTGGTTTTTTTTGTTGATTTATTATATGGCCCATGATGACTGAAAGTGATTTTAAAAGGTGAAAACTATATTTTCCTTGGAAGCAAAAGTTGAACTCGTGATTTTTATTGGGCAAACATTAACCTTACCATCTCAACCATTTTGAGGGGTCGTTTACCAAACGCTTACCCGGATAGACGTTTACCAATAAAATTTAACACTATCACTTACTTAACGGGTAAGATTTTAGTCCACCAAAACGGTATCGTATGCAACAATTTTCCCGATAAGCGTTTCCCGGTAAACTTTAACACTATCACTTACTTACCGGGTAAGATTTCAGTCCACCAAAAGGGTATCGTATGCAACAATTTTCCCGGTAAACGCTAATCATGGTAAGAGTCTTCGTCATCACTTACCAGGATAAGACTCTTGGTCCTTGCCTTAGCTCTTACCGGGTAAGATTTTTGGTTATTACCATCTTCATCCATATGGTAAGATGACTTGGTAAGCACTTACCCGGGTAAGCATTTAGTAAACGGGCCCTAAATTTTTATTAAAACTTCGGTTTTACAATATTTAAAAATACTCCTCGAAATTAAGCTGATGCACTTTTAAGGTTCTTAAAAAAAATTCCACTACGACAAGACAATTGAATGGTAGTTCGTACACCTCTACCCCCTTGTTCTCGATGAAACAACATGTTTGTTTTACCCTTATACTCGTAATGAGTCTTGAAAGACCTCTATAGCTTTAAACATCCTTTTGCTCTAACAAATATTGAACTTTTTTTTAAGAAGTGATAAAGAATTTAAAAGAACTGAAAAGATAGCTCATTTCTCATGTGGCGAACGTGAAAACAACATCTAATGTTCAAGTAACATTTTGCTTTAGTCATAGACATACTCTCAAAATCTTTACCCGTTTAAATTATTTTATCTTCAATATTAATATTTTAAGGAATTTTTAAAGTAATTTATATACGTAATTAATCCCATGTTTTCTTTCTTTCCACAGTTGTTCCATTAAGCAATTAATCCTACATCTATTAATATTTTTATTTAGAAAAGATCTTTTTTTCTTCAACACTTTAAAACCCAAAAATCTAAGCCTCCAATTGAACCTCTATTTTGATTTAAATGTTTATTACTAAAATAAAGAGTGATATAAGGTCGAATTTGGCACCTCCATATCTCTCGTATGAGGTTTGGTTTTCTTTGAGAGGGCAAGAAAGTAATGACTGAGCAACGGCGAGGGGGATGAGTTTGTATGAGTTTTGGTTTTCTTCAGGAGGGTGAGAAAAGACAACGTTTTTGGCACATCCATATCTCTCGTATGAGTTTGTAATTGTTTTCTAACTACTGTGTAACAATCCAAACTCACGACAGATAAACATAAACGATTTAACTGAAAACAACGCCGAAACGGCCCCTACAACATAGTGAAATTCAAGGTTTACGGAAAGGAAATCTAATACACAACTGAGAATACGAGAGAACAACATAACTAAAATGGAGGTCTTCTAAAGTCAGCTCTTGCTCACACCTTCTCCTTACCCTTATCTGCACCACCTACTTCACGGTTTACCTGAAAAGATTTTTAGTTTTGAAAGAGCAAGGTTAGACTGGAAGGTCTAGTGAGTCCCCTCTAACAACAGTTCTGCACCAAAACAACATAAAATGTTTTTTTACAAAAATAAACCAATTCAGTTTTAAAAGAGACAACACCCTTACAACATGCTTCTGGCACACACTACTGTCATCCGAAAGTAACAGCGTGTCTGGTTCATACTGCCTTATTTAGGACACCCCCCAATGACATATACGGGACACCCCCCCCCGGTATGAGCACAGGCGGGACCCCCCCCCCCCCAACTTAGTTCATACTCGATTCAACAATGTATGCATACATTTAATCATCAACAAAAGTATAAATCACGTTTAATAAATCTCACATGTATAAAGTACACATAAATGGTAAAATGCTTTACTTAACTTCCACATGCCTTTAACCACTTAAACATTTAAAAGCATTTAGTTAAAAAAACTCACATGTCTGCCCTTTGCTTACTTCCCAAAAACGCGACCGATCGGAATTGATTACCTATAAATGGCACAACGGTTACTCCCATACTCTTGAGACTAAACGACGTACCCCTGTAGGGATTTAAACTACCAACGATGTACCTTTCTTCTTACGGGATTAAAACTACCAAAAATTCTGCATTTGGGCTCACTGGGCCAAGGCCCGACATTTGGGTCAAACGGGTTAGAAGGTCCCGGTTCCAAAAGTTCACCCGGGTCATTCCCGAGTTAGGTCCCTCCGGCTCACACACACCCCCCACCCCCGCCAACAAATCCCAAAACGACCGGGGTCACCCGCCTCCCGAGTTCTCCTCGGTCCCGCCTCTCGGGATAACCCCTCCCCTTGGCTCCCCGACTCCCGGGTCCTTTGCCCGGGTTCTGCGCTCCGTCTCCGGGGGCTGATACTCCCGGTCGCCCCAAACTCCCGGGGTTCTTCGCTCGGGTCCCCCCACAACACACTCCCGGGACTTACCCGATAGAGTCACTCCGTCTCCCCCGGTCGAGTAGCTCCCAGGGTCCCCTGGGTCACCGTTCCCAGGTCGGCTTGGCCGAAGGCTGGGGAGCGGCGTCGATGCTTAAGCGACCTAGTGGTGGGTGAAAATCCGGCGACGGAACCGACACCTCCCCACACACTCCACAACCAAAACACCCTCTTACAATTATCCCTTATGAAAACCGGATATTACATACTGATGATGTGACATTTTTAATATCCACATGATATCTTTTTAATTAATTACATTGTCACATCAGATTAAGGTAACCGATTATCTATTGAACATGTAACTCAGATTCTTTAATATATGAAAATTTTGGTTTAAGCCCTAACATGATTATTTTTATAGTCGATTCCCTAAAGTAGGAATAAGACAAAAATTGATTCCATTTTAATACAAATTTTCATTTCACAAACTAAAATAATTAAAAAGATTAGTATTTTCTATATCCAAAATAAACACAGTTCAAAGTCCACGTTTCGTGGCTATCTACCAAGACCAAGTTAAAGAAAGAGGGGCCACCGAAGCGGATTGTCTTTCTAAAGTCAACTTCTATCTCTTTCAAATTAAAGATATTTCCATTAATGACCCTCTTTTAAGTTCTCAATCACAATCCAATATTTTTTAGATCTTTTATACTTCATTGCCAAAAGGCTAACTCTTTCTATATAATTGTTAACAAAATATTTTAAATATTTAATCATTAATTAAAGTTTTTTTAGGCTACAAGAATCACAATTTTCTTTGGGAACCTATGATTAATATTCAACGAAATATATCAAATATGATTGATGTTATCATTATGTGAAAAATATGTTTAACTTTCATATGATTCCTTAAAATATTTTTATTTTTAAATATAAAGTATGTTTAATAGAGCCTACTAGAACTTCAAGATCAGAACAACCACCTTATAAATATCCAAAACATTAATAACCTATTGAAATAGCATCGAGACTATCGAAAATATGTAAATGCAGAATTTCTAGTGGCCCCATTAAACATTTTGTCATTGAAGAAGATTATACAACTGAAAAGCAGTGTTATATTGGCTTAAACATCATTATACTAACCACATGAGTTTGTGGCGTACTGGTTAAAGCCCTGGGGGATGTGGTGGAATATCTCATCTACCCAGGGTTCGAATTCAGGCATACACAACAATTGTGGTCAGGACTAATGTCTTATTGTCATAATTTTTCAAGGGATTACTCTAGGCATAGCCTAGGACACCCTTCCCCAAAAGAAAAAAAAAACATCAATCATACTTGATCAATATTCATATGTTTATAAAAATCAAAATCATTTTATCTCAAAGATTTTAAGAGAAATATTTAAGATGTATAATTACTCTCACTAAAAAGAGTGGTTGAAAATAAAAACTTGAGTAAACTACGATTTTCGTCCTTATAGTTTGTTGTTTGTAACTATTTTTGTCCATGATCTTTAAAAATTGTTTTTTTTTGTTATTATGGTTTCTATTTAGTTTCGTTTTTCATCCCTAGGAGTAACTATTAAAAACATCAGTTAAATCAGGGGTATTGTAGTCTTTTTTACCATTTTTTGAAGTTTTTTTTATTAAATACTACAATATTATATATTTATGTATATTTTATATTTGATTATATATATATATATATATATATATATATATATATATATATATGTACATGTATGTGTGAAACTATGAATATACCCCCTCCATTCAACGTCATCCCTTCTAACCCTCAGACGACCTTTATCATCGAAGCTCCATTTCCCTTTCTTCTTCGCCACTTCCCAAACCGACCTCCTCTCTTTTTTTCCTTGATTATTTTTCGATTCTACGGTTCTTCTACCTTCATCTTCTGCTACCACTTACTGCTGCCTCCACAACCGACATCGACACCACAAATGAGTTACCTATTTTCAGGAATCAGAACAACTCCCATGATGCTGCAAATGGGGTACATGAGCATGGGCTGGACGATCAATCGGGTTACATGTTTTAGAAGTTGATTGAGTTCATCTTCTAGTTCACCTGTCTCAATTTCTGATGGGTCATTGGAAAAAAGCCATGATTTTTTTATAACATCCAGTGTAAACGTTTTGAGTGAGACCATGAACAAGGATATGGGTATGGATTTTATTTAATTGCTTCATGTATTTGCAATTTCTATGGAGATTTATGCATGTTTTCTTTTGTGGAATCAAGAATTAATGGGGAGTTGAGAAATGATGTGGTGAAGGGAAGAAGAAGAAGATGGGGTCGGAGAAGACATATTTGGGTGGGGGTAGGTGTTAGGGGTAGGTGGGGCTGCTTTTAATTTATTAATAGAATAAGAAAAGTGGAAAGATGATATTGGATGGGTCTTACTTTTTAATAAAAAAAATCGGATAATAATATTACAAGACAAGAATGCCCTTCACTTAACTAACTTGCTTTAACAGAGTTACTTTGAGGGACGAAAAGCGAAACCAAATAAAAACCATAATGACCAAAAAACAATTTTTAAAGAGCAGGGACGAAAATCATTATAAATAATAAACCATAGGGAGAAAATCATAGTTTACTCTAAAAACTTTAATGCACATTTAAAGCATCCACAATGCTTTATCCTTTTTTTCTTTCCTTTTTTGTGTTATTAATTACCGACAACCTTGACCGGTCCAATTAGAACGTGGCTATTTCAGAAAGTGCAACACCACCGTCTAATATGCCTACTAATGACACCCAAGGAACTCAAAAGCCAAGGTCGACTCGTGCGCCATCTAAGGTTTGGAACCACTTTACAAAGGTATGTGATACTAAAGGTACCGAAAAAGCTATATGCAACTATTGCGGTAGTCAATACGCATGTGATAGTAAAAAGAATGTTACAAGTAATTTGTTAAATCACATCAATGTCCAATGTAAGAAGTTTCCCGGAAGAGGTGACAAGAACCAAGCGAAAGTGTGTTTTGAAAAGTTGAAAGGGGAGGGGGCTAACTTGGTAACACATAAGTATGATCCCGAAACAATTAGAGAATATGTTGGTAGGATGATCGTGAAAGATGCGCTCCTATTTTCTTTTGTAGAGAATGAAGGGTTTAGAGAATTGTTGGGCCAAGTAGAGCCTAGGTTTCACATCCCTTTTCGCACTACAATTACAAGGGATATCATGAACCTTTCTCTTAGAGAGAAAAGGAGCTTAAGAGATATGTTTGTGAAGAAAAAAAAGAGTTTGTCTTACAACCTATACATGGAATTCTTTCCATAATTTACATTACATATGTTTAACTGCTCATTTTGTTGATGATTCTTGGGCTTTGCATAAAAATATTGAATTATTGTGTTGTTTCTAACAGTAAGGGGGATACACTTGGTAAGGCTATTGAGCAATGTTTACTAGAATGGGGACTTGAAAGGGTGTTTACCATTACCGTAGAGAATGCATCATCGAATAATGTGTTGGTTCAATATGTCATGAATACTGTTAATGAATGGGGTGGTGCAATTTTGGGAGGTCGACACATGCATTTAAGATGTGCTTCACACATTCTTAACTTGATTGTGCAAGATGGGTTACATGATTATGATGCAAGTATTGGGAAAATTCGAGATGTGGTGAGATATGTGCGAGGTTCTTCAACTAGATTGCAAAAACTGAAAGAGTGTGCCGAACAAGCAAAAATAACAAGTAAAAAAATAGTTTGCTTAGATGTTGCAACTCGTTGGAATTCAACATATATGATGTTGGAAGTTGCCGAAAAATATCAAAAGGCATCTGAGAGGATGGAGATGCATGATGTAGGTTATGTCAAAGAGTTTTGCACCGGTGAGGTGAAAAAATGTCCAAATGAAAGTGATTGGGAAGTTGCTAGGTTATTTGTGAAGTTTTTGAATATTTTTTATGATTGCACTTTAAGATTCTCCGAGTCTAAGTTTGTCACATCTAATCAATTTTTAGACCGGGTTTCTGTAACACCCCTAAAATTCGAAAATTGCAGACAAATTAAAATTTCCAAAAACTCTTAAATACAAAGCTTTGAATTATCAAATATCTAAAGTTACAAGGAAGAATCACTACAACAATGTATCAGAGTTCTAACGGAACTATCTAGTCCCACAAACGGGGGCACCATTAGTCGGGTGTTACTAAAACCACCAAAGCTGCTGATAATCCAAGATCGGTCTAAATCTTTAGAGAGAGAAAGTAGAGAGAGAAAGTAGACGCAAAAGCTTAATGTGTATTCAATAATGGTGCATAAGTTACAATCTGAAAATGTTACAACAATGACATTTCTCCAAGACTTACAAGGAATGAAGGTATTTATACCCTTATACAAATACAAAGGAAACAAACACAACAACATTGACTTTGACTTTATTAACACAATGACTTTGACTTTACATGAGAGTTTGACATTCCAGCTTTGACTTCTTGTACTTTGACCTTTAGTCTTCATGATCTTGTATCCAACATATATCAGCTCTAACAATCTCCCCCTTTGGATTCAAGATCATCACAAAAAGATTTATCAAATCAATCTCCCCCAGTAGTTGCATTGAAGAACTTTAAATCTCCCCGTTAAGCTCAATCAGATGATAGGTATATTCTTCAATAATTTCTTCAGAATTAACACAAGACTCTTCCAAACTTCGGAAAGAAATTATCTCTAGAATTAGCTCGACTTGCTTCAGTAAATAATCTTCAAAGAAAATTTCAGAAAATCAGCACATCTTCAAACAACTTTGACTTTGTTTGATCAATCTTTCAAACTCTCAAACTCTCAAACTTTGAACTTTATCTTCTTCAAATCGGTAACTCTGAAATTTCATTATCTTCTTCAATTCGTTAACTCTGAAATTTCTTTATCTTCTTCAAATCTGTAACTCTGAAATTTTTGATTCTGACATTTCTTTAAATCATCTTCCCCTTTTTGATGAAACAAGCATCGGTATCATCAAAACTTTCATTAAGAAATGTCTTTGACCATTTTGATGTGTCCAAGAGCCTCTGATTCGTTGCCAATTCAAACAATGTATTCATCCAGATCTTTGCAAATCTAGACAGAATAGGAATGTAACACCTAAATCAACAAATGAATCAGTTAAAATGCCTGTCAGTAACACAAAGTTACTATGTGTAACTGATACACATAGGAAAGGAGCTTTTTGATGTTCACTCCCCCAGGGCTTCCATCCAATCATCGTAACACCACAAAGGCAATTTCTATGAATGTTATGACAAGAAAACAAATTCCTTGTGTGTTCATGCAAGTGTAGAAAGAATTAAGCACGGATGATTGCTTTTAAGGCTCAAAATTGTGTAAACCACTGAGACAACAATAATTAAACACATACTCAATGTGCATGAATGAAGTGCGAAGGTGGGACAGACTTCCTTCTTTTTCAATATCCAAATTTTCCAAATGAAAATCAGATAGATTATGTGTTGCGTCCCCAGAAAAATATGAAACAATTTCTTTTTAAGAAGAAAATGAGTGGCTGGTTGGGTTTTAATCAAGAGTTGGCATGGGCTAGTTGCCTGTTTCAATAATGCTCACCAAGAATTGTGAAACATTAGTAATATGGCTGCCCGGCTCAGAAAGAGTTGGTTCAGAGTTCTGATATTCTTTTAACTTTGTTCTCACACCCTCTTTCTTTTAATCATTAAAGCTCACTGCTAACCAAACTCTCTTTTTCATTTTACCTCAACGCACAACCCACACTCATTTCTTTTTGACTCCTCACACTCAATCACTATGGATTAACTTCTTGGGTAGGAGACACTGGTAATCGTGACTCCATAGAAGTTCATTTTAAGTCCTAGCACAAAGAAATCCCATGTTCCTATGAAGCAAATGTTGCTCAAAATAGTTTAACTTGAACAGTTAAAGCTCAAATACAAGTCAGATGTTTGTATGCTCATAATATAATCATGAAGATATGAGCATTTTTAAACATTGAAGTATTTTTAAACAAGTATATTGAATGAATGAACATGAATGCAAAAGACTTGTTTGAAAATCTGACATTATATGAAAAATGATCATAATCAAATGATATAGCAATTAAAGCTTATGGTCAACAAAAAAAAAATTGATATTGTCTATATGAACCAAAGTATAGACATTCTTGAAAGAACGTTTCGAAATGAAATGACGCTCAAAATTCTTTGAAGTACAAGCGGGGTGTCTTACCATTAGAAAATATGTTTCAAATTTGAGACATGGTAAGAACATATTAAATAAAAATTCAAACCGGTGTGTATGAATACTTGAAAATATATAGAAAAGACAATACACAAGTAACTATCTTTGGAAACACAGGGTTTGTTCATCAATTAAGCACAATAAAAATGAAAAACATTTAAAATCACACTTCCAATTCATGAAAACCTTGTAAGAATCGGGAAGTGGTTTGAACATTTAAGAACATGTTTTCTTATGATTGAAAGTTGTCCTTCTTTCAACCATATATGAGAGTAAGATAAAGAATTATACCTTTTTCCATGCAGTCTTTCATCTCATAAAATCAACTGAAAAATCATAAAGATATAATCTTGATAGCGTTTCTCATTCTGCAAAAGTCTCAAAGTCATGTCAAAGCAACTTTTATTCACAAAAATTTAAAAAACATAAAGCAGTAAAACGATTAAAGTATGAGTTCTGATCAGAAATAATCATAAGTCATCACCTTTACTCCCCCTTAAATTATGCATCTAAAATATGTCAATGAAAAAACACATGATAGAGATCAGATACAACTCCCTTTTGAATTGTAGACCATCATATCTATCAGATGCAAAGTATTTCAGAAACGTATGTACTCCCTCTTTATGGTTGATTTCCTCATTCGAGTATTGGAGTACAATCTTTCATCAACACAGGAGTAAGGTCTTTTGATCACTGAAGTACGAGTCCTAAACTGTTGTGTTTAGAAGTCAAACTCTGTTGAAGTACGAGTTCTAAGCTGATTTACTTAGAAGCTTTGGTTCTCCTACTCCCCTTTGACAGTAGGTGCCTGCAACACATAATCAACTTTAAGCTTTGATACCCACTGGTATTTGGGTCCATGAATGTTAGTTGCAATTCGAATGGGAGTAATTGAATAACAACCATACCAGAAATGATCACTGGTCTTGTGAATAAGATCATGTGTACGACAATAAGAACAATAGTATTTCTTACCTGACAACCTGAATAATTGATCTTTCGAGTAGATATGATGTAACACCCGATTTTTCGTAAAGCAAGTTCCATCCTTCGTTGGTTATCTCTCCGCCTTCCCGCCTATCTTTTGAGTGGTAAATGTTGTGCTTTCGAACCTTGAGTTGACCCATGCGAGAATCTTGAGTTTCGACCTTTTTCGGGGCTCGGTACGTGTGGCACGATTGTGACTCGCGATAGTGACATGTGTCACTATCGCGTGGCACAATCGCCGGGGGTGTACCACCCGTGGTACATTCCCCACGAGAGTGCCCTCGCGATAGTGACAATGTCACTATCGCGTGGCAATGTCGCCCGCGGCCCCTGTCTCATAAAATGTCCGAATTCTCACCCTTTCTCCTCATTTCTGACTTCCATCTTCTTCTCTTTTCTCTCCCAAATACTAAAACCGAACCCTAACCCATTTTGATGGGGTTTCCTCCCTTGAACCACATGATTCTTCATCATCTAACTAGTTGGAACCTTGAACCACAAAACCTCCATCTTCATCTTCCTCATCAAGTTCATCGGTTGGGAGATCGGGTTGAAGTGTTGGATTGGGTGTTCTCGGAAGCCTCTTTGTCTTCAAGGGTAAGTTTTCTTGTATTAAGGTTATAAATGCTCCATTGGTGGTTTTTTAAGGTTCGATATCTCAAATCTCGGATTTGGTGGTTTTGAAGAAATTAGGGTTTTGATCTTGTTTGGGATCTTGGTTTTTTTATGTTTGGAGAACGTTTCCTTATGGTTGAAAATGGTTATTTATGGGTTGGAACTTTGGATCTAGGTTTTGGAAGTTTTCGGCTTGAGGATTCAACTGGTCTTCAAAAAAGCTCGTTGGGTAAAATCTAGATTTAGCCTAAATCTAGCAAGGTGAGTTCAAGTTGATTTGTGAAAACGTTGTACATGCCAAAATGTCTATTTTAAAGTGTTTATGTGTTCTACATGAATTTGTCAAAATGTTGGGTTATTTGCTAATCTTTGATTTTTGGAAGTATTTAACTTTACAAAGTTTGTATAATACCCACATTTAGGATTTTTGGGCATTTTGATAAATGTGTTTTGAGGTCTTATTACATAAATAGATCTTTGATCAAAGAAATACACTTTTAAATGTTTGTCGGGTTTTATGCATCATTCACGAAATGGAATGTCTTGTAAAGTATTAGTTGCACACTTATGCAAGGTACTTGAAAAAATGTTTATAGTCTCATTTTGTGATTTTCATTCTTATCAGCAGTTAAAGTTGGAAAATGCATATTTTGTGTTATGAGACATTTGGAAAAACTATAAGGGTATGAGTTCATTTGGAAAATGGGTTGTCTCAACTAATGTTGAGTTTTGAACTAATCTTACTGTTGGTTGTTGTGTTGGCATATCCGTTGGTCGAGTGCGTTTTATCGTACTTTTATTTGCATTTATCAATGAGTCAATTGGATTGCTAAGCCTGTGGTTTGGCATTGTTATTTTGATGGGGTTTTGGACAATTGTCCAGTTTTGGTAGTTCGACTTCGAGCCTTGTTGGCGTTATTGGATGAAGCTCGTTAGGTATCGGGTGCGATGTAAGTCCTACGAGCTGCACGTTAGGTATCGGGTGCGATGTAAGTCCTTCGTGCTGCACGTTAAGGTACCGGGGTGCGGTATAAGTCCTTCGTGCTCAAGTATTACGATATTAGATGAGGGGCTCGACATAGGAACCCGACGGGGTTGAACTCGAGTTTTCGTGGGTGTACGTTTAAAGTTACTGAGCCTGACATCTCTTGCGTGTACTTTTGTTTATATGACTAGTCATAACAACATAAAATGGGCTTACTTTGTGGACCGTCACATTTTATGGAATCGGGAATCCCCCGTCACCGAAAGGTGTTGTTTTTGGGTATTGAGTTTTATTATCCAAGTTTTCGGTGACGTTTTGTATTATTGGGTTTTTCCCTTGATTTTATGGGATGAGTATTATGTCACGCCCGTGTTTTGGGGTGTCTTGGGGTATAAGGTTTAACCGTATCTTCATAAATGGAGAGTTCAAGTTATATTTACGCTTTGAGTGAGTTTTGGGGTAAAGCTAACTTATAAATGGGCGGCTTACATTTCTATTATCATCTTTGTAGGGGTTGGGTTTGGAAAACGTCCAGATTTGTGTTCTTTGTTTAAAATGCATATTATTGGAAAATGAGTCGTTTTCACATGTAAGACGTATCATATTGAAGGACTACGATTTTAACTGCATCCTTTCTTTTAAACGATTATTTTATATATGTTGAAAACTCTTGAGCTCACTAGGCGTTAAGCCTAACCTTTTTATTTGTCGGCATGTGCATCAGGTTTCAAGGTTGGGAGTTGGTCCTAGCAATCCTATGAAGAGTTGAGCCTTAGCTTTGTGCAAATGTAAGTAGTTGGTGAAGTCTTCCACAACGTTGGACATAGTAACTATTATGGGGTTTTAGTAGCACCCGTCCTTATCAT
This sequence comes from Arctium lappa, assembly GCA_023525745.1. Lineage (NCBI taxonomy): Eukaryota > Viridiplantae > Streptophyta > Magnoliopsida > Asterales > Asteraceae > Arctium > Arctium lappa. Next base: position 115,539,586 of record CM042049.1, read on the forward strand.
AGACTTTTGTATAGAATGAATGGTTGTATTGAGGTTAAGTCATAATTTGTGGTTGAAGATGATTTATTTATTGATGTATTTAGTAAATTTTAAATAAGTTGCTATTTCCAGATTCGAGGGTGTTACATATGATCAGGTTTACCTTTACGCACATTGTTCTTCTTGGCTTTGTGTGTATGTACACATGATTTCTTTCCTTTCAGCTCATCTTTCTTTTCATCGTCAAGCGATTTCACCTTCCAAACCAGTTCTTCTTCTTTGTATCTTCTTCTTCTCCTTCTTTGTGTACCTGAACCATCTACATTTTCATCAAAGAAAATGTTAGTACTACGAATCTGATCATATGATTTAACTGACCTTTTTGAAGAAACAGAAAGCTCTTTAAGCTTTGAAGCAAAGCTGTCTCTTTCTTTAACAAGAAGATCAATCTTCGTCTCAAATTCAGACTTCGTTTTCTTCTCATTCAGAACACATTCAGACAGTTCAGATAACTTCTCAGTAAGCTTCGTTATCTCTGCTTCAAACAAACTTCTTTCTTCATCAAAATCCTTCTCAACACTCTTTCTTCCATCAGACATTTCTTTAAAAAATTCAACATTCTTCTGTTCTATTGCCTTCTTTTCTTTTGCAAACTTCTATCTTTCAAGGATGATTACTTTCTCAAAGTCAGATACTTGTTGAGAAAGCTTTATACATTTCAGCTCAACTTATTTCTTCTCATCAGCACATTTTTTGAAAAATCTGAGAACTTCTTTGCAAATGATTTCTTTTTAGTCTCAAACTCGGATTTATCTTTAGCAAGCTTTTGCTCCAAATCAGATATTTTCTTTCGAAACTCAGCATTAGCATCCTTCAGACTCTTAATCTTCTCCTCATAACTTTCAACGGATGCTTTCTGGATTTGGATAATATGATCTTCCAAGTTAAAGATTTTTCTTGTCAGCTCTGTGTTCTCAGCTTCCAAACTTAGTATTTTCTCATCATTCAGCCCATAAGTTTGTTTCAGAAGATCTTCACTAATTGTCTTTAATTCACTAACTTCTTCTTTCAGTATGTTGCTTTCATCATAATATTGTATTGTTTTGTCTTCTTCGAGTAGAACTCAACAGATAAAACAAGATTTTTGTTCTCTAATTCAAGCTTTTCAATCTTCGCTTCAACATCAGAAAAATATCCCATCTTGGATGAGAAATCAGCTTGATAAGAATGATCGTTCGTTTAGAAAGTCGAAGTATGAAACTGGCGCAAATCTCAGAAACTCACTAATACTTTGCGCTAAGAGAAACTGGCGAAAAACCCTGAAATGCGCTAAAGGCAGTTAGTGCAAGAGATGATTTGCGCTAAATGAAGATGGCGCAATACTCAGATATTCGCTAAGGACAGATGGCGCAAGTAGGTAGCGCAAGAAGATGTTTGCGCGAAGAGAAGGTGGCGCAAACTAGAGATTTGCGCGAAGAATTGATGGCGAAAAACTTGGTGAAATTCTGACTTTCGCTCTAAACACTTAGCCCCTGATGAACAGATTGATGTTGGCGAAAACTTTGATGAACTAGCGCAAAAAAAAAAAGATGTCTGGCGAAAACTCAAGAAACTTCTAATTCGATTACAGACATAAATTTGATGAATTATGCCCTCTCAGATACGATCGAAACTTGTTTTCTTACAACAAATAACAACCAATTCGAACCAAATTTCACAGAATCAAAAATTTACAAAACGAACAGTACGCTTTTATCGAACAGTTCTAAACCACGGAAAATCCTAAAATTGATCTTCAAAAACCGATTTTCTTGCAATTTGGTGTGAAACAAACTCGATCTACCAGTGATTGCGATTCCAACAAACCAAGTTTCAAGAAAAAATGAATCAAATTTCAGTAAAAATTTCTGAAAATTTCAGAAAATGAGATTTTCTTGATTGAGATCAAGAAAATCGATCAAATTTTCTGAATTAATAACAAATTCAGATTGAAAATTTGTTTCTCTCAAATCTCTCATATTCAGATTGGGCTATGATACCAATTGATAATCCAAGATCGGTCTAAATCTTTAGAGAGAGAAAGTAGACGCAAAAGCTTAATGTGTATTCAATAATGGTGCAAAAGTTACAATCTGAAAATGTTACAACAATGACATCTCTCCAAGACTTACAAGGAATGAAGGTATTTATACCCTCATACAAATACAAAGGAAACAAACACAATAACATTGACTTTGACTTTATTAACACAATGACTTTGACTTTACATGAGAGTTTGACATTCCAACTTTGATTTCTTGTACTTTGACCTTTAGTCTTCATGATCTTGTATCCAACATATTTCAGCTCTAACAGTTGTTATCTTCACCAAACCGGATGACGTCACTAAAGCCATCCTACCGGAACTTCTAACAAGCTCTACTCGCCACTCAGTTCCATCTAAGACCTGATATACATGTCGAAAAGAAAAAGTGTTAGGCTTAACGCCTAGTGAGTTAAAGCAGTTTTCGCCATACAAATCATAAAACATTTAAAACGAACATTTTCCTCTGAATAAGGCCATTCTAGAAACACTTATTATAAAGAGGCTTTATTTGCAAATCAAGTTACTTCTAATTTCCAAACACCCATTTTAAATAGTTATTCGACGTCCAAATTTCCCCAAAAGGCACCCACACGGTATTTCACCAAAAGACTCTTTGTGTAAATAAAAATGGTACGTTTCAACATCGAAGGCATGGGTAAGGGAATACCCGAAAATAACACCTTTCGGTGACGGGGGAGACCCGATTCCATCGAATGTGGTGGGCACACAAAGGTAAGCCACTTATCAATGTTCTCGAGTTTCACATAGAGTCATGGATCCCCGTATACGGCTCCCAACCGAGCTACCACCGCAAGATACCCAAATGACCCTAGTGTCTACTCGACCTCTAGATGAATGTCACCACAAAGTCACAAGTCTCCGTATCCGACTCACCATGGGCACCAACGCAAGACTTGGCTCCGTATACGGCTCCCCAAGAGCACCACCACAAGCTTACATAACAACATGACTTGGGGACCACTCATTAGACTCAAACATGGACATCAAACTCCATGATAAACATAATGACTCATATGCCTATGGATCCAATGCATTACAGTCTAAACATTACATGACTCCATACGAATGAACTGATGCATCTAAAACATGTAATAACCAACATTTGTGCAATAATTGCATTTCCATAAAACGCCCATAATGAGTTATTTAACTCGGACCACGTCCCAAAACTCATTAGAGTATAACTCAAGCCATAAAGCGTCTTAAAGAATTTGACACTCAAATTGAGTCAATATGGCTACATAAATTGATGTACAACTTTATCAAACATTCCTGAATTAAAAGGTATCCGCTCCAACAACTCATCCTTTTAAAGTCAAAGGACTCAAAGTTTTCAAATATAAATCTGTAAGTTGAGTAAAACCCCAAAGTGACCATATTTCCATGAACGTCCTTAAAACTCCCCAACTCACACTAATAATTCCATTTAAAATCATTTGTACTCCAAATCTTCCCATATTAGGGACCCAACAACACAATACCCAACTTCTTCAAATATTCAAGAAACATGTATGGTAGATCAAAATCCCCTTTTTGGTGACTCAAACACCTCATAAAATATTGTGACCCATTTTCAAGGATTTATAACTCAAATATATGTAGTGTACAAATGTTCACAAAACTTATCAAAATGAAGTAAACTCATGGATATACTTTTAAAACCCAAAATATATGCGTTTTGACATGTATATAGTTTTTCAAAGCAACTAGAACTCACATCGCTAGATTTAGACTAAATCTAGGTTTTACCCACAAATTTGAGTTCCTTTGAAGAGAAGATCTTGGATATTTCCACTAGCTCCAAGCTTTCTACAAATCCCTTACTACAAATACTCTCAAAGTTAAACCAAACCCTAAGGATACAAAAACAAGATGAAGAACACCAAACCCTAACTTTTAGATGTAAAGATGGGTAGATTACCTTGATTGCAAACCCTTGGATCCACCCAATATCTTCAATACACTTATTCTCTACTTGAAAAGCTCCAAAAGACGAGACTCTAGGTTCAAGAATCACTCAAATCGAATTTGGGAGGAGAAAATTATGAGAAAATGAGGTTAGATCCCAAAAATCGAGTTTAAAACTCTCAGACAGGTTCCCGCGGCTTTGACGCGACTTTCAAGTCGCGGGGCAAGTCACCCGCTTCCCAAAACTCAATTCAAGTGAGTTATGCGGCCTGGGCCGCGGCCCAGGGTCGCGTAACAACCCACAACACTCTAAAATATTGTTCTCTCACGTTTTGGTGCCTGATTCGATTCCCGATGGTTCCATTGTAAAACTCACCTGATTTCTTGATACCTTTACGCTCCAAGATTCAAACGACTCCCGTATTACCATCGATGTGAAATTCTAAAATTACAGGTGTTACAATCTTCCCCACCTTGAAAATGATTGCGTCCTCGAAATCTTAACCCGGAATCCCCAAAACTCCACGGGGCACGGGGCATTAATAACGAATCCCAATCTACCAAAAATGCATCACACTCAGAATTTGGCTCCTTAGCCGAAAAACATAACTCTCGTTCTTACTAGCAATCCTTACCAACAGGTAAGCATTGGTCAAGGGGTACCACACCCTTTTTACTTCACAATGCATTCTCACACATACATAGCAGGGTTACGAGAAGTGGTTCCACCATCTTATTGGGCAATAACAATTCTTCCCATAGTCTTTCACCCGAAAGACTTGGGCGAATTACTTGATCTCCGAACCTTCAACTATTCCTTGTTCCACGAGGTTTTGTGAAGAGTCGCCGACCTGCCGATCTCCATACATTCGAAAGATGCCCTCTCGATTCGCGCCTTCTGGTAGATTCCCTTTGAACCCCCAATTAAGAGTCCGGGTTAAGAACAACCCTACGGATGGCCCTTGCCACAAGACTCTCTAACGAGGACCCAATCCTAGGGATACCGATCTTGGGTAAATCCAAAGAAGTTTTTCCTGTACGTTCATCACAAAATATTTCTAGATATCTTACAACTCTAAGATCATTCCTAAGACCACCACTGATCTAAGCTTAGCTCTCGCCCAACAAGCTACAAGGAAAACCTAACACACTAACAAAAGATAAAAATCACTATCAAATAAAGGCAAGATCCTAAACATGATCCACCAACAAGATCACTAAGGTTCCCAACCTTTCTTGGAGCTGACAATCCTCCAAAATTCCCACAATCCTTACGGCGCTTACAACTTAGCTTTATCCCTTGACTAGAAGGTCCCGCTAGGCTCCTAATTGACTGCACTCCAACCTATTTACTTGGTCGCACCAGACCAAGTATCGTCACCACTTGAAGGTTGTTTCAACTTATCATAATAGAGGGTGTCCTATCTTACAATACGCCAAAATCTTAAGTCTAGGAATTGGTTGGGTCTGCAATTCCGCGATAGCCTCGAGTCGACCAACTCGTGGATTCATTAACTCTTAAAAGTCTCGCTTAGCGAGGTCTTCCAAAACGTCACGCAGATCTTCCTTGCGTTCTATGACCAATTACTATCTAGCGCTTATCTTATTAGCTCCTATAGACAACATCTCGAATTCTTAGTGGTCGCTAACTAACGACTCCTTCTACGGTTACATGTGGAAACATTTTCTTGATCTTTCTAAGCTAACCGACACTCGAATCACCTCAAGAAACATCCTCTAACACTTTTAAAAATATCCTCCCTATATATATATATGGTCCAGTTAATTTGTTAACCACATTTTTTGTGTTAACTTTATACACCAATACAAGCCATTGATCTTGGAAATCAACGGTTGAGAGATTTTTTTTAAAAAACCTTATTAAATGCACAATTGATGAAAAATGGGGAATGAACCATAATGATAAGGGTATTTTGGGAAAAAAATATCAATGAAATATTATGTCTTTATTCTCTCTCAATTAATGTTTCTCTCAAAAGAATCGTAACCCCCGATTCTATATCAATTAATGAGTTATGTTCTTTGTTCTATGACATTTGAACATAACGTTTTAAAATGAACAATATGTGCATTCTTGATCTATCCCATATGAAGATGATGTTATAAAATCAACAGTATGTCCACACATCATTGATATCGCATGCACTCATGATATGAACACGTATGAAAATTACCTTAATGATATGTTCAACTAGAACAATAAAACATCAGTTACGTGCAACACATGTGTTCATACACATTTGACAGTCCAAGACCAACTTTTTAAAATTATGTATAATTCACATCAGTTACGTGCAACACATGTGTTTACAAATGTTCAATATGTTCTTTAAGAATCACATTACATATTAAACATGACAATAAATACGTACCACCTACTACTCATCTTGTATCTATTGCAACATGGTCAAACTAACAAAAATAAAGGAAGTCTTTGTAGAGTTAACTTAACTAGATAATAAAATTTAGATTTTTGGTGTTTCTTTTGATAGGTTATTAGTTTGATTCCCGCAAGACCACTACAAATTTTTCTATCTGCTCTACAAGGTTCAATGTGATAAGTTGAGGTGCCTACAAGTTGACGTGGACACTCAAGGTTAATGAAAATAAAAATAAAGGTTAACATCATTTCATTTAGAGTAAACTACAATTTTCGTTCTTGTGGTTTATTGTTTATAACTTTTTGTCCTTGGTCTTTCAAATTTGTTTTTTTTTCGTCATTATGGTTTTCATTTCTTTTCGTTTTTAGTCCCTGAAACTAACTCTGTTAAAAAAATCAATTAAATCAAGGGTATTTTTGTCTTTTTACATTTTAATATGATTTTCTATTAAAAGATTAAAACTCACCCAATAAGAACGTGTGTATTATTCTAAATCATTCCGGTGATCATTTTCATCTTCTCCAGTGACCCTTAACAGAAGCATTGGGTTGTTTTTCTTCTAAATGGGTGAAATTAGGAACAAACAAAAACCACAAATTAACAACATTCAACCTATGAATTAAGGAACACTCAACCCTTAAAATAAAGAACTTTCAACACAATAACTAGGGGATTACAACACCGGCCTGGTTTACGAGATCAACAAAATACACAAGTTTAAGTGCAAGATCAACATCAAAAGAGATCACTGAGATTTAGGGTTCTTCTCCACCTTGTGGTGGTGACGCCACCGTATATAACTCCACCAACACCGCCCAAAAATGCCATCTTTGACGGCAATTTCCGAATCCAGAACCTGGAAACTAGTAAAAGGGTGGTACAATTGCATCCTCATAAATAAAGAGACACCAACTTCAGGGGAATTAGCGAGGGCAAGTGAAGGTTGTGATATGATGCAGAGATTAGTGCTTCCTTTGCTTCCAACAAGAACTAATACAACAACAAACTTTGTTACGACTTCAACTATAAGCATAAAAACAACAAGAAACTTCAATATCTCACGATGACAAAGCGACATCAAAAGAGACGTCTTTCTTCTTTGGTAATGCCTTTTTCTCTGGTCAAAATTCAGAAAGACCCACATTGTTCATTGTCACTAGCTATATTCATCATCATTATTAAAAATCTGAAAGCAACCAACAACATGCAATCGAGTTTGAGAAACGGAAAAACACGAGATCAACAAGGAGATCACGAGATGAAGAACCCTAAATCTCACACCTGAAATTTGCAAATCAGAGAGGGGTAGACTACAAAAAGGTTTCTTTTGATAGCTAGGTTATTAGGGACGATGATGGCTAAACAATGGTAGTTGTCGGCGAGAAAATGGTCGTCGGAGGGGAAGGGAGCAGTTTTCTTAGAGGGATGGGGTTGCAATACAATACAAAGTATATTATTCTTTATTTAATAAAAATAAGAAATTAAAATATAAAAAAGGCAAAAAGACCAAATTATCCTTGATTTAATGGACAATCTATTACAGAGTTAGTCAGAGGGACGAAAAAAATAATAAAATAAAAATCATAGTGACGAGAAAATCAGAATTTAACGTCTAGGGACAAAAATAGTTATGAACAACAAAGCACATGGACGAAAATCGTAGTTTACTCTTTCATTTACGATTATTTTTTTCTCTCGTAAATTAAATTACTTGTCCTTTTTTTCCTTTATGAAAGAGAAGGAAACCATCGGCAATTTAATAAAAAATGAAAAACAAGTGTACACCCACTCAAAAGCATTTCCATGCATAAATATGAGTCAAACTTCATGTATGAAATGGGACTCCCACGCAAAATTACATGTGATTCGATTTGTCATGCTATAAAAAGTTTACGTGTCCGTTTAAGTCGAAGGTTATAATTAAAAAATTGTTCGATAAGTTTTCATATATATATACATCATCAATAAACGAATGACAATAATTACATATTTTAAACTTTCATTTTTTACGTTTTTAAAAAATGTTTTTTTTCCTTTCTTTTGTAATTTGTTTTACTTTATGCACATGCCAGAACTTTAAAATTATATGATTGACCATTGACCATCAAACACGAGTTCAATAAAATATAGGTTTTTAACTATATTTAATAAAAGATCATGAAATAACTCTAACGCATCATAATCATATTCATAGTTGTCATGTACATGACTTTTTTTGTTCCATAAATTAGTCGAATATGATGTAGATCATCTTTAACTGATTTCATATATATCAAGAAGTTTTATTTATGTTTAGTTGCAAAATGATGGTTGCTTCTAACTGGATTTGTCAAAGTAGCCAAAACATTATCAAATAACCTAAAGATATAAATTTGAATCTCATACTTGTTTCTTGTTGACTGAAGTAGCAACAATCATTAATAAGTGAAAAAATTTCCCCTGCTTATATATATGATAATCAAAAACTTCTAAAAAGAATAAAAATAGGATCGTTCTTCTAGCTATGTTCGTGAGTGCATAAACTCAAAATCTCGATGAAAATGAAGCAATTTTAACTTTAAACGGTCAATTTAAGAACACATAAATTTAAATTTAATTTTTTATTGAAAAAAGAATTATTTTTTATTATACAATTTTATCATATATTGTTATTTTTTTAAGACCAAAAGATATTTATTTTTAGAAAAATATTTGAGACACATGATTATGACTATGAAGACACTAATTAACCACACAATGCTATACTTTTGAAGAAAAAAAATTACTACTTTACAAGGAACATGATACTTTTTTCTTCTTTTAAAATAAGTAAAGACAACCACTTACTCCCTCCGTCCCAAAATAAATGTCTACATTTCTATTTATGTTTGTCCCAAAATAAGTGTCCACTTTCAAAAAGTAGATAGCTAAATTCTCACATTTACCCTTAATTAATGCACAAATACATAAGAGTTGTGAAGAAAAAGAAACATTAAATAAGGGTAAAGATGTCATTTGATACCAAAAAGGGTAATAATTATGCATGTCTAAAACTGTGTGCCAAGTTAATTGTGGACACTTATTTTGGGACGGAGGGAGTATTATTTAAATAAATCTTCCAGAAAAATGTAATAGTTTTTTGGAAAGACAATCAGACATACAATTTTGTGCCCAACCTATAGTGGCCTTTACAAAATAGAGGTCAAGACATGAGTCAGCACTCCATTAATTTATTTATATTTAATTGTTCTTTTTATCCTTTTGAAAAACTATTGGGTTTTCATTTTGTCTATAATTTGTTTTTATTTGTAATTTTTGTGTAAACTAAATGATTCTTACATTGGCAGTGAAGTTGGATTGGATAACTTGTGGCATTTAAATTATCCACTATAGTAATGACAGTTAATAATCTTGATTTAAATGTTGAATTTTGAATTAACAGGGTTTATGTTTAATGATTGATATATAAACTATACCGAATTAAAAGTGATCACAAATATATTTAGTTCATGATTATCTATACGGTAAAAGAAAGAATATATAATGAAGATAATCTAAAGTAATAAATTTGTAAATCATAACCGAATAATCAGAGTAAAAAATGTATGAATTAAAACGAATATTTAATTAATTAAAAGTATTATTAAATGAATAATAATTGGAGGATTGACCATACAGATAATACATACATGACTCCACCACTCAATAATCATATGATTTGTTTCATGTCCTTTTTCTAGCAGTCCATTTTTTCTTCCCTTCTTTGAAATCACCAGACCCTACCCATCTTCACTCAACCTCTTATTTTTCAGTTCTCTTCTTTTACTCAATGTCAACAAAATTATGGTTGTTGCTTCTCCCCAAATGTTCTTGAAAACCTTAGATTTTTTTTTATATTCTTTGCAATTTCCAATATGGATTGAATCATCCACACATCAAGAATCTGTGTTCTTCAGAACCCAGGTAAAAAAAAATCAACTTTTTGATTATTTATCAATCAATTTCTCATGGTCTGTGTGTATTGGGTAATGAAATACAATCAAGTTACCAAAGATAGTACTTCTTTTAATCATGTTTAGGATCTTTGATAGTATTTGTTAAATTTGGAATTTTCTTTTAGCTATTTGGGTTGACAAATGGGTTCCAATTGGCAACCAGTTCTTGCTGAAAATGGAATAGGAGCACATAATTAAGCTGTTCATTGACCTAAATAAGTCAACCCTACCCCAACCAACCCCACATATAACAGTCCTTAAGGCATAATGTGAAAAGAAATGAATTTTGTCACAAAACATAATTATATATAGGAAGAAATTGTACAAACTCAGCATGTTGCTCATGTGTTTATATATCTATATCCACCTACCTTGTATCTTGTATTCTTTCTGAACTTCTAGAAAGAAGGGTTTGATATTTTAGTTGTAATGAACAAATATGTTTTTCATTATTGTAGAAAACTGCCATAGAAAAAGAGGGGTTTTAGTTTAAAACCGATGAATTCTCCATCCGCCGAGGGGAAATTGCATCAAAGCTTAACCAGAAACAGGACTATGGAGAAAAAAGATGATACATGTTTGCATATTGCTATTAGGACAGGAGATATGGGTGTAGCTTTTGAGATTCTAAGCAGTTATGAGGAACAAAAGTTGTTAGAATTGCTGTTGAAGAAGAATCAATCGGGTGAAACCCCTCTTTATGTTGCTGCTGAATATGGGTGTGTGGATTTGGTGAGAGAGATGATCAAGAATTATGACTCTGAGGCTGCAAGTATTAAGGCCAAGAATGGCCTTGATGCCTTCCATATAGCTGCAAGACAAGGAAATCTTGGTAAGAATATGACCATAAGTTATTTTTTTTTTCTTTCGTTCCTTCTTTTCTATCTGTTAAATACTAATGAAATATTGTGTGGGATATACTGCGTTCGTTTGATCTGGTTTTGTTTACTAATGAAATAAGCTCAAAGAGTTGACAAAGTACATAAAGCTTGAGACTTGCTTTCAATAGGTATCAAGTTTGAATTAATCTAACAAAGTAACAAGTGTTGTCAATTTCTTTAAAGATGCATCCAAATATCTTAAAGTTTTCCTGGATCATGTGAAAAATGGTGCTTTTTTAGGTGCAATATACTAAAAATGCGATTGAAATTCTAGGAAAAGAGGCACGGGTTGATCTTTGAGGTTGAATGGACCAAGCTAAACTTCATGATTGATATGGAAAGGTTTTGGAAATAATTTGACAACATAGAACTTTTTGGCTAATTCTGTTAAATAGAAAGGGGTTGATTGCAACAAAACCCACCTTCTGAATATGGAAAGTAATAGATCTGAATTGAAAAATCCAAGTGTAACCCTCTTTTTGGAAAGGAGGGATGAATTGCCTAACTTTTGTGTCATCAACAATTTGTTGATCGTATTAGTTCCATATTTGGCATGAAATTCCTTCATTAATGCTTAATCTAAAGGTCAAAGCTTTCAAACATTTTTGATCAAGACCCTTTTTGGTGCAATGTTTGTCAACAAAAACTGGGATTGTATGCATAGAAATTCTTCAACCTCTGCAGATGATTTAAAAATAAGTTGAGTTGTTGTAACTTGTTTATGCCATTTTCTCGGTTATCAGTTCTTTATGATTGTACCATTTTATGATACAATCACCCCTTCGGTTTTTTCTCATATAAGATCAATTGTACCCACGAAATAAAAATGTTTCGGAATCCAATTTTTTTATGACTTATGGCACTCTGTTTTTAAGTCCAAATATTTGATATAAAATGGTTCTCAAGATTTGATTCAATATTTAATTTCAGAGGTGTTGAAGGTTCTTATGGAAACACATCCAGAGCTTTCAATGACTTTTGATCAAACAAACACGACAGCATTGCACACTGCTTCAGAACAAGGCCAGATTGAGGTGGTGAATTATCTCTTGGAGAAAAATAGTAGCATGGCTAGTATTGCCAGAAGCAACCTTAAAACTGCTTTACATTCTTGTGCAAGAAAGGGCCATTTAGAGGTTGTGAAATCACTTTCACAGAAAGTCCCCGGAATTGTTGGTAGAGCTGATAAGAAGGGACAAACGGCTCTTCACATGGCGGTTAAAGGACAGAATGTTGAGGTTGTTAAAGCACTTATCGAAGCAGATAACGGATTGATAAATATGGTTGATAAAAAAGATAACACTGCTCTACATATAACTACAAGAAAGGGTCGCACACAGGTATCTAAAGGTTATGTCTATCATGATTCATGCATCTGTTCAAGAAAAATGGTATATGTTGACTTTAAGGTCAAAAGGACAACTTCCCAGATTCAAAACTCATATGGATTTTTGTCAAAGATAGAATCATAGAACACCCAAAGTTACCTACTTTCAAGATTTATTATAAATAATTTTGTTGGGAAGTTAAAAGAACTCATATCAAGTTATCAACTTTGATGTTAGAAGTGGTTTGACCTGAAAAGTCAAAAGGGTACTATACTTCTTACTGAAACAAATGGAGTAATCTTGTTTTCCATGGTACTTAATTTGCAGATTGTTTGGGCATTGCTAAGTTACAAGGAAACAATCAACAAAGAAGCCATTAACAAATATGGGGAAACAGCTCTTGACACAGCTGAGAAATTCGGGCAATCAGACATCGCGATCATCTTACAAGAACATGGAGTTCTGAAGGCTAAATCCATGAAACACACACCTCCACCTTTAACACCCACTGCCCGAGAATTGAAACAAACAGTAAGTGACATCAAACACGGAGTTCATGATCAGCTCGAGCACGCACTCAAAACTCAGAAAAGAGTAAAAGGAATCGGAAAACGTATCAACAAGATGCATCTTGAAGGCCTCAACAACGCAATCAATTCCACCACAGTCGTTGCTGTTTTGATTGCCACTGTTACTTTTGCTGCAATCTTTCAATTGCCTGGCCAATATGTTGATGATTCAAGTCATATTCCGCCTCACTTTTCTCTGGGAGAAGGAAACATAGCTTCAAAACCCGAGTTCATTGTTTTCTTGATCTTTGATGCTCTTGCCCTCTTCATATCACTGGCGGTGGTGGTTGTGCAGACATCGATTGTGGTGGTGGAGAAGCGGGCAAAGAAGCAGGTGATGGCAGTGATTAACAAGCTAATGTGGTTGGCCTGTGTGTTTGTTTCAGTAGCCTTTCTTGCACTTTCTTTTATCGTTGTGGGAAACGAGAAATGGTTGGCAGTTGGGGTTACAGTTATAGGGTCAGTGACATTGGCCTCCACACTAGGAACTATGTGTTATTGGGTTATTATGCATAGAATTGAAGCCAGCAACATAAGGAGCCGGAGGCTAGAGAGGAGTAACAAGTCGCTCTCGGGATCAGTGTCAGCAGACTCGGATTCGGAAAATGATGAGTTCAAGAAACTCTATGCTATCTGATCATAATAATGCTGTATGTTTACATCTTTTTTTAATTAAAGTCATCTTTTTTTTTTTTTCTTCTGTTTATCTTGGTTCTTAAAAGAGCTAATGACCACTTCATATGTATATATATGTATCCAAGACTTTATATAATTTAAGTAGCAGAAAATTGCACCAGCTCCCTATTTGACTATTGGGGTTGCTCTAATACCACTGTTTGATGGAAAGTTAACTGGCTCCTGAACAGGGACTTCCAATTTGAGTTAGATTCAAAACATGTCAGCATGTTGTTGATGGGTGGCTTTATTGTCATTGCTCAAATTCTAGATGGACTTATTGTTAAGGACAAATTTGGTAAATATCTCAATAACAGATGGTCAAGTGGTAGGAAAACATACTGGTGCCCTCACTGACCTAATAGATAAATAACAAATTTCCCCTGTTTTTGGTCTAAAGTACAAATTTTTTTCTTATTTTCAAAAACGGCCCTTTATGGCTCGTATATATATAATTGTAGTATAAGTTTTGATGCAAATAGTACAATTGGCAAGAGAGATGGTTGAAAGGACAAAATGGCTAATGAGCCAAAAGGATCCATTTTGGTGCTCCTATCTACCACAAATTGCTTTCTTCTAGCTTCCTAACATCTAGAAAAAATGCGTTCATATGGGTTTGGGACAAATCCATAGGAAACTAAGAAGACCTTGGATCCTAGACCATGGACCTGACTAGATGGTTCATGGGTTTGAGTCATGGTTTGCTTAATAGGGAAGGATCCATAGCTAGTGGTTGGTGCATATGGGCTGCATAGTGAATGGATAAACTCTTATTCGTGATCGGATTGTCGAATGGATGGTGTGTTTACATACAAGTGAATACAAGCAAATATAAGTGCTTAAAGCAACAGTTGCTGCTTTGGCAAAAGCTGTCATTGCTTAAAGCAAAGATAGCCACTTTAAAGATCAAAATCACATTCATGGGTCCTTTTATGCTTAAATCTACACTCATACTCTTTAGTTTAATTTTAACTTATAAGTAAAGGATTGTTAGTTGATGTAATGATGTTGACTCTGCAAAAATATTTGTTTAATCTGTCAAGTAGATGACTTTGACCTTTTTAATTATGAAGAATGACCTGAATGATTAACTTGATACAGAAGATCTTTCCTCATTTTTTTGGTAATCATGGTAAACAACTTTTGACTAACTAAATTTACCAGGTCCATGTCTAACATCCACACTTTAACCGGGTGAATCTCCTCCTTCCGAAGGCACACATGAGCCATAAACAGGAAACTGATAGCACCCAAACGGAATTGAACCCATGATCTATCCTGATTCCCAGAACCAGAATTCCTGGATCCAGATCAATGATGCTATAGCGGCTTATATATCATGCAATAAAAGTTGTACGTTGTTCTAGATCAGAGAATTTGACTCCTAAAAAAAAGGCTAACCTTCTTTTTAAGTAAAAGAAAAGAGAAAAGTTATAACAGATTCCTCACTTTTATGCACTGTACAAGATATCAGATGGGTTGTGGTCTAGTGTACTTCATGTAAAAGATGTACATGGTGGTAAAAGTGACCTAGTTTTAACAGTCCCCATATGACTATCAAGTTCTATTTGAAATCAATCAAATGTTATCAATATCTTATAATAACAACAAAATAGAGAATCTTGTGGATGTATTGTAATTGTCATGAGATAAAATGTGAAGCAAGGTGAAAATTAATTCATGACAAAAACCTAGAAATAGAAGTATGTCAAAGCTACTTTTCTTTATCACTCTTCTGACCTCTTTTTCTTCTTTTCACAGAATCCTTTTCTTCTTCTTTTTTCTTTTTCTCAGTCAATTAGAAGAATTCATAAATCACACTAAAAGATTAGTTTCCAAGTTCTTTTTTGATGATAACAAGTCTAAAAAAGTTACAAGTGTATGAAATGAACCCTCTAAGATCAGTCACAGATCGTCCCAAATGCAAGTTTCTATCTTTATTGCATTAATCATGTTTTGAGCACTTCATCACCATGTTTTGATGCACTAACGGCAGGACAGTTAAATTATACTATAGACCTCAAGGTGCTCAAATCTTTAACAGATTTCTTGAAGTAAAGATGTCAGTAAGCTTTTTCATGGTGATGAAGGGAACTAGTTTTTGATGATTAGCACCACTTCTAAAGCAAGACTTTGAGGTGGAGTGGTGCTATGCTAACACATAAAGGTAAAAGCTGAGAACTTTAAACTGTAGGTGTTAGTGGGTCCCTTTTTCTTGCTATGAGAAATGCCTTTGAATGCATGGCACAGATTTAAATTTCTTACATGTGATCTTATATTGGAGTCATTATCTGCTTTGTGTAAAAGATGCCTTTTTATACTTTCTTGCAGTTGTAGTTACATATACAGAAAGAGGGCAGGATTTTAATAATGAAAATTTGATGCTGGAGTTTGTTTTAGGATTTTTCTTTTCTTTTTTGAAACTTTTGAGTTTAGATATTCGAACCTAGTACTCCTTCGGTTTTGATTGGACACAGTTTTAGGGACGCATCTAACTATTTGTCAAATAACTAAAATGTTCTTAGAGAAAATACAATCTTATTAACCCAAACCATTGTCTTCCATTTTGATTTTAATGATGGCAAAAAGGGCAATGGTGACTTGAAAACTTGCTAAAATGGGGAAGATGCAGTTTTTGGGGATCATTTTGAAATGAAATTTTTTGTGGTTTTCATGGGTAGGAGTACCTTTCAAATTCAAATTTGGCTCAAGATTTATGAGTTTTTTCTTTTAGATTTTCAATGTGTTTCTATTATTGATACTTTTACATATCATTGTCTATAGTTGTCAATTTTTTCAACATGAAAATTAAGTCTGGTCAATTTTGACAGATAACAAGGTACTCCTTTGACGCATTTGAATCGAGTATGGCCTTTTCTAGGATGAAGCAATATTCCAGAAGTACATTGTATTATTGTACAACTTAATGCTGAAAACATATTAAACATTTATAACAAAATGTGAAATGATTTTACTCAAATGGTTGGACTTTCTTGAGATGTAGTGGTTTTGAGGTTCAAGAGAAGTGTCAATGAATGGGCATCAAAGTTTCAAGGGGATTAAATGTGAGATGATAAAAACTTTGATTTGTTTTATGTATAGACAAAATTGTGCTTATTGAAGATTTGAAAGTAAAATATCCATAGTATTTGACCAAATAATGGTTTATTTGATTTCATTATATATGTCCCATAGATATATTATATATTATAAATAAAGCAATATCTGGGACACCATATGATAATATCTTTTGAAAACAAACAAAAGAATAGCTTCTTGAACATTGATTATTACAAGGTACATTTTATGAAACAGAATGTGGATGAAACACAGATTCATTCAATGGGTTTCTTGAATTTAAAACCTGTTGGGATTTCTTACAGTGATCAATGGCTGCTTCAATTGAACCTTCAAGCTCTGAATTAGCATTGCTATTCCTCTTGAACAACTGTACCTCGTAAACCCCATTAGAATAATTAAAAGAAGACGATGAAGATGATGAAGCAGAAGCAGAAGCAGAAGAAGAAGATGAAGATGTGGCAGTGGAAGAAGGTGAACACTTTCTCTTAATTGCCCCTGAAAAAGACTTCCTATGGCTGCATCCACTATCAAAACCATCCTCATTATTCCCCTGTTCATCAATACCCTTTAGGACATTTGCCAATGTTGGGTATTTTCCTGTTTGAATTTGCCCAAAACCACTTTTCTTGGTCACTTTCAAGTACTTCCCCAAGAAATGCTCATCACCATCTTGTTCAACTACTGCTTGTTTGGCACAAGAAGATCCATCAGAACCACAACCAGATTTGTTAAACAAAGATTTGAGATAAGCTCTTGAAGCTCTGAGCTTTTGAGTTATTGATGAGTGCTTGATTAGCCTGAGCTTTTTGGACCATGGGCAGTAGTACTTTTTTGGGTGATCACCGATGAATCCTGTTAATTCTGTAGACCATTCAAAGAAGTATTCATCTGGGTTCAGTTCAGTACTGACCCTGCAAGATTCAGCAGGAGATATACTGCATGATTGAATCATTGGAGTAGAGATAGTAATGAACTCTTCTTGTTCAGCTTCTACTTCTTTGAATGTGGCATTCAGCAGAAGCGATTTCACCATTTGTACGCGAGGAGGGAGATGAAGAGGAAGTAATTTTCCTCTATAGAAGAGCTCATCAGCAGGGGAGACACTGCTCATTGATCCTCCTCCATCTTGAACAATGGAAGAAGCCATTTGAAACTCAAATTCTCTGCTTTTTGATGATGAATTTGAATTTGAATATGAATGTGATGATGAGCTTACTTCCATATCTATGAACTCTTCATCTTCATAATTGCAAGATAAAAGATTTGCAGCCATTTTATCTGTGTGTGTTTTAGGTGTGTTTTTGAGTGAATATGAGGAGGGTGTGTCAAGAAGACTGAAGAGCATCATTTAAAGAAGAGAAGGTGCCAAGTTAGAAAGTTATGAGATATAAAATGGAGAAATGTCAGATTTCTTGTTATTTTCAAGTAAACTTTTCTTGAATGCTCCCAAACAAGAAAGTGTGGTTAAGAGAGAAGAATGGCCCCTCTTTCCACATTGACCATTGCAAGGAAAGGGTTGTACCATGTGCTAATCTTGTTGTACACCAAGTATGTAAAGATAAAAAGAAGAATGAAAACACATGATTTATTATGAATGATGATTCATTACCTACCTTCAGAAACAAGAATGAAAACACATGATTTATTCACAAACAAGAGGGACATATGTAAAGACTTTAAATTATAACATCTCTTGTTGTTTGGAGCAGGTACAAGTTTCTAATGCACAAGTACAACACTTCATTGCTACCTTCATCTTGAAAGGGTATTTGTAGGTGAACAAGGCTACATGCAAACCATCAAGTGTTTAGCAATCAAGGGTGTAGCTCTCACCCATATGAATAATTACACAAATGGTATCTCATGACTTGTACTTTATGCATATAAAATTTGTACATTGAATTAAAGAAAGTATGTGGTATGGTGAAACTTGTTGATATTTGGGAATTTAGTAATAATAAAAAAATAAAAATTGGGGGAAATGCCCATTTTCCCATACACCTTGGTTTTTAGCATTTTCATATTTCTATAGACATGGTCTGGATAAACCCTTCATGGGTCTCCACAAATTGACTTGGTCAACATATGGGTTTATTACCTTTTATCACAAGATTCGAAAATTATACCCTTTTTTAGGTCACCTTATTAAAAAAAATTAAGCTTGAAATTACTTCTTTATTTGTCGCCTATGTTATAATTTAATCATGTTCGATTTTGGTCTATAGTATTTCGTTATCATTAATAATAACTGGTATTTTAAAACTACAATTGATGCTTTCATTTATAATTTCGAGCAATAATTTACAAGTCTAGGGTTGCAATTACTTTCTGGTCCCCACTTTCTCACTGAACATTTTGAATTTGAATAATAGTATAATAATAATAATAATAGAGTTGGGAACAATAGTTAATAGAGTATATGAAGCAGAAGATAACATCATCATGCATAATGCCTAGCTACGCTATTTCTTTCATAAAGAATAGTAATAGTCCAAAAGTATGCATAATTTCTGCATTTTTTTTGTTTCTATGTCTCTCTAAGTTAATCTTTCTCCCTCTCTTTCTTACATTTGGATCCTGTTAAAAAAGGAGTAGAATTACCATTTACTTCATCTTTAAAGCAGGGTAATGCGAGAATCTGATTCAGCTTGCACACACCTCAACTACTGTCCCATGGGATCTATAGATAACAACAAAAAAGATCTCCAATAATCTCAAGTTGGTGACCTATGAAGCGTAATTAACCTACAATCTTGACTTTATTACTCTACTCAATTAAATTAGAACCTATAAATCACACATTCATTTTTTTTTTCTTAATAAAACATTAATGGCAACTATTATACAATCTGTTCGAAACAAAAAGATATAATAAATTGATGGTTGTAATAGGTCTATTGGGGTTAAAAACTTTATTTGTTACATAATATAGAAATATTAGCAAAGGTTAGAGTTGACAGGGGCTATTGGGTCTGATCTTTATAGTCCATACCCTGTTGTTCACAAAGTGGAAACCTTTGCTGCAAGTCTGCAACCACTGCCCAGTTTCACAGTCAGAAAGGTCAGACTCTTTTGTTAAGCCACAGCACATGCCCACCTATCTGATAAACTTCAAACAATTTAATTGAAAGATAAAGGTTGTTAAAGAAACAGTAGCAACTAACTCAAACAACCATTTACCAAATCTAATTCAGATGCAACCCACCCTTCTTTTGTTTCTGATTTCATCTCAATAGAAAGTTCATGGTCAAATTTGGATCACTTCAAGGATATAATTGGTTTTAGTTTTTATATTTTTGTGCTGGTCTTCCTTATATGAATATAGTACTCAAGTTCATGAAAGAATGATAGAAGGCGATAGCAATGATTGTGGATAGACAAATTGTTACATAATGTAAATTGTGTCTTCAATTATTTCATTTTCAGCAATCTACTACTGTGTGTGTGATAGTCAATTCTAACATTTTCAGTTAAACAATGCTCCTTCCGTGCCGAAAACTGCAACAACAAACTCTACATGCATATCGAAATGTTGCAAGTAATCTTCTATCATGAGAAAAATATTTGAAATGAACTTTTTTGGTATTCAAAGATAATATCACAATGACTTCTGTAATGATGGCTTAAGGGCATTTAGGTGATTTTATCTCGAGACTTAAAAAAAAAAAGGAAAGTTATCCTACAATGCTAATTGGTGCAGTCTTCATGGGACCAACAGAGCTTAACACAGAATGCATGAGAGATTTTTAAATCATGTTCCTTGGTAAGGCAGGTCAGGTTATTGAAATTCATTGAAGCAAAGTTATTCTTTCACTATAACATGACGAAAATGGCTCTGGATTACCTATGTTTCAGAAAGCATAGCATGGTTATAATTTCTTCGAAAAATGGTAAGCCTGACTATATTGGAAATGTTAAATCTAATCTTCTATGAATGTATAAAATATACCATCTCTATGTGATTCACAAGCTTTGCCTTCTCTATTTAGTGTCAAAATCTGCACCCTTACCTGTGTGTAAAATTCACATTTTAAAGAACATAAATAAGAAATTATTAGCAACTCTATTACAGAATTTAAATGCAACAAGGATGCTCATATATTGAGAGATTTTCAACTTACCAGGGCTATTATGGCCTACTTTTTGGGCAAATCACTGTTCAGGTTCATCGAATTCCCAGCCACTAACTTATCTGGTTGAGCGCTCATCTTCTTCAACTCCTAAACTGATTTTGCTGGTTCGTCATCAGAGTCTGTTGACTTGTCACTCTCACTTGTGGAAGAACTCTGGGATATATCAAGTTGTTTGGTTTCTGCTGTCTTGGTGTTCCCACCGGCTTCTGTTGCTTCTTCTGCCAACGTAGGCATCCTGTTATCAGGGTCTAATGACCGTTCGCCATTACTTGAAGAAAGCTGGGATGTTTTGCCTTGTTCAGATTCTGTTGTCTCAGGGTTTACAGATTCTTTTTCTCCTAAATCTTTGGTAGGTTCTAGCAACTTTTCGTCCTCACTCATAGAAAGTCGGCTCATATTGCTTCCTTGGGTTTCTGTTGCATCCATATTCCCGCCATATTCCACGCCTGATGGCCTTTCTTTCACACCGGCAGAAGGCTGGAGCAATTTACCCTCATCTGTTTTGTTTTTATCACAGTTCCCACCAACATCGATTGTCGAGTGTTCTATATTTTTGCTCTCCCTTTCTGAGGCCAATATTGATGGTTCTTTATTAGGGTGTGATGAATTTTCATCCCCCCTTACTAGCTCTCCCACTGGCTTGGTATCATCATTCAGATTTGATGGAGAGTTTTCACAACTGCCACCTAAAGGTATATATGGTTTATTTTTTGGAGATCGTGCTACCAATTTCTGTCCAAAAATGGATTTTAAGTCTACTGCCAGCGCACGTTTGGGAGATGCAGCTTTACGAGGGCTGTCCTTTGATGACGTCTGTTCTCCCTGGGTTGTCTTATCGCTTCTCAAAGTTGGTCTTGCTAGGGATTGAAAGCCACCTTTGATATTTTCAATAGCATCAAATAACTCGTTAACTGGTTCAACATCTTTCCTGGTCACACATTGAACACATTGATAATCAGAAGGTAATAGATGGAAAGCTTAAATAACAACTACGGCGAGCCATTATGCCACATCAAGTGCCCGCCATAAAATAGGCTGTGATAGAGAAATGTCAGACGTTATTTTGTAAAATGTGACTTAAATTCACATTTCTGTCCTAGAGGACTTCCTTCATCACTTTGGAAGTCATGTGAAGAGTGACAGGGGACAAACTCCAGCATTGCAAGCGACTTTTACACGAAGTGTCCTACAAAGTTGAGTTCGGCTCGGAATCACATACCGGGTGACATCATAAGCGACTTCGAACTCGCGTGTGGTGACAGAGGGGTCTTAATACCATTTTAGCCAAATTTGATATATCCTCTCTCTTCATTCATTCCTGAATACACAAGATTAAACTCTCAATTTCTTCTTCAAATCTTGTACAAGATCGATCATAGGGGACTCCATGATGGTCTCTTCCGCCTGTGGTTTTCTCCCGCTTTTGGGGTTCCCCGTAAATCCCTGTCTTATTGCTATTTGGTTGATTGTGTTAATAGATCCTTGCATTCCAAGTATTTTTGCATTTGTACGGTCTGGGTTTATCTGTTGTATTGAGAAGATTGTGGTTGAAGTTTTGGCTAGGTCAGATTTGGTCAAGTAAACTTAGTCTAGCTTTGTTAGTACATTCTCTTCGTGTTTTATACATAGATGAAACTCCCAAAAATAACCCATATTGCTGTCTTATATGGCAATTAACCTTAAAGTACAAATTCCAAATATTCATGGGCTCCATGAGCACTAAATTAATCATAAACAGGCAATATTGCAAGCCACAGAAAAAATTTCAACTTTGGGCAAGTGTGTGGTAAACATTGAAGTTCTTCAGAAGTGTAAAGTGAATGAAACACAAAATCTTATACACTCTCCTTTATCCCAACCTAACCATCCCTCCCCTCCCAGAAACAAAAAGAGACAGTCACACATATAAACCGGTAAAGTTACTACAGTACAAGAACAAGAGTGCACCCTAACCATTTTAGATATAAACATAGTTCTGTATCCGTAATAAGCTAATAAATAACATGGCTTACACAATCTTCATTTGCTACACTACCATTGTTATATCATGACATCAGCAGTGAAGTCATGGAAACAAAATTGTTTTCCAAATAATTTTTTGGAAATATACTAATGGAAAGCAAGGAGTAAAACCTAAATAAATTCATCTTACCTAGAACAATTATCATATGCACTGTAAAATTGCTCTCTAACACTCTCCACTGCATCAAAGATTGTAATAATCTGCACAGTTCAACTGGTTATGTGAGAGAAAATGCAAACAATAAAAAAGTGTAATTGTTTAGACCAGTAAACAATCAAAAGAGAATGGAGACCAAGTAATGCTCCCCACATTCCAAGAAAAAGAGAGACTTTAACTTTGGATGTTACATGGGTTACATAAATCTAATATAAATTCTAAAACTAAAATGATAACCGCATTAAACTTTACAATAAGAGCTAGAAATGGAAAAAAGTGGTCCTAAATATGTCGCATAATCTATATAAAATTGCATTCGAAAATAATAGTTGGAATTCTAAGTGTAGCTCTTTTTTTGGACAAAAATATGATGTTACTGGAACTGTGACTTTAAATATGGAGGTGTATGTTGTAAACATACCTTGGCTTCTGCAGCCAGATATGCGTGCTCAAGACGTTTTCTTAGCTCAATATCTTGCAAAAATTCATCATCTGGGTCGACTGCTTTCTCATACCTACCATAGGACAAAACTGTAAGGACAATTTAATGTTTTTAATGAATACACTCTCCAATCTACATCCATTAATGAATCAACTTTTTGAACAAAAGATTTATTAATAGGGCCACAAAATAAAGAAGCATATGCTTGTGTGTGTATGAGTGTTTTGGAAAGAGAAGCATACATCCCAAAAGTTTAGTACTGTTAACTGAAGCCTTTTTAATGGGCAGAGGAAGCATGATCAACCAATCACAATATACCTTTGCAAGTTCTTCATATGTTTCTTCAAATTGGTGATGGCAGGTTCCAATGCATCCTTATAATAAGATCCGAATATACAAAAGCAGGAAGATGCAACGGCATTATAAATTACATGGTAGGTAAAAATTTAATAGGCAATGGCCATAAGTGCAACATACCTTGTAAGCAGATAAAAGACTCCTCGCCATATTTACAAAGTATTCTTCATGAATCTCCAATTCATCACTTTAGTATGTTAATTAAAAGAAAATAATGCACATTCATCAGATGCTAGGAAAGGAGACTCTCCAGAAAGAAAATGCAAGCACTTCATGATGAAAATCATCAGAAAAACTTGCATAAAAAATAATCAGATTAGGCTCGTACAATTACAAAGTACATACTTGACCTTCTTCTCCTTTTGCTCCATAAAAGAGGACTGGAAAGCCCAAGTGGCTTCAAGGAAATTGACAAATGCACTACAAGTATCTGCTTCTGCTCTATAAGACACGATTGCTTTTGAGAGTTCATCCTCCTGCGTCATAGCACTTAAGATTAAAGTCCATAACATAGAGCTGCAATAGGGCACAAGATTAACCTTGTGTGCTAAACCATCAAACAAAGGTAGATCACAACGACCTATAATATGCCACAAGATTATCCTAAGCATGTTAAACCTTAAATTGTATTGGGTCCAAGAAAGTCCAACCTTTGCCTTGAAGTGTACAAGAAGCTCATTACTAGCATCATCAAACTGTTCCTTTTCTTCCCTGGCATTTTGAAGATGAATATTTGCAACAGCCAACGAGCTTTTAACCTAAATAGACAGTACTATCAGAGAAACACACTGTGATATATGATGCTTGTTAACCTAATTCAAGTTACCAGACCGACACTACGCGACTAGGCTATAGGAGTATGCCTACTCAGGCAACACAAACCTTTTTAACTTCCCCTCAAGCTAATACTTGCAAGTCGGGTGGAAAGGGGAAGTCCAAATATGCCAATATTTAGACCTTCTACCTTTCACATATGAAGCCCATTTCTAGAAAGTAGCAAGGTTACTGAATAATCGTCAATACAGAAACGTAAAGCACATTTTTTTTCCAAGATCAATGATCTAAAAAGCAATAAACTTGAACCTCAAATGAATCAACTGGTAGATATTGATGGTTATGGAAAAAGCTGATGGCTTTAAGACATTTTGTCCTAATAACATTTAAGACTAGAGTATTAAAAACCCAAATCATGTCAAATACTGCAAAATTAACATAAAGAATAGGGTTTCGCGATAATTTCTAAACTAACTCGTACTTTGTTTTTTAATGAACTTTAAAAATCGGCAAATGCTGGTTAGTTTTTTACTAGGAGCTCTTTCAGAAAATTTTCAAGAACTCATCTTTCTTATAAAATGTTCTTAACCATGGAAAACACACCCATAAAGATAAGGATGAACCCTAGAGCAGCCTAAAGAAGAGGTCAAAGTAATGAATGTGAATAGGAGTCAAAGTCACCAAATAACTGAATCTTGGTACTATACTCAACACTGTATGCACCAACATTGCACTTTTGAATTCTATCAGAAAAAGGTTAGCACACATAAGGAATGAGCTAAAAGATAGGACCCTTCGCATGCCTACATGATAAAGCATTAAACCCATTCCTGTGTCAAACATGGAAGTGTACCAATATCCTATTACACTGCAGTTATCTGCCAATTCAATACAGTGCATGTGTCCTTGTAGATTGACTAGTGTTGCAACATAAGGGTTGATTAACTTACAACAACAATAAACCACATATCAGCACTGTATCGCTTTTAAGCATAATTTGACTAATATCATTGCAAGGGAGAAGGCACCTTCTTCAACTCAGCTTCAAGTTTGTCTCTCTCCTTTTCGAGCACACTAATTTCAGCCTCCAAATCCTGGAAAATGCCATGACATTTCAGCCTTCTAAAGTGCCTCATAATAGACGAATTTGCAAGGAAATATCCTTGTGATTTCTGAAGCAAACAAATATTTGGGGAACATAAATAATAAGAAATCAGAAATTAACTGGATCAAGTGTTAGAACCTTAATTGAGGCTTGATCAGTAACACAATTTCCCCCTTTAACCTGTCTGATCTTTCTAATTTCTTTCTTTCCTTCAGATAAAAGATTGGGTATATTACCCAATAAGGCATATTCTAAAGAGTTAATGCGGAGTTTAGTGCTTCATGTTGAAAACTTGAAATAAGCATTAATTAGATATCAACTAGTTAGCATCAGTCTTAGATGTATGCTGGATCATATTAAATCTAAAGTAGTAGAATGACTTCCGGGTTTATTACTTTATTTTATTCAGTCTTCTTTCAGTCATTGGATAAGCTTTATGCGAAAGGCTTAGGGGGCGTTTGGTTCGCAGATTCTGATGGAATCTGATGGAATTGGAATGTCCAATTCCTTTGACCAAATTCAATTCCCTTGTTTGGTTCATTCTTTTCTATGGAAGGAATGTGTGAATTCCACCAAATTCCACAAATGAAGGATTTGAACATTCCATCCTAAAACCCAAGGATTTCAATGGAATGGAATCTTATATTTTGATAATTCCAAATTTACCCTTTACTCCAAACTAAACCCTACTAATATTGATTATCAGCAAACACCAACTATCTCTCTCATCTCTATCTCCCTCTCTCTCCTCTCTCTGCTCTCTCTCTCCTCTCTCTATCTCTCTCTCCTCCTCTCTCTATCTCTCTCTCCTCTCTCTCACATCCACTCTCTCCTCTGTCTCTCTCTTCCCTCTCTCTTTATCTCTCTCCTCTCTCTTTCTCTTCCCTCTCTCTTTATCTCTCCTCTCTCTTTCTCTCTCCTCCACTCTCTCCTCTCTCTCTCCTCTCTCTCTCTTCTCTCTCTCTCTCTATTAGACTAAGTCAGCTAGTGTATATTTGAATAAAGTCTAGGGTCCAAAGTGTAATTAGTTTTTCTATATAATCTTTTGTAATCTCTTTTATTTTCATCAATCAATAATAGATCGATACCAATTCTAATTTGGTATCAGAGTCGTTCTATTTTCTCTAACCTTAAGTCGCCGCTTCAATTCTGCCGGCCCAACTTCACAATCAGCGATCAACAGTCCACAATCGATTTCAACAATCGGCGATCTCTTCAATTCTGTCAATTGGCGATTAACAGTCTGCACTTCAATAATTGGCGACTAACACTCGACGATCAGAATTTCAACATTAACTTCCAGATTACCAATCGACGATCAGAATTAACAATCAATTTCAATCAACAATCGATTTTTGCAATCTGCGATCAACGTTAACTTCCAGACAAATTCAATCCATGGCAACTATAATTGCTTTTTCACATCAGGAGAAAACCATTCACAATTCCCACAAATTCTCCTTCTCTCTCAAACCTACCAACTATGGCTATTGGCATTCTATGATTGAAGCTTTTCTCACATCTCATAATCTCTTTGGTTATGTTGATGGAACAGTACCGTGCCCTGATCAGAAAGTCACTAATGAATCAGCAACCACCGACAATCCAAGCTACATCCCGTGGATTTCAAACGATGCCCATATTCGAATGCTTATCATCTCTACTGTGTCCGAGGATTCTTATCAACACATTCAGGGCAAAACATCACGTGAGGTATGGTTATCTCTTGAAAGAGCTTATGCCCCTGTTACAGCTTCTCATGAATTTACTCTCAAAAATCAATTGCTTAGAATCACCATGAAGGGTGATGAAAAACCGGCTGACTACCTAAGCAGGGTTAAGGAATATGCCACTGCTCTTGCTAACATTGGAGAACCAATGAAGGACAAAGACCTAGTAATGCTAACTATCACAGGGCTTCGAGAGGAATACAATGTCATTAAAGGCAATTTACTGACTCGTTTACCTCCTGTTCGCTTCAATGAACTACATGGTCTTTTGTGTGATCATGACTATGTTTTTACAAAGTCCTTAACTCCACAAGCTTTCCTGACCAACACTGCTCTAGTTTCCCAGCCACTAACGGCTGTTGTATCTTCGGTTCAACAACCGAATCTAGATCAACTTCAACAACAACTTCAAAGCATTCAACTTGTGGCTTCTCAACTTGGTTATCAATTAAACCCCTTTCCCACCCCTCGGGCACAAGCATATTATGGTTCTCGGTCTTTCAACAATAACCGAGGTCGTCGGGGATCTCGTGGTTCTTCTCGTGGCAACTCACGTGGTGGTTTCAACAATCGCCCTCGGGATAGCAATGGCTCCCGATAGTTTTTTTGGGCTTCAACCCAAAACACGGTCTATGGCCATTGCAACAGGTGTGGCATCGGTCATCTACCGTCCCAGTGCCCAAATCAGTCGAACCAGACTCATCCTGCACCACAAGCCAATTTTACATCACACTCAGAGGCTGGCTCATCTTCTGGCTCTACTTGGAAACCAGATACTGGTGCTACCCATCATGCCACACCAGACCTATCTAGCATGGATAACTCAGAGGCCTACTATGGTAACGATTCTTTACTTGTTGGTAACGATAATTCTGTACCCATTTTTCACATTGGTTCATCCAAAATATACTCACCAAACAAAACCTTTACCCTAACTAACATTCTTCATGTTCCTCAACTAAAACAAAATCTTTTATCTGTTCAAAAATTTTGTCTTGATAACAATGTTTTCTTTGAATTTCACTCTTCTTTTTTTGTTGTCAAGGACGAGTCTACACGCACTACCCTCCTTACGGGCCCTAGTGAACATGGTTTGTAGTCCATTCGTCTTCGTTAACTTCAGTCTCTGCCGAAGGTTGCCTTCACTGCTGTCAAAGCTTCTTCGACCATTTGGCATCAGCGTTTAGGACATCCTCATGCTCAAGTTTTTCGTTCAGTTGTTTCTTATTGTTCTTTACCTGTTTCGGACAAACTCTCAAACAATTGTTCTTGTCAATTGGGAAAATCATCAAAGTCCTCTTTACCTGCTTCCACTTTTCGTAGCCATAATATTTTAGATCTTGTTTATTGTGATGTTTGGGGCCCTTCTCCCGCGTCATCTCTTGATGGTCATCGTTATTTTCTTTTATGTGTTGACCATTTCACACGTTATATGTGGATTTATCCCTTAAATCATAAATCTGATGCGTATACTGTGTTCACACATTTTATTACCATGACTGAACGCCAGTTTAACACCAATCTTTGTCGCGACCTTGGCATCATCCATCGACGGTCTTGTCCTCACACCAGTGAACAAAATGGCCTTGTTGAACGCCGCCATCGTCATGTTGTAGAAACTGGACTCACTCTCTTGGCTCAGTCCAGTCTTCCTCAACGGTTTTGGTACCTTGCCTTTGAAACCGCTGTCTACCTAATCAATCGTGTCTCCTCAAACAAATCTCCCTTTGAACACGTCTTCAAACGAAAACCTGATTATTCCTTCTTACGAGTCTTTGGCTGTCAATGCTTCCCTTACCTTCGTCCATACAATCATCACAAAATTGAATTCCGGTCCACTCCTTGCGTTTTCCTTGGTTACAGCACCGTTCACCATGGCTATCGCTGTTTTGACCCGTCTAACGACCGTATTTACATTGCCCGACATGTTCGCTTCAACGAACATGTGTTTCCCTACCAGCCTTCACCAACCCCACCACCACCATCCACTCCTCCTTACATCTCTATATTTCCTAACCCACCACCCGGTTTCCCACCCGAGCCTCCACAATCGCCTACCCCAACACCACCGCCACCCCCTCCTCAATCTCCTCCTCACGACCCTCCCCAATCGTCTCCACAATCATCACCACCTATTCCACCTCCTTCTGATGCCTCCCCGCCCGAACATACCCATACTCCACCACCTGTCTCTCGACCTCGGCCTTCCAACCTTCGCCCCAATCCCAAACAACCTGACCGATATGACCCAGCCGCTTACTCTGCCACCACTCCACCTCTTGAACCCACTAGTTTTACCGTTGCTAACAAGTCTTTAGAATGGCGCCAAGCAATGGCTGATGAGTTGATTGCGCTTCTTAGGAATGGCACGTGGACACGTGTGCCCCCTGTCCCTAATGCTAATGTTGTTAATTGTAAATGGGTTTACAGGTTAAAAACTGATGAAACATGGAAAGATTACCAGGTACAAAGCCCGCCTTGTGGCCAAAGGTTTTCACCAACAACATGGCGTGGATTATCATGAGACTTTCAGCCCCGTTATCAAGCCTGTCACTATTCGCACTGTCCTGTCTCTTGCTGTCACCAACAAATGGCCTCTCCGACAGTTGGACATTCAGACCGCATTTCTGCATGGTGATCTTGAGGAAACTGTTTACATGCGCCAACCTCCTGGCTTCATTGATCAAAACAAACCTAATCATCTCTGCTTGTTACACAAGTCATTGTATGGGCTCAAACAAGCTCCTCGTGCCTGGTTCATAAAGCTGTCTACTGCTCTTCGTCAGTTGGGGTTTTATGGGTCCAAAACCGACCCCTCACTTTTTATTCTCAACTCTCCGGGTTCTCTTATCTACCTGCTGGTATATGTTGATGACATCATCATCACCGGTAACAACTCCTCTGCTATCGCCACCATCGTTGACCGGCTCAATACTCTCTTTGCCCTTAAAGATATGGGGCAGCTACATTATTTTTTGGGGGTCGAAGTTGTTCATAAGGGTGCGGATTTAGTTCTCTCACAACGGAAATATATTCGTGAGATCTTACACCGTGTTGGTCTTGCAGACTGCAAACCGATTGCTACTCCCATGAGCCCCTCTCATGTGT
The DNA here is from genome assembly GCA_023525745.1 of Arctium lappa. NCBI lineage: Eukaryota > Viridiplantae > Streptophyta > Magnoliopsida > Asterales > Asteraceae > Arctium > Arctium lappa. The sequence continues at coordinate 115,570,318 of CM042049.1, forward strand.
TGTTACCGGATGATAGCCCATTACTCGATGATCCCTCTCGCTATAGGCAGACCGTCGGGGCTCTTCAGTATGCTACCCTTTCTCGTCCTGATATTGCCTTTGCAGTTAATAAAGTTTGCCAGTTCATGCATGCTCCCACTGAAAATCATTGGGCCGGAGTGAAACAAATCTTACGTTACCTCAAGGGCACCATCAATTTGGGTTTGTGGATTCGTCATAATACGGGCTATCAGCTTCATGCCTTTTCTGATTCTCATTGGAGCCCGAATCTTCAAGCTTACTCAGACTCTGACGGGGCTGGTTGCCCAATTGATCGTCGATCCACGGAGGGATATGCTATCTACTTAGGCTCGAATCTTATTTCTTGGTCTGCTCGCAAGCAGAAAACTGTCTCTCGATCTTCAACAGAGTCCGAGTATAAGGCCATTGCAGACACTGTTGCTGAGTTGATTTGGCTGAAGTCCCTTCTTCAGGAACTTGGGTTGAATAGCCAGACCCCTACACTTTGGTGTGATAATCTTGGTGCGACATATCTCACTGCTAATCCTGTCTTTCATCCCCGTACCAAGCATGTCGAAGTAGACTATAACTTTGTTCGTGAACAAGTTACTCAAGGGAAACTAAATGTCAAGTTCATCTCTACAGACGACCAAATTGCTGATATCTTTACAAAGCCCTTGTCTTCTCAGAAGTTTGAGTTTCTACGGACCAAGTTGCAGATTGCTAACCGCGCTGAACTTGCGGGGGAATATTAGACTAAGTCAGCTAGTGTATATTTGAATAAAGCCTAGGGTCCAAAGTGTAATTAGTTTTTCTATATAATCTTTTGTAATCTCTTTTATTTTCATCAATCAATAATAGATCGATACCAATTCTAATTCTCTCCCTCTCTCCTCCACTCTCTCCTCTCTCTCTCCTCTCTCTCCCTCTATCCTCTCTCTCTCCTCCACTCTCTCCTCTCTCTCCTCTCTCTCTCCCTCTCCCTCTCTCTCCTCACTCTCTCGGCATCATTCATGTGCTAAAATAATAAAAACATTTTTTGTTAAAAATTAAACTATTTAATGACTATTTTATTAAAGTAATTTTTGTTTAAAAATTAAAATAATCAAAAAGGGTATTTTGGTCATTTACCAAAATTCCATTCCAATTCCGAAGCTACAATTTGTGAACCAAACAGAAAAATTCCAATTCATTTAACAGATTTCATTCCAATTCTGTCAACCAAACAGGTGGTCAAACCTGACAACATTCCATTCCCATTCCATCAAAGTCAAATTCCTTTGACAGATTCCATTTCATCCAAAAACATTCTGTGAACCAAACGCCTCCTTAGATTATTATTGTTAGGATAGGTGTTCATGAATTACAAGTCTTGAGTGAATCTTTTATTTTGAAGGGCCTTTTGCAATCTATAGGCACATCCTGGATGATGGACATTAGTTCAAGATATGGTTTGTCTGTCACTAGAAATGGTAATCAAACAATATATTCATATAGCTCATTCAAACTAGTGTAAAATAGGATGTTAATAAAAAAAACTGAAAAAGCACTCCCGTCGTGTATCCATGTAAAACACTTGATGCAGCAGACAAGTAGAGGTGCCAATGCACATGCTAAGGTCATATAGAGCCAAAAATGCCAAAAGAACTTTCAAAAGCAAGAATCACTAGGCCCATGTTCATCCTTACTGACGTACCTTCTCGATTTGGCTGATTTCACTAGTTTTGGCTACACGAAAATGAAGGGCTTCTTCTTTCTGTTGCCTGATAACACAATTGTGGTAGATGTATTTCAAGGTTTATAGAAAGTTATCATTATTAGAAATAAAAGAAAAAAAAATCTATATCACATTCGGTCAACAAGAAAGATAAATAGAACTACAGTAAATCGATTGAGTTAGCTTCCCTGCCCAATGGGAACCAAATCCATACAAGATTTTATAGATGAGGAAAACATCTAAAATTCTGTTCGTTTAGTGCAAGTTAATGAAAATTCACAATTAACATCAGCAATTTATGGGCTATTCATATAACTGTATATGTTTTAAAAAGCTTGATGATTAGTGAGCATTTAACAACTTAAATAGAATTCTTCCCATCAAGCTCACAGAAAAGTCAAAAGGCAACTAAAGCAAACCAATACGGAATAAGCCTTTTAGGAAGTTGGAAGATATAATTATGAGGCCAAGGTCACAAACTAGTAATAAGACTCCTGCCTTAAAATCCGATGACTTCTCTCACATATTATAAGCGCTACACAATTGTCATAGAGCGGTAACAGATGAAATCATTCTTACTGCCATTAAGCAAGTACCATAAGCATCTTACTATTTTAAATAGTAATTAAATTCCACCATTGTAGTCTTTGCTCCCAACATAATGAAGGTTGACCACCATACTGTTGTTAAGGCATCTAACAAAAAAGCCAATTGGCAATGAGTTGACACGCACGATATTTACATGAAAAATTGTTGTTTGCCAATCCGTTGACAGGGACCCATGTATGCAGGCTAGTTCAGTTTCCAACATTTGCTGTAACTGCTCTGGGCAAATATAACTGTTCTGGACAATTATAGTTTACCACGTCATGTGCTAGCATAAGTTGGTCGATAAAGAAGCCAACATTAACATCAGTGTTTTTAACATCCCCACCCCCTTCCTCAAGGGGTCATCAATATGGATGGACAATATGGTGTCAAAATAGCACAACGCATATACGAAGACATAATCACATGAATTTAAGTAAGAGCTCATTTTTGTTCCGGGATCTTTCTCAATTGCAATTGTCCCTTAGGTAGCGTTTGATACGCAAACATGATTGGACGAGACTAAACATGATTGGACGAGACTGGACAAGATAAGACAAGAGGCTAGGACAAGACAAATGTTTGTCTCGTGTTTGGTACGACTAGGACTGGATAGGACAGGACTTGACAAGTTTCCCTAAAAGTTGTGTGATGATTTTTATCATATAATAGTTATAAATGACATAAATAAAGTATATCTTTAAATAATTTAATTAAAAAACATTTTTTATTTTTTTACACAATTTTCATACATATAAATACATACAAAAACAATGGTACGAAATTTGAATGAAGAATTTGAATTAATTTATGGTAGTTCGAAAAAATCCGATTCATAAAAGAAAATATACTATTTGATTCAATTTGGAAAATCTTTATGAATTGATGGAGGCATAGTTGCAGCGACATGTAAAGATAAAGACGATGGCCTATGGGAGGATGGTAGTTGTGAAGGACGTGAAAGATAGTGGATAGTAGTGGTGCAAGAGGTAGTGTGGTTGATGTGGCGGAGGTATATGTGGTCGAGGATGGAAGTGGTGGTGGCAGTGGACTGTGGTAAGCATCGGTGGAGGTGGCCGACGGTGGTTGGCGGTGAGCATCGGTGGAGGTGGCGATGGGCGATGGTTGTGGAGGTGGTGGAGGAAGTTGCTATAGTGGAGGAAGAGGTAGAGATGGCCGACGGTGGTTGGCGGTGGCTACTAGTGGCCACCGATGGTGGTGACGGTGGCGATGGGTGGTGGTGACCCTTAAGACTAATATCATATTAGGATTATATATCAAATGGCGACATATCAATAATTTTAAGTTTCTGCCTCACTTTTGTCCAATAACAAGAAAAGACCCTTTTTTGTCCCACCCCGTCCAGTCCTTGTCCCTATCACATGTCGCGCCAAATGTGGGACAGTGAATTTTTGTCCTGTCCCATGTCACACCAAACGTGGGACAGTGAGTTTTGTCAAGTCCTGTTTTGTCCTATCCCATGTACCAAACGCAGCCTTAAGGCCTTAACACAAGCTCTCATAGGCTCTACTCCATGAACCATTAATAGCAGCGGTCCACTTGCTATACGCTCATCATCTTGATCAGGTACCAAACTGTGAAAACTGGAATACACGTGTAACAAAATTTGGAAGGAGTAAAGAGGAATATGGGATGTGTGAAATGCTCCCTATCCCCAAATAGAGTGACAATGAAAGATTATTCAACCAACTTCTTGCCATTCTCTCGGATGCACTAGCATATAGGCCAAATATCTTATTCCACTTTATATATTTCAGCCTCTTGCAGCAAGATCCAAAATTAAGAGGCATAACAGATAATAAAAGCCAGTTAAGGTGGGAATGTCAACATGTGGTGAAAGAACCAAATATCTAGTTGTCCCTATGACTACAAAAATAAATGGATACAAAGAGATAAGAAGTGACAGAAACAATTACCTATGATCTGATATCCGCTTTTCGGTTTTAGATGCTGAGCTAATAAGTGATTCTGATAAAACTTTTAATTTATCAACCTGCATAATCATTAAATAAATATTTTAACTCTGATTTCTTAAATGTACTAGGACATAGTATAAAATCCTAATTATACTAAACTAGAAGTGTACTCGCGCAATGCAGCGAGATTGATCACGATTTTAATGTTTCATTTTATTTTTTGTTTTTTTGTCGATTTACAGTACGATTTTGGATGGTTCTAAGAAAATGATAATGTTTTTTTTATAAATTTGTTTAATTTAGGCTTAATAATATAACGTTTTTTATATAAAAAAATTAAGTATTTTGTTAGAATTCAATGATTATCTTATATATTTTAATGACATCTAGAAAAAATAAGCAATTACATATTTAATAATATAATTAAAACAAATTTATAGTAATATAATATATTAATTAATAGTGATATATGAAAAGGTCTGCATAAAAGGAAGGCCTTGCACATACCAAATTGGTGGGTGTTAAAAGCTTGCAGTAGTAATATGTATCTTGTGCTTTGATACTTGTAAATTAAGAGATTTTTAAAATCTTGCATAAAATGATGGTACCTTGTGCCTAATAATTTGTATTTAAGAGTTTTTTATCCGTGCTTTATAATATAGTATAGATACCTTACCTTGAAGCAGGAAGGTCAGCAGGACATGTTTTTTCGGACAGTTTTTTGTTCTCATTTGGCACACAAAGAGATCATATTTATATGCATGACTGACATCTTTCCTTCACAACTTAAAAAGTGTCATAAATAAAACGCAAAAACTTTCAGGCTTACTGGTCTACTGGTTTCAAGCAAGACATAGCCCATAGTTGTGAAAAGTGCGCCTGAGGCGCGCCTAGGCGCAACCTGCTGGTCTTTTTCCATATTGAGGCGAGGCGTCTCACTGAGGCGCAGTACGGGTTTAGGCGCGCCTTATAAAGCTCTACCCTAATTTCAAATATTTTTCTTGTCTTTTAGACTTCTACAAAACAGAGTTATTAAACATGTCAAAACCTAATATTAATTGTGCCTTTTAACCTCCTAAACTTCTACAAAACATAGTTACTAGATAAGTCTATTTAATTCTCTATTCAATTCTCTTTTCAATTCTAATCAGTCATCTCCTATAAATACATCCCATACAAGTTTTTTTTTGTAGTCTACTTTTGTTATTTATCACATAATCACATTGGCTTATTTATCACATTTAGTCTACTTTTGGTTGCTACCTGTTGCTACATACTTTTGTATAATCTATTTTTGTTATTTTTCTTTTATGCTTTTGATTGTAAGGCTGCCACTTTTTTCCTCTGGTAAGTCGACACACATGCACATATTACTGTGATTAGGCAAAGGCTGTGAATCACTGAATCACAGGCTGTGATTTGGCTGCCATATTTTTGTCTTGTAAGTCGACACACATGCACATATTACTGTGATTAGGCAAAGGCTGTGAATCACTGAATCACAGGCTGTGATTTGGCTGCCATATTTTTGTCTTGTAAGTCGACACACACACATATGGTTGTGATTAGGCAAGGCTGTGAATCACTTCTTATATAATGGCATTTGAGTTGTGTATTACTTATAGTGTTTATGTATGTATGTGTATATATATACACACATATATATATATATATTATTTTTTATACGATGCGCCTCACATTCGTGAGGCCCGCGCCTTGTGCATGCGCCTAGGCCCCAGGACCCATTTGTGCCTAAGTGCGCCTTGCGCCTTTAACAACTTTGACCTAGCCTTTCCAACTTATACATTAGGGAGCAGAGGACTAACTAGTTGTTGACCGGAGATGCAGGCAAGGAAGTCACTAGAGGGGTGAAAAAGACATACATAATGTAAAGGCATTCCTGGTAGTTCTCAACTGATTGCTATTAGTATAAATGATCTTTCTTGGCATCGGTGGGTAACACCTTGATGGCATCGGTGGGTAAAACACCGATGGGTCATTCATCAGTGTCATTGCACACTGATTAATAGCTATTAAAAACCACCCGACACTAAAATAGTTAGTGTCAACTCTCTTAAATTTCGTTTAGGTTTCAGGGCGCTACTTGGTTAGCGGGACAACTGCCAGGGGATCTACCCCTTCGACCCCACAAGGGGTGGTGCAACCTCCTTGACCCCTGCCATATGGCGACATCCATCAATTCCAGGTTCTAGTTAGTTTATACGAGTGTGCACTCTGCACCTCCTAGCCCGTATTTTAGCTTAACTATAAACCCCTTCATTCTCTTCTGAAATCAATTACATAAAATAGCCCGATAATCACTAAAATCACCAACGCTTGCATGTTTACCTCATATTTTCCTTGTTCTGGAAGTGCAATCAGATCTCTCTCGGCCATTGCAGGGAAATGTTCAATTGTTATCGCACCATCTGCTACTATTCATAATGTCCTTCATGTCCCAAACCTGGCCAATAACTTACCTTTTGTCAATCGACTAACCAATGGTTCTCAACACTTCAGGATCGTCACTCGGTGTAGATCATTGGCAGTGCTAAGGAAAGTAGGGGGATCTACTATCAAGACACGAAATCCTTTGAGTAAACAAGTTCAACAGTACTTTAGTTTTCTATCTTTATTAGATGAAATACAGTTACGGCCCTTTTCAGATTAGATCATCCTAGTTTTGGATACTTACGACATTTGATTCCTATTTGTTTAAAGATTAACACATTGATTCTTTACAATGTGAAGTTTGTCAATTGGCTAAACATAGAAAATTGTGTTTCCTAGCTTACAGTACGAACCTGCAAAACATTATTCTCTTATACATAGTGATACATGGGGACCAATTCATGTCAGAAATATCTCAGGCATGGGATAGTTCATCACCTTTATTGACGATCATATTAGGAATACTTGGATTTATTTATAAAAGAAAATTATGCAGCTGCACATATATTTAAAAGCTTAAATACTATGATCAAACCACAATTTCACACCAAAATTCAAGTTCTTCTCGATGATAATGGTATAGCATTGTAAGACAATTCTTTCTTGGACAAGGCAAACCATCAGGTCTTTGGCCTGGTGGCCAACTCTACTCCGTAAATGCCTCCTACATGTGAAGAGGCCTAGTGTTCGAATCATGGGGGGACAGGAGGACTTTTCCAGTGCATACCTAAGGGGCTAGGGTATGTAGGCTCCACAAAAGTGGACCACAGGGCCTTGGGTCCCTGCCATTAAACCTTTTTCTTGGACAAGGCATTATCCATCATAATCCTCAGCAAATTGGTATTACCAAAAAGAAAAAATTGACATCTACTTGAAGTAACCCAAGCTTTGATGTTCACTATGCATGTTACTAAGAAATTATGGGGAGAGGCTATACCCACTGCTTCCTATCTGACTAATAAAGTTAACCAATGCCAAGCAAACTCTGAGCTATCAAACCCTCATCTGAACTCTTGAATCTTGTTTTCCTAAAAATAGAAGCTTAACTAATTTACCTCATAAAGTTTTTGGTTGCATTGTGTTTGTATGCATGACCGCAACAGAAGTAAATTACATCCTAGAGCTATGAAATGCATGTTTTTAGGACACTCACCAACTCAAAAAGTCATAAATGTCTTGACCCTAGCTCCAGAAAAAATTAATTTGAATCCTGAAGTATTGAGAACCATTGGTTAGTCGATTGACAAAAGGTAAGTTATTGGCCAGGTTTGGGACATGAAGGACATTATGAATAGTAGCGGATGGTGCGATAACAATTGAACATTTCCCTGCAATGGCCGAGAGAGATCCAATTGCACTTCCGGAACAAGGAAAATATGAGGTAAAGATGTCATAAATGTTTTTAGGACACTCACCAACTAAGCTATAGATGTTACATTTTTTTGAAAATAAACCTTTTTTGAGAATAAAAAACTTCTCTTCAAGGAGAGAATGTATGTGAAGATTAGTTTTAAGGAACTCGTGAAAATAATGTTATGCCTACCCCTATTTCAGAAACCACCACTAATCATGAAATAATTAATTTGAATCAAACTGGGAAATCTAGTGATAAATATGCTAAGGACAGTTTCTACTCCTAAATATCCAAAAACTATTGTTACTAAAGCTCCAACCCACCACCTATGAAATTTTGGGTTTACTCAAGCAGGGAAGAGAGGGATAGGTATTGACCCTCTTCCACACCAAACAGTGCCTTCATTTGAACCATGTCAGAATCCGGGTAATATCACTCGAATCCCTTTTGACATTGAAAAAGCTAATGAGTCAACCCATGCAAAGCCCAAAGTGTCAAGTCAATTCAGAATAGTCTAGATGATCCTATGACACTCAAAAAAGGGTTCAGGCATGTACTAGACACCCTTTGTCACATTATCTCTCATACAACAAACTGTCTTTTAGTTTTAGAGCCTTTACCATGAGTATAACGGTTGATTAAATTCCTAGTTCTATACAAAAAGCTCTAAAAGTTCCGAAGTGTAGAGAGGTCGTATTGAGATCTGAGAGTCGACCACTCTACCTAAAAGAAAACACATTGTTGATAACAAATGTATATTCTCTATCAAATATAAATCTAATGGCCTGGTGGAAAGATACAAAGCTAGACTTGTAGCACCAGAGGATTCACTCAAACGAACGGTCTGGATTATGAAGAGACACTCCCAAAACTCAATATAATACATGTTCTACTTCCATTGGCTGCCTACTTAGATTGTCCTTTGTTGCAATTTGATGTAAAACATGTGTTTCTAGATGGTGATTTAGAGAAGGATGGGGTTATGCGAATACCTCCATATTTTGACGATGACAGCACAACTAGAAGATTATAGGTTGAAGAAGGCCCTCTACAGACTCACAAAGTCCAAGCGGGCCTGGTTTGGGAGATTCACAAAGGATATGAAAGTACAAAACTTCAAGCAAACACAATAAGATCACACCATGTTCTACAAAACAAGAGGTTGGTTGTCTTAATTGTCTGTGTTGGTGATATCCTCATGATAGGAAGTGATGAGGTAGAATTTGCCAACTTGAAGAAATTCCTAGCTCAAGAATTCGAAATAGAAGACTAGAGAAATCTCAAGTATTTTCTGGGAATGGAAGTAACAAGATCATCAAAAGGTATTGTTATCTCTTAAAGAAAGTATGTATTGGATCTACTCAAAGAAACAGGTCCCTTGGTTGCAAACATGTATCCACACCTATTGATCAAAATCACAAAATTACGAGGGAAAGCGAGATCTCTACCAACAAAACCAGATACTAGAAGCTTGTCAGTTAACTAGTCTATCTTGCTCATACTCCTCCAGTAGGACTAGTAAGTCGATTCATGCATAGTTCTTTGGAAGATTCATGCATAGTTCTTTAGGGTCTAGAATAAGATGCACACAGACCATTTCTCTACTCCAAGGAGTAGAGAGACTATTTTTCTAAAGACACCCAACGTGAGAAAAGGTTTTGGGAAGTCGAGAACAAGGTTAGAATATTATGTACATGAGTGTCTAAAAATGGATATTCAACATGCAAACACTGGGATGTATTGTATATGTATCTTTTTGGTTGAGATCCCTTATCAAATGGAAAACCCACGTGCAATGGAATCTTCAATTTTCTCTAGTTGAGTTGGTTAAAACCCTCTTGTAACCCCTTCAACAATTGCTCAAGATTTACCAACAAAATTCTTTGTTTCTTCATTGTTTTGCCAAATTTTTAAAAGAAATACAGAAATGCTAGTCAGAAGTCCACCAAACAGACATGTTAAATTCACAAATACAGTGCATATGCAGAACAAGTCCCAAGTGGAAACCTTTGATCTAAAATCAAATAATGAAAAAAGAACTATTTGAAATAAACTGTACCAGTAAGAAAGGAAACCAATACATTATTCAGAGTAGCATTCCGCACAAATTGCTTGTGATTGGGCCAAGGCATATGTTCTATTTCTTCTGACTTATAGGTGTGGTACGTTTTATGTATGATGTTGCTTTGCTTTAATAATTATACTGTAAGTACTTTGATATACTTGGTTTAAACTCCTCGATGATGCTTCTTTGCTAGGTTACTTTTTCTAAATTTATCTAGAAAATTTGTTTTTTAATCACTTTCACATGTAAATATACATGTGTGTGTGCGCCACACTCAAATTTCTAGTTTCTTAAAATGTCAAAAAATGCACCCATTATGCATCATTGCTGTTCTTCCTGGTTCATGATAGAATGTGCCATGGAAATCAGAGATAGGTATTAAGGTTAAGCGTACTTTGCGAGCATGAACCTCTGGTGTATCCCCATTGTTCAACAATCTCTTTTTAAGTAAAAGTGACTCCAGCCTGGAGCAAAGTCGAATGGGGGAAACAGATTCTTTTATAACCTGCAACAAGAAATGTCAAATTGGCTTCAATAAAATTCAATCACTATCTACCATGTAACAGCACTTTGATATTCCAAAAAGTTATCTTGAATTTTCACCAATACTGAAACGTCAGTTACAAGTTTCTGTGAAAAGTTAGCCCTCCAACAGAAGCCTAACGTCTACAACAATGGACAGTCAAAAGGTAAGATTGTTAACCATTCCAAAAAATTATGCCATGCCTACAGAAAAGCCACTGCTGTTGAGGTTTTAACAGTAAGAGTGCAGTTCATAAATCACTGAGATGTGAATATGTTACATGTCATGTGGTTCAACACATGCATGGAACCAGCTCATCCATCACATATTCAAACTTGAAAATGATTAAATATTAAGTCTTGTAAACGGCGCATATATTGAGCAAATCCAAACACAGGAGACATGTTGCATTGGATGCACTTATCTGAAAAGTTTTAAGGATTTGATGCAGGTGATCTTTATGGACTGGGGATTAGGCTCCCAAGTACCACTAGATATAGAGACCGTAGGACCAAGGTTTTCAGCCTATTATGCAATATATCCTCAAGCTTGGTTGTCTAACTTACTAGTTCAATGGTAGATTAATGCTTGTGCTTTTTTTTAAGCAGTGGAGGAATCAGAAACCAGAAATCCTTTAGAACAAAAAGCAACCGGAAATCCTAATTGTTAAAAATCTTAGGATTTTGGACATACTCTTGAATGCAGCAGGTCTAGTCAATAAGATAATTTCATATATACTTTAAAGTGCTTCCATGTTGTGGTTCTTAATGTTTTAGGAATGTTTATCAAGTTGCCATGTCAGGTTCTGATGTTGGTGTCAATGCTATATTTACTCAAAGGTTAATCCAAATCGATCTTCTTTAGGTTAATAGAGATATGTCAAACAATAATGTCGCACCATATGGTATAGCTTCCGAAAAGTCATACCTCCAATGTTGCATCGCTTGTTGCATCCAAAGAACTTCCATCGCTGTCAATTGAAAGTTCTTGATGTTCTATTCTTTTCAACGTTTGATGTATTTCTGTGACTTCAGAATCTATTCTGAGGGCGGATCATGAAACAGGAAAACAGAAATATGCAGTTATAACAAAAGCTTGGGAAGTTGTAGATCAGCACTTCATTCAAAATAGATAAAATTCCCTGAGAAGACTAAAGATGCTACCCCAGTTCCACAATTGAAGATACATTTTGACTTCTATTGCAAATGCATAATTTTCCGAAGCCAAAACCACCCATACTTTAATGATGATGGTACTTTTTACATAGTTTAACATAGTACTCATGTTTTCCTCAGAATACATATATAAAATGCATGTATGTACATTACACAAATTTTGCACACTTACCCGGAATTGTGGAACACAAGAACAAACTGTCTCCCTGATTGTGGCCTAGCAATATAACATCCCCGAACATCATCTCCCACAAATACTAATGAATGGCTCAACTGTTTTCTATTTCCACCAGACCACCAGTAACCAATACCAATGAACCTGGTATATCCCACCCAGGGTGGGGTCTGGGAGGTAAGATGTATGCAGATTTGACCTCTACCCCCAAAGAGTAGAGCGATTGTTTCCATGTTAAAAGTGTGTGAAAGAGAGAAAGTCAACACAAAAAGTTTGAGGAAATATATAAAAAAGAGGAAGACTACGAAAAAGAATTACTTGAGACGGGAAAGGCAGATAAGATAACTTTTGGAAAGCTAGTTATGAGTAAGCAACAACATACAAAAGTAAACAAATACAAGAAAACTTAGACAGGGTAAGGAAACTACACATCCCTGGCCTAACTTAAGGCTCTAGCAACCTACTGCTGGCTCACTAACCCTACCCCCCCCCCCCCCCGCCCACTACCGCTTGTTCCCCTCCTTATGTATAGGTCTAATATTACACTGTATTTGAACATGTTTCTTCTAACCCATCTATGATTACTGGAGGATAATGTGTACTCCTCCCAGGATAGCTGATGGGGAGGGAAGTGAATTGATACCAAAATTTTCTAAAGTGGGTAAGATCGTAATTCTATCTTTTACTTTGCTCAATTGAGCTTTAACTGATGATCTAATAGTATAAATACTACTGAGCTTTGGATCAAATCAGTTAGTAGACAAACACATTTGTGGTCTGCTCTTTTAACAACCACTTAACTACATTAAATAATTTAGCTCAGTTGGTAAATGTTTGTAGTTTAAATTGCTTCTAAGCAAAGACTAACCAGGCTTTAAGGAATTTCTGAGGACATGACCTCTGATAGGAGCTTGTGGAAAAGTAGGACTATGGTAGCAGACTAGGGATTGAGAACTGTAGGTAAAGTAGACGGGAGACTAGGGGTGTGTTGATTCCTTAATTTGGTTGTGCTTTTCTTATACTCGTCTCTCTTTGTATTTAACCAGTTTATCGTTCCTCTCTTTCTCTCTTTGTCACGCTTTCCATAAGTTGGGCGTCTTCACGGAAACAGTCGTTTTACCCATAGGGGTAGAGGTTAGGTCTGCGTACTTCTTACCCTCCACAGACCCTGCAACAGGTGGCATATGTGGGATATGCTGCGTTTGTTTGGTTTGGTTTGGTTTGGTTTGGCAAAGACTAACCGGGCCTCATCAAAGATATAAACCAGCAAAATCTTTTTACTGGTTCTAAACAATGGCTAGGTCTTGTCAGCTTAAATCTTCAGTCCATTAAGTTGATCTGAACATACATAAACATCTTTAGCCTTCTAATTATTTCAACACCATACTTGAATTAGCAATAATGTCAAAAATCATTCTTTTTATGAACATCCATTCAAAATTTCATCCTTCCTCCATCCAATTACCACCATCAACTGCCCATCATCTTAAAAGGGTTTCATTTCAGTGCCACACAAACTCTCAAAGACACAATTATACCATTAATGAGAGGGGAAATATTAGGATACAATGTCAGTATTTATGCCGGTACTTTACTGTTAGGATAAACATCCATCTTTACTCTTAGTCTTAGCACACATGGAGATATAGTTGTCAAGAATGATTATTAGATGAATGAATAAAAATAATTGAGAATTCTCTTTGAGGTGCAAAACAGCCTCCCTTAGGCAAGATGCTTTTGGTTATATTGGATGCAGTACTCGAGAGATTGTGGTGTCTCTGTGATGTGAACCTCCTAGAAACCTAGTTCCTTAATTGTATGTCACCTAAAACCTTTCCTGCATCAGTTTGGTACCTGGGCATGGTTTCTCCAACAGCTTCTCAGGTCTTCATAGAAGCAAACATCAAGTCTATAATTCACACAAAACACACACACACACACACACACACACCATGACATTTAACCATCACAGTTGTCATCTCAAACCCTATACATCACAGCTATCATGAACATCACCAACCTCTAGCTGACACCACTTTCCCTTATAGAGTTCATTATTCACAGAAGTCCAGTGGCTGACGTGTATTTTTCTGGAGTTCAGAACTGGCCAACTATTTTGGAAATATCAGGAGATGTCCTGTGATTTTTAAAGTTCAGGGGGCATTCATTTTTGGAAGTTTAGGGTTTGTTAATCAATTTTGATGAAGATTGATATTTTCATTCCTAGAGTTCTCCAAAAGGATGAACTGAGACAACATTCTAAAGTTTATTCTATGTTTCATTCAAGGTCTTGCAAACATGCTGAGAGGGTGAACTTGATGTTGGGTCCCATTTTGTGAAAAGATCAAGTCTCACACCTAAGCCTATCTCATGTCCTCATGCCATGACGCCATCCATGGCTAAATAGATACATGGGCCAAGGTTAAACCTCGACGTCTAATCCCAATGACATTTGTAATGATTAATGCCTGTTGCAACGGACTGAAACGTCACTATTAGCAACGGTTGGGTAAAGGGTTTCCTTGAACAGATGCGGAGGTTCAGGCAAGTGCTGACCGTCGTAATGGTGAAAGTTTTATAGGTAACACCTGTTGGAACAGTTGCAACAATTTGAGGCGGTGGGAAAAGTGACAACTGTCACAAAAACTGTCAAATTGTGATGGTTCAAAGGGCTGTCAGAAAAAGCCTATATATATATATATATATATATATATATGCATTTTAAACACCAAAATAAAAATCTATTTTCTCTACACTGGATTACTATTATATGTTGTGTTACTATAGAAACACAACATTTTAGTGCCTAGAAATCCTTGCAAATTCGATAGTTCACCGGGATTATCACAACTAAGTGCGGTGTTGATAATCGTTCTACATACGTTGCTTCATTTTATCTTGGGAAGCAATTCGCCACAAACCCGAAGCACTATGTTCTATCAAACGGTGGGGGCGAAATTGCTTTAAGGATAGAGAGAAGTCGCCTTAAAGCAATAAGTAGTAGATTCCTTTTCAGTCATTTTATGCCTTCAAAGTAGAACCCCAAAGACCAACAGTAAGAAAGTTCCTAATGACTAGGAACACACTGTAAGATTGTCTTGACATGTATTTTATAGAGTTCCAATCCCAACACATGCCAACCACAGGAGACTCATTCCTTACCAACCTCAATATGTCAGCATTTACTTTCAGCCCAGCAATTGCCTCTTGAGCAAATTGAAGCAATTCTCTCCTTTTTGCCTGAGACAAGAAAATTTTGGAGCATAAACATATTTTTGGTCAGATACTGTAGATCTCAAAATTTGAAGTTACTAAATAACAACCTTACCAGCACTTCGTCATCATAAACTGAGAAAGGTTTTGACAAATCTAGGATCCTTTTTACAGTTACATCATGGACTTCCTCCCCTCTTGTGAGACACAGCCTACATCCAGAAGAAGGGGAAAAGATAACAGAAATATTTGATCGAGATTCACTCCACATTATGTTTAAGAAGAAATTCCATATTATAAATCTTTCTCAATTTGCATTTATTGAACAGTCATGCATACATAAAAAAAATATGGGTGTTTTTTTCTTTTCTTTTTTTGGGAAAAGGGGGGGGGGGGGGGGGGGGGGTAAATCAAATGAATCAGGGAAGTATGAAATATCACCTAAATAGCTCGTGTAGTCGCAAAATTTCTTCCTCATTTGGTGCTCCAAGAATCTGAGTCAGACAAAAGAGTGAACCTGCGGTTAAACTCCATGAATCAGCAAAGAAAAATCGACTGATATGGTACTGAAAGAAGGCATCATAAACTTGAGACAAACATAAAGATGAACTTCACACAGAATGATAAGAATTTAATAATAAACAGTAATACAACATGAATCACCAAGATATTTCCTGATTTGTTATATAACATAAAAAGTCTTGAAAAGAACTTGTCTCTGCCGTTCATCATAATAGACATCAAATGGCTTCATACAAAATGATAGAAACTTAATATGAAAATGCAGCAATATATTATGACCTCCAACCTTTTGCCTGATGTCTAATATAATACAATGATTTATAGGAAATTGTCACTCAATTAAGCATAGTCTATAGGGGATGTATAGCTGTATACAGGAAGATAGGTATTTCTATGCAGAAATGAACTGGCAGATCTTGCAAACACCATCCTTTTTCATCATAGAATATGTTATGCTGCCAAACAATGACCTCAACATTGTATTTGTTTCAGTTGAAAGTGATTCTATAAAAAGATATGATGATACTAATTTTGAGTGCTTATTGGATACGAGAAGTAAGGTCATGGTTTTCCAAAACTTTAAACACCTACCAGCAATGGCATACACAGCTTGATCACATGCACTTAAGCCTACTTCGCTGGGATGGAGTTTGCCAGATTCAGGAGTCTCTGCGTTTTATCAGCCCAGATTCAAAAACAAGTGACACGTCAATTTTTATTCCACCTAAACTATTGCAATCGGTGCCTATGTTGTCTAATAGTAAATCACCCCTGTTACCAACACCCCAAATAAGCATTGCCACTTGCTCTAACAAAACCCAGTAACAAACGTGTCAAAAAATTTAGATACATTCCAACGGATGTGAGGGTAGAAAAAATTGCATTGTGATAAGCAAACACAGGTGTCAATTTTGTGAATCTCAGCTGTTCGGGGTGGAAATTCCAGGAAATGAAGATGAGGACAGTGATAGAGAGTTGAAAGGGAGCAAGAAGAGACGATGAATGAGCCTTGTATTTCAGTAAATGCTTTCTCAGGAAACAAGAATATCCACACCATGAGAATTAAAGGACTGGTGAACGGGAAGCCTTTGCACATTTTGATAGATTCAGGAAGTACTCATAACTTATTGGATTTTTCACTAGCCAAGAAGTTAGGATGCAAGGAGATTGGGTATGGCTTAAACTACAACTGTATAGACAGCAAACAGTTCAGTTTCGAGCAAATGCCAAGCTGTCACCACGGTTTTATGGGCCTTTTCAGGTAGCAGCCATGACTGGGAAGGTAGCCTACAAGCTCAAATTACCTTTGGGAACTAAGATTCATGATGTCTTTCATGTTTCCCAGTTGAGGCTTTCCACGGAACATTACCTGTAGCAACTCACCTTCCCTCATGGTTTCAAAATCATTTGGGAACATATGAAGCACAACCAGCAGCTATACTGGACAGAAGAGTAGTCAGATTTCAAAATGTACTACAAGTGCAATATCTGGTCCAGTGGGAAAATTCTCCTCCTCCTGAAGCTTTTGGGATGTAGCTACTGACTTTGTGGAGCAATTTCCAGATTTTGGCATAGACTTGAGGACCAGGTTTTTAGAAGAGGGGGAGTATGTTACAGGAATTAAGATGAATAACTGAATTAGTGGAAGACAGTCGAAGGAAGTTAGTGGTCTGGAGGTAGAAGTTAGAGGGAAATGGCCAAAGTTTGTTAAGATGGTGTATAAATAGAACTGTAATTAAGAATAGCATATGAATATAAAATACATTCGTCATTTCTACTGATTAATGGTAGTCCAAAACCCTTAACAAGTGGGTATCATATACATACATCTTGGAGAAGCACATTAATATATTAATATTTCAATCTTTTTCACTAGCACTGATTTGTTTTATCAAAACCGATTAATTTAATTTCTATGGCAAAGTTATATATATATATATATATATATAGAGAGAGAGAGAGAGAGAGAATATTGATGCTATAGGCTATCATTACAATTTAAAAAAAGATGGAACATGTCTTCCCTTGAGCTTTAACTATTTGAATCACGTGACTTACAAGGTTTTCTTTGTTTTCTAATCACAAGATCACGTTATAAATTAAAGCCTACAAATTTTTAGATACATGGATTTCTTCATTTCTATTAAAATTATATGTGCTGGACTGCTGATCTAACGTGGAAAATAGGAGTTGCCCACTTATATTGTAAAAGGGGAGCGTTTGTTTTTGCCACTGAAATGAAGCAACTTATGAGTTAGATGAGGCGGGGAAAAGAAAAAAAAAACTGTCTGGTGGTTTTTAAGCTTCTACTATTGAAATTAGGTGACTTACAGGCCCTTCTTTGTTTTTACTATCTGCAGATTTGACTTGGAAAACACAGATGTTAAGCATGAAATACTAAATATCAAGAATGCATGCAAACAACAGCAGTCAATGTTGAAGACAAATAACAGGACATTATCTATCGCTTGTAAAGATTCCTCCTCTTTCAATACCATCATTAAGTTTGAATGAACACCATCATAACCAACTATTCTTTTTATCAGAAAGTTGTAAAGGACAAACCCAAAATTCTTGTAATGTATAAACAAATATTAAGTATTGATCCTAAAGAAGCCTTTTTTAGGTATACTTACCATAGACATTGTCATGCCTTCAAGAGCCAGACTGTGAAGAAAAACATCACGGAAATTTACTGGTGATACACCAAGATCTGGGTCATAATATAGGACCTGTTAATAGAGAAAAATAAGTGACGGATAAATAAGAAATTAGATTACATGATGCACTGGTAGAAAAACTCAAAGACAGCAATTGGAAAAAAAAAAAACTATTAAAATGCAGTCTTCTATGTTCCAGTAAGAATCTAAATAAGAAATAACCAGGCTATATCCATGTGAAAACGAAGACTGTTTATAATCTCCTTCCAAATCTTGGAACAAAATAAAGACCTTGCCAAAAGTTATGACATTGTCAACTGGCCACTTAATCCAGAAAATGGTAGAATGCAACTAGCCAACTACTGCTCACATCTTGGTGGCAGCAAATTTGGTAACAGGTTCTGCACCTGCCATTATTTTTTACAAGGCAGTTCATCTGTTATTTAACAGATGGCAGCAGTGATAGAAGAGTTAAACTTGTCAGCATAGATGACTATTTAAACAAATATTGAGGTGAGAGAAGTAAGCATAGAATAAGTTAACAGCTACAACCACAAGTAATGGAATAACTTAAGTTGAGCACCACAAGGAAGTGTGCCTATCCTGCGACCTGCGTTTGAGCTAGTTTTTGTGGAGATTGATTTTTTACTCAAGATGTGGCTCTACAAGAGATGATAGAAGTATGACAAAGTGATGGAGAGTCACAATGGATTGTTTGAAGGTGATCTTAGTTCTTGGTTTCAAAAACTTACATTTAGTTCTGATTTTGACTATTTGACTAGCCTTGTTGTATGTTAATATTACAAGATGAACATATTTGGAGGAAATGAAGCATGGTTGGTTTTCTTGTTATTGAAAAATAATTCAGAATTACATATCCAGGGAAAAGATGATAAAGAACAGAGAAGCAAAAACAGAACATCATCAAAGAAAAGAAAAGCAAAAACAGAATATCATCTGATAAGCCTTCATCTCCTCTAAGTCTTTGTTGCTTAATAACGGATGGACCGGCAGCGGTTTTCCGTCCGTCATCAGTGCTGCTGCTGTTGATTAACGTTGCTACTGCTGCTGTTGATTATCATGCCTACTGTTGCTGCTGTAGCTAGTGCTAGCGCTATCTCCAATTGTAGAATAGGGTTTACACCCCTGCTGTCACCGCTCTAGCTGCTGGTATATTCTTTTCCATATTCTACCTGCTCATCTACTACGACGACAAATAAGACTATTCTACAACTCTAAACTTTGTCCCTCCATGTCTAAATCCCATCTCTGCCATCTTCACCATGATTTAATTAGTACATGGCCTCTCAAACCTCATGTGGTGAAATTTCTTCAAACCCTGAAGCTCCACCCACCAAAGACACTCACAGAGGATCTGAATATATGTCAATTCTGATCACAGGTCATCACCTCAATGGCCACAATTATCTTCAGTGGTCACAATCGATAATGGTGTATGTATGAGGCAAAGAAAAGGAAGAATACTTGACCGGAGAAGTCGAGTACCCTGCTAAGAAGGATACAGAGTACGAATTGAGGAAGAGTGACAACCACATGGTAATGTCTTGGTTAGTCAATTCTATGACAGCTTAGATAGGAGAGAATTTCTCTCTATGGAACTACAAGGGACATTGGGATGCTGCCAATGAAACGTATTCCAGCTTGGAGAACACCTCTGAATAAGACTCTTTTGCATGACCTTCGGCAAGGTAATTTGTCTTATCACACATTATTTTAAATTGCTAACATAAAATTGGCAACAGTTGGACATGTTCGAGACTTATCTGTGGGACTGCAAGGAGGATGTTGTCATCTATAAGTAGATAATTGAGCAAAAACGAACATTCAAATTCCTCGTTGGCCTCAATAAGAATTGAAGTAAGTTAGAGGGCGCGTCATGGGAGCCAAACCCTTTCTCAGCCTTAGAGTAGCATTCTCAGAAGTTCGCCATGAAGAAAGTAGAAGGAAAATCATGTTGAGACCTTAGGGAGAACCATCTCTGGAACAATCAGCTATGGAAGGATCGGCACTTGTTGCCCAAGTCACTTTCTCGCCAACAATGGAGACAAACGTCATGGTGTATTGCAAGAACCAAGGCATCTTAAAGAAAACCTGGTAGAAAATTCATGAAAAACCTACTGACTGGAAGCCATCAAGACCCTCGTTTGATAGAAAGAGCTGTGGTAACATTGTTGCAACATCTGAAGTACAAACAACTAGATGTTTGCAGAAAATGTTTGATCAGCAGGCTAATCCACAGAAAAACACCTCTTCAGGTCTTACTACTGGCACAATACCCTCAATACCATGGATTGTTGATTTGGGAGCCACCGACCAGGATCCACATGACTGGATATAGCACCCTGTTGGCCTGTTTAACTCTTACAAACCAAGCTACAGAGCCTCAACAATCTGGATAGCAACTAATGGTTCTCTATCCAAAGTCATGGGCACGGGTTCTATAATTTTAACAAAGGACATTACACTTAACTACATCCTAAATGTGCCTTCTCCTAATTGTAATCTGTTCTCTGATAACAAGTTAAATCATGTCTTAAATTGTATAACTCATTTCTCTCCAAAATTGCGTGAATTTCTAGAAACAAGTTCAAGGCGGACGATTGGCAGTGCTACACTATGCTCGCGACTCTATATCTCCAGCCCCATCCACAAAGAATCAACTGAAATCCATCTCATTCGTGTTTAGTCTCTAGTCACTAATACTTAAATTTTAGAGAGCATAAAGATAGTGATGTTATGTTATGGCACTATCGTCTTGGTCATGTAAACTTCAAGTCTAATTTAGGCTCTTATCTCTCTGATCAAGGTATTACCCATATAAGTTATTGTGCTGACACTCCTCTGCAAAACTGAGTGTCAGAAAGAAATAACCGGCATCTGCTTGAGGTAGCTAGATCCTTGTTCTACCAGCAATACAGTTTGGTCTCAGCACACATCCACAGATTTTTCATTTTGAAGACGTTGAGGCAATTGTAGCCAACTAAAGCCTATATATAAATTAGATAAATTAAATGGAGCAACATGAAAATGACAGAACAACAGAAAATAGTGAGTATTTTCTCACTTACAACATCTGATTTTCGAGGGGAATCATTCTTATCACTTGATGTATGAGGTTTCTCTGAATTTTTCTCATCATTCTCAGCTGAACCTGCATTCAGTCTTTCAATTTTTCTTAGTTCTTCTAACCATCTTCTTAGCAACTGAACTCTTTCTTCCCCATTAGAAGAAATAGAAACTTCTTCGAGCTTTCTAACTGCCTCCTTATAGCTTTTCATGTTCTGAGCTGCCTGCATTTTTGTAGCATAAAGACAGTATTGTACCCTTTCATTGCATATTAAAGAAGTGAGTACACATAACTTCAAAACAATATGAAATGATGATGATGATGCCATGCAAGGAGATGAGCACACGGATAACCATACATGGGTAGCCAAGACACATTCAAGTCATTCACATGACACCATATAATATCTTGCAAAAACATGAGCTCGTATGAGTAGATTTTAAGAAATATAACTAGAACATTGGTGTTACCCCCCACCGTGTAAAGTGGAGAATTTGTGTTTTGACTTGCAAATTGAGGCTCCAACCATTTATG
Source organism: Arctium lappa (assembly GCA_023525745.1). Lineage (NCBI taxonomy): Eukaryota > Viridiplantae > Streptophyta > Magnoliopsida > Asterales > Asteraceae > Arctium > Arctium lappa. The sequence goes on from CM042049.1 coordinate 115,592,320, forward strand.
CTGTCTTCTTCCGTTTCTAATTTCAATGGGACTAATATCCCGTTTGTCCTCAGATCATGAAAACAGGGCCCTCAAAACAAAGAAGAGAATGAACTAAATGAACCATTAGTGAATATCTTTGAATTTATCTTTTGTTTTCATGGATGATATTCAAATGCACAACTGATTGCAAGTCGCAATATCTATGGGTGAATCACCACCATATTTTCTAAACATAGATGTTAGGTTTAAAAGCAAGAAACCTGGCCAAAAGATGGCTTGGTTGGGTTAGGCCAATGTAAATACAAGTATAACTGGACAACCAATGTGACTGTATAATCTATAAGCACAAAACAGTGCTACCTTTGTTCAAAGCTAGTAGTACCACTGACATAAGGTTGTCAATTTTGCAAAGACATGAAGTTCAGCATTATACACAGTTAATTTCTTTTCTTTACATACAAGAATAGCTACCTTGAAGGCTTGAACTATGTAAAGTTGAAAGCACTACTAATTACAAAGCACGGCCATTTTCTGGAATAAGGAAATTGTAACTATTTCAATATAATATTCATGAGAGGCATATCAGCACATTGAAATTATATATATAAGAACAAGAATTAAATCATGTTTATCTGTACATGATATACTTCCTCCTTCCTAAATTCAATGAGCATTTTCCCAGAATAAACGGCATGAGCTTTTTTAACTTTTCTAGAAAGGTTACATCTAGTTTTTTATGTTTGACATATCGCTTTTGTTTCAGATGATCTTAACAAAATTTTAAACTCCTTTTTTGAACTATTTCTTCCATTATCATCAGTTTTTGCTAAATAAAAGGGTAAGTTCAATAAGAAAATTTGTAAAATTCTATTCAAATACAATGCTAATTAAAGACGCCTACGAAGAAAATTGAGATTTTAGATTCTTACATCAAATGCATCAATAGCAATTTGGAGTGACTTGCACCTAAAACTTTTTGACCGAAGAGAGTACGTATAAGAACATATATGCATAACTTATCATAACATGCACTAATAATATGTGAAAAGGAAGCGGACAAAGGTGAGGTAGGTCTTGCACCTTCTTGGCGTCCCCGGAGACGACATTAGCGCCGTGCTGGCGAACAGCGGCTCTTAAACTGGACCTGCCGCGTACTTCGGCAGCTTTGCTCATCGCCGTTCTTAGCCACGCCATCAACACCAAATTCTAAACCTCTAATCAAAATGTGAAAGAGAAATAATTCAGAAACTGGAAAAAGAAAATCTCCGGCGATCAAGAAACAGGAGTGGCGGTGGTAAATAGAAGCGTTTGTGAAATTGGTTTGGAAATTGGATGTTGTTTCGTACGGGGCGTTTGCCTTTCATTTCGCTTTCATTTTCCCAATTTTGCCACTCATCCAACTCGCTAGACGAAGGTAGGAGGTGCACTTCATTATTTGGTTTTGTGGGATTTGCTTTTAGTTTTACTTTCTAAAACTAAAATAATAAATCGTCTAACAATTATTATTTTATTTTTATTTTTTTATTTTAGGATCAAAATAATAATTGAAAAAAGTAGGATTATTCTGAGTTATATATTATAGAATAAACCTAGTTTATCGAATGGGTTGTTAATTACAAAAATATTATCACATTTTTCATTTATGTGGACATGTGACTAAGATTTCTTGTATGTTCATATACAGTTATACCTATTTTATATATATACTAGAAGCGTATTCGCGCAATGCAGCGAGATACATCACGATTTTAATGTTTTCTTTTATTTTTTGTTTTTTTGTCGATTTACAGTACGGTTTTTGATGGTTTTGAGAAAGTGATAACGTTTTTTTTATAAATTTGTTTAATTTAGGTTTAATAATATAATGTTTTATATATATAAAAATAAGTATTTTGTTAGAATTAAATGATTATCTTATAAATTTTAAATTAGATGTTTATCCCGTTTTGATTATGTTTATCAGTTAGTTAATATTATATATTTAAATTTTGATTTTTTAGGAAGTTGAAATGATGAGTGATTTTAGGGAGTTAAAATTGTTAGAGATAATGATTAAATAGTAAGAGATTTAGTTTTCATTTTTTATTTAAGTTTTAAAAGAGTTTTTTATGCCATCTTTATAATATAGTATAGATATAAATATAGATATAATTAAATGATTATCTTGTATATTTTAAATTTATTTATATTTAAATTAAGATATTTATCCCGTTTTGATTATGTTTATCAGTTAGTTAAATTCTATATGTAAAATTTGATTTTTTGGGAAGTTGAAATGATGAGTGATTTTAGAGAGTTAAAATTGTTAGAGATAATGATAAAAAGTTTTATATATAAAAAAATAAGTATTTTGTTATAATTAAATGATTATCTTATATATTTTAAACTAGATGTTTATCCCGTTTTGATTATGTTTATCAGTTAGTTAATATTCTATATTTAAATTTTGATTTTTTAGGAAGTTGAAATGATGAGTGATTTTAGGGAGTTAAAATTGTTAGAGATAATGATTAAATAGTAAGATTTAGTTTTCATTCATAGTATAGATAAGTTTTAAGTAATTAACATTAAATAACGGTACATTAAGCTTTAACAGTTGTTTTTAAGAGTTTTTATGCCATCTTTATAATATAGTATAGATATATATGGTGAGTTCATTCTTATATATTAGAGATTGAGCATGGAGCATATATCATTTAAGAATTAGGAGTTGTTTAATTACAGTTTAATGAACTTAATGGTTTAGATGATTTATTTGTTCAGCCATACATAAGTGTTTATTTACGGCTTAATCGTTAAGCCATTAAGTTAAAATGGCTAGATAGAATAAATCAGAACCCCTCACTGAGTTATTCCATTTAGGGTGCGTTTGGTACGCAGACAGGACAAGATGGAACAGGACAGGACCGCTGTCCAGAGTTTGGCAAGACAGGACAGAACAGGACTAGACCGGTTAAATAACGAATTTATCCCTGATGAAAAATCGTAGATTACATCACTAATACATAGTGCAATGGATTATCAAAAACATAAAACTAATTTATCACGATTGGATTTTGGATATAGAAATCAAAACCCAAATTTTAAGTTTCGGGTTTGGGTTGGTCGGGTTTCAGATTGATGTCGGTCGGGTTCGAGTATTATATAATGCAAATGTTATATATAAATTCAATCGTTTTTTAGGATGAATACAATCGATTGAAAGATTGATGAAATCGATAACAATTTTAAAATTTAGAAAATATTTCAATAGACTATAATTTACGATTTTCAAAAAAATAGTTAGATAAATATATATATATATATATATATATATATATATATATATATAGTATTTAAAATATAGATTTATGTTATTTCGGGTTTTCGGATGGGTTGGGTGGCCAACGATCAAACCCAATCCGAACCCGGATATCCTCCCAAATGTCGGGTTTCGGATTATCGGATTTCGGGGCATTCGGGTTTTGCAAAAACACCTTATTTTTTGTTCGGATTCGGATTTCGGACTATTCGGGTTTTGCACACCCCTAGCTTAGAGGCGTGGATGATGAGAAGACATGTTTTATGTTTTTAATAAAGGGTATATTAGTCAAAAATATTGATGTTCTACTTAGTTCCAGGGGGTTGGAGTGGGACAAATGTGTCACATGCTTGTTCCACTTAGTTCTAGCGTGTCCCACATATGGTCACGCCAAACATGGGACAAGTTTGTTCTGTTCTGTCCTGTCCCACTATGTCCTGCATACCAAACGCACCCTTAAAAAACAACCTTTCTTTAATTTTTTTTTTAAAAATCAATTGTAAAAAAGAAAATTAAACACCTCTTGTCTTTTAAATTGAAATTATCTGAAATATAACAAATACTTTAAGTAAATAAATAATATCATAAAAGCGCATTTTATAGTTTTTATTTTAATACTCGTATCTATTTATACTATATTATAAAGCACGGATAAAAAACTCTTAAATATAAATTATTAGACACAAGGTACCACCATTTTATGCAAGATTTTAAAAATCTCTTAATTTACAAGTATCAACTCACAAGATACATATTACTACTGCAGACTTCTAACACTCACCAATTTGATATGTCATATGTGCAGAGTATTCCTTTTATGCAGACATTTCCATGTATCACTATTAATTAATATATTATATTACTATAATTTTGTTTTAATTATATTATTAAATATTTAATTGATTTTTTTTATGTGTCATTAAAATATATAAGATAATTATTGAATTCTAACAAAATACCTAATTTTTTATATAAAAAACATTATATTATTAAGCCTAAATTAAACAAATTTATAAAAAAAACATTATCACTTTCTCAAAACCATCTAAAACCGTACTGTAAATCGACAAAAAAATAAAATGAAACATTAAAATCGTGATGTATCTCACTGCATTGTGTGAGTACGCTTCTAGTATATTTTTTAAAAACTTAAATGGGTTTGTAAGTTGTCAAAATATGTGTATATATCTTAGGGAAATTAATTAAAATAACCGTATCTGAACATCATATTACCGAAATGTCCCAAATCTCGTCGAGTTTGCCGAAATACCCCATATGTCCGGGATATGTGGCCGAAATGAGGCTCAATCCCGGTGTTAAAGTGGTTCAGTCGGGAAAGGGTTTGATCTCGGGGTTATGTTCGGGATGAGGCCGGGATCCCGGGGTTAGGGCCGGGATGCATACTAGGATTCCATGAAGATCCAACAAATAACATAAAAAGAGCAGTTTTTATAAAAAAGAAAATAAAAGGAGATATTGAAACCTTGAAGGCATGACATGCTTTACAGCCCATCAACTGCCACGTGCTCTGAAGAACATGACGTGTGTACCATCCTCCACCACTAACCCCGGGATACCACTTCAATCCCAGGCCAAACCCCGGGATACCACTGTTGAGGCCCGTGAATTTCCATAACCCCGGGATGGGTCTCATCCCGGCCCTATATCCCGCCCAAAAAGGGTATTTCGGCAAAACTATTGAGATTTAGGGCATTTCGGTAATACATTTTTGAAATACGGTCATTTTAATTAATTTCCCTATATCTTACCTTAATAATAATATACACTGAAACAATGTGTATTTAATGATTAAAATTTAATCAGTGTATGCACTAAGTAGATTTTAAGAGCATCTCCAACAGCTTTCCTATAATTTTTCTAAAATAGAGAATCCAAAATGAAAATCTCTAAAATGTATTACATTCAACTCCAACAGCTTTGTTATTTTAGAAATTTTAAAACAACTTATACTATTGTAATATTTTTTTAATTTATCATCTCAATAAACTTTAAAAAAATAACTTACTATAAAATGATAAAAATTAAATATCATTGGTGGGATGAAATAAAATAATATGTATCTCTCCTATTTAGAGAATTATAGAGATTTCTCTATATTTAGAGATTTTTCCATGATTCTCTATTTTAGTAAACAATATAGCAATGCTATTGGAGAAGAATAGCAAATCAAAACTTATTTTTTTATATTTTAGCAATGTTGTTGGAGATGCTCTAAATAACATACATTCATCAATATATTATAGTTTGTATGTAATATATTCATCAAAAATATGTGTTATATTTTTTTTATGAAATACATTAGTTTGTGTTCATGGATGAATATAGATTATATGAACTCCATTTTTTTATATTTTTTAACCTAATTAGAAGCGTATATGTGCAATACAACGTGATACATTATGATTTTAATGTTTCATTTTATTTTTTGTTTTTTTATCAATTTACGGTACGATTTTAGATGGTTTTGAGAGAGAGTGATAATGTTTTTTTTTATAAAATTTGTTTAATTTAGACTTAATAATTTAATGTTTTTTATTAAAAAATTAAAAATTGTTTAATTTAGGCTTGATAATTTAATGTTTTTTATTAAAAAAATTTAAGTAATTTGTTATAATTCAATAATTATCTTATATATTTTAAATTATTTATATTTAAATTGAGATGTTTATTCTGTTTTGATTATGTTTATCAGTTAGTTATTAATTCAAACATATAGCTTAAAAATTTTGTACTCATGCATCATCACTTGTGTTAATGCCAAAAATCACTCAAAGGATAATTTAAGGTTGGTGTGGAGCTTTATCCAACTAAATAAAGTAACCAGACAACAATATGCGCAATAAAATGAGAAATGAGAAATGAGTTAGGGTTCGGTTTTAGGGTTTGGGAGAGAAAAGGGAAGAAGATAAAAATGAGAAATGAGAAGAAATGGTGAGAATTCGGACATTTTAATGCCCTGGCACCCGCTCGCGATAGTGCCCCGCGACCTTGACATGGTCACTGTCGCAGGGGCACAATCGCCCCACTTGTACCGCAAGGGGTGGAGTCCCCGCGACTATGCCACGCGATTGTGCCCTTTGGCACAGTCGCCGGGCACTGTCGCCCCACTCCCCCCCGAACTCCGAAAATCCGACTTTTTGAACGCCAATACTTCCGATACTCCGAGGGACTTTAAACAATGCAATTCCCGACAAAGCCCCACTGGTTACAAGTCATAGAAATGTCCGGTTGACATTACTTACCGAAAATTACGGGTGTTACACGCTCAGGTTTGCTAGCGAGTAGGAATAGGTGGCTCGGGCCACATAGTTGGAACTCGTCTAGATTGGATAGGCGCTCACGCCTGTAAGCCCTCGAAAGTGGAATGCCAATGGAGTAAGGCAAGAGGCGTTAAACGGTCTGTGGTATGATGCTCGGTAGAGGCATGAGAATCAGGATGTCGGGGTGTTCGAGTAGAATCCAATAACATCGCGGGTAGCCCCATTCACCTGTTCTCGCCACCCAAGGTGGAAACGTTTAGATGATATGCAAGGAAGTTGCGTGAACGACCTACTTGCATGCTTTCTATTCTCGGTGTATACGGATCTCTTCATCGTTGATTCGTGGTATTTTTCATGGTAATGTGGTATTTTACCAATGTGAGTTTTAGTGGTTGACGGTAAATGTTGGCTCTAATATTGGGTTCTTCCCACGTATATTAAAGTCGAATGGACCGCGTCATTTCCACGTTTCGGTATTTGGATTTCATTATACTTTATGGTCGCGTGAGTATTAATTCGAGTTACATATTTCCAATAGCGTACCACATTATTATAAATCGTTTTCCTTTACATAAGGGTCGAGTATTATGTCCCGCCTGTGTTCTGGGTGTTTTGGAATATAAGGTATTATTTGTTTTTCCTTGAATTGGAATGTCAAACTATGACCCCATCTTGGGTGAGTTCCGAATTGCATCATTTTATATGAAACGTGTGTTTGAGAGCATAGTCTTTAAAAGTGCATATTGTGGGAAAATGTGTCGTTTCCGTTTTAAAGTATATTATTTCGAAGGATCTCACTTTATACTGGTTTCCTTGATTTTAAAGATTTATTCATTCATGTTAAAACTCTTGAGCTCACTAGGCGTTAAGCCTAACCATTTTTATTTGTCGGCATGTGTATCAGGTTCAGTTGGGAGTTGGTTTCTAGCAGTTCTATGAAGCATAAAGCCTTAGCTAGACACTAAAGTAAGCAATTGGTGAAGTCTTCCGCAAGTTGGAGATAGTGACTATTATTGGGTTCTAGTATGTAACGATTGAATGTTTGTGTATTGAAGTTGAATCTAATTTGTGGTTGTAGATGATTCAATTATTGATGTATTTAGAAAATTTTAAATAAGTTGCTATTTCCAGATTTTAGGGTGTTACACAATGTCACAGTCGCGTGTCATGGTCGTGCCCCACACTCCACTTGCGGTACACTCCCCGCGAGAGTGACACGGCGAGAGTGACCATGTCACAATCGCGTGTCACAGTCGCGCAAGACTCCAAACGTCCCGAAAGTTGACCAATTTCGATATCGAACGCGAGGTTTTAGGCACTTAAACTAAGTGCATAACTCACATAGTATTTAAAGTATTATAACGATGACCATGCACATATAAAGGCTCACATTCTCAAATAATCATACTTAATGAAATGAGGGAAAATAATTACTTACCTTATAAATTTTCGGGTGTTACAAAATAATCTATATTACATTCGATTATTCTAAAATAACATTATCCGTAGTACAATTAACACGTAAAAGTTTCATGTACTTCTTTATTCACTCTGAATACGGGGTAACCCATCCAACAGCAGACGGATAACTGTAATGGAAAAAATGTTCTACAATTTGCGGAAACGGATATCCTCCTGCCATATCTAATTTCACATAATGGTTACCATTAACGTACCCTATTGTAAAAACAACATGGTCATACCACACTGGCGGAGTGGACCTAAGCGGCAAGTACGTCCCACTGCCGGTCATACTTATAACATGTAATATCACATTATATTTTGAAGCAATCAAGACACCTATTTCAGGCATTGTCATCAAGTGTTCAAATGGTACACCTTGATCTGATCGAAAGAAGTTTAAAGTGTTGTAAGTAATATCCCAATGTTCACCTCCAAAAGCGTTGATTTACTCTGTCTTGTATGTATCTAACTCTTCCATCAAGTTATACCGAATTGTGGGTCATGCATCTTCATAAAGACCTAGAGAGACAGCTACTGCTCGGAATCCGCAATTTCCATCACCTATCACATCATGTACCTGCTTGATGTAAGGGTGAAACAATGCTGGAAATTGATTGATGTATGGATGTGCATTATAATTTTTAAACATGAAAAAACTATGTCTCGTTGATTCTTGGTAGCTCATTTTTTTCTTGTCAACAAATCTAGACGCGTTCGAACTACTACGTCTAAGGGGTCTTTCACTTGTAAAAGACGGGTCAACATAAGTCGGAAATGAGGGATCAACATGAGTTTTTCTGAAAAGCTTATCCTTCAACGAGGGCCGTCCACGAGTAGTCTTGTTAACAACAGGTTCACGAACCCATGTTTTTGATGCACTGGCTATCTCTTTTATTTTCCTCAGTAAAACATATATATCAATTATATGAATAGTGCATAGTAATTGTAAACGTTCTCGATATATATTTTTGCAATTGTGAAACATATATATCAATTATACGATTTAAGAAGAAGTTTATACCTTTAGGAAGGATTCGAAGCGTAGATTCCGAATATGTAATTGATTCGTCGACTACTTCAATGGATTGAAAGCAAATCTAGACAGAAGTTGAAGATATTTTTAGAGAGAGACACATGAAGAAGAAGTGAACGAATTGTTTGAAGTCTCTAATCACATATATAGAGAGAGTAAATTACAGATTTGGTCCCTAACGTATGACGTTTGTTACGGAATTGGTCCCTAAAAGAAAAATATATTTTACAAAGTTTTAATAAAATGTAATTGTTACAAAAAGAAAAATACATTTTACAAAGTTAAAATAAAATCAAAAGTTACAAATTTATAAAATAAAATAAAATCAAAAGTTACAAATTTTATAAATTTATAAAATCAAAACACGCACACACACACACACACACATATATATATATATATATATATATATATAAGTGAAATGATTGGATCGGAAAACCAAGCATTCACTATTTGCACTTTCTGGTGCAAATAGTACCCCCCATATACAATATAGGGAAAAGTTCAATAAAACCCAACAAACTATTCTATTTTGAATGATTAAGTCCCTAAACTAATATTTTGAATGAAAAAACCATTAAACTTTCTCATTTTGAATGATTAAGTCCATGAACTATTTTTTTGAATAAAAAACCCATTAAACTTTCTCAATTTGAATAAAAAAACCATTAAATTTTTCCATCTTCAATTATTAAGTCCCTGAACATTTTTTTTCAATAAATTACATCATCGAACTTCTAAAAATTGGTTACTTACGTCATTTTAACCAAAAAAACTATCTGTAACCGGTTATCTTTTGATTCTTCATCTTTTTATAGATAAAAAATAGATCAAAAAGAGGGAGATCAATAATAGGGGCAACAACGTGTTAGGCAATATGGAGAACGGACAACGTTCGAGCAATGGGGAGTGGCGAGGCGGAGCGATACGACTGTTTGTGAGTGGTTTTAATGACGTAGAGTTTGAGAATTGTAAAACTGATTTAGACTAATGTTACTTCAAGACCTTCATACTCAGTTCCAGGTACCTTTAAAAAAAGGTAACCAATTTTCAGAAGTTCGATAGTTTATTTATTTAAAAAAAATGTTTAGGGACTTAATCATTCAAAATTAGAAAGTTTAATGGTTTTTTTGTTCGAAAAAATAGTTTAAAGACTTAATCATTCAAAATAAAAAAGTTTAATAGTTTTTTCATTTAAAAAAATAGTTGAGGAACTTAATCATTCAAAATGAAATAATTTATTGGGTTTTTTTGAACTTTTCCCTACAATATATGATTCCAGTTTATAACGAGATTGGTCTATATACATAATTCCTCTTCATTTTTACTTTCATTTCCTCGTCCTCATCATGCCTGAATTACCATTTCAATCATTGGTTATGCAAATTTCTGCTATTGATAATGCTCAATATTACATCCATATTTTCTCCATCATTCAGATTATCGTGCACTTACTTAGGGGTCATTTACTTAAACGCTTACCCGGTAAGTGCTTACTGGCGCATTTAGCTAATCGGATGAACATGACAATGATTGAGAATCTTACCCGATAAAAGCGATGGAAATGACAAATAGTCTTACCCGATAAGTGAGAGTGACGACTCTTACCCGATACATGCTTAATTACCGTGGAAAAATGTTGCATAGGATGTCATTTTAATGAACTAAAACCTTACCCGGTAAATTAAGTAAAAGTGTTAACAATTACCCATAAGCATTGCGTAAACAACCCCTTAGTTTCATGATTATCAGCAAGAGATAATTATTTTGCATGGAGCAGTCCAAAATTTGGTGTACTAACAAAAACAATGTTTGTTGCGTCCATGGCTTAAAAAACAGTCGCCATGAAGATCTATCAAGACGTGGGAGATGCTTTTTGCTAACATGTCATTCGTTAATCAAGTTTTAATAAGTTTTTTTTTAACTTAATAATTACTAGCAGTGTACTCGTGTAATGCATCGGGATGAGCAATTGCAAATCATATATTTATAATTTATGTGACATTAGTAGTGATAAACGCATAACTTGAGTTTTTTTTAATAATGAAGCATTAAGAAATTATATTAAAGTAATCGTTAAATGTATATTTGAATTTTAAAAACATGTATTAATCAACGATATCTAACGAATGATAATATTTTTTCAAAATACTGAAATATAGAATAGGTAAAAATAACAAATATAATGTTGGATAATATTATTTTGTATCTAAACGTATATATAGGTTCATTATTAGTTAGTTTTATAGAATTCAAAAGGGTTTAAAAACTTGTATACATGAAGAAAATACATATACTATTATAATTAAAGAAATATGTTAATTTGAGCAAGTAAATAACTTTTCTTCTTTTGGAGAAACCTTAAATGGAAGGGGGAAAACTTGAATATGGAAGGTAGTGAAAAAGTAAAGTTTGAATTTTTTTTCAAATGATTTGTACCTTATGCATATTAAGTTGTGAATTAAGAGATTTTTGAAATGTATGCATAAAATGGTAGTGCCTTATGTTTTATAAGTAGTAATTAAGAGTTTTTTATTCCGCTTTTATAATATAGTATAGATATAGATATAGATAATTGTCATAATTTGACACCACGAAAAAAAAAAATTCAAAATCTACTAAAAAGGAAATTTATTTCCTTTTTTTCATTCGTGGTTTTACGTATATATATAAATGCATGTAATCGAGGGTTAAAAAAAGAGCGAGAACGAAAGGAAAATAAGGCGAATCAACGAAGGGCTGTTTGGGGAAGGAGTTTCAGAGAAATTCCCACGTCTCCGAACCCCCACCGCCGTCCGCCACCGCCGGTAATTTCAAAATGACGAATTCAATTATGTTCTCTCTCCTCCTCCTCTTTGCTTTTTTCATCCTTACACCACCGGTCACGGCGGAGATCAGAACCTTGAAGATCAAAGACGACAACCGTCCCGTAATCCTATTTGAAAAATTCGGATTCACACACAACGGATTTGCTTCCGTCGCTGTCTCATCCGTCTCCGTCACGTCCAGCCTCTCGCAACCTGATCCATCCTTCCTCGGATTCTTTCTCGTCGCCGAAAGTTCGAGAAATCAAGTTCTTATGGAACTCGAACAAAAGCCTGAAACCTGCGTCGTCGCTTCGAAATTCGTATCTCTTCTATTCACCTTCCAAGATCTCGCCCCTCCGCCTCATTCATCGCTCAATAAATCGTTTCCGGTTAACTACCCCGACGAGTACTATCTCTTCTTCGCTAATTGCAATCGTCAATCGCTTGTATCGATGAACGTCCGTACGGAACTTTACAATAGCGACGACGGAAACCACAAGGATTACTTATCCGCAGGTCAAACGCAACTCCCGTCGTTTTACTTCATTTTCTCCATGATTTACATGTGTTTCGTAGGGCTATGGACGGCCGAATGCTTGAAAAACAAAGGATCCGTTCACCGGATCCATTTACTCATGGGCGTGTTGCTGGTAGTGAAGGCACTCAACTTGATCTGTGAGGCGGAGGCCAAACATTACGTGAAGGTTACAGGTACGCCTCATGGATGGGATGTATTGTTTTACACGTTTCAGTTCTTCAGGGCGGTGCTTTTGTTCACCGTGATAGTGTTGATCGGTACGGGATGGTCGTTTTTGAAACCGTTTTTGCAAGAAAAAGAGAAGAAGGTTTTGATGATTGTGATTCCACTTCAAGTTTTGGCAAATATAGCTGCTATAGTGGTAGGGGAAACAGGGCCATTCAGTAAGAGTTGGGTAACTTGGAACCAAGTGTTCATGACAGTAGATCTTCTCTGTTGTTTCGCCATTCTTTTCCCCATTGTGTGGTCGATTCGATCACTGCGAGAGACCTCGAAAACAGATGGGAAGGCTGCTAGGAATTTGGCAAAGTTGACCCTGTTCCGAAAATTCTACATGTTGGTTATGGGATACTTGTATTTCACAAGAATCATAGTTTTTTCACTGGAGACAATCTCTTCCTATAAGTTTGAGTGGGTGTCAAATGGGGCACAGGAAGTGGGTAGTCTTGTGTTCTATGTGATGATGTTTAACATGTTCAGGCCAGTGGAGAACAATGAATACTTTCTTATTGATGATGAGGAAGAAAAGGCAGCAGAGAGGGCTCTGCATGAGGAGGAGTTTGAGCTTTGAATTGGTTGGTCCATACAAGTACATGCAATCAGGTTTGCTGGAAAAATCCTTTTGTTTTGTTTCTAAGATTAACTACATTTAGTGTTTGTTTTCTATACAATCATCATGTCACCCTTTTGCCGTTAACTGTGTGTATATTTTCAGCCTGCATTTGGGGTGTAGCAATTCTTCGTTCTATTGGATATATATGTAGCAAGAATTCTTGCTTTTCTTTTCTGGTTATTTCCTTTCAGGGCATTTTTTAGACACCGTGAATTTTCGGGTCAATATGTTTGCGACTCCTCTCTAAAAATATTATCCTGAGAAAAATAATTTTTTTATTATATTTTATCAATAAAAAGCCTAAAATAAGATGTTTAGTAGAGAAAAATATATTTTATTAAACATACATAATATTTTAATAATATAATTAATGATGATGTAACCTTCAAAATATAGAATGCAATTCTTTTAAAAGATTTTGGACTTTGATTCTCACTTTTAGAGAGCCTATAGGAGATGTTGCACAGATTAATTTATACTCTTTGGCTATTGTCGGCAAACTAGCTTATAAGCTAGTTTGTAGCTGATAAGCTAACTTTTCAAAACGCTACTTTGAGTAGCATTTTGAAAAGCTAGCTTATTGTCATCCGAACATGTACCAGGAAAAAAAGCTAGCTTATAGCCAAAGTGAGCATTTAAAGTTGGCAACTTTAATTTTCTTACATTTTTTTATCTTTATTAAATAATATTTTAAATATTTAATTAATAAGGTAAGATATTTTTAATATTTTTTTTACGTGTATATATATATATATATTTTGTTTTCATTAAATAATATTTTAAACATTTGATTATTATGATGCTCATCTGTCTCAAATTCTCACATGTACATCATATTCCTATCCATCAATCACATAAATACACATAAGCAAAAGAGATATAAGCATGAATTAAACAAATTTAAAATAAATAAAAATCTGATGTATTTTAATTTTATAGGAGGGAGAGGGATGAGACATGAGATTTTGGGACAAGTGATTTTCATCCATATTTTGGTAGGTCGTAACCATTCAATTGTAAACTCATGTTAAGATGTTTATTTTGTTTATGAAGTTGTTTATTTTTAGATGCGATAATATTTGGAGATAATCTAATGATAGGATGTAATGAAATACAATGGCATTTGATGCTTGATTATTCTCAAAATTATACCGGCATATGGATCTCATAAACATGTTATCTTCAAAAACTTATCTCGATCCAAGACACAAGTCATATGTTACAATCTCCCAAAGTGTAAACATTATATTTCATCGTATCCTATCGTCAGATTATCCCCGCATTTTACCTGCATGTAGATCTTGAAATAATAAGAAACTTCAGAAAAGAAATCAATCTTGATCCGAGTTACAAGTCAAAGGTTATGGCTTTCCAGCATACTACGAGAATACGATAGGATATGATGGTTTTTGTAACATCATCCCCAAATTTTGCTAGCTTGTAGACCTCGAAAAAATAACAAGTGTTAAAAAATCATGACAATAAGAAGTTATGACCTTTTGTATCCATGTCTTATCATTGTTCGTATTTTAATAAATTTATTGTAATGTGAACCAAAATGATTTCTTTTAAAGTTGTTTTTTTAGGTCTACATACTTGTAAAATTTGGGGATAACCTGACGTTTAAAACCATCATAACATCTTGTCTTTTCTTATTCTTGTCATGTTCATTTTAGGCAGCCATAACGATTAACCCGTAACTGCGATTGAGATGATTATATTTTTTTAAGTTGTTTTTTAAGATCTACACATGATAGTAAAATTTGGGGATAATCCAACAACAGAACGAGTAGAAACATCGTGTCCTTTCGTATTCTCATTCTATATACACTTTAGGAGGCAATAAAGTTTGACTGGTAACTCATATTGAATGCTTTTTTCTTAAATTGCTTTTTTTTCTCTTCAAATCTACATGTTTGTAATGTTTGAGGATAATCCAACATCGGAAGAAACCATTAGACACATCGTATCCTTCTGTATTCATTTGTATACACTTCAGGATGCTATAATTTTTTTTTTATAACTCAAATCAAAATTATTATTTTTAAATTGTTTATTTTCTTGAGATCTAATTGCTAGAAGGATGTGGAAATCCAGATGAACATTATAAAGCTAAAAAGATGCAATTGAATGCATTAACAAAATATAAACACATCCCTCATCCGAAAACATGTAACGACAGTCATCCACGAGACATAACAAAGTAATGTAAGCAGTAGTAACTTATTGCTATTTATAGCATTTACTGATGTACTTTCCTTCAAGAAAAAAGGAGATATGAGATAAGAAATAAAAGATAGAACATTGAGAGAGTCGGAAAGAGGAAACAAATAATTTATCTATAAAAGGAATATTTTTGGACAGATAATGAAAAACACATATTTTTTTTAGAAATAACAACGTTAGAGCATCCACAATCATGAACCTCTTAATAGGTTTATGACTTTGTCACATCAATTTTCTTTTTTTTACGCATTTTATAAACCTTTTATCCTCAATCATGGACCGATTTATGGTTTATAAAATAAAAACTATAATGATTAAAATTTGCTTATTATAGTTGAAAGATAATAATTTAATTAAATTATAATAATAAAAATAACAATAATTAAAAGTTATAATAATTAAAAACTCAAAATTGATTATATATTAAAAATAATTAGATGTTATGTAATAAAGTAAATTTATTTATTTAATTAAATTCTTTTTTAAGATTATATATTAAAAATAAAAAAATAGAAAAATATTTTTGTTTAAACATCACCAAGTAAATAAATTGAACACGTTGTAAAGAAAAGGTAATTAAATTAATTAATGAGCTCCTCATAAATAAAGGCATGAACCGTTCCATCTACATGGAGTGGTTTGACAAGTCATCATCCACCCAATGGTAAGTTTTTACTATGAAGTGGTTCTATAATCTGACGTGGAATTTATGAACCTCCCATTGCAGATGCTCTTAAAACATTTGTTTGATATATGGGCTATCATTTGAGCATACATACTCAATTTTCCATTTTAGATTTGATGGTTTCATATAAAATTGAAGTGAGAACTAGGGGTGTTTGCGGTGTGGTTTAGGGCAAAACTGTAAACCGCACCACATATGCAATTTGAGCATTTATTTTTTCAAACCGTAAACCACACCGCATATATCTCAAACGCGTTGCGGTGCGGTTTATGCGGTTTGTATCTTACACATTTTACACCTACAATTTAATAATTATAAGATCAAAACTTCATTTAAAAATCAATAATAACGTGATCGTAGTCCAAAAATAAAAATATTCAATATGTCAAATTCCTAAATACATATTTATATAAATATTGCAATTATTATATATATATATATATGTGTGTGTGTGTGTGTAATATATAAGATAAAAATATATACATATATATAATGTGCGGTGCAGTTTGAATCGTGGTTTGATAACTCAAAACCGCAAACCGCACCGCATTGTGCGGTTTGATAAAAATACAAACCGCAAACTGCACCGCGAAAGTTCTAAACCGTATTTTGAGGTGCGATGTGGACGGTTTGTGCGGTTTAGATGAACACTCCTAGTGAAAAAAACCAATATCTTTTTTATATTCCCTTTTAAGACATCACCTTCGCCTTCCATCTGAATTTGGATCTTTCAAATCAAATCAACCATTTATTTTTGTTAACAATTAGTGCCTGGACTAATTTATATGAAATTCAACCAAACCTTTTTACCAATGAACTAACCCTTCAAAATAAAATTGAATTCAAATTTAATCTAGCTTTCGAAGCCAAAACTCCAAATCAAATATGTTAAACAAAAAATATTGATTAACACATTTTCTTCTAAAGAAATTCATTATTTTAAGATTAAATTATGTTTTTCGTCCCTGTGGTTTGTTAAAAATTACGATTTTTGTTCCTGTGGTTTAGAAATTACGGTTTTGATCCTTATGGTTTATAACTTATTGCTATCTATGTCCTTAAAAGTTAAGAATTAGTCCAGAGACGAAAATAAAAATAAATTAAAACAAGTGGAGATGCGGGGGATCGAACCCCGTGCCTCTCGCATGCAAAGCGAGCGCTCTACCATTTGAGCTACATCCCCGTGGTATTTGCTTCTAAAAACATAATAAAATATTTGTTCACTAACATTTATCGTAACAAAATTTTGGCGGTGGTTTATGTTGAAACGCTGAAGATAAGAAAAATTACAGTTTCGCAATGTTGCGGGCGATGTTAACGGTCGTTCCTTATTCATTCGCCGCCGTCGAACCCGTGACGGAACAACGACGGCAGAGCCAAGTCTCCACAAAAAGCCAGAAGAAGAAGAGTAGCGCCGGTTTTGGGGCCAGGAAAACGGAACCCCTTTGGCAGTGCGTAAAGAATTGCGGTGCCTGCTGTAAGCTGGACAAGGGACCCAACTTCCCCTCCCCTGAAGAAATCTTTGATGAATCTTCTGATATTAAAGTACTTCCAAGCCTATTTCTGCATCAATTCCTTAACCTTAACAACTATTACTCTTTGTTTGGGGAAAATGTGGTTAATGTTATTTGGGTTTTCATCAATTCTTGATACATTTTGATTTAGGGCAAAAGAGTTAGTTTTAACCCTTTTCAAATTCAAGTTGGTATGGCTTTTGTCAAAAGTGAAACCATTATTTTTTGTTTGCAGGGTTTTATATCTAACTTGTGAATTATGGTTTTTTGTTCAGCTATATAAATCTTTGGTGGGTTCTGATGGGTGGTGCATACATTTTGAGAAAAGTACAAGAACATGCTCCATATATGATGGTAAGCATTTTCTCTATGATCTTATATGACTATTAGGTTTATCATACTCATACATACAAGTCTATAATCGCAGATCGGCCGTATTTTTGTCGAGTTGAGCCAGATGTTTTCGAAACTTTATATGGGATTGATAAGAAAAAGTTCAACAAGGAAGCTTGCAGGTTAGATTGTAATGGTTGCCATGTGTGTGTTTGTGTTTAATTGCTTTTAGTTTTGTTCTTCCTCTGTCCCATGAACATTGCAAAGTTTGGGTGGGCACATAGTTCAAGTGAAGTTACTACCATCAACCAAAAAAAAAATGATACAGGTTGCTTCTAAAGAAAATAAATATTTGATCCTTCTAATAAGAAACTGATTTGATTAAAATGAAATAAAAGCTTTCCTGATAACAAAAATGGTATAGTTTCATGGTTATGGTGTTTGTTGCTTTTCTTTTGTGCAGTAGCTGTATAGATACAATAAAAGCTGTTCATGGCTCTCAATCAAAGGAGTTGGACAGATTCAAAAATGGTATTAGGAGCTAAGTTACAACATGGTCTTATCATCTTCAAAGTTGTAAGCTGAATCTAATTTCCCTTTCTTTTTTTGGTCTCCTAATTGGTACATGAGCCGTAATGAAAATGGTTCACTATTCTGACAGGTTGTTCTCTTGATTGCAAATGTGACATTGCCCGGTATCCCTACTCTACCCTATATTGTGCTTTTTGGAAGCTTTCATTTAGTATATACGAATCCGTTCCAAGATCTGGAAACTTGTTATGAATAGGTTATTTGTGGTTTGTGTTGTTGAAGCAATCAAGTAACAGGGAGTGTAGAGAATTTTGTGGTTGTGAAATGGTTTCCAGATGATGAAGTTGAATGAAAGGTCATTTGGTGAGAGGAGTAAATTGCTGACCATACTATCTGTTTCTTATTCCAGTTGACAATTATGAAGGGGATATTGAAAAACATTAACAGTATAGAGAAATCTACATATTCTCTTGTTTACTCTCTGATACCTGTATCTTTTTGTATCAATTTCTTCTGATTATGAGGAACCGAGGAGCTTGTTGAAGCGGTTGTGATTTGTTTTGAATAACTTAGCGGTCGTTCAGGGTTTAAATCTCATACTTGTGTTACCAATAATACTATGTCTTGTGATTTTTGACTATACATACATACATGATATAGTTTTGAGTTGCAGCATGCTTGAGGTAACATATATAGTTCTTGAATCTAGAAAGTTTGATTCTTTAGTTCTCTAAATCGGGTATGATGATACATATATATTTTCATATGTACCTTCTTCTCCAGCATATCTGGATGACATATTTGAGTTTAGAGGATGATACAGTGAAATACAACCACTTTGATGCTTTGACAGCCATTGGAGAGAAGATATTCTCAACTATAGCTTAGACTATGGAGCATATGTTGTATACAGAAAGCTGAGACTTCCATGCAGTTAAAGAAGCAAAGCATGATGGTGATTAATGTTATGATGATTATGCCAAGGATCATGGTTCATGGGTGGATGAATCTTCATGGCTTTTTTGCCTTATGACATGACAGTTTGCAACAAGATATTTGGACACATGACCAGGAAAATAGCTGTGTTGAAAATGACTTCAAATCATGGACTAAAAATGGGATTTATATATACATGAAGGATCATGTGAAAATAGGAGTTAACATAAGAAGCGTAAGAAGAAATCTGGAACTTGGTCACTTTTAATCTCACCCCTACCCCCATGAATTGTGCTTATACCAGAATTGATCTGGTGCATCTCACATGTGTTGATCATCATAATCCATAACTTCCATTCTAAATGAAAACCAACCCTATATGTAAGTGAGAATATTCAATGAACAATTATGTTAGGTAAATATATTGTAGTTATAATTTAATAATAGGAGAATAAGTAATACCAAAACAATATGGAGAAGGATGCCCTCAAGATTATGCGAGTGTATTGGTATACTTGTCTAATAACAATTTTGAGTAAATATCAAAACATGAAAAATGTTTATAGTCTAATAACAATTCCTTCAAATTATACATAATATTATCAATTAAACTATGGGCAAACATTTTCCATATAGCATACAACAATCTTTCATGGTACACGACGCTATATGTCGTTGTTAATCTGGGTTTGGAATTCTAGAACTACCTTCGATTATTCTCTCCCAGAACAATGTGCAAGTATATACTATGTGCAACTCATTTCATTTTCTGGGCTCTTCAGGATTAACCGTATCTAATGCCTTCCGTAGTCGTACTCCTACCAAAAGAAGCTTTGTGTTACTTCGTGACCAAGCAGTAATCAATGATCTAAAGAAAGTTGAAACTGCTTCAAATTCTTAGCACCAGTTTGCTAGGCCTCCATTTTCTCTACCCCTGATTGCAATTCTTTATGTTGGTGGATCTTAACTTTAGTCGCAGATCTCCCAACTTTTCTTTCATGTTTCTGCCTCATCTTGATGACTTTTGATGCTAATGTCTTCAATGGAATTGTGACATCAAGGGGTAGAAGCACTTCTTGCAACTCATGCCATTCAAGATCTTCAAAATCCCCATCCTCGTAATCCACTCTATACCAACCTGATTCTTTGTCAAACTTGGTAACTTTCCCATTGTAGACCCTCCCCCCAAATAACTTTTGAACTTCTCTGCCATCCAACCAGTCACCCAAAAACTCGTCAAGTTTTGAATCTATGTTACCCACAACCTCGCAGGGAAAAAGACTACCATCATCACTGGTGCATACAGGAGGCACCCCATTGATAACCAAAGCAGGCTCACCAGGTATCTCGTAGATTCCAGACATTGGAGAATCTGGGTTTTCTTCTTCTACTGTCATCTCCATTTCAAATGCATAACCTATATCTGATATGTTCTGCAAAAAGAATAGAAGATGAGAAAAGAATAAAAAAGCTAATGCAACTGGGTGACTGGGTCTGCATATAACTGGATAGGCAACTAGAGGTGTCGTACTGGATATTACGTATGCTGTTGGTTGAAACAGATCACATGTTTATGCTGGTCCTATGTCTCCAGGCATAGGTCTTTTCATAACCTTGGTGCCCGACTAATCAGATCATATTAATCAAACCAAATAATGTTTCTTGTACTGATCTAACCAACCTGGAGCAGTCTACAATTTTCCTTGACATTTGAATGGTGCACTTGTGACCTCTCAACCCCGTGAACAGTATGTTAAAAAACCCTATTTCTAATTTTAGTATGACAAATTGGCTATGATTATGCCAAGGGCCCAAAAGAAAATAACGCCTGTATAGCCAACATGAATCATGCCTCTAGTTAATACTCCCATCAGTCTCAAAAGAGGAGTTCAAAGAGACTCCTATTTTAAAACCTAACCTTGATATAAATTTGATGTCAAACTACCCTTCAATTTTAAGCATGGAAATAGTCCCAAAAGAATTGTCTTTGAATTCCTCCTATAATTTTACGTGGATTCCTTTTTTTTTTTTGTCTATCTTTTTGCAAGCCGGAGGTTTTCATGGAGCAGTCTCTCTACCCCTTAGGGTAGTGGTAAGGTCTCCGTACGTCCTACCTCCACAAAATCTACCTCTGTATGGGATATACTAGGTTCATTTGGTTTGATTTTTTTTTCTTTTCTTCTCCTGATACATAGAGGTAGGTAGCTTTCAATTTAGAGGTATTTTAAGGATATGGTGCTGAAGGGTTTTGTTAGCATGATGAAATTGGTATAATAATGAACAACAAACGATTTCTGGAACATCAAAGGCTAGACAGCATTAATCTAACACACATTGCTCTTCAATTTGTTGTCAAATATCTTTAACATAATGACATGATGCCACGAAAATAAGAAAAAATGCTAAAATTATAACACTTCGATCAGTGATAAGAAATTCGAATTAAAACCAAAGGTTACTCAAAACCAGATATATATCCTACATCAGAAGATAGCAACTAAATTATCGACACACATATATGTAAACAGAACATGTATAATGGACTAGACTTTTTCACATACATGGCCTATGGCTTCCAAGAATATACGAAATAGTTTATTTTATACGTATGTTCGGTAGTACAGTGAAACTTAAACAGATTGCTAGGCAAACATCGACCAAAGCAATCAACAAAAGAGGGAATCAAACTTCCACTCATGCCTTTCACCATCATCACAACAACAATCAACGATTCTAACAGGTTGAATTGAGAATTCAAACCCTAATTCCCTCCATTTAATTTCAACGGACCTTGAAACATGTAAGAACACCTGAATATAGTTACCTGAAGAGTTAGACGAATCGTCCTCCCGTAGTGCCGATTGCCTTCACAAACCCTAATCCCTGAAGATCTTTGCGTACACCGTTGTTCCTCGAAATTCAAATTTAATAAAAAAATTAATTACACACCAAACTACATGTCATTGACGAAATGTGCACCAACGTTTTGATTTTGTTGGCAAAACTTCCCCTGTATCTCTTTCTGTTTTTTATTCTAAGTTTTTATTTTTATAATTTGACCACTATAAAGTTAATACTTGTAAGATTCGACCACTAGTTAAATGTCAATTTTTATATTTAAATAAAAAAGTAGACCTGACAAACGTGTCGTGTCGAGTTCAAAATTAAACGGGTTGAGAGTGCCTAACCCTAATCCGACCCGTTTAATAAACGGGTTAGAAAATCTCAACCCTAACCCAACCCGCTTAACCCGACACAACCCGCCTAACCCGTTTAACATTTATAAACCTAAAAATTAAAAATCGAAAATTCACAAAAAATTACAAATCCAAAATTCAAATGAAAGTATTAGAAATCTAAATTTTATAGTTCAAACTTATAAGTTCTAACCAAATCTAAAACATTAAATCCAAAGCATTAAAAAGAAAACTTAAAAAAACAAATATATATATATATATATATATATATATATATAGAGAGAGAGAGAGAGAGAGAGAGAGAGAGAGAGAGAGAGAGAGACTTGAGATCATGTGAGACCCGTGAGACCACAAAAATAACACTAAACCTTCACAGCAAAAAGACTGTGAATGTATTGTAAAGATAAACCTTCACAGTGTTTTTGTTGTGAAGGTTTGTTGTTTTTCGTTCCTTCACAATGAATCACTGTGAAGTTATATATCTATACTATATTATAAAGATGTTATAAAAAACTCTTAAAAACAAGTCTTAAAGCTTAATGTACCGCTATTTAATACTAATTACTTAAAAAACAGTCATAAAAGTTGTATGTACTACATTTAATGCTATTAATTAATTTTCAATCATTATCTCTAACCATTTTAACTCCTCTAAAATCATTTCCCACTTTAACTCCCCTAAAATAACTCTCAGCATATTTTAGATATAAAAAAATCTAAAATATAATTAAAAAATCTTACAGAATATTTTATAAAAAAATTATATTATTAAACCAAAATAAATTACATTATATTATTAAGTCTAAATTAAACAAATTTATATAAAAAAATTATTATCACTCTCTCACAACCATCCAAAATCGTAATGTAAATCGACAAAAAACAGAAAATAAAATGAAACATTAAAATCGTGATGTATCTAGCTGCGTTGCGCGAGTACACTTCTAGTATATATATAAACGGGTTATTCGGGTCATTTTCGAGTTGAAATTTTTGACCCTGACCTTACCCGTTTAATTTTCGTGTCGTATCGTGTCAACCCGTTAACTTAAACGGGTTGAAATATATTACCCAAACCCGCTTATTTCGTGTCGAATTCGTGTCAGGTTAGCGTGTCGTGTCAATTTTTGTCAGGTTTATAAAAAACGAAAAACGATATATTTTTATTCTTTTTTTACTCATAAGAAAATGAAAACAATGTCCGTACAACTTTTTTTTCTAATTGAAAATTTAGGGAATAATATTTATATCAACTAAAAATAGACAAAAATACGACAATATACAATTAAGCGGTAAATCAATTAGGGTGTTATTTATGAAGAAAGTCAAGTTTTTTTTTTTTATCTTGTTAATTCACATAAACAAATTTATCCATATAGAACTTAGGGATTGTTTGGTTGGTTTTCGTCAAGTCCTGTATGGATAAAATTGTTTGTCTTAATTAATTTGTCTGTATGAATTGAGAAAGTTTTGTTTGAGAGAGTTTTTCCATAGATGGAAGGAACGTGTTTTATAATTAGGAGGGACATGTTTGGATTTTTTTTTTTGCTTTCTGCATAAAGTTTCCCCTAAAAGCTTACTGAATAAGCCACGTTCTATATCATTAAGTCACTACCAAACAATCATGTATAACTGACTAAATAAGCAGTGAATTCCATTAATCTCATTAAGCTGCTAACAAATAGACCCTTAATAAAAAAAAACTAACCAAAAAAGCCCTTACTCTCCTTCATACCGTTTTATTCAATTAAATATAATAAAGTTTTTTTATATGAAATAAACATTTTTATATAATCTTGATATTTTTTCCCCTTTTTGGTAACCATGGGTTTTAGCTTTTAGGATCAGCAGCTTACGTGCACCGACTAATCCATCGGACGACCACGAATAGCCTGGAGTCATCACAAGTGAATCTTCATGACCATAAGAGTTTTGACGGCACCTGAATTTGAACCTAAAGTAAATGAGATTTTCTGCTACATCCTCTTAAGGCTTAACCAACACAACTCAAATGGTTATGAAGATCATATATGATAATTTTATAAAATAATTAGAATATTTTGTGACTATAAATGCTCCAAGAAAGGTCATGGTTGATGATTGGACATCTTGATTCCTTTAATGGTTTCTTCCAAACAATATTGACATGAAAATTTCAAACTTTTATACCTAACGATGAAAAATAGTCAACTTTCTCATTTAATTTTTCTTTTGAAAATTGATGGATTACGTCGTCTTCTTCTCCATCATAACAAAGATAATGATAAAATCAATTCAAATTCAAATCATACCATCCATATATGTTTGTCATCGCATACAGATTTACCTAGGGATGAGCTCGAAGACTATATATTTTTCCGAACCGAACTGGGATCGAACTGGTACCGTACTGAACCCGAATTGGTATCATATAATTGGTCCGGTTTTTGGTTCCAAGTATTCGACAAAATCGGGATTCGGTACCGGGATTTTTCTGAAAAAACCGAACCGGAATATTAAGAGACAATGACTTTTTAAATTTCTTAAGTATGGATATCATCTTCTAAATAAACGAACCTTATCTTATCCTAATCAAGAACATAATCTCCTAAACAAACAAAATGGAAAAGGAAAAACGTAAAAGAATACCGAATATTGTTGAACTTTTGATTGTTTGGGATTGATATTGATACACATTTGAAACATTATGAAGGTATTTTGGTTTACGATTGGTTTTGAAATATACAATTGATATATTTTCATATTTTCGGTCATAAGTGGTCCTAGTATCGATTTTTTCGTCCCAAAACCGAACCGGTACATACGATTCGGTTTTCGGTCCTACTTTTTAGTCCAAAAAAAAATCGGTACCAACCGGTCCGGTCCAGATCTCATCCATAAATAAAAACCAGGACACACCATCATCACCACACACATATGCGAAAAAATCTATCCACATGGATATCCCTTTTTCATACTTTCTTCCAACACTAATACTACTCCTCTTCTTTACCTTCATCTTCATATACATTTTAAGCCGGAAAACCTCATCCCCTAACCTTCCCCCGAGCCCTCCATGGCTTCCGGTGATCGGAAACCTTCATCAAGTCCTCGGAAAAGACATCCATCGAACCCTATCCAACCTCTCCCACAAATACGGCCCCGTTATGCTTCTTCACCTCGGTACCCAACCATTTCTCGTCATTTCCTCGACCGAAATGGCGACTCAAGTCTTAAAAACTCACGATCAGCAGACGTGTACGCGACCCTACTCTCGAGGTTCCAAGCGATTATCGTTTAATTACATGGACGTTGCCTTCTCGCCTTACGGCGATCATTGGAGGGAAATGCGAAAGGTTTTGGTATCAGAGTTCTTGGGTGCTAAAAGGAGTAGAATGTTTAAAAACGTAATGGAGATAGAGATGGAGGGCTTGATTCGTTCTCTTTCGTTACAACCTGCAAACACCATTGTTAAGCTAGATGAAAAGCTTTTACATCTGGTAAATGATGTTGTGTGTAAGGTTGCATTAGGTAAGAGTTATAGAGATGAGGTGTTTAATGGTAAAACAACGAAAGAGATAGTTGATGAAACTCTAGTCATGCTCGGTGGTTCGTTTTCGGATATTTTTCCGAGATTTGGGTGGATTTTGGATGGATTAAGTGGGTGGAATCGGAGGCTGGAGAAGTGTTTTAGTGATTTTGATGGGTTTCTGCAAATGGTTCTTGATGAACATCTTGATCAGAATGCGAGAAAAGCAAGCGATCATGAAAATGATCTTGTTGATGACTGTATTTCTCGGTTAACTACTGATGAAATGAAAGGACTTTTGACGGTAATTAAACACTTCTTCTTTTAAATTATTTAGGGAAATTGGCTCAAATAGCCACATTACTCTATCAATTGCATCTCCTAGCCACTTCTTTCCATGATTTACCAAAATAGACCTAGGTCCGCCATGGCGGACCTGCAGGTCCTCTACCTCCGCCATCCTCTGCTGTCGTTGAGTGAGATCGTGACACGTGACGAAATGGCGGATCTGGGTCGAGTGGCGGACCTACCTGTTGCGGACCTGGCTTTGGACCGACAATTTTTTGTCTTTTTCTGGAGGTAGCGGACCTGTAGGTCCGCCATTGCGGACCTAGGTCTATTTTCGTCAATAAGATAGAGAAATGGCTAGGAGACCAATATGCCAATGTAACGTGGCTCTTTGAGCTAATTTCCCAATTATTTAACTTCTGCTATGGGTAATTAATGTACTAAAAAAACTTATTATCAACTTATTGTGACATATTTACATATAAAACACAATTGTTTGGTCCTATAAATTTTAGCCATATTTATACAACAATTTATTAAAAAAAAATTAGACATATTTGACGTCCTATGAAACTGATTTTGTTTTAGTATTGACTTGTGAATATATAAACATTACAGAATGTGTTTAATGGAGCAATCGACACAAGTGCTATAACCATGGCGTGGGCAATGTCCGAGATCATTAAGAACCCCAGAATTTTGCAAAAGCTGCAAAACGAAATTCGAATGTGCGTTGGAGGAAAACCGAGAGTAGATGAATCAGACATAACGAAGATGACATACTTGAAAATGGTAGTGAAGGAGACGCTACGCTTGCACCCTCCCGCCCCATTTTTGATGACAAGGGAATGCGTAAGCCAGTGTCAGATCGGTGGATACGATGTGTTACCTGGGACGAAAGTGATGATCAATTCTTGGGCGATCGGAAGGGATCCAAGAATCTGGGAAGAGAGCCCAACGGAGTTTTATCCAGAGCGGTTTGAAAAAATTCAGGTTGATTTCGGAGGGAAGCATTTCGAGATGGTGCCATTTGGAGGGGGTCGAAGAGCGTGTCCGGGGTATAATTCGGCTATTTCGACCGTAGAGTTTACGATTGCCAACCTTCTTTACTTTTTCGATTGGGAAACACTGGAAAAGAAGGAAGATTTGGACATGGAAGAGGAAGGACACCAACTTATTCGTAGGAAAACACCTCTTTGTGTTGTGCCCATAAAGCACAATTGGTAACAATAATAATATTTTCCTTTTTTAGGAGCGAAATTAAAATGAAATAAAGTTTGATTTAGTTGTAATTTAATACTGTAATGATGTAATTTTATTTTATTTTTGAATTGATGTGATCAAGGTCGTTCAAATATATCTTTGTGGAGGTTCTGTTATACTTGTATTAATAATATAAATAGTCTAAAGATTAAGAAAATAAATCAAACATATTAATGTTAAAAGTCTTACAAATTAAAACAATAAAAATATTATAAAATTACAAAATAACGTATGAAGTTCTAAAATCACTTAGCAAGTTGTTGCAAACTGTATAAATGTTAAACACAATGATTACTCATAAATAATTAATTAGTCCAACAATGATCTAACACCTTTACTATACAGAAAGAGATAAAGTTGACTTTATCTTCCAAAAGCATATGTAAATCCAAAATCAATGAAAACTATTTGCATTGTCTGAGGAATCTTTGATATATTAATAATATTATATATGTTGAAATCATGAAAGGTAAGACTGTATTGTTGAATTCATATACAACTTAAACAAGCTAACATGTGGTTCATCTTCATAACCAAAAAGGACATCATGACGAATAAAATTGAAACAAAATTACAAAAAGATGAGAACAAGAAATTGCAATTGAATGGGTGATTGATTGTATATTTGTTGTTGATTTTTATATTTGATTTTGGTCTTTGGGTTAAAGTCGAATAAAAATTAATCGCAGTTGCAAGAGCCATCGTTTGAAAAATGAATTAAGATAAATCTCATAAAAGACTTGTAATTGATTCTGTTGTCATTAGGAAAACGAAGGAGACATGTAACACCCTAAATTTTGGAAATAACAATTAATTTAAAATTTTCTAAATACATCGAAAATCGATTCATCTACAATCACGAATTAAGATTTATCCTCAATACACACACACTATTCTATACATACGGTCAAAATACGGACGAGTGCTACTAAAAACCCAATAACTGTCGCTACCTCCAACCGCGGAAGACGTCATCAACTACTTACCCTTAGGCAAAACTAAGCCTCAACTCTTCATGGATCTGCTAGAATCCAAACCCCCAACTGGAACCTGATGCACATGCCGACAAATAAAAAGGTTATGCTTAACGCCTAGTGAGCTCAAGAGTTTTCAACATATAAAAATAAATCGTTTAAAATGGAAGAATGCAATTAAAATCATAATTTTTCAAAATGATATGCTTTACTTATCAAAATGACTCGTTTACCAATAAACATGCATTTTAAACGAAAGAGACGCCAAGTTGATAACTAACCAAACCAAGCTATTTTACAGAACAAGATTTCAATATAAAACGTTCTTTCATAAACTTAGATTTAACCCAAAACTTGCTCAAAATGAGAATAGAGAGAGAACTCCCAATTTTTATAAAACCCGGGTAAAATGTTATATCTCGAAATACCCAACACGGGTGGAACAAGTTGCACAACTCATAAACCATAGGTAAAAATCTATGTAAATAAACATTGCCGTGAATACGGACAATAGACCCGAACTCACGCAACCATAAAATGGAAAGAAACCAAATACTGAAAACGTAGAAATGACGCATTCCATTCAAACCTTAATATACGTGGGGAAAACCCAATATTAAAGGCATCATTTATCGTCGACCACATAAAAACCAAAGTTGGTAAAATACGACATTACCATTTAAAATACCACGAATCAACGATGAGGAGATCCGTAAATACCGAGAATAGAGAAACACGCAAGTAGGCCGTTCACGCGACTTCCTTGCATGTCCTCTAAACGTTTCCATCTAGGGTGGCGAGAACACATGAATGGGGCCACCCGTGATGTTATTGGATTTCACCAACGTGACCCGGTCCTAGTTCCCATGCCATACAAGACATCACAATCCTCGGACCTGTTGCTACCCCTTGCCATACTCCGTCGAGTTTCACTCCGAGGTCTTACGAGCCCGGGTGCCTATCCAATCTAGACGAGTTTCAACTCTACGGTTCGAACCACATACTCGCTAGCAAACCCGAGCGGTCACTAAAAGTAACCCAAAACCTCAGGCCTTACACAACCAACAGACTTACGTGCCTATGGATCCATTACGACAGTGTCTAACATTACATGACTCCAAATGAATGATCAAAGCACCCAAAGCGTGTAATTCACCAATGACATAAACGATCGTCATCATACTCAAAACCCACAACGGTTATAAATCCGGACAAATGTCCACACGACTCATTTAGTCAGAACCAAGCCAACACTTTACGTAAATCCCCAAATAAAAAACGATATAATTATTGGAACCCGTTTGACCATCTAATACACAAACACGACCAAAAGTATAAATAAATAAAATTTCATCGTTGGTTGAGACAAACCATTTTCCCAAATGAACTCATACCCTTATGTTTTCAAAATGCCTCATAACACAATAATATGCACTTTCTGAAAGGGTTTATAAAATCAAATACACAAAATGACACTTACACCAATTGAACTCCAATTATATATGTAAAATCATCAAATAAACATTTCAACATGATTTATTTACCAAAATACCCAAAGATCCCAAAATGGGTGTCTCAACATGCTTATAAAACTAAACATTTCAAAATAACTAAAACTTATCAGCAGTTAACAATTTGCGGTAAAACACAAACATTTTTAAATAAACATTTTGGCATGTAACCGTTTTCACAAATCAACTTGAACTCACCTTGCTAGATTTAGGCTAAATCTAGATTTCCCCCCAACTAGAGCTCCTTTGAAGAACACTTGGATTCTCAAGTCAAAACTTCCAAAAATCTAAATCCATACATATTCAACCATAAATAAACATAACCAAACACGTAGAATCATTCCCCAACAATTTATAAAAAATCCCCAAACGAGATCAAAACCCTAATTTCTCCAAAATCACCCAACCAAAAACTTAAGAAATAGAGTACTTGGAAACTATGAATGAAGCATTTACAACTTGATTAAAGTGTTAGAAAGAAGAAGGGATGAACTCACATTGGTGGGTTTTGATAAAACTCAAAACCCTAAGATTTTCTTGAAGAAGACAACAATGGAGATGATGAGATGGTAGCTCATTGAATCCTAGACTTCCAAGACCTTAGGTGATGATGGAATGCTTCAAGGTCAAAGTAAATGGCCATGAAAATGGTTGAGGTTCAAACCAATATGATAGGAATCGGTTTGGGAGAGAAAGGGAAGAGAGTGGAAGTGAGAAAATGGGATAGGGGGTTGAAAATCGCAACTTTTAACACTTTGGTACCCGTAGGCTATAGTGCCAGGCAATAGCCAGTGGCACAATCGCCAGCTCTGGCTATTGTGACGGCTATAGTGACATTGTCACAATCGCTGTCACAATAGCCAAGAGGGTACCGAACGCTGTTTTGTCCATAACTTTTTCGTTTTAGCTCCGATTTCGCTCCGGAAGGAACCGTTGGACTCGTAATTGAATCATTTATCCATCAAGACTATAAAATCTAATATTCAAGTCCAAAATCATATATCTTATTTTTTCCTCAATATATCGGTTCTGTATTAACTTTAAATGATACATTTTCAAAAATCGGGGTGTTACAAGACAAGCAGATAGGAGTCGATCAATGAAGACGAATGAAGAGATAATAAGGGTATAAGGATTTATTGTTTTTGCCGGCTAAAATTTATATTTGGTTATGTCATTGGGATTGGGCTGGAGTTTAAAAAACTATGAATGTACTAATAATAAAGATACATAACTGAATTTGTGCCCAAAAATTTGGAGCCATGTGTCCATAATGGAACACCCTAAAGAATGGCCCTGGATGTGACAAACTTTTAATCTTTCATTATTTGTTCTCATTTTTGACACCATTCGATGATGTGCATATCAAGTTGTCAATTAAATTGTGAAGTTGATTATGTGGATTACCAAGTTAGATTATAATTTTATTCCTATTTTTGGTTAAAGCTCAAGGATTTTAATTTCATTTTTTTTACATTCATGTAAGTTGAAAACAAGTTTAATTAATAGACGTTATAAGTACGAAGTACAAAAGATTGGAAGCTTGTTACATCAATTAATTTTTTTTGTTACATTAAATAGGAACTAAATAAAATTTTGTTGCATTTTAATAAAAATGTTTAGCATTCCATCTTGTAGAACGTTTTATCATGTATCGCATTAGTATGCTTGAATATCTGAGGCAATCATCATTCTGAAAGTTAGTTATTAAAAGTTCAATTAGGTATTGTGGATACAATTTTGTTTTTGAAGGTGGACAATATAAGAGAACAATTTATCAGTGTCAATTATTATTTTCTTTGTTTTATTCACCAAACGATTATATGATATTTTTTGGACTATTTTGCCTTTTTGCAAGAGTATAAAGGTGTTTAAATTGATGGTTTGTTTCATACAAATCAAAATACTTTTAAAGCTCAAATCAGATAACTATATGTGTTATAGGAGTTTAATTGGTGTTTTTAGTGATTGACAAATACAACATTTAACTATAGTAATCAAAATATTTTTAAAATAAGTAATACTAATGTGTACTTTTGAATTTTAAGTAATATATAATAATACTAATCTGTTTTTAAAATTTAAGTCAAAACTTTTATTTCCTTAAAGTAAGAGAAAAATGTAAGTTGTTAGAGCATCTCCAACAACTTCTCCAAAATGGAGAAAATAGAGATTTTGGAGATTTTTTTGCTCCAACAACTTCTCCAAATCTTTCTTCAAAATGGAGAAATTAGAAGAGAAAGTATAATTTTCTCCAAATTTGAAGAACTCTCCAAAAATGATTACCATGAAAGAAAAATGGTTTTTTATTGTATCCCACCAATAAGAAATCTTGAAAAGAAATGTGTAGGAGAGAGAAATAATATTTTATTAGATATACATATTATTTTAATAATATAAGTAATGATTTCATCTCTAAAATGAAGAATCTGTTGAAGATGAATGCAATTTTTGTTAGGGATTTTAAACTTTGATTCTCCATTTTAGAGAAATTTTAGGAAAGCTATTAAAGATGTTCTTAAAGACTATCAATGATATAAATTTTTGTTTGGTATCTATATTGATTATTAGTAATGTCAACGTACTAGGACCACCAATTATTATGATTGCGTGTTGTGATAGAATATAATGAGAAATTGGTAATAACTTCATAAATGTGGCGGTGAAATATTTGGAGAGCCATTCGTTTTGGTAACTGGTATTGATTAAAAACGCCCCACACATTGGTGGCAGAAAATGGCTAAACAAGTGTTGTCCTTGTCTAATAAAAAATTAACATCAAACACGTTTTTTGAACACGGATGTGTTGTTTGTTTACCCCTTAATGGTTTTATCGAGAAACAATATCTGAATCGTTAAGAGATAAATCTTGTTTGATAAAAAAAAATGTATGTCTCTTAATGGTTTCAAAATCCTCTGGATGATTTAGCATTCTTGCCCTCCCTTAACCATTCAGCACCCTAGTTTTATTCTGAACAATTAGCAAACAACTATATTTCATTTTGCACTATGGCGTATGAGTCTCTTAATCATTCTGTACCAAACCATTCAGTAACTGTCAAACATCCTCGAAATCTTGTTTGAGTCCCATTCATTCAGTTAAAAATAACGATGGACCCAAATAAATGGGAACGGGTGTATTTTTACGGTGGACCAAATGTCTGTAAAGTCGTGGTTTTATCTTGTGGAAAAGTCAACATGATTTGATTTGGGGATTAGTCTATTGTATCAACTTGAGGGAAAAAAAATATTTTTTCAAATAGAAGCGACATTTTGAACAAGATGCAAGATAACGTCTTAGGCATAAGCCCTATATGTTTTTAGCATGTTTTGGAATAAAATGATTAATAAATAGATTTAGGCTTGTTTGTTTTGTTAAAAAAAGCTCTTAACAACCTCTTATGTCTGATTCGGTAAGAGGTAGGACCAGGGGTGGGTGGAACACAAGCCTTATAACCAAGGCGGCCAAACTTAATTTTTTATATAATGTGATTTATAAACGAGTTATAATTTGTTTTAAAGGTCCGTAAAGTCATCCAATGTGTTTTTAGCCGTATTTTACCGTTTTGAATGATTCATTTAAGTTTTTTGGTTGATTTTAAGAGATTTTTTAATTTTTTTTTGTTGATTATGATAAAAAATTTCAGTTTTTTTGGTTCATTTTGATAGACCTTTCAGTTATTTGGTTGATTTTTGAGGGGTTTTTTTCGATTTTTGGGTTGATGTTTCTTGTATTTTTTTAATATCCCGGTGCACCCTCACAGTTGTCCAATGTGTTTTTAGCCAGATTCCTCCTTTTCGAGGGTTCATTTTTTTGGTTGATTTTGAGGGATTTTTTTAATTTTTTTTTAATTTTTGAGAAAAAATTAAGTTTTTTGGTTGATTTTGATAAACTTTTTCGGTTTTTTGGTTGATTGAGAGATTTTTTCGATTTTTTGGTTGATATTCCTTGAATTTTTAAAATCCCGGTGCACCCCTCAAAGTTTTGCGGGTGCACCATTCATACAAAAAAAGTAATCTGTGGACTTTGATTGGATTTGTGGGATAGAGAGGTTGAGAGGCTGGATTCTAGAGCCTGGAACGAAGGTAGTGATCGTTGGATGTAGAATGATGGACACTGGACTTTTTTTTTTTTGGGAAAAAACACATGGATTGTGGTTTAAAATTCGAAAACTTGTATGCATGATCTGCGTCGATTTAAAAATTGGTTTTCAACCTTCCTGTAGTTTTTTGCTTCTGTCGATCTCTTTGTGGATAACTTGTCGTGCTTAGGTTTGTCTACAAGAGTTTTGGGCTTCCTTGAAGAAAAAACAAAACAAAAAACCTAGTCTATGTTACACATTAGGCTTTGATAATAATTAATGGAATGGGTTTAAATAATAATTAACTAATGTTGGTGCCTGGTGGATTAACAGGACTACAAGGCCAAACATTACACTTTGACAAAAATTTGGCTTGTTAAATGGATATAAGGTGCAGGAGCCTTGGCCCCAAAGGCCCCATAGGCCTTCCGCCATTGGATAAGACCATCCAAACTGTTTATTTTTCCAAATTTTCAGAATCTTTTATGTCTTACCGTCTTCTTATCTGATAAGAGGTAAACCAACCCCTTATTTGTCTCTTATTCTCTAGACCCCCAGCAACGACATTTCTCACTCGCTCATCTCTCAATCGATTAACCTTAATCAATCATTTCTTTCAGTCGATCCTTACCAAATCAATCCTTTCTCTCAATAGATCCTTACCAAATCGATCTTCACCTCTCTCAGTTCATTAACCTAAATCAGTCCATTGTCTCAATCAATCCCATGTAATGATGAGGAATAAATACGTGAAATTGTATACATTTATATATAAATTCAACACTACAACATTTTGGTGGTTAAAATAGACAATTTAACAAATTAAGACATCTATCAATTTACAAAAACAAACAGTTTTATTCATTCATATTTCAGACTTCAACACCACCTCTTATCAATCAGAAGTGAAATAAGACTTTAGACTTCAACACCTCTTAAAAACAAACGCCACATAGATGTTAGCAAGATGACATACTCACTACCATAATTTCGGCCGGATTTATATGATGCTAAAATGTATAAGCATCATAATAGATTGTTTTATAAAACCAAACAATGTGTCTTATAAAAAAGTTAACACAAGTTAATAGTACGTTTTAACAAACTTTAATGTGCCATACACAACTTTGGTCTTGCTATTTAATGTTGAAAAATCAAGTTTCATATTTAACTTGACAAAAGACACTAGTACATGGTTCTCTTCGGGTGCGGTCTTGTAGACTAGGTACATGTTTGGATGAATATAAGATAACTTTTTGATAAACTACTTGAAATAGATTATAAAGAGCTTTTTATGATTATTCTAATTATACCCTCATTAATATACATTATTATATATTAATTATTAATTATAAAGAAATAGTAATTATTAAAATTTATTATTATTAATTAATATTATTTGAAAATTATAACATGAATTTTAATTATACATTGATATAAAATTTTAATTATTTAAGATTATTGATAATTGTATCAATTTCTTTTAATATTGATCAATATATTTTAGTTATCAATTATAATCATTTTTGTAATTATTATTTGACTATTTTTTTCCATATTATATGTAACGGTTTTTTAAAATAATAAATTAATGTATATGTCTTTTAAATTTGGTTTAAAATTCAAAATTTATAATATATATAATAAATTTCAAAATTTTTAATTAACACATTATATTATTTACTACCTTATTTGTATTAATTAATATATTATATTACTATAAATTTATTTTAATTATATTATTTAATATTGTAATTGATTATTTTTGCTAGATGTCCTTTTTGATAATTTTACATTTTATAAGCTAGTTTTTGCCAAACGTGACATTTTGACAAACTAGCTTATCAACTACCAGCTAGCTTATAAGTCACCAGCTAGCTTATCAGCTACCAACTAGCTTATCAGTCATCAGCTAGTTTATCAGCTAGTTTGCCAAACATAGCCTAGGTGTGATACACCGTACGACATTAAAAACTCACAATACCATTTTATTGTTTACAATGTTAATTACAACTTATATCAATTATAACATTATCTACAATATGTTATACTTGTTTATTGTATTACAACATTGTCAACATTATAACTTAGATTGCAACATATGACAAGTTTCTCAAATGCCCCATAACCCTCTTTTCTTGGACACATCATCAATGGTTAAATCTCATTTCCAAACTTAGTATAATGATAAGGTTTTCATGGATTTTTTATGAACTAAAGATGTCATGAACCATTATTTGAAACATGTTTGAAATTTCAAATACAGATTTTTATACTTTGTGGTCCTACAAAATTACCTTGATCTTTTAAGTTCTGAATCTATTAGGTTATCTATTATCATTAATCTGTCTGAATAAATTAAGATAAGTCGTTGTTTGATTTTTATCTTGAATAAATAGTTTGAATAATAAAAATTACCATTTTAACTTTATGTCTATATAAATGTCGAAGGAAAATAAATTGCTTGATAAATATTTAAAATGACAAAAAATTATAAATAATATGAATTATTTAAAATAACATAAATAATATGAATTCAACAAGTTCATAAAACAATACTTAATAACTTAAAATATATTTAAAACAATAAAGTATTATTGTTTTTTTTTCCTTGAAAGGGATGAACTATTATTGTTTGATTACAGTTTTTTTAATTTATGCGTGTCGGAAAACTATTTTTTTTTAATGATACACGTGATAAAAATTGTAGGACAAGGGTAATTTTGAAAAAACTTCTAACTTAATTGTAACACCCCCGTCCCGCGTGCGTGGGCGTGGCTAAGGACGGAAAATGCCACAAATAGATTAAAACAAAACCTAGTCCAATCCAAAGGTTAAAATAGAGCGATTACTATAATTTACAAATATATAATTACAGAACCACCAACGGAGATAACAGTTTGTACCAAAATACATTCCCAAAATACACATAAACATCATCTACATTAGTTATCAAAAGCTTAATAAATCATTTCATAATAAGTTATCTTCATTCCTGTCATCTCCACAGCTCTCAACCCAAAAGGTCAACTAAGTCATTTACCTGCCGAGGACAAAGAAAAACCTCGGCTGAGTTTAATACTCAGTGAACAGATAATGGTAGCTAAACAATATACATGAGATAACAAGTTCAAGATGAAAATTAACATTTAAGATGATATTCCAAATTTAAGATGTTTCTGAAAGAAATCAAAGACAAACGAATGTCCCGAAGGCATATTAAAGGTCTAAAAATCAACAAGCATCACAATAACGCTTTGTTCCCAAAAAGATGATCAGTCCGTTTGGGATTGAGTGAGGAAAGGGGTGCGGACACAACACGACAATCCTCTCCGTGGATTTAACCACGACCGCAACAAATTCTCCGATAACGGTTCCTAGGATCGATCCATACGCCCTATATTTGACCAATATCTAATCAGGCCGCTTTTAAGGACTATATAGTGAGGACGCCATGATCGTTTTAGTCATCATGGAAGCATCTCAACATCGGTGTCCCCAATGTCAAGTCTATAGACATAAATCTCAATAGATGCAATCCAACAAGTCAAGAAAATCCATGTTCCAAATCTCAATTGAAATGATAATTCAAAAGAAAAAATAATACTCAATTGTATTTAACAAGCATGAAGTCAAATTTGGAATCAATATATCCAGATTAGGAAGCCTTATGCAAATGGCTATCCCCGTGTCAAGTAAAGTATGATATCCGTACCTGATAAGCATATGATGGAATACCACAATCGAATACCCGTAGTGTTGATACTAGTCACACAAAGTCACCTTTACATAAAACAAGATACAATTACTATTTCGGTAGTAATCACTATATTTGCTTGAGTAAACAAGTCTTAGACACTCTTTCTACTCATTATTATCTCTAAAGTAGTTCTAGATAGTTTTAAGGTTGATTAGTATAAGATTCACTATATGGTACAAGTCGGATGTGCACAAGGTACAAGCAAAACTGCAGTTCAAGTTACTGCACATATCAACTTCTGTCTCTCTAAAATTTTCCTGTTTTACACATACTTAGAGAACAAATTACACTTTTACTTATAAATGAAAGTTGTAATACTATCTCTTAGGAAACCAATCGTACAAGATTAACTTTATTTGGATCAATGACCAATTTTATATGAATTTTACAAAAACAGTGTGCAGATCCCGAGTTGTAGTTGACCAGTTCTGGAAACTCACGGTTTTGAGTCATTTAGACTCAAAATCAGCTCTTAGTATAAACTAAAAAGATGTACTAGACTCTTCAAGGTTTCCAACCATATATTGCACATATCATTTGGACCATCTACTGATTTTATACGAATTTTTGTAACAATCTGAAAATTTTGATTCACCCCTATACACAACAACTAATTTCACAACCAAATCCATTGAAACTCATTCTATCCAATAGGCAAATAACACCAATAATTATCATCATTCTAAATGATATTTTAATCATAAAATCAAGACTCTTTAACTTCATATCTAAAATCCACCATTAGAGACCTAATTTAAGCTAAAACCTCACAATAATGGAATTCATACCAATAGTCTAACATACCTTGATTCCAATGATGATTTCAATACTCAAACAAACTTGAACTCTTCAATATTCTCACAATTTCAAACCTAATGATTCAAAAATTGACCTAAAGAGAATATTCAAGTTAGAATACTAGAAAATATACACATACCTTTGAGTTCTTGAGTTCTAAACTTCCTATCTTCAACTAATTTGATGACTTCTTCACGTGATTTGGTTTCATCGATGGTTGCTCTTAAAGAGATGAGAGAAATCAGATAGAAGAAGATATATATTAGAATTTAAATGATTTTTTTACTAATTTAGGGGTATTTATATTTTCAACATTTTCACTTTGGCCCCTTCAAGTCTAATTTCTCAACTTTGTGCCCTAATAGGAGATAACTTAACATTTTAAGTTAAGTTTAGTTTCATTTTGTACGGGTGTGGTCCCTTATATGATATTGTATCACAAATTAATCCAAGGTACGAGTCGGTTAAACATATGGTACAAACATGTTATGCACATTGCTACCCAAAGTTCACTTAACACAACTTGTACGAGTTAACGGAACACGGGTGTTATATTAATGCATAAAGATAGGATAAATTAACTTAACATATTAAGTCAATTTCTTAATATTAAGTTAAAATTGTAACACTCTAATAATTTATAGGAGGTCTAGAGGCATATTACAACCAAGAATATTTCGATACCAACCATGGGTACAATATTACCATCCCAATCAATATAAAGTCCAACATAAGACTCGTATGACAACCATTTTCATCATGTAGATATTATATCACCATAAGGTGTCCCAAGTAGCAACCAACATAGTACCAAGATAGGCATACATTAAATCATGGCAAGTCACATATAACATATTTCCATGAGGAGACCCCGACATTTAGAGATGAACATTTCAAGTATAGATACAATAACGGTAAGTAGAAGATTATGATGTGTATCTAGTTTTAACAAAGGTTTAGTAAACTCACAATCTAGGTTTTTGATTAAAACCTAGAAAAGATGAAAACCCTATAAGTGAACGTGATGAGAGGAGATTGCTCAAATAATGCTTTAAATGCTCCCACTAGTGATCCCAAATATGAAGGAGGTGCTCAATCAATGCTCCTACCAACCAACCCTTGGAATTAAATGATGAATGAGCTTAGAAGAGGAGAAATCGCCCCAAACCCTAGCTCTACCATTTTTAGAACTGAAATTATGGGAAAATGAGGAGATAAAACGAGTTGCTAGGTTTTAAAGGGTCAAGCCACACGGGCGACTATGCCCCGACGACTTTGCCCATGGCATTGTCGCCGATCAATGTCGCGGCCTTAGCATCCCTCATGGTACCACTCAGGCAACTATGCCCAACGACTTTGCCTATGGGCATTGTCGCTGGGGCAATGTCGTAGCCTCAACGACACTCTCGGTACACCTAGGGCGACTATGCCCAACGACTTTGCCCATGTCATTGTCGCTGAGGCAATGTCGCCCCCACCTGCAGGGACCCAATTTCTTCGCGAAAGCTAACCGACTCTCGCGCGACCACAACTTCAAATATGACAGTACTTACTAGGATCACATAAGGCAACACGTATACAGATAAAAGCCTCAAAATAAAAAAGTAATATAAAAGATACAACTAACTTCAATTAATCAAGTAAAGTGAGAGGTTTAATGGATTCCCAATACTTACCTGAAATCCGGGTGTTACACAGGGATAAAATTGGAGCTTCACACAATTTTCGTTGCAAGGTATGGAAAGCCCTCTCTTGAGTCTCGGTCCAAACAAACTTTACATTCTTTCGAGTCAACGCGGTCAACGATGAGGCGATCTTGGAGAAGTCTTGGATGAACCTTCGGTAATAACCGGAGAGTCCCAAAAAGCTTCGGATCTCGGTTGGGCTTTTCGGAGGCTCCCAGTTCATCATCGCCTCAATCTTAGCGGGATCTACTTTCACTCCCTCGCGGGTCACCATATGGCCGAGAAATTAAACTTCTCGCAACCAAAATTCACATTTGGAGAATTTGGCATAAAGCTTCTCCCTTCTTAGCACTTCTAGGACTTCCCTCAAATGTTGTTCGTGTTCCCCTTCATCCTTGGAGTACACCAAGATGTCGTCGATGAATACTATGACCGAACGGTCCAAAAATGGTCGGCACACTCGGTTCATTAAGTCCATAAATACAGCCGGTGCATTCGTCAACCCAAAGGGCATGACTAGAAACTCGTAATGTCCATACCGAGTCCTAAATGTCGTCTTCAGAATGTCCTCTTCTCGAACTCTCACTTGATGATAACCCGACCGGAGGTCAATCTTGGAAAAGCATCCGACCCCTTGTAGTTTATCGAAAAGATCGTTTATTCGAGGTAGCAGATATTTGTTCTTTATGGTCACCTTGTTCAACTCTCGATAATCGATGCACATACGCATCAACCCATCCTTCTTCTTTACAAAGAGTACCGGAGCTCCCCACGGAGACGAGCTCAGCCTCACAAATCCCTTCTCTAGCAACTCTTGGAGTTGGGACATCATTTCTTGCATTTCCGTTGGCGTGAGACGATATGGTGCACGAGCTATCGGTGCCGCCCCCGGAACTAAATCAATCCGAAAACTCCACTTGTCGATCAGGTGGTAAGCCTGGTAGATCATCCGGAAACACCTCCGGAAATTCGTTGACAATCTTCACGTCTTCTACCTTTTTCTTCTCTGCCTTGGCATCTAACACAAAGGCTAGATACGAAGGGTACTTCCTCATCAAATATTTTCTTGCTTTGATTGATGAGATGATGGCTACTTCGCCTTTTCTCTTTTCACCATATACGAAGATGAAGTCGTTATCCCGAATGGGAATTCGTATGAGCTTCTTAGAACACAAGATCTTCGCTTGATGCCGCGCCAACCAGTCCATCCCGACCCCCACGTCAAAGCTCCCGATGGCCATAAGAAGCAAGTCCACCATAAAAGTCTCGCCACTGATTTTGAGTCGACAGTCTCTTAAAACATCCCTTAGAACCACCCGTTCCCCATTAACTACTTCTATGACTAAGGCGTCACTAAGGGCACTAGCCGACAAGTTCAAAGATTTGCAAAACACATCTGATACAAAAGAGAAGTTTGCACCAGAATCAAACAATACTCTAGTAGGTGTGGAGTTGAGTAAGAACGTACCCGACACCACGTCGCCGGTTTCCTTCGCCTCCTCTTTTGTCATTTGGAAAGCCCTTCCCTGAGCCTTGGGAATGGATTCTCTCTTCGGTTGACTTCCCAAACTTCCTCCTCTCGTCGCACCCCTAAGCTTGGGGCACTCCCTTTGAACGTGACCGATTTCCTTACACTCGAAACAAATTGTCCCCCGAATAGGACACTCGAAACTGATATGATCCGGTTGGCCACACTTGAAACATGAGACCGGGTTGGGGTTGGGGTTGGGGTTGATCCTGCAAAACCCGAAGTGCTTGCTCTTGCATTTGGAGCACCACTTCGCCTCATGACGGTTTCCGAAGCTCTTATTTGCCGGTTGAAACCTCGGCTTCTTGTACGAATTTGGTGGGTTTCCCACCTCCTCTTATCTCGAGTCTTTGTCTTCTCCTATTTGTCTCGAGCATACAGTCTTTCCATAACCTTCGCCTCTTCGATATTCTCGCGGAGGTTTGTAGCTTTGGAGTTGCGGACCATCGCTAGCATGTCCGCGGGCAAACCCTTCAAATACGCCTTTACCTGCTCCTTTTCGGTTGGGGCCACATGCCCCACTAAGTCATGCTTCTCCATAAACAGACGGGTGTACTCTTTCACAGACAAGTCCCCCTTCTTGATCGACCGAAATTCTTCTTCTATTAAATCTAGTTCCTCCTCATTACAATACTCTTCCAAGATCTTCTTCTTGAACTCGGCCCAAAACAAATTGGCCAATATAGACTCGTCAAGGGTCGAGGTGAAGACATTCCACATGTCAAAGTTGTGCCTCGAAGCAGTTGAGACCCATATTTCACCTTTTGACGTTCCCCACAGTCGCTAGACCTGAAAGCCTGTTCAATTTCCTTGAGCCAACTCATACACTTTGCAGGCTCATCAGACCCGGCGAATTCCGACGGTTTGCAACAAAGGAATGACTTATAAGAACATCCTATTTCCGGTTGTCTTGTTTCCAAAGTCGCTAACCCAACAGTGCGGTTCTCGTCCCCGATACC
This sequence comes from Arctium lappa, assembly GCA_023525745.1. Classification (NCBI taxonomy): domain Eukaryota; kingdom Viridiplantae; phylum Streptophyta; class Magnoliopsida; order Asterales; family Asteraceae; genus Arctium; species Arctium lappa. Next base: position 115,635,336 of record CM042049.1, read on the forward strand.
CCCGGAACCCGTTATGACAATATTCTCTTCAATCGTTTCGTGTCGACGGTGATTCCCCTCACGGTCCTCTAGTAGCTTCATGAACAATTCTTGCGCGCCATGGTCTCGTTCATGGCCCTCAACATGTCCATCATTTGTGTCTGAGGGGTCACCTCAGTCATGATCGGAACAACAGTGGCTATGTTGGTCCTCGGAATTTGTTCCACTCTTCCGGCAATCATAGGTGGAATTGGAGGTTCCACCGTTACAGTTGCATTTGGCCTATCGGCCGTGGATTCGTTCACTACTTGACCTTCTGGCGACGATTGAAGATGACTCCGAGTATTTACCATTTTCGTCTGTCATCAATTCAAAAGAGGGTGAGAGATGGGCTACACAAGGTTACACACAAGAAACGTACTAATATAGTTCATTGATTATCATAATCATAGTAATCAAAGCATGCTTACATAGAAGTACATTCATAATATCAGTAGCTAATTGAAATTATGAACGTACACTACATAAAGATTCTCGTTACCACTTTCATAATCCTCAACAAAGTAGTTTCCGTTGACCCTAAGACTGTCCCATCTTAGAATTCTACCCAATTCTCACACTTTATTGCCTAATAGTCTCAACCTAAGTCTAGGCATTGAGATTTCATACATAGTTCACTTAAACTAGAGCTCTGATACCAACTTGTAACACTCTAATAATTTAGACAAATAAAAATTCGAAATTTCGGCATTATAACGTCTAAAATACGAAGGTCCAAGAATCCTGTAAATATAAATATCCAAGAGGACAAATCCCAAAACGTAAGACAACTATAAACCCAAGACTAAATGGGTTAGTTTGCACCAAACAAGTGGTAAGAATTTAGAGACGTATAAATACAACAACCTACTTAATCTAGAATTAATTTGAACTAGATTAAATTTGGGTGTTGCTATTCCACCAAAAAGCTCTCTTCACACGGTAACCCAACATACCGGCACTTCAAGATCTCCTACGTACCCGATTGACAAGCCCAACAACCTACTTTTCACCACGAGTGGGATCTGTGAGAAAACAACAACCACAATAAGTGTTAGGACGAAACCTAGTGAGATCTCATAGATTATATAAATCACAACATAATAATATAAAGCAAGTATTCGTGTTACCGAACTCCTTCGTCTCAGAATTATTGATTCCACCGCAACCATGTTCCCAAACCTGAACATAAATATACAAGAGATAATACTTGAAAATACAGGGGAGACCCGTTTCCATCGGGGTGACATGTACACGGGAGTGGAGTCACCCCTGATGTTAATGGATTACACCTCATGTCCCGGTCCTAGTTCCCATGCCATCATGACATCACAACCTCAAACCATAATCACTGCCTTTATTTCCTACTCCGTCGAGTTATACCTCAAGGTCTTATGGGATATTATTGCCTATCCATTTCTAGACGAGTTACACCTCAAGGGTTCGCGACCCCCTATTGTCTACTCGCTAGTAAACCACACCGACCCACACAATGGGTCCAATAAACATATATCCAGATCCTCGTGCACAAGGAAATGGAGACCCACATTCTTATAAGGTGATCACAGGTTACATTCTTATCAGAAGATCATATATTGATTTAACATCCATAATCATGTTTCCATCACATTTCATCATAAAAGTATCGTAGTCATCATATGAGGTACCATAATAATAGCCTAACATGTTCATCAAGGAAGTCAACATATCTTTCTATTCAAGAGGGTATAACAAACATGCTTTCTTTAAACATTTTCATAGGTGATTACACCTATTCTTATTAGATTTCCATGGAACTGTAGGCAATTAGGTCAAACCCATGAAATAGATCCACTTCATATATTTCCTATATACACATCTAAAACAAGTCAAAGGTATGTTAAATGAGCACATAAATACAATTATTGTAGTTTGTATAAGAAACTTCCATTCTAGGGTTTGTGAGTGAAAACCCTAGATGATTAGTTCAACTCTAAAGAAACATAGGAACATGTAGATGAAACTTAATGTAAACAATAAATAAATGTATGAGCATCTATAGAAATGAGAACTCACAAATTAGGGTTTTGTAGAGAGAAACCCTAAGTAGTTGAGTAGAATAGGAGAGGTCTTAGGCTTTTCTTGAGGCTTTAATGGTGTAAGTAGCATGCACTAGATTCCAACAACCTTCCTTAATCTCTTAAATGCTAGGGTTCTTGAACATTAAATGAGGTGGGAGAGGAGAAGAGAGGGAGAAATCGTTCTAGAGAGAGGGAGAGAAATCTGCAAGTGAATAAAGAAGAGAAATGTCTAATTTCAGCCCCTTAACCCGCTTATAACACCAGCCGACGACCCCCTTTGAGCGACTTTGCCCCGACAACTTTGCCTTGGGCATTGTCGTCGGGCGTTGTCGCACCCCTTGGACACCCTACTGGAGAAATCGCCCCCTCGACCATCACCTAGCGACTTTGCCCTGGGCATTGTCGTCGGGCATTGTCGCACGCCCCCACCAGGCTGCTGTTTGCCCGCAGCAAAACATCCGAAACCCAACACTCGACTACTATCGGTTCTCCTACGTTGCTAACGTCTTTTAGGTGATGATGGTAGGAGTCTAAACACATGCACAAGCGCATGTTTCACCTACATGCATAAGTGCATGTTGTACCCACATGAACAAAAACTTTATCCTCAAGGACTCAACGCTCAAGCACATAACTATGTATGTATGTATATATATATATATATATATAGATAGATAGATAAAATTAGTTTAATAAACTTGAACACCCATGCTTAAAACATTAAATTAAGCATTAAATGCACGAGATACGGTTAGTCGACCCTAAACAAAAAAAAAACTAGACAAGCTGCCACCTAGCGGGACAATTACGTAAAACAAAAAAATTAAGGAAATTACTCGAAGATTTTCGGGGTGTTACAAAAATCAAACAACTTAATATAACTTAACCAATTAAGTTAATCACTCATTAAGCTTATTAAGTTGAAAACAAACATCCATTTGTTTAACATTATTTGAAAAAACAGTGGCCAAAGTAGGGGTTTAAAAAGCCCCATTTTAGTAAAATCGTGACCAAGCATTGAATTTATAAACCTCAGGGTCCAGATTTTCCATTACATGAAAGTTGGCTTAAAAAACCCAGGCCAGGGGTCTTCCTTCTTAACCCTTCTCCGGATGTGTGTGTCCCAATTAGCAATCATGCAATCAAGCAAAACAAATAAGCAATAACGATAATGCAAACCTGATATGATTATTCAATTGATTCAACAGGTTACAAGATGAAATCGAAATCCTATCTGCTTCTTTCTTGTTCACGACGCACACCAAACCAACACACCCTCCTCTCAATATTAATTTCTCTAATTAAGATCTCTTTCCTCTAACCTAATTACCACTAAATAAAGCTAATTTATACTTAGGCTAACTAAGCCTAATGGGCTTTGCAAGGCTTGGCCCAACTACTAAATCTAAACAATTAACTAAAATATAAAGCCTAATAAATAAAATACGGAAACATGCTTTTGACTAATTATTACAAAAGGACCCTAGACTATTTGTTGAGACGACTTTATCAGCTTTGACTTCAGATTTCCACCTTTAGATAATTATGATCTTGAATCCAATAAAACTGTGCTTTAACAATCTCCCCCTTTGGATCAAGATCATTCTTTAACCTCAGAAAATTCAATCTTCCTCTTTTTCTTCAGAAAGTAGCAATCTTCCCAATCGATGAGAATATCTCTTGGAAAGAAATTATCTCCAGTTTCAGCTCGGAATGCTTTAGCAAATCATCTTCAAAGAAAACTTCTTCAACGCATCATATCTTCAGAAATGCTTTCAAAAACTTTTTATCTCCGCATTTCTTGATTGACGCTTCTCCCCCTTTTTGATGAAAAGAGCAAAGAGTTCATCAAAACGTGTCTTCAATAAATTTCTTCCACCATTGATTTTGCAAACAGAACCACTGATTATCCGTCAATTCATTAAGATGTTCATCCAGATCTTTGCAAATCTAGACAATTTAGAAAATGAAGTGTAACACCTGAATCAACAAATGAATCAGTTAAATTGCCTGTCAGTAACACAAAGTCACTGTTTGTAACGAATACACAATATAAAGGAGCTTTTATGATGTTCACTCCCCCATGGCTTCCATTCAATCATCGAAACACCACAAAGGCAATTTCTATGAACGTTATGACAAAGAAACAAATTCTTTGTGTGTTCGTGCAAGTGATAGAATAAATTAAGCTAAAGATGATTGCTTATAAGGCTCAAAAAGTGTAAACCACTGAGACAAATAGTTAAACACAAACTTAATGTGGATGAGTGAAGTGTGAAGGTGGGGCAGACGTCCTTCTTTTCAATATCCAGATTTTCCAAATGAAAATCAGATAGAATATGTGTTGCGTACCCTTTGAAAATGAAACATTTTCTCGTTGAGAAGAAAATGAGTGGTAGGTGGGGTAATGGCAAGAGTTGGCATGGGCTAGTTGCTTGTTTCAATAATGTTCACCAAGAATTGTGAAGCATTAGAAATGTGGCTGCTCGATTCAGAAAGTAGTTGGCGCAGAGTTTAAAAATTATTTTACTCTGATCTCTCACCCTATTTCTTTTAATCTTTAAGCTCACAGCTAACCGAACTATCTTTTACAATATCTCTCATCACACATCCCACACTCATTTCTTTTTGAACTTCTCACATTCAACCACTACAGAATTAACTTCTTGGGTAGGAAACACTGGTTAACGTGAATCCATAGAAGTTTCTTTTAAGTCCTAGCACACTGATCCCATATTTTCCTATGAAGCACATGATGCTCAGATAGTTTAACTTTATCAGTTAAAGCTCAAAGATGAATCAGAAAACATTTAAAATCACACTTCGAAATCAAGAAATCTGTTTGAGAATCGGGAAGTGGTTTGAACATTTAAGAACAAGTTTTCTTATGATTGAAAGTTGTCATTCTTTCAACCATAAATGAGACGAAGATAAAGAATTATACCTTTTGAGTGCAGTCTTACATCTCACGAAGTCAAGCTTAAAGTCATAAAGATATGATCTTTGAAGCATCTCTCAACCTACAAAAGTCTAAAAGTCTAGTCAAAGTAACTTTATTCACTGAAATTGAAATGACATAAAGCAGTAAAACTATAGATGTACGAGTTCTGATCAGAAATAATCAGAAGTCATAGCCATACTCTTTACTTGTATGCTCCCCCTAACATCATGCATCACTAACAAATTATCAGTAAGCACAACGCATTTAAATATGCTTCCCCTCAAACTAACATTGACCATCAATGAAATACTTCTCACACTCCCCCTAAGATCATGAACAAACTATTAAAGAGCAGGTATCATGCGGAAATAATAATAAAGAAATGATAAAGAGACACAATAAGAAACTTTAATAGGTAACCACCGATTAGGTCTTAAGATTTAGCATACCAAGTTTTGAGACAAGAAAATTAAATCTCTTTTCGTCTAAAGGTTTGGTAAACAAATCTGCAAGCTGATAATCGGTTTTTACAAAGTAAAGTTCAATTGTCCCATTTTCTACATTATCTTTTATAAAATGATACCAGACATCTATGTGTTTGGTCTTAGTATGCTGAACAGGGTTAGCGGAAATCGCAATAGCGCTATTCGAATCACAATAGATCGAAATTCTATTGAAATGAAATCCATAGTCTCGCAGTTGTGTTCTCATCCACAAGACCTGAGAATAGCAGCTAGCAACAGCTACATATTCCGCTTCGGCCGTTGATGTGGAGACACATAATTGCTTCTTCGAAGCCCAACTGACAAGTTTATCTCCGAGAAATTGGATATGACCCGAGGTGCTCTTCCTGTCTAACATGCAACCAGCATGATCTGCGTCTGAATAAGATGTTAGTTCAAAGCTTGTATCCTTAGGATACCACATACCAAGATCTGCAGTCCCCTTCAGATACCTGAAGATCCGTTTTACAGCAGACAGATGGGATTCTTTAGGATTGGCCTGATATCTAGCACATAAGCATGTAGAAAACATTATATCCGGCCTACTAGAAGTAAGATACATTAAGGAACCTATCATCCCTCTATAAGTCCTAACATCAACAGCCTTTCCCAAAAGATCGGTGCCAATCTTAGTACCAGGTGCCATTGGGGTACCAATCGGTTTACAATTTTCCATTTTGAACTTCCGAAGAATATCCAGAATGTATTTAGATTGATTGATAAAAATCCCCGTTGAAAATTGTTTGACTTGCAATCCGAGAAAGAAGTTCATCTCTCCCATCATGCTCATCTGAAAACGTGACACCATGAGGTTTGCAAAGTTCTTACAGTACTTAGGATTTGTAGAACCAAAAATAATATCATCCACATATATTTGAATAAGAATGATATCGCCTTTATCCTTTTTAATGAAAAGAGTGGTATCAACCGTACCTTTTGTAAAACCTGACTTGACCAAGAACTGAGATAGAATATCATACCAGGCACGAGGAGCTTGTTTCAGTCCATAAAGAGCTTTATCCAAGATGGAGACGTGGTTCGGCTTATCTGGATTTACAAACCCTTCTGGCTGTGAGACGTAGACTTCTTCCTTAAGTACTTCATTCAGAAAGTTGTCTTCACGTCCATTTGATAGACGGTGAAGTTCTTGTGGGTTGCGTAGGCTAAGAACATCCGAATCGCCTCTATACGTGCCACTGGAGCATAAGTCTCGTCGTAGTCAATTCCTTCCTCTTGCCTATATCCCTTGGCAACAAGTCGTTCTTTGTTTTGTAAAACGGTACGATCTTCATCTTTCTTGTTTTTGAACACCCATTTCATACCAATGATGGTTTTACTTTACGGTTTGGGTACGAGTCTCCAGACTTTCAGTGCTTTAAACTGATTCAGCTTATCCTGCATCGCAATTACCCAATCTGAATCGGCAAGGGCCTCAGATACGCGTGTAGGCTCGATCTTACTCAGAAAGGATTCATACATACATAGATTTGATGTTGCAGACCTAGTTTGCACCAGTGCAGATGGATCTCCAATAATTTGATGTACCGGGTGCTCTTTGGTCCACTTATGTTCATGAGGGAGTGGATTAGATGTAGATTGAGCATTGTCCGCATCTAGGAATCCACCGGTATCTCCTTCAGATGATTCAGAATTAACGGGGGTTGCAGTTGAAGTAGTCGTTGCAGAAGTTGCAGTAGGTACAACTTGGTCAATCTGTTGATCAGTCCTTACAGTACATCTTACTGAGTCAGCTACTTCTGTCTCGGCCTTTTTGGTCACAACTTCAACTGTCGGAGTAGGCTTTTGAACTGGAACTTCTTGCCGAATCGGGGAATTTGATTCAGTAGAGATATCGGAAGTGGTCGGATGAGTAGTCATCGAGTCTTCTATCCTGTCAACCACAACAGAGTTAGGCAACTTAGATCCAAGAAATTCATCATAGAACAGTTCAAATAATAAATCCAAATCAGGTAAATTAGAAGTAGACGACGAAGCGCCATCTGATTTGTTCTCTTGAGGTGCAGGTCCTGGACTGGTTGGTCCAGAAGCTAGTACTCCGGTAATGACGAGTTCTGAATTGATGTGCTCAGAAGCCATGTCCTCATCAAATGTAACATTGACGCTCTCGATCACAGTCTTCGACTTCTTCAAATAAACACGATATGCAGACGATGTAGATGAATAACCAACGAAGATGCCTTCATTCGCCTTAGCACTGAACTTGTTCAGATTCTCTCGGTCGTTTAGAACATAACATGTACAACCAAAAACCTGAAAATATTTAATGGTTGGTGTTCGGTTGTTGATCAACGCATATGGAGTCTTCTGAAATCTGCGGTGTATCATGGAGCGATTCTGAGTGTGACACGCAGTCGATACAACTTCAGCCCACAAAAATAAAGGTAAGTCAGATTGGCTGAGCATTGTCCGAGCGGCCTCGACAAGTGTACGATTTCACCTTTCGACGACACCGTTCTGTTGAGGCGTGCGAGCAGCAGAGTATTGATGTGATATCCCGACCGATTCGAGATATTCTTCAACTATCTTGTTATTGAACTCTGTGCCATTGTCAGTCCTGAGAATCTTGACTTGTTTTTGCAGATTGACTTGGGTCGTCTTCAGAAACGTAATGAGAACATCGGGAGTCTCATCTTTAGACCGTAGAAACTTAACCCAAGTGTATCACGTATAGTCGTCCACGATAACTAGCACATACTTCTTTCCTCCTAAGCTTTGCGTTCGCATAGGACCGCACAAGTCCATATGCAACAACTCTAAAGGAGAGCTGGTACTCGGTTCAGGCTTTGGTTTGTGTGGGGCTCTCTTCATCTTGCCCTTTTCACATGCTGCACATAGATGTTCTCTTTCATACTTCAGTTCTGGAAGACCTTTCACTAGCTTGCCATTGACTAGCTTGTTGATGTACCGAAAGTTGAGGTGAGAAAGCCGTCGATGCCATAACCAGCTTTGTTGCATCGAGGCCTTTGATTGTAGACAGACCTGATTGTCAGCCTTGACCTTTGACAAGTTGATGGTATAGAGGTTTGATTTGCGAGTGCCGACTAAGAGTTTTTTTCCTTCTTCAGTGCGTACTGAACATGTCTTGGCCTTGAAATTAACCTCTAAGTCTTTGTCACAGAACTGTCCAATGTTGAATAGGTTGTGCCCTAAGCCTTCAACGTAGCTCACCTTCTTGATCGTAAGATTTTCATGTACAACATCACCATATCCCAGAATAGGTGAAAACTGATCATTCCCAAAACGAACTGTGCCGCAGTATTTGTCCGTATAATTAGACAACATACTCTTCTGCCCTGTCATATGTTTGGAACACCCGCTATCCAAATACCACATATGACGGGTCTGCACAAAACAAATCAGGAAAGAAGAGGTTTAGGAACCCATTTAAAAATGGGACCTCCACTGTTAGTACTTGATTTTGGCACCCATTTAAGTTTGGGTCTGCTTTTTCTTTGAAAAACAGAAGCATGATAAGACGTACGATAATGATAAGATGAAACATTATATGAACCATACCAAACATCAGAAAATTTACGAGAAGCATAATCACATTCACCACAATTGAAAAACTTTTTATTAGATGGTGCTAACTGGAATAATTGCTTTATAGAGTACTTCTTGCGAGAATCAACAAGATTATATTTAAAAGTAGCAACATTCACAATCACATCATCTTTACTAGAAGTCTTTTTATTCAAAATAAAACTAGAACTAGATTTAGCTTTCTCGTCTATCTTCTGTTTCGGTATCCATGCAGTCTTAACTCCAACCCTTTGCTTTCTCAAATCTGAAACATTTGAAACTTTAGAGTTAGATGATGAGAATTAAGAGAATGCTTCTTCTTTGGCTTACCAGTGAGGATCGGTTTCTGTGAAAGCTGAGATTTTTGTTTCTTACCTTTTGCTTTCTTTGATTTCACATAAACTGATTTATCAACTTTCGTTGATGTTTCACCTTTGTCAAAAACACTGGGTAATCCAAAGGAGTTAACAACACAAGATGAATGATCAGGAAGTTTAGAAGAAAAATCAAACTGAGAAACACAATCATTTAAAACACCTTCAGAGTTTAAGAAATTAAGCTCATTATCAAGTGAACCAGATCTGTCATCCGAATTTAAAGCCTTGGAGATTTTAGGAAAATTAGAAGTTTTGAACACTGTTGAAAATACTGTTTGTTCTAAGTCCATCAAAATTCTTTCTTCTATAAGAGTATTATCGAGTTCAGAAATTTTACTTTCCAAAACTAGAGGAGGGACATAAAGCTTACCTTTGATGGGTTAGCCTCCAACTCTTTTACAGAATAACTCTCAAAATAATCATTTGAAAGAAATTTTGATTTACTAGATCTATAACTGTTATTCAACTTCTCATAGCGAAATGGAAGTTGAACTTTAGCTGTGTTCTTTCTTTTATCATATTCCTTGGCTTTATCTTTTTCCGACAGACTAGTCCAAAAAGGTTTGAGTTCCGGATGTTGAGGAGCCAGTAACATAAACCCAAAGTCATAAAGTGCAGGCACTTCAGATATAACCTTTTTGAGATGATGTGGGTTTTTGTAACCAAGACCCCAAGTATCAGGTTTCTCTTTAGGTTTGTTCAAACGAATAGTGTGTTCAGTTTGACCAATAGTATGTAATTTTTCTTCCAAAGCATTCACCTTTTCTATTAAAGATTTATTCTCTTTTGAAGTAGAAAAGTATCTTTTAGCAAACTCTATAGACTTAAACTCACATTCTTTGTACTTTGAAGCAGTTTTAGATAACTCTTTACGAATTATAGTATTTTCTTTAGCGCTGATGTCTATATTTTTGTGCAAAGTTTCAATAATTACATTTTTCTCAGCAATATCATTACTAAGTTTATGTATAGATTGATTTTTCTCATTTGTGACACCTTTCTCACGCTTCAGTTTAGACTCTAATTCTTGGAGTTTAGACGTCATGGTATGCATTTGATTCAAAAAATCAGATTCAGTTAAGTCACATACCTCATCATTATCTCCATCATCAGAATCAGCTTCAGCTTCTGACTGGTTCTTTCCCATCAAGCACAGATGTGCTGTCTCGTCCTTCTCTCCTTCTTCAGATTCTTCGTCCGAATGGTCGAGCCAGTATTCATCCTCGGCCATTAATGCTTTTCCAGCCTCTTGTTGCTTGGCTAGAAGCATCTTATTCTTGTAATAGTCGGAGTTTCGGACTTTTGATTTGCGACAGTCCTTGGTAAAATGACCGAGTCTGCCACAGTTGTAGCACTTTATCGGTTCTTCCTTCTTGGTCTCTTCAGCTCCATCCTTCTTCTTGTCTTCTGGTCTCCTTTCTTCAACTTTCTCTTTATGGTTGTAGTTGTTCGGACCAGACGAGTACCTCTGACTATTGGAGTTTGGCTTTTTATAGAACTTCTTTTGGAAAGCCTTGGTTAACATAAGCATGGATTCCTTCAGTTGCTCACAATCGTCAGAGTCAGACTTTGCCTCGCTATCAACCTCTTCTGATTCAGATTCTATCACCTTCTTCTTCTTAGATTTCTTGACCACAAGAGCAACTGGATCAGCAACTGCTTTGTCAGCCTTTTTCATCTCAGCCTTGATCTCTTCCACTTCTTCCTCATTCTGTCTGAGGATTTCATAAACTTCATGAAGAGGAATGTCGTGCAGATCCTTCAGCTACCTCATTTGTCTGGTGAATCTCTTCCACTCAGGCTGAAGGTTGCTAAGAAATTTCACATTCAGCTCCGAGATTTGCTGATCTTGTTCTTGCTCAGCTCGTTCAGTAATGTGACGAATCTGTCATAAGTGGCTTCAAGTGATTCTCCAGCTTTAACTTTGAATTCTTCATAATTATTCAAGCAGGTGGAAACTTTGAGTTGATTGCCAACTTTAGATCCAAGCACCATCTTCTCCAACTGATCCCACATTTGCTTACCGGTAGCATTGTAGCTATCAATCTTGACGTATATTTCATTCAGTATGACTTGGAGAATGAATGATCTTGCCAGCTTGTCACCCTTGTGTCTGTTCAGCTGATCTTCCGAATATTCACCAATCGGTAATTTATACTCTGTCTCTTCTTCTTGGCCATTTGCTCCAGCTACAGTGAGAACCTTGGTCGGAGGTGTCATGATTCATTCTTTCAGAGATTTCCTGATAAGATCTCCCAACTTATGTCGATCGATGAAGTCCAAGAATCTGTCCTTCCATTGCTCGTACTCCCCTTTGAAGAGTACTGGTGGCTTCACATCTGTTCCAATGGCAAGAGCTTCCCGAGACATTCTTACTGATACGATTAGTAGTCTAACTTATCTGATACGTTACAATCACCTGGATGAGATCGTTAGAAATCAAGATAAAATCACACAATACTGAAAATCTTAGAATGAAGTTCAGAAAAATCTGATCACGAACAGAACTTTGTCCCCCTTCCCAGACTTAGCATGGGGGCCTCTAATTTGGACATTTAGAGGCCATATTACAGTTTGCAAAAAATTGAAAAATCGAACTGTGCAAACCTGGAACAAAATTCGCAAAAGTGAACAGTGAATAGTGTGAACAATACTTGCGCAAAGTGAAGGTTTGCGTATCAAGGCCGTTGCGCAAAGTGGAGGTTTGCGTATCAAGGCCGTTGCGCAAAGTGAGGTTTGCGTGTCAAGGACGTTGCGCAAAGTGGAGGTTTGCGTATCAAGGTCGTTGCGCAAAGTGAGGTTTGCGTGTCAAGGCCGTTGGGCAAAGTGGAGGTTTGACCGGACACTTGTTCTACCGGACACTTGATTAGACCGATAAACTTAGACCGATAGAGGTCTTCGACCGGTAAGAAAGACCGATAAAAAGCAATCGACCGATAAAACACAAAGACCGATAGCTCTTATGACCGGGGTGGACTGTGTGTGTACCGGTCGAATGCTATAGACCGATAAAATTTCGACCGGAAGTGGAAGACCGATATGTTCTTGATGTAGTATCGACCCAAAAGCCAAAATCAACCCAGAAAACACTCGATATCTCGAATTAAACAACCAAACTTTGCTAAAACGATCAAATAACCAACTAGAATAGATTCCAATCAATCAATTTCAACAAAAAAAACACTTTAAGAAGAATTCGATTGAAGACACAGTGCGTTTTTTAGAACGAACCCAAAACTGCCAAAAACACCAAATTGATAACCAAAATCGATGCAATATTCAAATCAAACAGTACCAAATCAATAGAATATGCAAATCAATTACAACCCAATATATAAACACTTGAATGAACAATCACACAATAAAAAATTATGAATCTTTGACAGAAAACAGAACCGAACAAAACTCATTCAATTCAATCTGTAACGAGCTCTGATACCAATTGTGTGTCCCAATTAGCAATCATTCAATCAAGCAAAACAAATAAGCAATAACGATAATGCAAACCTGATATGATTATTCAATTGATTCAACAGGTTACAAGATGAAATCGAAATCCTATCTGCTTCTTTCTTGTTCACGGCGCACACCAAAATTCAACCTTATACAACATTTTATTTGAAGAAAGATCTAAAATTTTGTACCTTGATTTCTCGCTTTAACTTAAACTTAACCTGCGAACCCTAGTCGAACTTTCACCCAACCAAAACACTTGAAGTTACGATTTTCTTACGTCTTTGATTCCTAATCATGTGGCATTGTTTGATGCTGGGAATTTTATAGGTCGAAAGACACAAGGTCAAAAGTGTGGTAAATCATCCAACAACTGATTGCATAAATAAAAAGGGATTAACGAACGAACGATATACGACGTATGTTATCGACAATAATAACAAGTAAACAAAGAAACAAAGTATCGACACAAATATATAACAAGATTTCATTGGACTTCAACCAACAAATGTAAGCAACTCGCATACCTACTTCTAAATGGTGAGGAGGGATCACCAAATGTGTTTGCCATCGCTCTAAAACGATCTCACACCCTCAAATGGCGCCTTAGATCAGTTTTTATAGCAACAAATGGCGTGTGTGACCTTTTATACAACCTAGGATCCCGTATTGCTCGGATTGTACCGAGACATCTGCTTCGTACACGACTTGCTATGCACTAGGGTTGCGTTCCCTAGATCACGTAGAACTCTTGTGATGTATTTGTGTCATTTGATCTCGTATAACTCTAGTGATATATTTGTCATCCGATCCAATACAATTAACAGTGGATATCCGATTCAATATCCAACCCAATGGATGATTGTATCAGATCAGTTCCATCCATTGAATATAATTATTGGTTGTTCTGATATTGGATCAATCCAATATTTTGATACAATTTTCAACAAGTTACTCATATGTTTTCTTAATTTATTAAAAACCACTCCGAATAAATATCAACCAAAAAATAATATCATAAAATGTTAATAATTATATATAGTTATTAATTAGATGGTGGTATGACACTACTAAATGAAGACTTTTACTTACGAAATTTTCCCGGATAGATCCATCACTAAAGGTGTGATTCAACACAAAACCATCAAAAAATTTGGTTGGTAAATTGTTGGTGGGAAATTCAAATCATTGGTGGATTACCTTAAGATTCTGTAGGTGATCACAAGAACCATTGGTATTTTATGGGTGATCCGTTGGTAATCACGCCGACGGAAATTTTCCTGTGTGACTTTTGTGCGTAAAAGTCATTTGTTATGTAGTGTGATGATAATTGGATGCTAGTTGAATGATAACTGAATGGTTGGATGGTCATTGGATTGAATCGGTTTTATTGGGTTCTGGACTACCATCTAAGAGCCGACTAATCCAATTTGGATGTTGAAATTTTGAATTCTATCCAATCCAATTACAATTGAATATCTGATTATTGACGGTTCGATTCTAATTGGATACTAGATAATTAAGTCGGTTTAAATTGAATTAGATACCTTTCTATACATCCCTACTTTAAACCATTATTAGTCTCTTTGTGTAAATATCGACCATATAATAGAGCATTATTATTTTGATGTATAATTAATTATACCGCATGCATAGAATAAAATTATTAAACCATCTTATTTCTAGATCCTTTGATAAATATTGGTCCTTTCATTAGATAAAAAATTCTATATTTTGTAGACAGACACTTGTATCAAAAATACGAGTCAAATATTGAAATCTGTTAACATTTTTTCCAAGTCCAAAGTCCCAACATGAAAAATTAAAAATTGAAAAAACTAAAAAAGAAAAAAAGAAACCTAAAGAACAAAAAGGTAAGAAGGATTTACCTTACCTAGTTAGTTGCTACTGCTTTTCTTGCTTTTGCACAAAGATTGAATATTGAAATTGACAAATTGTGGCTACTGCTCTTGTCCTACTTTAGTTAGAACCAGTCAACCATTCAACCAGTGAACACTATGAAATTGAAATCGTTAATCAGACACACAACGAAATCAACAATGAAATTGCACAGACACACATGAAATCGACAATGAAGTCGTTAACAACTTAACATCCACTGCTGCTTTGCACAATGAAATCGCTAAAGTCCACTGCTACTTTGCACAATGAAATTGACAAATCAAACACACAATTGCACAATGAAATCGACAAACAGTGGATGTTATTATTGAATGAAATCGACAAAATCAGTAACTTTAATAGCCTAAAATCGGACCGTTGTTGCCGATACCGTTGCCTTCGCCATTGAGTAGCTAAAACTAAATCATTAGGCATCTCTGTATCGGGGATTCAATCGACAACCGATTGAATCAGGAATAAATATGGAAAGAGGATGTCTGATTTAATCGATCAGAGGGAGAAGATTGAAACGCCGATTGAATAAATTGATTCTCTGATTTTGGTTGAAGGGCTCGATTGATTCTGATAACCATTAACTCAGCCTAAAAGAAAACTGGAATTTGGGCCCCAAAAATTTTGGGGGCCCTGTGCTGAATCCCCTATTTAACAGCCTAGGAGACGGGTCTGTTTGTAGATTTTAATTATATATGATGAGAAGAAGATATTTTTTTTATTTGCCTAATTTCACGAAAATAAGAATTTCATCTTTTATCTTGTTGATAGAGGCTTCTTAATCAATAATTAGGAATATAGAAAAAGGGACGGATTTTCTGTGACTTTTGATTCTTTATACGATTAGATCTTATGTCAACAAAGAAAACCCCATTCGTCTAATTTTGACTTGGATTCTGGTAAACTAATTATTTGTTTGCTCAAAATAATTGAACTTAATGTTCTAATTTTGATTCACAGGAAAGAAAGTATAAAGTTGAAATAACTCACTCAGAACGCTTTTTAAATGATTAAGTGGTACGATTAGATCGAATAAGCCCTTCTGGAATAAATACTCAGCCGCTTGTGAACCTTCGGGTATTGTTTTATTCAATGTTTGTTCAACTACTCTTTTACCCGCAAACGCAATGTAGGCATTGGGTGGGTTCGGCAATAATGATATCCCCCAACATGCCAAAACTAGCTGTCACCCCACCGGTAGTAGTAGATGTAAGGATTGGTACATAGAGTAACTTTTTATTCAATTGATAATCATATAAAACATAAGATATTTTAGCCATTTGCATCAAGCTCAAACTTCCTTCTTGCATGATTGCTCCTCCGGAAGCACACACTATAATAAGAGGTAGAAATTCTTTAGTAGCGTATTCAATCAAATGGGTAATTTTCTCCCTGACTACGGGTCCCATACTACCCACCATAAACTGAAAATCCATAACCCCAATTGCTACGGTAATACCGTTTAGTTGCCCCATGCCTATTTGAACAGCCTCGGTTAATCCTGTCTTTCTTTGATAAGAATTGATACGATTTTGATAAGGCTTTTAATTAGTCACAAAATATACCTTGTATTGTAATCCAATAATTTTATGGAATTCATTAAAACTAATATTTAACAATTTAGAGCATGGGATGGAGAAATTATAATCACTACATGATTGGGTTGTAACAAATATGAAACATTCAACAACGATAGAACACTTCAATCATGCATGAGTTGATTACATCATACCAAAAAAATTACAATGTTACTGGAAATATTTATAATTACTATATATCACGATTAAAAAAAACTAATGTACTTCAATAATTAGCATACCATCATATTATTTGAAATTATTTAATAATACAAAGAAATAACATGCTCTTAATCATATATGGAAATGTATAACGTTAATTCCAGTTTTATTTACTATTTCTTCATTTGCTAAATTTTGTATAAATGTTGTTATTCGATGAATTTTGATAACTCATTGAATATATAAATTACAATGGATATATATGTATCTTTGTAAAAGCTAAATTTGAAAAGAAAAAGCAAAAGAATATCCATACACGATCCATGCATGGTGGAATATATATGCAAGTTGTTCCGAACATGGAACTTATAAGCATATATAATTAGAAGGTAGAAAGCAAATCTGAATCTTTTTATAATCATGTATACCATTTATATTCATCCTTCATGTTGTAGCCCAGTGGTTTGGTAACATCCTGGAGGGTCAGTGGATGGTATCCCTGACTACCCGAGTTCGAACCCCGTGGTGAGCATGTTGTGATATCTAGATCATGGGTCTGTCACTTAGTGGTACCCTTAATTGGGCTGGGCCGTGGTTGACAGGGATTAGTCGGGTGACACCCTTAAGTGGGAGCTCGGATACCCCGGAAACATGTACGTGTGTTAATTTGTCGTTCAAAAAAAAATGTAACATTATATTCACTAAAAGAAACTTTGATGGACCAAAAAAGTACTATATATTTATTCGATCTTTTAATTTTAAAGAAGGAATTGCATTAAATTAAAAGATACAAAGGTTTGTTGTCATAAATAAGGAAGAGGCTATTCTCACCGCCTCATCTATAATTACCGCCTCCTTCTATTTGTAGATCTATGGACCTGCATGCAAATATATATAATTAAACATTCTAGAACACCATAGTAATTAATGGTCTTCGATTAATTACTCAAGAAAAATTCCTACAATGAATAAATAAGACAGCACCCATTGTGGAAATCATCCTTCACGTCTCTTTCATTTAACCTTTAAGTTTTTTTAAATCTTGAGATCCATTAATTTCTTCTTCTGAAATTAGATAGATTTTCATCTCCACTATATATATATATATATATTGGATCGTCAATACAAGTACTCATGCAAATTAAACACAATTAAGAGACAACATGAATATCTTGACATTATTTCCTTCATGGTTTCTTCCAACACTATTAGTCTTCTGCTTTTCTTGCATATACGTATATGCTCTTCGAAGAAAGAACTCATCCATGGCTGCTCCTAAGCTTCCCCCAGGCCCTCCAGGCCTTCCCATAATAGGAAACTTCCATCAAATCGTGGGTAAATTAGCCTTCCATGAAAACCTATGGAATCTGTCCCACAAATACGGCCCAATTATGCTTATTCATTTCGGTACCCAACCATTTCTCATCATTCAATCTACTGAAATGGCTACTCAAGTCTTGAAAACTCACGACCACGAGATGTGTACGCGTCCCGTCTCCGAGGGTTCCAAGCGATTATCGTTCAACTACATGGACGTTGCCTTCACGCCACACACCGATCATTGGAGGGATATGCGAAAGGTTTTGGTATCCGAGTTCTTGGGTGCGAAAAGGACTCGAATGTTTAAAAAAGTGTTGGAGGTTGAGGTAGAGGGTTTGGTGCGTTCTCTGTCGTCAAGCACCATTGCTAACCTAGACGATATGATGTTAAATTTGGTACATGATGTTGTGTGTAAGGTTGCATTAGGTAAAAGCTATAGAAATGAGACGTTTAATGGAAAAACATTGAAGGAGATTGTTGAAGAGACTGTAGTCATGCTCAGTGGTTCGTTTTCGGACATTTTTCCAACGTTTGGGTGGATTTTGGATGAATTAAGAGGGTGGAATAGGAGGCTGGATAAGTGTTTTCGTGATTTTGATGGGTTTCTTCAAATGATTATTGATGAACATCTTGATCGTAATGCTACAACAAAACCAGGTGATCGTGAAAACGATCTTATCGATGACTATCTTCCTCGGTTGACCATAGATGAAATTAAAGGGGTTTTGATGGTAATTAAAAACTTATTTAATTTAATTTCTCTACTTTTGCATGAATTTAGGAATCAAACCAAAATTTTTTTTCCATAAACACCATATAATATAATATAGACAAAAATTATTACAAAAAGCTCAATTAATTTTTATCGACGTGTGTCTTCATCTTCTTACCGACATTCAATATTGCCTAATGTGTTTTTCGCATAATTTCATCATTTCGAGGGATTTTTAAAGTTTTTTTGTTTGATTTAAAGGGTTTTTTTAATTGATTTCGAGGAATTTTTTTCGTTTTTTTTTGTTGATTTTAAGAATTTTTTTTAGGTTTATTACGAGTTACGATTGCAGCTTTTTGAAGTTTCCAAAATAATACTCTAACACCTTATATTCAAATGATACGGTTATACCTTTCATGAATCTAAAACTTTTATACTTCGGCGGAAAATAATTCGGTGGCACACCATACCAGGTCCATCCATGCATGGATTGCAATTTGCATGCATGCAGTTTCATGCACCGTTCTTTACGAAACAATTTATAAACGTAAGCTAACTCGATCATATATATATATATATATATATCTTGTGAACTAATTAATTATCATCTCAGAATGTGCTTAATGGAGCAATCGACACAACTACTATAACCATGGTGTGGGCGATGTCCGAGATCATCAAGGACCCCAGAGTTATGCGAAAATTGCAAAGCGAAATTCGAAGCTGTGTTGGAACAAATTCAAGAGTACAAGAATCAGATATTGCCAAGATGACATACTTGAAAATGGTGGTGAAGGAGACGCTAAGATTGCACCCGCCTCCGCCATTCTTGATCGCGCGAGAATGCATGAGCCGGTGTCAGATTGGCGGATACGATGTCCTTCCGGGAACAAAAGTGTTGGTGAATTCATGGGCGATAGGAAGGGATTCAAGGACATGGAAAGAGAACCCAACGGAGTTTCGACCGGAGCGATTCGAATCGATTGAGATGGATTTCGGTGGGGCGAAACATTTTGAAATGATTCCATTTGGAGGGGGAAGAAGAGCTTGCCCTGGGTATAACCAAGCTACTTCAACTGTGGAATTTACTCTTGCAAATCTTTTATACTGGTTTGATTGGGAAAGTCCAGATGGAAAGAAGAATGAAGATTTGGACATGGAAGAGGGAGGGTTCCAACTTATTCATAGGAAAACTCCTCTTTGTCTTGTTCCCATTAAGCACAACTGGCAAGACCAGTAATTATTTCCTTTATGTAGAATAATTTGTTGTTATCACAGCTTATTTAAAGAATAATATTTCTTTCTTTGTTCAACCTTAACATGGATGTCTCAGTGCAAAACAGTTGATTGCATAAAAATGTGGGTGCACTGGGAAAGCCTCTAAGGGATGTAGTGGAAAATCTTGTATATCTAGAGCTCAAATCCAGGCTGCGATGACTCTAGACCATTCATGGTCGCCCGAGAATTAGTCGATGCGTATAAGCTGACCCGAAAACCCACGGTTACCAAAAAAAAGTGTCTTAATAAAATATAAAATTTTAATATTTAAACTAAAAAGAGCTTTGTATGTAAAAGTGTTAATTAATTACAATATATAGTTTTATAGGAACCTTTTAAAGGCTTTAACAAGTTTTTATGATGGTTTTAGAATAAAAGGTTGTATTAACTATTTTATATGACACCATTTGAAAAAGTGTTCTACTTATAAAAAAAATGGATTTATAAGACACTTCTCAGAAGTTTCATATATATAAAATAGCTAATAGGAAACTTTATTATAAAAGTGTTATAAAAAACGTCTTATTAACCTACTGTAACGCTTTTAGATAAAACGCTTTTGTAATTTGGTCCTATATATAAACTTAAGTTTTGTAAGGTATTCTATTAAAACACTTAGGTGCAGGGGGCGGAACACAATGAGGGCCAAAGGGGGCCATGGCCCCTTCAAATTTAGGAACAAATATCATATATTAGTAAAAAAATATGTATTTGATGTTCTGTTGAGATGTCTATCAATTTCTTGGCCACCTGTGAGTGATCTTGGGTTCTAGTGCACGACTCCATGGTGTTAGTTCTTTTATTTTTACTACCAAATATTATTATTTTTCTTTCATTACTTCTTTTCTTCCCATGTGCGGCACATATTTATTGCATATAATTTTTATGAATCGTATAAAAATTTATAAATTTATTTGACTTCTATATAAATGACGTGAAATATCTAGATTTTAGTATTACATTTGTTAATCTTTGTTTCTATATCTAGATTTTATCAAATTTATTACTATATTATAGTACGAAAATATATAAACCATTAATATATTTTTTGTTAATGTACGAAAATATATAAACCATTGATATATTTTTTGTTAATGTTCTTACGTTTAACGAAGTTTTTTTATATTTCTAATAAAATTTATTAGTAGATCATAGTCAAAAAAACATATTAAAATCTCAATGAATTTATATTGCTATATTTTCAGTCTCCAAAATTTTGTAATATCATTTTTCGGCCCCCGAAGCTCTGATGTCTATGTTCCGCCACTGCTTAGGTGGCGTTTGTTTTTTTAAGAGGTGTTGAAGTCTGAAATCTGCTTTCACTTCTGATTTTTAAGAGGTGCTGCTGAAGTCTGAAATCTGAAATAATAAGACTGTTTGTTTTTTTAAACTGTTAAACATCTGAAATCTGAATCGATTCTTTTTAATCAATTCTTAATTTGTAGTTGAGGGCGACTGAGGTTCAACATCATCAAGGAAGAACAAAAACAACACCAGAACAAAAAGAAGAAGTTAGTTACAACTCCTCTTCCACCAAGAACAAAAACAACACCAAAACCCACCAGCTTCAAGAAAAAACCATTCTCAAATTGAAGCTTGATGCCACTTCAAATCTGAATTCCATATAACCCACTTCCAAACCTTTGAATTCCACAAAATAAATTTCGAAAAGTTTAATTCCACAAAACCCATTTCAAAAGCTCAAATTCCATAAAACCCACTTCACTTTTGAGCCACAAAAAACAAATCGATAATGAAGATGATGAAGACGATTGCTCCCATAAACATTGCTCCTAAACCACAAGGGTTGCGGTGTGGTGGTAAAGGCTTGGAGAGTTCATAGCGTTCAACCCGGGTTCGAGCCCCACTCGCAGCACTTGTGGCTACTGAGGATAAACTCAGGGTTGCACGCTTTAGCAGCTAGGCCAAAGGCCCTAATTTCCAGGGATTAGTCTGGGCCATAGGCCCAGGATACCCTTTCCAAAAAAAAACATTGCTCCTAGATTTTTCCACAAAACCGATTCACTTCACTTCACTTTTCTTCATTTTTCAAGAAACATTGATGAACCGTGATATTATCGAAAGAACCACTTCGACAGGAAAGAACCAACCGTTGTATGTTGTTGTTCCATTGATGAACCGATTCCACAAAACCCACTTCGACAGGAAAGAACCAACCGTTGTCTGTTGTTGTTCCATTGATGAATTGATTCCAAAAAACCCACTTCGATAAGAAAAAAACCCAACTGTGATATTATCGAAAGACTTGCAGATTTCAGGGGTTGTTTGTTCAGTCGATTGAAGAGGAGAGAAGATCGATTTGGAGAAGAAAGTGTTCGGTCGTTCAAAGAGGAGGCAGTAGTCTCAAGTCTGGACTGGAGGCTATCAGATTTGGAGAAATAAGTGAAAAAAAGTGATAGGTTTATCACTTTTTCGGTAAGTGGAAAATAAGTGTTAAGTGGATCTTAATTTATGAAAAAAAAACAAACACACTTAGGTGTCGTTTGTTTTTTAAGAGGCCTAAAGTCTGAAATCTTATTTTAATTATAATTAATAAGAGGTGGTGTATAAAAAGATCTGAACGATTCAGACTAAAGAGCCATTAAGAAGTTTAAAAAAAACAACCCCTTAATTGGACAACCTCTGACCGAAAAAATGATAAGGGGTTGTTAAGTGCTTATTTCTAAAAAAACAAACAAAGCCTTAGACATTTTACACATCTAATAAAGTCAATTTTGTTAAGTGTGATCACTTAGATCAACTAGGTACTCAATTAATCGATTATGCTGAAAAATTAAAAATGAGATCCATGTCTATTTATTACAGAGGATAAATTGCATAAAAAATTAAATTAACCTTGGTTTGGTTTGATTCCTATTTTAAGAAACTAATTTTCAAAACATTTAGGGCATAAACTAAACTTTGTAAATATTTTAGGGTCTCGGTAACCTAATAACCTACAAATTTTGATGTGGTCGGGTAAAATCTACAAAGCATTTGTTTTTCATTTTTAATACAAACTAAAATTTCATTTCATTAGTTAAAAGATAATAACAATAGTAATAGTATAATAGAGGGAGGTTTAGGGGAAATGTAACACTCGAAAAAAAACGTAATAATTAAGAATAAAGGTTGAGGGGAGAAAATAATTCAAACGAAATTTCAGGGACTAAAGGTGTCAACTCTTAAGAGTAGCATGTTGGGCGAACCGGGGGGGGGGGGAGTTACACCCCAAAACCGTTTCGAATGTTTATGTAAGCGACAATGGTGTTCATTTCAAGTTTATACACTGCAAATTTTATATCGTTCTCTTCGTCTTTGGATTTCGAGCAACTTCGGTATTGGTGCGGAGCAAAACGGTCGAGTCGTTTGAGAGAAAACAGTGGCCGAAAGTGTGACGTTTCGGTGTTGTCGCGACTGATTACGGTGAGTTTTTCCTGTTGGATTAATCGGTATTGTTTACGGGTTAGCGGGTTACAGTTCGGTAGCATACGAGTTAGTTTTTAGTTTGCTTGGACTTGGTCTTTAGTTGACCAAATTTAGTGGAGAATAATGGGTAGTGGGTAGCTATAGTTTAGGAGTTCATGGGTCTCTAGTTTTTATTTTTGTTGCTTTAAATAGGAGTAGATGGGTTTTTTCCCTTTGTGGCAGGATGTATCGATAGCAGTTAGTTTACTGCTTTTAAATATATTGTTCTGTTAGTTCTCCTCTCCTCTCCAAGTTTGTTTTTCCTTTGTTTGTGTGTGAGTTTTGAGGCTTTATTTTCCAACAATTGGTATCAGAGTCGCGTTCATTGTGAAGGGGTGTAAGCTAAATCTATTCAAAGGTTGAAGGGTCACGAAAGTAGCTTCTACCCTTGATCAACTTGTTCGTGTCGAAAAAGAGATTAACCGGCGGAGGTGCATGAAAAACGAACGTATCAGACCCGTCAAAGCAGGTGGCTTTGGATTTTGTTCGTTTTGCTGGTATAAGAAGACGGTAAAGCTTGTAGCTTGTTTTCTTGGTCGGTGGAATAGGGCTCTTGGAACAAGTCTGATCGGAAAAGGGTTGAAGCTGTCAAAACAAGGATAGAAAATGGTGTACGAGGAGCGTTTAAAGGGACAGGAGGACGTTCAAGGTAGTTTTTTGTTGGTTAGTGACGAAAAGGCGCATGTGTGTAAGCATTGTGGCAATGGAGGTTCAAATCGTGATGGCTTTGGACATGCCCGGGGAAGAGGCTGTGGGTTCGGGAAAAGTCGGGATGTCAATGAACGTTTCCAGCGGGATAAAAGCCATGTTAAATGTTACAAATGTGGTGAATTTGGTCACTACAACAATGAGTGTCCTAAATGGGAGAAGCAAGAGACAAATTTAATCGAAGAGGAACCGGAGCTGCTGTGAACGGGAAGTATGAAACAAACCGATTAAGGGGGTGATTGTTGGATTAATCGGTATTGTTTACGGGTTAGCGGGTTACGGTTCAATAGCATACGAGTTAGTTTTTAGTTTGCTTGGACTTGGTCTTTAGTTGACCAAGTTTAGTGGAGAATAATGGGTAGTGGGTAGTTATAGTTTAGGAGTTCATGGGTCTCTAGTTTTTATTTTTGTTGCTAAAAATAGGAGTAGATGGGTTTTTTCCTTTGTGGCAGGATGTATCGATAGCAGTTAGTTTACTGCTTTTATATATATTGTTCTGTTAGTTCTCCTATCCTCTACAAGTTTGTTTTTCCTTTGTTTGTGTGTGAGTTTTGAGGCTTTAGTTTCCAACATTTCCGTTCGTTTTCACAAGTAAAAGTTTACATTTAGTGTGTTATACTTGCTTTACGTTTTCTGGAAGTTTTGGGTCGTAAAAACGACCCGTAATCCATCGTTTTGTTCAGAAACGCGATTTGGAGAGTTTTGGGTAAAAACCGGGATGTTTAATTGCAAATTCCGGGTGCTACAGTGCACCGTTTTCGTGAATATTTAGATTGTTAGACGAGGGTTAATATTTGGTGAATTAATGCAAAATGAATTGTGGAAAAAGGTGGAGAAACGAGCCGAAAACGTCGTTATCGACGTTTGACCGTGCGACGGCGGTTCAGACGCCGGTCGTGGTTCGCTCGCGGTTCAGGCGCCGGTCGCGGTTAAGTCAAACCGACCCGAACGGGCAGTGGGTCGGATCCTGCTGATCCGTGGGTTTAAACCGGGTCTTAGGCCTGATTGTCTTGGGCCATTTAATTAAATTATTTTGGGTTTTTCTCAATGTAATTTAAAGGCTCAACAGATTAATTATTTATTTTGGGTTATATTGGTTAATTGAAACCCATTAGATTATTAATTATTTGGCCTAAATTATTTGGGCCATTTAATTAATTTGGAAACTAATTATTGGGGTTAGGAATTTAATTATTATAAATTCCTAGAATGACTTTAATAAATAATTGGGACGTTTTAAAATAGAAGATTGAGTTTATAAAATTATAGAAGGAGTAAATGGACGTTTTAAGACGTCGATGAGCCGAGTGCTCGGGGGTTGACCAAAGGTTGACCATAGTTGACTTTTGGGCAAAATAGGCCGTTGATAGAATATTTTTGGTGCATGTCGTGTAGGTCACTAAGCGAAGTTTTTTGCTTGGACGCATACACTTTCAGGTGAGTCTTCATGAGACTTTTCTGGGATGCATACGTATGTAAATAAAAATTATGTTGGCATGATAATTTTGTGGAGTTATGTGGAGCATGATGATATATTTTCATATGTATGTTTACGACAACATGTTTACATGTATATATATATATATATATATATGTTATTTATGTGGAGTTACGTATGTTATTCTTGAGGAGATATTGTATGTACATGTTTACGAGTGAATGTTCTATGTACATTATTTTTATATAGAGGATTGCATGCTATTGTTTAATTGGTTATAAACATTTTGTTTTAGCATGGTATATGTATTTTGGAGTTGATTTAATGTGGCACATTTTGGTGCCGATATGGGGTATGGGATCGGGCTCGATATATCACGTTGAGGAGTGGCATGACCCCGTAATAGGTGTCGGACGAGTGTGAGTCGTGTAACCCAGCGAATGACAGTGACAGAGCAGACCTACCCAAAGGAGGATTGGCATGACCCCGTAATGGGCGCTGGACGGGTGTGAGCCGTGCGACCCAGGGAATGCCAGTGGCAGAGTGGACGAGGAGGTTTAGGAGATCTCATTGGTCTCAAATGTTTTCTGAAAACAATATGCATATTATTTCATTGGTGTTTGATATTTTTATGCTTGATGGAGTGTTTATTTATGTGTACGTAAACCATGAACTCACTTAGCTTTTTAGCTAACTATTAGCATGCATCTCAGGAGTCGGTGGTTCGTGTTTGGACAAGGGGAAGGGCAAAGCATAGATAAACTTACGATGGTTATGTTATTTAATGCTTTGCTAGTTGCCAAACTTATTTATTATGTAATTAGGGTGTTATGTAACATAGTCCGGTATGGGACGGACTAATGTTGGAGACTTGTATTTATTTTACGTTAAAACTTCCGCTGTGGTTGTGGTTCTGATTTTATCTTATAGCCATATTCGACGGCATGAGGTAATATTTGGGATGAAAGATGTGACATTATCCAATGATGGATTCGGGGGTGTTACAGGTTGGTATTAGAGCCGTAGTTTAAGAGAATTATGTAGTGTTTATAGCCTAATCTTAAACTGAATGATGTAATAGGAGTGAGATCAAAAAAGGAGTAGGAGTATATGATCTGCATATGATCAACTGGAGAGGAGCTTAAGGAGTTGATATTGATTTAATTAAAATGCCTCAAGTTCGTTTCTGACTTACCCAAATGTCCAAAACCTCTTCAATTTTGCTCAAATACCCCATAACCCCGCGATTTCAACCCTCGATTAGGGGTGTAAACGAGCCGAGTCGAGTAGTAGATTAATCGAACCGAGCTCAAAAAATTCATACTGGGCTCGAGCTCGACTCGAGCTCGATTAACTTTTCAATGTAGGGCTCGAGCTCGAGCTCGAATATTTTTTGAGTTATCGAGCTCGAGCTCGAAGCTCTTTTATGGGTTCGAACTCGCGATCGATTAACTCGTTTATCAGCTTGAGCTCGATAATTTATATATTTTTATTTTATGTTTAATAAATATATGAGCATGTTTGGCTCGGAAAAGGGTATGCTCGAATGGCTTGACTCGGCTCGACTCGACTCGTAAAGTTGAATCGAGTTTTCGAACGAGCCGAGTCGAACATTGGTGTTATAAAGCTCGGCTCGATAAAATAAACGAGTTCTATTTTGTGTTCGAGATCGAATCGAGCTCGAGAACAATTAAGCTTGAGCTCGAGATAAACGAGCTCGAGCTCGAGTAGCTCGTTAAAAGCTCGACTCGCTTACACCCCTACCCTCGATCGTGGGGTCAATAATTTTTTTTGAAAACCAGACCTTAGTCCGCGATGGATACTAAAACCCAACCCGCGATCGAGGGGTATGACCCATTATAAAATTTAATTAAATTCCCTTATAAAATTTTAACTAAAACATTTGGGTTTTTGGGAATTTAATTAAATTCACTTATAAAATTTTCTTGAAAACCAAACCCGCGATCGAGGGGTATGACCCATTTCCCTTCTAAAATTTTAATTAAAACCTTTGGGTTTTTGGGAATTTAATTAAATTCCCTTATAATGTTTTTTGAAAACCAAACCCGTGATCGAGGGGTATGATCCATTAGTTTTAGGGAATTTAAAAATCGAGGGGTACAACCCTCGATCGCAGACTTCTACTCGATTTTGAATTTTTTTTAATCAACCCCGCGATCGAGGGTCAAAATCGCGGGGTTATGACGAAGTATTTGAGCAAAATTAGAGATGTTTTGGGCATTTGGGTAAGTCATAACTAAAGTTCAGGGCAATTTAATTAAATAAGGTTGAGGTTTTTTACTTTTTTTTTCTTTGTTAGATACTAGAAATGTACCCTCGCAATGCAGCGGGTTTCTGAAATCTATAACTCGAATCCTCGATCATTATTCATACTTTTTGTTAGTCTTTTTTGATTTTATTTTACGATTTTGAGAAACCTAGATTTAAAACAAAAATATATTTTAGTTTAGTTTAATTTAATTATGGTTTTTTATAAAAAAAACTAGAAATGTACCCTCGCAATGCAACGGGTTTCTGAAATTAAAATTAAAAAACCATTATTTTATTTTTATTTAAATGACAACTATATTTAATTTTTTTTATATTTAAAATTAAAAAGATAACATACTTCAATAAAAAAATAAAAAATAAAAATAAGGTGTTTTATCTCGAATTTTCTTATATTTATCGGTTAGTTATATCAATAGTTAAAAATTTTAGATATTTTAGAAAATAAAAATAAGTGTTTATCTGCAGTTAGTTACACAAATTCAAACATTGAACTTTTATAAGCTGTATTTATGCTTAATCAATTTGTACTTTTGGATTTTAAGTTATAATGCATAAAAATTAGTTTTTAAGAGTTCAGCTTAAATGTTTTATAATATAGTATAAATATATTAGTTAAAATTCAAAATTACAAGTTAATGAAACATAATTATAACTTATTAAAGTCCCATGTTTTTATTTTTATAACTAACTGCAAATAAACATATTAAATACATGATAAACACTATGAGATAAACTACATGTTTTATTTTTTATTAAAATATATTATCAATAATTTTAAATATAATAACATAACAAAATAATTTATCATTATCTTTATAAACAGATCATAACTAAAAGTTAAATAAATTACATCTTTATAATAAAATATAAGTTGTACTTGTACCAAAGCATTATGAAATTGTAAATTAAGTAATTGACTTTAATTAATTGTATTTTGTGCTTAATTAGTTGTAATTAAGAGTTTTATGTATCTCTTTTATAATACTAGTGTTGGGCCCGTGCATTGCACGGGCGAATAAATTTTTTGTTGGAATATTGAACCGAGTTAAAATGAAACGTAATTTCTCTGTTAATCATTAATATAGATATAAATGTAAAATCTACATTTAAAATAGATTATGCTAATATAAAATCTATTTTATAAAATATTCCACCAAAAAAACAAATATTATATTAATAAATGAGTATACAATCCACAAATAGATACATTTAAAATAAATTATGCTAATATAAAATCTATTTTATAAAATCCTCCACCAAAAAAACAAATAGTTATATTAATAAATGAGTATCCATTCCATAAATAGATGATTATGTGAGATACTGTGCTTGAAAAAGTTGTACCAAAGCATTAAGAAATTGTAAATTAAGTAATTTGTTTTAATTAGTTGTAACTTGTGCTTAAAATGTTGTAATTAAGAGTTTTTTATATCGTTTTTATAATATAGTATAGATAGTATAGATAATAATAAAGTATTTTGTTACGGGTCAAAAAATGTTTAATTTAAATGATAACTATATTTAAGATATTTTATATTTAAAATTAAAAAAATAACACACTTCAATAAAAAATAAAAATAAGGTGATTTATCTCGAATTTTCTTATATTTATCGGTTAGTTATATCAATAGTTAAAAAATTTAAATATTTTAGAAAATAAAAATAAGTGCTTATCTGCAGTTAGTTACACGAAATCAAACATTGAGCTTTTATAAGTTGTACTTATGTTTAACCAATTTGTATTTTTGGATTTTAAGTAAAATGCATTAATAAGTGGTACCTAATGTGTAAAAATTAGTTTTTAAGAGTTTACCTTAAATGTTTTATAATATAGTATAGATATATTAGTTTAAATTCAAAATTACAAGTTAATGAAACATATATAATTATAACTTATTAAATTCTCATGTTTTATTTATATAATTAACTGCAAATAAACATATTAAATACAGAATAAACACTATGAGATAAACTACCTGTTTTATTTTTTATTAAAATATATTATCAATAATTTTAAATATAATAACATTTATATTTATCGGTTAGTTATATCAATAGTTAAAAATTTTAGATATTTTAGAAAATAAAAATAAATGTTTATCGGCAGTTAGTTACACGGATTCAAGCATTGAGTTTTTATAAGTTGTACCAAAACATTATGAAATTGTAAATTAAGTAATTGACTTTAATTAGTTGTATTCTGTGCTTAAAATGTTGTAATTATGAGTTTTTTTATGTATTTTTTATAATATAGTATAGATATAGATAACTGCAAATAAACATATAAAATACAGGATAAACACTATGAGATAAACTACCTGTTTTATTTTTTATTAAAATATATTATCAATAATTTTAAATATAATAACATTTATATTTTTCGGCTAGTTGTATCAATTATCTGCAGTTAGTTACACGAATTCAAACATTGAGCTTTTATAACTTGTATCAAAGCATTATGAAATTGTAAATTAAGTAATTGGCTTTAACTAGTTGTATTTTATGCTTAAAATGTTGTAATTAAGAGTTTTTTATATCTCTTTTATAATATAGTATAGATAAAAAGTAAAAACAGCTCGCAACTCAAAAGTCACATCAGGAGGAATGTGGGTTGGGCTACAACTGATTAGCGATCGAGGGGGTGAGTTTTAAGCACCGACGAGAGGCACAAAATACAAAGAGGTGACGATCGGGGGTTAAAAAAAATCACAGCCGGTGGGTTGTTTTCGGGAAGACGCACACACACAGGGACGATTCAGGGTTATTGACTCAACCGTAACCATAGAGGGAGATGGAACAGCCATGAATTTCAAGGAAACAACAGTAGGTCACTTCTTAATTTTTATTTTTGGTTGTGACTTCCCATATTCTGTTTTGGGTTGTTGATTAGTTTTCATTTCTGGTCATGAACTTCACTTCAATATTGAATTCGTTTTCATCAAGTGACATGCAGTTTTGTTGACCATTCCTGCTAGTAGTATATATGTTGATGGGCGTAAAATAATGATAGAAGCGGTGACCAAGTTCAAATTTTTATTTGATGCCTATGAAAGTAATGTCATTTGTGCTAATTAGTTTTCAGTGTTAGTTAGTTTTGAGCAGGATTAATTGAGTAGCAGATCTTTGTGACACACGCACAATCGGTATTTAATACAAAAATGTTGCAATCGGTTTAATACAAAATGTTAGTTGTACGACTCTAAAGAACGATACCTTACATACGTTTTAGCGTTGTTGCATGCGTGTTTGACAACACATGTAAATATGCAACACATATGGGTTATAATTGGTTCTATTTGGATTTAATATTGTTTTAATGGCATTTATCGGTAGGGACGGACCCAATTTTTTTTAAACGGTGGCACCATATATATAATATAGACAAAAAATAATTACAAAAAACATTGTTTTTATCGACGTCTACCGACGTTCAATATCGTCCAATGTGTTTATAATAGCCTAGTTCCACCGGTTCGAGAGATTTTTAAAGTTTTTTTTTGCTTGATTTCGAGGAATTTTTACATTTTTTCCCGATTTTGAGGGATTTTTTTGGTTGATTTCAAGAGTTATTTTGGGTTTTGGGTTGACTTCAAAAGTTTTATTTTGGTTTTTTGGTTGATTACGAGGTACGGTTGCATCTTCTTGAACTTTTGAATATCATACGGTAGCACATTGTAAACTGATGCGGTTGCACCTTTCATAAACGTAAAAAATTTAACCTTTCGACGAAAAGATAATAAGGTGGCGCGTGCCACCGTTGGCCCTTCTTTGGGTCCGTCCATGTTTATCGGTTCCAATGGCTTCTTGATTGGATATAAATGGTCTTTAATTGGTATTTTATGTGATGATGAATTTATTCGGTTTGAAATTGGGCCTTATATGATTCTAATGGGCCTTCATGGATTTTAATTGACTTAAATCAGTTGCATTGCAATGGACTTCAATGGCTTCTTTTGGACTTTAATTGGTTCTAATAGGCCTTAACAGGATGTCATAGACATTGTGCGTGTATTATATATAGTATAATGTATATAGTGTATGAAGGGATTGTATACATATAATATAAATGTGTATATAGTGTATGAATCGATTGTATATAATGTATTAAAAATAGCAGCACTTGTTTATTATATAGGGAATTTAATTAAAATGGGCGTATTTCAAATCCGTATTACCCAAATACCCCAAATCTCCTTCAAATCGCCGAAATACCCTTTATGTACGGGAATAGTGGCCGGGATTCCCGGGGTTGGTCGTGTTCGAGGTTATGGTCGGGATTCCCGGGGTTATGGCCGGGATTCCCGGGGTTAGGGGCCGGGATTCCCGGGGTTAGGGGCCGGGTTTCCCGGGGTTGTCATGGCCGGATTTCCCGGGGTTGTCATGGCCGGGATTTTTAGGGTTTGAGAAAAAAATTAGGGTTTCAGGGTGGGAACTATCATTTTATGTGTTTTCATTGTTTTTCACGTGTTTGTTGCCTGATTTCAATTGTTTTTCCACGTTTTTTTCCATTATTCGTACAATAAATATATACTTGTCATGGTATGTACGATTCAATTTCATCGTTGGCTATAAATTTTTCCTATAAGAGTCAATATAATTCAAGGTAAATACGTTCATCATCACATCCATTCCATTTTTCTTTCTTCCTTCATTGTTCATACTATTGAAAAAATGAGTTCACCTGTTGTAAAAGCTAAGCTCTATTTATGTTTCAATGGTCAGTGGGTTCAAAACAACAATGAGTGGGATTATATTGGGTACACAAAGCGTGGTGTACAGATTCCAGTAATCTATACATATAAGAGGTTTCTTCGTTACGCCATGGAAAAATGTGGAATCGAAGATTCTGATACTTGCAAGTTGGTGTTCAAACGTGCAGATCGCTCACTAGTGGAGCTAAACAACGACGAAGTGATACTTGGTTTTATGCAAATTGCAGTCGATTCTGAAAGACCTCTAAAAGTCTTTGTGTATGACGCAACATTGATGTGCGACGAAGGTGATGATGAAGATGATGCCGGAGGTGATGACGAAATCCACGTCGGTGGTAGTCAAAATGAGCCTGATTATCAATTCCAGGCATCATACGACACCACACTTTATGCTGATCATTCATATCATCCTAACGACTCTTATCCTGATGTTGTTCCGGAGACGCAACTAGAAGAAGAACAACAAGTAGAAGAAGCTGAAGAAGAAGAAGACGAAGAAAGACGGTTTTCTGGAGTTGCTCATGACGAAACCCATGTTTTCACAACGGGTATATCTGATCTAGACAGATCAGATACCGATACTGATGAGGACGAAGAAGAAGAGACATATACCTCTAGCAATAAATCACTTGGTGAGTTAAACGATTATTTTGATATGCCTCCTTCCCTTCCAAACCGGGAGACCAATATACCACCCTACCAACCCGTACCTTACAATCGCGGTACAAGTATACATGAAGGACAACTATTTGATACGAAGGAGCAAATGTCCATACAGCTCGGAATTAAGTTCTTGGAAAAGGGTTTCGTGTTTAGAACGGAGAAATCCGACAAAAGCAGATATGTGGTTGTCTGTGAGCAAACAAATTGTAAGTGGCGTATGTCGGCGAAGTCCGTGGGCCCTAAAGGAGGGATGTTTGTCGTTAGGAAGTTGAACGATGTACACACTTGTTCGAGGACGCAA
The DNA here is from genome assembly GCA_023525745.1 of Arctium lappa. Classification (NCBI taxonomy): domain Eukaryota; kingdom Viridiplantae; phylum Streptophyta; class Magnoliopsida; order Asterales; family Asteraceae; genus Arctium; species Arctium lappa. The sequence goes on from CM042049.1 coordinate 115,668,776, forward strand.
CTGAATTCTAGACACCGGCAGACCAACAAAAGGACTTTGGGCCACATATTGAAAGGTAAGTTTATTGACGCTAGCAGGTCATTTCGGCCGAATGACATCGTCGACGATATCAACCAGCAGTACGGACTCAACATTGGTTACCACCAAGGATGGCGCGCGCGATGCAAGGCCCTACTAATGGTGAGAGGCACACCTGAGGAGTCGTACGAACGACTCCCTATGTACTTATATAATTTGGAACTGAAGAATCCGGGTACATGCACCAGAATAAGGACAGATTCGCACGAACGTTTTGATTTGTGTTTCGCTGCTCTTGGATGTGCGGTATGTATATCAACACGACATATATTTAGATATTATAAATTATAATATTTACAAAGTTGCTCCACCTACGTTATTTGCAGATCCGCACGTTTTTGGCAAACCTGTGTCCGGTCATCGTAATAGACGCGACCCATTTAAAGGGACCTTACCTAGGTATGATGTTCTTGGCGGTTGCCATGGACGGATATAACAACATCGTGCCCTTGGCTTTCGGAGTAGGCAAGTCCGAGACGGGGGAGGAGTGGGGTTGGTTTCTGTCCAAGTTGAGAGAATGTATCGGAGTCCCGGAAGGGTTGGTGTTTATGTCGGACAGGTCTCCTTCAATAAGTGCCGCAATTTCTGCTGTGTACCCATCGACCCCTCATGCCCTATGTTGTCGACATTTGGAGATGAACGTGAGAAGTGCGGACAGGCGTATTACTACAAACCACTCGACCTACTGGAAGGCATGCAAAGCATATACGGTTACAGAGTTTGACCGGTACATGGATGCACTACGATATGAAGTAGATCGTGGCGCACAAGTTATGGACGCTGCTGGTAAGGAGAGGTGGTCAAGGGCCCATTTTCCTGCACATCGGTATAATATAATGACCTCTAATAGTGCCGAGTCGGTGAATGCACAGTCCCGTTTTGCTCGTAGGTTACCGATTGTCGGGCTTATGGAGTACTTCCAAAATTTTCAACAAGAGTGGTACCTACTTCGACGACAAAAGGGAGGTTGATAAACTATGAAATCTTGAACTTATATGTTATTTGCTTTTCTTTTGTTATTTATAAATCGTAGCATAATTAACACACACATGTTTGTAGGTGAAATGTGTAATCATCTTACACCAATGGCGGAGGCAAAGATTCTCAAAAGGGCAGGAAAATCTGCGCAATGGAGGGTTAGAGGGATTGGATATGATAGGTTCGATGTTCGGGATACCAGTGGACACGCCATTGTCGATATGCTTAACCGTGTTTGTGAATGTAAGCAATGGCAATATTCTGGGTTACCATGCGGTCATGCCATCGCAGCTGCAAGGTCGGTGAGTCGTAGAGATTGCAGCGATCTAGCTCTAGGTTACTTCACGTCCCATACTTACCAGTCAACATATCAGGAAGTAATCAATCCGGTTGGACCCCCTCAGTCATGGGTTTTGCCGCACGTGCCCCTTCCTCCATGCTATCCACCGTTAATAACCAAGAGACGTGCGGGGAGGCCAAGCAAGAACGATCGGCGTCCATATCGAGGTGAGGATCCGATACAGAGAACGTGTACTAGGTGTGGAGCAGTAGGACACACTCGTGGTGAATGTCCAACTCCTGCCCCTTCAACCGTTCCCAGGAGCAGAGCTACAAGTAGCCAAAGATTTCGCTCTCAGGGGCCATCAAGCCTAGAACCACATGGAACCCTAAGGCATGATAGCATTGACCTTAACATAGACTTCCCTTGATTGTAACGACCTCATCTTGTAGCTTATTTCTCTCTTTATTTTTGTGCAAGTAGTTAACAAGTAATTTATTTTAGTGTGAAGTGATATGATATTTATGTTCATTGTTGATTTTATCCACCTTTTCGTAAAGCATTAAAGCATCCTTTTATTAAAGCATCGATAAAGTAAACATTAATAAAGAAACGAAAACATTAGGCCATCGTTACGGGTAGATTAACCACCCTTTGAGAAACCTACTACGGGTAGATTTCTCGGATGCTCTTGACCCAGCCAGCCTTTGCCTTCATCTGCTCCTCCATGCCGGTGTAGTTTTCTTTGATTTCTACCAATCCATCTTCTAATTTTTTAATCTCCTTTTGCTTCTCCCTGACATCGCGCTTCATCATCTCCAACAACTCCTTCTGCTCTGAAATAATGGCCTCCTTCTCTTTCTGCAATTCCATGTTGCGCAGCCAGTTCCTGCCGATATGTCGTATCTCCGCATTTGCCTCATCACATGAGTCTTTCAACTTTGTAGGCAGTACTTGAGACATTGGTAGACTCACTCCCTGGTTAGATTGATACCTAGGTGGGGATTGTCCCCCATGAGCATTGTAGTATGCCTCTCGTGCAAAATCATACTGCTCCCACTCCTGAGGCGTAATTGGTTCATCATAAGCACTCATCCCAAACTGCTCACATTCCTCCGTTGTGTCTGGTGCGCCCATGACTAAATTAAACAATTAATTGTTCACTTTCTAAAATTAGAAACATAGTCAGAGAGCGTACGTCTGAAACTGAGTTGAAGATTGCAACGCATGATTTCTTATTTAGTACAATGTCTCGGTCCCATCGAGTTCCCCTAATGGCCCTGTCGGTGCGCTTGGTGAAATGGTGACGGCAGACAGGAAACATCTCCAAGATCCATACCTGGAATTACACAACATAGATTAGTATGTTAAAAAAAAAGACAACTTAATATTTAAGTTATAATACTTATCTAACCTTCAGAGCGTGTGCGAACCCACTCAACGTACTCTTGCTGATGTGCTTGTTCTTTTGTGTATGGCGTCTGGCGGTGGCTAAGTGTAAAGAGTTGTATGTGTGGGTCCAGATATGGCTACCCCACGGGTAGCTGCCAAATGTCATAAGGTCATCGACGGCCCTAAGGACAGTGTCAGAAACCAGCTGGTTTAGCTCACGACCCATAAACATGACTTCCACCATCACTACCAAGCAAACACGCACAACATCCTCATCGGATAGGTACTGCATGCCGCCTCTCATCGTCTGGACGACGGTTTTCACCTTCAAATGATCGGGGGCGTGATCAGGCCAAAGCCTCCTAACGAAGGACCCTTCCGATATGGCAGGTAGGGAGGGTGTTGGGCCGAAAAGGAGTCATGTTATAAGACAAAACTCAAGATGACCAAAGCGCATGTGTTTCCCAAGGACTTTGAAATACATTTCCTCCGAAGCCGCATTGAGGACGTCGACCTCAAACTGTAGAAACATGTACACTAGGAGGGGGTCCTGTGCAGTATTTGTAAGCTCCAGCCATGGACCAAAAGGCGTCCGTCCAAATATTTGGTGTAAATTTTGTGTCCGTTAAGGTGGACACGCTGCAAAAATATCTCTAATTTCCTTGGCGAAGCCAAGGCGTGATTTGAAAGACAGGTCGACGTAATGAAAATCCTCCTACATAGTAGCGAATAAAATACAACGACTTATGGTTATAGTTAATATTTATGGTTTTTTACAAAGTTAAGGAGACCTAAGTTTTGTTGATTTCGTCTAGTGAGAGAGTTTAGAAAAGAAGCCACTCAATCTATTGGACTTCCAGGTAGTAGGGGAATCACGTGGATTGCTTAAATCCCTACAAACCTTAGGGCTATTTACACCCGTTTGACAAAATCCAAATCGATATGTTGTGAATTTACCAAGGTTAAGGGGACTAAATTGTAAAAAACCAAAGTCTAGGGGCCTAAGTTGTAAATTTACCAAAGTTAAGGGGCCTAAGTTGTAATAAACCAAAGTCTAGGGGGCCTAAGTTGTAAGTTTATCAAAGTTAAGGGGCCTAAGTTGTAATAAACCAAAGCCTAGGGGCCTAAGTTGTAAGTTTATCAAAGTTAAGGGCCTAAGTTGTAAATTATCCAAAGTTAAGGGCCTAAGTTGTAAATTATCTAAAGTTAAGGGGCCTAATTTGTAATAAACCAAAGCCTAGGGGCCTAAGTTGTAAGTTTATCAAAGTTAACGGCCTAAGTTGTAAATTATCCAAAGTTAAGGGGCCTAAGTTGTAATAAACCAAAGTCTAGGGACCTAAGTTGTAATAAACCAAAGTTAAAAAAAACACAACACTCTAAAAAAAACGTAACACTCTAACATGTTATTAACGCAATCTCTAAAATTAACTCAGTCTCCAAAAAACATGTCCTCTAAAATATTTATAAAAAAATACAACAATCTAAAAAACGTAACACTCTAACATGTTATTAACGCAATCTCTAAAATTAACCCAATCTCCAAAAAACATGTCCTCTAAAATATTTATAAAAAAACACAACACTCTAAAAAAAACGTAACACTCTAACATGTTATTAACACAATCTCTAAAATTAACTCAGTCTCCAAAAAACATGTCCTCTAAAATATTTATAAAAAAAACAACAATCTAAAAAAACGTAACATCTAACATGTTATTAACGCAATCTCTAAAATTAACCCAATCTCCAAAAAACATGTCCTCTAAAATATTTATAAAAAAACACAACAATCTAAAAAAACGTAACACTCTAACATGTTATTAACGCAATCTCTAAAATTAACCCAATCTCCAAAAAACATGTCATCTCTAAAATATTTATAAAAAAAAACACAACACTCTAAAAAAACGTAACACTCTAACATGTTATTAACACAATCTCTAAAATTAACCGAATCTCCAAAAAACATGTCCTCTAAAATATTTGTAAAAAATAACATATTATCCGACGTAAACATAACACATAATCTCATATATAAAAGCATAATCGAACATATAGTCTAGCAAACATAAAATAAATATTTTAGAAAATATAAAACTACAATAGGGTTAAGAAAACTTACAGAAGTAAGTAGACGAGACATATCCGAACGGGATATACACGATTGCAATGAGAGAGTTAGAAATGAGGGAGAGAGTTAGAATGTTGTGTGGGGTGTCAAATGGTCCCCTCTCTCTTTTATAATCGAACCCAACACCCTATAACCCTAATTCCTTTTAATCCCCACCGTCGATCACCTCAAACCCACTTTTCCCGGCCCCCAACCCCGGGATTCCCGGCCATAAACCCGGGTTTCCCGGCCACGCGACCCAACCCGGGATTCCCGGCCTCGTTTCCCGTAGATAAGGGGTATATCGACGATTTGAAGGAGATTTAGGGCATTTTGGTAATACGGATTTGAAATACGCCCATTTTAATTAAATTCCTCCTCTTTTAAGCTCTGCCTATTATTCAAAATTAGCAAAGTAAAATATTATTTGCTTAATTTATATATATATATATATATATATATGGGGTGATATTAATTGGAAATCAAGTTTTATTGGAAACTTTGGAAACCAAATTTCAGTCATTAATCTTTATAATCAATGGTTAAGATTCATTTGAATTACATATGGTAGTAAATTAATTAATTTATTAATAATAAATAAAAGTAATAGATGAAAAAGGTAAATATGTCTTTTGATTTTGTGTCCCAAATATGGCAAGAAATGTTTATTTTATTTAGATTACTTGAAACCAAAATAAAATTTCTCATGCAATCTAAATTTTGTTATTTATTTTTACTATGAAAACGTGGAGCATTTATCTTTTCATCAAAAAAAAATTCTTTTAAAATGTAAGAAAATATTTTTTTTAATTTCATTTTATTATAAAATTTCCCACGTAATCTAATATTGTGATGAAACAGAATGAATTTATAGATTACAAATTTCATTGGATTACAGATTTCATCAGGTTCATCGTGTTAACATTATTGTTTCATAATGAAAATAGATTCATCAGGTTTATCGTGTTAGTATTATTGTTTCATAATGAAAATAGATTCATCAGGTTCATCGTGTTAGCATTATTGTTTCATTATTACCATATATAAGCTAAATTATAATTAAATAATTTACCTAAATTAAATATCTCATTTTTAAATTAATAAATGATTATTATTACCATATATAAGCTAAATTAAAATTAAATAATTATTAATATAATAATAATAACAGTTACCATATATATTATGAAATAATGTAAAAGACAAAAATAACTTTTTCAATTAAAAATAAAAATAAAAAAAGAAATTCACTGATTGGTTGATTTCGGTTTCCAAAGTTTCCAATATAATACTGGTTTCCAATTATATATATATATATATATATATATATATATATATATATATATATAAAGAGAGAGAAAGAGAGAGAGAAAGAATCATTCGAGAAGTTAAATGGCCTATGGGTGTGCTTAATCATATATGATTAAACGTCTATGTATTGCCAATATAACATGTGTTTAATCATATATGATTAAACACTTCTCGCCTTCTCACAAAATGTTTAGCTTTTCGTTTGAACCTGACTATATATATATATATATACTATATTATAAATCACGGATAAAAAACTCTTAAATACAAATTATTACGCACAAGTTACCATCATTTTATGCAAGATTTTAAAAATATCTTAATTTACATTTTACAAGTATCAAAGCATACGATACATATTACTACTGCAGACTTTTAACACCCACCAATTTGGTATGTTCAAGGTCTTCCTTTTATGCAGACTTTTCCATGTATTACTATTAATTAATATATTATATTACTATAATTTTGTTTTAATTACATTATTAAATATGTAATTGGTTAGTTTTTCTAGATGTCATTAAAATATATAAGATAATCATTGAATTCTAACAAAATACTTAATTTTTTTATATAAAAAACATTATATTATTAAGACTAAATTAAATAAATTTATAAAAAAATTATCACTTTCTCAAAACCATTCAAAATCGTACTGTAAATTGACAAAAAAATAAAATAAAACATTAAAATCGTGATGTATATTACACGAGTACGTTTCTAGTATATATATAAAAGGCAACTACTAGCTCTCATGCGTGCATGACGAAATTAAGATTTTGTTTGATTAACTACCAATGATGTTTCCAGGTCATCAGTGAGGCGAAATTAAGATTTTGATTGTTCTTTTCCGTTTTCTTTTCTGTTTGGTCGAGTCCTGGTTGTGCTTGGGCACTGTTTATGTTTTTGGTGTTTTGTATGTGGTTGTTTCTGTAAGGGTCGGTGGCAGTTACAATATCGTATTTCAAGTGATTTACGGTCCCGAAAGTGATAATAATAAATCATGCGCAACTGATCCAATACAACAAATACGGAATAACGAGATCTAAATATTGTATATTTTGGTCTAATGATTCATACCGATCCACAAACATAAATATAACAATTATCGAATATACGATAAAATATGACAAAACATCATATAAAATCGAGACAGCAATATTTAACATGGTTCCACTATCTGTGTGATAGTGTATATTCACAGGGAGAGAGAAATCTTTATATTACCAACTGAGAGAAATTACAACGTGTTTACGAGATAATTGGATCAACAAATCAGCTACCTAAAGTTTCCTCAAAAACAAATATATGTGTGTATATTTGTTGAAAGGAAACTTAAAGTGCGTACACACACATATATATATATATATATATATATTTATATATGCATTTAGGAGAAGAACAAACAAAAGAAGACTTGACTTTAAAAAAATGCAAAAAAAAAAAAAAAAAAAAAGCTAGACTAGTATGGAAGAATACTGATGGATGGCAGATGTATGTATTCCAAGAAAAACCTCTTATCAAAAAGTCACCTAATAAGACAAAAGGCCAAAGAAGTCTTCCAAAATATATGGTTTAAATTAAGAAAAATTAATTAAAATAACCGTATTTGAACATATCGTATTACCGAAATGCCCCAAATTTTGTCGACTTTGCCGAAATACCCTTTAAGTCCGGGAAACGTGGCCGGGATGAGCATCGATCCCGGGATTGTTGTGTTTCGGCCGAGAAAGAACTCGATCCCGGGGTTATGTCCGGGAATCCCGGGGTTATGTCCGGGAAAACCCATATATGTATCTACTCTCACACACACCCATATATGTATCTACACACTTGTACACTTGTTTTTGTAAAACTTTGTAACACCTCAAAAATCAGAGTAAAATAAAACATTTAAAACCTGACAATTGACAAAGATAAATCCATTAACTTCCCATAAATGGGATCAGTCCTTAAGACTTTATAATTCTATACAGGGATTTCATCAAAAGAATGGGACTTAACAATGCCCAATATCAATACTAAATTATCTCCAAAAACCTCGAGACTCAAAACTCGTCTCTCCAAAAACCCCGGCACCCACCGCTAATGGAAACCTGTTATACATGTCATTTGAGAAAAAGTGTCAGACTATAAAGCCTGGTGAGAACATACAGTTTATAAAGCTCAAAAGATATAAACATCAGTTGTCATAAATAAATCTTTTCATAAAGGTTTAGTTCGTAAAGATAACATTTCGCCACAACCGGGCCTCTTCGGTCCAAAATTCTTAAACAGTGATAAAAGGACCATTTTACCAAGGAGAGTGACGAAACACAAAGTTAGGCCAACAAACCGAGTTATGAGCTAAACACTTAGAGTCCTCAGCAATGAACCCAGAGTCCGTGCTACGAGGTGAGATCGCGCTCCCAAGGGAAACCAGTGTATACTCCTTCACTAGGGTCACCATGAACCATGGCTAGTAACCGGCCTCACATAACCGTACCATAAACTCATCATGGAACATGTGACCCATAGCTACAATTTGGGGAATATAGCCTCCCAACAAAACAGTCTACTCCAAAACCTAGGGATCCACTAGCAATGGTACGGACTCGTCACAACAACATATGTGACCAACCATAAATAAACATATGGTTACAAGTACATTTTATAAACAAAATGCTACTTCCAGTTCAACTTCTGGTAAGAATGAAAATCATTAAAATGAGTTCATAAACATTCTTTTTACATAATCACGTAATGTGCAAGTAAAACATCATTTTACTTCAATAGGGCGGAACCCGTCATTTTGGTCAAAACTGACCGGGAACCCCGAGAATCATCAAAAACTTTATTTACAACAAAATGTAGAGAACATAAAATCATACCGTAGAAATACTTTAGATTTTGCAAATAAGAGTTTTGACATGTATAAAGTTTGTAAAATGATAGTAGGAACTCACCGATAGGTTTTCGAAATAAAACCCGGAAAACCAGATAACGATCACGACGTAGAGGTGAAGCTTAAAACACCGACCCCTTGCTAGAAACACCGAAAACTAGCAACCAAACAAGACCTTGAAGATCGAAAGAGAAAAGAGAGAAAAAGATGAGAGAGAGAGAAGAAAACTGAGATTTTTAGAAAATCTCACCCAAATGAGATATTTCAGCAAGGTTTTGCACACTTCCCAACACAGCGCACGGCCCGTGCGTTTTCCAAAGGGGAGGGCGCACGACCCGTGCGTTCTCTACTGTCTCGCACACTGTTTCATGCGCACGACCCGTGCGCATTTCCTGAAGGATGGCGCACGACCCGTGCGCCCTGTAGACAGAACCATCAACCTCCTTTCTTCTTTACAAACTCTCAAAACCAAACGAAAATTCGGGGTGTTACAAACTTCACTCAATTAATAATGTATAAACTCAATTAATAACACGATCCCGGCCCCCAATCCCGGGTTTTCCGGACATAACCCCGGGATCGAGCCCTTTCCCGGCCGAAACACAACAATCCCGGGATCGATGCTCATCCCGGCCACGTTTCCCGGAATTGAAGGGTATTTCGGCAAAGTCGACGAGATTTGAGGCATTTCGGTAATACGATGTTCAAATACGATTATTTTAATTAATTTCCCTTAAATTAATCCATATATCCATACATTGAACACTTGTACATTATGCTTGGTAAATTGCACAACAACAATTAAAACTTATCTGATTTAAATTTTTCAACAATTTTATTTTGTGGCTAATAAAGTTTGACTTAAAAAAAAGTACAATTATTTATAGGATGAGTATATATAATTGTACTTTAATTTGTCCATATCATACGATATATCATCTACATGTTACTCTTTTTTCTCTTTATCACATGGTTCACAGCACCTAGGTAGCCACTGATAACGACCATAGCATTAGCGATCAATTAATATAAAACATGCTAGTACAAGTTTTCTTTATCACGCGGGATCTTCAATATCGCAATTCTACACGGGACATCATTCTTGGCACTCAAGTACCACAACCAAGTATGTGACGTTAACAAAGTAGTATCTAAAACACACACGATAAACGTAACAAGTACCAAAACAACCAAACAAGAAGGACTATGAACCACACTAAAGCTCACGAGAATTATGTGGTTGTACCACTGCTCACATGATGATGTACGTCTACAAGAAGAGAAGAAACTTGTATTGATAAAGAACACCTAGCTAAACACCAAAGTGATAAATACCAAAAAAAAAAAAAAAAAAAAACACAAAATCGTGTCAATTTAATGATTCTATATATGATACCTCTCTCTAAAACTAGGGTTACCTCCTCACATGTTTCGTGTTGGTCAGTTACTCAAATATCCATCCATTCAATTTATATATTGATGGTATGTAAATATCCAATTAACCTTCGACTTCCACTATAAAAGTTAAAAAATCAATAGTCTAATAGACAATACGTATTAGAGTTAAAAAACCAACACTTCAATGTCACAGGATTCATGATTTGTTTTGATCGTTATGTTTCGTTTTGATGTATTTGGATTGATGAAAAACTTATGCTTATTTGGGTTTATTTAATGTTTTTGGATTGATGTAAAACTTGTTGTTATGTGTTTTTTTTAATGTTTTTGATTGATGTAAAACTTGTTGTTATGTGTATTTTTAATGTTTTAACTTGTGGATATCAAAATTTTGTATATATATATATAGGGCCGTCCTTGGAGGAGGGTGGGTCGGACGCACACCCAGGGCCCAAACGAAATAGGAGCCCAAATTTTTTAGTATATACTAGATATTAGTATTTTAAAAAATTGTAAATTAAAAAAAAACAAAAAAAGTTAGTATATAATAGGATCTAAAAAGAATTTAACATTATATTAAGAACCCAAACATGTATTAACTAATAACATTAGACAAGAAAATTTGTAAAAAGTTATTTAGTCTTTCATTTTATAGTATTGTTTATTGTTTCTCTAAGTTTTTTTTATCTAGTACTAATATCTAAAAGCTATTTTTGTCTATAATCCTTGATATATACTCAATTACTCATCTTTTACATACTCTTTTCATTATTCCATCCACATTATTTTATTATTATATTAAGGACCCAAACATGTATTAACTAATAACATTAGACAAGAAAATTTGTAAAAAGTTATTTAGTCTTTCATTTTATAGTATTGCTTATTGTTTCTCTAAGTTTTTTTTTATCTAGTACTAATATCTAAAAGCTATTTTTGTCTATAATCCTTGATATATACTCAATTACTCATCTTTTACCTACTCTTTTCATTATTCCATCCACATGAATTTTATTATTGTGTTACAATATAGTTGATTTCTTGTTATTAACTAAGAAAACTCCTACATTTTAAAAACAATTACCAAACTATATGAAACGACCCAACATATATATATATATATATATATATATATATATAGGATTTCAAAGATACTTCTTTTTTTTCCATACATTATTGACTCTTTATTATCTAATATTGGGTGCATAAATCTTAAGTACTCTCTTATCTCTAAAACAAGAATAATATTTCAAACTATAACCAACATGGACTTTTGATTCTAATTGATGGTTCTTAAAAAGTTTGTTTCATCCCTAAAAGTTTAAAATCATGATGAAAACATTAATATCAGGTAACATGTAAAATATCTACCGATTTATGTTGATTTATTTAAAGTGTTACTCCGAATGGTCAACATAGTGATGTCAAATGATTTCAATCTATATATTAAAGGTATATCATAAGATGTCTTTGATGGTGAAACTGATTGACGATGTTATGTAAAAATGATATGGTAGATAACATTAATTTAGAATTGATTATTGATTGATTTTGTGCTAGGAATACCGGGAGCGGTTTTAAATGAATTATTATTTTTTGAATTCAATGTTATTTTTGATGATATAAACAATATACTGAAAATAATTTCGTAGTTGTCGAGGGCCTAATTTTATATCTCACACATGACCTAAAAAATGTTAGGAACGAACCTGTATATGTATGCAGGAAAATGAAAATTACTTAGAAATTATTGAAACCAGGTTGAACTGTGACCCAGTCACCACACCAGATCAACCAAAAAACCGGTTTTTAATACATTGAGTCTAACTACATTTTCAACCATGATTTTATCACTACAATGGAGTATAATTCAATGGTTTATTCCACGTATTTTTGTACCCTCTCTCTCTCTCTCTCCACACATATATATGGGTGAGACGAGAGGAATTCCAAAAGAAAAATAATGAACCATCAAAAAAAAAAAGATAAAAAGTATATTAATATAGATGTCAAATTAAAGAGTATAAAATGGTTATTTTTTGTGTAATGAACCACGTATTTTTTTCCATGTTTGGTTATATCGTCGATTTTCAATGAAAAGAGCTAGGAATATATATATATATATATATATATATATATATATATATATATATATATATATATATAGACTTGAGATCATGTGAGACCAGACTATTTTCGTGAGACCAAAAAAATAACACTAAACCTTCACAGCAAAAGACTGTGAAGGTATTGTAAAGGTAAACCTTCACAGTGTTTTTGTTGTGAAAGTTTGTTATTTTTCGTTCCTTCACAATGAATCACTGTGAAGTTTTAGTGTTATTTTCTGGTCTCACCGGTCTCACGAAAACTGGTTGGTCTCACGTGAACCCAACCCTATATATATATATATATATATATAGGGGAGCGATCATGTGAAAACCACTCTTAAAATGCAAACTTTGTACACCAATATCAACCAATCAAATAATTTCTTTTTATTTTATATTTTTTTAATTTACAAGAGTGTAATAGTCAATTAGTCATTTGCTTAAAACGGTTATATATATGGTTGTTATCTTTTTGAGTTATTTTAAGAGATATTTATATCATTATTGTTTAACTAGTGTTGGGCCCGTGCATTGCACGGGAGGATAAATTTTTTGTTGGAATATTGAACCGAGTTAAAATAAAACGTAATTTCTCTGTTAACAGTTAATGAAATACAATGTGAAAAACGAATGTATTTTCATAAGTGGTTAACTTGCATATATTCTTAATCGTTTGTTGTTATGAGTTTGTACAATAATATTGGTAATAGTTTTGTATTATTATATTATGTAAAACTCAAACGACATGTCTCACAACATATCACTATTATTGAAATAATTATAAATATGAACATACGTTTTTACAGATTTTGCAATTTTTCTGAAACCTCCTCGACAACACTTGACAATCACTTTGAACGTATAAATCTGTAGATTAATTAACAACATTCAACCCACATCAAATATGACAAAGAAAATAAATGATTTCTATCTTTTGTAACCGACAACTCAACTGGTATAGTTCAAATTCACTCGGTACCACTTGAAAATTTATCTGACTATTGACTTCAATACCACATAGTATTAGTCAATAAAAATAAAGATATGTATATATATCTTATTCCCCTACTTCGAAAAATATGATTGTGCGTTTTGAAAAATATAAACAAATCCTCAGTAAATAAAATAAAGTATAAAAAATAGTTTTTCAAAGAAACAAAAATATAGTGGAATACATTTTGTTCAGTTGCAGGTTCCGCCATTGACACCCGACCGTTCATCTTCTTCTTGTACTCGGATGATACATAGATAAACTATATATATTTATAGTGAATGTAGAGAATATTTTAAAATCTTTTATTTTCATTTTCGATTTTACATTTAAATGTAAATATATTAAAAATATGGAAAAATATTTTTATATCTACATCGTTTCTATTTTATTTTCTTTACACTTGGTTAATTTGGAAAGTATTGCGGAATATTTTTATTTTAAAGAATATGATAATTTATTAGTGTATCTTGTTATTTTTTATTCATATAAACCTTCTTTTTTCTTCTTTTAATGCTCGTGAAAAAAAATACGTGTAAATTTTATATTAGCAAAAAAATACGTGTAGATTTTATATCATGCTAATATAAAATACGTGTAGATTTTATAAAATAAAATAGATTTTATATTAGCAAAAAAAAATACGGAATAAAAAAGAGTTTATATTACATCTCATTATGTAAAAAGATTTAATAAAATAAAATATGGAAAAAGATTTTATAAAATAAAATATGGAAAAATCATTATTAGATGTAATATAACAAAATACGGAAGAAAAAAGATTTTATATTACATCTCATTAATATAGATTTAAATGTAAAATCTACATTTAAAATAGATTATTCTAATATAAAATATATTTTATAAAATCCTCCATCAAAAAAATAAATATTTATATTAATAAATGAGTATCCATTCCACAAATAGATGATTATGTGAGATACTGTGTTTAGAAAAGTTGTACCAAAGCATTAAGAAATTATAAATTAAGTAATTGACTTTAATTAGTTGTACCTTGTGCTTAAAATGTTAAAATTAAGAGTTTTTTATGTCGTTTTTATAATATAGTATAGATAGATGGGTATGTTGTTAATTTGAAAAAAAATAAATAGTCTAAGAGCATTTGTTAAAGTTTCGTTATTTATGAAAAAAATATAATTTTAATCTTTATATAATTTATAAAATCATAGTTAGATTTGTAATATTTAAGTTTTGACGCATTAAATTTATTGTATAATATTAATATGATTAATAATAATTTAAAATAGTTAAATTAATATTAATTTAATAATTTAAAATTGATATAAGCTAATAATTTACAATTAATAATTTAATATTAAATGATTATTAATAATTTGATGTTATTTACTATTTAACTATTAATTAATAATTAAAAAGTAATATTGTTTAATAATAATCAGTAATAATAAAGGACTAGAAGTGTACTCGCGCAATGCAGCTAGATACATCACGATTTTAATTTTTCATTTTATTTTCTGTTTTTTGTCGATTTACATTACGATTTTGGATGGTTGTGAGGGAGTGATAATGTTTTTTTTATATAAATTTGTTTAATTTAGACTTAATAATATAATATAATTTATTTTGGTTTCATAATATAATTTTTTTTATAAAATATTATGTTAGATTTTTTTAATTATATTTTTTATATTTAAAATTTGATTTTTATTCTATATTTAATTATGCTGAAAGTTATTTTAGGGAAGTTAAAGTGGGAAATGATTTTAGGGGAATTAAAATGGTTAGAGATAATGATTGAAAATTAATAAATAGCATTAAATGTAGTACATATAGCTTTAATGGTTGTTTTTTAAGTAATTAGCATTAAATGACGGTACATTAAGTTTTAAGACTTGTTTTTAAGAGTTTTTTATGTCTTATTTATAATATAGTATAAATATATAGTAATTAATAGTGATACATGGAAAGTTCTGCATAAAAGGAATGTCCTGCACATACCAAATTGGTGGGTTTAGAAGCTTGCAGTAGTATTATGTATCTTGTGCTTTGAAGTTTGTAAATTAAGAGATTTTTAAAATCTTGCATAAAATGATGGTACCTTGTGTTTTATAACTTGTTTTTAAGAGTTTTTTATGTCTGCTTTATAATATAGTATAGATTATGGTAATTAAAAAAATTAATAAACCAAATATAAAATATTCCTTTGTAAGAAAGATACGGCACCACTATTTTCAAAAGCAAATCACCATTTTCATGACCATCACCATTTTCATGCGGCATCACCCATTCTCGTCGGCGTTTAAATCAAGCAAACCACACCGTAGGTAGTTTATCATTCATATCAGCACACCGTAAGTAGTTTATCATTCTCGTCAGTATCTCATATTTCATCATGCCAGTAGTTTTTCATACCAACACACCGTAAAAAAATTGTTCTAACTAGTTATTTAATCATATTCGTTAAATCGATTTAATCTCAATCTAACGGTTATGATAACTTTTTCCCATACATTACTAATTCAAGTCTCTTCAAAAGTATTGGGAATTTCTCCTTGTTATTATATGTTCAAGACCATATGAGATTAGTTGACATACATGCAACTTATCACACAACTAGGCAATAAAATATTCATCCAATCAATTTATTCATACCGATGTTATGTAAATATATATAGAGAGAGGGAAGGATCAAACGAGAACAATAATTATTTAAAAGAACACGAGAACTAAGAAAATCATTAGTGATTTTACATTAACGTGCAAAAAAGTCACGCAGACCTGAAGCTGCGGCCAAAGTCCTTTTTTCATGTGTGAAGGTAAAATCACTAATGATTTTGTTAGTTCTTGTGTTCTTTTAAATAGGGATTGCTCTCGTTTAAACACAACTCTCTCTCTTTCTCTCTCTCTCTCTCTCTCTCTCTATCTATATATATATATCCAATTAATCTAGCAGGGTTGGGCTCCGGTGAGAAGTTGAGTTAATGGTAAGAATTGAAGTGATTATTGACCGTTGGATGAGAAATTGACGCATATTAGGATTAGACGCATCGAGATAAAACGCACCGAGATGCACCAGATCAATTTTCTTCAAAGCCACAATTTTTGGGAGAGTTTGAGATTAAAACGGTTTAGGTCCACTTCTCACAACTAAGTCAACTTTTCACATAATCTTTCGCAATCCTCAATTCAGGCTCCACTAGCTATAAATGAACAAGGAAATACTAATTAACTTGGAATACGTACGACCACGAAACCAGCCACATGGAGACCTTCACCTTCACCATCTTCCCTTCTTCATGGCTTCTTGTAACACTCCTCTCCATCTTCTGCATCTTTTTATTTACTCTAAACTCGAGTAGGTCGTCCATGTCTTATAAGCTTCCCCCAAACCCTCCAAAACTTGCTATAATTGGAAACTTGCACCAACTACTAGGTAAATCTCGTCATCAAGCCCTTTGGAAACTTTCCCAAGAATACGGACCAGTTATGCTACTCTATATTGGTTCTAAACCTTTTCTTGTTATCTCTTCCTCTGCCATGGCCAAACAAGTCCTTCAAACTCAGGATCACATATGTTGTTCCCGTACAGTCTTCCAGGCCACCAAGAGACTAACATACAACTATTCGGACATCGCTTTCTCCCCTTACACCAATCATTGGCGGGAGATGCGCAAGATTTTGGTGTCCTAGTTCTTGGGTCCCAAAAGAGCTACATTGTTTAATCATGTGTTGGTGACAGAGATTGAGACTATGCTTAGTTCTCTATCATCAAACACTGAGGTAAACCTAAACAAGGTTTTATTAGAAATAGTAAAGGGTGTGGTCTGTAAGGTGGCATTTGGTAAGAATTATAGAGAGCAACCACTTAAGGGTTTGTCACTGGATGTGATGCTTGATGAAATCATGGATGTATTTAATGGATCACTTGGGGATAGTTTTCCATGGTTAGGTCAAATTATTGACCAATTTAGCGGATTTAATGGTAAGCTTGAAAAATGCTTTAGCAATTTTGATGCCTACATCGAGGCAATTATCGATGAACATGAGAATCATGCAATAGAAGAAATACGTGACGATGACAAGGATTTTGTCCATACGATACTCGAGTTATCTTCGAAAGCGAATGCTTCTGATCAATATCGGTTGACTAAACAGGACATGAAGGCTCTTGTGATGGTAAATTAATTAGAAGTTTATTTTAATATTTTTCGTTTGAGAAATTAATTAGAGGAATATATTATGCAAGTATCTAATGTAAATAAACTTAATTAATTTCAGGACGTATTGACCGGGGGAATCTATACAACTGTGGTGACATTGGTGTGGGCAATGTCTGAGATCGCTAGAAGTGGTAGAGTGATGCAAAAGTTGCAAAACGAAATCCGAAACTGTACAGGAAGAATAGAGAAAGTGAAGGAAGTCGATATCACAAAAATGAGATACCTGAAAATGGTGGTGAAAGAGACACTAAGATTGCACACGCCTGCCCCATTATTGATCCCACATGAAACCTTAAGCCACTGTCAAATTGGTGGCTACGACGTGTTTCCTAGGACGACTGTTTTGATCAATGGGTGGGGGATCGGAAGAGATCCGAGTACGTGGGGGGAGAATGCGGGTGAGTTTTATCCAGAGAGGTTTGAGAATGTTGAGGTCGATTATGGAGGGGGCAATTTCGAGATGATCCCTTTTGGAGGGGGGCGAAGATCCTGCCCTGCAACGAACACAGCTCCTGCAACTGTAGAGTTGGTGATCGCAAACCTTCTTTATTGGTTTGATTGGGAAGTGATCAATAATGAATCTTTGAACATGGAAGAGGAGGGTTCCCTGGTTGCCCGAAAGAAATTTCCCCTTGGCCTCGTGCCCACGAAACATATATAGTTGGGAAGATTTTAGTTACTCTTTTGAGATGTTGAAAATGAAAACAAATAAGGTAAGCCAAAAGAGATTTGAATCATGTATGAAAACCAAAAGTGTTTGAAGTGATTATATATGTTTAGAAATATGCAGTTCATAGCTGAATTACTTAGTAGCAATAAAAAACTTAAAGCGAGTTTCCTTTTATCGATCTATTCTTCCTTAATTTTTCTCTTGTAAAAATCTATATGAGTTCGGTTCATTTCTTAATTTGGTCAATTTATATTCAATATTTCTGGTTATGTTTTTTTAGAAATGAGGATGGCAGCAAATGAATTTTCCTCGAATTATTCACTGCCACTCAACCAATTTTGCAATTGAGAAGTTTGAGTTTTTGAGTATAATATATGTCTCAAGATGGTTTGGGATATAGATATTGTGGAATTTGTTTTTATGCATCCAACTGAACGAAACGAAGAGGGAGCAGAAGATTGAAAGAAATCCAAAAAAAAAAAAAATGAGAAATTTTGGTTTTTTCCGGCATTTTCATGTTGTCTAAAATCTTATTTCACTTTTGATTAATAAAAGTTGGTGCTAAGGTTTGAAATCTGAAGTAATCATGATACTTCAAAACAAATCTGGGACTCTATGAGACAGAAATACAAAGGCTTAACATAAGTTAAAAGAGCACAACTTCAGAGTTTGAAGACCGAGTCCGACCGCGAAAGGTTATTATGTTGAAATCCTCATCCAAAATTGCGACCAAGGCTCTAAGTCGAGCTACCAAAACTGGACAATTGTCCTAAAACCCAATCGAAACAAAAATACTAAGTTGCTGGCTTAGCAACCCATTTACTCGTTGGTAAATGAAATAAAAATGCAATAAAACGCACTCGACCAACGGATATGCAATCACAACGACTAAAATTAAGATTAGTTCAAAACTCAACATTAGTTGAGGTACCCATTTTCCATGTGAACTTATACTCTCATATTTTCCAAATGTCTCATAACACAGAATATGCATTTTCCAAATTTAACTGCTGATAAGAATGAAAATAATGAAATGAGACTATAAACATTCTTTCAAGTACCTTACATAAAAGTGCAAGTAATACTTTATAAAATATTCCATTTCATGAATGGTGCATAAGACTCGACAAACATTTAAAAGTGTATTTCTTTGACTAAAGATCTATTTATGCAATAAGACCTCAAAACACATTCGTTTGTAACACATTGATCAAAATGCCCAAAAATCCCAAATGTGGGTATTATACAAAGTTTGTAAAGTTAAATGCTTCAAATAATCAAAGATTAGCAAATAACCCAACATTTGATAATTTCATGTAGAACACATAAATACTTTAAAATAGACATTTTGGCATGTACAACGTTTTCACAAATCAACTTGAACTCACCTTGCTAGATTTAGGCTAAATCTAGATTTTACCCCGCTTTGAGCTCCTTTGAAGGAACTTGAATCTTCAAGCAAAACTTCTGAAATATAAATCCATAAGTTCCAAACATGAGTAACCATAAACAACCACATAGAAACATTCCTCAAACACTTAATCATCAAAATCTCTATTTTGGGCAAAACCCTAATTTTGACCCAAAACTCCCAAAATCTTCCAAACCGAAAATTAGAGAAATCAAACACTAGGGAATCATCAATGGAGTATTTATAACTTATCACAAGGTTTAGAAATGGAAGGGATACTCTTACCACTTAGATTTTGGTGAAAACCTTGAAAACACAACAATGATCTTGAGGTTGAAGATGAAGATGGAGATGGTGAATCCTTGACCAAAGCTTTCCATTTTACCACCTGATGGTGTTCCATCATCATGAAATCCAAGGATTTGAGCCACAAATAAGCTAGGGTTTGAAGGGGGAGGAAGGAAAACGAATTGAGAGAGAATGGAGGATGTTTGGTTGAGAGGAAATGAGAAAATGGCTGAAATTCGCGACTTAACAGCAGCCTGCCCAGTTTGGGCGACTTTGCCATGCGACAATGCCCAGGGCATTGTCGCTAGTTCTCCCAGCTTCCTTCCCGCTCACTGTTTTGGCCGTAACTTATTCGTTATAACTCCGTTTTCGCTCCGGAAAGGACCGTTGGACTCGTAATTGAATCCTTTATCCATAAAAACTATAAAATCTAGGATTCAAGTCCAAAATCAAAAATCTTATTTTTCCCCTTTAAGGCTACTGATTTCTGTATTAACTTGAAATGGTGTTTTTCGAAATTCGGGGTGTTACATAAACCATTAAGGAGAATGACATCACCGGAAAGATTTTTAGGTCTCTTATCCCAAAATTCAATTATGTCGTATGCTCGATATATGGAGACTCTAACGGTGGATAAGCTACATAGCAGCCTTTTAATTCACGAGCAAAGAATAAAGGGACCGATCGAGGAGGAACAAGCGCTAAAGGTGTCGTTTGAAGACCACTCTGAAAGAGGAAGAGGCAGAGGGATGCTGCGAGGTCGAGGAAGATGCAGAGGCAAACAATCGTTCAACAAAGCTCGGATAGAGTGCTACAAGTGCCACAGTCTGGGGCACTTCCGGTATGAGTGTCCAAGCTAGGAGAAACGGGTGAATTTTGCAGAATCTAGTGATCAAGACGATATGTTGTTGATGGCACAACAAATCTGTGTCAAACCATAAAAGGGGTGTGGTTCTTAGATTCCTGGTGCTCGAATCACATGACCGGAAACAAGGAGTGGTACATACAACTAGACAAGGACTTCAGGCATTCGGTGAAACTCGGTAATGACTCCAAAATTAAAGTAATGGGCAAGGGAAACATCAAAATGGAAGTCGAGGGTCAATCCCACATTTTGCCTAATGTATTTTTTATCCCGGAGCTTCGCAATAACTTACTCAGCATAGGCCAGTTTTAGGATAGAGGAATAACTATTCTAATCAGTGAAGGTGTTTGCAAGTTGTACCATCCGAGAAGAGGCTGTAATACCCTAAAAATTAGAGTAACTTAAAATTCGAAAAAATTGGCAATATGACGTTGTATTTGGAATAAACCACCCAAAAAGGGTAAATGTATAAGCATTTACAAAAACCTACGTATGGATATGGAATTCAACAACAAACTAATCTAAACATTTACTATCTAGATTACATCGGTTGTCAACCCAAATCACCAAAAATAGGGGACTTAATTGAAATGTCCATCGTCCAATACTAATCATCTCAAAAATGCCTCAAGCCCATTCTCGTCACTCAAACCCTTGGCAACCCACCGCTAAGGGAACCTGTTATACACATCATTTGAGAAAAAAGTGTTAGACTTAAAGCCTAGTGAGAACATACAGTTTATAATTCATAGAAATATAGACAATTGTAATAAAAGGAAATCTTTTCAAGAAAGTTGAGTTTACAGTTTGAAATATTAATCGCTTAAGGACCTTTTGGTCCAAAATTACATCTTGTGATGACAGGGGTGACCCGATTTGTAACACCCCCAAATCTGGAAAGAGCAACTAAATTAAAATTTTCAATAATGCCTCAAAAATAGATAAGATCACTTACAACAAGTTCATATTTGAAATATTAAACTAGGTCTAACCATCAACGAAGGTAAATAAATTTTTATGCAAAGACTAGTTAGAGGTCGGGTGTTACTAAAACCCAAATACAAGTTGCTATTCCTGGTGGGAACTGAAGAATTGCCAAGTACAGTTAATGCTGCTAGCAGAACCTGATTACTACTTCTGAGGTTAATGCTGTCAGTTGAAGTTAATGCTGCTGAACAATATTAATACTGCTGGAAGAGATTAATACTGCTGAGCATGGTTAGTACTGCTGAACTTAATACTGCTCAGAGTATTAATGTTGCTTATAAGATGAAGATCAGTATGGCAAGGATGACAGCTGGATTGAAGATATTCATGGAATCTTGGAGATAATGATGGAAAATTATACTGAAGATCTTTTATTATTTTGTAATTATCTTTTGTCTTCAGTATATGTATAGAATAGTTTTGTTTCTTTAAAAATATCATTTTTTATTCATTCTGAGTTTTAGCTTTTATAGAGAGAATCAACTTTAAGGTTAGATCCCTAATTCTAGAGAAGTAGAATTCGTATTGGTGAGTATGTTCATCAATATTGAGGTTGTGTGTAAAAGCTTGTGACTTTCAATCATTCAATAAGAGTTTGCAAGTTGTTCATCAGATTTACTGTTTGTTTACTGTTTCGTTGAATATCAAAATGTTATTCCGCAAACTTCTTTGATATTGTTTTCTGAGAGTTTATTCTTGTTTAGAATTAAGATCCTGATAAGTGGTATCAAACCCTGTATTCTCAGAAATCTTATTCATCATGGAAAATGTTGTTGAATCAAACAGTACCCTGGTCTCAAAGGTCCCAATGCTT
Organism: Arctium lappa; assembly: GCA_023525745.1. Classification (NCBI taxonomy): domain Eukaryota; kingdom Viridiplantae; phylum Streptophyta; class Magnoliopsida; order Asterales; family Asteraceae; genus Arctium; species Arctium lappa. The sequence goes on from CM042049.1 coordinate 115,691,543, forward strand.
AGATCCAATGAATTCGACATGTGGAAGATTAGAATAAAGCAATACATTCTTCTCACTGATTACTCTATGTGGGACATCATTGAGAATGGCCCATCTGATGCAGGAAAGATTGGTGCAGATGGAAAGAGAACTCCACCAAAGACAGATGCAGAAAGAAAGACAAGGCAAACATAGATGAAAGCCTTGAACACTCTGCTCTTGGCCATTCCCAATGAATATCAACACCAATTATGCAGTTGCACTGATGCACAGATGCTCTGGAATGCTATAGAGAAAAGATTCTCAGGTACCAAAAGTACCAAGAGAAATCAGAAGGCTATATTGAAGAAACAATATGAGAACTTTATGTCAACCAAGAATGAGTCCATGACTCAAACTTTTGACAGGTTCAACAAGCTAATTGGTGAACTAGCTACTGTGGGAGTACAAATTGATCAAGATGATCTAAACAGGAAGTTCTTAAGGTCCCTAGGTGATGAATGGACCATGTATATTGTCTCTTTCAGACAGAATGATCAACTGGAAGAAAAGGAACTTGATGATCTATACAATGATGTAAGAGTTTTTGAATCTGAGGTAGAGGCTAAGAAGAAGCCTTCTGGGTATGTTCACAATGCTGCACTCCTATCAGCATCAATTGATTCTACTTCCAACCATGAATCAGTTAGTGCTGCTAATGGAACAAATCAAGAGAAAGGCACTGAATCTGTGTTTGAAGCCTTTCTGTACAGTCATGGAAACTCTTCTCTAATTAATGATGACTTGGAACAACTCCATCCAGATGATCTTGAAGAGATGGACATTAAATGGCAGATGGCCATGCTCTCTATGAGAGTAAAGAAGTTCATCAAGAGAACTGGGAGGAAAAACTTCTCCCAAAGAAGAGAAGACGGAGCAGGTTTTGACAAGTCAAAGGTGGAATGTTATAAATGTCATCAAAAGGGACACTTTGCTAGGGAATGCAGAAGTGGAGTGTCTCACAACAACAACCACCAACAAGCACAGTCTGGAAACTTCAATAATAACAGAAACTCTGCACAAGCCCTAGTCTCTCAACAACGTATGGGGTTTGATTGGAGTGATCAAGCAGAAGAGGCTATCCAAAACCAAGCTCTAATGGTAGAGGTGTCTGATCTCCCAACAGAGGTAACTTCTAATCTTTGTTCTCAAAATTGCATTAACACTGTTAAAAGGTACAGGGATCACAACCAGAACATGAGTGACGACCTTAAGAGATTAGAAAAGGACATAAAAGATTATGTGAGGATTGTTGAGAGGTTTGAGGATCAGATTAAGAGTTTTCAAGCCAATGAGCTTCAACATTCATATGACACAAACTACTGGAAGTGGGAGAAGAATGACCTAGAACTCCAACTGACCAAATCTAAAGAGGAGAGTGATAAGTTAAGAGGAGAGTTAGCTAAAGTCAAGTTAGATGTAGAAAAGTTTTCCAATGCTTCTAAAGCAATGGACTCTTTACTACAAACTCAGATTCATGATAAACTGAGAAGAGGAATAGGGTACAATACCACACCACCACCCTACAACAACAACTACATCCCTCCTAGTTCAGACTTGTTAGAGACAAAGGATAGGAAGGACCTGGCTGAGGTAACCACTGAGATAGATCCCTTAGATGAAGTGGTTGTTGAGGATAAAACTGAGAAAGAAACTGTCAAGAATAAGGACAACAATGTGAGTGGTGAGATTCCTATAGAAAACCACATAATTACCAATGAGGGATGTGGAAAGCATTGGGTCAAGTCCAATGAGATAGAGAAGACTGAGGGAAAGACCAAGAAGGTTTATTATAAACAGACCACTGTTGTGAACCCTATCCCTTGCAAACAGTGTGCATGCAATAAATCTAAGCCCCAAAAACATGATAAACCAAGGGGAAATCAGAGAAACTGGAATAATCAGTGGGCACAAAAACAAGGGATTGATCTCAGTAAAATCAATAGACCAAAACCATGTTTTATTTGTGGAAAGCTTAATCACATTGCCAAATACTGCTATTTCAATCCTATGAACCAAAGGCTGAATTTTCATAGACCTACTCAAAAACCCTTTGCTTATAGGAAGAAAGAAAAGAACCATGTGGCTAAGAAAGTTGTTAAATCTAAAAGCCACATGAAGAAAAAGAATGTGGAAGACAGTGTCAAGATCTGGATACCTAAAAGCACTAAAGTTGTTAGTACTGCTACCACAAATAGTGCTGCTGACAGTGATAGTGCTGCTAGAAGCAATAATACTGCTACCAATGTTAGTGCTGCTAACATTGTTAGTACTTCTGCAAATGTTAATACTGCTAACTCTGTTAGTACTGCTAACAAGGTTAATACTGCCAAACATGTTAGTACTGCTAACTTTGTTAGTACTTCTAAAGATAGTGCTGCTTCAAGTATTAGTGTTTCTAGACCAATAATCTTGACAAAGTACTCAAATAATAAGTGTTCTGATTTTAAAAACCTCATCAAAAAGGAATGTAAGTATTTTGATGAGAAAGGGAGACCCAAGACCACTTTGGCTTGGGTTCCCAATCAATACTAATTGTCTAATCTTATGTGCAGGGCAACCAACAGCTCAAGGGGAAAAGCATCTGGCATGTTGATAGTGGTTGCTCTAGGCACATGACAGGGAACATGTCATGCCTCAAGAATTTCAAGAAAATTGATGGTGGACATGTTGCCTTTGGTAATACTCCAGATGGAGGTAAGATAAGTGGTAAGGGGGATGTAACCAAAGGTAAAATGACCTTTGAAGATGTATTCTATGTTGAGCAGTTAAGGTACAACCTGTTAAGTGTATCACAGGTTTGTGACAAACAACATAGTATATTATTTACAGATTCTGAATGTATTATCCTTGCTCCTGGATTCAAGGTAGTTGATGAAAAGATGATACTACTAAGAACCCCCAGAAAGGATAATGTATACTGTTTGGATATGGAAAGTGTTTCATCTGATTCATTCTTAAATTGTCTTGTTTCAAAAGCTTCTCTGGATGAATCATCACTTTGGCACAGAAGGATGTGTCACATGAACTTTAAAACAATAAATAAGCTTGTTAAAAACAACCTTGTAAGAGGTTTACCTTCTAAAGTATATTCATGTGATGATCATTGTGTTGCTTGTCTCAAAGGCAAATAACACAAACTTCTCATAAGTCCAAAGAGGTGAACACAATCTCTAATTCTCTTCATTTATTGCATATGGATCTGTTTGGCCCTACAAATGTTATGAGTATTGGTAAGAAGTCATACGCCTAGTTATTGTTGATGATTACTCTAGATTTACTTGGGTATATTTTATAAGGACTAAGGATGAGACAAGTGGACTGATCAAATCATTTGTTCTAAGAATTGAAAACCAAACAAATCAAAAAGTAAAAATCATTAGGTCAGACAATGGTACTGAATTTAAAAATCATGACCTAAACACCTTTTGTGAGGAAAAAGGAATTGAGAGGTAATACAGTGCTCCTAGGACTCCACAACAAAATGGTGTTGCTGAGAGAAGGAATAGGATACTGATTGAGGCTGCTAGATCTCTGTTAGCATATTTAAAACTTCCAATTAATTTCTGGGCTGAAGCAGTTAATACTGCTTGCTATGTCCAAAACAGAGTTCTAGTAGTCAAACCTAAAAACAAGACACCTTATGAGCTTTTAAATAAAAGAAAACCTTTTATAGGATTTTTCAAACCTTTTGGGTGTCCATGTACTATTCTCAATACTAAATCTCACTTGGGAAAGATTGATAGCAAGGATGATGATGGTTTTCTTGTTGGTTACTCATCTTAGAGTAAGGCTTACAGAGTTTTTAATACTTCTTCTAGAATAATTGAGAAAAGTGACAATGTCAAATGCAATGAGAACACACCAAATCCTATTGGGTCTGGTCCTCAGTGACTATTTGACATTGATTCACTAACTAACTCTTTGGGTTTCAGTAGTGATTATCATGCAGGTTCAGGAAGTGGAGGATCAGGGGATGAACAAGTACAAGTACAAGACACTATGCCTCAGTCTGTGATCTTTCCCATACCTATAAAAGAACCTGTTGAATTTTGTGAAAAAGAAACTATAACTGAGCCAATACAGAGAGAAGAAGAAAGAAGAGAAGAGGAATCTTCAGTGCATAAAGAGCTAGAAGTAGCTGAGGTGATCCCCTCCACTGACTTAAATGATTCCAATCTAGAGGTGGGAATTAATGAAGAACCTAGTTTTTAGACTAGAACACAAAAGAATCATCCTCCAGAGCTAGTAATAGGAGACATATCTTCTCCTATGATTACAAGGAATCAAAGCAGACTTCAAGAGCTGCATGATCAACAACACACAGTACTGTCCTGCTTTCTATCCCAGATTGAGCCTAAGAAGGCCTATGATGCAATGAAGGATTCAAGTTGGATAGAAGCCATGCAAGAAGAGTTACTTCAATTCAAACTACAGGATGTTTGGGACTTGGTGGACCTTCCAAAAGGTCATAGAGCTATAGGCACCAAGTGGATTTTCAGGAACAAAAAGGATGAGAGAGGTATTGTGATCAGGAACAAAGCAAGGCTTGTGGCACAAGGGTACACTCAAGAAGAGGGCATAGATTATGATGAAGTGTTTGCTCAAGTGGCAAGGGTAGAGGCAATTAGGCTGTTCCTAGCCTATGCCTCATACATGAAGTTCAAGGTCTATCAAATGGATGTAAAGAGTGCCTTTCTATATGGTACAATTGATGAAGAAGTATATGTCTGTCAGCCACCTGGTTTTGAAAATCCTACATATCCTGACAGAGTATACAAGCTGAAGAAAGCACTCTATGGTCTACATCAAGCCCCAAAAGCATGGTATGACACTTTGTCTACCTATCTCTTGAAGAATGGGTTTGAAAGGGGCATCATTGACAAGACCCTTTTCATTAAAAGAAGTAAGAAGGACATTCTACTAGTTCAGATCTATGTGGATGATATCATTTTTGGATCCACAAAAGATCAGATGTGTAGAGACTTTGAAGAGCTGATGCACAAGTGCTTTAAAATGAGTTCAATGGGTGAACTTGCCTTCTTCCTTGGACTTCAGGTGAAACAGCAGTCAGATGGGATCTTTATCAGTCAATCAAAGTTTGTGCAAGACATCCTGGATAAATATGGTTTAAAAGACTCAAAGCCAGTAAGCACACTAATGGAAACTCACAAACAGATCACTGTTGATCTTGAGGGGGAGGATGTTGATGTCCATCTATATAGATCAATGATTGGATCTCTAATGTATCTCACAACCTCAAGACCAGTTATCATGTTTCCAGTATGTGTATGTGCCAGATTCCAAGTCAAGCCAAAACAATCACATCTTCAAGCTGTGAAGAGGATATTCAGATACTTAAAAGGGCAACCTAGATTAGGTCTTTGGTATCCATATGAATCTTCATTCGACTTGATTGCATATTCAGATAGTGACTTGGGTGGTGCTAACATGGACAGAAAGTCTACTTCAGGGGGATGTCAACTTTTGGGTGCAAGACTAGTATCTTGGCAGTGCAAGAAACAAACCACAGTGTCCTTATCAACAACAGAAGCTGAGTATATTGCTGCTGCAAGTTGCTGCTCTCAAGTTCTATGGATTCAAAATCAGATGCTGGACTATGGGGTAACATTTCTTCACACTCCAATCTTTATTGACAATAGCAGTGCTATAAGCATTGTTAACAATCCAGTCAAGCACTCCAAAACAAAGCACATTGAGATCAGGTATCACTTTATCAGAGATTGAAATGAAAAGAAGCTCATTCAAGTTGTCAAAGTTCATACTGACAACCAGTTTGCAGATCTATTTACTAAAGCTTTTGATGTGGGTAGATTCACTTTCTTGGTCTCAAGTGTGGGCATGATCAACTCTGAATGAGCTCATGTTTTTAAAAAATGTTCCTATACCTGCTATTTTGGTTATTTGTGTACTGCTAATCATCTTTCACAGGAAGTTATTGCCTTGATCAGACCTTCATAAGCTTCAAAAAGAGTAAGTATAGTTAATACTGTCAGTACAGTTTTAATACTGCCAGTGCTCAGTTAATACTGCTAGTTAGTTAATACTGCTAGTGGTTAATACTGCTATCAGTTAATACTGCTATTAGTTAATATTGCTCTAGGTTAATACTGCTTATGTCCCATACATTATAAATACCCTTTGCCCGCCTAAAAGCTCATAACGACTCTTTGCATACTGTTCACTTTCTCTCTAACCCTTTTCTCTCAAGTACCAAGTATTTCAGGCAAGAACATTCAAGTTAAATGGCATCTATGGCATTCATCGACGAGCACAATGAAATCGCGATGCTACAAAAGCCAAAGCAAGCTGCAGGATTTCATCAGATTGTGGATTTTCTGAAGTCTAGCCACATTGCCCATGCTCTAACTGTGTCGCCAACAATATACATAGAGCATCAAAGGCAATTCTAGGCGAATGCTACCATAGTCACAGAGAATGGCGTGCAGATTCTGAAAACAAGGGTGTGTGACAAACCCTTGTCTGTCTCTGAAGAGGTGATACGCATCTGTCTACGTCTAGACGATGCTGAAGGTATTACTTCTCTTCCTAATGAGGAGTTGTTCTCCAATTTATCAAGAATGGGGTATGGAGGCCAATTAAGTGGTTTTAAATTCTCAAAAGCAAAATTTTATACCCAATGGCGTTTTCTTGTTCATACCTTAATGCACTGCATTTCCAAAAAGACTACTGGATGGAGTGAGTTTAGCAGTACCATTGCTTATGCTATGGTCTGCTTGGCCACTGCCAGAAAGTACAATTTTTCGAGAATGATTTTCAGTGGTCTTGTCTCAAACTTGGGAAGCAAAAAGAGCTTTTATATGTACCCCAGGTTTGTACAAGAAGTTATAACCCACGAATTGACGGATATGCCTCACTTTGATGAGGTATATGTACCAAAAATCCCAAAGGTAAGGTCTTTTCAAACATGAAAAGATCTCCATTGGACTCGGAAGGAGTTGACACCCCATTGTTCTCTACAATGATGGTGGTGTCCCACACTGAAGAAGGTATGGCAACAGGGTCAAGGCCCTCATTAGACCATCCCACTGCTAGCCAATCCCAACCTTCCCACTCTATATCTATCCTACAGTCTCTAATTCATAATTCAATTTCCCCAATCACCCACACTTATACAAGGAAAAAGGTAAATAAGGCTCCTTCCCTTCTTGTATCATCACCCACAGAGCCTTTAAGCCCTCTAAGGGAGAATTCTCCTTTAGAGAATATCTACAGGGAAACCACAGGGATGTCTCCCAACCCCAAGGAGGTGCTCACTGAGGAGATGGTTGAGCATATGGGTGCTAAGGCTGCCACTACTCCTGCTAGCACAGAGGAGGTAAGTGGTAACATCAATAAGACCTTCCCCATGGCAACTTTGGGTGAGCAATCATCCAAAGGTCCCAGGAGCCAAGAACCCACGGGGGTGGAGAGTGCTTCTGTTAGGCAGAAGGCTCTCACTACAAAAAGATCCAATGATCCTTCAAAAGAGGGTAACACTTCTGGAGAAGGTGAGGACATATATAACTATTTTGAATTGATGGAAACCATGGGAAACATCAACATGGATGTGATCAAACAGGGCAAAGATATAGAAGAGCTGAAAATGATAGTTCTGTCACAACAACAACAGACTGTCAACCTGAAGCAAATGGTGAAGAAATTGATTCTGCAAAAGAAGAAGAAACAATTTGTACTAAGAAGGAGGAAACCAGTGCCTGATGCTCCCAAAAAGGGGGAGTCAGAAGCTGATGTCAATATGGAAGATGCCAAAGCTAAGGGGGAGCAAGAGAAATTTGAGTTTGAGGGGGAGCAAATAACTGCAGAAAATGTTGTACAAGAAGCAGTAACAGAATCAATAGCAGCAGAAACAGTTAATGTTGCTCAAGCAAATAAAGAAGCAGAAACTGTTAATGTTGTTGAACTGAAAGAAGCAGCAGAAATGGTGAAAGAAGTGTTAAGTGATCTTCAGAGCAGAAATGGTGAAAGAAGTGTTAAGTGATCTTCAGAGCAGAAATTTGGAAGAACTTGAGACAGCTGAAGCATTAATCAAAGCCAAGCATGATACTCCCAAGGTCACTTCAAAGTCCAAAGGAGTTGTCATCAAAGAAAATGTTGAAGTTGTCAAGAAAGTCAGTGTTGATAAAGCAAAAAGCAAGGACAAAGGCAAATCTAAGATGGTGGAATCTGATCAACCAATCAAAAAGCAAAGGTTGGTTGAGTCAGATGAAGCTTTGGCCAGAAAGATACAAGCAAATATTGAGCAAGAAGAAAGAGTCCAAGTTGAGAAAGACAGGGAAATGGCCAAGGCTTTAGCTGCAGAATTGAATAAAGCTTATCAACAAAGCCTGTCAACTGAAACAACTCAGAAGAAAGTTGCAACCCTTAAGAAGTCTGTGGTGGTCAAGAAAGATGCAAAAAAGAGACAACCCTCAAAGACTTTCCTTGGTACTCAAGAGAGAAACAAGATGATAACTTTTCTCAAGGGTGTTGTAGGAGTCAGAAAGGAGAGGTTCTCCAAGATGACATTTGAGCAGATCAAAGAGCTATATAATTCTGAAATGGCCAAGCTTCAAGGGAATGAAACTGCCAGGGTGGAGATGGAGAAGAGAATGAAAGAAAGCAATGATTTCATGCTAGAAAAACCTTTTCCAGATGAGCAAGAAACACCACCAAAGAAAGAAGCCACTATTGGTGAAAGTCTAAGGACTTTAAAAAGAACAAAGATGGTGGCAAGGAGAAAGATAATCAAGAAGCCTAGAATAACTGAAGGAGAGGCTGAGAAGGTTGCTGAAGAAGAAGGGGCACCTGAGCCATCTGAACAGAAAGAGCCTTCAAGCACTGATGATGTAAAGATGTACATGGTAGTGATGGACAAAGTGCCTGAACCAATTTCAGCTGAACCTGTTGGTGTTAAGCCTCCTGAAGTTATTCACTGGGATACATTGATAGTGGATGGAAAGGAATACATCAGGCTCAAGAGGAAGGATGAAAAGTATGACGTATTCAACACTTGGGCAAAGATTGTCAGACATGCTCTAGGTCTGATATAGAAGAAATGTTTCAAATAGGGATGAAGTTGTATGCAGATCAGTTAAAAGCTCCAGGGATTTCAATTACAAAACTGGTGATGGAGTATATGTGTATGATGTTCAAACCTGAAGAAGTGGAGCATGTGATAAGAAATGTGTTTCAAATAGTCAACAATTGGACTCTATATGAAACTAGTGGAGTATATGCAGTGACTTTGGATAGAAATCACATAGAATACTTCCTAGTGGATAGAGTATACAACCATAGCAGACTGAAGCTTCATGCAATGTTGAAGAAGAAGCTTGGATGTGTTGAAAACTCAGAAATGGCAAAGTATCTGATTCAGAGAATGGTCAATCAAATTTTGGGGCTAAATGTTGATACAGGGATCTGAAGAATGGTATTTTGGGAGCATCTGAAGAACTTGACTTCTTTTCCTAAAAGTCAAGTTAAGGGGAGATTGTTGGGAACTGAAGAATTGCCAAGTACAGTTAATGCTGCTAGCAGAACCTGATTACTACTTCTGAGGTTAATGCTGCCAGTTGAAGTTAATGCTGCTGAACAATATTAATACTGCTGAGCATGGTTAGTACTGCTGAACTTAATACTGCTCAGAGTATTAATGCTGCTTATAAGATGAAGATCAGTATGGCAAGGATGACAATTGGATTGAAGATATTCATGGAATCTTGGAGATAATGATGGAAAATTATACTGAAGATCTTTTATTATTTTGTAATTATCTTTTGTCTTCAGTATATGTATAGAATAGTTTTGTTTCTTTAAAAATATCATTTTTTATTCATTCCGAGTTTTAGCTTTTATAGAGAGAATCAACCTTAAGGTTAGATCCCTAATTCTATAGAAGTAGAATTCGTATTGGTGAGTCTGTTCATCAATATTGAGGTTGTGTGTAAAAGCTTGTGACTTTCAATCATTCAATAAGAGTTTGCAAGTTGTTCATCAGATTTACTGTTTGTTTACTGTTTCATTGAATATCAAAGTGTTATTTCGCAAACTTCTTTGATACTGTTTTCTGAGAGTTTATTCTTGTTTAGACTTAAGATCCTGACAATTCCCAAGACAAGGCGAAAGACTTCACCAAACTACTCACCCTCGAGCACATGTCTAGCACATATCTCTCCAAGGTGTCACTAGAACCAATCCCCAAACGAACCTGTTGCACATGCCGACAAATAAAAAGGTTAGGTCATTGCCTAGTGAGTTCAAGAGTTTTATATGAATAAACAAATCTTTTAAAAGGAATAACCTCCATTTAAAATTACGTCCTTTCCAATATTTTACTTTAAACCCAAAGACAACTCTTTCCCAATATCATGCATTTTCGAAAACAAACATCTTGTTACAAACATTCTTTATAAATGATACAACCCACACTTACTCGATACGAGAATAGGAATTAATTCCCGATTTAAGAAACGTAAGTAAAACATTGTATCCCAAAACACCCAACACACGGGTGAAACATGACACCCAACCCATAAGTCCTCGTTAAAATCCATAAATGTCATACGTCAGAAAATCATGGACACTAGACCCAACCCGTTCCTGAAATTCTATAGGCCCTGGGCGAAATGTGAAAATTGGGCCCTCAATATGTACAATAAAAATTTTCAATACGTTGTTTTTATCATTAGATTAACAATGAATTTAAAAAATACAAATAATTCATATAAAACCTTTTTACCGAATATTCCTAGACGTAAAATCGATCAAAAATTATTTCTACATTAATATTATGTACCATATCATTTTTACATAGAGCTGTAAATTTGTTCTGCCATCAAATACATCATATGATATACCTTTAATATATAGATTGACATCATTTTGGGTCAGAGAGTTTTGACTATTCAGCGTAACACTTTATGTAAATCAATGTAAACAGGGGCAAATTCACTTGATAACTTATGGGGGGATAGGCCCCCATTAGAAAATAAAAAAAGATTTTTTTTAAGGTTAAAAATTACTTTTTTTGTCATTTCTACCATAGTTTGCCCCAGTGAATTTTCGTATCGGACCCCGTCAACCAATAAAAGTATCTCGAAATCAACCAAAAAAATCAAAAGAACTCTCCAAATCAACAAAAAAGACCGAAAAGGTCTCTCAAAATCACCAAAAAAACTTAGAAATCCCTTGAAATCAACCAAGAATACTTTAAAAATCTTTAGAAACGGTGGAATTAGGGTAAAAATATATCGGACGACTTTGCAGGGATTTAATATATCTTAAAGATGCCCCCACCAGGAAAAAAATCTGGATCCGCCACTGAATATAAATCAGTTGGCTTTCCATGTCACCTTATATTAATGTTTTCATCACCAATTTAAAATTTAATTTATGGTTAAAACAAATTTTTTATTAACCATCAATCTTAGAATCTAAAGTCCATGTTGGTAATAGATTGATATCTTATTCTTGCTTTAGATATATGAGTTAATATTGTATGAAAAACAAAGGTAGTTTTGAAATAAAAAAACTTAGAGAGGCAAAGTAGTTTTATATTTTAGTACTGAATAAAGAAACTTAGAGAGACAATAAGCAAATAAGCAATAATATAAAATGAACGATCAATGAACTTTTTACATGTTTATATGTTAAATTCTTTTTGGTGACCTATTAGATACTTAAAAATTTGTGTCTCTTTTTTTACTTATTTTTTTAACTACTACCATATATAATATACAGTATATACTAAAAAAAATTGGGCCCCTATATCTTGTGGGCCCTGGGCGTGCGCTCGGCCCGCCCTCCCCCAGGCACGACCCTGCTCACACGACCATAAATTGAAAGGAAGTCGAACACCCAACATGGGGGCGACATACTTCATTCAAACCTTAATATACGTGGAGGAAGATCCAATATTAAGGTCCTCATTTACTATCGACCACATAAGACCAAAGATAATAAAGTAAAACGTCAACTTTATAAGACACCGTTGACCGACGACGGGGGAGACCCGTATCCATTGCGAGTGGAGGAACATAAAAGTATGTCACTCATGCAACGTTAATCGCATGACACCTCACGACATAACAGCCCTAGTGTCCCTACGACTTCTTAACAAGTTTCACCATAGAAGATGGTTGACCTTGATGGATCTTTCCTAAGAACTCCACCCCAAAGGCCTGACACACTTAAAGACTACCTCTCAGGCATTACTTCAAGCAGCGGAGGAGATATATATAGGAGTTTAAAATATATGTTTTGACATGTATAAGGTTTGGAAAATGGAAGTATGAACTCACCAAGTGAGTTTTTGAAGAAAACCCAAAACGCTAGTTGATCCTTGGAGAAGATGACAATGGAGGAGGTGATTTAATGCTCAAAACTTGAATCCTTAGATGATGCTCCCAACTACTAGAAATAATGAGGTAGATGAGGACTAATGGAACCCTATATTCGGTTCTTGGAAGGGGAGAGGTTAAGAGAGTGAAATAAATGAAGTGGTTGAGATGAAATGAGAAATGAAGCCAAAATCCGAATTTTAACCAAAACAGACCCGGCGACGACATTGTCATGCGATAGTGACAGTGTCACTATCGCGAGGCACTCTCGCGGGGAATGTACCGCGAGTTTGGTGCTTCCTTGGCGATTGTGCCAAACAATAGTGACACATGTAACTATCGCAAGCCACTCTCGCGCCACATGTACCGAGCCCCAAATAAGATCAAAACTCGAGATTCTCGCATGGGTCGGTTCAAGGTTTGAAAGTACAACATATTTCACCCAAAAAGATAAACGGAAGACGAAAAGATGACTAACGAAGAACGAAAACTTACAAAGCAAAATTCCGGGTGTTGCATAATATTTTTATTATATAATTAATGTTGTAATCTCAAAAATAGAAAATTTGTTAAAATTGAATGTAATTCTTTTTTAAAGAATTTTGAAGTTTTATTTTTCACTTTAATTTTTTTTGAATAATCTGTTGGAGTTGCTTCAAAGGGTTTTTTGGTCGTCCCTCCTCTCTCAAACATCCCTAACAAAATTCATATGTTTTAATATTTCAACACGTTACATCATTTTATATACATAAAAAGAAGAAATTACATAAAAACACAAACAAATCCTTAGATGAATCTCCGAGTTAAATCCGTCAAGGAAGAAGCGATCTTGGAGAAGTCTTGGATGAATCTCCGATAATAGCCCTCCAAACCTAAGAAGTTTCGGATTTCGGATGGACTCTTGGGAGGTTTCCAATTCTTCATGGCTTCAATTTTGGAGGGGTCTACTTTCACTCCGTCCCGAGTGACAACGTGACCCAAGAATTACACCTCTTCACGCCAAAAATCGCATTTGGAAAATTTGGCGTACAATCTTTCTTTTCTCAATACTTCTAGAACTTCACGAAGGTGTTGCTCGTGTTCCAACTCGCTCTTGGAGTACACAAGTATGTCATCAATGAATACGATGACCGACTTGTCGAGGAACGGTCGGCACATCCTATTCATCAAATCCATAAACACCGTCGGTGCGTTCGTTAGGCCAAACGACATTACGAGGAATTCGTAATGACCGTAACGCGTTATAAAGGCCGTCTTCGAGACGTCTTCTCCCCTCACCTTCACTTGTGGTATCCCGAACGTAAGTCGATCTTGGAGAAACACCCCGCTCCTTGGAGTTGATCGAACAAGTCGTCTATCCTTGGAAGTGGGTACTTGTTCTTCACCGTTGCCTTGTTCAACTCATGGTAATTGATGCACATTCTCATCGTGCCATCCTTCTTCTTGACAAACAAGACCGGAGCTCCCCAAGGCGACGAGCTCGGTCTTATGAAACCCTTCTCTAAAAGCTCTTGGAGTTGAGCCATAATCTCTTGCATCTCCGATGACGCCAATCGGTAAGGGGCTCCAGCAATAGGAGTCGCTCCCGTTACGAAATCAATCTGAAACTTCATTTGGAGATCTGGTGGTAACCCGAGCAAGTCGTCCGGAAAGACATCGGGAAACTCACGCACTATCTTCACATCTTCAAGCTTTAACTTCTCGAGATTGGCGTCGATCATGTAGGCTAGGAAGGATGAGCATCCTTTCACTAAGCATTTGCGCGCCTTAGCCATGGTGATGATTGCCACATCGCCTTTCCTCTTCTCGCCATAGATCACAACATCACCACTAGGATTGGTGCTTTAGTTTCTCGTTAAGTTCTCGTTATTCCTACTCATTTCTTACGGTTCGATTGACTTCGGGTTTTTATTTGGTTTCTACTTACAATTTTAGTTCTATTACAAATCGGAAGTCCGATCAATCATTTCAGATTCCCAACCTCGTTTGGTTTACGGTTTGTTGTAGTATTAAAATTGTTTCGTGTTTCCAAAATTATAAAAACCTTTCCGCATATTACGATAATTACGTTAACAATTGCCAAGGACTCTCAAAGTAAATTAAATACTAAAACCACATGTAAAACAAGACTTTCCATAACTAGTGGTAAATTAGTTGGTAAATGTCAATCTTATAATTCTCGCATTAATTTAACGTCATTGAGTTAATTGTAGTGTTCGTAATTTAATATAGACATTGTTCTCAAGTAATTTAACTTTTTTTAGTTCATCTAAAGGTTTTTAGTTACGTGCGTAGTTCGTTAAAGATTTCTTTTAAAATTAATAGTGAATAGTTAGCGTAATTCTCATTTTCTTTAATTGTTTTTACAATCTTTAAAAATTAGGACTTAAAATAATGATGGGCTAACCATCTCAGTTCGGGGTATAAAGTAAAGTTGGGACCGAGACCGATAAGAGAATAAAAGGTGTACTGTATCGCATGATTGTCCAAAGTTATTTAAATCAAAGTTATAGTTTATGTCAGATTACAACTGATCAACTGACGACTGGTTCGTTATATGACGGCTTCCTTAAGTCACATGAAATATCGATTTTGAGATAACAATGGAATGCGATCTCATATTTTATTTAATTATTAAATTTGTCCCAAATGATCTTTATACCCTACGCTTCTTTTTTAAATTAACTTTTCAGTAAATTGTTACCCAAAACACCCAATCAAAATATTGTTTTCGAATTCGTCATCTGAGACTCGCTTTTACAGACCCGACTTTCAAGAAGAACTTTTCCAAGCTTCCCTGTGAGATCGATATTCAGTACTTAGTAACATTATTACTTGTTAAAAACGGTAGTAGATTGAGATATACACTTACGTCGAAATCTATTTATTTGCATTTTAAAAAGTGTAAACACGAAATACCGTGATAGTAGGGAACCCACTTGAAAGATAACAAACAAAATGTGAGTGCTCTCATGTGCCCCATTACTAGGGGTGTAAATAGGTCAGGTTGGGTTGGGTTCGGGTTCAACCCATTTATTAATTGGGTTGAAAATCTCAACCCAACCCAACCTGTTTAATTAAATGGGTTAAATCCTTCAACCCAACCTAACCTGTTGGGTTGATGGGTTAGTAGTGGGTTGACTTGTTTATGATTATCTCAACCCAACCTATTAAATAATTAATGGGTTGAACCTGGGTTGACCCATTTTAATTTTAAAATTGTAAATGAAATAAAAATGCTTAAACTACTTCATTCCACGACAATTACACAACGACAAAGTCAAATAAATTGTTCGAAGTTTAATAAAACACAACCATAAAGTAAAATAAATAGTTCAAAGTTTCCCACAACCACAAAGTTAAATAAATCATAGTTCTAAAAAAGTTTCTATGTAACTCGACTTGCACTTTCATCGACTCCAATTTCACTCTCGGTATTACTTTCCTCTCGATCTTCTATCTTCTCCGTCATAAACAATGTAAATGAAGTCGACCAAGTTAAGATTATAAATATATATAAGTAACAATGGAACAATGGAACTGAAGTCGATCAAGTTAAGATTACAAGTTTACCGTGAACAATGGAATTGAACTCGTTGTGAACTGCTCGTCGTGAAGCCGTGGAACACAAGGAGAGGAGTCGTTGTGGAACAGAGGGAGAGGAGAGGAGTCGCCGACTCGCCGGTGAAGAGGGAGGAAGATCTGCGTCGGCGACGTATGAGGGAAGTGGGAGGAGAGGAGACTGGAAGCGTATGGTGTTTCAAATTAGGAATAAGAATTTACTGATTTAGTCGATTAGGGTTTTCAACTTTCAAGTTTCAATATAGAAATTATTTTTTAATCTTTAACAATATATTAAAATGTTAATTGTATTAAATATTGATTAATAATTAAAAATAAAATATTAGGTAATATTATAAATGAGTTAGAAACATGTTGTAAGTGGTTAGAAACAGGTTGTAAATGGGTCGAAATCAGGTTGTAAACAGGTTGAAAATTTCAACCCAACCCAAACGCAAATAATAAATGGGTTAGACGGGTTGACCCATTTAACTTAAATGGGTTGAAATTCTCAACCGAACCGTCTAATTTTGGGTTGGGTCACTTTTTGCCACCCCTACCCATTACCCATATGTGCACATGTGGACGTCGAAAATAATCACTATTACCCAAAAGAATATCTTTATAAAAAGAAATTGGTTTTTACATCTTACATAATTTTGACGGATTTTCGATAAATTTCAAATTTGTCATAATTTAGAGGTATAATAACATATTAATTATTGAGGGAAGGTGTTCGTCACTAATCTCTTAGTAACATGTCAATATTTTTGGTTAACAAATTGAACATTGAAAATTAAGGTGTCGTTTGTTTTTTAAGAGGTCTGAAGTCTTACTTTAGTTATGATTAATAAGAGATGGTGTGTAAAATGGTCTGAACGATTCAGACTTAAGAGTCATTAAGAAGTTTAAAAAAAAAAAAAAAACCCTAAATCTCATCAAATTTACTAATAGATTGCTTCTCTCGATAATATTTCATTTTCTACTTTCTAGTAGTGTCTTATCTTCACGGGCATACATATCTACCCTGTTTCTCTAATAACAGTATCCGACATCTCGATAATTAAGTGATCCAAATAAACATGTTGAACCACGTATAACATTCTAGAATATTTAAAAATAGATAAAATACATTTTTGTTAGAATTTTTAATTTAAACTATAATAATATTAATGATGAGATGCAAAAGAAGAGTTAATTGATTATAGTGTAAATAGAAAACCGAAATTTGAGTTTATATGATCAACGAGTCCCTCTCTATATCAAAATATGTTTAAATATTCAAACCTTGGAAAAATATGCTTGAAAGTTATATTCTAATCCAAAATATCATTCTCTTCCTCGAAAATAAAATAATGATACGTCTTTATCGTTGTGTTCTCTAATCCAGAGAGAAAACAAAATAAAATAAATGGATGAAAAAAATAAGGAGGGAAAAGAAAGGAAAGTAAAATAATTTTTTCATTTGTGTTCTCGAAAGAGAAAAAATTAAAGAAAATATAGGAAATGAGAGAAAATAGTTCTTCGTGTTCTTGAACAGGAGTGAAAAGAAAAAAAGAATGTCATTTTTACAAAGATACCATTTAAAAATATATAGATATTCATTATAATGAAGGTTGGATAGTTTTGTAATTTTAATAATTTTTTTAAATGGTTTTAATTTCTTTCCTTCCCTTTCCTCCTATATTTGGGAGGAAAGTTTTGATGTTTTGGGAGGAAACTTATCATTATTTTTGTTCCGTTTCTTTCTTTTCTCTCCTAAAAAAGTTATGGGAACACGAGTATTTTTTTTACTTTCTTCCTCTTTCACTCCCTCCCCTTTCCTTTCGTAAAAAGAGTTTCGAGAACACGGCTTATATATGATTAATTGGATCGGAATGAAACAGAAAATTTGGAAATAGAAACTTTTATTTTTTGATACCAAATTGATTGATTACTATTGTTGCCAAGTGGGCTTCATTGGCACCAAGCAAAGGGGAGATTTTCTGTAAACAACAAGGGAACCATCTTCTTCCATATTCAAATCTTCCATCTTCAATCCGTTAGGAACTTCCCAATCAAACCAATGTAGAAGATTAGCTATGGTAAGCTCTACAGTTGTAGTAGCTGAGCTAAACGCCGGGCAAGATCTCCGGCCACCTCCAAACGGGACCATATCGAAGTTACCACCTCCAAATTCAAACTCAAGATTCGCGAACCTCTCTGGATAGAACTCGGCCGCGTTCTTTCCCCAGGTCCCAGGATCTCGCCCGATCCCCCATGCATTGATCAACACTCTCGTCGCATGGAACACATCGTAGCCGCCAATTTGACAATCGCTTAAGCATTCCCGTGGGATCAACAATGGCGCAGGTGGGTGCAATCGTAGTGTCTCCTTCACCACCATTTTCAAGTATGTCATATGTGACATATCCGATCGCTCTACTTTTTGTTTTCTTCCAACGCAACTTCGTATTTCGCTTTGCAGTTTTTTCATCACTCTAGGATTTCTAGCGACCTCGGACATCGCCCACACCATCGTCACAACGATGGTGTCTGTTCCTCCGGTAAGCACGTCCTAAAAATAATTCATGTACATTTATCAGTTAACAATTAACTTTTCAGCTAAATGTTTTGAGATTTTCCCCAAAACCCATCCCCAATATAGAAAAATAAGTTATGTTTACTAATATATATATATAGAGAGAGAGGTAGGTTCAAACGAGAAGCTAAACATTTTGCGAGAAGGCGAGAAGTGTTTAATCATATATGATATACACAAGCTTAATCATATATGATTAAACACATGTTATATTGTCAAACACACCTACAAGCCGTGTAATCATATATGATTAAACACTTCTCGCCTTTAAACACACCTACAAGCCGTGTAATCATATATGATTAAACATTTATCGTCTTCTCGCAAAATGTTTAGCTTCTCGTTTGAACCTACCTCTCTCTCTCTCTCTCTCTCTCTCTCTCTCTATATATATATATATATATATATATATATATATATATATTAGTGGTGTTCAAAAACACCGTCGGATTGTTTAAACCGGTCGAACCAAGTAAAATCGGACAACTTTTGGCGGTTTGAATGGTCTGACGGTCTGCTCCGGTCTAATCCAGCCTGTGATTTAAATGTTTTTTGAGCGGTTTAGACCGAACCAACCGCCAAAATTATATTAAATTTTCATATTTTTTGCTTAATTATTATGTCCCAATTAAAAAAAAAGTTCGTCCAAGACATTAATTTTTTTTGTTACTTTTCAATTGCTCATGTTCTATACATCGACAAGATTCTGAAATCCACTATAAATCAAAATCTAAAATTTTAAATATTCTTTCGACTTGCTAAATGTTTGTCCTAGATTCCAACTATTGTTGGTGGACTTGCTTAACTTTTTTTCAACTTGCTCGACGATAGATTTTTATTCTATAATCCGGAATAGTACTTTTTCAATAATGTAAAATTGGTGATAGATCTTATGTTTATTTTAGTTTAAAGCCCATACTAGGTCAAAACTGCCAAAATCGGTTAGACCAAACCGTATTTTTGTGGTCCGGTTTGATCACTTGCTGCCAAACCGTTTGGTTGGAAAATTATTAAACCGTCATTATGATTTGATTTGTGGTTTGGGATGTTAAAACGCACAAATCAAACCGCGAATACCCCTAAGTTCTATAGAGTAACTTGTTTACCATTATAAGCGCTTTCATGTCGTCTTTGGTCAAGCAAGACTGATCACGGGTGTTTTCCTTTGATGACAAATCAATTAATGCATGAACAAAGTCTTTTTCACGCTCACTTATCTCTCCATCTTCATGATTAAGGTGTTCATCAAGAACCATTTGCACGTAACCATCGAGGTTACTAAAACACTTGTCCAGCCTACCACTCCACCCGCTCAATTTGTCCAAAATCCGCCCCAATCGGAAATGATCGCCGATTGAACCGCCCAACATCTTCTTGGCCTCATCAAGCATCTCTTTCAATGTTGCACCCCTAAACGGCTCTTCCCTATAGCTCTTACCAAAAGCAACCTTACACACAATCCCAAACACAAGTGCTAACAACTTGTTGTCTATATTAACCGCGGTGCCAGATGGAAGTAACGATAACGACCGAACAACACCCTCGATCTCCATCTCCGTCACATGGTTAAACAATCCCGCTCTCTTGGGACCCAATAATTCAGATACGAAAACCTTGCGCATCTCCTTCCAGTGATCGTCGTATGGCGAGAAAGCGATGTCCAAATAGTTGTATGTTAGTTGTTTGGTACCTTGGAAAAATGGGCGGGTACAGAATATGAGATCGTGAGTTTTCAAGATTTGTTTCGCGAGAGCGGAGGAGGAAATGATGATATATGGTTTGGAACCGAAATGGAGGAGCATAAGTGGACCGTAGGTTTGGGAGAGTTGCCATAGGGCTTGATGCTGGTGTTTTCCGAGTAGTTGGTGCAGGTTTCCGATTATGGGTAGCTTTGGAGGGGTTGGGGGAAGCTTAGATATGGCCATGGATGATCTACTAGATCTTAGAAATTTGTTGGAAAAGAAGAGGATGAGGGTAGTTGGAAGAAACCATGAAAATACTATTGTGAAGATATCCATGTTTTGATTTTTGGCTGAACTTGTGTTGATTTTTGGATGTTTGTATCCATGTTATAACTCCATTCCAATTTATAGAAGGATATGTAAAATGTTATTTCGCGGTTTATTAAGGTTGTGTTTATTTTTTAAAATAATATGAAGTATTATTTTATTTTTAATTAATAAGAAGTGGTGTTGAAGTCTGAAATCTGAATCAATAAGACTGTTTGTTTTTTGTAACGTCTGGAGACGTCTTGAAAGAAAGGAGAACATATGAAATGAGGCGGCGATAAGAGGTTTTAAGAAGTTAGGTCATCACTTATTATTTTAGATGTATTTAAGAGTTAAAACGTTTTGAAAACTAAGAAAAAAAAAGTCGAAATGTAAAAAGTTCTGACCGATTCAAACTTAAGAACCACTAAAAAAATTAAAAAAAAAAAAACAAACAGCCCTAAGTATATATATGTTTCATGGTTATGGTTGAATAATTTTAATTTTACAAAGTTATTACGTTTTTCAATTAAAATAAAATAAAAAATCAGGAAATTAATTATTTTACCCCAAGTTCAAAATTAAGTTACAGATATATCCCATATCAATCCAATTTAACTAAAATACCCAAAAATCTCGTGAAAAACCCTGGATCATGGACTAATTTTCTTTTTTTTTTTAATCACGACTGCGATAAAAAAATCATTGATGTAAGTCTATCATGATTGGAGTCCACAAAAAACCATGTGAAAAACCCCATAATTTTTTTTTTCACGGTGCTCCAATTTATAAAAGACCCGTGATTTTAGCCCGTGAAAAACCCCACGATAGTAATTTTGGATTGATGCATCGTTTGGCAAAAATAAGTTAGTTTATAAGCAAACTTATTTTCTGGATACATGTTTGGATGAACATAAACTAACTTATAAACTATCTTTTTAATAAGCTACTTGGAGTAGTTTATGAGAAACTTTTTGTGATTATTCCAACTATACTCTAATTAATATCCATTATTAATGAGTTGTGGTGTTTTGGTTGTTTTCTGGTTTTTTTTGTTCGGCCGGGGTTTTCCCATTTTTTTGTATTGTTACTCGGTTTTGCTTTCGTTAATAAAGTTGTTTGTTGTCGTTCAAAAAAATATTCATTATTATATATTAACTATTAATTATAAACAAATATTAATTATTAAAATTTATTATTAATTAATTAATAAAAATTATTTGAAAATTATAATATAACTTTTAATTATACGTTGATATAAAATTTAATTATTTAAAATTATTGATAATTATATCAATTTTTTAAAATTGATCAATATATTTTAGTTATCAATCATTATTACTTTTTCCATATTATATGTAAAGTTTTTTTTTTAAATCATAAGTTAATGTATATTTTTCTTTTAAAAATTTAGTTTAAAATTCAAAACTTATAATATATATAATAATAAATTTCAAATTTTTTACTTAACATATTAAATTATTTACTACCTTATTTGTATTAATTAATATATTATATTACTATCAATTATTTTAATTATATTATTAAATATTGTAATTGATTATTTTTGTTAGATGTTCTTATTGGTAATTTTACATCTTATAAGCTAGTTTTTGTCAAACGTGGCTTTTTCATTAGCTAGTTTATCAGTCACCAGCTAGCTTATCAGCTATCAGTTTGCTTATCAGTCACCAGCTAGCTTATCAGCTATCAACTTGCTTATCAACCATCAGCTAGTTTGTCAAACATATCCTTAAGGGGGTTCCCTCCATATGGGGAGTGTGATTCATTTTTTTATCATGTTATTGGTGCTCCAACTTATATTACATTATCGTGGAGTCCAAGTTATAATTAATTTCTTGATAAAAAATCACGGACTTCAAGTCATAGAAAATCGCGGACTCCAATCATATAAAATATCGTGGGCTAAAAAGAAATTTATCGCGGACTCCAATCATTATAAAGGAAATTTTTTAGTCCACGATCGAAGGGTTTTTCACGGGATTTTTAAGTATTTTAGTTAAATTGGAGAGAGATGTGGTATATCTGTAACTCAATTTTAAACTTAAGGTAAAATAATTAATTTCCCAAAAATTAACATTATTGGTGTTATCACATCTCGTGATTATCCAAGTCTCTCTCTCACCTCGTAATAATGATGAATAAATATGTGAAATTATATAAATATATAAAAATTCAGTATTATGATGTTCTGAAGGGTAAAATAAACAATCAAGCAAATTCTAAAGTTTATCAATTTACAAAAATAAACGATCTTATTGATTATACTTTTAGACTTCAGTATCAGTTCTTATCAATCAAAAATGAAATAAAATTTCTGACGTCAGCACCTTTTGAAAATCAAACACTTAAGTCTATCGTCGAATTACATGATAAGATCACATTTAACACATGAAGTTAGGTGAAAAATTAAGATAAAGATATACATGAATTGATTTTGTATCAACTTTTAGGGGAAATTTGGTTCGCAGATTCTGATGGAATTGGAATGTTGAATTCCGTTGACCAGATTCCATTACATCGTTTGTTTCATTCTTTTTAAGGAATTGGAATGTTGAATTTCAATAAATTCCACAAATGAAGGAATTCAACATTCCTTGGAAGGGGGGGGGGGGGGGGGGAGGTGGTATTTCATTGGAATGGAATGTCAAAAAAAAATTTGGAAAAAATTGCCCCTCATCCTAATATGCACCACCACCATCGGCCACCACCTCCGGCCACTGCCATCGGCCACCACCACCACCACCTCCGGCCACCGCCATCGGCCACCACCACCACCTCCGGCCACCACCGCCACTGGCAACCACCTCCACCACCGGCCACCACTACCGTTCAACATTATCAGCAGACACCAACTCTCTCTCTCCTCTCTCCCTCTCTCTCTCCTCTCTCCTCTCTCTCTCCTCTCTCTCAATCTATCCTCTCTCCCTCTCTCCTCTCCTCTCTCTCTCTCTCTCTCAATCTATCCTCTCTCTCCTCTCTCCTTCTCTATCCTCTCTCTCCTCTCTGACTCCTTATGTTTCATGGTTATGGTTGAATAATTTTAATTTTACAAAGTTATTATGTTTTTCAATTAAAATAAAATAAATAATCAGGAAATTAATTATTTTACCCCAAGTTCAAAATTGAGTTACAGATATATCCCATATCTCTCCAGTTTAACTAAAATACCCAAAAATCCTGTAAAAACCCTCGTTCATGGACTAATTTTCTTTTTTTAAATCATGATTGGAGTCCACGATAAAAAAAATCATTGATGTAAATCTATCATGATTGGAGTCTACAAAAAACCACGTGAAAAACCCCATAATTTTTTTCACGGTGCTCCAAGTTATAAAAATCAGTGATTTTAGCCCGTGAAAAACCCCATGATAGTAATTTTGGATTTAGGCATCGTTTAGCAAAAATAAGTTAGCTTATAAGCAAACTTATTTTCTGGATACATATTTGGATGAACATAAACTATCTTATAAGCTATCTTTTTTATAAGTTAGTTAGAGTAACTTATGAGGAATTTTTTGTGATTATTCCAATTATACTCTCATTAATATTCATTATTAATGAGTTGTGGTGTTTTGGTTGTTTTCTGGGGTTTTTTTGTTCGGCCGGGGTTTTCCCCTTTTTTGTATTGTTACTCGGTTTTGCTTTCGTTAATAAAGTTGTTTGTTGCCGTTCAAAAAAAATATCCATTATTATATATTAACTATTAATTATAAATAAATATTAATTATTAAAATTAATTATTAATTAATTAAAAAATATTAATTAATATTATTTGAATATTATAATATAAATTTTAATTATACGTTGATATAAAATTTAATTATTTAGAATTATTGATAATTATATCATTTTTTTTTAAATTGATCAATATATTTTAGTTATCAATCATTATTAGTTTTTCCATATTATATGTAACGGGTTTTTTAAAATCATAAGTTAATGTATATCTTTTTTTTTTAAATTTGGTTTAAAATTCAAAACATATAATATATTTAACAATATATTTCAAATTTTTTTACTTAACATATTATATTATTTACTACCTTATTTGTATTAATTAATATACTATATTACTTATAAATTTATTTTAATTATACTAGTGTTGGACACGTGCATTGCACGGGAGGATAAATTTTTTATTGGAATATTGAAGCGAGTTAAAATGAAACGTAATTTCTCTGTTAATCATTAATATAGATATAAATATAAAATCTACATTTAAAATAGATTATGCTAATATAAAATCTATTTTATAAAATCATTCACCAAAAAAACAAATAGTTATATTAATAAATGAGTATCCATTCCACAAATAGATACATTTAAAATAGATTATGCTAATATAAAATCTATTTTATAAAATTCTCCACCAAAAAAACAAATAGTTATATTAATAAATGAGTATCCATTCCATAAATAGATGATTATGTGAGATACTGTGCTTAGAAAAGTTGTACCAAAGCATTAAGAAATTATAAATTAAGTAATTGATTTTAATTAGTTGTAACTTGTGTTTAAAATGATGTAATTAAGAGTTTTTTATACCGTTTTTATAATAGAGTATAGATTATTAAATATTGTAATTGATTATTTTTGTTAGATGTTCTTTTTGGTAATTTTACATCTTATAAGCTAGCTTTTGTCAAACGTGACTTTTTCATCAGCTAACTTATCAGTCATCAGTTAGCTTATCAACTACCAGCTTGTTTATCAGCCATCAAGTAGTGATGGCCATCTCGACCTGACCCGACCCGACCCGACCCGTTAACCGAGCCCGACCCGACCCGATGTCAAACCGGTTTGAAGCCCGAAATCTTGGACCGGTTTGAGTTTTTGGGTGTTTTGGCGGCCCGGCTCGGCCCGAAACCGGTTCACGGTCTGGTTTTTGGCCTGGCCCGGCCCGATTTTCGATGTTTCAAAAAACTAGCCGTTTTCTAGCCGTTTGGGACCAATTTTGACCGTTTTTTTTTGTATTTTTTACCCCTCTAAACCCCTATAAATACTTGTGTTGGTTATGGATAGTGACACCAACTTACAAAACGCAAAAAACGCATACAATTCTTATTTATCGGCTCTCGCTATATTCGTTTCACGGAATTTTTGGGTATTTTGGTTAAATTGGAGAGAGATGTGGTATATGTGTAACTCAATTTTAAACTTAAGGTAAAATAATTAATTTTTGTAAAGCATCTCCAACACAATTTTCTAAACCAGCATGTTTGTTTGTTTTTTTAAAATAGAGAAATAAATCAAAAATTTCTATTAAAAAAAACAAGCATTCGATTTTTTCATAGTTGGAGACATGAAATCGATTAACCTTAATCGTTTCTTTCTCAATCGATCCTCACCTTTCTCAACCGATTAGCAAATTGATCTACGGTCTCAATTGATCCAATGTTTTTTTTATCTGAATATATCTTGATAGCATAATTTGGTTTAAATGAATATGCTAATTTTATAATTTAGAGGTAAATTTTATAATAATGATGAATAAATATGTGAAATTATATAAATATAAATAAATTCAATATTGTGATGTTCTGAAGGGTAAAATAAACAATCAAGCAAATTCTAACGTTTATCAGTTTACAAAAATAAACGATCTTATTGATTATACTTTTAGACTTCAGTATCAGTTCTTATCAATCAAAAATAAAATGACATTTCTGACGTAAGCAGCTTTTGAAAATCAAACACTTAAGTCTATCATCGAACTACATGATAAGATCACATTTAACACATGAAGTTGGGTGGAAAAATTAAGATAAAGATATATACATGAATTGATTTTGTATCAAATTTTAAAGATTTGCTTGAAACGTGCTACTTTCATCATTAAGGTTTTGTTTTTATTATATGAAATTAACGTAATATATTTTAAAGTGGGAAATTTTAGTTTCTATACTCAATGAGGCATCCAATATAAAAAATTATGTTGTATTGTTCAAATACGCACTAAATTAAGTTTATCTTTTTTATTTATAAAAATTCTGCTGAATATATATATATATATATATATGGGTAGTTTAATTTGCAACCCATGAAAATCTTACAACCCATGCAACCCACTTTTTAACCGTTGGATTAATGATCGACGGTTACAATACATGTGGGTCCAATATTTTCAATTAAAAAAATCAAAAAAATAAAAACAAAATAACCGTTTTTCATAAATCCAACGGTTAAGATGTGGGTTGCAAGGGTTGCAATCTTTTTAAGGGTTGCAAAATATCCTTCCACTATATATATATATGGGTTAAATCATGTGAAAACCAAAAAAATGTTGAGAACCGTGAGAATCGATCTAAGCCGTAATTTGGTTTTGATCATGTGGTTTAAATTAAAAGTTGTTTGATTTCTAGTTCATTTCAAAGTTGCATTGCTTTTAATGACCATAGATTAAAATTAATTAATGGTTTAGATTGGTTTTCACGGTTTTCAATCTTTTTTTGGTTTTCATTTGATTATCGTTCTATATATATATATATATATATATATATATATATATATATATATATATATATATATATATATATATATATACTCGGTTATTGAAAACCTATATACGTTTCTTACTTGAGTAGTTTTTCACGCTCCCTCTTTGTTTGTTTCCGTGCTCTTTCAACTCTCTTCCAAAACCTCACAAAAAGTCTCCAATAATCTAATGTGAAAAATGTTTAATTAACGGATTAATTAATTATAAGGAAACTAAAACTAAAACAGCAAAAAAGCAAAAAAGCAAAAAAGCAAAAGTGAGATGATATTATCAAAATTTCTTAGAAAATTCAAGTTGCATTTGTTCCTTTTAACGATTTATATAATCATGATGAAAACTCTTGAACTCACTAGGTGTTAGTCTAATCTTTTTATTTGTCGGCATGTACATCAGGTTCTTGTTGGGGATTGGTAATAACAACACTGTGAAGAGAAATGTAACAACCCAAACAGAAACCAAAAGATAACAAATAAATCTTAATAATAATCCATGCCAAAGCGGCCCCAAACGTATAATTAAATTTCAAGGTTTGCAAAAGTAACTTATACACAACTGAGATATTAATAAGAAAAATCTAAGATGCCAGTCTTCTATCTGATCTCGCTACATCTTCTTTTTCCCGTTTATCTGCCCTTCCTACATCACGCCTGCGTGAAAAGATTTTTAGTTTTTGAAAGAGTGAGGGTTAGACCATAGGTCTAGTGAGTCCCCTCTAACAGATAAGCAATAAAAATAACTTTCCAGCAAATTTAAATCAACAGATTTATAAACACATAAAGATAAAACACGCTACTGACCACACGATCTTCAAAGACGATGTGTCTAACTCGCACTGCCTTAATTTTGGGACACACCCCCAATGGCATAAACGGGCCACACTCCCCGACACGAGTAGGCGGGCCACACTCCCCGACTTAGGTCACATTCTCCACATATAATGTATGCATACATTTTAAACACCAACCATTTATAACACACTTAAATCATTTCATAATAAACATGCCATCGTAAATAAATCAAAGTTTAAAAATTAAACTTCACATGCTTTCGTTACCAAAAAGGTTTAGTTCAGAAAAAAAAACTCACCTGATGTCCTTTGCTCAAAGCTTTACGTCTAATTTTATAGAATCCGAACCAAACCTATAAAACAAGACATTGTTCGGTAAACTCTCGATACATCCTATTTTAACAAAGTTGATCTTAACCCCATAACCTCAACGACACTTAATCTCCACCGCACTTAGCCCACTAGAAAACCATCTTGAAACAAGATATTTGCAGTAAAAGGAAGTGGGCCAATCATCTAATTAATAAAGCCCCAAACACTAATTAAATCCTAGATTCCAAACTGGGCTTCAGCCCACAGAAGCACAAGGCTTCAGCCCACAAAAGCACAAGTCGGGGACCGGATTCAGGTGGTCGACCGGTGGGCTATGACCTGTGATCGGGGTCTAACCCCCCCCCCCCCCCAACGACCGGTGTGCATGAGACCGGGGTCTAATCCCCCGATGACCGGTGTCTCGACCGGTGACTAAGCAGAACCGTATTCGACCGATGCTTGAGAGTCGACTGGTGCCGAATGTCGATTGGTGTCCAATCCAAGGACCGGACTACCTCATCGACCGGTGTCCCCGCCGAACGAACAACACCAACGAAGGATCGATTTCACAAATTCAACAGGATCACTTTGATTCCAGAAGTTAATAACTATTCAACCACTTACTCAATATTCAGATGCAAGAACCCAATTTCAACGAAATTCCAATAATCACAAATATACCCAACATCGACTCTTAAAAATCTCAAACCCAGAAAACTCAATCTTCAGGGAATTAACAATAGATACAAATCCCACTAAAAGATTTGGAAAACAAATGGCTAAACTCTTACTAATAAGAAGAATGGGATTAGAATTTACCTTTTGAAATTGAAGAACACCAAACCTCAGCTTCTTTGCTCCCTTTTGATTGAATCGCCTTCAAACTTTCTCTCCCTATCCCAAAACTTGCCAGCCGCCAACAATAACACTAATTCCTAGGGTTTAATCCCTCATTTCCCATTTTTCATTCTAGATCACTCTATTAAGGCTTTTCCATTTTCTCACCCTAACTTTAATTCCTTTACTTTTAACCCGGTTATTACAAGAAAATGCGAGTTATATGGACGGGAAGAGCATAGTTATTCGATGAAGCCTTCCGCACTTTGGGAATAGCAACTGGTATTGGGTTTAGTAATACCCAACCTATTTATTTGATATTTGTATAAGACTTAAAGTTAGTAATTGTAGGTTAAATATAGGATTTTTTTTTTGGAAAAATAAATATAGGATTTATCTTGAGGTATTTCCAGGTATCAATTTGTAGAGACCGATTTTATCATTTATTTGATGTAATAATGAAATTTTAAATTAGTTGGTTTTTTGTGCTACATCAGGAGTTTGGAAGTATTGTGAAGGAGATTTCCGTAATTAAAACATGTCATTTTGATCGTTTATGTAAAAATTTAAAAGTACAATAATTAATAGTAATAATGATAATGATGATAATAATAATAATAATAATAATAATAATAATAATAATAATAATAATGTGATTTGATGCCCACGGCAATAATGGTACTACAATTAATGTCAATTGGTACATTCATCACCTAGAAACAACATTTTAAACATGGGTGCAAAAAGTGTAAGTGACAGGATTAACATCGAGTGAGACGGGTGAAAAACCAATTTCCAAAACATTTAAAGAATTTTAATAATTTACAAGTCATATACCCGTGTATGATGTGGCGCGAAAATTCGTGAAATCGAAGGAACAATTGACAAAGGTATGTATCGCTCGCGAAACATCTCGAAATCAAAATGACAACAACGTTTTATTTTAAGTTTGTATTCTTCGTCCTTATCGATACTTTAGTCTATGAAAACATGGTGTTTGAGTCGTTTGGTACACTTATATGTGAATCATGCATTGACTCTAAAGTAATTTGTTATGTATTTTCAATTATATTTCATTTTTGTTTTATTTTTGTCCATATTGATTTTAGTTGTATAACTTTATAATTTATCTGATTATAAATTTTTAATTAATTCAATAAAAAAAACCTAATATAGATATGTATAGATTTGTATACCTCGGTTTTTTTCTACAATAACCGTTATAAATATTTATCGGTATGCTATCTTATATACATATATATATATATATATATATATATATATATATATATATATATACATACATACATATGTAGGGTCAGGTTCAGGGGAAAACACTAAATAAATAGAAAACAGAAAAACCATGAAAAAATGGATGAAAAGGTATATCAATATGGATGTCAAATTAACGAGAAAAATATGATTGTTTTTTTAGTGTAATTTATTTCGCTCGAATTTTGTTTATTTTTTCTTTTTTTCGGATAAAAAAAATTGGGGGCTAGAGTTTTTTAATTCAAAAGATATTATTGTAACTGCCCTTTTAAATATTTTAGTTGGCCTATGATTATGTGTTTTAATATGCTAAAAATGAAAAAAAATAAAGCGTATGGATAGAAAACAAATTAATTCGTAGATATTCATGATATTTAATAGTACGGTTAAATTAAAAAATATTCAATATTGGGCTCGTTTTAAAAGTATTGACGAGACGATTATAATGATATAACTTGTAAAAAAAGAAACATATCTTTTCATTGCATTTTCTTTCATATACGATTATTTGTGTTAACATGATAAAAGTGTAAAATGAAAAACCAAGGGATATAAAGTAAATAAAATAATTAATTATAAGAATGCTAAATGTAACTTTGAAGAAAAGTGGAGCTAAAATTTTGGTTTTCAGAACTTTCCAAAAAACTAATTAACCGTATTAGAATTTTAATAATATAGTAGAGATAGAGATAAAACCCAAAAAAAATCAATAATTAGGTTATATTAAAATTATTGACGAAAAAATTATAATGATATAATTTATAATAAGAATGAATGTATTTTTAATTTATTTCAGTTGATCTACGATTATGTATTTTTAATATGCTAACGGTGAAAAAAAACGTATGGATAGAAAACAAATTAATTCGTAGATATTCGTGATATTTAATAGTACAGTTAAATTAAAAAATATTCAATATTTGTCTCGTTTTGAAAGTATGACGAGACAATTATAATGGTATGATTTGTAAAAAAAAAGAAACGTATTTTTTCATTGCATTTTGTTCATATACGATTATTTGTGTTTACATTATAAAGGTGTAAAATGAAAAATGAAAAAAAAAGTATATAAAGTAATTAAATAACTAATTGTAAGGGTGTTAAATGTAATAGTGAGTGAAAATAACCGTTTTACAATTTTAATATAATAGTATAGATATATAAAGTATATATATAATGTTACACATAAAAATATTCAATAATTAGTTTATATTAAAATTATTGACAAAAAAATTATAATAATATAATTTATAATAATAATAAAACATATTTTTAATATATTTTAATTGATCTACGATTATGTATTTTTAATATGTTAACGTTAAAAAAAATAAAACGTATAGATAGAAAACAAATTAATTCGTAGATGTTTATTATATTTTATAGTACGGTTAAATTAAAATAATATTCAATATTGGACTCGTTTTGAAGGTATTGACGAAACGATTATAATGATATAATTTGTAAAAAAAAAGGAACGTATTTTTTCATTGCATTTTTGTTCATATATGATTATTTTTGTTAACATGATATAAGAGTGTAAAATGAAAAATGAAAAAACAAGGGATATAAAATAAATTAAATAATTGATTGTAAGAGTGGTAAATATAATATTGAATATTAATGTTTTTGCAAAAACCGTTTTCCAAAAACCGCCTAACTATATTAGAATTTTAACTTTTGATGATTGATTCCTAACCTTTAAACAAATTATTTACTCTGATGATTGATTTCTAACTTTTCAATTTTATAACACTCAAGAATCCTAAAATTAATAACATCAGTTAACCATTATAAAGAACTAATTAGTCTTTGGGAAAACTTTAAGGATCAAAAATGTAATTCGCTCTAAACATTATTGTAATTCACGCTTCCTTTAATTCTTTTAGTTAAAAAAATATTTATAAGTTAAAATGTTATGAGAAATTATTAAATGAAAATATTAAATAATTGTGAATAAAGTATAACAATTAAATTGATATGATGATAAAGATATCATTAAAGATATGATAACTTGAAATATTTAATATGGTTTTTGGAATAAGAATAAAAAATAAAAAATAAAAAGTTAATATATCGTAATTTTCTATATTTTTGGACAACATATGTTTTCTTCATAGTGATTACCTATTATTCTTGTAGGATTTGACAACAGTTTTTTTTTAATTGTTTGAATATTCGGTGTTTTTTAATCTTAATTTATAATTTATATTTTTAGTTTGTTATTAGTCTAATTATTTGTAGCTTGACTATATATTAATAATCTCACGTTAAT
This sequence comes from Arctium lappa, assembly GCA_023525745.1. Taxonomy (NCBI): domain Eukaryota; kingdom Viridiplantae; phylum Streptophyta; class Magnoliopsida; order Asterales; family Asteraceae; genus Arctium; species Arctium lappa. The sequence continues at coordinate 115,724,056 of CM042049.1, forward strand.
TGTACTTAATTTTCAATATGTTGTTTGCATATTTTAATGCCCAACCCTAAAGATAAGTGAATTTTTATTTTCTTTGTTTTTCTAAACTTGAGATTTTTATAACGTAAAAGTCATTTTGCCAATTTAATAGCTTTTAAATAAATCGAAGATTTTATTTAATATACTTTAATTTAAGAAATATGATTTCTGATTGGATATGTAAAATATTTTTTAATAATCATTTTTAAAAAAGGCTTGCATCACATTAAATTTCAAAGCGAACTATACTTTTGGTTCCTATAATTTACCTAAAGACTGATTAGTCTGTCATAACGGTTGCTAAGCGGCGGTGTTAACTTTAGGGACTTTGAGTGTTATGAGATTGTAAAATTAGGGACCATTGTAACAACCCAAACTCACAAGAATAGAACATAACTACAAAAATATGAATTCTTGCCAAAACGGCTCCAAAGGTAACAATTTAAATATTCAAGGTTTGCGGAAAACAACCTACTATACAATTGAGAATTAAAGAGAGAAACAACTAAGGCAAGCAACTAGGTAGCATCCTTCACGATCGAGTCCTCAACTTAAAGCTTTTCCTTTCCCTTACCAGATCCGCCTACTTCACGCGTCTCTGAAAAGGTTTAGTTTTGAAAGAGCGAGGGTTAGACCGAAAGGTCTAGTGAATTCCCTTTAATAATGGTTCCTTGCCAAAACATCATGTAAAAGATTTATAACCATATAAACCAATTCAGTTTTAGAAAAACATTATACTCACAAACTACGTTTCTGGCACGCAAATGTGACAACGTGTCTGGCTCATACTGCCTTATTCTGGGACTCCCCCAATGGCATATACGGGACACCCCCCCCCCCCCCCCGGTATGAGCACAGTCGGGACACACACCCCGACTTAGGCCATAACTCGCCAATAACAATGTATGCATACATTTTACACAGAAAAACACCATAAAGCATAACTCACGTTTAATAAAAGAGAAATATCCCAATGATTCTACTCTTACCAACAATTCCATTTACGAGGTTCGATTTCTAAATCCTTCAAGAATCAAAGAGAAATAGCCCATATTCTTAGAATACCGCATAAGCAAACATTCTTCTCTTAATCCACCCACAACCCAACATTCCCCATTAAAATCAACAATAGAATAAGGAATAGAGTTTACCTTGATGAACAAGAGACACAATATTTCTTCAATGCTAAACCTCTTCCTCAATTGCACCCAAACTTGATTTCACCCTCCAAAATCTCTTTGGTTTCTAGTCGCCTCCAATCAACCAAATGAATTAGAGAGTTAGGTATTAGGGTTAAAACCCTTTTTCTTATATTTACAAACTAGACCCCCACATAGAGGCTTTTGAGCAAATGCTCTCCTAAACTTTCAACTTTATTATTTTGATCACGGATATTACAATATCTCCCTCTCAAAAGAATTTCGCCCCCGGAATTCCACCGTTGAACAAACTCGCGTATTGGGACCTCATATCCGCTTCCACCTCCCACGTTGTCTCTTGCCATTTTTGATATCGCCATTGCACTTTCACAAGGCGAATCTCATCCACACGAATATCATCCAACGATACAACCACATCAGACTCCACTAAACACTTCTTCGGGTTTGACACATGAAAAGTTGAATGGATTCCTCACAAATCCTCAAATACGTCTAGCTTGTAAGCTACTTCTCCAACTTAATGATAGAAAAGGGTCTAACAAACCTGGGCCTTAATTTCCCTTTCTTCCCGAAACGGATCACCCCCTTCCAAGGCGAAACTTTTAGTATTACCTTGTCTCCCACATTGGAACTCGATTGATTTCCTCTTCTTGTTCGCGTACATCTTCTGATAGTCTTGCGGTGTTTTCAACCTTTCCCTTATCTGATTTACCTTATCGCCAGTTACCTGCATATTTTCCGGACCCGCCAATTGCCTTTCACCCACTTCGTTCCAACACAAAGGTGTTCTACATTTGCGTCCGTAAAGAGCTTCAAACGATGTCGCCTGAATGCTGGCATGGTAACTGTCATTGTAGGAGGATTCTATCAACGGTAACAGAGTTAACGGAGACATTAGTTAGAAGGACCATGTCCAAAACAAATTGAATATCACAAGGACCAAATTCACAATAAACATACTATAAGAACTCTAGACACAAATAATATCAGAATACTGGGACCATATCAACAATTCACCCTTTCGAATATCATAACCAATAAATTTGTTCAATTATAGCATCTCCAACAGCTTTGCTATAATTTCTCTAAAATAGAGAAACAAAAGTGGAAAACCATGATCGATTCTCTAATTTCGCCGTTTGTTCAAAAATAATTCCTTCAAGCCATCAATTGTTTATATTTACTAATTCAATTTATAAAATAGAAAGAAAAAAAAACAGATTCGAAAATAGAAAGTCTTTGACGGGTTCGCTTCATGAAAATAAATTTTCCGTACAAAGGATTAATATGTATCGATCTAAAACCCCCTCATATATTAATTTATCAGTCAAAAAATAATTCCAATTTATACATTAAAGTAATAATTAATTATATTTCCTCACTTTATCAACCATATTATATATTGGAAATTTGTAGGTACATGAATATGATACATATTCAAGGTCTACATGCAAACTAGCTTACTTATATCTACTTTTTTGGATGATATAATAATAAATTATTGAAAAGCACGTTGTCGATGGCTTCCGTGTAAAGAATGAAACATGAAACTGCAAAACCGATTATAAATACCACCAACCAACCCATTCAATCTTTTACCATAATATCCCACCACACACACCTAGCACTCTTATCATTAATTAATTACTCCATTTTCTTATGGCTTCAACTTACATTTCCAATCCCACGACTCATGTTTTTGCTTGCCCTTCTCATAAATCATGTAGAAAATTAACAAGATCAAATGGGTCTCAAAACCAATTATATTCTACAAAACCAAGTGCCATAATTACCATGGCTCATGTAACAAATAAGCCACCTATTGTTAGACGATCAGCAAACTATCCCCCTTCACAATGGTCCTATGATTATATCCAGTCGCTCATCACCACCAACTATGTTGTACGTTAACTTAATTATTCTTTCCCTCACCTCATCATGCATCATCATCAATGCATATATATTTAAATAAAATAAAATATATTACTATATATTTAAATGCAAATTGTTTGTGTACGTCCGTCCATACAGGGTGAAAAATACAAGACGGCATCACAAGGTTTGAAAGAAACCGTGAGGACGATGATTTCTAATGAAACTACGCCGTTGAGTACACTCGAATTAGTTGATGATTTGCAGAGGCTTGGAATATCTTATCATTTCCAAGATGAAATAAATGGTGTGTTGAAGATGATATACAGTTGCTACTATGAAACTCATGAGAAATGGAACAGACTGGATTTCAACCTTAAATCTCTTGGCTTTAGACTCTTAAGACAACATGGTTATCATATCCCTCAAGGTACGTACCTGTTATTTCTAACTAATTAATTAATTGTTGCATCCTTTAATTACTTCTTGTATTTCATAATTAATTAATTAAACTTCTGGTATATATAAACATTCACAATATATAACGTACGCAAGACTTATATATGATTTTGTTGGTTGTTTTTTATATTGTGAAGAAATATTTGAGGACATCAAGGATGAGATGGGCAACATCAAGGCCCATATAGGTGAGGACATTGTAGGAATGCTTAACTTGTATGAGGCTTCGTTTCTTGCTACCCCGGATGAAAATATACTGGACGAAGCCAGGGAATTTACATGCAAATGTCTCAAAGAGAAGTTAGAGAAGAAGAGCATTAATGTTGATGAAAGTAGGTCGATGTTAGTAAGTCGTGCCTTGGAGCTTCCATTGCATTGGACGATACAAAGGTTTGAGGCAATATGGTTTATAGAAACATACAGGAGGAGAAGCGACATGAAACCGTCGTTGTTAGAGCTTGCTGAATTAGATTTCAACATTGTGCAAGGAATACACCAAGAAGATCTAAAGTACTCATCAAGGTATCTTCATGTATTTAATTAATTTGTATTTTGACTATTTTCCATTAGAATTCCTTATCATGTACGTACAACTATATATATAATTGTCTGTCTGAATATATAGCAAGTGAGATACTGAAAAAAGTTGTGAAATTGACATGTACACCTGGTGTATATATATAATTATATATAGGTGGTGGAATGGACTAGGTTGGGACAAGAAGCTGAGGTTTGCTCGAGACAGGTTGGTGGAGAGTTTTATGTGGTCTGTTGGTTCATGTTACGAACCACCATATGGTGTTGTAAGGAGAAACATCACAAAGCTTATTTCCCTAGTTAACGTCATAGACGATGTTTACGATGTGTACGGTACTTTGGATGAACTTGAACAATTCACCCACCTTGTGAAAAGGTAATATATATTTTGTGCTAGTTTTGCATATACTAATTATTAGTACTATCTTTTATTTTCAAGACTATTATATATATATATATATATATATATATATATATATATAATTCCCTTATTTTTATTTGGATGGCTTATAACATTATATACAGATGGGACATCAATGGCATTGAAGAACTTCCAGTTTACATGAAGATATGCTTCCTTGGATTCTACAATACCATCAATGAGATGGCATACAACGCCTTGAAAAACCAAGAATCCCTTGCTATGCCTTATGTGAAAAAAGCCGTATGTACACTCATCTATCTATCTTATATAATTTCTTCATTTAAAATTTTCCATTTCATATGGGTTAATTAATTCTTGACCATATATATATATGATCAATTAAGATTTCCATAACATATAGTACCAGGATTAATCAAAGATCGAACTTCTACGTGCAGTGGGCAGATTACTGTGATGCAAACCTGGTGGAGGCACGGTGGTTCAACAGCGGATACACCCCAACACTTGAAGAGTACTTGAACAACTCGTGTATTACTATTTCAGTTCCTGTAATAATTTCAAATGCTTATTTCTTCACTTCAACTGATGATATTGCTGACGAGGCCTTGCACAACGTAGTTCACTTGTCGGCTATGATTCTACGTCTCACTGATGACCTGGGAACATCATCGGTAATTAATTAAACAAAATCTTAATTTCTTCATGCACGCATGCATGAGAGCTAGTAGCTGCCTAAGAGCAAATAATTTAACATAATTTTACTTTGTTAAATTTGATTAGGCGGAGCTTAAAAGAGGTGATGTTCCTAAGTCAGTGGAATGCTACATGCATGAAACGGGTGCTTCTGAAGAGAAAGCCAGGGCACATATAAAGAAGTTAATCATGGAGACATGGAAAAAGTTAAATGAAGAAAGAATGGCACTTAATTCTCCCTCCTCTCGCATATTTGCCGAATGCGCAACAAACCTTGGTAGGATGGGGCACTTTACGTACCAGCGTGGGGATATATTTGGTTCGCCAGATGATTTGTATACATCTCATGAAATTTCCTTACTTTTTACACCTAAATAATATCCTAGCTAGAGGATATATCATATCGTCAACTATGTATCCTTTGGTTTCTATCAATCTGGTTCTATGAGTACAACAATGTCCTAAGTTCACTATATACTAGGCATATACTCGCGCGATGCAGCGGAATGTAAGTAAAAAATGAACAATTAATGTTATTTCCTTATATACATTTCATCAATAATCAACCATGACCTAAAAATCACAACTTATGAAACCTAAAGGCATAAAGATATTCAATAATTAGTTTATATTACAATTATTGACGAAAAAAATTATAATGATATTATTTATAATAAGAATGAAACGTATTTTACGATTATGTATTTTTAACTTTGCTAACGGTGGAAAAAAAAAATAAAACGTATGGACAGAAAAACAAATTATTTCGTAGATATTCATGATATTTAATAGTACGGTTAAATTAAAAAATATTCAATATTTGGCTCGTTTTGAAGATATTGAGGAGACGCTTATAATGATATAATTTGTAGAAAAATGAACGTATTTTTTCATTGCATTTTTGTTAATATATAATTATTTGTGTTAATATGTGTAAAATGAAAAAAATAAGGGATATAAAGTAAATTAAATAAGTAATTATAAGGGTGATAAATGTAACAATGTAAGAGTGATAAATGTAATTGTACAAAAGTTTGTACAATAACCGTTTTAGTAGTATAGATAATTCGTATATATTCTGATATTTAATAGTATGGTTAAATTAAAAAATATTCAATATTAGGCTCGTTTTGAAGGCATTGACGAGACGATTATAATGGTATAATTTGTAAAAAAAATGAACGTATTTTTTCATTGCATTTTTGTTCATATACGATTATTTGTGTTAATATGATAACGGTGTAAAATGTAAAATTAAAAAGTAAGGGATACAAAATAAATTAAATAAGTAATTGTAAGGGTGATAAATGTAACATTATAAGGGTAGTAAATGTTATTGTATAAAAGATTAAGGATGGTAAATGTAATTGTACAATAGTTTGTACAATAACCGTAATAGACTTTTCATTATATAGTATAGATAATATACAAGTCCTACTATTTTAATGCATGTATACATGCTTTTCATGTTTCCTTATAGCAATAATCCTCAAATGTAATAACAAATATACATACATAAGTACATAGATACTTCTTCATACTATCTCTCTTTACTCCTTCCATGAGATAATGGAATACGTAAGCTTTAAGCTTTAGTGACCAGTATGGTTTCATAAATAAACAATTTTCATAATATTTGTCAATGTATGAATGATAATTCACTAAAACTCTTATCATGCATAAAAAAAATACTCTTTTGATATCTCACTTGCGACGTGTAAGTATGTCATATTTGTCTTGAGGTTTGCTAACTCTGGGGTCCATAAAGGCTTCCTCATAAGGTTCGTTTGCAAGGCGTCCCTTCATGTAATATTTATGGTCACGAGTGGCGGATCTAGGAATTTTGATGACTGGGGTCGAACTTAAATTAGCATCGCTAACGTATTGATACTTCAAATATTTTTCTTTTCAGATGGATTCAAAAATAGATCATTCAAATCAATCTATAGGCACGAAGGAGTAGAGCTAGATTGAGGAGGAATGCCATACCTATTTGGTTCAGATGTTAATACTTTAATTTATAAAAATCTTTCCATATTACTCAAAGATTACAACTTTTTTTTAATCAAATAACAGTTAGACACCAAACCCTAATTAACTTAAAACAAATACTCAGATTGGAAAGTTGTTTGTGCATAATAATCTGTCTGTATAGTTTGGAAAAAAATTTGATTAAGATGGGTTTTTCATAGATGAAAAGACGTGTTTTTTAATTGGTAGGGACATGTTTCGGAAAAAAAAAAACATGTCTTTCTGTATAAAGTCCCTCCTAGAAACAAACTGAATAAACCACTTTCTATATTATTAAGTCACTACCTGTAACACTCGTAATTTTCAGTAAGTAAATGTCATCCGGACGTTTTTGCATCTTTTAAATGGTGGGTTTCATATTTTGGATTGTTTCGGGTTCGAGTTTTGGGTTAGGATCGATCTGGTTCGGGTATATAGTTATATGCAATATATATATATATATATATATATATAGAGAGAGAGAGAGAGGGGGGGGTAAATACCCAGGGAGAACCCTGAAAAAATAAAGAACCGAAGAACCAAGAAAAAACGGGTGAAAAATATATCAAAATGAATGTCAAATTAAAGATAATAAAATGATCATTTTCTTGGTGTAAATTGTTTCACTCCACTTGTTATTGTTTTCGTTGATGTTCGGTTTTTTTAATTAGGGGGAAATATTTGTATTTGTTGAAAAAAGGTGGTTATAACCACCTTTTCAATCCTATCTGTCCTGAGATTTTTAATTTTTTTTTCTTGATATAGAGAAAAGCCTTAGGCCCCTCTTGACTCTTAAGTTTTAAAAGAAAAATGATATATAAGAAAACTTGTTTCTTCAAAGCCCAAACTATTATCTGTTTATCGATTGGATAATGGGCCCACTTAATCTTTTATCCATAACTCCATTACCAATTTAATTTGATGGTAATTTTTTATCTATGTTTATATTTACCGCCTTCAACTTCACTGTGATGTGTTTTTGTTTTGATAATTGGATCTGTATCACTATATGAGTATATGGTTTTAGACTTTATTATTTTATGTTTCAAAATGTCAATGAAATTGTTGCAACCAAGGGGCCGTTTATCAAACGTTTACTCGGGTAAGCGCTTACCAAGTCACATTACCTTACCGGATGAATACGGTAATGACCAAAATCTTACCCGGTAAGAGCGAGTCAAGGACCAAGAGTCTTACCCAGTAAGTGATAGCGATGACTCTTACCACGGTTAGCACTTACCAGGTAAATTGTTGCATACATACGATGCCGTTTTAGCGGACTAAAATCTTATCGGGTAAGTAAATAATAGTGTTGAATTTTATCGATAAGTACTTACCGGCAAAGTGTTTAGTAAAAGGCCCTAATTTTAGTTAATTTTTAGTATTTAATCAAAAGAAAAAAAATGGGTGATTCATGAAAAAAAATGACGTTGATAGTTGTAAGCAAAGTCGTGTTGAAAAAAGATGTTTTCACTAAGGCTAATAATAAGGTTATCATAGATAATTAATATTTATTTATATTTTAATTGGTGCTTCCCCTTATGTAAATTTCTGGCTCCGCCCCAGACTATATATATATAGTAGTTTAATTTGCAAACCACTTTAATTTTGAAAACCATGGAAACCGTCGATTTCATTGGTTAAGTTAATGACATTGTTTCAAAGATTTTAAAGTTTGGTAAACTGTTTTATATAATTTTTTTCTTGATGAAATTGTTTCATATATTTGTATTTTTTATGTAAAAAAAGATAAAGTTTCATCAGAATGAGAAAAATGCATGATATAATTTCATCAGAATGAAAAAATAGATAAAACAATTTCATTTTTATATAAAAAAACACAAAGATATGAAACAATTTCATCAACAAAAAAATTATGACACAATATTATCAAATTAAACAATTTCATTAACTTTAACTAATGAAATCGATGGTTTCCACGGTTTGCAAAATTATAGTGGTTTTCATTTGATTTCTACGCTATATATATATAGGGTCAGGTTCACGTGAGACCAAGTTGTTTCCGTGAGACCGTTTGAGACCAAACCTTAAAACATAAAATTTCACACCGAAACACTGTGAAGGTAAAAAACATTCGAACCTTCATAATGTAATCACACTATGAAGGTAAAAAAACCTAAACCAAATTTAAAAAAAAATCAAACATTCACAGATAAAAGACTGTGAAAGTATATCCAAACCTTCACAGTGAAGACGATGTGAAGGTAAAAAAAATGAACATTCACAGCGAAAAACACCGTGAACGTAACATTTACGGTGTTTTCCCTATGAAAAGTTCGATTTTTTTTACATTCACAGTTTTTTGTAGGGATGGCAAAAAAAACCGAACCCGACGGTGAAAACCGAAAACCGAACATTTCGGGTCGGGTTCGGGGATCTCTTATCGGGGATGGGTCGGGGATCGGGGATACTATCGGGGATGTTAACGGGGACGAGGACGGGGACGGTACTCACCGCCCCGGCCCGGCCCGAAATATAATACATGTGTATATAATAATTATATATATTATATAAAAGATTTAAAACCCATAGCCTATTACTATTAGCCTCATTCCATTTTTCAGCCCAACCCAAATCTGGAATCCCTAATTAATCCTCATACGGTCATACCTGGTCGCCTCCCAATCTCCCAATCTCATATTCTCAATCGATATATTGAACTCCAATCTCCAGTCGGCGGCGAGTCCCCATCGACGTTCAACTCTCCCTATCGACACCGCGACAGACTCCAATAGTCCAACTCCCTCAGTCGTCAGTCCCTCTCGACCTTTCGAAGTTCGAACTCCAGACTCCAACTCCAGACAACTCCGGCGACGCGGCGACAGACTCCATCACTTCAACGGAAAAACTAACATTATTTATGTGACTATTTTTGTAATTTACTCCGCAAGTTAAAATCTGACGACGGCAGATTGGGTTAACGGACGGAGAGCGACTTCTTCTCGCTGGGACAACCGCCACGCCACCACCACCACCACCTCCAACCCTCTCGATTTCTCTCGTTCTCAGTCACAGACGCACTCATACAGTAAGTTTCGTTTCTCAAGTCATGTTCTTTACTTACATCTCGAGCTCGCCATTGATTGTTCTCGATCTCTATCTTTTTCTCCCTCCGTTTCCTTCTCTTGCAAAGATTGATTGATGCTATTTAATTCAGGATGTTTGATAACTCATTATAATTTCAATGCCAATTGGAAGATTCCTTGTCTTAATTGTTAATATCTTCATGTAGAAATCTAGGGTTTCTAATTGGTTCTGATTTTTAAAGTCTGTTAGTTACCACATTATGTTTATCAATTTGCTTTTCTGTTTGGTGCTTTTATATATAAAAGCCATACTTAAACTCTGTTTATGGATTATGAGCAATATCACAACATGTTCACTTTTGAAAAACTAATCCAAGTAAACATTTTCTTACAACCATGTGTTATCTTCAAACTTTGCAGTTTTCATGGAAATTGACTTTAACCTACTTAAACACTTTCTCTGGAAATTGACTTCACCACAATTTACATGAAGGAAATTAATTTGGAAGAAAGTAAATGGAGGTTGCCTCCATATATATCTACTTAGAATTGCTAACCCACACCCTTATACATCATACATTTTATTTTGTAGGAAAGTAAGGAAAGCGAAGTGATTGGTTGACGAGTTTGGCCGTTTGGGGAGTTTCGAGTTGGTAATTTGGTTTGTTTGTCTTGTGAATCATGATGGTAGTCGGATTATGTCTCGTAATTGGGTGGTTGATGTTTTAGACAATTTTAATCGGCTTTTATTTGATTATGTTTGGTTATGTTCATATGGTCAAATGAACTATTTTGAGTTTTGACCATGTTTTTGTGAATTGGTATTTGATCCTAGTTAATTATGTATGAATGTATGCTTTATTCCTACTTAGTTGTTGCTTTAATATTATGTTTTAGAAATATGAATTTTTCGGTTTCGGGTTTCGGGTATTACCAACGGGTAACGGTGATTTTTTAGCCTTAACGGGTTCCCCAATGAGGATCGGGGAAACCGCGGGGACCCGATGGGGATCCCCGATAAGATCCCCGACGGGGATCGGGACGGTTTCGGGGACCGTTTTGCTTATCGGTTTCGGGGATGGAGATACCAATCCCCGGCCCGAACCCGACCCGTTGTCATTCCTAGTTTTTTGGTATGAAGTTTCATACTTTAAAGCTTGGTCTCACGGAAACAGTTTGGTCTCACGCGAACTTAAGTCTAGATAGATAGATAGATAGATAGATAGATAGATAGATGCCACATTTACCCAGTAAAAGGTTAAAACCTCATACAACCCTTATCTAAATAATTCATTTAGCCCATTGCATTTAGTTCTCATTAATTCTCTAAATGAATTTAACTGATTTTATCGAATTTCTGTAGCAAATATCGATTCACATAATGGTTCATGCGATGTATCGTATAAAAGTGGTACTTTCATTAAATATTATGCATTCCATGTTAGTGTATGTGTATGCATTTAACGAAATACTTGCATGATGCAATTCAGTAATCAATCCAGTGTCCACATAATGAATGAGCTAAATGAATGGTTTAGATGAGGGTTGCATCAGGTTGTAATATTTTATTGAGTTGCAAAATAAACAATATAATATATATATATATATATATATATTCAATAGATTTTAAAGATGAATTCAATCGATTGAGTAGATTGATGAAATCTATAATATGTTTAGAAATTCAAAAAAAGATACAGACTAATAAGATTTAGAGTAAACTACGATTTTCGTCCCTATGATTTGATATTTATAACGATTTTCGTGTCTGGTCTTTCAAAGCAGTTTTTTTAGTCCTTATTGTTTTCTTTTTGCTTCCATTTTCATCTCTCCATCCAATTTTATTAAAATTAAGTGTTAATTCATATAAAAATTGAATAAACAAATTACATATTTGGTTTTTGTAATATATAAGTTTTTACATTTTTATCTTAGTTTACATTTCTTTTACTTCTTCTTTATTTATTGTATTTCATCAAGACATTTATTTTTCTATTAATTATATTGTATATTTTCATAATTATTATAACTTTAATTATAAAAATAATCAAATAACTTTATTAAAAATACTGATAAATACATGATATTTTATTTTCAAAGGTTTAAGTTTAAATCTTCTAAAATTAATATTTTTTATCTATTGATTTATTAAAGATTTTTATTTGTTTTAAATTACCATTGGAAAATTTTTAATAAAATTCGAGAAAAAAATAGTCTTATTTTATAACAACCGGTTGTTTATTGTTAAATTCATTTTACTCCCACTGTTCCATATTTTCATTTAAACTTTATTTTTATTAATTAATCAAATTTGTTTAATATTTAAAATAAACACACACACACACACACACATATATATATATAGGGGGTATCTTTTGCAAACCAGTCAGATTGTGCAAACTTTATGAACCAATCTTAGCCGTTCATCATGTCTAATGAATATATGATTTTATTATTTAAAATCATGATTATAATGAATAAACTTAACATTTTCCATATATATCATAATCATTATTAATAAATATATCTATTGTTTCCTAAAATAGTGGTTTGCATAGTTTGTACAAATTGCTTGGTTTGCAAAAGAAACGCACCCTATATATATATATATATATCAAGGTTATAAATAACATGAGATATAAGACTTGTGTTTGACATCACGTTAATTTTGTGTCACGTAATGACCCATTGCATTATTTTTGTAATACCATATTGAAATCTTCTTATCATTTTATTGTCTTATTTTTTTGTTTTTAATATATAGCTTAATTTAAAATGGTGTGTGTGTGTTTATGTTTTATTTAAATAGAGTGAATTACATAAATGGTCCCTCGTGAATGTCTGAATTTCACTTTTCGTCCCTCCAGTTCCGAAAGTACATTGGTAGTCCCTAAAAGTGAGTTTTGGAGCCCAAATTCGTCCGTAGCGCTAACGTCGTCCACTAAGTTGTCGTTAGAGGTCACATGTGCCCCTCACGTGAGGGGCATTTTGGTCTTTTCATGCTATTTTAATCATTTTTAGAAGAAAAAAAATATTTATATTAATATTTATCATAAAAATAAATTAAAAAATAAATTGATGCCTTCTTCCCCAAACCCCTTAACCCATCAACCATCTGATTTCCATAAAATCCTTCACCATGGATGCCTTCTTCCCCAAGATCATCTTCAAAACCCATCTTACATCAAATCGCACCTTCAACCATTCACCACCATCGACCTCCTCTCCATCCTTCACGTCGATGACCACCTTTACAACTACCATCGAGAACCACCTTCACACCAACAACTTGCTATCTTTCTCTCCCCCCCCCCCCCCTCTCTTCTTCAAAAGCAACTATCCATTTTCGAGACCCTAAACCGACGCTACCATGGAGACCCCAAACGCCAACCACCACTCCACCGACGCTGTTATCCCCCATCCATAGAAGACGAAATCCAAATCTGTTCAAATCGAGACAAGCAAAATCGAGTAGACCAAATCTTGTGCCTTCAAAATCGAGGACCAAATCCAGATCTGTGAACACCCACGAGATGAAGACTAAATCCAGATTGGGTGTTCGAATTTGTGGGTTTTTTTCTGGATTCGATTTGAAGATGGGTAGAGGAATGTATGAATTTCCGTTGAATATTTATGGTTTTTTTTTATGGATTTGTGGGTTTTTTTCTTTGGATTTTCATTGAATTTTATGGATTTGTGGGTTCTTTTCCCTGGATTTCGATTTGAAGTTGGAATCATTGTTTTCTCCAACAGTGGTCGTCTTTACGATTTCTCAAGTTGTAGGTATTATACATTATAAATGAATATGATTTTTTAAGATATTTTTTATTAATTTTTTGCTTGAATCTGATAAGTTTTAGGGTTTGAATCTGATATATATATGGAGTTTGAATCTGATAAGTTTTGGGGTTTGAATATGATATATATGGAGTTTGAATCAAAGAAAGAACATGATGATTTTTAACTAATTGTTGTTTATCTTTTATTTATTTTTTGTAATAAATGTTTGAACTTTCTAGGTTTAGTATTCAATGAAAGAATTTAGGGTTCTTGATTTGTGGAGAAAATAGTTGGGGAAGAAGATGATAGGTGAAAAGACGAAAATACCCCTCACGTGAGGGGCATGCGATGAGGTTAACGGAGCATGCCTTAACGGCGTTAGCGCCGGGGACGAATTTGGGCTCCAAAACTCGCTTTTAGGGACCACTAATGTACTTTCAAAACTGGAGGGATGAAAAGTGAAATCCAGGCATTCACGAGGGACCATTTATGTAATTCACTCATTTAAATATTAAACAAATTTGATTAACTAATAAAAAATAAATATCAAATGAAAATTTAGAATAATTGGAGTAAAGTGCATTTAACAAAAAACAACTGGTTGTTATAAAATAATACTATTTTTTCTCGAATTTTATTAAACTTTTTCTAATGGTAATTTAAAATAAATAAAAAACTTTAATAAATCAATAGATAAAAAATATTAATTTTAGGAGATTTAAACCTAAATCTTTGAAAAAAATATCATGTAATTATCAGTATTTTTAATAAAATTGTTTGATTATTTTTATAATTAAAGTTATAATAATTATAAAAATATATAATATAATTAATAAAAAATAAATGTTAATATTCATTTTTGTAAACTTAACACAAGATAATGTCTAACAAAGATTTGCAAACAAAGACCAATTTATAGTTTTGAAAATAAAAATGTTCATTACAAACTTTGATTATGTTTTACCTGATTTATTCATAAAATTGTTTATAGAAAATATATTAACTATTTGATTTTAATGGAATTAGTTTTTTACAGTCTCAGTAAAATTCATCTTTTATGTTTATTTCTTATGATAAACAACCTTACGATATAAAAAACTGCTAAAAGCTTCTTTGTGCTTAATCTTTTTTGCAATTATACATTTTTGAGCCAGGTTCATGCTCAAACGTTAAAAAAATGGAAAACCGAAAAACAACGAAAAGTCGAATAAGAAAGTATATCAATATAGATATCAAATTAGCGAGAAAATATGATCAATTTTTTAGTGTAATTTGTTTCATTCGTGTTTTGATCATATTTCATATTTTTTTTTCGATTTAAAAAATAGGGGATAAAAGATTTGTTAGTTTGAAAATAAAGTTGTAACAGTCTCTTCAATCGCATTCACTATATAAACTAATCTAATGGTTGATAAAATGTTTTTCGGTTTTCATTTATTTAGGATCTCCATTGAACCTTCCTCATGTGTTTTAATAATATATTTATTGATCACATATTTATTGGAGAAAAACGTGTATTTCCCGGACATGCAAACCGGCCCACACAGGCTGTCAATTTCTAATGTGAGGGGCATACCTGACTCACTCAGCGGCAAGGCGATTGCGAGGGGGCCTAGGATCGAACCCAAGACCAACAACCTATTGGAGCAAACATCTCCTCACCCCTTAACCAACTGAGCTACACGCCATTGGCTATTGATCACATATTTATATTCTTATAAGATTTATTTTCATCAAATATCAATTAATTTATCCACCGTAAACCATTAGCAAGGGTGAGATGACATTTTTTTTTGTCTTAAATTAATCATTCATGTTATTAACAATAAATAAATTTCATTTTGAAAATGTAGGGGAACTATTGTTGCATATTCAATTGAAGAGTAACTCGGACAAAATAATTTACTTTTCAAATGTGTCCAAACTATTTTCGCCTATCACCTTAAGTCAAATCGTCGATAAAGTAGGGAAATATTTTAAAAACAATTTATTGAACATCAGACATTGTTTAATAATAAAACTTAAAGAGTAAAGTTCACTTTTGGTCCTAATGTTTATCGTTTTTAAAGGATATCGTCCCTAAACTATCGAAATTCGGATTTGGTCCTTTATGTTTGTCATTTCACTTTGGTTTTGGTCTCTCTCACTAACGACCATTAACTTTCTCCATCAAGTCTAATTTAATGAGGGGCATTTTAGTCAACTTACTTTTTTCTTGATTTTCCTTTTGTCATTTTATCTTTTTTGTCTTCTTCTAAACCCACAAGAACCAAAAACGTCATTCACTCTTATATATGTATTATACATATACAAACACACACACACACATTTATATATATAACACACACACACACACACACACACACATATATATATATATATATACACGAAGGATCGTGTGAGAAGTTAAGTTAACGGTAAGAATCATGAGAAGTGGATCTGAATCGTTAATCTCTTTTAATCTCAAGCCCTCCCATGAATTGCGGCTTAGAAGGGAATTGAACTGGTGCCAGACTCGTTCCTGACATTTTTTAGGCCCTGAGCGAGATGTAAAAATGGGCCCTCGATAACTACGAAATTATTTTCAATATATTGTTTATATCATCAAAAATGACATTGAATTCAAGAAATACTGATAAATTCATATAGAACCATTTTCCCCGGTATTCCTAGCACAAGATCAATCAATAATTATTTCTAAATTATTATTATCTACCATATCATTTTTACATAACATCGTCTATCAAGTCCACCATCAAAAACATCTTATGATATATCTTTAATATATAAATTGAAATCATTTGACGTCACTATGTTGACCATTCGGAGTAACACACTTTAAATAAATCAACATAAATCGGTTGATATTCCACATGTTACCTGATGTTAATGTTTTTCATCATCATTTTAAACATATGAGAGTACTTAAGATTCATGCACCCAATACTAGGTAATAAGGAGTCAGTAATGTATGAAAAAAGAAGTCTTTGAAATCTTAAATATAGATATATGTTGAGTCGTCTCATATAGTTTGATAATTGTTTTCAAAAGCTAGGAGTTTTTATAGTTAATAACAAAAAAATATACTATATTCTAACACAATAATAAAATTAATGCGGATGAAATAATCAAAAGAGTATATAGAAAATGAGTAATATATGGAGTATATATAAAGAATTATAGGCAAAAATAGTTTTTAGATATTAGTAATAGATAAAAAAAAAACTTAGATCAACAATAAGCAATACTATAAAATGAAAAACTAAATATTTTTTTATAAATTTTCTTGTCCAATGTTATTAGTTAATACTTGTTTGGGCCCTTAATATAATGTTAAATTCATTTTGGGTCATATTATATACTAAATTATTTTGTCTTTTTCATTTACAATTTATTTAACTACTAATATATAGTATATATTAAAAAATTTGGGCCCTATTTCAGTTGGGCCTTGGGCGTATGCCCGACCCGCCCGACTCCAGGGACGGTCGTGTCTGGTGCATCTCATCTTAATATGCGTTCATTTCTCATCCAACGGTTGATAACCACTTCTTACGTTTCTCACCGTTAACTTAACTTATCATCAGAACCCAATGCTATATATATATATATATATATATGTTGGTCCCAAGTAAGCAAAACAAGTATTGTAGAAGGGGGGGGGGGTTGAATACAATACACACAAAATTACTTAATTTTAATTCTTTTATTGATAATGAATATCAAGAATTACACATAGAAAACTTTTAAGATTGTTGCGGATAAGAACAGATAAATCTATTCTAACAATCTTTCACTTAGAGACTAGAAAACTAAACATAACTTGAAAATACAAATATCAAAGCTATGAAGTTCTTGAGAGAGAGAGAGAGAGAGAGAGAGAGAGGTTGCCAACTTTTCTTGAGCACTTAGAAATCTCTTCAAAAATTGTTAGCTTGGAAGGAGGCGTTCTTCACCTTTAAATACCATCATGTGCAATAAAGCAAATGACACTTGTCATCTTGGTATTGGATACCAAATATCTTCTTGCAAAAGCAATAAGATCTTGATGTGACTTATCATAAAGCAAAGTAGACTTTTGTACCTTGATAAGACAACACCTCAATAAAGTAAATTTGGTACATGTCCTTTTTCTGATATTTTGGAGAAAGTCTCCATCATTTCAGAACTTGGGTGAATATCTTCCAAGAGAAGGAAGCTTCCATTTCCATTGTCAGAAGAACATTGGGAATGATGAAGTATGTCAAATCGAGAGGGTTTGACATAAAGGGGTGTTGCCGACACAGAGAGGATCGGCAAGAATAGGTTCTGCCGAAAGGTGGCAAGGGGTATGCCGAACATGTGAAGGTTCGGCAGAAGAGAGTTCTGCCGAACATGAGAGAATTCGGCACAGGGGTAAGCTGCCGAAGAGGGTTCGACTGATAAGACTTAGTTCCTTGAAGTTCACCTCAATCCGCAAAGTAGACTTCTTTCATGTTGATTTCGGTAGGTCTTCGACTCACCGATATTTTCATGCGTAACTAAGCTTTTACAAAGAACCATACTAATTATAAGATGTACAATCATTTACAGAAGAGTAAACACAAACTAAAGGAGAGGTCATCTTCAAATCTTAGATGACCCAACAATATATAGATAGATAGATAGATAGATAGATAGATAGATAGATAGATAGATAGATAGATAGATAGATAGATAGATAGATAGATAGATAGATAGATAGATAGATAGATACATACATACATACATACACCTCTACAAATACAAAAATACACACACCTGCATATAAACACACACACACACACACACACACCTGCATATATATATAAACATGCACTGTAACACCCCCGTCCCGCGTGGCTAAGGACGGAAGATGCCACAATTTCATTTAACACAAAATACATATTCCATCCAAAGGTTAAAACAGGGCGATTACTATAATTTACCAAAATATAATTACAAACCACAAATGGAGATAACAATTTGTACCAAAATACATTTCCAAAAGACACATGTATATCATCTACATTAGTTATCAAAAGCTTAACCAAAGCATATCATAACGCATTATCTTCATTCTTGTTATCTCCACAGCTCTCATCCCAAAAGCTCTACTAAGTCATTTACCTGCCGAGGAAAGAAAACCTCTGTTGAGCTTAAAACTCAGTGAACAAATAATATTAATTAAACAATATACATGAGATATCAAGTTCAAGATGAAAATTAACATTTATGATGATATTCCAGATTTAAGATGTTTCTGAAAGAAATCAAAGACAAACGAATGTCCCGAAGGCATATTAAAGGTCTGAAATCAACAAATATCATAAGAACGCTTTGTTCCCAAAAGGATGATCAGTCCGTTTGGGATCGAATGAGGAAAGGGGTGTGGACACAACACGACAATCCTCTCCGTGGATTTAACCACGACCGCAACATATTCTCCGATAACAGTTCCTAGGATCGATCCATACGCCCTATATTTGACCGGTATCTAATCAGTCCGCTTTCAAGGACTATATATAGTGAGGACGCCATGATTGTTTTAGCCACCATGGAAGCATCTCAACATCGGTGTCCCCAATGTCAAGTCTATAGACAAAAATCACAATGGATGCAATCCAACAAGTCAAGATATCCATATTCCAAATCTCAATTGAAATGATAGTTTAAAAGGAAAAATAATACTCAATTGTATTTAATAAG
Source organism: Arctium lappa (assembly GCA_023525745.1). Classification (NCBI taxonomy): domain Eukaryota; kingdom Viridiplantae; phylum Streptophyta; class Magnoliopsida; order Asterales; family Asteraceae; genus Arctium; species Arctium lappa. Next base: position 115,743,723 of record CM042049.1, read on the forward strand.
CATGAAGTCAAATTTGGAATCAATATATCTGGATTAGAAAGCCTTATGCAAATGGCTATCCCCGTGTCAAGTAAAGTATGATATCCGTACCTGATAAGCATATGATGGAATACCACAATCGGATGCCCGTAGTGTTGATACTAGTCACACAAAATCACCTTTACATAAAACAAGATACAATTACTATTTCAGTAGTAATCACTATATTTGCTTGAGTAAACAAGTCTTAGACCCTCTTTATACTCATTATCATCTCTAGAGCAATTTTAGATAGTTTTAAGGTTGATTAGTATAAGATTCACTATATCGTACAAGTCGGATGTGCACAAGGTACAAGCAAAACTGCAGTTCAAGTTACTGCACATATCAACTTCTGTCACTCTAAAGTTTTGATGTTTTACACATACTTAGAGGACAAATTACACTTTTACTTATAAATGAAAGTTGTAATACTATCTCTTAGGAACTCAATCGCACAAGATTCACCCTATTTGGGTCAATAATTTTATATGAGTTTTACAAAAACAGTGTGCAGATCCCGAGTTGCAATTGACCAGTTCTGAAAACTCACGTTCCATTTTGAGATCTGAGTATTTTCTCATTTGGATCTGGGTTGAATCTGGGTTCTGCATCGCTGTTCTTGATGAACAAGGCGATGGTTGATTCGACCGAAGGGTTGATTCGACCGGATGGTTGATTCGACCGAGGGGTTGTTCGACCGGATGGTTGATTCGACCGAGGGGTTGTTCGACCGGATGGTCCCTCGACCGGTGTTGTCTGTTCGACCGGGGTAGTGTTGGACCGGGGAGGTGTTCGACCGGGGTGGTGTTTGACCGATTGTTGTCTTTAACCGGTTTAGGTTCTGTTAAGTTGTTAGCTTCTATGTCTTTGAGTCCTATTCAAGTAACGAGAGGTTTATCTGTATTTCGACTTACCGATTCTTTCGGTGTTATCATAGGTAGCGCTCGTTAAGAAGAAGGAAACAGAGGTGAGTTCCTACTATCATTTTAAACGGTATACATATCAAAAGTTACCTTTTTGATCTTATCTTATTTTAAAAGTAAAATGATGTTTTACCTGTGCGTTTATGCGAAAGAAATATTCAAAGGAACTTCTTTTAAATGATTTTCATTCTTACCAGAAGTTGAACTGGGAATAGCATTTTGTTTATAAAAATGTGTTTGTAACCATATGTTTATTTATGGTTGGTCACATATGTTGTTGTGACGAGTCCTTACCATTACTAGTGGATCCCTAGGTTTTGGAGTAGACTGTTTTGTTGGGATGTTACATTCCCTAAATTTGTAGCTATGGATCACATGTTCCTCGGGGGCAACTTGGTACGGTTATGTGAGGCCGGATACTAGCCATGGTTCATGATGATCCTAGTGAAGGAGTATACCTTGGTTTTGCGCTTGGGGCTTGATCTCACGTTGAAGCACGGACTTTGTGGTTCGTATCCGCGGACTCCAATTGGTTTAGCTCGTAACTCGGATTGTTGGCCTAACTTTGTGTTACGCCACGATCCTTGGTAAAATATTTGTTTTCGGTCCTTTTGTGGTATGTTTATAACGAAAAAGCCCGATTGTGGCGAGGACCTAAATTGTAAACTTAATCTCTTTGGAAATGTTATCTTGATGCAAATGTTTTATCTTTTGAGCTTCATAAACTGTATGTTCTCACCAGGCTTTAAGTCTGACACTTTTTCTCAAATGGTATGTGTATCAGGTTTCCATTAGCGGTGGGTTGCCGGGGTTTTTGGAGAGACGAGTTTTGAGTCTCGAGGTTTTTGGGATTGATTAGTATTATTGCTGGGCATTGTTGAGTCCCATTCTTTTGATGAAATCTTTGTATAGGATTGTATAGTCTTAAGGACTAATCCCATTTATGGGAAGTTAATGGAATTGCTTACGTCATATTGTCAGATTTCTAGGTTTTAATTTACTCTGATTTTTGAGGTGTTACACTTCAAGGTTTCCAACCATATATTGCACATATCATTTGGACCATCTAGTGATTTTATACGAATTTTTGAAACAAGCTGAACATTTTGATTCATCCCTGTCCACAGCAACTAATTTCACAACCAAATCCATTGAAACTCATTATATTCAATAGGCAAATAACACCAACAATTATCATCATTCTAAATGATCTTTTAAGCATAAAATCAATACTTTTTAACTTCATAATAACAATTCACCATTAAAGACCTAACTTAAGCTAAAACCTCAAATTAAAGCAATTCCTACCAATAGCTTAACATGCCTTGATTCCAATGTTGATTTTAGTTCTCAAACAAACTTGAATCCTTCAATCTTCTTACAATTCAAACCTAATGATTTAAAAAAAATGACCTAAAGAGAAGATTTAAGATAGAATACTAGAAGATAAACACATACCTTTGAGTTCTTGAGTTATAAACTTAATAGGGGAGGCTAATTACACTTTTTTTTTCTAAATACACCAAAATGATTGCAAAAATCATTTTTTTTTTGTCTTTTCGTCTTTTAGTTGTCTTTTTTTTATTATATATTTTTATTATATATTTTTTGTTTTGATTTTGAAAATAAATAAATATTTATAAATATAAATATTACTATTTTTTTAATTATATAATTATAAAAATAAAACATAAATATTGCGATTTAATAATTATAAAAATAAAACATAAATATTGCGATTTAACATATAAATTGAACATAAAATAATCTATATTACATTCGATTATTCTAAAATAACATTATCCGTAGTACAATTAACACGTAAAAGTTTCATGTACTTCTTTATTCGCTCTGAATACGGGGTAGCTCATCCAGCAGCACACTGATAACTGTGATGGAAAAAAAGTGATACAATTTGCGGAAACGGATATCCTTCTGCCATATCTAATTTGACATAATGGTTACTATTAACGTACCCGATTGTAAAAACAACATGTTCATACCACACTGGAGGAGTGGACCTAAGCGGCAAGTACGTCCACTGTCGGTCATACTTATAACATGTAATATCACATTATATTTTGAAGCAATCAAGACACATATTTCAGGCATTGTCATCCAGTGTTCAAATGGTGCACCTTGATCTGATCGAAAGAAGTTCATGAAGACCCATCCAGACAGCTATTGCTCAGAATCCGCAATTTCCATCACCTATCACATCATGTACCTGCTTGATGTAAGGGTGAAAAATGCTGGAAATTGATTGATGTATGGATGTGCATTATAATTTTTGAACATGAAAGAACTGTGTCTCGCTGGTTCTTGGTAGCTCATTTTTTCCTTGTCAACAAATCTAGACGCGTTTGAACTGCTATGAAAAATATCGTTATTAGTAAAATGGTAGAAATAAGAATAACATAAACTATGAATAACTTGTCCAAAATATGTAGTATATATGATATATGATACGTTTTATGTTTTATGGTAAAAAGAAAAATAACATATTCATACGTTTCATACGTTTTATGTAGTACATATGATATATAATTAAATAATTAAATCCAAAAATATTCAATATTGGACTCATTTCGAAGGTTTCGAAATGACGATTATGATGGTGTAACTTGTTAAAATTAAAACGTATTTTTAACGTATTTTAGTTAATATACGATTTTATGTGTTAATATGATAAAAATGAAAAATAAAAAGTATAAAGTATAAAGTAAACTAACTAAATAATTATAGGGGTATAAAATGTAAATATATATTTAAAATCATTATCATCTATCTACTCCCCTACGTCTTCTTCCCCACAAAAATTTACAGTGCCACGAATTTAATTTCCTGTCCATCTCCGGTGAGCCTTGGTTCACCAGTGAATCCCTCTTCATTGTTACAAATTTATAGAATAAAATCAAAAATTACAAATTTATAGAATAAAATAAAATCAAAAGTTACAAATTTTATAAATTTAAAAAATCAACACACACACACACACACATATATATATATATATAATAATAATAATAATAATAATAATAATAATAATAATAATGAGGAGTGAGCCTAAGCGGCAAGTACGTCCCACTGCCAAGTTAAAAAACACTATGAAGGTAAAAAAACCTAAACTAAGTTAAATAAAAATCAAACCTTCACAGATAAAAGACTGTGAAGATATATTCGAACCTTCATAGTGAAGACGTTGTAAAGGTAAAAAAAAAATCAAAAGTTACAAATTTATAAAATAAAATAAAATCAAAAGTTACAAATTTATAGAATAAAATAAAATTAAAAGTTACAAATTTTATAAATTTATAAAATCAAAACACACACACACACACACACACATATATATATATATATATATATATATAAAGATAAAGATAAAAATAATAATAATAATAATATTAATAATAATCTATATCTATACTATTTTATAAAGCATTTAGATTGATTTTCTTAAATACAATCTTTTAAGCCTTATGTACCACCGTTTAAAGCCATATTTCTTAATTTTCAACATTACAAGTTTTTCATGCATTATGTACAAGTTATTGATGCTTACAAAAATCAGACAAACACAATGTGAATCACAATGTGACTCTTCATTATCTCCGAAATTGATTTCCAAAGAAGATGTCGATTAATGCTCCCAAGGTACCTATACCAGATTACCAGGTTCATAAACACGCCTCCTTCTATACACGCCTTTTTAACCCTAGCCTCCTTCCATCTACAAACGTATCAATTTCTATTCCACGCCATCCAGATTCCAAGAACGGTTCACGCTCTCTCTAATATTTCTCTCTTCTTCAACCGTGAGCAGAGCCTCCTGGACACCAATTAATCGAAGGCATCGCCGCTTAATTCTCCTCTACGCGATATCAATGTTTACCCACCTTTCGGTTTTCAGTTCAAGCAACTGTATGTGAAACCCAGTGTTGAACTGAAAGAGGAAAAGGGTTCATCACACCACCACTGATTTACCCTTTTCTCCATCCATCTTCCATCGTGGTAATCGACGAGCCTTGGATTTGGAATTTCGCCCAACTGTGTGTCTAATTGCATATTCTTCGCTCGATTGCTTGATTTGTGTTTAATTATATCCCTGTGTTGTTTATCTCTGAGTTTTTAGTGCTTAATTTTTTGTGGGTTTCTTGATTTGGGGATTGAACTCCAGGTTAAAGAAGAAGAAGAATGAGTGGAGTTGTGCTGGTGGTTGTTGCTGCTGTTGTTGGTAACTTACTCCAAGGATGGGATAACGCTACTATTGCTGGTAAAGTGCTTAAAAGTTAAAACCCACATATTTTGTGTTGAGATTTGAAAATCTGAGTTGAATTTGTATATGAAACCTCAAATCTTATCTTTATAGTTATGGGTTTATGCTTTCTTTAACTGTAAACCAACCATCTTTCTGGAATCATAATTCTTGGTTCTAATGCGATTTAGGGGATGTTTAACTTGCTAAAATGAACCAATTATTGGAGATTTGATTTACAGGTTTATGCTTTCTTTACTGTAAACTATCTTTCTGGATGATAATTTGTGGTCTCTAATCTTCCAAAATGTGTGATCTTGATTGGATTGTTATCAGGCAGGGGACCTTCTGAGAAGCTCCATCGAGTGAGTCCTAATCATGCCCTGAAGTATGATGTTCAAAGATTCTTTAATCCATGTACTATGCTGAAATGTTTGCGAATAAGTTTAATAATTTTTTCCTCAATATGGTGTTTATCATGCTGCAGTCTTTCACTTATTCAATAAACGAACGCAACTCAAGTTACCGTAGGAAAGATCACTTGAGGGATATCACAGTGCCTTGAGGATATCAAACAACAAATTGTCAACTAGAAACAATGAAACTAACCTACTGTCTAGAGACCTGGCAAACGTGTCGTGTCGTGTCGGGTTCGTGTCGGGTTCAAAGTTAAATGGGTTGAGAATGTCTAATCCTAACCCGACCCATTTATTTGAAAAATCCAAACATCTCAGAGATAGATAGAGAGGTAGGAATTTATCGAACGAACCGCATCCCTTCGTATACGTCAGAAGTCCATTGATGAGAAGGGGTTGGGGAAAGCTTGAACCCAATTCCTACAGTGATGAATGGTAAGAGACTGTGATCCAACTACTCGATACAACGATCTATTAGATCGTGTTCTTAGGCATCACGATGCAATCATATCACATCTCAACTGGGCCTGTATATTTCTAGGCTTTCAGAAAATCCCAACCCTAACCCGACCCGCCTAATCCGACACGACCCACCTAACCCGTTTAACCCGTTTAACATTTATAAAACTAAAAATTAAAAATCACAAAAAAGTACAAATCCAAAATTCAAATTGAAGCATTATAAATCCAAATTTTATAGTTCAAACTTATAAGTTTTAACCAAATCTAAAACATTAAAAATCTAAAGCATTAAAAAAGAAAACTTATAAAAAATATATATATAAACGGGTTATTCGGGTCATTTTCGAGTTGAAATTTTTGACCCTGACCTTACCCGTTTAATTTCCGTGTCGTGTCGTGTCAACCCATTTACTTAAACGGGTTGAAATGCCCAAGCCCGTTTATTTCGTGTCGAGTTAGCGTGTCGTATCAGTTTTTGCCAGGTCTACCAGAGGTTGAGGAGATGTGCTCTGGTCCAAACAATTCTGGTTTGCTTGATTCTTTACGTTATTGATACCCTTTTGTCTTGATTACATTAGTTTACTAGATATATGTATATATGTTACATATATATATATATATATATATATATATATATGTTTGTTGTGTTTATATTTGACTTGTTTAATTGATGGTAGGAGATTTATGTGCTTGTGGATTTATTTTAAAATAGTCAAAGAGCAAATCAATATTAAATGTGGTCACTGGTGATGACGAATCCATAAATGTGCAGTAGCATTTATGTGTTTTATTGTTTGTAGATATGATTAACACTCATAATATGAGGGGAATTACTTGGCACACACACAAGGGAAAAGGTACGGGATCAACTTGGCAAAGAGAGATGCTCACAAGGTGAAATATGCTCCTGCACAAACCGCAACCTCATAAGCCTAAAGATAATCTCTGAAATATATGTAACATGTACCATATCTATGTAATGTTGTTTAGTGATTGAATTGACAAATAATGTCTTCGATCTATGTTTTTAGATCCCAACCAAAGATTAATAATTTAAAATTTTCTGGTCAGTGATTGCTTCTATTGTCATGTACAAAAGCAAATTGAATTGTTCAATACTTCAATTTAATGGTAGAAAATGTTGGTTTTGTGACAATATGTTGTAGAACTGTTGGTTTATCGATGGCAACCTGTAGTCATTCAAATGATACATGTTATCACGGCGATTCAAATTATACAAATATTTTTATCAATTATAGAATTATTTTAACCCGTTCACCAAGATGTAAAATACAAATATTACTTAAAATAATTTCTTTTTTATACTTCAGTAGTAATGAAATTAGATTGGATTAGGTTAAATATATTGAATTTTAAACTATCATACATTTTTGTTCAAAACGTATTGACATGTAAAGACTAAGGGTCATTTACTAAAACACTTTCCGATAAACGCTTATCGGATCATTTACGTTACCAAATGAACATGGTAAGGACTGATAATTTTACAAGTGAGAGTGATGATAAGGATGAAGAATCTTACCCTGTAAGTAGTAAGTAACGGTGAGAATTATTACCCGGTAAAGCGCTTATGTAAATTGTTACATACGATACTGTTTCGAGGGACTACAAATCTTATCTGATGTAAATTGTTTTAGATGTATTTTTTTAAGTTTCTAAGAGGTTTTTTTTTAAATGTAGACAGTTCTTATTTAAATGTAGAAAGGTTTGAATGATCCAGACTTAAGAGTCATTAAGAGTTTTTTTTTAAATACAAACAACCCCTAAGACTTCAAATTTCATACCTTAAAAAACAAACGCCACCTTACAATTCCTGCTTGGAAGTGGACCTAGAGTTCGAGGCATTGAACCAGTTAGGACCAGGACCTGCAGTTATTTGCATGTGCAGTTATTTGTATGTCTGGTTTGTTTTGGTTAATGATCATTTGAGACCGGGCGTGGTCAATGAACGGTTTGGGCTGGTTAGGCAAAGAGCCGAGTGTAAAACTATAAATTGAGTGCCTTGGAACCCTTCTTTCATGCATCTCTATGTTTTGCACTTGTGTTTTTGTTCATTTTTGTATCAGTTTTGTTTGGGCTCATTGTGGGTGTTGATCTTGTAGAAAGGAGGAGTTGCAAGGCAAGAGCTAGCTAAGCTTAAAAGGAAATTACAACTTAATATCTTCATTTTGTTCTACTACTGATGAAAGACTTTTTATTGAGAAAACCTATTTTGGCAGATTTTGAACTTCTGTTTTTGTTGCAAGTGTTGTTAAACTGGTCCTTTGCTTGGAAATCCATTCATTGACATTTTTCGTGTGAAATTTGGAAGCTTAATCCTAGTTTGGTGTCATTTTTTATATCAATTAACCTAACACAATGAGATTGTAACTGTTATTGGATGCTTTTTCTCTCCATGGGAAGTGTTTCCTTTAAAGCTTTCTTTGGAGAAGTTTTTTTTTATTAGACTTATTATTTTTCCGTTTCCCATTCGATTCGAGTCTTATCGGTTCAGTTACCTTATCGGGTGAACTTAACAAGGATCGAGAATCTTACCCGGTAAGAAGGAAGGCAAGGATCAAGAGACATACACGGCATCGAAGGATCGTCTAGATTCTCAATGTCAAAGGAAAATTGCATCTTCATCAAGATCAACAACTTCTGCAACCCACCAAAACTTTGGGTGTATGTGAACATGAGTGGTCAACATTGTTCATATTACACTAAATGGGACTAATTTCACAATTTTATGTTGCTTTTGCTGTGAACTGGACTCAAATTGTGGAGACCAACAAGTTCATTTGTAAATTCATATTTGTAGTCTTGATGTGTGTCTTTGGGACTGTTTAATAAATGTTTATCCGGTAAGTACTTACTAGGTCATTTTACCTTATCGAATGAACATGACAAGGATCAAGAATCCAACCCGGTAAGAGCGGTAAGAAGGACTGAGAGTCTTACCTGGTAAACGCTTACGGGATCAAAATGTTCCATACAATACAATTTTAATGGATTAATATCTTATCCGGTAAATTAAGGAAAAGTGTTAGCTCTTACCGTAAGCGTTTTTCGGGAAAGCGTTAGGTAAACGGCTCATTCAACACTGTAAATTGCTTAATACAACCCCTTTGTAAAGACATGATACTGATGAATGAGGATAAATATAAAAAAAATGAGAAGGACACTTGTCAAGATGATGATTTGTTTGGGTAATTGGTATTTCTCAAAAGTAAGTTATGAGACTGGTTTTATATGCTTTGGTTTGTAAGATTTAATAAAATAAAAATCAAACAAACAATAAGGTTATTATATTACTAAATTCTTATCCTTAACTTAAATTAATTTGTTTTTATTAAAAGAAATGTCTAAATAAGTAATTTTTTTTATTTGAAATGAATCTTCAATATATTTATGAAATAATTACTTTAATCGGTATTTAATATAAATTAAGGGGTAAAACAGTCATTTATATCATTTAGACTATTTATTTAAAACAACAACCAGACAACAATTTAACCAAATCTATACAGACAACTTACTCCATACAAAGCTTATCTGAAAAACAACCCAACACCCCCCCCCTACGTCATAGAGGCCATGATCAAATTAGTGGATGGATTGTATTAATGATTGAATCAGAAAACTAGGAGTCACTATTTGCACTTTTTTGGTGCAAATAACACTCCCCAACTTAATATCTTCAACTAATTTGATGATTTCTCCAATGATTTTGGTTCCATCAATTGATAGTCTTGAGAGATGAGAGAAATCAGATATAAGAAAGAAATTATGAGTGTTTAAATGATTTTTTTAGTAATTTGGGGGTATTTATATTTTTAACCTTTTCACTTTGACCCCTCAAGTCTAATTTCTCAACTTTATGCCCTAATAAGAGTTAACTTAACATTTTAAGTTAAGTTTAGTTCCATTTTGTACGAGTGTGGTCCCTTAGATGATATTGTATCACAAATTTGTCCAAGGTACAAGTCGGTAAAGCATAGGGTACAAACATGTTATGCGTATTTCCATCCAAAGTTCACTTAACACGAGTTAACGGAACACGGGTGTTATATGCACACACCTTCATCTTCTCCGTTTAACATCACCTATAAACCACCCCCATACACCTTCATCTTCTCCGGTCAAACTCTTCCTCTGGTCATCTTCTCCGATCACTATTCTATCTCCGACCACCACACAACATAACACACCAAAAACTCAAACAATTTTTTTTGACTCATCACCCATTTGATTTTAAACAAAAACAGAACAAATTCCATCAGCGAAAAACTGGGGCCTCCATCACCGTGCCAAAAACTCATCACCCAAGCTCTCTCTCTGTACTATATCTCCATGACTCTGTCCCTATGCGAAAAAATGAGGCCTCCGTCAACAAATCCCACCGGCGAACTTCATCTGACCAACCGATCCAATAAACATCGGTGATGAGATACAAATCCCACCACTCGTTTTTTTTTCCAGTGTTGCACGTCCCAACGATGGGTTTATTGAAAATGGTGGGAATTTTCTTCATATTAAAAAATGGAGGGTTTTATTTGATACTGGGAGCGGAAAAGAAAGGGTCGTTGGATTTGGTTTTTCATCGGCAGAGAAAAAATGGAGGGACGGTGGTTTTGTTATCTTGTCTTTTTTGGGGGAAAGATGGGAGACAAAGAGAATATTTTTGGGGGGAAAGATGGGAGATAGAGAGAAGAGAGAGAAAGTATTAGGTGGGTGTAGGAGTGTAAATGGATCGAACTCGTTTATCTCGTGTTTGAGTTTAATTATTCTCGAGCTCGAGTTGATCTCGGACACAAAATAAAACTCATTTAAGTTATTGAGCCGAGCTTTATAACGGCCAATGTTTGACCTAGCTCGTTTACACCCCTAGGTTGGGGAATGGGTGGTTATTATTTATTTATTTTACAATTAATAATATATAATACATTTTTTAGTTTTAATATAAAAGAAATAAAATGAATGAAATGCCCCTCATTTAATAAAATTTAATGGAAAAAGTTAGCGGGTGTTAAGTGGAGGGACCAAAATCAAAGTGAAATGACAAACGTGAGATACCAAATCCGAGTTTCGATAGTTTAGGAACAATATCCGTTAAAAATGACAAACGTCAGGAACCAAAAGTGAACTTTACTCTAAACCTTAATAATCAACTGATACAAAATAATCATTAAGCTCTATAAATACGACAAAATATCTCTTCAATATATTTACCCACAATATATATATATATATATATATATATAGGGTGTGTTTTTTTACAACTCAAACAATTTGTACAAACTATGCAAATCAATCTTAGCCGTTCATCAAGTTTAATAAATATATGATTTTATTATGTTTTTTAATTTAAAATCATGATTATAATGAATAAACTTAACATTTCATAATTTAAAATCATGGTTATAATGAATAAACTTAACATTTTTCATATATATCACAATCATTATTAATGAATCATAATCATTATCCATAAATATATCTATTGTTTTCTAATAGTGGTTTGCATAGTTTGTACAAATTGTTTGGGTTGCAAAAGAAACGCACCATATATATATATATATACTATATTATAAAAGTTTTAATACCGTTTTGAAAAAGTTGGTTATTGGAAAACGGAAGTTAAATTTTACATTTATCACCCTTACAATTAATTATTTAATTTACTTTCTATCCCTTGTTTTTTCATTTTTCATTTTACACCCTTATTATTTTAACACAAATAATCGTATATAAATAAAAATGCAATGAAAAAATACGTTTTTTTTACAAATTATACCATTATAATCGTCTCGTCAATACCTTCAAAACGAACCCAATATTGAATATTTTTAAATTTAATCGTACTATTAAATATCATGAATATCTACGAATTAAATCTCTACTACTATATAAAAAAACTAATACAGTTATTGTACAAACTTTTGTACAATAACACTTATCATCCTAAGCTTTTATATAATAACACTTATTACCCTAAGCTTTTATATAATAATATTTATCACCCTTGTAATGTTACATTTGTCACCCTTACAATTACTTATTTAATTCATTTTATATCCCTTATTTTTTCATTTTTCATTTTACACCATTATCATATTAACACAAATAATTGTATATGAACAAAAATGCAATGAAAAAATACGTTTCTTTTTCTACAAATTAAACTATTATAATCGTCTCGTCAATATCTTCAAAACGAGTTCAATATTGAATATTTTTTAATTTAACCGTACTATTAAATATCATGAATATCTACGAACTAATTTGTTTTCTATCCATACGTTTTATTTTTTTCCACCGTTAACACATTAAAAATACATAATCGTAAAATACGTTTCATTTTTATTATAAATTATATCATTATAAATTTTTTTGTCAATAATTGTAATATAAACTAATTATTGAATATATTTATGGGTTTAGGGTTTCATAAATTGTGATTCATAGGTCATGGTTGGATTGTTGATGACATGTCTATAAGAAAGTAACATTAATTGTTCGTTATTTACTTACATTCCGCTGCATCGCGCGGGTATATGCCTAGTATATATATATAATTTTTATATTTGTTCACATAAAAGATTCATCCTTAAACCTAAAATAAATTACATGTTTATTTTAAATATAAAATATCTATATTATAAATAATTTAATTATACAAATTATACCAAAAACCAATAATCTTTAATTTTACACTGATATAGATATATAGTTTTTGGAGGCCTTTTTGTCGCATTTTCAAATTAGCTTGACATGATCAATCACTACTTATAATTTTTATCTTATTCATACATTAATCTCGAATTTTCTTTTTCTTTTTTTAATTAGAAATTAATTTTTTTCTGTCAATTTACAATAAAATATTGTAACATGTTGCATCATTCGCATACAAAACTTATGGATGGATGGGTATATATATATATATATATATATATATATATATATATATATATATATATATATATATATATATATATATATATATTATAATTACATCATGTGGGGGCATTCTAACCTATTTGTGAGATTTGTAAGATCTGATTTAAACCACAAAAAACTAGCTTAAAAATAAAATATATTATAAATTAAAAACATCCCCTCTCTCCCCTCTCCCCTCACCACTCCTATTGTTTCTCCATCACTTTTCTTTTAACATACACACATAATTGAATATGAACTTGGATGAACATATTGTGAACACTTTCTTTGAAATATTATATAGTTTGTAAACATATTATGAACACACTTTAATTTTACGAGATTTGGTAATAACATGTAAACACAAACTAAATCAATAAAACTAAATCTAAACATAACATTTGTGAAAACCCTAGTAAAAAATTATTAAGATTGTTTACATTGTGTTTACAATGTGTTCACCGTGTGTGCACGATGTGTATGTTAATACGAATATAAAAGAGAAAAAAAGAGACGAGTATTGAATTTTGTAAGAAAATGCAATAGTTTTTATTTAATAAATAACGATGTTTTATATATTTAATTATATCATTAGTTAATAACATTAACTATTTTAAATTACTAGCTGAGAATAAATCTCATGGATCTCACATATTTTGGAGTTTACAAATGATTAAGCCTATATATATATGGTTGGTTTCCAGCGAGAAGGGAAGTTACGGCGAGAATCGTAAGAAGGGATTTCCATTCGCCTTTGGAGGGCACAATAAGATGAGATGCACCGCGATGCACCAGATCATTTCCCGTATCAAGCGGGATTCATGGGTGGTTTGAGATTAAAAGTGATCAAGGGTCCATATTCCTTCTTACGCTTCTCACCTTAACACTTCTTCTCACACCCTTTACCTAGGTGAAGGATCGTGTGGGAAGTTGAGTTAACGGTGAGAAGCGTGAGAAGTGGATCTGAACCGTTGATCTCTTTTAATCTCAACTCTCAAGCCTCCCATGTATTGTGACTTAGAAAAGAATTGATCTAATGCATCTCGGTGCATCTCATCATAATGTGCGTCCATTTCCATCTCATCTGTAACAACCGGGTTAAAATCAAGGAATTTGAAAGTTTGAGTAAGGGAGTAGAAAGTTCATATTAGAGGGGCCTAAAGTGAAAAGTGGGAAAATAGGGATTTTAACCCTAGAGACATTGGTGTTAGGGGTGGCGGGTGAATTGTTGAAAAGAGGAATTCTTGGGCGATTTTGGAGAGACAAATATGGAAAGAAAATCCTTCAAGAATTTCAAGCGTGACTTTGTTTTCTCTTTGAGGTAAATCATCTTGTAATCTAAAGCCTTTATTTCTAAATGCTTTTAATCATCAGAGTTGTGATTTGGCGTTGTGTAAGAATCTGAGGTTGAGTATTTTGATTAGTTTTGGCTTTGTCTGTAAAAGTTTCTTCTGGTTAATGGATTATCGATGGTATTAAGATTTGTTTCTGATTTTTGGTTATAGAAATACTTATGTGATTAATGGATTTTGTTAAAATCGAGTTTATCAATTGATTAGTGGATTTTGGATTGAGTTGTAACAAGACCTAAGAATTTAAACTGGAAGTTGGGGTATCTGTTTATCGTTTTCGTTGGTTCTATTCGTTGACGGGGCACCGGTCGATAAGATAGTCCGGTCCTCGGGTTGGCACCGGTCGACACCGGTTGGTTTTGTTGGCATCGGTCACCGGGAAGAGTAAGACCCCGGTTAAATGTTTCACACCGGTCGGTGCAGGGGGACCCCGGTCGACGCAGGGGGAGGCCCCGGTCGACGCAGGGGGGAGACCCCGGTCGCAGCCTTTATCCGGTCCCCGAGTTACGCTGTTGGGCCGAAGCCCACATTTAGTTTAGTAAATAAATTTTAATGGTTGGGTTGTGAGTTATTTGATGAATCGGCCCATTTTTGGGTTATTCCAAGTTACCTCGTCTTGAGTCGATGTTCTAGTGGACCAACGCACTTTTAGAGATTAGGCGAAGTTGGGTTTATGGTGTTAAGGTCAACTTGTGTAATTAGAAAGAATCTCGAGTTCACCGGCCAACGTGTTGTTTTATAGGTTTCGGATCGGATTGTAAAAGCAAGCGCCAGAATTAAGCTAAGGACGTTAGGTGAATTTTTCTGAACTAAACCTTTTGTGAATGAAAGCATGTGAAGTTTAATTTTAAACTTTGATTTATTTACGATGGCAAGTTTATTATGAAATGATTTAAGTGTGTTATAAATTGTCGGTGTTTAAATGTATGCATACATTATATGTGGAGATTGTGACCTAAGTCGGGGAGTGTGACTCGTTTATGCCATTGGGGGTGTGTCCCAAAATTAAGGCAGTACGAGTTAGACACATCGTCTTTGACGGTCGTGTGGTCAGTAGCGTGTTTTATCTTTATATGCTTATAAATATGTTGATTTAAATTTGCTGGAAAGTTATTTTATTGTTTATCTGTTAGAGGGGACTCACTAGACCTATGGTCTATCCCTCGCTCTTTCAAAACTAAAAATCTTTTCAGGCAAGCATGAATTAGAGAGAGCAGTTAAGGGCAAAGGGAAGATGTAGCGGGAAGAGATAGAAGACCGTCATCTTAGATATTTATTTTTTATTATCTCAGTTGTGTAGGTTGACTTTGAAAACCCTGAAATTTTATTGGAAGCTTGGGGCCGTTTCGGCATGAATTTTATTCTATTATTAAGATTTAAATTTCCATATTGTCGTTTCTGGTTGGGTTGTTATATCATCCATATGTGTGTGTGTGTGTGTGTGTATATATATATATATAGAGAGAGAGAGAGAGAGAGACTTAAGTTCGCGTGAGACCAAACAGTTTCTGTGAGACCGGTGAGACCAAGCTTTAAAGTATGAAACTTCACACCAAAAAACAGTGAATGTAAAAAAATCGAACTTTTCATAGGGAAACACCGTAAATGTTACCTTCACGGTGTTTTTCGCTGTGAATGTTCGTTTTTTTACCTTCACAGCGTCTTCACTGTGAAGGTTCATATATACCTTCACAGTCTTTTATCTGTGAAGGTTTGATTTTTTTTTAACTTGGTTTAGGTTTTTTTACCTTCATAGTGTGATTACATTATGAAAAGGTTCAAATGTTTTTTACCTTCACAGTGTTTCGGTGTGAATTTTCATGTTTTAAGACTTGGTCTCACGCGGTCTCACGGAAACAGCTTGGTCTCACATGAACCTGACCCTATATATATATATATATATATGTAGAGGTAGGTTATTATGCAACCCCTCTACATGGTGCAACCCATGCAACCTCTTTATCCACCATACATTTTACTATTACCTTTTTCCTTCTTTTAATTACATAAAATATGTGGTGGATAGAGGGGTTGCATGGGGTTGCACCATGTAAATGGGTTGCATTTGAACCACACCCTATATATATATATATATATATATATATATATATATATATTCAAATACAAAGCTTCTAATTAGTACAAGCCAAACAAACCAATCAAATGAGCTAGTTATATAAATGATGATATTTATTTATTATTATCTGGATATTCATGTAAGATGAACAAAGTTCATTCATATGATTAATGTTTTAGAGATAAGGAAACAATTCGGATATTTATGAAATAAGATATTCATTAGAATGGATGAACGGTTGAGATGCATTTGTATAGTTTGTACTAATTAAAGGGTTTGTATTTGAATCTCTCTCTCTATATATATATATATATGATTAGCACTTGGGAATGTTTGTGCTCATGTTTATTAAAATGAATATTTTGCAAAGAAATATATCATCTTATTTCTAGAAAATGGACAAAGGGTCTAAGACTGGTGGAGCCAAGGGCAGACAAACTCATAGCTGGTAGGGGTCCTGGCCCTCCAACCAGCCCATCACGTGACAGGTAAATTTTTTTACTTATGTTTTATATTGTTTAAGCTTATGGCCCCCCAACAATAATTATCCTAGGCCCCTTTAATTTCCAGCAGCCCATAACATATACGTAACTGTTGGATCAAATAATTGTATTCAAGATTAAACTTAAAGTTAAGGGTTTAAACTGTAATTGTTTGATAGTTATAGTTAAAGGGTTTAAATTGTAATAGATTAATAGTTATTAAGCTATTGGGCCCAAGCCTATTAGAAAGCCCATTATGCTTAAAGCCCATAAGGCTTAGGTATTTAAAGTTATGTTTAGTTTAGTTTTAGAAAGAACTCTGATTATTTTCTAAATAGTCGATATAAGTTTTCTCTGTATTCAAAGGGTATCAAGAACACTCAAGGGTTTCATTGTTTATTCAAGGGATTGGTACGTTATTATTAATCTTTATATCTCTTGATTATTATTGTGTTGCTTGATTACTTGATTGATTATTTACCAACTAGATTAAATCAGGGATAACAATTGGTATCAGAGCCTAAAGAATCAAGTTTTAGGATTAAATCTATATTTTTTTTCGATAGTACTGTTCATCGAGAAAATTTACTGTTCATCCTATTTTATGAATCTGTTATCAAAATCACTGTTAATGCATCCGGTCGAGTAGTATTTACCTATTTGTGCTTTTGTGTTTAATTCGATCGAAGGATTGCTTAGTTGTTGGTTTAATTGTGGTATCGGTCAAAGTAATTTTCTGGGTTTGGTTTCGGTCTAATAGCAGTTATTCATCGTGTTCTTCGGTCTATTCATCGTGTTCTTCGGTCTATTTATCGTGATCATCGGTCTAATTTAAGACAACATAAATATTTCGCATATTTACTCACGCGAGTAAAGGTCGGATTCAACCCAAAAGTATGTACATATACTCGTGTGAAACTTAAGATGCAATCATGCGACATTTAGATTTTTCAAGGTGCCTCTTACGGTTGCCGAAGTGTCGATGCAAGACTAGCATGAAACAAAGTATTAAGCAAAAACTCGTAAATTAGCGCACACAATAATGCAAGTCTACACGTTCTCAAAAATTATTTACGCAACGCAAAATGACGTAAGACGAGACACCCTAAACCCAACCGAATTTTCGCGAGACTCATTTATGCTAAAATCATGCGGTGTCGAAATCTTCATTTCTCAACAGAGAGTGTAAAGAAAACGGCAATACGCTTTTAATATCGAACTTTTAGGAGTTTCCTCCTTTTACTGAAATGAAAGGTAAAATAACACTTCACAAAATTTACATGAGGCACGACGCTAAGTATCTCGCAAGCTTAAAAGAAGCAGAATTAAAACTTACGCATAAAAAGACATTGTATAAAACGATACTCCATGAAATTTCAACAAAACTCACACAAACCGAAATTCTCAAGAAATTCCGACTCAACGCGTGGGGATAACTTTTCCTTTAAAACCATTGACATATGTGGAGGAGATCCAATGCCTAGGTTAAAATCTCATAGCTACTTGCCCAATACTCAAATGACATTAAAACATGGACATTATAATGTCCGCAATCAGCGTTAAACAGGAGACGTGAATAAAGAGATTTTTCGATAACAATTTGCAATTACGTGCAACAAAACATTTTCATGAATGCTTAAGCTCACAGTTTCAAACCCGGTGCGTGTTTAATGCCCTATCAAAACTTTATAATATAAACCACCTTTTACTTACGAACATAAGAAACAATTCATGCAAAGTTATTTCGGAAATAAATTTAGTGCATGAGTTTGATCGGCACTTGGCATCATAGGACTTCACTTCCCAAAACCCCGACATACTATTGTCATCCGGTTACTCCACATCTTAAAGCAACACTCGGATATTTCATCGGTTCACCTTACAATCTCTCCTCGTATGACGTCAATTCCATAAGCTCAAGGTTCTACTCCAACCAATTATTCTTACTCAAGACGATCAACTTAATGCATTCAAAGCACTTAACTATCACTTCAACGTGACATTGCTATAGACATCAACGTTTTCCTTAGATTACTCACTTAGAAACCTTCTCACTACCCCAACGGTAATCATACCAAGGTAGTTCAAGTATACACATGTAGTATGTAGGTTCACCATAACACTGGCCAGGTGTCATTATGAACGTACCGCACATGCTCATCCTTGTGACCCTCGACAAGTTTCCCGTTTCTAGCGACTCGATCAACTCCATAATATCTTATCTTAGGGTTCCTAAGGTGTAACTTCACTTACAATCGCTTATGAAACGCTAGTTTGAGTCTAGGCATCCTACAATCAATACCTAATTCTCTCAAACTTAAGCTCTGATACCAACTTGTAACACCCTAAAATCTGGAAATAGCAACTTATTTAAAATTTTCTAAATACATCAATAATTGGATCATCTACAACCACGAATTCAGATTTAGCTACAATACACATCTTCTATCTATACATACAGTGAACAATAAGGACGGGTGCTACTAAAACCCAAAACATGTCACTATCTCCAACTCGCGGAATACTTCACCCATTACTTCCTTTTGTAAGGCTAAGGCTCAACTCTTCATAGCACCGCTATAACTGAATCCCCTGCTAGGAACCTGATGCACATGCCGACAAATAAAAAGGTTAGGCTTAACGCCTAGTGAGCTCAAGAGTGTTAACATGAACGAATACATCATTAAAAGAAAGGAAATCAGTTTAAGTCAAGATCCTTCGAAATTATTATACTCCTAAATGGAAACGACACATTTTCCCATAATATGCACTTTTAAAGATAATGATTCCAAAACACACGTTTCCTCTAAAATGGTACAACGCATAACTCACCCAAACGGGATCATAGTTCGACACTTATTTTAGTAACGACATGAATAACCCTTTTATAACCCAAAGTACCCAAAACGCGGGCGGGGCAGAATGCCCGACCCATAAGTTGCTATCAAAACCCCATATACCGTACGTCCGAAAACATGGACACTTGGTCCAATACTCATGCGACCGTAAGGAACCAATGACAATAAAATAAGACATTCTTATATTTAACATACTGATAGCCAACCACGGGGGAAACCCGTATCCGTTGAGGGTGGAGGGAACACGAAAGTATACCACCCAAACAACGTTAATCGTATGACACCTCCCGACATCCCAGCCCGGTGTCCCTACGACTTCTTTACAAGTGTCACCCCAAGTCAGTTGACCTTGATGGATCATTCCGAAGAACTCCATCCCGAAAGCCCGGCACACTTAAAGACTACCTCCCAGGCATTACTTCAAGCGGCGGAGGTCCTAGCGCCCACTATTCCAGTAGCACTAGCCGACTCAACCCTCCTAGAGATCACTTGTAAAGTTTCCGGTCATAAAACATGGGTACCGAAGTTCAACCCCGCAATACCCAATTGACCATCCCAAAAACAGACTGACTCACGTGCCTATGGATCCATTACACACTGTCTAACGTTACATGACTCCAAATGAAAGACCAAAGCTCCCAAAACATGTAACCCACTACTGACGCAAAATTAAGTGTCTTCATATCCAAAACCCACGACTGTTAGAAATCCGTACAAACGTCCACACGACTCGTTTAAGCCAATACCGAGCTAAAAAGCTCCAAATCAGTTTGACCAATAATTACCGGTCTCCAAATAGTGAAATGTCTTTAAATAACATTTATGAAGACACATACCACAAAGACTAGATTTACCCAAAACTCCATACGAGATGGGACTCGAGATTTCCAAAGCGTTTATGAATGCAAATACACCAAATGCATAAAACATGAATTAGACTCTACTTATACAAAATCACCAAGAATACGTAATCCGTGTTATTTAGTTGTTGGAAACATTCAAAACCCAAAAGAATCATTTTAAGAGGTTAACACAGCCCAAGTTTACCAAGTAAGAAAACTTACCCAAATACTCACGCTTTGACAAATAACTAAGTAAAACATATTTTACTTCTAAATACTCAAAACTCATCAGCCGTTAACCATTTCATGTAAAACACTTTAAAATACACATTTTGGCATGTACACCGTTTTCACAAATCAACTTGAACTCACCTTGCTAGATTTGGCTAAATCTAGATTTCACCCAACGAGCTCTTTTGAAGGCCAGTTGAATCCTCAAGCCGAAATCTTCCAAAAACCTAGATCCAAACATTTCAAACCATAAATACCCATACTCAACCATATAGAAACATTCCCCAAACATAATACACCAAAATCCCCAACGAGATCCAAACCCTAGTTTCTCTAAAATCACCAACTCTAAGATTTGAGGTATCAAACACAAAGGAACCACCAATGGAGCATTTATAACCTTATTACAAGAAAACTTACCCTTGAAGACAAAGAGACTTCCGAGAACACCCAATCCAACACTTCAACCCGAGCTCCCAACCTTTGGACTTGATGGGGAAGATGAAGATGGAGGTTTTGTGGCTCACGTTCCCAACTAGTTAGATGGTGAATAAACATGTGGTTTGAGGAGGAAAAACCCCCAAAATAGGTTAGGGTTCGGTTTTGGTGTTTGGGAGAGAAAAGGGAAGGAATTAGGAAGTGGGAATGAAGGAAATGGTTGAGAATCGCAACTCTTAAAAGACCCTGGGGCCGACCGCGATTGTGCCCGGCGATTGTGCCAGGGCACTATCGCCAGGGCACTATCGCCCAGAATGTACCGCGGGCACACCCCTGCTGGCGATTGTGCCCAGGGCACTATCGCCAGGGCACTATCGCCCAGAGTGTACCGAGGCTCGTTTCTTCCCATTTTCCGCACAGACCACCCATGACGCAATAAAGCTTAAAAAGGTAAGGCGTAAGGGATGAAATTCTATGGTCAGAATCAAGAGTTCTTCAAAGGATTGGCTTTCACAGACAGGAAATTACGGTTGTTACAATAGAACATATCTGTTACTTGGTTATCAATATCATTGTTCGACCGATAGTTATTCGACCTTAGCCTTCGACCGAGTGTTTGTAAACACCGATCCTTACTTCGACCGAATAGTTGTAATCTCCGGTCATTCCTTCGACCGGACCTTAGTATTCCCCGGTCTTTCCTTCGACCGAGTAGGAGCATCGACCGGACCTTAGTGGTTTCCGGTCTAGCACTCGACCGGATATTTGTTACTCCGGTCTTGGCATTCGACCGATACTAGCCGACCCCGGTCTTACCATTCGACCGGATACGTGTTACTCCGGTCTTGTCCTTCGACCGGGTACTTGCTTACTCCGGTCTTCCCTTCGACCGGATACTTGTTACTCCGGTCTTTCCTTCGACCGGTACAGTTCATTCCCCGGTCGATTTTTGAAAACTGTGATAGGGCATCTCAAAGTCAAATTTTTTTTCTCTAGGGGCGCTGCCCCCATACCCCCGCAAGGGCGTTGCCCCTTGACCCCACCCGCTAACCGGGTAGCGGGACCCCTGTGCTAAGTCTGCGAAGGGGGACAAAGATTTGCTCTTGATCAAAATCTTCTTAATTTTTCAGTATTTTATTCATAAATATTAGTGCTTTATACTGCGTGCGAGGACTGCATTTGATTATTTTTGGAAATTTTTTTTTTCTGAAAATTTTTGAGTGTAGTCTTTAATTTTGATTCTAACGATCTCATCTAGTTGGTTGTCTTGATTGAAAAGTCTATTTACTAACCATACAGCTAGGATGTCGTATCAGCTAAATATGTCTGCAGGATACAACCTTGATTTTAGCGACATGACTCTTTCTGAAGTAAGAGAAAAGGCTAAACATCTTCATAGACAGTTGTCAAGATATACAGACAAGGCTGATGATTGTGAAAGGGAGATTACAAAGCTCAAATCCGAGATGTTACCTCTTGAAGCTGAGATTGAAAATCTAAATATTCAGAACTCATCTCTTCTTATTCAGATCAATGCTTTAAAAGAAAATTCAAAAGATTCTGATTCTATAAGTGATCTTGCAGGAATAATTGCGTCTAAAGAAAAAGAGATCTTAGACCTTCAAGCAAAGCTAAAAAGATCTGAATCTAGCTCAACATGGTCAAAGAAGGAACTAATGCAAAAAGAGCTAGATCAATTGAGAAGAAGAGCAAACATTGCGAGTGAGACATCTGAAGAGCTTAGACAGTTAAATTCTCAAGTCTTTGCTGAAAGAGATAAACTAAAAGATAAAGTTCTCAGTCTTGAGATTGAGATTGAAAAGTTGAAAGAAAAGGCAACCCAAGACAGATACAATACAACAGCTCAAGGTGAAATGGTAAAGATTGAGAAAGAAAGAAAAGACTTTGCCAAGAAATTCTCTGATTTCTCCAGAAAAGCCTTTGAAGAGAAGAAAGCATTAGAGCTTCGATGTGTTAAACTTTCTCAACAAGTTTCAGACTTTGAGAAGGTTATCATTCTAGAGAGAGAAAAGGCTGAGAATGAGAAGAAGAAAGATGAGCTGAAGAAAGCTAATACAAACTTTTTGGAAGAAAAGAAGATATTTGAGACGGAGATAGCCAAGCTGACAGGAAAGCTAGCTGAATTGTCAACAAACATCATGAAGGAGAAGAATGCAAAATCTGAGTTGCATAAGAAGTTCGATCTTATTGAAAAGGAAAGAAACAGTTTGTCTTCAAAGATAAAGGAACTTGAAGAGATCGTGTTCAAGGTGAAGCTGACTGAGCACAAGACGCCAGAGTCCGTAGCTCAATCACCAAGAGACGATCTAGCTGATTCAAATAGTTCATTAAAAACAGCTTCAAGTTCACATTTTTCAAATGTTTTCTATAATCCTTTCTGTGATTCAGATGATTGTCTTACTTCTAAATCTACTGATCAGATTCATCCTTCTAACCTTTTTTATGACAAAAATGTTGATGGTTCAGGTAACTTCAAAAGGACTAAGTCTCAAAAGAAAAGCTACTGGAGAAAGGATGATGAGAAAAATAAAGGTAATTGGATCTGGAGAGTTAAAGGATCTCCGGAGGAAGAGAAGAAAGCAGAATCATTTGTGCATACAAAGAATGCTAAATGGAACAATGCCTCTAAAGGTAAAACTTTTGGCAAACCTGATCTGGTTTACACCATTAATCAACTGATCAGGTTAGCACAAAAGAAAATTAGTTGTTCCTACTGTGGCTCAAATGATTTTGTAAGAAAAGATTATGTGAATAACTGGTATGGTTCTTACTTCATATCTCCTACTAGAACTGCAACTAACCCATTAGGACCCAAATACCAGTGGGTACCAAAATCTAAATCTGTGTTGCAGGCACCCAATGTTTAAGGGGGAGGAAGAAATATGGCTTTTGAACAACACAGTTCAAAACCCGGACTTCATTGTCAAAAAGAAGGCTTCTAAGTAAATCAGCTTAGAACCCGTACTTCAACGGAGAATGGCTTCTAATCACATCGGATTAGAACCCGCACTTCAGTGCTTTATCTATTTTTATATGCTTTATTTGTTTTTATAAATAAAAAAAAAACCTTATGTTAATTTAAGGGGGAGAATATCTGTGATATTAACAGATTTTTTGGATACTTAAATGATTATCTGACCGTGTGTTCTTAAAGATAAATACTTGCGTTTTATCTTGTCAATATACTTTGTCAAGTATTCATACACGTAACGGGTCAGAACATTCTATTTGACTTTGTTATTACCATGTATCAAAAGTTAAATCTTTCTATGGTAATACTCACGTTCATTGTATTCACTGTTGATTGAATCAAACGTCATTTCGCGTGCTTTCATTGAAAATATGTTTATATATTGTTCATATAAACAACATTCGTTTTTGATTCTCCAACATATTGTTCTTCATGACAAAACTCATATGAGCTTAATTGTCAAACTCTTTTAGTTTGAGGTGGAGAATTGCATCGTCAAACATCTTCTGTTTTGACATCTCCAAAATTTTTATGCTTCATGTAACAAGTGGTATTTGTGCTTACATGTACAAAAAGCCTGTTGAACAACATGTTCTTTTAGGAAAATACATGGGATTCAGTGTGAGAACTTAACAGAACTTCCATGGATTCACGATAACCAGTGTTTCCTACCCAGGAAGTATTCTCTGAGTGATTGAGGGGAGAAGGGTCAAAAGAATTGAGTGTTGGTGTGTGAAAAGAGGTAAAATGAAAAAGAGAGATTGGTTAGAAGTGAGAATTAAAAGAAAGAGGGTGAGAGAACAGAGTAAAAGAATATTAAACTCTGCACCAAACTTCTTTCTGAGCCGGGCAGCCACATAATCTGAATGGTTCACATTCTTTGGTGACCATCATTGAAAAAGGCACCTAGCCCATGCCATCTCTTGCATATAACCCCACCAGCTACTCATTCTTTTCTCAAAAAGAGAATGTTTCACATTTTCTGGGGAAGCAGCACATATGCTATTGGTTCTTCATTTGAAAGATACTAATATTGAAAAAGAAGGAAAGTTGCCCCACCTTCGAACCCTTTCTCATGCACATTGAGTCTTTGTATAATTTGTTGTTGTCTCAACAAGTTTACATAATTTGAGCCTACATTAAAAAGCAATCATCGGTGCTTAATTCTTTCATACACATGCACGAACACACAGAAATTTGTTTTCTGTCAGAACGTTCATAGATAACCATGTGTTATTCGATGATTGAATGGAAGACCTGGGGAGTCTACATCAAACCAGCTCCTTATATAGTAACTTTGTGTTACTCAGTGACTTTGTGTCATTGACAGGCATTCTAACTGAGTCATTTGTTGATTCAGGGTTACAACTATTAAGCTGTTTGAATTTGAAAAGATTCGAATAGTTACTACTTTTATGTTATTTGAATCTGAAAAGATTGAAATAATCACTCTTTCCATCTGGGAAGACTTCTCTTATTTCCATACAGGGCTCGTTACATGATGAAGACTGTGCTTACGTGATCATACACAATGGGGGAGATTGTCTTGAAAAGGAGGATATTGTTTTGCCAAGTTTTGATGATGTTGATTCTCACCACTCATCAAAAAGGGGGAGAAGATATAAAAAGGGGGAGAAGATACAAAAAGGGAGAATACAATCTGAAGATATTCAAATTTTCAAAGATTTTAAAGATTTGAAGATTGTTTAAAGATATCAAGTTTTGAAGTTTTGAAGCTATCAACGTCATATCTGAAGATTCTCAAGAGAAAAGTGAAGACAAGAGAAGACCCGAAGATAATTGCAAATTTTTTTTTAATCTTGAATCCAAAGGGGGAGATTGTTGGATCAAATAATTGTATTCAAGATTAAACTTAAAGTTAAGGGTTTAAACTGTAATTGTTTGATAGTTATAGTTAAAGGGTTTAAATTGTAATAGATTAATAGTTATTAAGCTATTGGGCCCAAGCCCATTAGAAAGCCCATTATGCTTAAAGCCCATAAGGCTTAGGTATTTAAAGTTATGTTTAGTTTAGTTTTAGAAAGAACTCTGATTATTTTCTAAATAGTCGATATAAGTTTTCTCTGTATTCAAAGGGTATCAAGAACACTCAAGGGTTTCATTGTTTATTCAAGGGATTGGTACGTTATTATTAATCTTTATATCTCTTGATTATTATTGTGTTGCTTGATTACTTGATTGATTATTTACCAACTAGATTAAATCAGGGATAACAGTAACTCTCCTCAATCTCAAGTTCTCGATGACTGAAAACAGAACTACACAGAAGACATCAAGACAAGACGCTCCTCAGGCTCAATAACTCAAATGTTGGTGACGCTGTTGACTGTGACTCCGTGACCGACGACCGTGACTGACTTCGTTAGTTCGTCTCCCTTCTCTCGCTATTCTCTTCCTTCTTTCTCTCGCTCAATCGCTGCACCAAGTCGGCAAGTCCCCTGATTTCAGATTTAAAAAACCTAATTTGATTTATACTCTTGATTTTAGTTGATAAATAATTTTGTTGAATTGTTGGTAACTTAACTTGGTATTTGGTTTTATTTTCCTAGTATATGGTATTTGCAAATTGCAATTTTGTTAGGTATTGTACTTGCTACTTAGATTAATTTTGCAAATTGCAATTTTGTAGTTCAAACTAAATGTGTTATACACTTATATTGACATTGTTATTGCTAATTGCTATTGGTATTTGATAAATAAACCATTGATTTTTATGTAATTATCTTGCTATTGTTATTGCTAGAAAAAATGGAAAGATTTTTTAAAAGGAAAGCATCAACACCTAAATCGAGTTCTGCTTCTTCAATGCCTTGCGAAATCGATTTGAGTGATCTTCCTTGGGATACAGCCGATGGGAAAAGAATTACCGAGTATAATCTGAACCAAAGAGATGAAATAAGGAGAAAGTATTTAATTAGAGGACCTTGTCAACCACGGGGCCATGCCTTTCCAAAAAAATTTGTCGGGAGTAAGGGAAGACGTTTTTGCCCGACTTGGTTTCATCAATACTCTAATTGGTTGGAGTATAGTGTAAACACGGATAAAGCTTTTTTGCTTGTGTTGTTATTTTTTTAGAGATCATTATGTAGGACAATGTGGGAGTGATGCTTTTGTTACGGATGGCTTTAATAGTTGGAATAAAACCGAGAGACTTGGTCTTCATGTAGGCGATGTTAATAGTTTTCACAATAGAGCACTTAAGAAAATTGAGGATTTAATGATACAAGATCAGTCTATTGTCGTTGCTTTTCATAAGAAAACTAAGATGGAGAAGAACGGGCACCGGGTTCGATTAATGTAACACCTCGATTTTTAGGAAAATATAATTTTAAGTTAATACAAATGGGTATTTTAAGGGAAAAAGAAGAAATAGGATTTTTGAACTTGAATCCTATATTTTATAGCCTTGTTGGATGAAGGGTTTAATTACGAGTCCAACGGTTCTTTCCGGAGCGAAATCGGAGTTAAAACGAAGAAGTTATGACCAAAACAGTGTTCGGGCAAAAAAATGAAGAAAATCAGGCGGCAGTGCTCCGCGCGGATCTTCGCGCAGATGGATCAGCGCCACCATCAGCGAGGGACTCTGTCTTAGTTCTCCGTGTGGATCTCCGTGCGGATCGATCAGCGCCGCCATCCGCGCGGAGCCACTGCACGCACAAAAAAGGGAAAATCAGCCTAGAACTCTATTTTCTCTCCCAAAACTCAAATCTCTTCCCCTTTCTCTCCCAAACCGACCCCAAACCCCAAAATAGAAACCTAACTAATTTTTGGGAGTCTTCCTTTTAAAATCAATGATTCTTCTTCACCTAACAAGTTTTGGAAGCTAGAGAAATAAACATTTCATTTTCATCTTCTTCACCAAAGTTTCTAGGGTTTCATCTAACCCTTTTCACCATCTTGAAGATTAGAAGTTTGTGGTTTATTTTGGGGATCTAGTAGAAGTATTGTTGATGGATTCAACTATGACAAAGGTAATATTTCTTTTCTTTATCTATGGAAATTAAGGTTTTGGGTTAAGATGAGATATGCATGTATAATGTTTGGGGAATGATTCCAAATGGTTGGATGTAAATATTTATGGTTGAAAATGTATGGATATAGGTTTTGGAGGTTTTGGCTTTGAGGATTCAAGTTTCTTCAATGAAGCTCTAAGTGGGAAAAATCTAGATTTAGCCCAAATCTAGCAAGGTGAGTTCAAGTTGATTTGTGAAAATGTTGTGCATGCCAAAATGTTCATTTTTAAAGTGTTTATGTGTTTAATATGAAATTATCATTTGTTGAGTCATTTGATGGGTTTTTTTAAACATTTGAAGTGTGTGGCTTTAAAACTTTGTGAAAGCCCCCACATTTGGGATTTTTAGGTATCTTGATAAATAAGACATTTTGAAGTGTTTTGGTGATTTATTGCATAAATTGAAGTTGTTTGATAAAAATGCACCTTTAGTGTTTGTTTGGGTAAAATGTTTAATTTCTTATTATGGGACGTCTTGAATGGATAAAAAGTACAAATATATTTGGAAAACCATTAGTCCCAACCTAAATTGTATTGGAGTCTATTCAAGTATTTTTGGAGCATGTGTTTGCATGACATGGGTCGAGTGCGTTGGTCATTCCTGGGAAGTCATGTAATGTTAGATTGTGTTGCATTGGATCCATAGGCATGTAAGTCAGTCTGTTTTGATGGTCAATTGGGTATTGCGGGGTTGAACTCCGATACCTATGTTTTACGACCGGAAACTTTTTAAGTAAGCATCAAAGAAGGCTGAGTCTGGCAGTGCTACCGAGGAGGTAGGCATTAGGACCTCAGCCGCTTGAAGTAATGCCTTGAGGGTAGTCTTTAAGTGTGTCAGACCTTTTATAGTGGAGTTCATTGTAATGTTCATCAAGGTCAACCGACTCGCGAGGCGAAACTTGTTAAGAAGTCGTAGGGACACTTAGGCTGTTATGTCATGAGGTGTCATGCGATTAACGTTGTATGAGTGGCCTACTGTTGTGTTTCCCCCACTCTCAACGGATACGGGTCTCCCCCGTCGTCGGCTATCAATATTTTAAATGTTAACACCTTGCTTTATTATTGTTGAATTTGTGTGGTCGACGGTAAATGATGACCTTAATATTGGGTTTCTCCCGCATATATTTAGGTTTGAGTGAAACACGTCATCCCCATGTTTTAGTATTTGGTTTCCTTCCATTTCATGGTTGAGTGAGTATTGAGCCTAGTGTCCATGTTTTCGGTGACGTATTGTATATGCGAGTTATTAACCATGCTGTATGGGTTGAGTATTATGCCCATCCGTGTTTTGGGTGTTTCGAGATATAAAGTTTTATCCGCGTTTTCATAAATTAGGAGTTTGATTTCTATTATCATTTGAGTAAGTTTTGGGTTGAATTTAATTTACGAAAAAAACGTTTTATATTGTGATCTTAGTCCTTAAAACAGTTCGTTTGGAAAGCATTTATATTGGTGTTCCTTCGTCTAAAATATATATATTATTGGAAAACAAGTCGTTTTCATATTTGAAGCATATCATTTTGAAAGATTATGATTTTAATTGAATTCTTCCTTTTTAACGATATATATTGTAATGTTGAAAACTCTTGAACTCACTAGGCATTAGCCTAACTTTTTATTTGTCGGCATGTGCATCAGGTTCTGGTTGGAAATAGTTCTAGTGACACTGTGAAGAGAAGAGTGCTAGTTGTGTGCTCGAGGAGTGTGTAGCCTGGAGAAACTTTCCGCATTTATTATGGGATTAGCAGTTTGTTTTTGGGTTAAGTAACATCCGTCTTTAGTTTAGTCCTTGTATAAGACTGGAGTTTTTAAATGTTGAAGTTAAATATAGAGTTCTCTTTGGAGATTTATCTTTTACTTGATGAAACTTTGAAATTTTAAATTAGTTGCTCGTTCCAAATTTGAGGGTGTTACAATTAAATGTTTCTATTACGGCTTGTAGATTCGTGTTGAAGAATGCATTACCCTTTGAAGAAGATGCATTATTTTTGTGAAGCAAACGGTATTGGGAGTTTGGATATGGCGGAAAGTTATAAAAGTAACGGAAGACTAAGGACCGGCATCACCAATCGTCATTATTACGAGTTTGATATTTTCAACATTGTCGTGGACATGCAACTTCAAGAGTTTGGGGATCAATTTAGTGAGGTAAGTACTGAATTGCTTAAAAATATAGCAGCTTTGAGTCCATGTGATTCATTTTCTCAGTTTAACGTATCGGATTTATTGGAGTTGGGTAAGTTGTATCCTTATGATTTTGATCGTATGGAAGTGTTTGCTCTTGAGAAAGAACTTAACATGTACTATGTGATTGTGTGTCAAGACGAGAGATTTTCCAATCTGAGTGGTATTGCAGAGCTTGTTAGATTGATGTTGGATACAAAAAAGTATAAAACTTATCCTCTAGATTAATGAAATCGTATATTTTGGTTAATTTTTTCCTATATGGGCCCCCATCAATTATTTTTTCTGGATCCGTCATTGGGTGGGGCAATGAAGGGAATGATTATATGTTAAATTGTAATGCATATTATTTCAAGGATGAAAAAAAGGGAGAAATTAGAATGTACCATCAACACAATTGGTTCAAGTATATGGCTTTTGAAACTTAGTGATCATCATATAGCTTAAAATAACAACCTTCTATAATACGATATGATGTGTAATTATGAACACTTTTCAAGTAGCATATATGGGTTGCAAGTCTTGATAAAGAAATTAAAATTGATTGATAATATTAAAAAGGTGGCATGGTATCACTACATATGAGGGGAAAATGTGTTATTTCAATTATAAACAAAATGGGCATTAAAATTACATTTTTATCCCTCTTGAGTGACTATCATGAACCAAATGCATAACATTAACCAAAATAGCTTGAGATCATATACCCCACTATGCTTATATGCTTGGCATTTAGAGGGGTAGATTGGTAATCATCCACTATCATGATTGTGGTTGTACTTCTAAGGCACTCCTAGGCCCCATTTGGCGATGATGATCCTTTGTTTTTCCACGTTAATACATAAAATTAATCCATCAAATTAATAAGATAAAGTTTTAATTTGAATTGTGTCAAGTTCACACATTTCAAATGCAAAATTTAGATTATACAAATTTTATATGAAACTCTTTTGTTATAGATGCTCTTAAGATTATATATCAAAATTACAATAGAAAAACTAGTTTAAAATTATATAATACATATTTAAAATGCATGTATCAAAACACAAAAAATAATGTAAACCGTATATATTATAACAATTGTGTTACGAACAATAAACTAATATAATTTAATAAAAAGATACAAAAATATTTGGTATATAACTTAACAGATTTGAGAACCCATAAAACTGTTATAAGTTGAGAATCGGTAGATCATGTGATATTTTACATGATTTTTTTTTCCATCTACAGCTGGATTTGGTGTATTAACATATATTTGTTTCATAATGTTAACATTTTTATCTATTTGTGAAACAAAAATTACAACTAAAAACTTTCACATTGTTAGCCTAATACATATGAAATAAACATTGTGAAACAAAAAGTACAACTAAAAAATTTCACATTGTGAGCCGAATATATATGAAACAAAGAAATTATATACAAAACAAAAATATGTTAATCAATATATTAAGTTGTAGTCTTAGATGGAAAAATTCATGTAAAACAGTACTTCACGATAATAGTTTTCACAGTTATCACAATATATGGTGTTCTCAAATGATTATGCCCATAACATAACACAAGTTATTTTTGTTAATAATTAAATGGGAAAAGTTCAGAAAAAACCCAATGAACATTCCCTTTTTGAATAACTAAATCTCTAAACTGTTTTTTTGAATGACAAAAATCATTGAACTTTTTTCAATGCATAATTAAGTCTATGAACATTTTTTTAATAAATAAAGGGAAAAGTTCAAAAAAAAACCAATAAACTATCCTATTTTGAATGGTTAAGTCTCTAAACTATTTTTTTGAATTAAAAAACCATTAAACTTTCTCATTTTGAATGATTAAGTCCCTCAACTATTTTTTTGAACGAAAAAATCATTAAACTTTCTAATTTTGAATGATTAAGTCCCTCAACATTATTTTTGAATAAATAAACCATCGAACTTCTAAAAATTGGTTACCTTTTTTTAAAGATACCTGGAACTGACGATGAAGGTTTTAAAATAAAAACAAATCAAAATCAGTTTTACCGTTCTCAAATTATACGTCATTAAAACCCCTCATAGACAATCGTATCGCTCTTTCTCGTCTCTCCCCATTGCCCTTACATTGTCCGTTCTCCATATCACCTAACACGTTGTTGCTCCTGACATCGATCTCCCTCTTATTGATCTATTTTTTATTTATCAAAAGAGAAAGAATCAAAAGATAATCAGTTCCATATAGTTTTTTTTGGGTTAAAATGATGTAAGTAACCAATTTTTAAAAGTTCGATAATTTAATTTATTGAAGAAAAAAAATATGCAGGGACTTAATCATTCAAAATTGGAAATTTTAATGGTTTTTTCATTCAAAATAAGAAAGTTTAATGGTTTTTCATTCAAAAAAATAGTTCAGGGACTTACTCATTCAAAATGAGAAAGTTTAACGGTTTTTTCATTCAAAAAATTAGTTTAGGGACTTAACCTTCAAAATAGAATAGTTTGTTGGGTTTTTATGAACTTTTCCCATAAATAAACCATAAAACTTTTAAAATTGGTTACCTACATTGTTTTAACCATAAAAAAGTAAAAAACTACCTAAAATCGGATAGGAAGATTTTAAAGTAAAAAGAATCTAAATTAGTTTTACCATTCCCAAACCCTTTTCATTTAAACCACTTGCCACCCCTCATCGTTGTTCACTCTTTGTCACCACCGTTTGCCCTACCATCTATCTCCTTTTTTATCTTTTTCGGTTATCCATCTTTTTTATATGTCTATATGTGTTCTATTAAAATGTTGTCAAAGATGGAGAATTGAAAAAAAAATAGATCAAAAAGATGGAGATTTGATGGCATGGTCCAACAGCGATGGGCGGTATAGAGAAGGGATAATGATGTATCAACTAGGAGTGGCGAGAGGGAGTGATGTTGTGTGCATGGAGTTTGAATGTCGTAGGGTTTTAAAACGGTAAAACCGATTTAGTTTTTTTTTTTTTTTAATTTTTGGTTAAAATAACCCATGTTTTAAAAGTACAATGGTTTACTTATTCAAAAAAAACCGACTTGATAATTCAAAATGAGAAAATTCATTTTTTTATACAAAAAAAATAGTTTATGGACTTAACAATTCAAAATGAGAAAATTGGTTCGGTATTTTTGAAAATCTCCCAAAATAAATTCTTGAAATAACTTTGATACTACAAGATTAATAAAACTCTTGCTATCATAAGCACTTATTAACATAGATATGTAAATATGGAATAAAATCTTATAAAATACTAGTTGTAGACACATAAAATAAAAAGAAAGTTGTATCAAAATTAAATCTAAACATCGTGTGAAGAAGGTCAAGAGAGTTGAACAATAAAAGCAAGCAGCAATGAATGAATGAATATACGGTTAAAAGATGAGCCAAAGTATCACAAGGCCCACCGACCGACTGAACCCCCCTTTACCCTGCATCTATCTCTTTATAATTATAAAAACCCCTCTTAATTTGTTTCTTGTTCAAAATTTTCCATTAAAAAAAGAAAACCATAGAGAAGGTTTATTTGGCTCTCAATTCTCAGGTGTTGGGTGCAGAAATCCATGGAATTTTTTTAACTCTGAGAATTTCAAGAAAAGCTGAAAACAAGAAGCAAGATCAATGATGTCTAATGATACTTTCACTGCAAATTGGAGGTGGGTCCCACTCTTTCTTTCTCTCTCTACTCTCTCATCTGTGAGATTATAAGCAAAATGCAATGTGGGTTTTTGATTTCAGTTACAAAAGAATGGAAGAAGATGAAGGTCTGAGAACCCTAGAGTGTTTAAGAGGCAGATTACTTGCAGAAAGAGCAGCTTCCAAGGCTGCTAATGATGAATCTGAACAAATTGCCAACAAGGTTTGGTTTTTTCACCCTCATTGTGTGTGTGTGTGTGTGTTTCAATCTTTTTTAATCCCAAAATAAAACCCATTTTCTGTTTCCACACATTCAATGTGTTTGTGTGTGTTTCTATAATTCTTTATACCAAAGTGAACTGGCATTTATTTTCTTTACTGCCATTTTTGATCTTGATGTGGGCTTGAAAATTACAGGTGATTGAACTTGAAAAGCAGTTGAAAATGGAAATCAAATCAAGAAACAAAGCCGAAAAGAGGCTTAAATTCTTGATGAAAAAACTTGACTCTTTGAAGATATCATATGTTTCAACAGATGAATCTTCAAGTTTTTCTGAAAAAAGTGAGATTTCATCAGTTTCATCGTCTTGTAAATCTCAAGATCAGATGGAGTTGCAGAAAACCCAATTCAGAAACACTTCAAAATGCATCACAGATGGTAATAGACCAAGATGCCCTTCACAAGAAGATAATTTGGGGTCTGTAGATGAGTCTATTTCTGGGAATTCCAATGAGAGTGTGATTCAAAAAGATGATGAAGATGATGCTTTAAAGAGAGATGATAACAATGGGTATGTTTCTTGAATTTAGAAGACATTTAAATTTCTGTGATGTTTTATGAAAATTCATATTTAGTGTTAAATAAGTAGTAGATTTTATGTTATGATTGCTAATTATTTTAAATATTTTTTTAATTCAAATTTCAAAAAATCAAATAGAATCTTGCGACATCCCTTTTGCCCTTTTTCATATTTTTTTATTTATATTTAAAAATATATATATTTAAGTTGCTAGAAGACAATTCAATTCAATTTCCACCCATATGTAATTGTGCTATAAATTAATGGTTATATTCGCAAAAATATAAAATAAAAAAATATTAGACCATTGTAGGTTATGTTATTTTAAAATCTTGAACCAAATATTGAAAACTGTTGGATGATTATTTGCTTAATTTAATTTCTATAATTTTAAAATAAACTAAAACTAATGTGATTATATTTTACCAAATGTATCTCATAAAGTCACATTTTATTTAATTTTTGACTTGAAATTGGTTATAGTATTACTTCATATTTAATTTTGAAGTTAAAACGAAGATATAAAAATGAATTTTAACAAATTTAATTAATAATAAAGAAAAACAAAGAAGGTTTGAATTGTCTAACAATTCTTATTAAAAAAATTCGGTGACGGTCATTTAAATGATGTTTTAAAAATCTATTTTACTAGTTTTTAGACATCTTTTTCTCATCTGCTTTTAGCTTCTTCTACTAGGTCGAAATCTGTAGTTACAAAGGACAATGTTGATGATGAAAGGCATGGTGAAGACATAGATTATCATGTCGATAACTCAATGGCGTTGGTTATGGTTGAAGAGACAACAATTATGACATCAGAGCATGATGAAAATCGTGATGATGGCTTTGACAACTCCATGGCATTAGTTGTGGTTGATAATTTGGTAAAAGAAGAGAAACAAGGTGTGCCGATTTCAAATGGCAATATAAAAGACGTTCTTGATGCTTTAAGGTATGCCAGAGAAAGTATTCAAAGATCAATGGAGAGGAGACAACACATCGGATCAAACATTGCTCATGGTGGATTCAATAGGATCTCATGTTAGATCTAAAGGCTATAGTGATTTTTCAAAACATCGTGACCCTTCAATTTTGAAAGGGTCTAAGATATAAGTCGTTTTACAGAGTCTTTTTAGTTATATACTCATGCTAGTTAATATAGCATTATCTCTACCTCTCTCTCTATATATATACTAGTTGTGTACGTGTACAAAATTTGATTGTAAACTAATAATGAAAAGTTTGTGAAATCCCTCTATCAAGAGAAAATTTTGGAATCTATGAAGTCATCAACTATGTTAGTATAGATCAATGTTTATCATGTATTTGATAATATTTATCAGTTATGTTTATGAAGTTCAAACATAAATATTTAAAAAATTATATGTAATACAATAATAAATTTTAAACTTTATTTTTATTTTTTTAATCTTGAGGGTAATTAAATGGTTGTGAAAGTTACAAGTGACTGTGAGGAATAAATGAAGAAATTTATTGACCTCAAATGAAGATATCACAAAGGACACATGAGTCGTGGTACCCTCATTTGTGTTGTTTCAAAAGCAACAGGTGGTTGCTTGTGCAAATAACACATGTACCATGTCGGCTTCTGGTACAACCTACAATGCATGCATTCTCGAAATACAACCATTTACGATCATTTTATATTACACCATTACTTAATCGTACCCAAAACCAAAATAATAAATTGTCCATGTGACCTCCCGTGTGGAGTTATTAGCAAACCCATTGAATACGATCAAATGTGGCATCAAATGTATTGTACTTTTTGTACTGCTATACCCCTCAATCCTAGCAAAATTCGGTCACTAATACAAACGTAAAAGATTGTTGGTTGGTTTTCTATTAAGTTTTGTATGGATAAAGTTGATGTGTAGATTAATTTGTCTCTATGAATTGAGAGAGTTTTTTTTTTTTTTCATAGATGGAAGAAACGTATCTTTTAATTGAGAGGTGCAGGTCTGAAAAAGACTTAGCTTAAGCTCCCCCTCGAAGTTTACCGAATAAGTCAATTTTTATATCACTAAGCTGCTATCAAACAGTCATGTACAACTCACCGAATAAGTTGTAAGTCTCATTAAGCTTATTACACTGTTAACAAACATACCCTAAGTTCGTCTTTGTTTCATTTATTTAATGTTTTGTTCATCGTATAAATGTAAACGTTATTGGATGCTCAAATAGATTTTCTCAAGTTTTTTAATCACATTATATGTTACATGAAAGTTTAAATAAGAAAGATGAAAAATAAAAATAAAAATTGGGAATGTAAAAAATAAGAGCATCTTCAACGATTATGATTAAATAGATATTTTAACAATATTTTTGCTCCAACATTTATGCCATATTGTATGCTACTAGAGAAAAGAAAATTAAAAAAAAGAGTGTCCAAGTCTCTAAATCTTGAGAAATCTCTAAAACATTATATTTAATGTATTGAATATATAATTTACATTAGAATTTGTAATATAGAGTTACTGTTGGAATCTCTAATATTGTAATTTTTTTAGATATTTTGATTTTTTATACTTTATTTTAGAAAAATCATATATTTGTTGTAGATGCTCTAAATGATTTATATGTAAATTAAACATGGGTTAACATATTCATCTTCATATGTAAATAATTGATAAAAAGTTAGTAAACAAACATAATTAAATTCACTTGTTTTTTTTTTGGAAGACATAGCGGCATCGAACCAACGAACAACTACCACGAACACACGCACGCACACCTCCCCAGCGATATCGGGCATCCACGGGCAGCCCACTAATCCGCCGTTGTCCCGGCCCAGCTTACGCTGAACCTAGAGCCCAACCACAGTCTTAAGATTGGGCTGGGGGGCAGCCCAGTCAACGACTGGACCGGCCCAAGGACTGGGTACTCCTCATGCCCTCAGAATGACTCCCCTTGGATTCGAACCCGGATAGATTGGGATACCATCCACAACTCCCAAGATGTTACCGCCCTTGGGGAAACCAACTGAGCTAGACATGATTTGTATAATTAAATTCACATGTGTTTTCAAATTAATTATTTTTTATTTATTTGAGCCTCCCTTGAATCGATCTATTATTTTGACGATGAGTATGCAATTGTACAATTTAACTCAACACGATGTAATCGATTAATTCAGGGTCCAAATGTTTTTGTCGGTTTTTATAGTACATATTGTCATGTTTATTTCTTTCGACCTCCATATCACATGCCTAGCTAGCTTCTCCATGTCATGTGGTCACTCCTCCCACTCATGTAACCTCCTTTTGGGGTTACTCCATTCCATTGAATGGGTCTAGTAAAACAAAGGACAACGTCTAGCAAAATTGGAACTAGGTGTTTTTTTAATTTAATTATGGGTATTCGTGTACATCTCAACTAATCTTAGGGGTTTTGAATAACAGTCAAGAAAATCTCCAGTAACCTTGCACGACTCGAATCAGTGAACTTTGAGGAAGATCCCTAAAGACCCAAACAAGGTTAAATAGGATGTAGTTTAGTTTATTATGCTGACTAGATGGGACAGAACTAATTGTCTGTTCTGCGTTTGGTACGACTAGAATGAGACTGAACTAATTGTCTGTTTTGCATTTGGTAAGTTGGACAGTACATGACTAAACTGTTAAAATGACTAAATTACCCCTAAACGTAATATTTAGTATTTTTTTATTATATAATTGTTATAAATCAACTAAACATTTACATAACTTTATCATCCCTAAACGAAATATAATAGTTAGAAACGAAATCGATGAAGAACCTAATCCAAAACCTAATAGAAAAACTCGTGAGTAGAATCTGGAGATGAAGTCGATGAAGAATCTGGAGGAAGACGATGAACGATCTGGAAGAAGATGGAGGCGATAAACTAGCGTGGAAGAAGATGGAGGCGTCGATTGGATTAGGTTTAGGTTATCGGTGTGTAAAAATGGGGTAATATTGTAATTTGTTATTTAGTCCCATGTGTTTCACTTATTTTGGTGGAACAAAAATTTTCAAGTTTTGACTCATGAAATCAAGGTTTTGTCCCATGCTGTCCCATCTCATTTTTGTCTCATGGCATACCAAACATGAGACTATTTTTTTTTTTGGTCGTGTCCCGTTCCACCTAGTCTGCATACCAAACACACATTATTATTCTAGATAAATGTCTTTTAAATATTAATTTAAAAGTTTATAGTTTAGAAAATGTCTATTTTGATACCTCCAATGTTGATACGACGTTAACGTGATTTTTCTAAAATAAATTTGTTCCAAACTACAGATCTTTAAATCTTAGTGGCCTTTTTAAAATTATGTTTCCTACAATTAAAATAGAATCAAAATACGGTTCATTTTCATATATTTTAGCCCAAAAATAAACCCATCATATTTATTAAAAACCTTTTTCTTTTGTTAGTTTTACATGACCGTTTAAATCAACAACAATCATCAAATCATTCATCTATCTTATGAAATGAGAGGTTTTGAGTCTAATTCATATTGGTATCAGATCAACCCATGTTAGGATCCCGATTTGCTTTGGAAATGAAGATGTTTTGGTAGATTAGTTTGGTTTGTGAGATTTGATAGGATTCAAAGGGATTTATAGTTAAATTCCATTTCAATTTTGTGTTTGATTTGAAGAATTTTTTTTATTTGAAATCTCACAACAAACGGATTAGAAATCCTTTTGAATCAAACCAAACAGTCCCTTAGGTGGTGTTTGATTCATGGATTTTGAAGGAATTGAAATAAATTGGAATGGATAATTCCTTTGACTAAATTCCAATTCTTTTGTTTGGTTTACATATTGATCATGATAGAATCCTTTAAATTCTATTGAATTCCACAAATTAAGGAATTTATCATTCCTTAGCCAAAAGGATGTTTGAATTTGGTTTAATGAGTTTTAATGGACTTAATCATAAAAGTATATAGAGATGTTTATTTGATGGCTATGTCAGGCAAACTAGTTGATAAGCTAGCTGGTGACTGATAAGCTAGCTGATGAAAAAATCACGTTTAACAAAAACTAGCTTATAAGCATTTAAATTATCAAAAAAGACATTAATTATTTATTTATAATTAAAAGTTAATATATAATTATGAATATTAATGAGGGGCATAATTAGAATAATCACAAAAAACTTCTCATAAGCTACTCCAAGTAGTTTATCAAAAAGCTAGCTTGTAAACTAGCTTATGACCATCTGTACCCAGAAAATAAGCTAGCTTATAAACTAGCTTATGACCATTCAAACATGTACCCAGAAAATAAGTTAGCTTATATTTTGCCAACCTAAATGCATAATCCATTGTTTAATCCGATAAAGCCACCTCGCCCTTTCTTTACCCGTTCTTTTACTTCCAAAAACACATCCTTTGTCAAAAGTCAAAACCATTCCCCTCGTAAACTACATTTCGTCTCTCACTAAACCTTCAATTAAAACTAGTTTACACATTGTTTTATGCCTCTACCAAGTGTTTGAGATTGTTTATTTAAAGTGTTTATTAACTTATTTCGATGTGATATCGGTAATAAACAGTTTTTGAGGTTTGGATGGGGAAAAAAGAAAAATGCTTATACCGATGTGACAACGATAATAAGAAGTTTTTGATAAGTCATTTCATTCTAACTTATTAACTTATTTAAAACAATTTATCAACTTTTTAGTCATTTTACATGTATAAACAATCTCAAACACCCTCTAAAAACAACTTATTACCTTATTACGTTTTGATACCACATAAGCTAATCCAAGTAATTTTTTTATAAAACTCCAGTTTAATACAAGATAAGTTGATAAACACTTTTACAAAAAGACATAAGTTGTTTTAAATAAGCAATCCTAAACACCCCTCCGGAGAAAATACCGAAAATGCAAATGAATTTGAACGTGATATATAAAATTGTCTTTATGAATAAATAAAAATGTTGTTTTTTTGTTGTGCTGAATAAACTGTCTGAATCATAAAAATTACAATTTTACCCTTCTTTTTGTTTTTTTAAATTTTATTGAATCACCAACACTCATGCTACAGTAGCTTTGGTTGATAGGTTTTTATTAAATAAAAAAATAGTCAAAAAGAAAAAAAAATCCACCATTGATGATTCAGTACTTTCATCGAAAACCATCTTAATAAATTTAGAAGAAAAACCCTTTTGCATTAATAAACACATCTTCCTTTGCAACAAAAAATTTTTTTGAAGAGAAACTCATCTCAAGAACCAACGCATCGTCGTCTAAATATCGGTGTGTTCCTTTGCAAAAACTTTTTGAGGAAAAACCCATCTCAAAGGAGCAGTTGTGCAGAGGTGAATGGAGAATGGTCCAACGATGAAGGGATCGAGGGAGAGAGCAGTAGGGATGGAGTAGTAGAGAGATCGATAGGTTTTCTTGATTGGAGCAGTATGGATGTAGTAGTAGAGAGAAATCAATGGATTTTTCTTGTTTTGTCTATGAAGTGCGAAGTGAGGGAAAGGGTATTTTGGGAAGGTATTTGACTGATTGGATACACGAGATTCATGAAAGCTTAACAAATAAGTCTTGAACTAAGGTGCCGTTTGTTTTTTAAGAGGTCTAAAGTCTGAAGTCTTATTTTAGTTATGAGTAATAAGAGGTGGTGTGTAAAAAAATCTGAACGATTCAGACTTGAGAGCCATTAAGAGGTTTTAAAAAAAAAAAACCCTAAATCAATAAGCTCCTAACAAACATTCATTGATGGCTTAGCGAATATGCCATACATGTTATTAAGCCCATTAAGTTACAACCAAACAACCCCCTATCGTTTCATTTAAAATTAAGCAAACTCAAATAATTGTTTAAAAATAATAATTAATTAAACATTTTGCCAAATAATTACCTTATATTCAATAGTATCAAGACAGAATTTTAAAAGTATAATTTATGTTATTTAAACTGATTATTAAACATAAAAATAAAAAACAATTTACCTTAATCCATATAGCGATGCTAACTGCTAGCTTCCTCCTATTGAACCAGCTTGTCATCTACCAACACATTATTTACCTAAGGCTTTCAACTCAATTGGTACCCAATGTGTGGATTCAAGATTTGATAAAACTATGACGGTGTTTTTGAAAGAGAAAGAGACATCTTCCATAAGGTTTTCTACATAATTTTAAAAAATTGCCATTCAAGATTATGCAAATAAAATAGCAAGATAAGAACAACCCTGTTCATTCCAAAACAATTCAATACAGTTTACATTCAAAAAGAAACACAACCATTGTCATTTTAACCCAATAATTATGGTATGGTGCTTCCCTCCCTCCCCTAATACTTTAAACACCTGACCAGAAGCAGAGGATAAAACAAGCATCCCCCACAACACAACTAATAACAATCTCCTACCACATTTTCATTCAACAAACCCTTTTGCAAATAATCACTTCATCCTCTACCCTTTCAATAAAGTATCATATTCCAATCCTATTACCAAGTTTTCATGACCAATATATTTCTCCAAGTTCTACTAGTAAATTCCACATCCTAACATCAGCTCATCCATGATTCTTGGTATACACAAAATGATATAAAATTACCTTACCTGAAGATGTATAGCAAACGATTCCTCAACATATGTTTTTAACTGCACCACACCATTTTTGAAGTTGTAAGCAAAATATTTGGAGATATTTTCACCAAAAACCATGGACTTGATGATGCTAGACTGGCCTTTACCATCTTATTTAAATGATGTAGAAAAGTGAGTGGGTGTGAGCATTGTCCGGATGATAACTAAAAATAAAAATCAAAGACGAACTTAGGTACTAGTTAGTTCTTGTTAAATCATGTCCTACAATCTAACACGATTCACTATTTCATAACTATAATACTTTTTATATCCTT
The DNA here is from genome assembly GCA_023525745.1 of Arctium lappa. Lineage (NCBI taxonomy): Eukaryota > Viridiplantae > Streptophyta > Magnoliopsida > Asterales > Asteraceae > Arctium > Arctium lappa. The sequence continues at coordinate 115,786,543 of CM042049.1, forward strand.
ATCCGTTCATTAAAATTTGGGTGACACCAAGGAGATTGTTATCAATTAAGTTGGGGCACACTAGCTTTATCATACTTACTGCACCTGCTACGAAGGGAAGCACCATCTAACTCCAAAATAAACAAAGGTTCATGTCATGGGTATCTTTACGAGTTGTTCGGGATCAAAAGATTACTAATTCTGACCTGCCAAATGAAACCATAGTTAAAAAGCACATCAACAAACTAAATTTATGGCAACAGAAAGTCAATAGACAATGTAATGTCTTACTGCAAAAGACAAAGTGCAGGCCTCAAGCCTCTCCACCTGCCTTGCCAGCAATGGTCGCCTTCTGTTTAGATAGGTGGGATGGAAATCAATAGCTGATAAAACAGCACATAAACATCTTACAATTTACAAGAGCACAAGTACAGAAAGACCTACCGGTTCAATTTTTCCATTGCCATTCGTCTGTGTTCCCGAAAACCTGCAAAACAATTATCCAGACTATTGCTCAAACCAGAATACGTGTCTCCAACTTCTACCCTGACGGCAATTGCACAATAAAATCCCTAAATTAAAACTACAAGGACCAGTATTGTTGATAAAGTACATACCTGAGTGTCCTTGCTTTCTTTTTCTGTTCTTCCAGGGGATCAGCACTTGAAGCTGATCCAAACCTAGAAAGTCTAGCCTTCTTCTTCTCATCTTCCTCTATAGGTGTGGACTGTGTGATCCCAAATCTGAGCATTGAGCAACAGAGCACATAGTTATCAATAAATGAATAAAACACCAATGAATCGTAAATGAAAATAACAGCATATTAAATTTCAGATAAAGTGTATGCTCTCAACAACCTCTCCGCTCTAGCCTTCCTTTTGAGCTCCTCAGCTTTCTTTGTGGCATCCGATCCTTGTGAGCCAGGTGCAGTACCAAACCTGAAGTACAACAGGTCCTAACTTGATAAGTTCAGAATTCATCACATTTTACAATCACAATAACATCATAAGCACTCAACACTAAAACAGTGCAAACAAAGGATGAAGATAAAAATCACAATTTACACACTCGTGTATCTACGTATTACAGCCTTACACAAGCCAAGACATAACATTAGCAACATCAAAGTGTCTCTAGAATGAACAAAAACACAAAATGATCCTGAAGAAAAGAGTGTCAGGACTAGGGCATCTAGTGAAATGCTACATCAGATTATATCAATAACTGGACACCCTAGTCATTTATTATAATGTAAAACTTGAAGCATTTTCATAGCATCTCAACCTTAATACTACAGAAAGATGCAGACGTTCTTTACAACTTTAACGCCAATGATTTGTCATTATAGACCATTTCAGTTGACATAACAGAGATGAAAGGAATATGGTGCAGTCACATAAGACTTAAAAAATTGTAGTTAAATTGAAAAGATCAAAGATATATAAATTATGCGACTACAATATCACAAACTACCTTTGAGCTTTCCAAATAAATTATATGTACTTCAATTACTGATAGACATGGCTAAATATATTTTCCTATGCCGTCAATGGCTTCTTATACTGCACACTACAATGTATATGATTGTAAAGGAAGAAAAAATGAAAGCAATAGATGAATTTGATCCTTCTTAAACTTTTACTAGACTTCTATCAGTGGTATACAGCCTATCTTAGTCTTTTCTTGCCTACAAGGACCAAATTAAGAGCAAAAGTAAACATATATTTTGGACATATGTAACATATATAACGAAACTTCAATGCAACCTAAAAATCCAGACCCCATAATCATAATAAGTCGAAATAATTGACTGTTTAAAATAAATTAAAAGGAACAATGATTGGCACAGACTGGAAGTGCACTTGAAGATGATAAAGTTTTGAATATCTTATTCCTTTCAAGGACAAAGATAACAACAAATACAACTTTCTGATTGAATACACAAAACAAAGCATGAAAGCATACAAAAAAATGTTTCTGCATTTTAAGGTAATGGATGTAATTCCTTCTAAAGACAAAGATCACAACAAACAGGACTTTCTAATCAACTCCAAAAGGTAGATCTACCAAGTGAGGCATATAATACTTTTTAACAAAAACCATCATACCATACAATGGTTTGAAGGATTGAATGCTCTGTTGTGGCTTGTGAGTCAGTGAGAAGATATAGTCGGACAAGCACTTTGACAGTTAACACCCCGATAAACTACGGTTAAGCCCAATAGAGTTAAAAACAATTAGCAACAAGAAGATGACAAAGAAGAAAGAGTAGACTGAAGAAAAGGAAAGCCACTCTTGGAAGCAGTAGAAAACGACAATCAGAACATACACCATATCATACTACAAATAGTCATAATGATCATAGGTGGTTCCTCCAAAAATTCAGTAAGCAAACAATAACATAATCAGAAATAACAGCATCAGTAACACGAAAATTTTTTTATAAACCGAATATTCTGCTACGAAAATTAAACCCTAGTCACTCACGCAACCATAAAAATCATGAAACCGAGAATGAAAATGGTGAGAATAAAACCTAATATAATGGTATAAAAGTTAAACCCTAACCCTAATCTTAATCCCTTTATCATAATAATCACTGAGCAGCCCCATTAAAAGCATGAAACCAACACTTGAAACGGTGGGAAATGGGAAGAAGAGACCAAGAAAGTCGGCACAACTCATAAGAAACTTAATCCTAACTTCTGATGTCAAATAAATGGCATAAAACCATTTCGATGTATATAAAAAACCGAAACCCTGGCTTCACATAGGAGAACATATATATACTGTAGAAAAACGAATAAACATTGCAGCAGTATGATAACCTCTCCGCACGAGAATTCCGTTTTTCTTCTTCAGACAGCTGAACCGGCATACCAAACCGCTCCGCACGGCGAATCTTCCTCTGAGTATCGTTAACAGAAGCACCGTCTTCGCTGTTGTTGCTATTACTGTTATCCGCCGTCTCCGTCACCGGATCTTTAGGTTTCAACTTTGTTTCTCCGGAATCACCGTCTTTCTTTTCGACGGAGGAAGCTGGCGATTTCTCGCTGGAGACTCCTTCAGCCGTTGTTGCAGGAACCGGCTCTATGGTCTTCGTAGGATGGTCGTCGATCTGAACCGTCGTCGTATTGGGTGGCGCCGTCGTCATTGAGTCGATGAGTCCAAATGATTCGATTTCCGTGACAGAGAGATGAATGATGATGGGATGATTTATTTGCCCTAAATCCTAACGTGTGATCACCCCTTCGCTACTATATTCTCAGCTTGGGGTTGTTATTGACACAATTGAAAATATAAGGGGTCAAAGTGTAAAATCTAACCAACCCCTCCCCATCGTGTGTGTAATTAGCAATATTTTAAAAACCGGTTTTTTGGTTGACCCGATGTGGTGACCGGATCACGGTTCAACCGGGAACCACCTGGTTTCAAGAAATTTTATGTATTTTTCATTTTCTTGCATATATATATATATATATATATATTTGTATATATAAAACCAAGAATTTGATGTCCACAAGTTAAAATATTAAAAATACACATAACAAAAAGTTTTTTATTAATCCAAAAACATTAAAAAAAAACACATAACAACAAGTTTTACATCAATCCAAAAACATAAAAACACAAATATAAGAAATTGATTTTTTAACCGGGTCAACCCGGGTTTTTACCGGTTCTATCAAAAAACCGACGGTTCAATCTGGGTCGTAATTTCCCAAAAAACCGGTCGTAATTGATCCGGTCTCTTCACCGGTTCCCGGGTCAACCCGAGTTTTAAAACATTGGTAATTAGTAAAACCATTAAAAACTAACAAAATTTTAATAGTGTATATATGAAATAAGAAGTATAAATTATTGATGTATTACAAATTATTATGTGTTGAATTTTTTTAGCTTAAAACATGTCTTGAACAAGATGTAAAGTGAGCTTTATGTCTATAAAGATGAATTACATATTGGAAAGTATCATATAATTGAAAATGATTTGAGAGTATTAATCTGTATGATTTAATAATTTTACATATAGTAAATTTTCTCAGGGAAAACTAGTTATGTATATATATCATGTTTAATTTCTTTTCTGTTTCATAAATTCCAGATTTTTTTTTAATAAAAAATTACATTTAATCGTTTATTTTTAATTTACAATAAAATTTTACATATCTTTCGATATGGTACATACAACTAGTTAAAGATTAATGCATTGACTTATGAATCAATGAAGACGCGTGAGAATTTAGTGAAATAAGGGTGTTTGGTTGGACGTATTGAGGGGTCAGGAATGACAATATGAATGAAAAATGTTGTTTGGTTTAACATAATATAATAGGTCCATTACCCCAAATCCATTAATTTTCATTCCTGACTAAATTGGGGGGAATGAAAATCTTATTCCCGTTCACTCACCTTTTTCCATACATCTTTCACATCTCAATGTTGAATGAAACATATTTTTTTATTTTCATGTTAGACGACACGTATTTGTATTAAAAATATTATATAAAACAATTTTTTATTGATTATATTGGTTTAACTAAACAACATTAATGCAATGTTCATTCCTATTTTCATTCTACTTCATTCATATTTTCATTTTCATTCTCATTCCTTAAAATGAATCAAACGTCCCTCTTTCCATGTATTTATAGTTGCTTATCTATATTATATTATACAAATGGCATAAAAAACTCTTAAAAACAAGTTTTAAAGTTTAATGTACCGCTATTTAATGTTAATTATTTAAAAAACAACCATAAAAGTTGTATGTACTACATTTAATGCTATTCATTAATTTTCAATTATTATTTCTAACAATTTTAACTTTCCTAAAATCATTTCCCACTTTAACTCACCTAAAATAAATCTCAGCATATTTTAGATATAAAAAATTTAAAATATAATTAAAAAATCTTACAGAATATTTTATAAAAAAAATTATATTATTAAACCAAAATAAATTACATTATATTATTAAGTCTAAATTAAACAAATTTATATAAAAAAATCATTATCACTCTCTCACAACCATTCAAAATCGTAATGTAAATCGACAAAAAACAGAAAATAAAATGAAACATTAAAATCGTGATGTATCTAGCTGCATTGCGCGAGTACATTTCTAGTTGTTTTTTAATAAATTAATAAATATTGTGATTAAATATGCCTCTTAAATTCATAATTAGCAGATAAGTTGAGCAGAAAAGTGAGGGTTTGTGGTAGTTACAAACTTACAATCCTTTAGTATTGTTTGTAGAATTTGGAATTGAATTTCATTTCAATCATATGTTTATTTTGAAAAAAATGCAAGAATTTGAGATCCCGAGATTTTATTGAAATCCCACGAGAGTAGTTGATATTTCATGGGATTTATATATAAAAATGTTTTAAAATATGTTAAAAACATTTGTTATATAATCAATTAATAAAAAGATAATTTAATTGTTTTTTAATTTTTTATAATTTATTTTTATAAATTATTTATAGAGAATGGATTTCAATTACATTCAAAATCCTACAAAGCAAATTCATCAAAGATCTCAAATCTAAAACCCTCCAATTCCAAATCATTTCCCGAAATCCAAACCCTCAAAATCATTTCATCAAATTAAACGCCCTCTTAGGAATTTGCCTCTTTGTAGGCATCGGATTCTTAACCAGCCACCTACCAATAGGGGTGTTCGCGGTGCGGTTTGGGGCAAACCGCACCGCATGTGTGGTTTGAGCATTTTCCCAAACCGCAAACCACACCGCATATACCTCAAACCGCACCACGAAATGCGGTGCGGTGCGGTTTATGCGGTTTGTCCTTATCGCACTTTATGGGTACAATCTAAAAAATTATAATTTTAAAATATATTAAAAAATCAACGATTTAGTGACTGTAGTCCAAAAAAAATAAAGAGTTTGAATATATCCAACTCCAAAATGCATAATTAAAAGTAGTCAAAGAAATCGTCTAAAAAAGTAAATTGTTTCAATACGATAAAGGGATAAAGTGACGTCTCCAACTTTTTCTTTCGTTTTCATCTTGACTCCTAATTGCCAATGCACATAATTAAAATTTAAAAACACAAGCCTAATTATATAAATAATAAATTAAATTATATATATATATATATATATGTTTAGAATTAAAAGTTTAAAAGTAATATAAAAGGTGCGGTGCGGTTTGAAAACTCAAAACCGCACCGCATAGTGCGGTTTGGTAAAAATGCAAATCGCAAACGCACCGCGAAAGTCCTAAATCGCGTTTTACGGTGCGGTGTGGGCGGTTTGTGCGGTTTGGATGAACACCCCTACCTACCAACGAAAGGGTTGCCAGTTAAAAACCCTTTTGCACAAACTAGTCATTTGATGTTGGATGTTCCGTTCTTTCCAACAAAAAGATTTTGAAAGAAATCGGTTTTAGTCTAAAGATCAAAAAGTTACAACTTTTTTTGGATAAAGACAGTTGAAAGAATTATATTGCTAAGGGGCTGTTTGACAGGGGTTGAATGGTTTAGTGCAAAATGATTAAGTGGTCTGAATGAATAAGAGGTTTTTATAATATAGTGTAAAATGAAATATGGTTGTTTGTTAATTGTTTATAATGAAATCATGACGCTTAATGGTTAAGGGGGGGGGGGGGGGGGGGGGGGGGGCAAGATACAAAATCATTCAGATGATTTTGGAACCATTAAGTTGCAACACTTTTTTTACCAAACAAGATTTACCTCTCAGCGATTCAGAGGTTGCCTCTTAATGGAACCATTAAGAGGTAAACAGACAGCCCCTAAGACTCCTGGTTGGATTAGGATGACTTCAAGTATAGATACATAAGGATTTATGTCAGTTGAAGGTGTGCTTAGAAGATGGCATACATACAATGTAAACATTTATTAACGTTGCAGCATTTATATACAACAGAAATAACAAATGTTATTAGAGTTCTTGTAGGAGATTTATGTGGATACTTTTGGTGGTCAAGAGTTAAACCCAACAATACCAGATTTGGTATAAATGACACAAATTTGAATGTTGATTGTTGAGTGAACCATAAAAATACAGTGATAGAAAGTAGTGTCCACTTTCCTCAAACCAAACACATGCTATGTAAATACATTTATATCTGTCTATCTATCTATATATATAATTTAACTGTACAACATGATGATGATGCAAAATACAGCAGTCTAGTAAAGGGAATTAAACTCCAAAAACCTGGCTATAACATTAACAGATAGTAGTAATAACCTAAAACAGATACACTCACAAACAACCAAAACCTCATATACCACAACCAACCACCAAAAACAGATGCCTGTCTCATAAACCCACCCGATCGTGGTCATCCCAGTATTTCTTCCAACCGTACCTACTCTACAAGAAACCTGTAAACATGAAGTTTAAGGCTCATCAGATACACACTTGGGTGGGGTCCTTTGGTTATATGACCTTCTCACAGTTCTTTTTATATCCATGACCTTTTGATGAGTTTGAAAACAGCATTGCTTAACACAAGAATACCTAAAAACCTATTACAGGATCATGGGTGTAAAAAGCACTTGTAAGGAGAGGTCATTTAGCTAAATAACCCCACTTGTGGGTGATGCACTGCAGCTTTTTAGAAAGGCCTGGAGTGTGAAATCTTGCAGCCTAATTCACTAGACAATACCTGAGTGTAACACTCACACTCAAGAGTAAAGACCTCTAAGTTATACTAACAAGCCCAGCTGGGTGAAACTTATATGTTTTATTAGGTGTCCCTTGGATACAAAATTTACTTTTAAGGCAGCAATTGAAGTGATACCTCTGCTGCATAGTTGATGATTCAGAGAAATCAGGACCAAAAGGCGCACACCCATGAAAGTCAAAAGAATCTTTTGGTGTGATTTTTCTCAGATCCACTGCCACTGCCGCTACCACTGCCACTGCCACTGCCCCCGTTCAGTTTCTTGTCATTGTCTCGTTTTGATCTAGGAGGAGTGGAAGGTGACCAGCGTGAGTTTTGGATCAGATGGATTTCAGGGTCATATTTCTGTGATGCAAGGTAGCTCAACGCTGTAACGACATCAGCTATAACAGGACGCATGTTAGGTTGTTCCTGGACACACATTGCTGCAACAGCAAGAGCCTGGTACAAACCCCTGGCAGGATACTGGCCTTGGAGCACTGGATCTGCTATCTGGCAGAACTTCCTCCGATCTTTGAACAAAGGTCTAGCCTGATATCAATTAATCAGAATTAGATTATGTGCTTAAAAGCACGACCAAGAACTTTAGATATTATATGGACTTCAAAAGGACACAAAAATGTGATATTATCTAAGATGGAGAGACAATAATATCACAACATTAAATTGTGACCAATAATTTAGCATCAAGTCAAACACAGCACACAAATTGCATATGGACACTGACTTACCATGTTTCCAACAGATGGGTATGAAACATATTTCTTTGAAATATAGATTTCTATGTAATCTGAATGAATGAAAATTACTTACCCACGCAACCAAATTCTGCTCCCCTCCTGTTTTAGAATTATCTATCGCTTTCCTGCCTGTGATGATCTCCAAAAGCACAACACCAAAGCTATAGACATCTGATTTTAGAGTCAATTGTCCAGTCATGGCATATTCTGGGGCACAGTACCCATAGGTACCCATAACCCTTGTAGAAACATGTGTGTTATCGCCAACAGGCCCGAGTTTGGCTAACCCAAAATCAGATAGCTTTGGATGGTAAGATTCACCAAGCAGTATGTTGGAGCATTTTAAATCTCGATATATTACGGGTGGACTGGCTTTGTCATGTAGATACTCCAGCCCTTTAGCAGCTCCAGCAGCAATTTTCATTCTGGTATTCCAATCAAGTTGTTTCTTACCAGGCGAGGGGTCTGCAAGACAGGAAATATGACTCCAATCACCAAAAATAATCCCTTGGCTTCACAAATGGAGAAGCAGCAATGCAAATGGCTGACAGCTGATTTTCCTTGTATTGAAAGTCAGCAGCCACAGTAAGATAGACATACAGGTGGTGGTATCAAAATGAGTCACTCGTAGTCATGCCACCCATGTGTCTTTATTCTGACTACCGAGTCAATATGAAGGAAAATCAGCAAATAGTGGAATAGTGCCGACTTGTAAAACATTGTACTTGGCATTTCATTGCAAATGAATCATCATTCTTGAGAAAAGCAAATAACAACACTATATTTCAGAAGAATGACTGATTTAGGACAGAAGTGAAACATATGATGGTTCTTTTTGCAATACATTTGCACAATTTGTTCAAAATCACTCACATATTTCAAACCAAGGTTTTTCTTTGGCCTTCTCACAAATATGGTTAGTTTGCAGTGAAAAGCCAAAGCGCGATGGTGCAAAGAAGTCGATCAGTCAATAGCATAAGGGATTTTAAGGAAATGCACGTACCATGAAGATGGTCATCCAGAGATCCCAGACACATGTATTCGTAAACCAGTAGTCTTTGATCTCCATCAGCACAATAACCAATCAAGTTAACAAGATGCGGGTGGTGAAGTAAACCCAACATCAACACCTCTACTAGGAATTCCCGGTTCCCTTGCAGCCCATTGCGATCCAGTTGCTTGATGGCTACAACCTACACAAATGGCCAAATATAGAACACACATGTTCACAATTCCGACTTGGCAAAGACTACAAATCGAGGTTGCTTTTGACATCGTAGTGTTTCGTTCTTTTTCTTGTCATTCTTAATTTTCTTCTGTTGTTTTGAGATGATAAGACATGCATGAGTAATAAAGAATGGGAACAATGGACAAAGGAATATGTTAAATCATTTTTTGTGTAACATTTTTTACACCGGCGAATTGCCTCATGATGACACCTCATCAATGAAAGTTTCATCAGGACCAACATTTTGTGTGTTTTAGCAAGGCACTTCAATCCAAATATATGCTTATGGAAAAAAGGTAATCACAACCAATACCAATCATTTGCTATGTCCTATGTGCCTCGAAAAAAAATATATACGTCTATCCTTGTGTAACTTTTTACGTTCTCCAAATACAAACGTAATATGGATTTTGTGACTCAATGTTTGGCAATAGTTTTCAAATTGTAGTGCTTGCTATGATGTCAATATAGCAATAACTCCCTCTAAAATATAACAATTCTTATATCTCAAAAAGTACAATTTTTTTATAAAAGATTTCTTCACAAAATTACCTACTTGTCCATTAGCAATTATTACAAAATGTTGGTGAGATTGATTATGGGTCATAAGTTTTCTCTATTGTGATGTATAAGGGGGATTTTAGGTATTTGCTCATTAAGAAAAAAGACGTCTAATAAACTGTGTGCCAAATCAAACGTTCTATTCTTTTTGGGACTGAGGGATGATTAGCTTCTGAACGAGTAGATAATCCACAACAATTTTAAAGTTAAAACATGACCAAATAAATTGCATCTTTTTCAAAATGGTGTGCATGTTAAAGTGTTAAAAGGATTGACTCGGTTTCTCCAATAAATAGCTCATGTGCAAAGAAACTGAACTAACCTGATTTGAACTTTCAAGTCGCCCTTTATATACTCTACCAAAACCTCCTTCTCCAAGAAGACAATCACCCCTGAAATTTTTAGTTGCAGCTGCCAATTCACGAAATGTAAATGTTTGGGCAGCAATATGATCTGATCCCCCATCTTTGATCGTGTCCTTCGTTTTGAACAACGGATTTGACCTAATACTCTCTAAAACATATATATGTGAGAAACAAAGAACAAGAAACCATTAAACAAAAGAGCAAACATAGTCTTACAAAATAATACTGAATCTGAACAATCAATTTAAACATGGAATTGAAGTTACTTGTTTCATCATAAAAGCAAACCAATTGATCAAGGATACACTAGAAGCAAGTCCAAATGTTGCAACAATAAATTGAGAGTGCCCAAATAAAATATGTCAAAAAGAAACAACTAAAAGCCCACACGGCTAACCCCCAAGGGGTTGTCCCAGTGGTAATTTTCTGGGACTTGGTTTCTCATGAAACATCACAGCTTGGAATTTGGATCCCACTTGACATTATCATCTCCTTTCCAGAAGGGCTAAAGTTTATTTGGCAATTTGAAGGAGAAGCTTTGCATGGACCACATAACAAATAAGGAAAAATGACACGTTTACTAAAAGAAATATCACACATTAAAAGAGAACGCATAAGGAAAAATCTTATACATATAGCTCAATAGTCAAGAAGATGATCAATCCTGTTCCGGAAACCTATCAAATTCAGTGAAACAATTGAATTCACATGTATAAAAAGTTACTCAATATTTCCAGTTGCTTTGCTTCAATATGTGATCACTTGCACACACAAAAAATGAAAGAAACACATAATTGAAGTCTAATAAATAAGAATAAACAGCAATAACAACATCTAGAAACTCGATTGCTCTCACGATGCACACATCTAACATAAGATTCAAAGTTACCTAATCCTAAAAACCTAATAACACAATTCAAATACCGAATCAAGAGCAGATGTGAGAATCATTTGGTATAATCCCTTATTTGAAGTAAACAATCAGATAAGTTAACAACTTGTATCAAATGGTTACCGACAAACATCAAATGGCTATTCAAATAATGATATTACACGGAATCTTGAGGCGATTTTTACAGCAAAAAGAAGGGGGGAAAAGAGGGAGCACCTGAAGAAGGTTGAATCGGATCGAGCGAGCGATTCTTCTTCCTCTTCTTCTTTGCCGTAGGCTTGGATTGGCCGGAGCATGGAAACCATCCCATTCTCTCTCCTCTTCTCCGACAGTTGTAAACGAGAGTAGTCAACAGCTCAATAAGAGAGAGAAAAAGAGGAGATTTTATTGGTAAATCTCCGATTCGATAAAAATGACACCAGAAAAACTTTGCTCCTCTAAATATTATACATGATATGAAATGAAATAATAATAAAATAAATATATTCGGTAGATTTCATAAACTTTTTTTTTTTTTTTTTTTTTTTTTCATCTCCAACAGGTTTGCTAAAATAGAAAAAAATGTGTTTTTTTTTTCTCTATCCTCTCTAACAGCTTTGTTATCTTGTTTGTTATTATTGAAAAAAACTTAAAAATTTTATAAGTTTAAAAAATTCTCTAAAACTTGATAGTAGGAGAAAGAAATGATTATTTTATTCAATCCCATCAATGAGATTCAATTTTTATTATTTTATTTTAAAAAGTGTATTGAAATGATAAATTAGAGTATATTAAAATAATATAAGTTGTTTTAAAATCTCTAAAATAGCAAATCTATTGGAGTTGAATGTAATATATTTTAAAGATTTTCACTTTTGTTTCTCTATTTTAGAAAAATTATAGAAAAGTTGTTGGAGATGCTCTTAATAAAAACATTCTCCACTTTTTATTACAAAAAAATGATAGCTAAATTTTTCGATCAAATTTATTTTTTAATCTATACTATATTATAAAAACGGTATAAAAAACTCTTAAATACAACATTTTAAGCACAAGTTACAACTAATTAAAGTCAATTACTTAATTTATAATTTATTACTTTGGTACAACATTTCTAAGCACAGTATATCACATAATCATCTATTTGTGGAATGGATACTCATTTATTAATATAACTATTTGTTTTTTGGGTGGAAGATTTTATAAAATATATTTATATTAGCATAATCTATTTTAAATGCATCTATTTGTGGAATGAATACTCATTTATTAATATAACTATTTGTTTTTTTGGGAGGATTTTATAAAATAGATTTTATATTAGCATAATCTATTTTAAATGTAGATTTTACATTTAAATCTATATTAATAAGATGTAATATAAAATCTTTTTTCTTCCGTATTTTTTTATATTACATCTCATAATGATTTTTTCATATTTTATTTTATAAAATCTTTTTACATAATGAGATGTAATACTTATAAACTCTTTTTTCTTCCATATTTTTTTTGCTAATATAAAATCTACACGTTTTTTTTCACGAGCATTAAAAGAAGAAAAAAGAAGGTTGATATGAATTAAAAATAAAAAATAACGAGATACACTAATAAATTATCGTATTATTTAAAATAAAAATATTCCGCAATACTTTCCAAATTAACCAAGTGTAAAGAAAATAAAATAAAAACGATGTAGATATAAAAATATTCTTCCATATTTTTAATATATTTACATTTAAATGTAAATTCGAAAATGAAAATAAAAGATTTTAAAATATTCTATACATTCACTATAAATATATATAGTTTCTCTATGTATCATCTGAATACAAGAATAAGACGAACGGTCGGGTGTCAATGACGGAACCTGCAACTGAACAAAATGTATTATACTATATTTTTGTTTCTTTGAAAAACTACTTTTTTATATTTTATTTTATTTACTGATGATTTGTTTATATTTTTCAAAACCCACAATCATATTTTTCGAATTAGGGGAATAAGATATATATACATATCTTTATTTTTATCGATTAATACTATGAGGTCTTGAAGTCAATAGTCAGATAAATATGTTGTGAGACATGTCGTTTGAGTTTTAAATAATATAATACAAAACTATTACCAATATTATTGCACAAACTCATAACAACAAACAATTAAGAATATATGCATGTTAACCACTTATGAAAATACATTCGTTTTTCACATTGTATTTCATTAACTGTTAACAGAGAAATTACGTTTCATTTTAACTCGGTTCAATATTTCAACAAAAAATTTATCCTCCCGTGCAATGCACGGGCCCAACACTAGTCATTTTTAAATTTGAATTTTTATTCTAATAGGTGTTTACATAAATATCTTACATATGTAAATGAAACTTATTTTTAAATTAGAAAAAAAAAAATCTTTACGTAAATACGTAATCCATTTGCATGAGGATCCTTATGCAAATAGGTTACACATGTAAATCTTTACGCAATTAAAAATTAAAATGAGAATTTAATTTAAAATGTGGCAAGAAATTGAATTTAAGGTTATGTTTGGCAAAAAAAAAGCTAGTTTATAAGCTAGTATACACGTTTGGATGACCATAAACTAGCTTATTGAAACGTTACTCAAAGTAGCGTTTTGAAAAGCTAGCTTATCAGCTACAAGCTAGCTTATAAGTTAGTTTGCCAAACAAAGCCTAAGTGGAAAATTGATTATAGTGGTCGATTTCACTTTAATATACAAAATAACTAAGTATTGAATTTCTCTGACTCCTTTTATTTTCCAATAGTAGGATAAAATTTAAAAAGTCTTGTAAATTATTCATGTATTTTTTTTTTGTTGTATTCAATAAATTTTAGGCAAAATAAAAAAAATAAGTGTTGTATTTATTTTGAGATGAAAAAAATATATTTATATACTGAAACATATTAGAATACGAATGTTAATAATCATATCTGTTTAAAAATAACCATTATAAATCATTTTTATTTTAATAAATGTACTATAATAGTATAATTTCATTTTAAATATATATTCTCTCTGTTTTTCAATTAACTTTTTGACATTATAATATATATACTCATGTTTTAATATAAAAACATACGAAATACTGTAAACCATGATAAATGTATGTTTTACTGGAAAATTGAAAAGCGTGATAAATGTTAAAACCATGTAGAAGTAAAACATGATTATGGTTTTAACTAAAAAAAAATCCAGGCATTTAAATGAATAATAAATATCAATTTTTATAATATTTATATATAGACAAAATAAGGTATGAATGTTACATTATTCAACTGTATATTTTTCTATTGGCAAAAGAATAGTATTTGAATATGTATGTTTTGGTATTTAAGGTTGAGTTGACATTAATAAAATTTGACGTGTTCTTATAATTATTTGTTCCAAATTATATGCATTTAAATAAATATTTTTTTAATCATAGACGACTAAAATGTTTTTTTTTAAATCTTACACAAATATAAATTGGATTAAAAGTATTTTTGTATACAATCTATTTTTTAAACCATGAGACATACTTGATTTAATAAAGATTAACAAATTAAATTGATTATAAATCAATCTTAACGTGTATGATAAAGTCATCAATGCATGATAGCAAAGTTAATGGTAAATTAATTTTAAAACAAAAATTTTAAATCCATATAATACAAAGAAATAGCGCATAAAATAAAACCACCGCATCAGCTGGGCCTGCCATGAATTTTACATTTTTTTAGAGCACAACATCCCTAAAATTTCTCTAAAATGAAGAATTAGGCATTGTTTGGCAAACTAACTTATAAACTAGTTGATAGCTGATAAGTTAGTTTTTCAAAACGCTAGCTTATGGTCATCCAAACATGTATCAGGAAAAAAAAAACTAGCTGATAAACTAGCTTATAAGTTAGTTTTTTTTTTGCCAAACATAGTCTTAAAAATCAAAATCTACATAAAAAATTACATTTATCTTCAAAATATTATCCATTTTATAGATGATATCATTACTTATAATATTAAAATATATTATAAATCTAATAAAGTACTATTTCTCTCTTCTATTCATTTAATTTGAAGAAATCTTATTGGTATAATATTATAAAAAACAATTTTTCTCTCATTGTAATCATTTTTGAAAGTTCTTCATATTTGTGAAAAATTACACTCTCTCTCCAACTTTCTACATTTTGGAGAAAAATTTGGATAAAATCTTTATTTTCTCCATTTTAGAGAAGCTGTTGGAGATGAACAATAAAAATATTAAATCTGAATTTCGGACAAAAATGGAAAAAAATTGTGGAATGTAAATGGAAGTCAAATACAAAGGGAATCCATTTATGTGGTATTGTGACATTTGGCTGACACTTGTCGGCAACTTTACAAAGCATTTATTACACCCTTACATTTAAAAAGTAAACATTTAATCTTACACGTATGAATCCTAATTAATTTAAAATTATTTTTCCTTCTTTAAATAATATTTAAAATAAAAAATTCGATGGATATCAAAATAAAAAGCTTGACGTTCACCTCACCCCATATATTCTATGCGGGCGTTGCTAAACAAATATTCCTTAAAATCAAATCAAATATATTAAATATATGAAAAAGAGACTTGATAATATTAACATAGTTGAAAGAAGAATTTATAAAAGACTAGGTTTTTTTAAGGTAACGTGAGTTTCTGGATCAGTTTAGGCGGGTATGGGCAAGTTCTCAAGCCCATAAACATAGGTTTGGGTTTGTTATATTAGGCTCGTTGGACAAAAAAATATGTTAGACCCGACCCAACCTGCAAATGATTACCTCTACTTTTTTTTTTCTTACATATAATTTATAATTCATTGTTGTTTTCGTCTCTTATAAGTTATAACTAATAGTAAACCACTAACAAAGTTTTAAGACACCAAAACATCAATAAATTACAAACAACTAGAAGCGTACTCGCGCAATACAGTGAGATACATCATGATTTTAATGTTTCATTTTATTTTTTTATCGATTTACAGTACGATTTTGGATGGTTTTGTGAAATTGATAATGTTTTTTTATAAATTTGTTTAATTTAGGCTTAATAATATAATGTTTTTTATATAAAAAAATTAAGTATTTTGTTAGAATCCAATGATATTCTTATATATTTTAATGACATATAGAAAAATAACAAATTATATATTTAATAATATAATTAAAACAAAATTATAGTAATATAATATATTAATTAATAGTGATACATGGAAAAGTCTGCATAAAAGAAATGTCTTGCACATACCAAATTGGTGGGTGTTAGAAGTCTGTAGTAGTAATATGTATCGTGTGCTTTGATACTTGTAAATTAAGATATTTTTAAAATCTTGCATAAAATGATGGTACCTTGTGCATAATAATTTGTATTTAAGAGTTTTTTATCCGTGCTTTATATATATAGTATAGATATGGACAAAAGTTGTAACTTCAAAACCACAAGTAGGAAATTCTCATTTTTTAACCGGCCAATGAAATCGTAGTTTACTCTTAGGGGTGTTTGGGATTGCTTATTTAAAGAGCTTTTTAGCTTATTGCGGTGTGGTATCGGAGATAAGCATTTTTTAGTGTTTGGATGAAGAAAAAATAAAAGTGCTTATAGCGGTGCCAAATCGAAGATAAACACTTTTTCATAAGTCATTTGGTTCTAACTTATCAACATATTTGAAAAGTGCTTATGACTTTTTTGCTTATTGCATATGTATAAGCAATCTCAAACACCCATAAATAATAATTTATTAACTTATTACGTTTTAGTACAACAATAAGTTAATCCAAATATTTTTTATAAAACTATTTTTTATCACCACATAGATTAATAAACACTTTTAATAAAAATCATAGGTTGTTTTAAATAAGCAATCCCAAACACCCCTTGTATTAACGAGGAATCTTGTATTTTGTTTAAACCACTTCCTCTTGTACGGAAGAAATATTGAAAACTTGAGTTGTCAAAACTCAACCGACACACACACACACACAAAAAAAAAAAAACTCTGCTTTTTGGTTTGCTTACATCTCATCCTCGCTAGCCCTTACTTTCGAGTAGAATATGCCGAGCTAGTTTCGCACAAAGGGAATCGGGAAAACTCTGATAAAGATCGTAACGGAATTCATAAAACTGTTTAATCTTCATCAACCTTAATCATCTTGAAAATAAGCAAATTAAGAGCTTAATGAATCTAAACTATCTGCTGTGAAAACCCCACTGCATTTCGGATATTTTTCAGCTAATTTATACCTTGATTATGAAGGTAAATTTGAAGTCTCCAGTTGGGCAGTTAGTTTGATTTCTTGATCGGCATTTCATGGTTATGTTTACCTTCGTATGTGGTGATGAAAACACTTGGATCATCCGATGCTCTTTCCACATGTTTCCGAACATTGCACTTAACACCAGTGCATCTGTAGTAACTTCTGCACTTCAACACAACATTTTCTCATGTTAGACTTAATCTCCAAATATATACATACATATATATATATATACATATCAAACTTGAACCCGGTATGTCTCACCCGTAAGTGGGGTCGGGGGTAAGATATACGCAGACTTAACACATTTCTAATGTATATCTAATGCAAGATATATATAAATATGTGACCTTGGATAAGGATTTCCCTTGACAACTTTCTGCCCATATTTTCTCCACCGAAAACCATCTGAGATTGCCTCTGAATCGGTGCCATCGTGAACAACAATTTGAGGCTGTTGTAAGCCTTTCCCAAAAGGTTCGTTTAATTTACTCAAACTTTTGCTGCAAAACAAATACAGTTGAATAATTCAATGGCCTTAAACTTAAAAGCAAGAACATGACCATATGATCTGTAAGTCAAAAACTGGCTCTTATTCCAATTGCCACCAGAAAAGATGGACAAAAAAGAAAAACTAGAGTATAAATAATCTTGAACACTAAGATGAACAAGAGTGTGGCATAGAAATTCTGTGATACCTTCTTTTACTTGCGGGTTCATCATGAACCCGAGCCACACCGCAAAAACGATCAAGAGTTGGCATACTAGCATCAAATGCTTCACTTGAAACATGATTGTTAGATTCTTGGACCTTGACCAAATTGGTCAAATGTGAAGATGATCCAAGAACTTCATCGATCTTAATTCCTGTGCCACCTTCAGAACCTTCATTATCGTTATTGAGTTGATTATTTGGCAACTGGGTGTTTGAATCTTCACTAGTCCCATCAAAAGCATGACGCCTAGGAAGTCGGGGCTTTGAATGATTATGCTCACCCTTATACACGATTTCGGCTATTTCCCCATCTATTGATCTTTCAACCTTCTTTTTCACCAGGCAATTTGGGTGGGTGCACTTGTAGTAACTTCTTGGGTAGTCACTTCCTTTTACTTGCTTTTGTCCGTATTTCCTCCAATTATATCCATCATAAGAAGGCCGATCGCTGTTACTTGTGTGCAACTGCGATCTTTTATCATTTCCAGACTTCACGGGTATCAATTTTGGAGGATTAAAGCCTTTTGTCATATCTGTTTGTGAAGCAAGATTCTGAGCTAGTGCTTGTCCACGACTTGTATTAAAGGTTCCCTAAAGCATTACAAAGAACAATGTCTAAATAACTAGCCATACAAATATTTCAGTTTGTTTTTAGCGACCAACTTTCCAAACCACCGTAGTAGGCTTTTGTTCCAAACAAATCATCGCCTCTGCAGAAATGCAAAAAAATCGCTACATTTTGCAAGATAGGCGTTTGTCAACAAAAAGTGCAAAGTGGGATGATTATTTTTTCATTTATACTTCCACAATTCATCTGCACATTTGCACAAAATATAGTGTTCTTTTCCATTTTTCCAAGAACAATGGTTTGTTGATTCCAAAATATAAATACTAACCATGTTTGCCAACAGACTAATCGTTGATCTTGATACCGTCTTTGCCAAGGGTTTGTATAGCAGAGGAGACATGTGGTTTGATTTCAAGATCTTATCAGACAAATGGGAAGCTTGAGTTCTGGCTAACTGTGCCTGAAATGAAGGAACTTTGATAAGTTATAAGTACCCGAGAAACTTGCTATAATTTACCGATCCCATCTAAGTATATGAATGATCATGTCTTATTTCTGCACACACGTTATGATGCAAATTGGGAATGTTGAACGTTAAATGGTCTCAACTAACAGAATAGGTTGCACTCACAACAGGGATATAGAAAAGACAGGGAAGGAGAAGGGAAAGACCTGAGAAGAAACCGTCTCAACTGGTTGAGCGTTCGAGACAGGCTTGAACCTCACTGTCTTTGGTCTGATGGCAGTAATTGTGGGTTCCGACAAGGGTGAGCCATTAGTGGCACCAGCAAGGAGCTCAGAGAATGATCTGAAATTGGAAATGGTAGGCCTTGAAGCAACTGGTTTTGCTATAGCTGTTCTACCGGCCTCTTGAAGATCCATCTTTTTGCAGTGAATCGAATCAAATTCTCCCATTTAGATTAGAAAAAGTAAATGGAGCTCTGACCATCTCCTAGTGTTGCCTCTAGCTCTTCAAATTCTTGAATCACTTCATTCAACTTCATCACCGTGTTTACTGCAATTCCCGAGAAAAAATGAGGTGAAGAATGCACATCGCCAACATATATATCTTGTTGTCATTATACTTATAAACCAGACTCATCTGTCTAGAAGCAAGACCAGGATCAGGAATTGATTTGTTTTCTTTAAAATGAAACAGCATATATGTTCGGGATACATGTTGTACAATGAGAGTTCTTTCGAAGATTTAACCTTTTGCAACAACTATAGATTCCAATGACGATTAGCCAAAACAAATAGATGGAACACGATGAACTAACACCAAAAACTGCTATGAAAATAAAGATGCAATGAGCATGGTTACCTCTTAAACCATGAGTACCGTAGATATTTGCATTGAGGCTTACAGCCAGAAATCACTGATCCAACAAAAAGCTATAGGTAATGAAGAAGTTATCTCCATAATTCCAGGCATAATTCAGCATACATTAATGACTTTTTTTATTTCTATGGTCATTACAATTTTAACTACAATATGAACCCAAGAGCAAAATTCCCTAATTCATTTTCCCATGGGTCCAATTTTTGATAAAAACCAAAAATTGCTACTAGAATGTTGATCAAAGGTCTAAAACGCCTCTTCATAATGACAAAATATAGAAATTTATCCAAAATCAAAGTCACCAGCTTCAAGTAACGACAACTCAAGCCCAAAAAAATAGGTTTAACAAGAAAATTTTTGCATTTCTTTTTGACAGGAGTACATATTATGCATTCAAATCCATCTGCAACTACAGAAAGCAGAAGCAGATAAGGAAATAAAAAAAGCAAGAAGAAGTTGCGTATATACATCAACACACACAGTAATACGCCCACACAATTCTCTATATAAGCATCGTGCTCATGTGATTTCATAATTACATTCTGGCAATCAAGAAAAAGATGAATTAGGGTTTTATTCAGGCATGTATCGACAAAATCCGGAAGCAATTTCACATCGATAAGTTTATGCATTTGAAAACTTAACAGAGATAAAGTTGGGGAATATGAATAAAGTACCTTCGAATTGGCGTTTCCAATTGAAAAATGAGTGGTTGTTGAAGGGCATTAGGGTTTGGAAATCTTCAACAAGATGTGAAGGTAGGTTTGGATTTAGGTTTTGAATTGAAGGGAAGGAGAGACCAGTTGTTGGTTGGAATGTGTGCCAACTAACTGTCGTTTCAGTATTCAGCTAACTGTCTTCGTTTCTATTGTGCACAAATATGAATGACTCCAGACTTTTATTAAATACTTACCCAGGTAACTGTTTATCGGTAATATTTACCTTACGGTCTTTACCTATTGAATATAGAAACCACCTAAAATCTTATTCGGTAAGAGCCATAAAGTCTTATCCGATAAGTAAGAGAAATGACTCTTATCCGGTAAGCGTTTATCGGGTTTAAGACACTTACCAACAATCAAGTTTAATGGTCAGGATGTTATACGATAAGGTAAATGAGGGTAATGTCCTTGCCATTAAGCGCTTACCGGGTTTAAGACGTTTACCAACAATCAATTTTAATGGTTGGAATGTTATATGATAAGGTAAGCGAGTGTAATGTCATTGCTGGTAGACACTTACCCAGTAAGCATTTTGGTAAACGGTCCCTAAACCGGGTTCCTATACGAAAGTGGGTTTTTTTTTTCTTTTCTTTTTTAAAGTTTTATAATTAAACAAAAACTATAAATTATACTCTCGTGACAAATTAAATATAAGAGTTAATTACAAATTTTGTACATGTGGTCTCATATAAAATAGGGAGGTTCCTAGCCTTAAAATTTTGACATTAGGATCCTAGTGGTTTCGTCATTGTTATGAATCCGGTTTTTTAATCCTAACTCTGTAAAATGTACCTCATGTGTTATTTAAAGTTGTGTTTGATATACTGGATATGATAAAATAAAATAGAAATCACTGTTTCATGTTTGACATAATTTTTATATGAAACAGACTTAGAACATAGTAGAACAAGTGTGTTCTACCTGAACCCTATGAAATAAGATGGAACAAACCTATATTTTACTAATACAACCTAAAAATAAAACTTAATTTTCTTCTAAAACATCAAATACGCCCCTCTTTACACTTTATTCATTTTTTAAATTTTATTTAGAGTAAATTACGTTTTTAGTCCATGTGGTTTGTTAAAAAAAAGTTCTATTTTCGTTTTCATGGTTTTGAAATTATGATTTTCATCCCTATTGTTTATAATTTATTATCTTTTTCGTACTTATGATATAAATTTTATTGTTTTCTTCATCCATATGGTTTACAATTCATTTCTATTTTAGTTCTTCATACTTAAAAGTAACGTTTTGGCCTTAGGGACAAAATAAGAAATCAATTGCAAACCGAAATTTCAAAACCACAGGGACAAAATCTGCAATTTTTAACAAACCATGGGAATGAAAAACGTAATTTACTCTTTTATTTATTGTATTTTATGTTATTTAAACTTTCACTTATTGTATTCAAAATATTTTTTTTATACGGTTTTTATAGATTTCTATATCTTATTTAATTTATGTAGTTTATTAAAATAAAAAATTGGAAACTACATAAACTTTTTATTTTAGTGTCAATCGTTAACTTTTTAATGATATATTTTGTTATAAAAAATATTTATTTTATGATAATTTAATAAATTATATAAATTAATCACAATGTATAAAAAATATAAACAACTCATGTATAAAAACATATAAACAACTCATGGTGAACAGGGTTGGTCAGTGGATTGTATGTTGTACGGATTCGAGTGTGTGGTGGAATTCGGGCTGCTGTGAGTGGAGTAATTCGGTGGCCAAAAGGAGGATACTTATCAGTAGGGTTGTAAACGAACCGAACGTTCAGTGAACCGTTCATGAACTGTTCGGCGGAAAGTTCGTTTATGTTCGTTTATTTAATAAATGAACGAACATGAACACATTTTTTTTGTTCGTTTAGTTAAATGAACGAACATGAACAATGGTCTCGTTCGTTCATTTACGTTCGTGAACGTTCGTTCATTTATGTTCGTTAATGTTCGTTCATTTATGTTCATTTACGTTCGTTTATGTTCGTTCATTTATGTTCGTTTACGTTCGTTTATGTTCGTTTATATTTGTTTATATATATAAATATATTTATATGTATTATGACATTAATTTGTCAAAGAATTAATTAAATTAATTTTTTTAAATTCCTTTTTTATACCTCCTAAGTATATCCATTTTTTTTATTTTGTTATGTTATTTTTTACGAACGAAATTATGAGTAACAGTGGTTGTTTTTTATTCATTTGTGTTCATTTATGTTCGTTCGTTTACGTTCGTATATGTTCATTTATGTTCGTTCGTTTACATTCGTTTATGTTCGTTTATGTTCGTTCGTTTAGCTCTTAATGAACGAACATGAACGAACACGAACAAACATATTTTCTTAACGAACGAACATGAACACAAAAATTTTCGTTCGTTTACCGTTCGTGTTCGTTCGTTTGTTCGGTTAAGTTAAACGAACGAACACGAACAAGCCTCCGTTCGTGTTCGTTCGGTTCGTTTACAGCCCTACTTATCAGCGGTTAGATCCCCAAAGAGAGGGTGCACGGGACAAGAGAGTTTGCACTGGTCAAGAGAGAGGGGTAGAGAGGATCTCAATTGGGTTTCGGGTGATTATTCGGGTGTTGTTCGGGACATTTCGGTTGTCAAGAGGGGGCTTAAAAGCTGCTAATTAATCTTCCTTCGCCTAACGGTGGTTAGCTCGACGAAGCTTGTCAATCTCGATGTTTGCAGCTCGCAAGCCTGGTTGTCGATCTATCATTTCCAATTGCAGTAGTTGGCCTCCTTGTTTACGGTCCAGGATGGTGCAAAGCTGTGAAATCCATGTTGTGTATTTGCAAGCAAGTCTACAGCAGCTTCGGTGTTAGCTGCTGCTCGCATTTTATTATTTCTTTTGTTTTGTTCAAGGCGTTCGGTATTGTTTTAGGGGTGTCTCAGTTGTGGATCGGTGTGTGGATGTGTTGGGTCTGACCTTGATCTTTGTGTTCTTTGTTTCTTTTGGTGTAATACTCTATTTTGGTTGGTATATATACATTTTGTTGCCGTTCAAAAAAAAAAAAAAACTCATGTGTTCTAATTTCTATCATGTCCCGTCATATTTTGTATGGATACAGGATACACCCTAAATCATTTTATTATTATTTAAATATTTTCTTTATACAAGTTTTAATGTGAAGCTGAGGAAAAAACACAAAATAAATAAGAAAAACACATAAATTGAACGATGTTTAAATAGAAAACATCCTATATTATCTTTAATAGGCCCTCAACTCCATTTGTGTTGCGTGTTGGATTTAGGGTCGAGACACACAAAAATGAGGAACATATCTTTAAAATATCTTGTAAGTTCTTCTTGCACTAATTTCACTACAGATGACAACAAAATTATTGTTTTAACATTGTTTCAAACTATTTTTACGGCTGTGGATCAAACCCAAGATCTTACCGATAGTTGAGCTACCTCAAGGGTTTTTGCACTTGACCGTTGCCAAGTATGGAGAAATAGCAACTGAAAATGGTTTCCTGAGTAATTAAATCTTTACACCACACAAATTATATAAACTCCAACCAGCCTGAGTCTTCCTGTACAGAGACGACTTCCATCTTCTCGCATACACAGCTTTCGGGCATGTTAAACTAGTCACCAGCAGCATTAGTTGAACCGTCCCGACTAGTTCCCTTCACAAATTGTCCTCTGACACGTGGCCTTTGTTCTGCCAGTTTCTTTCGGTTTTGATATCGCACCTGCAAAAGAAAACAATTTTTTTGTTGTTAAGTTCTGCAAATGCCTTCACAGAGATTTGAGACTGAAGGCAAGATTACACTATTTAATAACCGAATAATAAGTGTCTCAACAAAGTCTTCATACAATTTTCTCCCACTCATCAATTCTTAAATACTTGTGATTGGAAATTTAGTAAATTATAAGTGTCTATTCTTGAAAATGGGCACTTTGAGACAAACTTAAATAGAAACGTAGACACTTATTTTGAAAGAGAAAGAGAGTATAACAATTTCCTTATTCGGATGTCTGACAACAAATGCAACATCTCGTGTTTTTTTTTTTTTGGAAGGGTGTCCCAGGCTATGCCTAGACTAATCCCGACAAATTTTGACCGTAAAAAATCAGCCCTGATAAACTCAGTGGCCAAAATTATTGTGTACGCCTGGAATTAAACCCTAGGCAGATGGAATATTCCACCACATCCCCCAGGCCTCAACCACTACGCCACAACCCTTGTGGTTAACATTTCCTGTTTTTGGCAAAGTTTCAGTTCAAAGTTACGACTTTGCGTGTTAGTAAAACATTTCCTTGAAAATACGTCCTTAGTAAAATGTTGGATTAATTTTGGATGATGGGTACACAAAAGGAAAAAGGTAAATCATTAGAAATTTTGGAAAAATTTAGACAATAAGCGAGTAATTTCGCCAACTATCATCAATAAGAAAAACTAGTAAACCTAAACATAGCATAGGATGGAAGCATCTTAACAGCGGAAATGCAAGTTACCTTCTTTTGGAAGCATCGAACTTCTCTCTTTTGGCGGAACTTAGTCAAGGCTGCTTCTCTCTGTGCAGATTTGTGTTGATCTATTCTATTTCTGGTACCATTCCCACTCCCACTCCCACTCCCACTCCCACTAGCATCACCACTTCCACTTTTCCTGGCTAAACCAACATCACTTTCTACATTTGTGGCTTCAAAATTCACAGCAGTGTTACTACCGATCTGCACATTGCTTCCATGCTTGCTGCCTGAGGCACTTCTGTTCAAACTATAATTTTCATGGTTACCTTCAACAGGCCCACCCATGATATTTGATGACCCACAATATGGAGCATCTGCACCCAACTTGTTTAAACCAAAATCATCATGATTGGACAATGGCTGCTTTTCATCTATGTTATGGTAATGATGAACATGGTGATGGTGATGAATGTGCTGAATACTGTGCTCTTGATGCAGCACACCGGCAGGTGCAATGCCATCGGCCTGCCTTGGTATGACTTGCTGAAAGAAGTATCAAAGATCAGTTGTTGTAAATTTCAAAGTAAATGGTGGGAGCAAACCTTTAACTAAAGATCTAGTTTCTGACATCTTTTTGGATTGAATGGTTCTTTATGGTATTTGTTTGTAGTAAAACACAATTCTGTCATTACCAACCTCACTTGAGCCTTGATAAATAAGATATCCATCTGAATGTGCATCACGCTTGGATTCTTTCTTCACAGTGTTTGATCTATTATCAGGTTGAGAACGGTTAGCAGTGATTCCAGGGGGACCCTTAACAGCCTTTGAGGTTGTTTTGTACCTGCAGGGTATTTGACAGCTTATTAGTCTTCTAAGCATTCTAATCATTAAAGTGATTTTAGCAAGTTGCAAAAACCAAAGGAATCATTTCCTGCCCCATTGTTTGATTCAGACCTCGTGAAGGCTGAAAGCTCTGAATGTCTCAATATATTGCAACCATTCTGAACTTCTCTCCCGTCATGTTTAATTGCCCGGGGCCTCTTTAAGCCAAGCTCACCCACTATTACTCCATTAGAATCATCAATAACCTTGGTATCTGCATCCATAATCTTTTCAGGTTCTCCTTGACCCTCAAGCTCCTCATCTTCCATGTAAGGGTCAGGCATTTTGCTATCTTTAGCTTTGTGTTTGTTCAATGAGTGCTCCCTTCTGATATCTGAAATCCCCATGTCCTTACTTTTAACATTCAATGTGGGGTCAAATACTTGATGACTCTCATTATGTTTTATAGGAACCTCAATTTGCATTTCTGAGTTTCTAAATCTGTCTATTCTAATCTCGTTGGCCTTTCCACTATTATCTGAAAACAAGACATTTGTCATGGAAATAGACGAAGAAAGCAAAAGAAATGTTTCAAGTAAGGGGCTGTTTGGCAGTTGTTGAATGGTTTAGTGCAGAATGATTAAGTGGTCTGAATGATTAAGAGATTTTTATGATATAGTGTAAAATGAAATATGGTTGTTTGCTAATTGTTCATAATGAAATCAGGGCTCTTAATGGTTAAGGGAGGGTCAGGATACAAAATCATTAAGAGGATTTTGGAACCATTAAGAGGCAACACTTTTTTTTTTGCCAAACAAGATTTACCTCTTAGCGATTCAGAGGTTGCCTCTTAATGGAACCATTAAGAGGTAAACAAACAGCCCCTAAGTGATTTAGGTTAGCTTCAACTGTATCTGAATATCCATACATGGTTGTACTTCTTGATCATTGGAGTCTTTTGTTGCATGAGTTTGTACAGGACGGATAACAAGGCCACAAGTGCTGTCTGGATGCTCAGCTATTTGGTCACATGGAGATGCTGCTTCTGGGCTCTCAGGTTCAACAGCTTGTTTGGTCCAAGAACTCTGCATGCAATGGTGGAAATAGTCTACTTCTATAATAAGGTACAAATAGCTACTATAATTAACCAAGGGTAATTTAAAGAAAACAACCACTATAATTTATACATCAAAAGAAAAAAAATGGTCATGTCCCCCTGTGCGTTCTTC
Source organism: Arctium lappa (assembly GCA_023525745.1). Classification (NCBI taxonomy): domain Eukaryota; kingdom Viridiplantae; phylum Streptophyta; class Magnoliopsida; order Asterales; family Asteraceae; genus Arctium; species Arctium lappa. The sequence goes on from CM042049.1 coordinate 115,814,092, forward strand.
CCCACCCATCGCCAGCCCCAACCCCAGCGCGATGTTATCGACATAAACTTAATTCACAAGAGTTTTTTCATGAATTACCCATTATATAGCCCATAGGAACTTGGATCACATCCACCCTGAATGTTGCTTTACCTAAAGAATATTCATCAGGTTTAAGACCAATTCCAAGGACCAGCAGATTATTATTAAAATCTTACAGGCTCCCAACCAGGAACTTCTTTGCATCGTTCTCAGCTTCCAAAACAAACAAAAACATTTCCCCATAGATTTGTGTCTAACAGGTCTTTTTGTTCTCCAACTTCTCTGCATTGCACCACACCATCATGCATCCACCGTCTATTTGATTTTTGTCTTCACCATCCTTCTTGAGCTTAATCTTCACGATTTCAATATTTGGGCATTCAAGTTTATTAGATAAGGCCTCTATGTTCTTCTCCAATGCAGAAATAAGAAGATCCGATAAGAAACAACTTATTTACAGAAATGCTCTGAGAATTACCCCTAACTGAAGCCTGCTCAAAATCTCGAATCTGGAAACAGTAACACAACTTTTTCTGGAATACTCGGTTTTATTCTTAGCAGCAAGCTGACGTAGCTACAACTGCAGCAACATTGATGAGTAGGCAGATGAAACCACCAATGATGGAGGAGAAGCCCCTCTTCTGAATTATTTTCCTAATTATTTTGACACTTCGGGTTCTAAAAATAAAAATACAAGTAACATTTGACTGGAGAAACAGAGGGAAGGACACATTCTTCATTCTATGGACTACCACCTACCGGCATTTAAAAAGTTCAAGCAATTAAACCTGCTGGGTAGCGACTAGTCCAGGAAAAGTTTCTATAGTAATACGCACTTCAATCTAAGCCTAACTACTATGTTAATTGTTGGGAACCGGCTTTCTCTCTACATCAAAAACTCGTGCCTAATAAGACATATATATAGCCTTCTATTTACCTAAAATGTTCAAGTGGACATTGAGACATTAAATGTTAGGTGGAAATTTTTATACAGAAGACTTCCATTTGAATTTGCATGTGAATAGGAAAGTTCTGGATTCATAATTCCTCATAATAATGTGCTCATTTGTGTCATCATAGAATTATTGTCAACGTATTAATTAACATATAAAAAAAGAGCAGATGTGGAAGCCAAAAATTGCAAGAATAAAACAATCCACTTTCACAAACACACACATATACATATACATACACCCGCACACACACAGACAGACATACATTAAATTTAAAAAGAAATTTTTAGACAAAGACTTCCGTTTGAGAATCATTTGCGATTGAATAGGAAAGTTTTGCATTCATGATTCCTCAAAATGATGTGCTCATTTGTGTCAGAAGTATTGTCAACATATTAATTAACTTATAGAAGAACAAATGTGGAATCCAAAATTTGCAAGAGGAAAACAACCGACACGAACACACATATACATACACCCACCACACACACATAGGAGCACTATCAAATGAGAACCTCAACAACCGTGAGAACCAGTGAAACATGTGTTGCTTAACAATGTGAAATACGTATTGTTTCACAATGTGAAACATGCATTGTTTGTGAAACATGAAGTGTTGTTTCACATTGTGAAAAAAATGATACATGTCCATAAGTTTCACATTGTGAAAGAAATACATATGAAAAAAATACTTTAAATCCTAACCTTAGATGAAAAAAATACATGTGAAACAATACGTTGAGATTGGTTCTCACAGGTTCTCATCATTTTGAAGTTTTCACTTGATTTGCCCTCTATATATAGGGGCATAATCAAATGAGAACCTCAAAAATGTTGGGAACCATGAGTACTGATGAAACATGTATTGTTTCAATGTGAAACAATACCTGAGTGCCACTACCATCACCGCTACCACCACTGGTGCTCCCATTGTCATCTCCATCTTCTTTGCAGCTGTTATTGTACCTTAAATTGCCTTTTGAGTTTACAGATTTTTGGGCCTGTGTGCCACTTTCGCTCCCGCTACCACTAGACTGATAGAAGCAAAAAATTTGTTTTCCAATAAATGGGATATTAATAATGAGAACATGATACAACATAAATGCAGGAGCAGAAAAGCTCGTATATCTTGAAAATCAATAAATTAAATAGAATAAACATATGACTTACGCTGTGACACCTCCTCCAGACATGCTGCCAAAGGTTTTTAAGCTCATTTTTCCGAACTGGCTTCACTAGAAAATCTACTGCACCTTTTGATAAACACTTAAAAACCAAACCCATTGAATCATGAGAAGACATCACTGCACACAATCTCATCAGGCATTGTGATTAATACCATAAATTTAGTAAGGTTTTTGCAAGGCAGCTAACTTTGCTGCTAAATTTGTTTATTGTAAGGATAATGTAAGGTACTTACTAATCACAGGGATATTCTTGCGTGTCTTGTGGCTCATAATCTTGCATAAAAGACTGATTCCTGAAAGACAAGGCATGACTACTTCAGTTAACACAATGTCAATGTGATTGGATAGATTTTCCAAAATCTTCCAGGCTTGAAATCCGTTGGCTGCTTGAATAACTGCCAGAAAAGGAAAGGACAAAAAGAAAGAGAGTATGTGTTAGATAGTGAACTCTAGAAGGATGCTAATTATACAGAAATAATGGTTAAGATTGTGAACGTTTGCAGGTATTCAGCCAAACGAAAAATTGAGCAAGTGAAGACTTATGCTGCTGTATTTGATGGGACTAGATTATTTTAAAAGGTGAAAAAAATATCTGATAAAGGCAAGACTCAAAATCACACTTAAAAAGTATAGTTACCATATAAAATTACGGCAATCACAAACATCAGTGGAATTGATACGTGGCTAAAATTTTTTATAAACGTAACTAAGAGCTGTTAATCATTGTTTGACAGATTAGATTTGTGATGGCCGTCACAAACACACGAAACGTGATATCAATGTCTTTGTATATACCATCTATTCACCAAAAATATGTTTGTATAGGTAACTGGCTTCTACTATACGAAATAATTTTCAATTTAAGAATTTATTCTGCAATAATTTCTAACATAGATTATTACTGATTTATATTATTTTTTGCTTTGCTCAATGACACCTACATCATGCACATGAATGATAACACGTCAGATTGTGGCTTTGTAAAACCTCTTGGTGTTAAAAAATAAGTAACAAGAAATTTCCAGTTGGTCATTACTCGTTTACTAATTTGATTCTGCTGTAAGGGAAAAATAAAAAGTAACCCAGTTTCTCTCACAAGATGAATACACCCCCTCCTTCATCCTCCATCATTAGTCCCTCTGTCCTTGCCTCTCATTTCCATAACCAGTTCCAACCTACAGCATCATCATTAAGACCTTTGCACTTAGCGGTTCTTTCTAGTAACCGCCTCAGAAGGGAAGAAGAAGCAGGTAGTGAAATCGAGTTTTTGAAATCACAGCTATATTCATCTACCACATCTCAAGACGGTCATCTACCCAGATCATAGCTGATTTCTTTTGAAGATTTGGCTCAGTTGAAACTTGAAAGAATTGCTTCAAGAAGGCATCAAAGTATTGAATTTGTTCCATATACATTAGTAGTTGGATGACAACCGTTGGATGCAGGGGATGAAAATTGTGTCCATCTGGCTAGGTCTCAGATAATGAGAGTTTATTAAGAAGAATCAATCAGAATCATTGAAAAGCGAAGGTACCTCAAAATTGTGCCCATGTCTAATAGAGGTGGGCTCTAAGAACTGTTTGGTTGGAGATCAGAGAATTCCCTTATAAACATTCTACCTCAATGCATATTTCTTTGATTCTTAAAAATTGGGGGTCAGTCATCCATATTCCAAAGATCACCGACAAGCTCCAAACTCCAAAGGGGAACTCTATGTTTGTGTTAGCAGACATAAAAAAAACATCTAGTTGTGTGATGAAGTCATGTGCAATTTATCTAACAATATCTATATTTTGGTGTTGCTTTCGTAAGGTCAAAAGAAGTTCTTCAAAGACTTCCACATTTATAATGACTCCGAGATCAATATCCCCTCAATTAGATCCGACGGTCATCATTCTCTGGTCATGCTGATACGATCATACAAACATGCATTCGTCTGGACATTTAGCTGCTGTGTTTTATTTTAATTTTGCTTTTATTTTATTTGGCTTGGTTTCCAGTAAGTTTGGAAGTTGTGGTGGATAATTGGTTGTGAGAATGTTTAGGAGATAATAAAGGGGTCATGGTCACAGTGGGTGATCGTGCATAGGATTGTTGCTTACTACTTATTGATTGTAATTTTTGGTTAATGGAATATAGAGAAAATTGCCCCAAGCCCCCAACACTCTGTTCTCTCTTCTTTTCTTGGAGATCTCCCATCTCGAATAGGGATCTAACCCATGCCCACGCATTGCACCCTGCCTCTTGCAACAGTAAGATCATGTTATTCAAATTTAAACCATTTATCTCAAGAAGAAAATAAAGAGGATTACAGAAACACCCAATTCCAAGGCATCTCAGAATGGTCGAGTTTACTCGTAATGTATCCGCTTCCACAGCATCTCCTGTACCCTCTATGTTTAAACCTTGTAGGTTTGGTGTGGGTGACTCATACTCCTCAGAGTTGTTCAACTCCCATCCCCCTCCCCCCACCCACCTCCCTGTTCATCCCCTCAAGCTTCCCCCATTTTTCCTTTTGTGGAAGATAATGTCATAATGAGCATGACCCCCCCCCCTCTGCCCAAACACAGTTTTTTCTCCCAGACCCGATCAAATCCCCCTAAATCGGATTCAGGTTTAGATTGCCACACTCTTTGCAAGAAAATGTGAAAGGGCAAAAACAAAAGTTGAGGACTAAGGCGCTGGACAAAGGTAAAGAAAGCATTTCGAAAGCAAAAGAAGGGCAAGAGCAAGAAGAAGAAATTTCATCGAGACACTGTTTCTTTAGAGGACGTCAGGACGATAATCACTTTCATGGTAGAGGATACCATATTCTGGATACTTCAGGAAGAGCCTTGGAATATATATTGGCAGTTCGAAAAAGGGAAACCTGCAATGAGCAGAAAAGCTTTGAAGGCTTCATTCATAATAATGTGATAGTCAACCCCATGAAGCTTAGGTTATGATGCAGTAGGAAGGCTTAAGTTGTTTTCCTACTCCTTTGACATTTCTTTTTGCAGTCTTTTAGTTTATTTCAGTCATATTCCTCGTATATCTCCACAGTTATACTCAAGGAGTCATTTGTTGGCCGTTTGCTGCCTTGATCATTTGTTTTTATGGCAATTCATCACTGTCCCATACTGGCATTTCAAGCACTGCCCGCTGCTCGGAGTCTCAGGTTTCTGCCAATTCATTCCCGGATTTCATGCTAAAGTGTGTTTAGTATCATCGTTTCATATATATTAGTTCAGTTATTCCAGCATTATCACAACATAAGATAAGGATTGTTACACTTACACAAGTCAACCCAGAAGCTAAGTATCAGCAGCTATATATGTGACCACATACATTTCACTCCCCCCAGAATTGATACTTGAACATCCAAGAACCTAAACTTGCTAAGCTCTACTTAGCTACATTTATGGCTCAATCAACACCGCCAATTTTCTGATTCAGTTGTTGGGCAAACACAGAAAGAAAATAATAGCTGCACAAAGAGTGCGTCGCAGTTATTAGCCAGTACCTTGCCTATGTAACGGTTTGCACTCAAAATGGATGAAACATAGCAATTTAAGAGCCATTTTCATATCCTTTCTTTTCCTGCCTGCTACTAAAATAAGGCTTTATCTGTTATGGAACAATTAATGAAGCATATATCTTTAACATGATTAAAGTTGTTATGAGAGAGACAGAGAGAAAGCTCTTGAAAGAGAAACATGTATGGAGAAAGATATTTTTGTATTATTACTTCACTTGATTCTAACAGGTACTCTGTAGAAGCCATGTTGGTGCATGTGAGATATACCAAGCTCACATGCTGTGATTCAGTCACTGTACAATATTCGCTAACAATAGTGAAGCATGGAATTGGTTTTGCTGCTAAATATCTACATTTGTCTTCATATTTTAAATAACAACTCTATATATCAAAGAAATAAAATTGCACTAAAATTAGATGGTCCAGATGGGAACCAGTAGTTATTATACAGAAAATATCATCTGCTCTCTCATCCCATACACACTTACTACCAAGGTAAATAGCAAGAAGTAACATACAACTTTTTGCTTCTGAAGAGAATTTCCAAAAAGGATAGAAGCCTCGGCTTTGTTCAACTGAGAATAAATACTAAGCATAATAGTGGGAATGCAACGTCAAAAGTTACCCTTTAGAAAGATGACATCATTGATGTTGGGAGAGGTTCATTAGTAACATGCTGATGACAAAGAAATAAACAAAAACAGTAAGCCCTCAAAGAAAAAAATAATATTACTACTGAAAATGTATACATATTTGTTACATGTGCGTTACAAAGTGGACTTATATACAGGACATGAGCGCACACTCAACAAAGGGGGTGATACATAAGTTATCGGTTAATGCAATGGTTTTACCTAGTTGCATTACATGCAAAGTTGATATGCATTGTACTACACCTACTCAAAATCAGAAAAAATAAATAAATAGAATAATTGCATGTGAGCAAACGCATTAAATAAAAACAGAGATCGAAGTATGCTTACGTTACAACAAATAGACCAATGCAATAAGTTTTCATGCAACATAGGCCAACCGACTAACCTTCATAGTTACAGTTGCGAAGCAATGCAGTGACAATGTGACGTGTACAATCATCATCTTCCACCAACATGACCTTAATGGATCTAACATGCAGAAACCTCTCCCAGTGGACCAGCGACCCTTGAAGTTGTTGCTGAGGTGCTTGCTGAGCAGCATTCTCTTGCACTGTCACCTGGTTGCATCCATCTTGCAAATTTTCATCAACTTTCCCAGTTCTCAACTCATCATCTCCTTGTGAACCTGGTTCAATACCCACAAATCCATTCACATCTCCGTGATGCTCAGCTTTCACGCAACTATTCACTTGTTGAAACCCCTTGCTCCCTCCTCCACTACTGGTCATTGAAACACTTCCTGCTAATCATATTCAAATACATCAATGATGAAAAAGGTTGGGAAATCATATTGATACTTGTCAAACCTTCTCAATCAAGAAATAAGCAGTAACATAGCTGTCACATCAAACTATCCAATCCCTTCAAAGGTCAAATACAAAACCTTCTACCCTAAAACAGAGGCAAATACCCAAAGAACAAATATCAATCTATCAACACCATGAACATAACCTATGATCAAATTAATATAACAAAACTAAACCAAACCCTTCTATACCTGCCCGATTGACTTCCAAAGGCACTATTTATCCCTGTCACAAACAAGACAACAGCAGACTAGCCAGCTTTACCAAATACCCCTTCAGTTACAAAAAACGGGAGATACACTTTGACTCGTGATGTCAAAAAGGCTAATTTAAGATACGAATTGAAAGCTCTTTAACAAATGCTTACATATATAAAATTGCTAGCGCCAAAGATCCAACATAAACCACATGAAATTTTCCACTTCAACACATGTCTGTTTTAGTAAACTACTCCCATCCGAAACTACAAAAAACAAGCACAAATTCACTAATTTTCGTTAATCGGACATATTATACTAATTAATTGCTTGATACCCGTAGATATTTTACAAATCGTAAACTATGTCGAACTAAAATGAACAATATGAACAAAAACAAACAATTACTCTAATCTACTAAGTTAAGGTAAGAATTACCGAAAAATCTTTGGGTAAACGAATCTGATTCCCAGGAACTCCAGAACCAGATCGAGGAAAGTTACACTAACAAAGAAATTAGCAAGTTTAGGTTAAAGCAAAAAAATAGGGTTTCCGAACAAAGAAAAATATCTGGTTAGAGGAAAAGAGATTGACTGGTTTAGAAAACAGAGGGACTGATGACTGAAATCGTATAAATCCAAGGACTACCAAAGAAGATTTTATGATCGATGGGGATGTCCTACCTGTCAACTGACGTGGACAAAGTATAGGTCCACGAGGATACACGTATGATGAATTTTTGGGTACCTGGACAGGGTATATGGTGACGTGGACTAAATCTAAAAAGGAAAATGGAGCGGTCCAAATCATAGTTAGTGGGCGTGGATAGTGGGGACACGTAGCCGTTGCTTGCCTCACAAAAGATCTTCTTTGATTATAATACTTGCGTAAATCACCCACCTCAACTTTAAATAGTTGTCATATTGCTACCCTTTATTTAAATCGATTAATAAAAAAAATTCTAATGCTTAAGCGTAAGCCGTTCTAGCTCAGTTGGTAGAGCGCGTGGCTTTTAACCACGTGGTCGTGGGTTCGAGTCCCACGGATGGCGTTCGCAATTACTTTTGCTTTGATTTTATGTTTTTCTTTTCTTATTTTAAGTGTATTAAATTTTGTAACATAGCTTATATATATAGTCTTGCAATATTTCTACTCGGTTTTACCGGGACCTTGACTAATTTTATGAGAAATCTTAAATTATTTGTCTACGATTATTTTTTTAATTGTTTTTACTTTTATTTTATGTTTTGTTTTCTTATTATCTGTCAACGACGGTGGAGGATTCGATAAATTAGAAAGTAGATGGTGTTGAGACTTGATTCCGAAAACCGTAGTGGTGCTAGACAATGATCTCTCCACTAGAGATGATAACTAGGTTTGAAGAGGCGGATGAGGACCGCCATTGGTGAATTCTACGACAGAGTTGTAGATAGCCAAACAGAAAAGTAGTTGGTCATCAACTGACGGCACGAATCGACCTAGCATGATTGATGGGTTCTCCATATTAAAAGGAAACATATACTTTCCATTTATAAAAATATTTACTTCTTCCACTATTTTTATATATTACAAAATTATTATAAAATATACAACGAAACAAATTAATTATTATATTTATTGAATACTAGTGTTGGTCCCGTGCATTGCACGGGAGGATAAATTTTTTGTTGAAATATTGAACCGAGTTAAAATGAAACGTAATTTCTCTGTTAACAGTTAATGAAATGCAATGTGCAAAACGAATATATTTTCATAAGTGGTTAACTTGCATATATTCTTAATCGTTTGTTGTTATGAGTTTGTGCAATAATATTGGTAATAGTTTTGTATTATATTATTTAAAACTCAAACGACATGTCTCACAACATATCACTATTATTGAAATAATTATAAATATGAACATACATTTTTACAAATTTTGCAATTTTTCTGAAACTTTCTCGACAACACTTGACAATCACTTTGAACGTATAAATCTGTAGATTAATTAACAACATTCAACCCACATCAAATATGACAAAGAAAATAAATGATTTCTATCTTTTGTAACCGACAACTTAACTGGTATAGTTCAAATTCACTCAGTACCACTTGAAAATTTATCTGACTATTGACTTCAAGACCTCATAGTATTAGTCGATAAAAATAAAGATATGTATATATATCTTATTCCCCTATTTCGAAAAATATGATTGTGGGTTTTGAAAAATATAAACAAATCCTCAGTAAATAAAATAAAATATAAAAAAATAGTTTTTCAAAGAAACAAAAATATAGTGGAATACTTTTTGTTCAGTTACAGGTTCCACCATTGACACATGATCGTTCATACCAAAGTTGTACCAAAACATTAAAAAATTGTAAATTAAGTAATTGACTTTAATTAGTTGTATCTTGTGCTTAAAATGTTATAATTAAGAGTTTTTTATGTCGTTTTTATAATATAGTATATATAAAATAGTAATAGTAGTTTTTAAATAATAATTGCTTTTTTTTAAATAATAGTAGTTTTTTAATAAATATAAGAGTAAACTCCATTTTTGGTCCCTGACGTTTATTGATTTTTTTGAAAGAGGTCCCTATGGTTTCATAATTCAAATTTACATCCCCAGGGTTTCGATTTTGCTCTAGAAATCGTCCCTGATACCTGACGACGTCAAAATGCTCCGTTAGGGTCAGGGGTAATTTGGGTATTAAAAGTTTTCCCTCAATTTTTAACCAAATTAACTCTTCCTCTTCAATAAACCGAGTTAAACTCAGTTAACCAGTTACACCATCGTCTTCACCTCAACACTGCACACACTCACAACCCTCACGAAGATCGGCGTACGAACATGGTAGGAGGCTCGTTTGTTCTCAAGCGAGAGCTACACGAAGGCTGGAGTCCCACAGATATCTACGGTAAGTGTCCATTGAGCTCTGTTTTTTCCCATTTTCTTATCACCATCTTATCACCATTTTCTCATCCATTGAGCTTTTTTTTTTGATGATTTTGTTCACAGAGATTTACGAAACACTCATAACAGTAAGGATGAACCATGGAGGTGTTTTTACTGGATTACCAGGAAGAAGATACGTGAATGGTAAAGTTGATTTTATTGATTTGGTTAACACTGAGGGTTTATCTCTGCATGAGTTCGATAAAATGGTGTTAGCATTAGGGTATGATAGAGATGAAGTAAAGTTTTACCATTTCTTGATTCCTCAAAGTGACCTTGATACTGGGTTGAGACCTTTAGTGAATCACCAAGATGTCTTGAACTTTCTAAGATATGCCCCTGTGATTAAAGTCATTGATGTATTTGTAGAGCATGTACAAACAAATGTGTTTCCCCCAAATCAACATAATGATGTTATGGAGGAGCACATTGCTTTAAATCAAAGCATGTGTTGGGTCATCTGAAGATTTGAAGATGACCTCCTGATCTTCCATCTTATATCATTCTACTTAGAATATGTTTGAGGTTCTTTTAGCAGTTTGGTTTCTATACAAATGTTCGATGAAGTCGAAGATCAACCGAAGAAGACAAAGAAGGAGAATATCTCTCAAAGCGGATTGAAGATAGACTCCTCAGCCTAAAGCCAAGTATGCCTACTTGATCAACACCATTGGCCAGGATGGTGCCGATCTCAGTCTTCAGGAGCCGAAGACCTCTCAGTCTTCAGGAGCCGAAGACCTCTTCGGCCGAAGACCTCTTCGGCCGAAGACCTCTTCGGAAGCCGAAGATTTCTCAATCTTTGGAAGCCGAAGACCTCGGAGCCGAAGACCTCTCAGTCTTCAGGAGCCGAAGAACTCTTCGGCAACCGAAGACTCCTTAATCTTCAAGGCCTGAAGATTTCTCCAACACATTGTACTTTTCTGACAAAGTATATTTGTGATATCTTGCATTGACGTGGACCTCATCCGAAGATCAGAAAAAGTATGTTTTGTATTTTACACTCTTTTAAAGAAAGGTCTCCACCATCCTCTGCAGGTCAACACTTCAAGCCAAAACACCTCAAGACAAAAGGTACATCATGTACCTTGCTGAAGACCTGTGTCCATCCCTTGCTCAACAGGTGTCCCATGCATTTAATGCATGAGGCACTATAAATATGGAGGATGGTTCAACATGCAAGATAACCAGCTCTACTACCTTCAAGTTCTCTAAGTGCCTGGCAACTTTCTCTCTACGAAGTTCAATTGTTTTCTAAGTGTTTTACAATTGTTCTTTATTCTCTATGTGTAAGATTGTTTGAACATATCTCATATGTTCTCTTCCGCAACAATCAAAGTTTTCTATGTGTAATTCTTGATTTCAAATCAATAAGAATTAAATTAAGTGAAAAACTGTGTGTATTGTATTCAACCCCCCCTTATACAATACTTTGCTTGTCTATTTACTGCTATTTGGGACCAACATCATGGATCATATAATTCATAGCTTTGATCCTTTTATTGGGTTGGACTCAAAGTTACAGAGAGGTAATGGAATAGACTTGAACCAGGGAGTTGACTTAAACCAGGAAGTGGACTTAAACCATGGAGGGGACTTGAACCAAGGAGGGGGCTTGAACAATGAAGCTGACTTTGGAATTGGCAACCATGGGGATTTAGAGAGTCATAACAGTAATGGTTTTAATTCATTTGATGAATTTGATATGGAGGATTCTGTGGATAGCTATGGGGAGTGGTTGGGAGTAAATGGGGAAGGAAGCCAAAATGTGGAGGGTGATATTGATCCCTTTGATGTTGATAACTTTGACTCAGAAGATGAAAACAGTTTTTGCAAGAAGGTTAGGCATACCACAGACCATAAGCATATTGAGTTTTATGTTGGGCAGACTTTTGGGAATAAAGAAACCATAAGGAATTTGATCAAGCAACGTGCAATTGACACTAGAAGGGATATAGTGGTGGTAAACAATGACACAATCAGATTTAGGGCCGTTTGTAGGGGTTCAATGCCTAACTTAAAGGAGTCCAGTGGGCCTGGTAAAGGAAGAAAGGGTAGATGGAAAAATTCCAATGGGCCCACTTGTACATGGGTGTTGTTTTTGTCAGCCTCAACAGATGAGGCAACTTGGACTGTGAAAACCTACCTTGATAAACATAAATGCTTCCAAACTAGGGAGGTTGGTATGGCCACTGCACATTTTCTCTCACAGCATATCACAGAACAGGTCAAGGTAGATTCGAATATTCCATTGAAGGCAATTCAATCCCAATTATCAGAGAAGTTTGAGATCTTGGTGTCACTTGGTAAGGCTATGCGGGCAAAACAGTTGGCCATAAAGAAGATTTGGGGAGACTATGAGTCACAGTACCATCACCTGAGGGATTACCTGAATGAGGTAAAAAGATGCAATCCAGATACAACTGTTAAGCTAGAAGTTGAGTCAAAACCCAATCCAAACAGTGATACCAGAAAATTCAAAAGGGTGTACATATGTTTGGGAGCTTTGAAAAGAGGATTCAGGGCAGGTAAGAGGGATTTGTTAGGTCTAGATGGGACTTTTATGAAAGGTCCTTTTCCAGGGCAAGTGTTAACAGCTGTGGGTATTGACCCAAATCATGGCATATATCCAGTTGCATTTGCAATAGTAGAGGCAGAGACAACAGATTCATGGATGTGGTTCTTAGAGTGCCTTGGAGATGACCTTGATCTTCAATCAAATTCCAACTTCACTTTCATTAGTGACAGACAAAAGGTATGAACTTACTCTGTTTTGCTATGATCTTACTCTGTTTTGCTGTGATCTCACTCTGTTTTGCTTATGAACCTGTTTAATAATTTGCTCTTGTTGCATATAGGGTATTCTTCCAGCAATTGCCAATTTGTTCCCTTCTGCTGAACATAGATTCTGCCTTAGGCATATCCATGAGAATATGAAAATACAATGGAAGGGGAAAGCATACAAAGATCACTTATGGCAATGTGCAACAACTCCTACTGTCCCACGGTTTAAAACAGCAATGGACAACTTGAGAAGGTTCAATACAACTTGCTATGAATGGTTGAACAAGATCCCCCCTCAACACTGGACCAGATCACACTTCACAGGTATAACTGAACATTAGAGTGATGTGCTTTTGAATGATGCATCTTATGATATGTTTTTTATTTGAGCTTTTCTTGAATCTTGATTATGTTACATGCTTCTTACACTCACAGGCAGATGTCACAGTGATGTGCTTTTGAATAACATGTGTGAGGTATTCAATAGACAAATTGTTGATGCTAGGGATAAGCCAGTTTACTCTTGTCTAGAATACATTAGAGTTTATCTGATGAATAGGATTGTTAATGTATGCAAAGTAATTGAGACTTGTGATGGACCACTAACCCCAACAGCAAACAAAATGATGGACAAGGCCAAGATAGAGGCATCCAAATATCATGTGTTGTTTAGTGGTGGAGATAGGTATCAAGTATGTAAACTAAACTTGTGTATGCAAAGTAATATAAACTAGACATGTTTCTGATATGTTTCTTTTCACATAGGTATCTGGCCCTTGGAATGACCAGTGCATAGTTGATGTAAGAGCAAGGGCCTGTTCTTGTAGGCAGTGGGAGTTAACTGGAATTCCTTGCAAGCATGTTGTGGCTACAAACTGGAACATGGCAGCAAATGGTTCTGATGTGGTACCTGAATCATGGGTGGACAATTCATACAGACTGAGCACATGGAAGGAGATGTACAACTTCAAAATTGAGCCAATCAATGGAAGCATGCTATGGGAAAAAGATAATTGCCCAACTACTTTGGTTCCACCAAATCATCATAAACAGGTTGGAAGACCAAAGAAAAAGAGAAGGAAGACAGCTGAAGAATTGTCTCAGAAAAGTGGGGACAATGGTAAAATGTAACGCCCCAAAAATAGGGATAACAAAAATCCGAGAATCGGACATGAGGTATACTAAAAATTGCCATAGCAAGAGCCTCCCAAAAGTGGGGAACAAAAATGAATAACCTGTTTAATCACAATTTGTAATTTAACGGGCAATAAACAACAACCAACTAATCTAATTTCTACAACTAGAAAAGAGATTACAAAATGGGTTGTCATCTATGAACCCGACTGATCTATATCCAAAAGTATAACGCGTCCATGTGCAAAAATCCCCAAGCTCTCACCCCAAGGCAACTACACTTGCTTAGATCCGGCGCCACTAGAACCTGAGATACACATCGACACCAAAACAAGTGTTAGGCCAAAAAGCCTAGTGAGTTGAACAATTATAATCATGCATGTACAGTTACAGTTCTTATCAGCAGTTAACCATAGTTCAACAATTGTGGAGTCAATAGGGGAGACCTATAGCACCAATCAAGTTCCACCCAAAGAGTCGATATACCTTGATGCCCTATAACAAGGGACACCCGAAAGGCCCGGCACACCCGAGGACTACAACCATGGCATTACCCCGAATGGCGGAGGTCTAGGCACATACCATCACAGTGGCGCCCAAGACTACATCCTCCTAGTGTCTACTGACTTGGTTCGTCCAACATATCATATAGGAGGTCTTGCGGAATATATTCCAACCAAAACATTTCGATACCAACCATGGGTTCGATATTACCATCATAATGCATGAATCCAATATGAGACTCAAATTCCAACATAATCAATGTTTAAATATTCAATCACTAAAATGCATTCCAAGTAGAGTTTATCATCTACTACACCACATATATCCCAAATCATTCCAACCAACAAAGTAAATCATGGCATTTTCCACATAATCACCTTCCTCACATTTCTTCATAGCTAAAACCCAAATACTTGAACATATGGAGACAAATAACAACAATAGAAGCATATGATGTGTATCTAGTTTTAACAAAGGTTAGTAAACTCACAATCTAGGTTTTGAACCCAAAACCTAGAAAATATGGAAACCCTAGAAGTTGGAGAAGGCGAGTCTTGAAGATGAGGAGTGAAAATCTTGAAGCACACTTCAAGGAGAACACTTGGATGAAGTTTTAAGATCACTTAATGCTCCCAACCACCCAAAAGCTTAGAAGTAAATGTGGTAGATGAAGAAACCCTAAAAATCGCCCTTAAGAGAAGTTCTCCCGTTTTTGTAAAATGTTTTTTTTTCTTCTTAAGTGTGAAATAAGACTGCCCAAAGAGTTTTAAAAACAACCAGGTCACGCGGGCGATAGTGCCCGGCGATAGTGCCTTGGCACTATCGCGGGTCACAATCGCGAGGTTACCCCCACTCTCGGTACTCCTTGGGCGATAGTGCCAAGGCACTATCGCGTGGCACAATCGCCGAAAATCTCAGCCCGCGGTACCACTCGGGCGATAGTGCCCTGAGCGATAGTGCCAAGGCACAATCGCAAGGCACAATCGCCGGCCTCACAGCTCGACTCGAAAACTTAACCGAAAACGACGCTGAGCACAAGGTTAGAACGATTAGAGGTAGTAAATCAATAGGTGACATTTTATCATAGTCGAAGATCTCAAAATGCACGTAAAAACACATATACACACACATACCGAAATTGAGGCATTAAAGGAGACAAAATACTTACCTTAATAGTTTACGGGTGTTACATAAAATGTCAAGGAAAGGGAAGATTGTCACTTGTGATAAGTGTAAGAACAAAGGTCACAATTCAAGAACATGTAAAGGGCAAGGAGGACCTTCACAGGATAGGGCATGATTTGGTTGTATGTGTGGTTAGTGTTAGTGCTCACTTATCTAACTTGGAAAGGTGTTTTGGTAATTGGTAGTATGTTGTGTTATGGACAAAGTATCTTTTGGTTGTATGTTCTATGTTATGGTTTGGTTGTATGGACAAAGTATCTTATGGTTGTATGGATAAAATATCTTATGGTTTGGTAATTAGTAGACTGCTTTGTGTTAATGGAATGAAACAGGCTTGGTGTTATGTTTTTGGTTCTTTCTTAATGGACAAAAACAATGTGCTTTCTTAATGGACAAAAACAGAGTTTCCTTTCTTAATAATCAAAAGACTTTCATTTGCATTTGGTGTTATGTTTTTGCATTTGCATTGATCAAAAGACTTTCATTTGCAGTTGCAGAGGATAACAAGGATTGATCAAAAGACTTCCATTACAAAGAGTATTACACTTAATCAAAGACTTCCATTACAAAGAGTACAAACAGATGAACAAATTCATCTTAAGCTTTCCAATTACACTTAATTCCTACCAAACAAAAACCAACATTCCAAAAAGCTATCCCAAAAGAGAAGCCAACATTCCCAGATTAGTTCAAACAGAAGTATATACAAAAACCAAAAAAAACCCAGCTAATCACTATAATCAAATTCAACTTAAAAATTTCCCTTTCTCTAGCTTTCACACATTTCTCAGCTCGATTCTTGGATCTTAGCAGACCAGGGATGACATCCATAGACCTTGCACAAATGGGTGGATCAAACCAACCAAAAAATGAACATTGACCCTGTCAAAATGAAAACAAAGGGTAATTAGGTTGGAATAGGAAAAGGAGATGATTTTGTGTAGGAAATGTTGAAATTCGAAATTAGCTTACAATTCCTCCATAAGTGTAGAACCTACGGCCGGGATTTGAGTTTGTCTACGTGTTGGTCCCAAATAGCAGTAAGTAAATAAGAAAAGTATTGTAGAAGGGGGGGTTGAATACAATACACACAATTTTTCACTTAATTTAATTCTTATTGATTTGAAATCAAGAATTACACATAGAAAACTTTGATTGTTGTGGAAGAGAACATATGTGTAACACCTTAGGCATATCCCATATCGGCCGTGGACAGGAGTGATGCTGGGTGTTATAAGTAATATCTTGGCCTTCCTAACAACAACGCGTTTTGGGGCCACAAGCACGTCAGGTTCTGGGAACTCTGAGGTTAAGCGTGCTTGGGTGGGAGTAGTCCCAGGATGGGTGACCCCCTGGGAAGTTTCTCACCAGGTCGCCAGAAACAAATCCGTGCGCTACACGTTGGTTAAATCCAGGGGCACAACGGACAATATTGTTGTCGAGGCAGACGGGATGTTACAATATGAGATATGTTCAAACAATCTTACACATAGAGAATGAAAAACAATTGTAAAACACTTAGAAAACAATAAGATCTTCGTAGAGAGAAAGTTGCCAAACACTTAGAGGACTTGAAGGTAGTAGAGCTGGTTCTTCTGAGTATCTTGCATGTTGAACCATCCTCCATATTTATAGTGCCTCATGCATTAAATGCATGGGACACCTGTTGAGCAAAGGATGAACACATGTCTTCAACAAGGTACATGATGTACCTTTTGTCTTGAAGTGTTTTGGCTTGAAGTGTTGACCTGCATGATGATGTAGACCTTTCCTTAAAATGGTGTAGGAGACAAAGCTTACTTTATCTGATCTTCATATGAGGTCCACGTCAATGCAAGATATCACAAATATATTTTGTCAGAAAAGTACAATGTGAAGAAAGAAATCTTCAGGCCTTGAAGATTAAGAAGTCTTCGGCTCCTGAAGATTGAGAAGTCTTCGGCTTCCGAAGATTAAGAAATCTTCGGCTTCCGAAGAAGTCTTCGGCCGAAGAGGTCTTCGGCTCCTGAAGACTGAGAGGTCTTCGGCTCCTGAAGACTGAGATCGGCACCATCCTGGCCAATGGTGTTGATCAAGTAGGCATACTTGGCTTTGGGCTGAGGAGTCTATCTTCAATCCGCTTTGAGAGATATTCTCCTTCTTTGTCTTCTTCGGCTGATCTTCGACTTCACCGAACATTTGTATAGAAACCAAGCTGCTAAAAGAACCTCAAACATATTCTAAGTAAGATGATATAAGATGGAAGATCAGGAGGTCATCTTCAAATCTTCAGATGACCCAACAATCTCCCCCTATTTGAGGATGACATCCATACTAAAGAATAGAACAAAGAGTGTACTGAATAAATACATTTTGACCCATCTTTACTCTTTTTGGGTTCTTTTCACATAGACCTTTTTTTTTGGTATATATGACTTTTACATAGTGAAAGAAAAAAGTATAGTTATACAAACGAATAAATGAATACAATGAAAAAAAAATAGAAAGAAAAAAATATATACAAAGATACAGAAGAAGACAGTAGCCGGGATTGTTTGAATTTGAGTGGTTGGATGCTCCCCCTCAATTCATACTCCCCTTCAACTAATGTCAGGTGGCTTTGATCACACTGTCCATAGCAAAATTAGTTTCAACAGAGTTTAAGCCTGAGTGGTAAGTTGCTCCCCCTCAACTCATACTCCCCCTCAACTAATTCATGGTGTTCAGGAAGAAAGAAGTTAGAAGATTTTTGGGATCCTCCGAACCTGCTCCTGGAAGGGCAGATTCATCCTTGGATCGTGCAGAAGCATCAGGACTGAGAATCCTGGGTGATAGGCTGTGAGGTGGAGAAGAGGCACATTGGATAGGGAAGGAGTCCAAGTCATCCTTATCAACCAAGGAAAAGGTTGATGAGGGAATAATAGGGGTCCCCAATTTTACAATTGTATCCTTTTGTGAGGATACAAAGGAGGTGGTTTTGGGTTTAGCAGAGTCCCCGGGCCCAGATGGGAAAATTTCAACACCTACCGATTATGGAGAATCGGTGGGTGGAGTTTGTGGTTTGGCCCTTGAAACCTTCCTCAGCCTCTTGAGAGGAGAGGGAGGGGAAGAGGTAGAGTGTCGCCGCTTTGAGATATGGGGTGTGACCTGGGTAACTGCCGAAGGTTCTTTCGGTGGTATGGCCATTTGGGCAAGTGCGGCGGTGCCAATAGCAATTGAGGATTTATTGCTAGCTGGCGTCACTAAGGAGGGGGAAGAAGGGTCCACTACAGTTGAGGGACCTTTGGACACCGAAGTGTCCTTAGTATCACCCCATTGTAGATCGGGAGAGGTTATGAAAGAAAACATACCTGGGTTAAGAGCTCGATTGGTGGATGGAGAGCTTTTGTTGAGAGATATCTTCTTGAGTTTCTAAGTGTTGGTAAAAGAGTCATGACCAAATCAATTTGTGACACAACAATTTTTCTCCCCCTATTTGATGATGACACCAACACACAGAAAAAAAAATGGTACTGACACGAAGAAAAATTACAAGACACGATGAACTCATAAATTCAGTGGCCCTTTTTTTTGGGGGGGGGGCTTTTTTTTTGGGGCTTTTTTTTTTTTTTAAGTTTTTTTTTGTTTGTTTGTTTGGGGGGGCTCTTTTTTTTTTTTGGAAGGAAAGAAAGAAAAAAAAAAGGAAGGAGGGGAAGAAAGTGGTAGGATGTGGAAAGAAAAAAAAAGGAGAGGATAGGTAGTAGGGAAGTCTTGGGAAGGAGAAAAGTGAGAGAAAAAAATTAAAAAGAATGGGGTTGGGGGAGGGGGGTTCGGCCGAATGAAGTGAGGGGGGGGGGAAGGGGTCGATGGTGTGTGTGGCTTCGGTGGGAGTGGAGAGGGGTTCGGCTAGGGAGGTGTTTTCGGTGGGGTGGAGTGGTGTTCGGTGGGTGAGGGGAGGCCGAAGAAGGGGCCGAAAAGGGGGGGGGGGGAGTTCGGTGGGTAGGGGAAAGAAGGAGAAAGGGGAGGGGGTGGGTGTGGTTCGGAGGGGGAAGGGGGTATTTTCGGTGGGTAAGGGGAGAGGGGGAAGGGGGTATTTTCGGTGGCAAGGGTGAGAGTGGAGAGAGAGAGAGAGCCGAATGAGGGAGAGAGTTAGAGAGAGAGATAAACCGAAGGGGGGTTAGAGAGAGAGAAAAACCGAAAGAGGGAGAGGGGTTAGAGAGAGAGAGAGAGCCACCGAAAGAGGGGAGGGGAAAAGAAAAAAAATTAAATTTTTTTTTAATGAACAGTACTTCGGTAAATTTTTTTTTAAAGAATGAACAGTAAATCGGTAACTTTTTTTTTTTAAATTCGGTAGATGAACAGTACCACCGAAAAGTTTTTTTTTTTTTTAAGTTCGGCCGATGAACAGTACCACCGATTTTTTTTTTTAAAGTTCGGTAGATGAACAGTACCACCGAAAAAGTTTTTTTTTTTTTTAAAGTTCGGTAGATGAACAGTACCACCGAAAAGTTTTTTTTTTTTAAACAATGAACAGTAAATCGGTAACTTTTTTTTTTAAAAATTCGGTAGATGAACAGTACCACCGAAAAGTTTTTTTTTAAGTTCGGCCGATGAACAGTACTACTGATTTTTTTTTAAAGTTCGGTAGATGAACAGTACCACCGAAAAAGTTTTTTTTTTTTTTTAAAATTTGGTAGATGAACAGTACCACCGAAAAGTTTTTTTTTTTTTAATAAGTTCGGCCGATGAACAGTATCGCTGATTTTTTTTTTGTGGTAGATGAGGAATAAATGAATATTGTAGGTGAGAGTTGGATGAAATATCTTTGAGGGAGATAAATGGAAGATCGACAGGAATAGGTAAAGAAGGAATGTATGGTTGAGAAAGTGGGATGATTTGTGGTGAAGTTTGAGGTTGACACGAGAATGAAATATCAAATATGGATGATGGAGGAAGGAGAAGTGATATGATGAGAAATGAGATCGGTAGGTGTGAAATGTAATGATGGGAGAAAGGAGAGATCTTGATCTTCAGAGAAGACTATCTGAAGATTAGGGATTGGAGATGAGAAGATAGGTAGTTCACCATTATGATGAGATGTGCCTTGAAAAGAAAGGAACATATGGATTTGAGTTAGATGAAGGATTATGAGAATCTTCACCAACACGTGATGATATCCACCAATCATCATCTCATGAAGAGATGCTGACTTAAGATCATCAAACTTCACATGAGTAGATGTAGTTTCTCCGAAGATGGTGGACTCGGTAAGTTTTTGAAGAGTGAGAGAGAGGGGTCGAAGATAGTGAGAGAGGTTGAGGGCCGAAGGTGAGGTGAGGGCCGAAGAAAGGGAAGGGAGGTATAAGGGAGGTTTGTTCTTTGGTGGGTTTAAGAGGCCGAAAGAGAGAGATGAGAAGAGAGAGAGAGAGAGAGGGATGTACCTGGGTAGGAGGTAGAGCACTCAGCAGACACAATGGCCATAGAGAAGGATTGAGCTTCACTGTTCATCAACATCATCTATTTTAGCCATGAAGCAAATGTTGGCCATTTCTTTGTCACTTTCAGAAGTGGGTTCATCTGCCCAATCATGGGTTTCAGTCATTTGACTTTTTCCCTTTTTGAGCAAGATTTCATTTCTCTCCTTCTCTCTCTTATATTTTGCCTTGTATTTCTCAGCCCGGTCAGACTTTGAGGAGACAGACATATTTGTCTTTTGGAAAGAAGGTTGGTAAGAATCAGACCTGGTTCTGACAAACCTAGAGGATGTACGGTTACAGGAGGGCAGTCTAGATTTATCAGAGGACCTGCTCCTGCATTCAGAAGCAAAGTGTCTTTTCCTCCCACACCTGTAACATTCCTCATTTGATTTGTCAGAGGGAGAGATTTTAGAAAAAGTAGAAGAGGGTTTTCTTGAAAGCTTGGATTTTCCAGAAGAGAATCGAGGGTTACTGGAAGTCTCCTCACCTTCATCATCAGCCTCACTAAGGTAGGCTTCTGAAGGATCATTAGGGTCCTCTTGACTATCACGGTCAGAATCGGAGGGATAGGTGATTCGAGGAATACACACAGTATTTTTGGAAGAATCACTGACAAGAGCTAGAGAAGAGCTTTTAATGTCTTTTGTGATAGACTTCCTAAGCAGTTTAGTCTGCTCATGGTTGAAGAGAGTGCCATAAAGAGCAGTGAGTGGCATATAGTCAAGATCCTTGGTAGACTTGATGCAAGTACAAATGTTTTCCCAAAACTTAGGAAGACAGTCCATGAACTTGCACAAGACTTCCTCATTATCATAAATGCGACCCACAAGTTTTAGATCATTGAGAAGACCGTTAAAGCGGTTGTAGTAGTCTGAGAGAGATTCCCCCTCTTCATACGAAAAGAGTTCACACTTTCTAACGAGAGCAATCTTTCTACTCTTTTTCACCTCAGACGTACCTTCATAAAGAACACACAGAGTGGACCACATTTCTTTAGCGGTAGAAAGGTTAACAAGGGAGTGATAGACCTCATCAGGCAGAGAAAGGGCAATGATGGCTCTGACTTTAGTATCAAGAGCTATAAGACGTCTGTCTTCATCATTATATTTACTGGGTCCTTTACAATGTATCTCCCATTTGCTGGAGTTCTTTCTTCCTCGGAAGAGTCCTCATCAGCATTTCCCTTATCTACCTTTTTGGCATTGAACCGGTCCCAAACCCTAGGAAGAAAAGGACCTTCATGTAAGATAGTAGGATATCTGCTGTCAACTCCTTCTAGAAAGAGTATCATATGACTTTTCCACAAGAAGAAGTTATTGGGGTTAAACTTTGGTGGTTTGGCTATAGAGCCATTGTCGTATGAAACAGCAGTGGTGTTTTGAGAAGAAGCATTGTTTAAAGAAGAAGAAGAAGAAGAGACTGCCATCACGGATCTAG
The DNA here is from genome assembly GCA_023525745.1 of Arctium lappa. NCBI lineage: Eukaryota > Viridiplantae > Streptophyta > Magnoliopsida > Asterales > Asteraceae > Arctium > Arctium lappa. The sequence goes on from CM042049.1 coordinate 115,836,844, forward strand.
TTTATTGAGTTAAACTAAACCGCTCTGATACCACTTGTTGGTCCCAAATAGCAGTAAGTAAATAAGAAAAGTATTGTAGAAGGGGGGATTGAATACAATACACACAATTTTTCACTTAATTTAATTCTTATTGATTTGAAATCAAGAATTACACATAGAAAACTTTGATTGTTGCGGAAGAGAACATATGAGATATGTTCAAACAATCTTACACATAGAGAATGAAAAACAATTGTAAAACACTTAGAAAACAATAAGATATTCGTAGAGAGAAAGTTGCCAGACACTTAGAGGACTTGAAGGTAGTAGAGCTGGTTCTTCTGAGTATCTTGCATGTTGAACCATCCTCCATATTTATAGTGCCTCATGCATTAAATGCATGGGACACCTGTTGAGCAAAGAATGGACACATGTCTTCAGCAAGGTACATGATGTACCTTTTGTCTTGAGGTGTTTTGGCTTGAAGTGTTGACCTGCAGGATGATGTAGACCTTTCCTTAAAATGGTGTAGGAGACAAAGCTTACTTTATCTGATCTTCATATGAGGTCCACGTCAGTGCAAGATATCACAAATATACTTTGTCAGAAAAGTACAATGTGAAGAAAGAAATCTTCAGGCCTTGAAGATTAAGAAGTCTTTGGCTCCTGAAGATTGAGAAGTCTTCGGCTTCCGAAGATTGAGAAATCTTCGGCTTCCGAAGAAGTCTTCGGCCGAAGAGGTCTTCGGCTCCTGAAGACTAAGAGGTCTTCGGCTCCTGAAGACTTAGAGGTCTTCGGCTCCTGAAGACTGAGATCGGCACCATCCTGGCCAATGGTGTTGATCAAGTAGGCATACTTGGCTTTGGGCTGAGGAGTCTATCTTCAATCCGCTTTGAGAGATATTCTCCTTCTTTGTTTTCTTCGGCTGATCTTCGACTTCACCGAACATTTGTATAGAAACCAAACTGCTAAAAGAACCTCAAACATATTCTAAGTAAGATGATATAAGATGGAAGATAAGGAGGTCATCTTCAAATCTTCAGATGACCCAACACTACGAGGTTCTCACAGTAGCTTGGACACCGCAGTAGCAGAGCACCATTTTGGTTGGAGAAGGAGAGGAGCTAATTTGGTTGGAGAAGAAGAACACAGTGGAGAAGGAAGAGAGGTCGCTAAAATGGAGTTAGAGGAAGAGTTAATTTGGTTAAAAAGGAGGGAAAACTTTTAATACCCAAATTACCCCTGACCCTAACGGAGCATTTTGACGTCGTCAGGTGTTAGGGACGATTTTTAGAGCAAAATCGAAACCCTAGGGATGTAAATTTGAATTATGAAACCATAGGGTACCTTTTTCAAAAAAATCAATAAACGTCAACGACCAAAATTGGAGTTTACTCTAAATATAATAAGAAAGATGCCCAAAATTCCTGGAAAATACTGAAAAGCAAGCATAGGGCCACGTGTAATAATATTTGCCACCAAAATCTACGAACCTTCAACGGCTGGAGTTAATTGCCGTTTCCGGCGACGAGAAGATTCAGACAAAAAATGGCGATTACTCCCTCCGCAGTCTCTCCGATCACTCGTGCCTATCTCTTTCCTGTTACGAGTTCCTTACAAAATTTTACTAATAATCTCACTCTCTCTCACGCCGACAAAACCGTCCTCATTTCTTCGTCGAATGCCCGCCGTCCTGTCTCTGCCGCCGCTTCCAGCTCCATCGGCAAGTTTTATTGTATTCACTTGTACTCATTACGGCGAATTTTAATTTGAATGAATTTGGCGGCATGCAGGAACTGCTAAATCTTCGATTGGAATCAGTGAAGAAACGGGTACTTTGTTGGAGAGAGTAGAGGTGTTTGATTTGAATGGGAATTCGATGATGATTTCTGATTTATGGAAGGATCGGAAGGCTGTTGTTGCATTTGCTCGTCATTTTGGGTATGAATTTCATCTTATAGAATTTAGGGTTTTGTAGTGTTTGGGAAATCCAAGTGCAAATATACTTCATATGCACAAGGGTATCAGGGTGGAACATATTGGTAATCATTTGCTTACTGAAACCATTTTCTAAAAATGACTTTCTGTATGACACTGGTACACACACCAGAAGTGATGAAGACAGTGATCTTGTTCATTTTTTTTGATCGATGGATTATGTACATGAATTTTCATCTTACACTTAGAAACATCAATTTGTAGCGAATCTGGCCAAATTATGGAAATTCAAATGCCTGAAAACCCATCTTTATTGGAAATATTTGTTATACAATGGTTCAAGAATTCGATTACTCAAATTTGATTGTTTTTTGTTATACTCACTCACATGTTATTTAACATGAATGAATTATATGATGATGAATGTTGTAACTGCAGATGTGTCCTTTGTCGTACACGAGCTGATAAGCTTGCTGCTAAGAAGGTATGCAGTTTCTACAAACTAGAATCTAACACCTTTCTTCTAGCTATGATGGTCATGCATGATTTCCGCAATTTCCCTTTAAACAAGTGTTGGGTAATTGAATTTCAATGATACATTAGAAGATTAGTTCATTGTTTACTCTGTTGGACCATTTCTACTGAATATATGTTGGAACCTCCCTTCTCTCCTCAAGGGCTCTTTTAGAGAGTAATCTATTGAGGTTCCACATATTTTCACACTGTCAATGCTAAATTTAACAGGTCGTGTGACTTGGAGTGTTGGAGCAATGACATTGTTGGACTTTTGTTGTATCAGGATAGGATGGATGCTTCAGGTGTGGCGCTTGTCTTGATTGGGCCCGGTAGTGTTGATCAGGTGTGGATGTATCCTTGTTGTGTGTGTTGATCATCTTAAGTTTGTTTAGAGTTCGTACAACTCCGAGATCATGACAAATGTTTTATAATTTAGTATCAAATGATAAATCCACTGAAAAAGTTGTTATTTAAGAGACATTAGTGTAGTTTCTCTACAATGCATTTATTGCTTATTGTTTTTCCTTTATGTAATGAATGGTTCTGTTTGTATTAATCTTGTGCAGGCTAGAGCATTTTCTGAGCAAACAAGTTTCAAAGGAGGTATTATTAATCTTTTGGGGTCGTTTATGACCCCCCCCCCCCCCCCCCCCCCCCTTCCCCTTCCAACCAAACCCAATTTTCTCCCTTTTTTGCAAATTATTTTCCATATTTTTAGCAAGCTGAGGGGTCTTCACAGAAACAACATTTTTTTTTTTACTTCTCAGGGTAGTGGTAAGGTTTGGGTACATTACCCCTAGACCCTACTTCAGTACTTTGTGTGTGATTTGCTGGTTTGATTTGGTTTTATCAGAAAAGAACTCTCATATGCAACGACAAATTTGAGAAGATCCATCGTCATAGTTCAATCATGCTACACTTATAACATATAGAAATCTTTGTGGGCCATTTAACTGCACCCATGGCTTTAGATGTATCAAAAAACTTATAGCACAATGACATCTCTCATTTGCTGCTGGTTACAGAAGTATATGCGGATCCTAGTTATGCGTCATACAAGGCATTAAGCTTTGTTTCAGGAGTTACAACTACGTTTACACCTGGGGTATGTATGTTTTGCCGATGTTAATTGCTTGACTGATGTTGCCTACTCATTCAATTCACACGGGCTTAAAGTTTTCATCTTTGTAAATCATGTGAGAAATACAGGCAGCTTTGAAAATTATAGAAGCATACATGGAAGGTTATCGACAAGATTGGGAGATTTCCTTTGAAAAAGATACCCGTACAAAAGGTGGCTGGTACGTAAAAATACTGTCTTAGTTGCTTTGCAAAAGAGTTACTTTCTCCATTCCAAAAGAGGCATGCATGTTGATTTTTGAGATCGAACAAACCGTTTTTCAAACTCAAAAACTGTTAAATTTTTTGTTAAATCTAACCTTTCTAGGTAAAGTAAGTTTTGTGTAATAGAAAGGTGGTTGTTTTGTCAGGCAACAAGGCGGAATCATGGTTGCAGGTCCAGGGATAAGCAACATCTCATATATCCACAAAGTGAGTCCCCCACACCTGTGATCTTTGGCACTTTCCTTCATATAATCCTATCTCGTCTATTTCATAGCAATTTTTGCAGTTTGGAGGGCTTATTTCCAGACCCTTTTAGGGCCTGTTTGTTAGCAGCTTAATGAGCTTAATGAGACTCACAGCTTATTCAGTTAGCTATATATGACTGTTTGGTAGTGGCTTAATGATATAGAAAGTGGCTTATTCAATAAGATTTCAAGGGGGAGCTTTATGCAGAAAGCCAAGTTTTTTCCAAACCAGTCCATCTCATTAAAAAACATGTTCCTTCCATCTATGAAAAAACTCTCTCAAATAAAAACCTTCTAAATCTATACAGACAGATTAATCCACACAGACAACTTTATCCATACAGAACTTAATGAAAAACCAACCAAACAGCCCCTTAGTCAAATGTGACACCCTCTCTCCTGTGCACCAAACCCGACACAATTTTCAATTTTGTTGGATGAAGAACTCGTTATGATCCTCAAATCTATTTCCGTGTTTCTTACCATACTATTATTGGTTTGTATCAGGACAAGGAGGCAGGAGATGATCCTGACATAGAAGAGATACTAAAAGCATGTTGCTCGTGAGGTAGTACATATTCACCGATAAGTGAACGAATGAAGTGATTTCGGGAAGCCCCGCGGTGCAACGATAATTATGCCACTCAATATGTCCATATTACTCATCATACATTATTAGTTCATACATCAAATATAGCAGCACTATTTTATTTTGATCTTATACCAGCATCCACTTCATCATGGGAACTGCTAATGCAAGTCACACGCAGAGTTGAACAATTCTCTTATAGAGTGTGACGTTACCGATGCAAAAGGAAAAATCTATTAAGAAATGCCATTAATCGACCGTTGTACTTGGTATATTATTGCAAATAAACCATTATTCTTACAAAAATAAATGCAATAAAACCATTATACTTTGTAAGAATGAGTTATTTCTTGCAATGTGTAACGTCTTTTTGTTGTTTTGGGTACTCACAAAAAAAGCCCGATGGTTTGTTTACAATAAGAGGTGTGTACGATGATATGGATGGAAAAAACAATCCTTGTTGCAATCACAAAGAATACGTAAAATGAGAACAAAATGGAAGTAAGAATTTTATTTATATTCAATAAATTGGATTAGAGAGTTGTGTTACAATCACATTATTGCAATATACTTTGGTATAATCGACGGTTAAAGTAAAACCAATTAATTATGTACAAACATCAATTGTGGGTATGAGATACTTGCCTTCTCCTCTGCACATTTGAGTTTCTTTGTAACCAATGATACAAGGATCTTCTTGTCACCTTCAGCCTCTGCAAAGCTGCTGGTCTTCTGGTGGGGGATGTCTTTTTATCTAAGTTGGAATGTGGATTGAAAGGATTCTCTACATTGATTCTTATCTCGGTTGGGATTTTAGGTCCTAATGACAGAACCTCGAGGGAGAGATTGTCCCGTAAAAGTTTGATTATTGTATCTTTTACATCAAATTGATGTTTATCTGCATCTGCACCTACTTCCTGGATTCCCAACACTATAAACATGTCATCTCTTATCGATTCTCCTGCAACCGAAACGTGTTTGGGAATCAAAACTCATAATTCAGTGTGTATAATATACGGCCATGCTATATGTAAGTGTGTGTGTGTGTGTGTGTGTAGAGAAGCAAATGGAGCAAGGTGTAGATATGGAAATCAAATCCAGATTAAAGTGGGGTTGGGATGGTGTGAAGATATGGCACCCATGAGACTTCCTGCAATGCCTTATACTATGCCTATCGCCCTATCCCCTTTCCAAGAGCTGAAGTTTTCAGAGCAATGCTGCTATAATGACTTGTGCATCATACATTGAAATTTGTATTTTGGTTTGGATTTCAAAATTTTGGTTCTGGGAAAGGAGTTGGCCTAAAGGCAGCATACACAAAAACTTTAAGAGCAAAGTATTACGTGTAGTATGTAATAGAGAATTAAATTGTCACCTGGATGGTAGTTTTCTTTCATCATTCGCAAAACTGCTAGTACGACAATGCGTGCTTCAACCTGTCGATACATTGTGTTAAACATTGTCTACCAAACAGAAAGGATTATGAAAACTCAAGTTGCTACCAATTTCTCTTGGATAAAAAAATTGGAAGAAATCCACTTATGCTCCAATTCATGATATATCATATTCCAGTTAATCAGTTACCTTTGTGAGTCCTCGAAGATCAACAGCTATGGATTGGGTCTCTGCATTACCCTTTTGCAAGTGTGATGCAACTTTCTCAAGAAGCATACTATGAGGTCCTCCTAAATCCCTTTGGCTGCTAGAGTTTAGCCGGCCTTGTGGCCGATGGTTATTATCTTGTATTATCCCTTCGCACCATTCCTCTATCAGTTCCTTGAGATAGTAATCATTAGGTTTGAACCTACACAATGATAAATTGTATTTCAGTAGAACAACATGCAGTCCAGGTGAGCATTGAACCCTAGTTAGCATGAGAACTTTAAAGTTCTTCAAATAAGCACTTACCCTGCTTTACGCATGTCCTGATATATAGATAGGCATTGTTGTACTTCTTTTAGGGAACCATATCTGGTTCGCGCCCTGAGAAGTGTGTTATATGTCACCTGAAATTCAAAAGAAGTTCCAAGGATTTTATATCTTGTTTCAAAAGGTTGGTCCCAGTAATACTTCGCTTAATAAAGTCTATAATAATATTGCCAGTATGTCCTTTAATTGCTGTTCTTTAGAGTTGTTATATTGATTTATTCTGTACATGACATGGTAGCGGGTGCAAGATAGAATAGTTTGTAGATGCAGGAAACAAAGTTTAAGCATATAGCCAGAAGTCATATTCCTCACCATGTTTGGTTGTACTTGATATTTCTTCATCTCTCTAAATAAAGAAAATGCCAAGTTCAATTCTCTCTGTTTTACACAAACCTGTAGATGAAATCACTTGTAGTCAGAGTCAGATTGATCAAAGACGGTTGATGCAGCATTTTGTTAAAATGGAGATAACAGAAGCTGCTGCTTTTTTCACATATACAATAAATCCCCTATAAGTAAGAGTTTAGAGAAGGAAGAAAGGTCTGAACCTTAATAGCTGCTGTATATGCAACAACATCAGGTTGGACACCAGACTCGCGCATGGTTTTCAAAATCTGCACTGAAGGGACAAAAGTTATTAGAGTAATTTAATGTGGATTTCTGCCTATAAACTGCAAACAGTAGATAAAGCTTAATTCTCATTCAAAAATTACTTGAACCTCGCTGCGGCTCTTACCTGTACAGCACTCTTCACATCCCCGGAGCCTCCATAAACACCAATCAGAGTTGACCAGCTTATATGATTAGGGCAAAGGCCGAATCTCTTCATCTCATCCATTAAAGCTTTTGCACGAAGGTGATCAGTGCCACAAGCCTTCATCAGTACATTATATGTCGAAGTAGTAGGTTTGAAAGGAACCTTCATATCAATTTGTGAGACCCCTTTTGACAAATTTTGCCTATTGGCAATATAGTGATCACCAAAGGCCATCTGAAATGAATTCCTCTTCCAGGACTGAAATAAACGGAAGGCTCTATCATACTGGAAAGCCTTAACACACGCATAAAGGAGGACATTGCAACATTGTGAATTTGGCATGCAATTGGCCAGAACCATCTCTTCAAATAATGCAAATGCTTGATCTACTAGACCTGCTTTGGCACATGCACTGATCAATGATGACCATGTAACGGCGTTCGGAGTAACGCCAGCTTCAAGCATTTTTTCTTTCATTGTTAGTGCCATCTGCCACATTCTTGCATCTGCAAATACCTGAGATTTGATGACAAACATAAAAACAACACATATCACAATGTTGGAAGCAAGAACATAATTTTGTAAATACGTAAAAGATTGATTGGGGACAAAACAGATTGTGAAAGGGGCTGATTTTTTGGGATATAGGTTGTAACACTCGTTGCAAGTAATGCAAAAATGAATATGGTACCTTAACCAATGTGCTGTATGTGAATACATCCAACTTCAATGATCCTTTTGATTCCAAATACTCTACCTCCCTGTATATTTCTTGGGCCAGATCAACTCTAGCAGCGAGACAGCATGATTTTAAAAGGATATTATATGATGCCATATCTGGAGCAACACCTAGAATCTGATAGGTGAACGGAATTAGTCAAATACAGCAATTTTTTAACTAATGTGTTAGATTGAAATAAATTAAAGACCCAATCTTAATATTTCTTGCTTAAAAGAAATGCTGGGATGGGACTGTTATGAATCTACGGTCCACTCAGTGCCAAATCTTATACCTAAAGTCAAGTATAGAATGATATAATACCTGGTAATTAGGGAGGTATATCAGTGGGTGGGAACAGAAAAGAACAGTGAAATAAAGAGAGAACAATGGTGGGGTTCACATCAATTAATAGATTAACGAAATATATTCTAGAAGTCCAGATCCAACCAAACTAGGAAACAATATCCTTAACAACTATTGCCAATAAAATAATAAACCAGAAGAAAAGAAACATGGTACTAGATACCTCCCCAGTAATAGTAGATTTCCCGTTGGTCTACTTGACCTGATTAACTAGAATCCTAAAACCCTAATATGCCATTGAATAATGCCACAAATGTACCATCTATCTTTTAACATAAAAATTCGTTTAACTGCTATTAATGCTTGTCTTCCCATCAGAAATGGGGTGTCAATGTGTCATATGGTAAACATGGCATACATGCGATCTTCACTATATCGATGCAACCTACCAGATCTCCCAGTGAAATATTAGGATTATTGCCTGGTTCTTGGACCAATGACCTAAAATTCCACTCTTTCGCAAGAGTAACAGTATAAACTAAACAACTTTACTAAATGAAGCTGACTGTGCCATATGTTGAATAGATTGAACCCAGAAAATGAAACATAATATTCGCAAAGGGAGTGAGGAAGAGAGTATTACTTGCATATGCTTGTAAATATGCATCGTGTAGCTCAGGTCGCAGGAATTTACGTTCATAAGACTGTTGAATACATACAGATTTGGGTTGATTTTCTGAGCACATAACCCCTGCACCAAATTCACAGAAACAGCATAGTATAAGGGACATCATGATCAATCAATATAAGTGACATCATGATCAATCAAGAACGTCCTTGAACCTTGATGCATAAATATACAAAACGCTACAGGAATAGTGGTAATATTTCTACGTGAAATGCTACTGAATTAGGAACATGTGCAACAAGAATATGGAACCAGTTACTTGACCACCCAAATTTTTTAGTCAGGTCATGTATGTAACATGCACTTCTTTCATTCAATCTAGAATACACCATTTCAAAATCAAAAAGTGTGTTACCTTCATAACATAATCTTAAATAATCAAATAATACTAACTTCCCTTTGAGTCAAAGGTCATTAATCACTTATCTAAGTATAACAGTGATCTAACATCTAAATAGCCATTTGAAAGTGAAAACAATTAAACAACCATCACTTAGAGCTCTTGTGGTTGCATGTCATAGAATCTTAGCATGGTTTATTTTGATGATTGGATGAGTACTATACATGGTTTACTTTGATGACTGGATGAGGACTATACCGTAGAGAGAATTGAAAACTGTGGGCAACATTCTTGCAAGCTATTCTACTCATGACACAACCAGACTTGGAAGTTTTTGCTTCTGCACATGTGTGGTCTTTATTTTAGTTTTCAGTTATTATCACATAGCATACACACAAGATGAGAAGTCTAAATATTATGAGTGTAGCAAGTATAGAGCCAACACTGTCAATATACAATGCAGATACATTATAGAGGGAAAATGGGTTAAAACAACCTATTCAAATGGGAAACTAAACCTCCCTGGCCAGGGTCTCCTAGAGTGGTACCCTCTTTTCAGTAGGATCTTAATCAATGTAGCCTAAAGTACTTAAACCACATGCTTGATGGTAGTAGGCCGGAAATTTTGCATGTGTTAGCCATGGTTAAGGGAAGAGAACTTTACTAAAATCATACAGTCAACACATAATCCTCAATAATTTTCTATCAATTACACTCCAGCACTTTAAGGAAATTATGACCATACCTCATAAATGGACCTAGATTGCAAATAGTCACGACAAAGACCACATACATCTATGATTGTGCGGTAAGCATACATATTTACGCAACCCAGATTATGTTTGGATGCTTCAAAAACAGTCAGCGCAGATGCCATATCTCCTTTCTTTCCAAATTCAAGAATTGTGGTACAGAACATTTCATCCGAGTGGACACAGAAACTCGCATACCTGCAAAGGAAGCTAGTTACTATTGAAGAACAGAACAAAGATGTTCAATGTACGTGGAAAATAAATTCTCCACAGTAAGGGCCTGTTTGTTTTCTGCTTATTATCTTATCCTTACAACCATTAAGTTGTGATTGTTTTTGGCTTAATTATTAAGCAATGGCTGGAAATGCTCAATTGAATAAGCCACCATGTATATGTTGTCCATAAATAACCACCTAATTCCAGATATTTCTTAATAGAAAGAAGAAAAAAACAATCCCTAAAACTGATAGTAAGATAAGCAATTATCAGAAGTAGGAAGGCTTAAAAACCATCTAGTTCGGTAAAGAGTAATTACATGATGGGTGCATATGAGGGAAGCCCCCTAAGTTTGATTGCACACTACTTTTTCACCCAGTTAATGTAAAGAAACAGAAAGCATACCTTATGGCCACAAACGGGTTCCTTTTGTTGACACAGTTTCTTATAACCTCAATTGGTTCCACTACATCTTCGATTGATAAATGGAATCCTGCACCACATTGAGGGGTGGGATAAGAAAATGACTTGCATATAGTTCCATAAAACTTCTTATTTTGTAAAACAATCTTTCTGCAATAGGTTTGGCAGTTCAAACAATTTGTTAGCTAAATCATCTGTCACTGCTTTACCACAATAACTGCTCCACACTTGAAAGATGTCAGTAGGGTCTTCAAACAAATAATAGTGAATATTCATACAGTCGTAGGATAGCTCACAACACAACTTAATTGTGATCAAGAGAGGTACTTAGTTTTTTAAGATTTCTAATATGAAATTCAAATTTCTATAGTATAAGTGCTATATCTGGAATGGTAATATGCAGTGTATAAAGTATAAGAATAAACCAGTGTATGTTAACTAAATAGCCTCTATCGCATGTTTTTTGCTTGTAATGGAGGATCAGCAAATAAGATGAAGCCATATTTTACAAAATTTAGATATCTTTATCCAACATTTACAACATCTAACCATTATAATCTGTGGTCGGAATTTTCGAGTAGCTCACTTGCACAAATCACCAGCAAGATTATGTATTAGATAAATCTAAAAGAACTTACCGGTATGTGACAACCTGACGAATTCTCAAAAGGAAATAATCTCATCAAATAACATAATTACATTCAGTGCCTTGTACTATTTCTGCTTCAACATTTATGTAAGGGAAAGGGGATCACAAAATGAGTGTAGGAAACCTTACCAGAGAGCGTTTCAATCAAATCCACAACCTCCTCCACACCACCACACTTCAAAATCCTCCTACAATCTCGACCAATCGCCTCCACAACAGATCTATCAGACAGCAACACTTCCAACGCACTACCAATCCCTAACTTCTCAAAACCGGTCAACACTCTGATCACACTCCGCACGCCCCCATCACTCTCAATCACACTCAAAATCCCCTTAGAAACGAGATCAGCATTCAACAACGCCGCAAACTCCACCGCCTTCAAGCCAGAACTACCACCACCGCTCGTAACAGTCTCCACAATCATGAACAAATCCTCGAACCTGCCCTCTTCTGCGAGCTTCGAAGCTAGTTCGGCATAGTAATTTATCCGATGGTAGCTCTGGCGATTCTCCCCACATCGAACAGTAGAGAGCAGAGGAGGACGATGAGACTGAGAAGAAGATGGCGGTTTTGATTGTTTAGGGTTAGTAGTAGTGAGTGTATGCTTAGGAAAAGGCGGTGGAGGTGTGGAAACATAGGAGGCAATAATGAGAAGAGTGGCGGTGCTTCTCATTTCCCGGCTAACCGGCCGTTTTTCTGTTAGCGTGTGGTGGTTGTTTGTTTTTATTGGTGTTTGGTTGGGGACGAAGATTGTATTTGAAAGGCAGGTGTTGCGATTGTTGTTGGAGGGGATAAATCACCATTTTTTTAACACATCCCAATTCTTTATTCCTTTTATTCGAAAATAAAAATAATGTATTGATGTAAAAAAAAATTTTGGAAGGCATAGCGGCATCGAACCCACGATCGACTACCACGAAACACACGCACACGCACGCACACCTTCCCGGCGGTGTCGGGCATCCACGGGCAGCCCACTAATCCGTCGCGACCCAGCCCAGCTTACGCAAGGGCCTATTCCCAACCACTAAGGAAGGGGCGGTAGCCCAGTCTAAGACCGGATCACCTAAGGTCGGCCCAACTAAGGTTAGGCGGGTGCTCCTCATGCGCCAAAGCGTCCCCCTAGACTCGAACCCAGGTAGACTGAGATACATGAGTCCGTTTATCCGGGCTTCGTAAGGCCATCTCCAATGGATGGATAATGGATCAATAAATTGCCACATCAGCTTGGGAAAAAAAAACGGTTTATACCATTGTCAAACAAAAAATGTGTGGAGCTGTTCCACCACCACTTTTTGTAGGCCCCAAAGTCCTTTTAAAATAAGTAATAAATCATGGGCGAATTGATAATTAGGAGTAAAAGGTTTATAAAATGTGTAAGAAAAAAAAATACTGACATAACAGACTTATAACTAAAGATGCTCTTAGTTCAAACAGCAAATTAATTTAAACGATATGCATGACTCCACTGCATCTACTATTATGTTCATGTCAGTTGATTGTTGTGCCTTGGTGTTGAATGCAAATAATTTGGTATTGATATACTTGGCCAAAACTGGTGTTTGTTATTGCAAAATTCGGTGGAGGAAGAAAGGTTCTCTATCTTTTTGGTTGGAAACATTTGTGGTAAGTGATTGCTTCATAGGACAATCTAAGGCATTATAATATAAAACTTGATTCAAATTCCATTTGGGGTCGTTTACTAAATGTTTAACGGGTAAGCGTTTACCAATATCATTTACCATATTGATTGAGCATGGTAAAGACCAATAATCTTACCCGATAAGAGACAAGGGAAGAACCGAGAGTCTTACCCGGTAAACGCTTACTGGATTTAAAATGTTTACCAACAATCCATTTTCATGGCCAAGGATGGTACACGATAAGGTAAATGAAGGTGAATCTCGTGCCAATAAGTGCTTACCCGGTAAGAATTTGGTAAACGCCCCCTGAGTCCCCGTTGAAGTCACACTAGAGTTCATGAATCACATGCAGGATGTCACAAAGTCTTTTCGATTTGTTCACCATTATTTATTGTAGTAATTTGCCTATTTCTAAGAAAAGGATTTTGAATTAGATATTTGGGAATCCGAATAATATTTGCTAGGGGGCCTCAATTTGGACGTGGATATTCCAATTCGTAAAATGGTGCTCCATATCAACTTTTCTTACACCGAGATACATGTTCTTCTCTATTGCTAAAGCAACTTCTAGTCAGCATTGAATTGAAAGAGGGTTCCCTCTGTTTGTACAATCAGCTAGGTATGACTAAGGGGCCTTTATCCTTTATCAAATGCTTATCGGATAAGCACTTCTCGGGTCACTTACCTTACCGTTACCGATTGAGCATGACAAAGACCAAAATCTTACCTCGTAAAAGGTAAGAACCGAGAATCTTACCCGGTAAAACGCATGACAAGGACCAAGAATCTTACCCTATAAGTGAGGGTGGAAACACATACCAGGTATAAGACTCTTAATAAAATTCATTTTGTTGGCTAAGAATCTTTACCCGCTAAGGTAAGCGAGGGTGGTGACTTTTGCCAGTAAGCGCTTACACGGAAAGCAGTTGGTAAACATCCCCTAAATACTTGCTTCATATTCATTCCTTGACCTTCGAAACAAGATTAATTGGATGTTCAAACCGAAATTAAGTTAAAGAAATCTTGATTCCAGTTAGCTGATTGCAAGGGAAGATGAGGAAAGTACAATAAAAAACAGGGATGAATTGTAAAATGGTTTTACAAATTTTCTATTCCAATTAGGGCGATCATTTGCTAGTTATGGTAACCGTGTTGATCTACTCACAATGTCAAAGGGACCGCTATATGCACCGAAACAATTAAAGTTAAAAATGGAAATACAAGTCTTATCTCTTACTCCCTAATGTGATTGTTGCATGAGGTTTTGGCAACTTTAGCTTTGCTCGTGTCAAGCCTAATCCAACAGCACGTCCAAGTCAAGCAAAATCTCAGCAACCCAATCAATCTTTGAACTAGTCTTTTGTTGTAATCTCTTTGTAAAACAAACTTTGATGTTATCTCCTATAAGATAGGATCTGTAACCTCTCTCAAATAATATATATATATATATATATATATATATATATATATACACTGCAACACCTTCATTAATGGTGTGCAACCATTTCTCAAAATTAACATGGTATCAGCCTAATTCGATCCCTCATTAAATCCTCTATATCCACCACCAATGGCAGAAGGTGCAAATAATTCCAACCCTCCTGTAGCTGCATCTTCCATCCCCTCAATACAGGTTCACCATTTGATTTCTGTCAAACTTGACAACACCAATTATCTCCTCTGGTTAACTCAATTTCAGCCCCTTTTAAAAGGGTACGACTTGGAAGGCTACGTCGACGAGAGCCATCCTTGCCCCCCGCGTTGTCTCTCTGGTTCAACTAATCTAAATCCAGCCTATGTTACCTGGCAGAAGCAAGACCAAATCCTTCTCGGATGGTTGCTCTCCTCTCTGACCGAACCAGTCCTAGCGCAAGTGGCCGGTCTCACCACATCTCGAGCAGTTTGGGAATCCCTACAGCGCCATTTTTCTTCTTAATCCCAAGCTCGCACGTTACACCTCAAGCGTGAACTGCAGAATATGCGCAAAGGTAACAAGACAATGGCGGAGTATTATCTCCATGCCAAACAACTAGTTGACAAACTTGCAGCCTCCGGTCAACCCGTCTCGAATACTGATCTGCAACATATGATGCTCGGTGGTTTAGACTCGTCCTACGATCCCATTGTCACCGTCCTCACCGCCTCTACTGCAGAACTACACATGGATGACTTCTACTCCAATCTTCTCGCGTATGAAATGCGTCTCGAGGCACAAGCCGCAACCTTTCCTCAACCAATGGCAAACTTGGCCCATCGTGGTCGCTTTCGATCCCCGAATGGAGCACCAAACATAAACGGCAATCGGGAAAAACCCAGTTCTCAGGGAAGCCGAAACAAGGCTCCACTCAAAACTCAGTATCGGCCCTCCATGCCTCGTCCCGTTCATGGTCCATGTCAAATATGTGGCCGTCAGAAACACACGGCTGTTGATTGTTGGTATCAATTTGATCGAACACCCCTTCCAGCGTCCTCTTCTGAGAATCCATCAACTGCATATGTGGCTGCTCCCGGCTCGTTTCTTGACGGTAACTGGTGTCCCGACAGTGGTGCCACCCATCATTTGACATCAGACTTGAATAACCTTCATGTTCAGACTCCATATGACGGTCCTGATCGCATCAAAGTTGGTAACGGTAATACATTATCGATTAAACATGTTGGTAAATCATCATTTTGTTTCAATAGTCGATCATTTTTGTTCAATAATATCTATCATGTACCATCTATATCCACCAACTTACTATCCGTCTCAAAATTCTGCAAAGATAACAAAGTTTACTTTGAGTTTCACCCATTTTATTTCCATGTAAAGGATCAAGACACGGGCAAGATACTGCTGCACGGCACGAATAAAGGGGGCCTCTACCAGTTCGATGACACGCCAATTCCGTCTGCTTTTCAATCTGAATCGGTTTCTTTGTGGCATCACAGGCTTGGTCATCCGATGATGAAGACCGTTAATAAAATTGTGTCTACTCATGCTCTTCCAGTAGAAAATAAGTTTATATCCTACTGTAATGCTTGTCGAGTTAGTAAAAGTCAAAAACTCCCTTTTTCTTCAAGTTCCACCGTTTATAACGAACCACTTGAACTCGTTGTTTCTGATTTATGGGGTCCTGCCCCAATGCTATCTCGTAATGGTTTTCGGTACTACTTACTTCTAATGGATGCTTACTCTAGATACACTTGGATTTATCCTCTCACTCATAAAAGCGATGCTTTAAAAGTCTTCATCCAGTTCAAACTTCAAATTGAAAATTTAACTGGTAAAAAGATCAAAGTCTTCCAAACGGATAATGGCACCGAGTACAAAAAGTTTACCCCATTTTTGACTCAAAACGGAGTCTTTCACCGGTTTACTTGACCACATACCTCTGCCCAAAATGGTTTAGCAGAGAGACGTCACAGACATATAGTTGAGTCTGGTCTTTCTCTCCTCAATCATGCTTCCATGCCCTTGTATTTTTGGGCCAATGCATTTGCCACAAGATGCTATCTCATCAATAGGCTTCCTTTATCACCCTTAAAAGATCGTACTCCACTTGAACTGATGTTTTCTTCCCAACCAGCTTATAAATCGCTAAAATCATTTGGGTGTCTTTGTTATCCATATTTACGACCATATGCGCCACATAAATTGGATAAACGATCTCTTGCGTGTATTTTTATTGGTTATTGCAGCGCTCAAAAAGGTTATATGTGTTATCACAAGGAGTCAAAACGACTATACATTTCCAGACATGTTGCCTTTGAGGAGACTAGTTGCCCGGTAACAACCCCAATGTAAGTGTCTCTCCTTCAAATACTCTGCCACCACAATTCACTTCCATATTATCTTCCTTGTCACCCTCCAATCTTCCACCAGCCCCCTCACCCGTTATTCCTCCAACTTCACCCTTAGCCGACCATGTATCTCCACCCCCCCCCCCCCCACTACTACTACCTCACCCGTTATTCCTCCAACTTCACCCTTAGCCGACCATGTATCTCCACCCCCCCACTACTACTACCAATTCTCAACCAAACCCTATCCCGTCAACTGCAAATTCCACGTTCTCTACCTCTTCCAACAACGATCAACCTTCTACACTACCACCGACCCAACCATCACCCTCCGCTTCCGAGCATCATATGGTCACTAGATCAAAAGATGGAATTTACAAACCTGTTAATCGATTATGTTTATCTGCTACTAACCATCCATTACAGGACACAACTGTCGAAGACCCAACTTGTTATTCACAGGCCAAAGCACATCCACATTGGCGAAATGCTATGGATGCCGAGATAAATGCTTTATTAGCAAATAGGACATGGACTCTCACTCCTGCAAAACCAAACATTAATGTCGTTGGTTGTAAGTGGGTTTTCCGGACTAAGAGGAAACCAGACGGCACAATTGATCGTTATAAAGCCCGTCTCGTAGCGAAAGGGTATAATCAACAACAAGGTGTTGACTATGGAGAAACATTCAGCCCTGTGATTAAGCCTAGCACCATTCGTTTAGTTCTCACTATTGCATTGCAACACAAGTGGGAAATTCGACAACTAGATGTTCAAAATGCATTTTTGCATGGTTATCTTGCGGAGGAAGTTTACATGAATCAACCACCAGGTTATGTTGATCCCAGATTTCCGAATCATGTTTGTTATTTAAGGAAATCGCTCTACGGCCTTAAACAAGCTCCTAGAGCTTGGTATACACGCCTTACCGGGTATCTTTGCAGCCTTGGTTTCACTCGCTCTAAAGCTGACTCGTCCCTTCTTACAAAACACTCGAATGACGCTACTTTGTTTGTCCTCATTTACGTTGATGATATCATCGTCACGGACACACCAGGTAATCATATAAACTCTCTGATCAACCAGCTTCAATCTACTTTTGCTATCAAAGACTTGGGTACCCTGAGTTATTTCTTGGGTATCGAAGTAATTCCCCATAGCAGTGGCCTGTTTTTGTCCCAACGCAAATACATTCAGGACTTGTTGCTTGCCACAAAATTTGATGGAGCCAAGCCAGTTACCACACCACTTGCTGCGAACCAGCAACTATCGAAATTTGATGGACGAGCTTATGATGATCCAACCCAATATCGGCGTGTGGTTGGCTCGCTTCAGTATCTATCGTTTACAAGACCGGACATTGTCGTTGCTGTCACTAAGGTTTGCCAGTTCATGCATAACCCAAGTGACGTCCATTGGGCTGCTGTAAAACGGATTCTTCACTACCTCAAACATACGATAAACCACGGTTTACTGTTGTCTGTGCCCTCTAGTCCAACTCTTCAAGCTTATTCAGACTCAAATTCTCCTATTCTGATTCAGATTGGGCCGGATGCCCGGATGATCGGCGTTCTACAAGTGGGTTTTGTGTATTCTTTGGAGGTAATCTTATCTCATGGAGTGCTCGAAAACAAAAGACGGTGTCAAGATCAAGTACCGAAGCCGAGTAACGAGCTGTAGCTACTGCCACAGCCGAACTGATGTGGATACAATCTTTGTTGCGGGAACTGGGATATGCTAAAACACCGCCGCCAACCTTGTGGTGCGACAATCTAGGTGCCACATACCTTACAATCAACCCCATCTTTCATGCTCGTACAAAACACATCGAAATCGATTATCATTTTGTCTGCGAACGGGTTGCCTCAAGACTTCTCAATGTTCGGTTCATATCAACTAAGGATCAGCCAGCCGACATTTTCACAAAAGGTTTGAGCAGTACCAGATTCAAACTACTACGAAACAAGTTATCCGTCCATGAATGGCCGTTCAACTTGCAGGGGAGTGTCAAGCCTAATCCAACAGCACGTCCAAGTCAAGCAAAATCTCAGCAACCCAATCAATTTTTGAACTAGTCTTTTGTTGTAATCTCTTTGTAAAACAAACTTTGATGTTATCTCCTATAAGATAGGATCTGTAACCTCTCTCAAATAATATATATTTACTGCAGCACCTTCATTAATGGTGTGCAGCCATTTCTCAAAATTAACAGCTCGCATCAAGAACATCGGGAATTGTTGTCGATATAGGTTACACAAGGCATAAAGTGGCATCTGTAAAAGTTGGAGGTTCAGATCTCTCCATATATTTTAGGAGGCAATTGCAGCATGGAAATGTAAATGTTCCTTCATTATGCAATGTGCCTTGTTAAAGGAGGTATTGATCACATTTCACAGACAGATTTACTTTAGGGCGCATATAAGATTGGACAGAACTGGAATTTTTAATATATGTTACTGGTTTTGTAAGGATTTAGAACCTTTGTTATGTTGTTTTGGACTATGAGGCCGAACTACGAAAGGATGCAAAAGCATCATATGGAGTTGATTTTGAGTGTTGGTATGCTCTTAAAGCAAGAGTGTTTTCAAACATGGGAGATCCTATTACATTCACAAATTGCAGGAAGGTATAAATACCTTTGAACCCGTACATCATTAATCATGTACTCACTGTCATTTTGTTTTTCCATTATTGTTTTCAAGTTATTTATGCTCTTTTTGGTATAGAAATTTAATGGGCCAACATCAGGCCATGGCGCTTTGCATTGAACGGCAAGTCAAAAAGGGCACCGGTCATAATTGGTACAGTATCATTGTTCTGGTTGGGGCACTGCACATTTACGAGGATTAGCAGGTATACATTACTAGTACTTTAAGTAAATAGACATCTAATTCTTCATGAATCTTGATGTTTAAAAGATTAGATAAGGAACTACATGATCTTCTACCTTCCAACATATCCCATTCCCATAGATATGGATGAAGAAATTTCCAGAGGAACCTCAAATTCTGTCCCCTGTACATCTTGTACATAACATCTACCCATCCAATTTTAAAAAACTTAAAAATCCAACCCCCAGTGAAAAAGAGAATATTAATTACATATATATTGCATAGGACTTTAGACAATCCCACCAGAGTAATTTCCATGAGAATAGACATCAGTTATGTACAGCACCAGACCTTTCTCCAATGATATGAAACTAGAATGGGTGTCATATTTATTTGAGGGGATAAAGAATGGTGTATATGAGAAGAAAGGTTACGATGACGATTGCACCCCCAAGAGTGAAACCTGGGCTGGTCCATAGCCTCAAATTCGATCTCTCTGCCCTCTTAATAGGATCTACCTCCTCAGACAATGGGTAGTTGGATCGCCTAGGGTTCCAGCTTACATACTTGTCTGGGGTAAACTGTGAAAATAGGCTTTTTTTCCCTTGCTTCTTGAAACTTGACCAGGCCTTGTCCCAATCTGTAGTTGAAAACTTGTCTGCATGGAATGTGCAAAAACAGTATCAACAGCAATGCAAGCGTCTGATAGATGCTTAATTTGCCCCTATGACTAACAAGAGATGGAAAACATAGAACAAAAAACAAGCAAAAAAGGCGTATAAATTCCTGTTAGGGTCAGATACCCATTACCCAACAAGAAGTCGATCAGATATTTGAGCCCTACAACCTTGGAAAATATGCCAAAGGCCTTAATCAAACTATCAGCCTAAGCAGTCCAGACCAGAATCCAGTACCAAACATGCCTCATGGAGCAACAGATCCTCAATGAGCATAACAACTTTTTTAATAACAAAGGAAACAGTTATGTGTAACATTTAACTAAACCTAAAAGGGGTTTAACAGTGTCCTAAGAAAAACAACACTTAAAATTCTTATAAATAAGGGTAAACACTACTGATAACGAACTCTAGTGACATATACATCCATTCACCTTAATTGGTCTTTACTTTCTTGTCAGAGTCGCATGAACAGGCAAAAGTGCTTTCCCATTGGTAGTGTTTCAGATTAACTTGGACTCTTGGAGTTACGGAATCTAGCATCATGAGTTACTAACATTAGCATTTAACGGTTTCTATGTCTTTACAACTGGTTCATGTTAGTATGTGCTCCAGCATTGTGAGTTTTCAGTAAGTTAAGAAACTACTCTCATCGATCACACTGTCATAATACCATCACTACTTAATTTGTCAATGAAGTCATCCAAAATCCATGCTGCAAAAAAAATGTCTTGGAATTTCTCTCTTCTACTTTGCCCGCCTCATAAAAGATTATAAAATCAACCTCATGATCTAGGTCATGATCCCAAATCTTAATCCAGAAATTGCCAGGGTGGGCCAACAGCAAACTAAAATTGTTTGGTAACAAGGCACGACGAGTCCAATTTTTCCGCTACCATTCCCACGATCATCACCTTCATCATGCTTCCATTACTAAATTCATCATAGATTTCTTAGAGATCTTGTCCTTAACACTAATCCTATAAGATGTATCACAATTCACAACAATCAGCTTCAGCTACACGCTAATCCATTAAACATCTTAAAATTCTAAAGAAACAAAAAAGTAAACAGAACAATCAAATCATCATGCAACAACGTATTAAAAATCCATACACAAATTAACAGCGACGAATCATAAATCATAAACGTACACTCTAGTTTCAATACCTTCGTTGTTGTTCCGATCGTCGCCATTTTGAGAAGACGATGGCCTCCGAGGAGGCGGATCTTTGGTGGAACAATAACAGGGCCTTGAAGGTTTTTGATTCCTCCACGATGACGTTAAGCTCCCGATGCTCATCACTGCAATATTCATTTTTCCAGATTCTCAAATTTCAACCACAGAACGCAAGCCTTCGTTGAGATTTTTGTATGTTAGAGACGTAGGTAGGGGTATATCGGCCATTTAACTAGAATTCTCCTTAATGGGCCAAACGGATTAAAACAATTTTGAGCCCAATTTGCTCAAAAAATTTCCCACATATAAATAATTCAAAACTGATAAAAGTATTTATAAACTGTCTGTATTTTTAGTTTAAAGAGTTGTTTGTTTATCGGCAACGTTTGAATCGTTAAAAGAAATTTTATGTTTAGCAAAAAACAAATCTGACTCTTAATGATTCTAAAACCCTCTGAATAATTTTATATCTTGTGCCTCCGTTAATCATTAAACATCCCAATTTCATTATGAACAATTACTAAAAAAAATCATATTTCATTTTATACCATTCTGACCACCAACAAACAACCCTAAATAAAAACATCGTCATATGTTTACAATATTTTTTTTAAAAATCTATCAATCACATGGTCCAAAGCTTCCAATGTCTGTCAATAGTTAATTAATTTATTCATAAATTTATACCTTTCATTTAAGTTCTTTTGTTATCAAGAAAATATACTTCTTGTATTGTCAAAAAACATGTAAAAAGACTAAAGTGAAATAGTTAGGGTTCTGAACAAAGAAAATGAAATCTAATCCGAATTCAAGATGTACAGTAGATTCTAAAATCCAAAAATGGAAAACTTGAAGCCACCAACTTTCTAGGGATCTTGAAGTACTATCTATCTCTACAACCCTCCAAAAGATTGTTAGAAGCACCACGACTTTCGAAATGAGCTCAACTGCACATATAAAAATGTCTACATGTTATTTAGGGAAGACCATCCTTAAATTTGTTAAAAACTTAAAATGACATGGTTACACATTTAACGTACAAAAAAGGACCAACTGAGACCCAATTATAATTACAACATATTTGAAACTGTATTTGATTGACCAAATTCTTCAAAAAATATTTTTTACAAGTTAAAAATCAATTTAAAAAATATTAAGTGGGACTAGTTTGGGCCCGCCAGGGACCGCGGTTCTCATATCTGGTCCTTATTAAACTAGTCGGGACGTGGACCGGTTACAAAATCACTATTTGGGACCGACCGGGACCTGTTGTTGGCCATCTCTAGGTCTCGGTGTGTCTAATACAAATGTAGGTTGGTTATGGGGGTACAATTTCCAAAAAAAATCGTTAAAACAGTAAATAAGAACTTACGTTGCCGACCATTTTTGCCCCATGCCATGGGGCATCTGCACCATACGGGGACGGAATAACACGGATTCCATGGGAGATTTTGGGAGGTAGAAGATGATGTAGTTCCTTATCTAATCTTTCTGCAAGATGTTCAAACATCAAGATTCATAAAGAACTAGATGTCTATTTATATCAAATACTAGTAATTTATTTATACCTGCTAATCCTGGTAAATGTGCAGTGCCCCCGGTCAAGATAATGGTCTTGTACCAATTATAACCAGGGCTCCTTTTGACTTGCCGCTCAATACAATGTGCCACAGCCTGATGTAGACCCATTAAATGCCTATACAAAAACAAAACAAAAAAACGAACTTGAAAAAACAATATTGGAAAAACAAAATGACAGCGAGTACACGAATGATGTACAGGTTCAAGGGTATATATATACCTTCCTGCAATATGTGGCTGGAATAGAATCTCCCCTGTTTGAAAACGCTCTTGCTTAAGAGTATACCAACCCTCGGAACCAACTTTGTATGATACTTCCGTATCCTTCTGTAATTCAGCCTCATAGTCCAAAGCAACATAACAAAGGTTCTACATGCCACAAAAAAACTAAGCATCATTTTATATTGAAAATCCAGTCCAGTCCCATCATGTATGCGTACCAAATGCACCTTAAAGTAAAGCAGTCTGTGAAATAATACCTCTTTCAACGCGCGCACAGAGTCTAATGAACGAGGGTGTACGTTTCTATGCTGCAGTTGCCTCGAAAGGTATCTGGTAAGGTTTAAACCTCCAACTCTCACAGATACCACTTCATGCCTTGTGTGACCATGTAAAACTGGAAACATGCCACAATCCTCATTATACCAAAAAGCTTCAAACATACATGAAATTTAATTGCATTAATTTGGTCTAACATTTAGAGCCTACATTGTAACATGATGTTTATCTATTAATTAATTAATGTCTATTGCCTAAGGTAGGAGGTTGAAAGATACTTGGAAAAACTTTTGTTTCACGATGACCAATATTGACAAGAATTCCCAATGTTCTTCTTGATGCAAACAAAGCTAAAGTTTCCTGCATGTCATGAAACAGCCACATTAGGGACTTGTATTTCCAATTTGAACTTTAAATGTTTATGTACAAAAAGTGGTCCCTTTGACAATGTAAGCAACAAATATTGGTTACAATATCCTCATCTTCCTTTGCTATAAGTTAAACTTAATCTTGGTGAACATCCGATTATGTTGTTTCAAAGGTCAAGGAATGAACAGGAAGTAAGTATTTAGTCATACTTGGCTGACTGTACAAACAGAAGGAACCCTCATTCTAATCAATGCTGAAAACACGGCATCCCTAAGTTGCTGACTAGAAGCTGCTTCAACACCTGAAGCAAATTCAGAGAAGAACATTTAAGAATTTGATACTTTCTTAGATCTCCCTAGCTTCTTCAAGGTTCACAAACATTACTGATCAAATATAAGATTGTCGTTGTCCCCCCAAAAAATTATCTTTTGAGTTTCTTCTAAGTTCATATATGCATTCTTCTTTTCTAGATGGAAGGAGTACAAATTAGAGAACAAGTAAAATTGAATACACGATCATACAATTTTCGCCAAGGAAATCAACCTCTCAAAACCGCTATACATTTCTTTTAGGGATTGTTTGCTTGATTATATTTTCCACCAAAATCATTGTTTGCAAATATCATCAAGAGCATACCAGGAAAAAGGCCGATTGGGGTTGTCAGAATAACTGGCTGCATAGACGGTTTCACATGCATCCTGCATGTGATTCAAGTTGTAACTAAGAGAATCTTTCGCATTCAAGATGAAAGAAAAAAAGAAAAGTCATCTAAACTTAAGGTGCCAAGTAAGTGTTTCAAATGAAAACCTGCGATAAATTTCCTTGCAAAAACGATGAACTCTAGCGGTTAATGTAGACCTAATGTCATCAAATTCCTACACATGAAGTCAAACTTTTAGAATAGCCAATGAAGTGCAATATCAAATGGAAATCTGAATCAAGTTTTATGCTTATATTGTGATGTCTTAGTAAAATAATCACTTACCCATGTTCGCAACCGAAGAGATGGAGAATCATCCTTGCTCCAACCAATTTTGCAATAACCAGCACCAGCTTTGGCCAAGAATATCAATACCAAATTATTTACATTCAACACCAAGACAACAACAATCAACTGACATGATCATAATAGCATATGTAGTGGAGTCATGCATATCTTTTAGATCAATTAACTGTTAAACTAAGTAAACATTCTACCTCAATCATGAACTGATCCATGATTTATTAATTATTCATCAAAATGGCTTTAGGGCCCCACAAAAAGCGGTGGCGGAACATGTCTATACTTTTTTGTCTCATAATGATATAAACCAGTTTTTTTCCAAGCTGATGTGGCAATGTACGAGTCTGCCCACCATTAGAGATGGCCTTAAGAATCCCATAAGAAAGGGAAATTGACTTTTTAATTCCCAAAAATTATAGCCGAGTAAACATAGTATGAATCATACCATATCGTCCCCACGCATAAAGAATTAGCTAAAAGGAACACAAATACAATATAGACTACAGAAAAAGACGAGAAAAAAGATACTCGAAGTCGAAGGTGTACACCATTTGGTACAAAAAATACACACCATCAATGATAATAGCTCCGGTGGCTTGTGCTCGTTCACCATATATATGCATAAATGATAGTATGTGACGAGGATATTGTCTACAATCACAATTCAAGTATGTCAGGATCATCGAATATTACTAAACTTTAGTACATGCACGGACTAAAGAACATTACTAGCTAGTGAACAACAATTTTTAGCATTTTATTGTATGGCCATTGCATGCTACTCTTGATAAACCAAGATAGCTTTCCATAAGTTAAAGGCCAAAATATGCATGAAATAACAATGTACTTCTTCATTTTTTGCTAATTACAGTAGCGTACTTTCAAAATATTTTAGGACATTGTCCTTTGAGAAATCTACCTATTACAATAATGAGTAATGAGTTATCCTTTGAAAAGTCATGTGCATTTTGTTAAATAAAAAAAAATGTTTTAGCCATTTTAAGGTGATGACTTAACCTCCTAGCCACTTTCTCCCTACAATGGCAAACATGAGATAAAGGACATGCATAAGTCCTGTTAACCTGAGGATGTCATCAAAATAATAAAAGAAAAGAAAATTGAAAACTACATTGATATTTCATGAATCTTGCCAAGAGATGGAAATTATGATGTTTCATTATAAACAATAAAACGAATCCTGTGATTATAACAAATATGATGATGTCGTTGTTTTGGTTGACTAAAATCTTATAGGATAATAATGTAAACAAAACGAGAGTGTAAGAGTTTGGGTAAAAGGCCCTAAAATGGATATCAACTCAGAATTGATAAATCCTTTCAAATAATAATCCGTATGATTCAAAATTGACTTGATATGAAGATTCATAAAGAAAAGTAAACGAATAAACAAGAAAAAGGAAAACGTACCGAAGAGGAAAAAACCGTAGTTTAGTTTCGGCAAAGAAAATAGAGACCCCATCCTCCTGGTTCTTGAGAAAGTATAACCATAATGTGTTATCGAAGACCATTAGTTTCCACGATTTGCAAACGGCGGCTAACCTAGCCGCGTCTTTGGGTCCGAGAAGCTTGAGTATTTGCATGAATATGTCTAGAGGCAACCGGTGAACTTCCCCGGTGGATGACGAACAGACGATAGTTTGATCGGAAGTTGAACCACTCGTAATCCAACCATTGAAAACCCATTCTCGAACCCTCTTCAACAGTTGCGACATCGGAATCGCGTACCGGTTCTCCGGCTAGGTTTAATCGTTCAACGGCAATGGGGTCGACTGCATCCAGAATCTTCGACGCCACGTTTCTGCTAAACTTTTTACTAATTAGGTAATTTCTAATTAATGACACTTCATCTTCAGTTTATCGAGCGTATCCCTATATTTAAGGAAGAAATTATGTCATGGTAACCCCACGATTTCCATTATTATTGTTACCTAAACCCAAGTAACAATTAAAAAATATTTTTTGATTATTATTGTTACGTAAGTGTAAATTAAAAATAAAAATTAGAGGTGTTTGGTTGGAGGTATTAAACAGGAATTAATGAGAATGATAATAAAAAAATTGTTTGCTTCTATATAATATAATTAGAGTAAACTACGATTTTCGTCCCTGTGGTTTGTTGTTTATTACTATTTTCGTCCCTGGTCTTTCAAAATTGCTTTTCTAGTTATTGTGGTTTTCAATTTATTTCGTATTTTGTCCTCAGACTAACTCCGTTAGAACTCAGTCGTTAAATGAGGTATTTAGAGTCTTTTTCCGTTTATTTAATTTTTCTATTAAGAAATTAACAAATATTATATATGTATATTTATAATCTCTCTCTCTCTCTCAACACCCCCGCTTATCCCTCCCCCAAAGATTTTCTCACCGATCACGCCGTCTAACGTTGAGAGACTCTGACCATGGCCAATGTACGTTGTTGGCCTTCCGTTGCCCATTTCCTTTCACGCTACACCACCTTATGGCTACACCTTCCCCAGACGTCTCTTTCCAAACCTGCAAAAAACGACCCCTGTCCTCCATAACCTTCTTTTAAACCCACCGGTATACTTGCCCCCTTCATCTCTTCTTCTTCCCAGATATCCCTCCTCCTCCTCCCTTCACTGTATTCCATCCTCCGCACCTATTTCATTGACAAAACCTAACCCTGAAATGCATGGAATTCAACAGGTGGAAAAGTCTGATGGGGAAGGAAGTTCAACCCTTCAATAGGGATGTCAACAGGTGGTGACAATAAGCTACTGGAGAAAAACGCAGTAGTCTTGGTCTTTTTTATGTGAATGAGAACTTCAGAGGAGAGCTTAGTTCTTGTTTTTCGTTTTTTTGTTAAGCTTAGAGTAGTCTTGCCTTCAAGAGTAGAACATTTACATGTAGTCTTGTAGTTTTTTGTTAAGCTTAAAGTAGTCTACCTTTTCTGGTTTATGGTTTTTTTTTCTACATTTTATGGTTTATGGGTTTTTTCTACAGTTTATGGTTTGTGGGTTATATTTACCGTTTTTAGTTTTGTGAAAGAGAGAAATATTTTAGTGAGTGGTTATGTGGTTTTTTATTTGTTTCTAGTTCAGTCGAATGCGTAAAGTGGTGTGAAAAGAATAAGTTGTTGGAGAAGAAGGTAAGTGGGTGTGCCAAAGGGGAAGAAAAGGGTTGTGCAAGTGATTGCTTGGTGAAGAAGAAGGTAAGTGTATGGGTGGGATGGTGTGCATAAAGTGGCACACATGTAAACAATGAAATTTCTTTAATAAAAATAATGGAAAAAGTAAATAAAAGAGGAAATGACCAAAAGTCATTAACTTAATTTTTTTTTTAACAGAATTAGTTAGAGGGATGAAAAGAGAAACGAATAGGAAACCACAAGGACGAAAGAAGCAATTTTTAAAGACCAGGGACGAAATTAGCAATAAACAATAAACCATGAGGACGAAAATCGTAGTTTACTCATATAATTATAATGAGTTCATTCTTCCAGAAGTCCAAATTTTCATTCCATGTAAATTGGGCGGAATGAAAATTCATTCCCAATCCCATTACCTGTCATTTTCATCTTCATTCCCATTTTCATTCCATTGTTAGGGGGCGTTTGGTTCGCAGATTCTGATGTAATCTGATAGAATTGGAATGTTGAATTTCGTTGACCAGATTCCATTACAACATTTGGTTCATTCTTTTTAAGGAATTTGAATGTTGAATTCCAATGAATTCCACAAATGAAGAAATTCAACATTCCTTAGGGGGAGGTGGTATTTCATTGGAATTGAATGTCATATTTTTTTTGGACAAAATTGCCCCTCATCCTAATATGCACCACCACCTCCGGTCACCACCTCTTGCCACCGCCACCGGCCACCATTCCAATGGTTAATTGCTGGTGAAATGGGGCGGAGGGGAAGGAGGCGATGGGTTAGGTCAAACTTCTTGAGCCACCATTTTTCTCTCTATTGTATGTATGTATGTATGTATATATGTATGAATAGTGCTATAAGTTTATTAATCATATATGATATGATTTAGGGAAATTGACCGAAATGGGCCAACCTCGGGGTGGGATTGGGCTCCTAGCCATCCCTCTCCCCGGTTTACCCCAATGTCCCAAACGACGCAAATGGCGCCCAAGGGCGCAAATGGAGACCAGGGCGCAAATGGAGACCTAGGGCGCCCCCTGGGTCTTCTTTTATACTGTGAATCGGCCGACATACGAAACCCCACCCACCATTTTTAATTCATCGATCCATTCCAAAGAACGCCGGAGAGCTGTCGTTTTCCAGCCCCACACCGACGATTTCTGCCATTTTTTATTCTATTTGGGACCACAAATGGAGGTTAGTGACTTCTCTTCTAACTTTTCTACCTATTTTTAACTGATTTTTTGTATATTTTTTGTTGTATATTTTTGTTGATAATTTTTGTATATTGGTTGAATGATAATTGTTTGTTGTATATTTTTATTGATATTTTGTTATATATTTTCTAGGAATAATATAACAATTTTCTGTTTTGAAAATATAAAATTGGTATATCATTGTTGTTGTATATTTTATTATGTAGAGAAAAAAAGAAAGTTAATATTAAAAAGTTGTTAACTGAAAATATTAATTATAGTACAAAAAATTGTCATCCAAAAAAGTTATGTGTTGCCAAATTTTGATAAATTGTATATTTTTCTTGATAATTTGTTGTATATTTTTGGATGATAATTTATTGTTGTTATTTTTGTTGATAAGTTGTTATTTTTGTTGATAAGTTGTTGTATATTTTGGATGACAATTTTTTGTATTTTTTTTTTGTGTTGATCGATTTTGTTGTTATGTATTTGTATGGTTTTAAATGGTTGTAGTTATCATTTTTGGAGTAGATGATAATCTTTTTTTTTCGTATATTATCATTTTATATTTAGGGTTATAATTTTTGTGTCATAATTCTAAATTTAATGTAGTTATTAATATAGTTTACACAAATTATAGAATATTTTACAATAGAAACTGACACTCTAGGTCCCTCTACAATAGAAACTGACACTTTAGGTCCCTTTACTTTAGAATCAGACACTTTAGGTCCCTTAACTTTAGAATCTGACACTTTATGTCCCTTAACTTTAGAATCTGACACTTTAGGTCCCTTAACTTTAGAATCTGACACTTTAGGTCCCTTAACTTTAGAATCTGACACTTTAGGTCCCTTTACTTTAGAATCTGACACTTTAGGTATTATAACTTTAGAATTTGATACTTTAGGTATTATAACTTTAGAATCTGACACTTTATGTCCCTTAACTTTAGAATTTGACACTTCAGGTCCCTCTACTTTAGAATCTGACACTTTATGTCCCTTAACTTTAGAATTTGACACTTCAGGTCCCTCTACTTTAGAATCTGACACTTTATGTCGCTAAAGATAAGTATTATATCATTATTATGCAGGGAACAAATTTCTACAATGCAAAGTTGAACCTGAAGAGTAAGATAGGGGTGGTGGATTTGATTCGCCAAAAATTGAACCCCACACGATTAGCACTATTCAGAGAGACATGTTTCGGTCATTGGTTGGATCTGACCGATACAACTGCCGACCCTATCTTGGTGCACATATTTTTACAAACCCAGGTATTCCCGCCAAACCTACGGGATGATGAGATGTTATTCGAGGTTGGTGGCCACCGTCTTCGTTTCGGCCGTGAGAAGTTATGTCTCATCACAACACTTCGTTTCGGACCAGACCTGAAGATGCATAAGAATAGGTCCACTGGTTTTGTTAGACGGGTGTTCCCACGAGGCACGCTGACGGTGCGGAACATCCAGGATTTATTCAATCTGATCGGCACTGATGACGAGGGGCGGGCGCATATCGATGACGATTCTGCCGTCCGTATTTGTCTCATGATGATTGTTGAGCTGTTCTTTCACGGTCATCAGTTGACCAAGCAGCTTCCCGATCATCTACTTCGGGCCATTGATGATTTGAGCGTCTTCAATCGGTTTCCCTGGGGATCCCATATTTGGGCCCACACCTACAAGCAGATGAATGCAGCGATCCGGAAACGACCGGAGCATGGATATAGGATGTCGTTATCTGGTTTTTTATATGCATTCAAGGTTAGTAAGTTGATATCAAATTAATACTTTTACAATCTACATGAATTCCCTATTTCTACAAAATATTTACTACTATCTTGGTATTCTAATTCACAGATATGGATCTTAGAGACCTTTCCCATGGCCAGCACGTTTTATATTTTGACCACCAGGATGCCACGTGCTGTTCGTTGGGATAGGTCTTCGATCGGTATTGTTAGCAATTCTGCCTTTGCTCTCCTAGATGTATCGACGGTAAGTCACATTGACTACAACGGAAAAAAATTGTATTACATGAGGCCCTCGTGTGGATTTCTAACATGATTATTTTTCAATATATTAGCCCGAGCGTTTCCCACGTGAACGGCTTGAGCCTACACCGTGGGAGGAGATCCAGGAATGGTATATCCTGAGCGATCGTTGGTTTAGTAGTGTCGAGGGGCGTCGACCGTCGAAGAGGTCGAGAGTTATGCAGGTTGTTGACGCGGGTGAGAAGTCATTCTAAGTTATCCGATATTTATAATTTTTTATAACGAGAAGTCGTTCTAGTGTTTATGATAATTATAATAATGTTGTTAATTTTTTGTATAGACGGAGGATCCGAGTCAGAGGGAGACGACCAACCTGATCATGACACGGGCCCCCCGTCCCATGCAGGCATCAGCAGGGCACACGAGGCCACCTCGGTCGAGGAGCCACCATTTCATGCTGGGCATAGTCCATCCTTTCACCGTGAGCATAGTCCAGCAGGCCACTATCAGCATAGTCCACATGTTGACCCCTATGCTGACCGGTGGGCTGAGTTTACGAGGTGGAAGGATGATTTCTCTGACTATCGGACTTCTCATCGCACAGAGCATGATGATCTTGAGAGACGCCTTGCCGAGAAATGGGCAACTGAACGCTCAGAGCGTGAAGCTACTGAGAGACGCCTTGCTGAGCTGGAGAGGCTTGCTAGCAGTTTAGCTCTTTCCAGGTAAGTTTTTAACTTAATTTATTGGACATGGTTATGGTTTTAATTTTTATCTTTTGGAACTTTATGTGATTTGTTATGCTTGATGACAGATTCCAGGCCAGCAACAGGGTGGACAGCCCTCCCAGCCCGCCAACACGCAGCACGGGTTTGGATCTTCGATCTTCGGAGGCTCGTCCCAGTACACAGATAATGTTAGTCACTTCAATCTTTATGTTGTATCATTATTTGTTTTCAATAAGACATAAAAACAATGGCTTAGATTAATATGCAGAGTTCATCATCCTTCCTTGATGAAATATTCGGACCTTCGTCGTTCGTTACACCGACCCACCACATGGCACATGTAAGTTATTTAATATGGTGGGTACTTTGATTTTTACATTCAAAATATAAACTGAATAACCTCAAACTTATATTACAGGGCACAGGGGCATCATTCCAGGAGTTTAGCGGTCAGTCCTGTAACACCCGCTATTTTGGGGTTGGGTGAAAAGTTGACTATTACCCAAAGTTCAAGGGGGTAAAATGTAACTTGGGTTATATAAATAGAAATCAGATTTTAGATATTTTAAAAATATCACAAATATCTGTTCTTGATAATCAGAGAGAGAGAGAGAAAAGAAGCAGTGAAGTGGTTCTTCGGGTTTTCTCCAAATCAAGGTACGAATCTAGCCTAATACTTTGATCTGAATGCTTTTAGCCGCATATAATCTTGTTGTGAAGGTTTTAAACCGTTCCATTGTGAGATCTGAGTATTTCTCATTTTGGATCTGGGTTCTGCATCGATCTGTTTATGGTGTTCTTGATGAAACAAGACGATGGTCATTTGACCGATGGTCCTTCGACCGGTTGGCCGTTCGACCGATTGGTCGTTCGACCGATGTGTCCTTTGACCGGACACATGTTCGACCGAAGGTCATGTTCGACCGAAGGTCATGTTCGACCGAGGTCATGTTCGACCGAAGGTCGGGTTCGACCGAGGTCAGGGTTTCGACCGGTGTGACCTTCGACCGGGGTTGGCTGTTCGACCGGTATGGGGTACTCGACCGGATCAGTGCTTTGGCAGTATGTTGTGTTCTAATTCTTGAGTCTTAAGTCATTAAGTTGTCTTTATTTTGGCTTACCGATTATCGGTGTTGTCATAGGTAGCAATCGTCTGAAGCAGGCTATAATCAGGAAGAAATCTGAGGTGAGTCCTTAAGCTAAATCGGTCTGTATTACGAATGCTATGTGACAAATGTATTATTTAAATGTGGAAAACCTGGTTTCAAAGTAACTGATTCTGTTGGGAAATACCTTCTAAAGATTTCACATTTTCAAGAATCACAATTTATAGAATTGAACCGTTGTTCATATGAATTGCCTGTATATCTGATTTAATATGAGCATGCTCTGAAATGACATGCTTTGGCTTTGAGTCTTAGTGCAATGGATCCATAGGCACTGTGTTCCTATGTCTCCTGTTTTGGGCATTTGGTTCACGTTTTAGCACGGGATAGGCATCGGGTTGCCATGATAAGTAAGGTGTGGGCCTATATGGTCGGGCAGCGTCTCATGGTGCAGTAAGGTGAAATCCCATTATGTGCTTGAGTTCCCCCTGTTTTGGGAACTCTCAAGGATAGATCCAGAGGGGTTGACTTGAATGTTTTGAGCAACAGATCTAGAGGGGTTGAGCTCGTTATGTGATATGTGGGTATTACTTATACCATGTTTAATCACTAATGGTTTATTGGATTTCTTGACTTAGCTCATGGCTATACTACCGCGTGGCACCAATTGGGTTTAGTACTCTCTTTTATTTGGCTTGTTCTCACTAGGCGTTAGCCTAACGCTTGCTCTTGGTTGTCATGTTGGCAGGTTATCTTAGCAGTGGGGCTCGTCGGGACTGAGGGAGCGACCTTGGGGTCGTGAGGGATTCTTTTGAAGATTCATTTTGGAAGTATAGCGACACCCGTCCCTAATCTAGATATTTTATAGATTAATAGGATGTTGTTTTATACTTCAGTTATCTACCTCAATATTGGCTACTCTATACCCGTTGGGTTGATTGTGTAATGAAAATTGTCACACCTTATTCCGCAACTTAGTCTATTGCCGAATTGTTTCTTCAAAATTTTATTTCCGCAGTTTCTAGGGTGTTACAAGTTGGTATCAGAGTCTTGGTTTAAGTGAACTAGGTATGACTGTGAGATGCCTAGACTTAAGCTGAGACTATTAAGTTACGACTCGTGAGATGGGGTAGATCTTGTAAGATAGGATGGTCTTAGAGTCAACGGAAAATTGCACAAGTTAAAAGTTGTAACGATGGTAATAAGCACTCTTGCGTATTATACGTTCATAATTTCACTTAGCTAACGTTATTATGAAAATGTCTTACGTGAGCATACTTAGATTACTGTTGTTATAACGATTGATAAGTGTAGAAGTACGTTCTCTGTGTTTTCGGTAATCCTTATCCCGTTCTTTTGCATGATTGCGTTCAGCAGAACCATGGTTAATACCAGGAGTCATCCGGAAGGCCAGGAGGCCGACATACCTACGGCCGACCATCCGCTGGCGACCGTAGTGGGGGAAACTGTACGTGTGAGTAATGTGCTGGGAGGAGGACCCGAGCATATTCCTCGACGAAATTTGGAGGCTAATGAGCCTATTATAGAAGAAGTGACGGCCGAATCGAGAATGATGGATCGTATGATGTTGGCCATGAATAGGGCTATGGCACAACAACAGGAAGTGTTCTTGAAACTCCTCGAGGACCGAGACACTAACAACCGTAGGCCCGAAACGGTTGGCGAGAATGCGATTGTTGCTGGATCCGGGGGTACCGGACCCGTAATTTCCCCCGTGGTGACTGCAACCCTAGGCGTCAATCGAACGACACGGACTTGCACGTTTAAGGCTTTTCTGGGTTGCCGACCACCAGAATTTAAAGGCTCGGACAATCCCTTAGATTGTATGGCCTGGGTTCGAGAGATGGAGCAAGCTTTTCGCTCAAGCGAATGTGGGGAAGAACAGAGGGTGATATTTGGTTCCCGAATGCTGCGGGGAATAGCTCTTACCTGGTGGGATGTGTACTCTGCTTCGCTGGAGCCAACTGTTCTAGACCAATTGTCTTGGTCTACCTTCAAGGAGAAACTGCTAGAGGAGTACTGTAACGAGCGGTCGTTGGACCGAATCAAGGATGAATTCCAGAATTTGAAGAATGGAGGTATGTCTGTGAGGGAATACAGCCGTCTCTTCATGGACAAGCTAGGCTTTGTGGGACATCTGGTCCCGACAGAGAAAGATAAGATCAAGGCTTACATCAAGGGTCTTCCATCGGACATGATGTCGATGGTTCGTGTGACAAAGACCTCCACCCTTCGGGAGGCAATGGAAGAAGCTCAACTCATGGAGGATGCTTACAGTCTCGGCAGGGATCAGGGTGGTCGCCAAGTCGAGAAGAGAAAGTGGGAGGGAAGTTCAATGCCCTCAAAGAAACCCTTTTATGCCAACAACAACACTCAGCGAGGAGCTGACCATAGACGTGATGCTAGGTGGTGTTCCAAGTGCCGAAGCAAGCATTTCGGTCCTTGCAACTTTGTTCCCGGGACGTGCTACAAATGTGGGAGGACGGGTCACACGTTCCGAGATTGCCCTCTCAAGGGACAGGTATGTCTTGAGTGTAGGGAACCGGGGCACGTAAGGGCGGAATGCCCGAAGCTGAAGACCGGAGGATTTAGCGGGAAGAAGATGGAACCGCCGCGGTCGACTGGAAGGGCTTTCCAGATGTCGTCAGAGGAAGCTAAAGCATCGACCGATGTAGTGTCGGGTACGTTCTCTCTAAATTCCGTACCTACACGTGTGTTATTTGATTCTGGTGCTAGCTACTCGTTCATATCCGAATTGTTCTGTCAAAGGCTTTCTATGTCTATGAGTATGTTAGAGAATGCGGTTGTGGTAGAAATAGCAAATGGAGGTCAGGTTCTAATTCGTAGTGTCCTTAAGGATTGCATCTTAGAGCTTAAGGGGAAGAAATTTCCCATTAACCTATTACCAATGCAAATTGGCGGATTCGACGTGGTGGTAGGTATGGACTGGTTATCTAAGAACCAGGCCGAAATTGTATGTTCCAAGAAAATGATCCGTTTACCTGTGGCAAACGGAGAAGCGACTATAATCTACGGCGAAGGAAGGAAAAGCGATGTGGCGATTATTTCAGTAATCAAAGCTAGGAAGTGTTTGGCGAAAGGATACGCATCTTTCTTAGCGTATGCCATCGATACCAAACTCGACCAACGGAAATTGGATGATGTTAGGGTGGTGCGCGAGTTTCCCGATGTGTTTCCGGAGGACTTGCCCGGGTTGCCGCCCGATCGTGTTGTGGACTTTCGTATTGACCTCATTCCTGGAGCGGCTCCGATTGCTCGAGCTCCTTATCGTTTGGCTCCTACCGAAATGCAAGAGATGGTGGTTCAACTTCGAGACCTTCTCGAGAAAGGTTTCATCAGACCGAGCTCGTCACCGTGGGGAGCTCCGGTTCTATTTGTCAAGAAAAAGGACGGTGCATTGAGAATGTGTATCGACTACAGGGAACTGAACAAGGTGACGGTGAAGAACAGGTATCCACTTCCAAGAATCGACGACCTGTTCGATCAGCTTCAAGGAGCGGGTTGCTTCTCAAAGATTGATCTTCGATCGGGATATCACCAAGTGAAGGTAGCAAAGAGCGACATCCCAAAGACGACATTTAGAACTCGCTATGGGCACTACGAGTTTCTGGTGATGCCATTCGGCCTAACCAATGCACCGGCGATATTTATGGACTTGATGAACCGAGTGTGTCGACTGTTCCTCGACAAGTCGATAATTGTATTCATCGACGACATCTTAGTTTACTCCAAGAATGAAGAAGAGCATGAGCAACATCTCCGTGAAGTGTTAGAGGTGTTAAGGCGAGAAAGACTCTACGCAAAGTTTTCAAAGTGCGACTTTTGGCTTCCAGAAGTTCAATTTTTGGGACATATAGTTTCAAAGGAAGGAGTCAAAGTGGATCCCGCAAAGATCGAGGCAATGACGAATTGGGAACCTCCCAATAATCCATCTGAAATCCGAAGCTTCCTAGGTTTGGCAGGATACTACCGGAGATTTATTCAAGATTTCTCGAAGATAGCCTCGTCGTTGACTATCTTGACCCGGAAGAACGTGAAATTTGTGTGGACCGAGAAGCAAGAAGAGGCGTTCCGCACCTTACAGAAGAAGCTTTGTGAAGCTCCTATCCTATCCTTACCAGACGGGACGGAAGATTTTGTGGTGTACAACGATGCGTCGAAGATGGGTTTGGGTTGTGTCCTGATGCAAAGAGGGAAGGTGATCGCTTACGCATCAAGACAACTTAAAGTGCATGAAGTCAACTACCCTACTCATGACTTGGAATTGGCAGCTGTGGTATTTGCACTGAAGTTGTGGCGGCACTACCTTTACGGTACGAAGTGCACTCTTTATACGGATCACAAGAGTCTGAAGCATATCTTTAATCAGAAAGAGCTAAACATGAGACAGCGAAGATGGTTGGAGTTGTTGAAGGATTATGACTGCGAGTTGCTCTACCATCCGGGTAAGGCAAACGTGGTTGCCGACGCCTTGAGTCGGAAAGTCTGCGGAGGAAATTCTCATGCTACCTTTGCACGGATTGAAGTAACTTCAACGCTTATTGATAGAATCAAGGAATCGCAAGCCGAAGCCCTGCTAGAGGAAAACCTCAAAGGAGAAGTCATGGCGAAACAACATCTTTTGTTGACTGAAGATAGTCGAGGGGTGAAGCTTTTCAATGGGCGAGTCTGGGTGCCCAAGATTGGGGGTAATAGAGAACTTCTTCTCGAAGATGCCCACAAGTCAAAATACTCCATTCACCCGGGAAGCACGAAAATGTATAGAGATTTGAAATTGCTTTATTGGTGGCCAGTCATGAAGCTCGACGTGGCGCGCTATGTGGAACAGTGTGTGACTTGCTTGCAAGTGAAGGCTGAGCACCAAAAACCCTACGGCAGTTTGCAATCCTTGGAAATTCCGGAGTGGAAATGGGAACACATCACGATGGATTTCGTGACAAAGCTACCAAAGACCTTGAAAGGTCACGACGCCATCTGGGTTATAGTTGACCGCTTGACCAAAAGCGCTTACTTCTTGGCCATGCGGGAGACGTTACCAATGGATAAATTGGCGAAGTTGTACATCGATGAAGTAATTTCCCGGCACGGCGTGCCGCTATCTATAGTCTCTGATCGGGATAGTCGGTTCACGTCGCATTTTTGGGATGGCTTACAAAAGGAATTAGGTACACGTGTGAAGTTGAGCACGGCCTACCATCCTCAAACCGACGGACAAAGCGAGAGGACAATCCAGACGCTAGAAGATATGTTAAGATCGTGTGTAATCGACTTTGGGGGTAGTTGGGATGCGCACCTGCCTTTGGTAGAGTTCGCATACAATAATAGCTACCACTCAAGCATAGGGATGGCACCGTTTGAAGCGTTATACGGTCGCAAGTGTCGAACTCCCGTATGTTGGCTCGAGGCGGGAGAAAAGCAGTTCGCCGGACCGGAAGTTGTACAAGAAACGGCGGACAAGGTCAAAGGCATCCGCGAACGTTTGAAGGCGGCCCAAGATCGACAGAAAAGCTACGCCGATAAGAAAAGACGGCCAATGGAATTCCAAGTGGGAGAACGAGTTATGTTAAAGGTGTCCCCTTGGAAGGGAATTATTAGATTTGGGAAGCGTGGGAAGTTGAGCCCCCGTTTCCTTGGACCGTTCACTGTGACTAAACAGGTAGGACTCCAAGCTTATCAGCTGGAACTTCCTCCAGAAATGAAGGGAATTCATAACACGTTTCACGTGTGCTATCTACGGAAGTGTCTAGCAAAGGAGGAGAGTGTCATTCCACTCTCCGAGATCAGAGTAGATGAAGGGAATCGTTGCGTTGAAGAACCTGAGGCGATTTTGGAAAGGAAGACGAAGAAGCTTCGTCACCGGGAAGTCACAATGATCAAGGTTCAGTGGAAGCACCATCGAGGTGCCAATGTGACTTGGGAAGCGGAAGAGGACTTGAGGCGGAGGTATCCTCACCTCTTCCCATAGCCGAGATTTCGAGGACGAAATCTTCTCCAAGTTGGGGAGGATTGTAACACCCGCTATTTTGGGGTTGGGTGAAAAGTTGACTATTACCCAAAGTTCAAGGGGGTAAAATGTAACTTGGGTTATATAAATAGAAATCAGATTTTAGATATTTTAAAAATATCACAAATATCTGTTCTTGATAATCAGAGAGAGAGAGAAAAGAAGCAGTGAAGTGGTTCTTCGGGTTTTCTCCAAATCAAGGTACGAATCTAGCCTAATACTTTGATCTGAATGCTTTTAGCCGCATATAATCTTGTTGTGAAGGTTTTAAACCGTTCCATTGTGAGATCTGAGTATTTCTCATTTTGGATCTGGGTTCTGCATCGATCTGTTTATGGTGTTCTTGATGAAACAAGACGATGGTCATTTGACCGATGGTCCTTCGACCGGTTGGCCGTTCGACCGATTGGTCGTTCGACCGATGTGTCCTTTGACCGGACACATGTTCGACCGAAGGTCATGTTCGACCGAAGGTCATGTTCGACCGAGGTCATGTTCGACCGAAGGTCATGTTCGACCGAAGGTCGGGTTCGACCGAGGTCAGGGTTTCGACCGGTGTGACCTTCGACCGGGGTTGGCTGTTCGACCGGTATGGGGTACTCGACCGGATCAGTGCTTTGGCAGTATGTTGTGTTCTAATTCTTGAGTCTTAAGTCATTAAGTTGTCTTTATTTTGGCTTACCGATTATCGGTGTTGTCATAGGTAGCAATCGTCTGAAGCAGGCTATAATCAGGAAGAAATCTGAGGTGAGTCCTTAAGCTAAATAGGTCTGTATTACGAATGCTATGTGACAAATGTATTATTTAAATGTGGAAAACCTGGTTTCAAAGTAACTGATTCTGTTGGGAAATACCTTCTAAAGATTTCACATTTTCAAGAATCACAATTTATAGAATTGAACCGTTGTTCATATGAATTGCCTGTATATCTGATTTAATATGAGCATGCTCTGAAATGACATGCTTTGGCTTTGAGTCTTAGTGCAATGGATCCATA
This sequence comes from Arctium lappa, assembly GCA_023525745.1. Lineage (NCBI taxonomy): Eukaryota > Viridiplantae > Streptophyta > Magnoliopsida > Asterales > Asteraceae > Arctium > Arctium lappa. Next base: position 115,877,012 of record CM042049.1, read on the forward strand.
GGCACTGTGTTCCTATGTCCCCTGTTTTGGGCATTTGGTTCACGTTTTAGCACGGGATAGGCATCGGGTTGCCATGATAAGTAAGGTGTGGGCCTATATGGTCGGGCAACGTCTCATGGTGCAGTAAGGTGAAATCCCATTATGTGCTTGAGTTCCCCCTGTTTTGGGAACTCTCAAGGATAGATCCAGAGGGGTTGACTTGAATGTTTTGAGCAACAGATCTAGAGGGGTTGAGCTCGTTATGTGATATGTGGGTATTACTTATACCATGTTTAATCACTAATGGTTTATTGGATTTCTTGACTTAGCTCATGGCTATACTACCGCGTGGCACCAATTGGGTTTAGTACTCTCTTTTATTTGGCTTGTTCTCACTAGGCGTTAGCCTAACGCTTGCTCTTGGTTGTCATGTTGGCAGGTTATCTTAGCAGTGGGGCTCGTCGGGACTGAGGGAGCGACCTTGGGGTCGTGAGGGATTCTTTTGAAGATTCATTTTGGAAGTATAGCGACACCCGTCCCTAATCTAGATATTTTATAGATTAATAGGATGTTGTTTTATACTTCAGTTATCTACCTCAATATTGGCTACTCTATACCCGTTGGGTTGATTGTGTAATGAAAATTGTCACACCTTATTCCGCAACTTAGTCTATTGCCGAATTGTTTCTTCAAAATTTTATTTCCGCAGTTTCTAGGGTGTTACAAGTCCACTGGCCAGTATACACAGGGCCAGTATATGCAGCCTGTAAGTTAGGAGATTCGTTTGTTACATTTGATATTTATTTGTTATAGGAAACTTGTGAGGACCCAACTTATTTTTCAGGGCACATTTGGGTCGTTGCTCCATGAGACCGGACCGACTACGGTGGGTTCAGGTATGACGGGGTTTGTTGGGGCGTTGTTCCAGGATACGCCACAGGCCAGTACATCCGTCGGCCTCTCGACCTCGACGCACGTTCGGCCTCAGGTGTCCCAGGACATTCAGGTTGCACCGCCGGCGGATGTACACCAAAGGCCGATGCGGCAGAAGATTCCTGGGAAACAATTGCGCCCTCCTTACACCGGTTTGCCTCCTACTACAGACCCACCTGTCCAGCGCCGCGTATCAAAGATGCCTGTTGGTCGTAAGACCGCTGCTGCTGCTACTGCTACCGCTGCTACTGTCGCTGCCACCACCAGTTCTGATACGAGCTCTTACACTTCATCCGCTATTTCCGCAAAATGGCATAGGAATGAATTGCCGGAGTATTATCTTAGGTGCATACCCACCCATCCTGTGGATAGGGACTGGTGGGGCTTGTTACTCGGGTTGAAGGGCTCAGGGTGGCTCGAAGCTGATGTTAGTATAACACGTCTTTTTAGTTTCTATATCATAATTTCTATTTATATATCTAACATCTTTTTCTTTAAATAGCACATCGACGGATGGGTTAGGTTCATCCGTGAGAGTCATCCGACCAATGCAGGGTGGACGGTGATGACGTCCGAGTTCATGCATTACCTGGTCGCTGGTGGTGGTCCGACTTCCGTCTACAAAACGCTGAAGGCTCCGGACTATGTACCATGGTGGTCTGTTCGGCATGTATGAATTTCACTTTAAATATACTTGTTATTTCTAACTACGTATAGTTTAATGTTATTTACTGTTGGTTTTTTTTAACAAATATTTCAGGTGTTCATTCCGATTTGCATCGACCTGAAGCATTGGGTGGTTGGCGACTTCAACCTAGCGCTCATGGAGATGACCGTATATGATAGCTATAGGAGTGATTCATATAAGGACAACTTCAGAAAATTGATGGTCACGTTCGCCAACAGTCTACATCAACTTTTTATGCACGAGAAGCATACTACACTGCTCATGGGGGAAAAACCCCACCTACGTATCAACCTAACCAGGGGCCTGGCCTACCAATGTCTCAGGTACTGCCTGACAGGTTGAAAAGGTCATGTGATGAGGCCGATGCGGAGATACGAAGTCTAGGCAGGACGTGACTACAAAACATGGAACTTCAAAAGGAGAAAGAGACAATTATTGCAGAGCAGAAGGAGTTCCTAGAGATGATGAAGCGCGATGTTAGGGAGAAGCAAAAGGAGATTAGAAAGTTAGAAGATGAACTGGTAGACATAAAAAAAAAAATACACCGGCATGGAGGATCAGATGCAGGCAAAGGCTAGCTGGAACAGGAGGATCCGAGACATCTACCCGTAGTAGGTTTCTCAAACGGTGGTTGTTGTATGGATGCAATTCATCTATTTTATTTGGTTTCAATAAAATATTGGTTTAATGTTTTAATGGGTACTTTAGTTTAGTAAATAACACAATACAACTTAACAACCACACTAAGGTAAATAAAATCAACACCAAACATAAACATAATATCACTTAGAATACAAGCGGTAGTCGTTACATGGTTTACTCGTTTAGATCGACGTTTAAATCAAAAGTACCATGTCTCAAACTTTCATAGTTCTCTTCGGTTGTTACTGGTTGAGTTTGTCGACTACCAGATGCCCTTTGAGTTTGTCGACTATCGGATGCTCTTTGACGGCTGACATTTACCGGTGCAGGAGATGGACAGTTTGCTCGAGTGTGTCCTGGTTGTCCACACCGAGAACATCTCCTCTGGATGGGATCCTCACCCTGAGATGGGATACGGTCATGGTTACTCGGTCGACCAGCCCGTCTTATTACGACCGGTGGTCTAACGGTCATAAGCGGGTGGTCTGGAACTACCCATGTTTCCCCTGGACCGACTGGATGTATGAGCTCTGCGTAAGTTTGTCTGAAATTATCTGACGCGTAGTAGCCAGTCGCTAGATAGGAGACATCTGTACACCGTTGATTTCTTGCAACGACGATTGCATGGCCGCATGGTATTCCTGAGAGCTGCCATTTCCTACACGAGCAAAGTCGATTATTGAAGTCAACTTCTGCATCCCTAAACCCATCACGGACTTCCCAGTAACCTCGGCCAATCTCATGTACAGTCCACGTTCCAGACTTGTGAATTCTCTTCTCAATTTTGGCCTCCGCCCAAGGCGTGAGACGATTCGCCATTTCCTCTGCGATAACACATATTTGTTACGTCAGTATTGCAAAGATAAAAACATAAAATTCAAACATTCATAAATCCAAGGATGATAACCTCCATTTCTTCGACGAATCGAATACCATTCTTGTTGAAAACATCGGAAATAATCCATAAGGGCCACAATAGGCAGGCTCCGTGCAAAACGAGACAATGCATTCACCGACTCGACACTGTTCGATGTCATTATGTTGTAACGCATTCCTGGGAAATGGGCCCTTGACCATTTCTCCGGTCCAACCTGGTCCATAAGCGGACCTCCAAGAGGTAATGCAGCTCGTAGACCCGTCATGTTCAGTTCAAACTCCTCCACCGTATATGCTTTACACGTCCTCCAAAATAACTTCTTCCTGTATCTGACCCTGCTGTCCCTGGTTTTTACGTTCATCATTAGATGACGACAACAAAGTGCATGATGGGCGCCCGGGTACACTGTATTAATTGCTTGGTGAATTGAAGCAGCCCTGTCGGATACAAAAACCAACCCCTCGGGTTCCCCGATACAACGCTTCAGCATGGTTAAGAACCAAGTCCACACATTCCCACTTTCAGACCTACCAACTCCGAAACCGATAGGCACAATCTGGTTATTTGCGTCCATAGCAACGACTAAGAACATTGTGCCTAAGTAAGTACCCTTCAAATGAGCAGCATCGATGATAATGACCGGACGAAGGTGTGTGGTAAACGACCGAATCTGGATATTTAAGGAACTTTTATATTATGACATTATTCAATTTACAAGTTAAATAAACCATATAGTGACGCGAAAGTTACCCAAACACAACGTACCGCACAACCGAGGGCAGCGAAACACATCTCAAAACGTCCTCGGGCGTCTGTCCTTATTGAGGTAACGGTACCAGGATTACGGAGCTCCAGGTTATAGAGAAAGCAGGGGAGTCGGGTAAACGATTCTTCAGGGGTACCACGCACCATCGTCAGTGCATAAGCTTTTGCGCGCCAGGCTTGCCAGTAAGAAATATCTATTTTCAAATCCGATCTTACGTCGTTGACAATGTCGGATCCACGGTATGTCCTGTTGGTATCCTTCACTTTAGGGTAAATAAAATTACCCAAAACTCTACTATTTGCTTGATGGTGGTTGGGATGCAGCTGCGTCCTCGAGCAAGTGTGTACGTCATCCAATATACGAACATGAAACATATTGGTATTTTCGACAGAGGTCGCATAGATACGCCAAGAACATCCGGCTTGCCTACATCTTGCATCGCATCTCGTTTTATTTGAACGGTGAACTCCAAACTCAAAACATTCTTCAAGAAATTTCAAACCGAGTGCGAGTGTAAGATCGTCTTTGGCCGGGAATACTTGACCCAAACTTACTCTTCCACTACGGTGATAACGTGGGGGTTGGTTGGGTGTGATGACTGGGGCCGCTGATGGAAGTGGAGGGGGCATATCAAAGAAATCATCTATACCACCGTATGATTTGATAGGACTACTTTCTGGTTCATCGTCGTCTTCATCGGTATCAACATCAGATAAATCCAAGTGGAAAACATGAGACTCCTCATCATGTCTATAAACTTCGTCGTCGTCATCTTCTTCCTGTTCTTCTTCTTCTCTTTCTTCTTGTTGTGTTTCAGGAACAACATCTGGGGTATCATCAGATTCATCAACACCGCCTCCGGTGTTCGAAGTACCACCGAGATCGCTTCCACCGGACATCGATGAATCTACAAACACACAGAGTGTTGGCGGATTATTTTCACCGTCAATAAATTGAATGAAAGACGAAACATCGTCAGAGTTGCATAACTCATAAAGGGCACCATTATATTTATATGATATTCTAATCCTACCAAGAGCAGGATCGATAAGAAATTTTCTGTGAATACAACTAACCAACCTCCGACGCGTAATGTTTGAAGCCACCTTCACGCGGGTTATCGGTTGATCAGTAACATACTCCCACCCGTTATCCGTCTGTTGCCATGAACCACCGCTTAAAAGATGTAGCTTCACTTTATCCTCTCCAGAAGTCATATTTTTAAAAAATACACACAGAAAAGGAAGAAACACAAGGAAACAATTGTATGAAATTGTGGATGAAAAGTCTGATTTACATCTTCAATGGTTGCTGGATTTATAACAATAATTTAGGGAATCAAATTTGTACGACCACAGAGAAATAATTCATCTGCTAAAGTTGATTTGATATCACAACTTTTTGAAAAATACAGTACATATCAACTTGAAAAATCAGCTTAAAAACGTTAAAAAATAACAATCCATCCAAAATATAAGGAGAAACCCTAATTAGGGTAAACATCAGCTTGACACGTGTCCAGGGGCGCAAATGGAGACCTGGGCGCCATTTGCGTCGTTTGGGACATTTGGGTAAACCGGGGAGAGGGATGGCTAGGAGCCCAATCCCACCCCGAGTTTGGCCCATTTCGGTCAATTTCCCTATGATTTAACTCATGATACACAACTTAACTATATATGATTAAATATAGGGGCAATGACACAAATAACACTTTTTTTTTAAAAAATTGACAAACTAGCACCTTTTTAGAGAAATTGCCAAAATAACACCCTATTACGCCGGATCCCGGCGTAAATTGTTTATGGGCCCCACAACTGACAATCCAATAAATAAATGACACGTGTCATTCATATCCCCCTTTTTCAGACAACTATTCCTAGTGGGCCCGACGTACCCCCCCCCCCCGGCGTAAAACCCCCCTCCCCCCCCCCCCCCCCCTTGAGTTGACATAATATTCCAATCATTTTCCGTAATTATTAATTGTTTGACATTATTTGCTGACATCAACCTTAAAGAGTTTTTTTTTATGTTTTGTATTATTTAAAAAAAATTGTAGTGTCTTTTTTTATTTTTATGTTTTGTATTAATTATAAAAAAAATTGAAGTGTATTTTTTTATGTTTTGTATTAAATAAACCCCGTTTTTTTTGAATTGTGTAAAAAAAATTGAATTTTTTTTTTCAAATTTTTGGCACAAATTATTTGACATCAAATTTTTTTTTAGTTGACATATTATTCCTATCTTCCCCCCTTCCCAAAAAAAATTATTTTCCCAATATATATATCGATTTGACAACACAATGACAATAATCAGATATATTTTGACCAACTTTAGACCCGATTTTTTTACTCAATACCCGGTTTTTGCTATTTTATCTTCATTGTGACATAGATACCAATTTATTCCAAAAAATCTTCCTAATTTTTAAACACTGAAAATAAATATCAGATAAATTTTGAGAAGGTTGGTTACGAGAGATGGGCACGCTCAATGTTTTCTAGCCTGCGGTACAGCTCAATGACTTCAAACAGTGCGGAGTCTGTGAACTCGTTGAGTCGATTTGCGCGTTACTTGCCGATTACAATGTTGGTCGAGTTTTACCGTTCGATATTGCAGCAATGGTATTACAAGCGCGACCACGATGGAGGTATATTTATATACACAACTATGTATTCTCGATTGAAAATTTGTTAATTTAGTGTAACGTTTTTATCGTTTTTCCTACAGCGCAAATCCAAAACATAGTGACACAATGGGCGGAGGCAAAGATCGAGAAAAGAATCAACGCGAGCGCAAGATGGAGGGTGTATCCCATTTCAGAAACTGAATACGAAGTTCATGACTGGTATAAGAATGGCATAGTTGATTTGCAGTCTCAGACATGTACATGCATGCAATGGCAACTGTCTGACATCCCGTGTGGTCATCTAATAGCGGTTACGCGACAACTCGGTCATACAGATTGCATCCAATGGACTTCAAAATGGTTCACAATGCAAGCTTATCGGGCAACATATGACGATCAAGTGAATCCTCTTCCACCGCCATCTGAATACGTATTGCCCGAACAACGTATGACATGCCTCCCACCTCCCATGAACATACGGAACGCAAGAAGACCACGAAACTGCGACCGTATCCCCTCACGAGACGAGGAACCGATCGTGAAAACCTGCAATCGTTGTGGCGAAAAGGGACATTTTCGCTACAACTGTACAAGTCTGATGCCAGCCCCTTCACGTACAACGGGAGCGTCTAGTAGTCGTAGGAAACCCGAGCCTCGTACCACCCAGTATCATCCATCACAACAGGACGATACACAAGACTATGTTCAACCAACTTATGATCTAGGCTTGTAAAAATGTATTTGCTTTGCTTTTTTTGTTGCATTTGTTGTAAGACATTTATGATGTTAAAATTTATCTGATATTTATTTTCAGTGTTTAAAAATTAGAAAGATTTTTTGGAACAAATTGATATCTATGTCACAATGAAGGTAAAATAACAAAACCCGGGTATTGAGTAAAAAAATCGGGTCTAAAGTTGGTCAAAATATATCTGATTATTGTCATTGTATTGTCAAATCAATATATATCTTGGGAAGATAAATTTTTTTTTGGGAAGGGAGGAAGATAGAAATAATATGTCAACTCAAAAAAAATTGATGTCAAATAATTTAGTGCCAAAATTTTGAAAAAAAATTCAATTTTTTTTTACAAAATTCAAAAAAAAAACGGGTTTTATTTAATACAAAACATAAAAAAAAATACACTTCAATTTTTTTTATAATTAATACAAAACATAAAAAAAAAATACATTACAATTTTTTTAAATAATACAAAACATAAAAAAAAAACTTTAGGGCTGATGTCAGCAAATCATTGGAATATTATGTCAACTCAAGGGGGGCAGGGTGGTTTTACGCCGGGTGGGGGTGGGGTGGGGGGGGGGGGGGGGTTACGCCGGGCCCACTAGGAATAGTTGTCTTAAAAAGGGGGAACATGAATGACACATGTCATTTATTTATTGGTTTGTCAGTTGTGGGGCCCATGAACAATTTACCCTCGAATCCACCCCATGAATCGTGTTTGATACAGGATTTGATTTAGTGAATCTTAGTGCATCCATTTCGGTGCACCTCATCCTAATATACATCCAAGGATGGAGATTGTTTCTTACCCTTTTTACCATAACTTTCATTCTCACTCGAACCCAACTCTATATGTATAATACTTTATATATGTACATAACTAGTTGTGTGCCCGCATAATGCAACGGGGTGTCAATTTTATAGTAAATCAAGAAATAATCTCTAACATACAAGATATATCTCAGTCAAAATCATGGTCTAAATAGATAAGATGTACACATTCATTCATGTACCCAAGTGATAAAGAGGCTATAGCCGCACCTAATGTTGGACTTAACTTTGTTGTTGTGATACTCAAACCATAAAATAAATTGTATCGTTTTTGTTTATCGTATACTAACCACAAGAGAGGCAAAGGATATGAAACATTGAAGTATAAGAGTTCGGGATTTGTTTGCTTATTTTATCATTAGGTCTTATGTGGATTAAGTTCTCTATATGAATTAAGTTGTTGTTTATTGTGTTAAATAAACAGTTTTAACGATAATGTTTGTTTTTCATTATACACAAGTTTTTTCTTCCTTAGAAATTGATCAATCAACAATAACCATAGATTTTTAAAATTAACTAAAACAATAACAATGAACTTATGAACCCTTAAAATTATTTAACCAATAATAGCAACTTGTTTCTCTCGTTCATTTCTAGGGATGAGATCGGGACCGAACCGGTTTGTACCCAAAAAAAAATGGGACTAAAAACCGGTACCGAATACCGAACCGTATGTACTGGTTCGGTACCGGTACGGTTTCAATTTCGGGACGGGAAATTCGGTACTAGTACCACTTAGGACCGAAAATTAAAAAATGTGTCAAATATATATATCAAAACCATTCGCAAATTAAAATATATTCATAATGATTCAAATGTGTTTCAAATTCAATTCCAAACAATCAAAAATTTAACAATCAAAAGTTCAAAACCAAGCAAACGTGTTGTTATTCTATCTATAGGCTCAACTGATTCGTTGTTAGGTGCTAAAAGTTGTAACCTTCATCAACTTACCATTGTCATTACAATTAAATATAATGAGTTCCTATGGTTTAATCTTCCACGGATGGAAAGAACATTTGAATTCTATAAAGGATTATGTTGTTTTCGTTAACGATAATCATAAATAAAATTATAAACAATGATTAAACTCACAAATATCCAATTAAAAAAATCCAATTGATATGAATGCATGATTATTTTAACCAAAAACATGTTTTTAACCAAGAACATAATTGAAAAAAAAAACATCCAACCCAGGTTCGAATCCAGGCGTATGCATCCTGTGGCCACTGGGTTTAATCTCAGAGCTACATGCTTTCGCAGTCGGTTGTTTTGCCAAGGGATTAGTCTGGCCATAGGCCCAGGACACCCTTTACAAAAAAAAACGTAATTGAAAAAAGGCGCAAAACATAAAAACTTACTTGAGTTTCATCCATAGAGGTGCCAAATCCCGAATCCCGAATCCGTCGGTTTTTTGATGTGAATGTAGCGGCCGATTTTTTGACGGTGATAAAAAAATGGAGAATAATAGGTACTTATGGAGAAAGTTTTGGTTGTTTAGGAGATGATTTAATTTGATTTGATTAGGAAAACATAAGCTTTATAATATTAGGAAAAAATATGCATAATCAAAGAAACTTAAAAGACTCTAACCTTTAAAATTCCCGGTTCAGTGTCGGGATTTTCCTGATACCGAATACCGATTTTTCATAATAGTTGGAACAGAATACCAGACTGAATATATGGTACCAATACGGTACCGGTTAGGTTCGGGAAAACGGTCCAGTATTCATGTCCTTACAAAACTTATCAATCCCCAAGTATAGAAATGCCAATATAGCTTATTGCCATTATGTTTGTCAACTAGTTGATAAGCTAGCTTATGACTGATAAGTTAGCGTGAAAAAAAGTCACGTTTGACAAAAACTAGCTTATAAGCATGTAAAATTACCAAAAATGACATATAGAAAAAATAAGTAATTATAAGATTTAACAATATAATTAAAACAAATCTATAGTAATATAATATATTAATTAATACAAATAAGGTATAATAAATAATATAATATGTTGATTAAAAGAATTTAAAGTTTATCATTATATATATTATAAATTTTGAATTTTGAATTTTAAACCAAGTTTAAAAAAAATCTACATTAACTTATAATTTTAAATAACCGTTACATATAATATGGAAAAAATAATCAAATAGTTATTATAAAAATAATAATAATTGATAAATAAAATATATTGATCGATATTAAAAAAGTTTGATATAATTATCAATAATTCTAAATAATTAAAAATTAATATCAATGTATAATTAAAATTTATGTTATAACTTTCAAATAATATTAATTAATATTTATTAATTAATAATAATAAATTTTAAAAATTAATATTTATTTATAATTAATAGTTAATATATAATAATAAATATTAATGAGGACATAATTGAAATAATCACAAAAAACTCCTTATAAGCTACTCCAAGTAGCTTATCAAAAGGTCAATCCAAACATATACTCAAAAAATAAGCTAACTTATGTTCATCCAAACATGTACTCAGAAAATAAGCTAGTTTACTTTTGTCAAACATGTAAATACCAAATATATCCGTGTTCCACACTATGATCAAACCAATTAACCAAGATTCCATGTGATTAATCAAGGGTTGACTTTAATGGCAATCAATAAATTGATATTTCTCTCGCATCTAATTGAAAAGTTTCTTTTTCAAAGACTACCGTACTTTCTGCAAAATTTATTTTGACAACAAATTCATGATCTTGTATCCCCTTATTGATTGCATAAATCTTGAGCAAGAACGAAGACAACTCATGACTTTAAAGCTCAACAAAAACCCATTCAAAACTGTAAAACTCCATCGATAAAACCATCGTTCACACAAAACCATATCAAGAGTAGTGGAGATGAAGACGAAAATTCGAGAAGAGCCCTAAAAGTCCGAGTGGTGGGGAATCGAACCAATATTTTTGGTAAGGAGCCCCAAAAGACCCGAGTCTTATTACCAGTTGAACCAATCCGTAAAAGGATTACTATTGGATACCGTTTTTCGGAACTTGGCATAAAAAAACAAACATCCCCATTTCTGGACACATACCAAATCTTGGTGGTAAAAATTAGCATACACATAAAAATTGAAGAACCAAATATCACTTCAATAAACAAAATAGTTAAAAATAAAAATGCCACAAATGTATTCTTTGATCAGAGACCGGTGTAAATGTCCCAATAAAAATATGGATATCAATGGCTTTAAAAGCATGAACATTAGGTGGAAACCCTAGTAAATCTGCTAAAATAAACAAATCATGGTTAGCAAACACAGAGAAATATGTCACAACCTTTTAAAAAGTCATAGTTGGAAAGTTGGAGAACATGTGATGGGATTCTTTAGATCAAAGTCCACTACAAATATGCAGAAAGCGAAAACGTTCTTGGCCTACGGTGCCACAAATATATATATATATATATATATATATATAGTGTTTGGTTCATTTGAGAAATGGTAAATATATGAGAAATAGAGAAGTGATCTTAGCCATTCATATGGTCAAGATCGGATTTAATTGGTCAAAAGTTGCAGCTTTGACTGGTCAAAAATTGCGGCTTTGACTGGTCAAAAATTACGGCTCTTCCAAAAATATAAGGGTATTTACGTAACTTTGACAAAAACACGCGCGTGTTCATATATATGAAGGCATGCAGTCATATATGAATGCATGCGTTCATATATGAATGTTCGTAATTTTTACATAAACACTGACTGCATGCCTTCATATATGAATGCATGCAAAAACAAAGTGACATTCATATATGAACGCCTGTTTTTTGCATGCCTTCATATATGAATGCATGCGTTCATATATGAATGTTCATAATTTTTACATAAACACTGACTGCATGCCTTCATATATGAATACGTGCAAAAAAAATAGTGACATTCTACTAACATTCATATATGAACTTCTGTTTTTTGCATGCATTCATATATGAACACACACGGCTAAAAAAAAAGAAAAAAAAGTGATATTCATATCTGAACGCATGCGTTCATATATGAATGCGTTTGGATAATTTACAAAAATACCCTTCGAATAATAAACAATGTGAGGAACACGGGAGTGGACCATGAGAGCAATTATCCCCTAATTCTCGGTCAAAGCCGCCGATCTTGACCGAATTAATGGTTTAAGATCACTTCTCTATTTCTCATATATTTAGTGTTTTCAAATGAACCTTTCCCTATATATATATATAGTGTTTGGTTCATTTGAGAAATGGTAAATATATGAGAAATAGAGAAGTGATCTTAGCCATTCATATGGTCAAGATTGGATTTAATTGGTCAAAAGTTGCGGCTTTGACTGTTCAAAAATTACGGCTCTTCCAAAAATATAAGGGTATTTACGTAACTTTGACAAAAACACGTGTGTGTTCATATATATGAAGGCATGCAGTCATACATGAATGCATGCGTTCATATATGAATGTTCGTAATTTTAAATAAACACTGACTGTATGCCTTCATATATGAATGCATGCGTTCATATATGAATGCATGCAAAAAAAAAGAGTGACATTCATATATGAACGCCTGTTTTTTGCATGCCTTCATATATGAATGCATGCGTTCATATATGAATGTTCATAATTTTTACATAAACATTGACTGCATGCCTTCATATATGAATGCATGCAAAAAAAAAGTGACATTCATATATGAACGACTGTTTTTTGCATGCCTTCATATATGAATGCATGCGTTCATATATGAATACGTACAAAAAAAATAGTGACATTCTACTAACATTCATATATGAACTTCTGTTTTTTGCATGCATTCATATATGAACACACACGGCTAAAAAAAAAAAGTGATATTCATATCTGAACGCATGCGTTCATATATGAATGCGTTTGGATAATTTACAAAAATACCCTTCAAATAATAAAAAATGTGAGGAACACGGGAGTGGACCATGGGAGCAATTATCTCCTAATTCTCGGTCAAAGCCGCCGATCTTGACCGAATTAATGGTTTAAGATCACTTCTCTATTTCTCATATATTTAGTGTTTCTCAAATGAACATTTCCATATATATATATATATATATATATATATATATATGCAAACTTACAAACCCCATTTAGACCATCCAAATTTTTAATCAACGGTTGAGAAATTTTTAGGATTTAGATTTATTAAAAAAATAGGGAAAGAGCAGTTTGGGAATAATTTTAACGATTTTTAAATTTATTAATTAATCTAATTATGGTTATTATCTCCTTAATTTTCTCCATTTTTACCTAATCTCTCTCCCTCCTCTCAAAAATTCAGCCAACATCTTTTTCTTTCTCTCTCAAAATTCCGGTTGCCGTCTTTCTCTTTCTCTCTCAAAAATCCGGCCGTCATGATGAACAAGAATCCGGCCACAATGATGAACAAGAAAGTGAACCCGTCTCTCTCTCTCTCAAAAGTTCCGGCCACCATGATGAACAAGAAAGTGAAATCGAAAAGGATACAAAACTCCGGCGAATCCTTCTAATCTCTGGTGGGTTTTCTGCATTTTCGTTAATGGGCTCATATATTTTTTCTCATATGAAACGTGAAAATTTCGTAATAATCATATATTTTTATATAACTTCATATATTTTCATCAACGATTTCAATTTTTTTTCATAAAATGGTTTCATATATTTTTCTCTCGTATAAATAATCGAATTTTTAAGTTTCATATATTTCTTCTATATGTCAATTTTTTTTGAAATAATCATATATTTTCGAAGTTTCATATGTTTTTTCTCGTATAAATTGTGAAAAATTTGAAGTTTCTTATGTTCTTTCTCATATGAAACTCGTCGGAAATGGTGGAGGTCGTCAGAGTGGGAGGATATCACCGGAGCCCGGAAGTGGATGGTGACAGGGGATCGTGTGTGTGAGAGAGAGAGATAATTAAGGAAGTTGGTTATTTCCTAAAAATACGAAATTTGTAAATAGACAAAAATACCCTTGGGTTGCATAGCTTGTACTAATAAAAAGTTTCTATTTGATAGATAGATAGACAACATTCACACTTCTAAACATATTATACACGAAAAAAGTGGGTAATAATGCACAAAAAAGCTTGGATCCCCGTACACCATTGAAGTCCTCATATTCACAAAGTTGATATAGCTTTTCTAGTTAATCAATACCAGCATCTTGAAAATTTTCATGGATTAGAACCTCTAAAATATATCCATCTAGTAAGAGTTTCCTTCAAAATTGGTTGATGTGAAAGAGCTTAAGATTTGAACAAAGTTTCTGGGTAAATTCTCCAAATATTTATGTGAATAGAGTCCATGATCATTAAAAAAATGGGTGTAGAACTAACAGTTTTCCAAACATACCTACTCTAAAATCTGACCCTCCTTTACAATCAACAAAAAAATTACCATTCATAGTACATAAGAAACTATATAGATGGTGTTCAAAAGCCATGGATAATTAGTAAATAAAAGAGTAAACAGACAACAAACATCGGGCCACCAAAATGGATATATATGAAGCACCATATCATGTACCCAATGCTAGCATTACTTCTATGCAAGAATTAGTGATTCCAAAAGTAACCCAAAAGTTTTTATGCAGAGCCCTTTTCCCAAGGTAACAACTCTAACTTTCTCTGCATGAGCATAGATGACTATAGCAGAATTCTTCTGATCTGCCCCAACTTTTTATTTCTATCGTGAACTTTCCCAAAAACAATTTGACGAATGACATTGAAACCCAAATTAAAAAAAAAGTAGTTGGTCTAACTCATGTACAAACTGTGATAATCATGTGATAATCGAACTCTAGCAAAATACAAGGAACTCAAGTTTAACCTTATCGTTAATCGTGTGATACAATCTATGATAATCATGTGATATAATCGAACTCTAGCAAAATACAAGGAATTTGATTTTAACCTTGTCGTCGTGTGCAAGTTAAAAATAACTATTTGGAAAATCGAAAAATCTACTAGTCGAACAGATTTGTAATACCCAATATGGGTAACGATTGTTAATTGCACAGTTTGTTAGACTTCGCCCTAATCTGTGACACTCACATTGTGTTATTCACACCATCTCTTACTGATTTGCAGTCCATATAGATTGAAGATGTGATAAAGTTGTGATATTTTAACACATACCTCGTTTATCTCTACGGATGCCTCCAAAATCGACCACCTTATGCAACCCTAAAACTATCACTCATGTGATACTCCATTTTCTCCAAATACTACATACTATCTACTGTGATAACCACGGTTGGAAATTTCATGATTATTACTTCCCAGATGATCGGAACAATGACCGTGTTATTTGAATTTGCATTCTCATTTCCAATTTTACCCCTCCACGTCTTTATTTATACTACTATATAAAAATTCTAAAACGATTATTGTACAATCTTTTGTACAATAACATTTACCACCCTTACAATTATTTATTTAATTTACTTTATATCTCTTACTTTTTCATTTTACACCATTATCATATAAACACAAATAATCGTATATGAACAAAAATGCAACAAAAAATACGTTCATTTTTCTACAAATTATACCATTATAATCGTGTCGTCAATACCTTCAAAACGAGTCTAATATTGAATATTTTTTAATTTAACCGTACTATTAAATATCATGAATATCTACGAATTAAATTGTTTTATATCCATACGTTTTATTTTTTTCACCGTTAGCACATTAAAAATACAAAATCGTAAAATATATTAATTTCTGACGGATTTCGACGGATTTTTCCGTCGGAAATGATAAATCCGTCGGAAAATTCATTTTCTGGCGGGGGATTTTTTGACAGCGTAATCCGCCAGAAATCCGCCGGTAATTTGATTTTCCGACGGATTTTGCCGTCGGAAACGGTATTTTTCTAGTAGTGAGTGGTATCACGATATGTATCACAATCAGTTTGTATTTTACTGTATAGAAGTTCTTGGGTAACCACAGAAGCAAGTGATCACAATGTATCACAACAGAGGCAAGTGACAACAATGTATCACAACAGATGCAAGTGATTAACAACAGATGCTAGTGATCAACAACAGAGGGAAGTGATCAACAACAAAGGCAAGTGATCACAGTGTATCACAACAGATGTGATTTGTAGCTTGTGATTCCAAAAATCCGGTGATACACAATGTGATTTGTGGCCTGTTTCAATCGAGTTCCTCCGGTGACACACAATGTGATTCGTTTCAATATTTAGAATTTATACTATTTGATTCCATGCCATAATTATAGGAGCGCTCAAAACTAGATCACAATGAATTATATTGTTGTTTGATATTTTTACCCTTTTTGCCTATTTTAATGGCAGTAAATTGTGTTTTTAATTAATATTTTTCTTAATTATTTTATACCATTGATTATTAAGATGGATGGATAAGATTAGATCTCATAGTTACCACAAAATAGAAGGATCTCCCTTGAAATGCCCCCATCTCTACTATATTATAAAGATTATTGTGAATCCCAAATTGCTCAAGTAACAATGAATAATAGAACGATTAATTGTATTGAATGATTGAGAGAGTTACAAACATATGATTGAAAAGCAAACTCTCTCTCTCAACCTGATAAGCACACAATCTTATCTCTCAACTTCTAACCCTAATGATTAGAGAACACACTTTAAATACCAAGGGCTTAAACCTAAAGGCCCAAGCCCATTAGAAACCAAACAAGCCCAATGCTTAATAAAAGGCTTTTACAAATCGATAAATAATAAACAAATAAACTATATAAATACTTTATATAACTTTACATGCACTCGGACTTTCAGTCCTAACAATCTCCCCCTAAAGTTGTATAAAGGATTTATTTTCTTAAAATCTTCACTTCTTGATCTTCTTTCCCTCTTGAATCTCTGAAACACTTTGGTGTTGCTTGACTTCATGTCATTCCAAGCTCCCCCTTGAATAAAGCTCTTGGTCTTCATAGATTCAACTTTGTAACCAGATTCAAAGAACAATAGCCTCAACTGAATGCACAAACTGAGCAGCTTTTAACTGTAGAAACTCAACACATCATATCAGCACATAAGAAAGATACTATGCGAGTTACATGACATTCCACAGTGCATCTTCAGTTTAAAAAGGAAGAATATGTCTTTGAACCGCGAGTTGAATATGCTTTCAGCTTAAGAACTTGTAGAACCAATATGCTTGATGAGGAATCAACTTGTAGCAAACACCACTTGATAAAGGATAGAAGAACCAATGCAATATTGAAATCCATGGCTTTTCAACCTCAGATTTAAGAAAAATAGGCTATGTTGCTCCCCCTCCGCTTTTGCTAACTCCCCATCAACATGATAATCTGTCTTTGAAACTTGTGTCATTGTTATTGCATTCTCCCCCTCATGATGATTAGGAGAATCTTGAGCATCATGTATGTTCAAAGACTAACAGGATGAGTAGCAAAATATAATATAAAACATTTAGTAACCAAGATGGGGTAATCAACTAACACAGAAACACATTAGTAACTGTTATCACAACAATTAAGAATAATTATTTGGCCTATTTTCAGAGTTGGCAAGGGGGTATCTCTGATAGGACTTCCAGTTATCACTGATGTAAGATTTTAAGAATCTACTTCTCAAACTGTTCCGACAATATCACAGAGATATGCTATTGGAATCACAAAGATTCGTGCGTGTGTGAAAGAAATATAGATATGTATCTTTTCAGCTCAAAGATTGATTCAACCTAAGACGCAGTGTAACACCCTAAAAATAGGGATAACAAAAATCCGAAAAAACGGACATGAGGCATGCTAAAATTGCCATAGCAAGAGCCTCCAAAAAATGGGGAATATATAAATAAATAACCTGTTTAATCACAATTTGTTGGGAACTGAAGAAAAGATCAAGTATGGTTAATGCTGCTGGTTCAAAGTTACTACTGCTTGAAGACTTAAAGGTTAGTACTGCTGAGTATTACTACTGCTAGTAGAATTAATAATGCTAGTCATTGTTAGTACTGCTTGAATAAAGTTAGTACTGCTTAGTAGTTAGTACTGCTTAGTAGTTAATGCTGCTAGAAGAAGTTAATGCTGCTGAGCATAGTTAGTGCTGCTTATATGATCTGTATGAAAAGAATGACAACTGGAAAGAATGAAGATATTCATGGAAGCTTAGAGATATACATGGAAGATATACTGAAGATTTGTTTATTTATTGTAATTATCTTTTTCTTTAGTATATGTATAGAAGATATAGAATAGTTTTAAAAATAATTTTTTTCCAAGTTATAGAGAAAAATCAACCTCAAGGCATAGATCCTAATTCTAGAGAAGTAGAATTCGTATTGGTGAGCCTGTTCATCAATATTGAGGTTGAGTGTGTAATCTTGAAACTTCAAAGCATTCAATACAAGTTTACAGTTTGTTTTTCATATTTTCTGTGTTGATTTACTGTTTCATAAAATATCAAAGTGTTATTCCGCAAACTTCTTTGATATTGTTTCTGAGAATTAATTCTTGTTGAGAATTCGATCCTGACAAGTGGTATCAGAGCAGAACTCTCTCAGAAACATTTATTTATCATGGAAAATCTTACAGAATCAAGCAGTTCTTTGGTCTCCAAGGTTCCAATGCTCAAACCTAGTGAGTTTGACTTGTGGAAGATCAGAATCAGACAATATATTCTTCTTACTGACTACTCAATGTGGGATATCATTGAGAATGGTCCTTCTGAAGCTGGAAGGATAGGACCAGATGGGAAAAGACCTCCACCAAAGACAGAAGGTGAAAGGAAGATCAGACAGACAGAGATGAAGGCCTTAAGCACTCTGCTCTTGGCCATCCCCAATAAATATCAGCATCAATTTTGCAACTGCACTAATGCTCAGATTCTCTGGAATGCTCTAGAGAAAAGATTTGCTGGAACAAAGAGCATCAAAAGAAATCAAAGAGATGTTCTAAAGCAGCAGTATGAGAACTTTACTTCCTCAAAGAATGAGTCTATGACTCAAACTTTTGATAGGTTCAACAAGCTCATTGGTGAACTGGCTACTGTAGGAGTGAAGATGGATCAAGATGACATCAACAGAAAGTTCCTCAGATCTCTTGGGGATGAATGGACTATGTACACTGTCTCATATAGACAGAGTGACAATCTGGAAGAGAAAGAACTTGATGATCTATACAATGATCTAAGAGTTTTTGAAACTGAGGTAGAGATCAAGAAGAAGCCCACTGGTTATGTCCACAATGCTGCACTTCTTTCAGCATCCACTGATACTACTGCCATCCCTGAAGCAGTTAGTACTGCTAGTGGAGCAAGTTCAGAAAAAGGAACGGAAACAATATTTGAAGCCTTCTTGTCCAGTCATAGTAACAATTCATTGATTAATGATGATCTGGATCAACTTCACCCTGATGACCTGGAGGAGATGGATATTAAATGGCAGATGGCCATGTTATCCATGAGGGTGAAGAAGTTCATTAAAAGAACAGGAAGGAATAACTTCTCTCAAAGAAGAGAAGATGGAGCTGGTTTTGACAAAACCAAGGTGGAATGTTATAAGTGTCATATGAAAGGACACTTTGCTAGAGAATGCAGAAGTGCTGGTCCAAACAACAACCACCAACAAGCTCAGAATGAAGGCTACACTCAGAACAAGAATCCTGCTCAAGCCCTTGTCTCTCAACAAGGAATGGGATTTGACTGGAGTGATCAAGCTGAGGAAGCCATTCAGAATCAAGCTCTTATGGCAGAAGTGTCTGATCTCCCCTCTGAGGTAACTTCTAATCTTTGTACTAAATTCTGCATTGACACTGTCAAAAGATACAGGGATCACAATCAAAGTATGTGTGATGACCTCAAAAGATTAGAAAAGGATAGAAGAGATTATGTGTTAATTGTAGAGAGATTTGAAGAACAAATCAAAGGCTTTCAAGCTAATGAACTTCAACACTCTTATGACACTAACTATTGGAAGTGGGAAAAGAATGAGTTAGAGACCAAACTGTCTAAATCCTTAGAAGAGAGTGATAAGCTGAAGGAGGAACTGTCTAAAGTTAAACTTGACATAGAAAAGTTTTCATATGTTTCAAAAGCAATGGATTCTCTTCTAAAGGCTCAGATTCATGATAAGGTGAAGCCTGGTATTGGATACAACAGTACACCTCCTCCTTACAACAACAATTATATCTCTCCTACTTCAGACTTGTTAGAAACCAAGGAGAAAAAGGACTTATCTAAAAAAGCCTTTAAGATAGATCCTTTGGATGAAGTAGTAATTAAGGATTTAACTGAGAAAGAAGCCAGTAAGAATAGAGATAATGATATGAGTAAAGAGATCCCAGTAGAAAACAATATTATCACCAATGAGGGATGTGGGAAAATCTGGGTCAAGTCCAAGGAAATAGAGAGGACCATAGGAAAAGATAACAAGGTCCATTACAAACAAACCACAATTGTGAATCCTGGATCTTGTAAACAGTGTACTTGCAGTAAAGCCAAGAGCCTAAATTCTGGTTTAAAAAGAGGTAATCAAAGAAACTGGAATAATCAATGGGCTCAGAAACAAGGAGTTGATCTGAGTAAGATCAATAGACCAAAACCTTGTTTCATATGTGGCAAGTTAAATCATTTGGCTAAACATTGTTTCTTTAACCCTATTAATCAACAGATAACCTTTCATAGATCTGTGCAAAAACCTGTTGGTTATAGGAAGGATGGAAAGAAACATGTGATAAAGAAACATGGTGAAAGGAAAGGCCTCATGAAAAAAGAGTTTTTAAAAGAAAGTATTAAAATATGGGTGCCTAAAAGCACTAAAACTGTTAGTACTGCTGACAGGGTTAGTGTTGCTGAAAGTATTACTGCTGCTACCTGTGTTAGTACTGCTAAAAACATTAATGCTGCCAATACAGTTAGTACCTCTTCAAAGGTTAATACTGCCAACACAGTTACTGCTGCTAACACAGTTACTGCTGCTAACAAGGTTAGTACTGCTAAGCATGCAAGTGCTGCTAAGGCAGTTAGTACTTCTAAAACCAGTACTGTTTCTAGCACAAATGTTTCCAAGCCTATTATTGTGACAAAGTACTCCAAGAATGAGGAGTTAAAATTCAAAAATCTTGTCAAGAAAGAATGCAAATATTTTGATGAGAAAGGGGTACCCAAGACCACTTTGGCTTGGGTTCCTATTTCATACTAACTGATCTATCTTATGTGCAGGGCAACCAACAGCTCAAGGGAAAGAGCATATGGCATGTTGATAGTGGTTGCTCTAGGCACATGACAGGTAACATGTCATGCCTACAGAATTTCAAGCATATCAATGGAGGACATGTTGCATTTGGAGATAATCTTACTGGTGGTAAGATAAGTGGAAAAGCTAATGTCACCAAAGGTAAGATGACATTTGAGGATGTCTACTATGTTGATCAGTTGAAGTACAACCTGTTAAGTGTATCACAGGTTTGTGACAAACAACATAGTATATTATTTACAAATACTGAGTGTATGATCCTTGCTCCAGAGTTCAAGGTAGTTGATGAAAGCATGATACTACTTAGAACTCCAAGAAAGGATAATGTTTATTGTCTAGATATGGACAATGTGGATAGTGATTCATCTCTAAATTGTCTTGTTTCAAAAGCTTCTGTAGATGAATCCTCTCTTTGGCACAGAAGGATGTGTCACATGAATTTTAAGACTATGAACAAACTTGTTAAAAACAACCTTGTAAGAGGTTTACCATCTAAAGTCTTTTCATGTGATGATCATTGTGTTGCTTGTCTCAAAGGCAAACAGCACAAAACTTCTCATAAGACCAAAGAGATAAATTCAATTTCTTCTTGTCTCCAGTTACTGCATATGGATCTGTTTGGTCCTACAAATGTTATGAGTATTGGCAAGAAATCTTACTGCTTGGTTATTGTTGATGATTACTCAAGATTTACTTGGGTATATTTTCTAAGGACTAAGGATGAGACAAATGGACTGATCAAATCCTTTATCCTAAGAATTGAAAACCAAACTAATCAAAAAGTAAAAGTCATTAGATCAGATAATGGAACTGAATTCAAAAATCTTGATCTAAATACCTTTTGTGAAGAAAAAGGCATTGAGAAACAATATAGTGCTCCCAGGACTCCTCAACAGAATGGTGTTGCTGAAAGGAGAAATAGAACACTAATAGAGGCTGCTAGATCTCTGTTGGCTGATTCAAAACTGCCAATTACCTTCTGGGCTGAAGTAGTTAATACTGCTTGTTATGTCTAAAACAGAGTTCTAGTGGTCAAGCAAAAGAACAAGACTCCCTATGAGCTTTTAAATAAAAGAAAACCTTTTATTGGATTTTTCAAACCTTTTGGGTGTCCTTGTACCATTCTCAATACCAAAACTCACTTAGGTAAGTTTGATAGCAAAGCAGATGATGGATTTCTTGTTGGTTATTCATCTCAGAGTAAGGCCTACAGAGTGTTTAATTCTTCTTCTAGAATAATTGAAGAAAGTGACAATGTCAAATGCAATGAGAACACACCAAATCCTATTGGGTCTGGTCCTTAGTGGCTATTTGACATTGATTCACTAACTAACTCTTTTGTTTTCAGCAGTGATGATTATGCAGGTTCAGGATGTGGAGGATCAGGGACTACACAAGTTCAAGAAACTATACCTAAATCTGTGATCTTTCCCATACCCACAGTGGATTCTGTTGAAGACAGTGACAAGGAACCAACTGCTGGATCAAGTCAGAGTGAAGAAGAAAATAGACATAAGGAGACCCAAGAGAATAAAGAATCAGAAGTGGCTGCTGAAAACATGTCAGTTGAGTTAAATGACTCTAATCTAGAAGTAGGACTCAATGAAGAACCTAGTCAAAACACCAGAGTTCAAAAGAATCATCCTCCACAACTGGTAATATGAGATATATCTTCTCCTATGATGACTAGACATCAAAGCAGGCTTCAAGAAATGCAAGATCAACAGCATACAGTGCTTTCTTGCTTTCTATCCCAGCTTGAGCCTAAAAAGGCACATGATGCTATGAAAGAATCCAGCTGGATAGAAGCAATGCAAGAAGAACTGTTACAGTTCAAGCTACAAGATGTATGGGATCTAGTAGACCTTCCTAAAGGTCACAGAGCAATTGGCACAAAGTGGATCTTTAGAAACAAGAGAGATGAAAGAGGTATAGTCATAAGGAACAAAGCAAGACTAGTGGCTCAAGGCTATACTCAAGAAGAGGGTATAGATTATGAAGAAGTTTTTGCACCTGTGGCTAGGATAGAAGCAATCAGATTATTCCTAGCCTATGCTTCTTACATGAACTTCAAAGTCTATCAAATGGATGTAAAGAGTGCTTTTCTCTATGGCTCAATTGAAGAAGAGGTATATGTCTGTCAACCACCAGGGTTTGAAAACCCAAGCTATCCAGACAGGGTATACAAATTGAAGAAAGCTCTTTATGGACTACATCAAGCTCCAAGAGCATGGTATGACACTCTGTCATCCTATCTCTTGGAAAATGGCTTTGAAAGAGGAGTAATTGATAAGACTCTATTTATCAAGAGAAAGAAAAAGGAGATCTTGCTGGTCCAAATCTATGTTGATGACATTATTTTTGGATCCACAAGAGACAACATGTGCAAGGAGTTTGAGGACCTAATGCATCAAAGGTTTAAAATGAGTTCCATGGGGGAACTTACTTTCTTCCTTGGACTCCAAGTTCAACAGAAGTCAGATGGTATCTTCATCTGTCAATCCAAGTATGTGCAGGACATTCTAACCAAGTTTGGTTTCTCAGAATCAAAACCTGCCAGCACACCTATGGAGACACACAAACAGATAACTGCAGATCTTGAGGGGGAGGATATGGATGTGCATCACTACAGATCCATGATTGGCTCTCTCATGTATCTCACATCATCAAGGCCAGATATAATGTTTCCAGTCTGTGTATGTGCAAGATTCCAAGTTAGGCCAAAGCAATCTCACTTTCAAGCTGTTAAGAGGATATTCAGATATCTCAAAGGGCAACCCAGATTGGGACTTTGGTATCCTCATGACTCACCCTTTGACCTAATAGCATACTCAGACAGTGATCTAGGTGGGGCAAACTTGGACAGAAAATCAACTTCTGGAGGATGTCAGTTTTTGGGTGCTAGACTAGTTTCATGGCAGTGCAAGAAACAAACCACAGTGTCCACATCTACAATAGAGGCAGAGTACATAGCAGCTGCAAGTTGCTGTTCTCAAGTCTTATGGATTCAGAATCAAATGTTGGACTATGGGGTAACCTTTCTACACACTCCCATTTTTATTGATAATAGCAGTGCTATCAGCATTGTGAATAATCCTGTCAAGCACTCTAAGACAAAGCACATTGAGATCAGGTATCACTTCATAAGAGACTGTAATGAAAAGAAACTTGTTCAAGTTGTGAAAGTTCATACTGACAACCAGTTTGCTGATCTATTCACCAAAGCTTTTGATGTGGGTAGATTCACTTTCTTGGTAACAAGTGTGGGAATGATCAACTCTGAATAAGCTTTCTCTCAAAAAGTGGTTAAATATCTGAATATTATAGATTCTTGGTGTTACTAATCTATCTTTGCAGGGCATACATAGCAGTACTCAATTCAGCCTAAGCTTCAATGAGTAAGTACAGTTAATACTGCTAGTTAGTTAATACTACTCGCAGTTAATACTGCTAGTTAGTTAATACTGCTCGCGGTTAATACTGCTCGCAGTTAATACTGCTAGTTAGTTAATACTGCTCTCAGTTAATACTGCTCGCAGTTAATACTGCTAGTTAGTTAATACTGCTCGCGGTTAATACTGCTCGCAGTTAATACTGCTAGGTAGTTAATACTGCTCTAGGTTAATGCTGCTTATGTTACAAATACTATAAATACCCTTTGCCCGCCTAAACGTTCATAACGACTCTTTGCATACTGTTCACTTGCGCTCTAAACCTTTTTCTCTCAAGTACCAAGTCTTTCAGGCAAGAACATCCCAGTTCAATGGCATCCATGGCATTCATCGATGAGCACAATGAGATCGCAATGCTACAAAAGCCAAAGCAAGCTGCAGAATTTCATCAAATTGTGGATTTCCTCAAGTCGAGCCATATTGCTCATGCTCTTACTGTTGCTCCTACAATCTATATCGAGCATCAAAGGCAGTTCTGGGCTAATGCCACCATTGTTGCTGAGAATGGTGTGCAGATGATCAAGACAAGGGTGTGTGACCAACCCTTAACAGTTACTGAAGAAGTTATTCGCATCAGTCTACGTTTAGACGATGCCTCTGGTATAACTTCTATCCCAAATGATGAACTGTTCTCATCCCTTACAAGAATGGGGTATGGAGGCCCATTGGGTGTTTTCAAATTCTCTAAAGCCAAATTTTCACCCCAATGGCGTTTCTTTGTCCATACTCTCATGCACTGCATCTCCAAAAAGACTACTGGATGGAGTGAGTTCAGCAGCACCATTACTGGATGGAGTCTGTTTGGCCACTGCCAGAAGGTACAATTTTTCACAAATGATTTTCAGTGATCTTGTATCAAACATGGGAAACAAAAAGAGTTTCTTTATGTATCCCAGGTTTGTTCAAGAAGTTATTACTCATGTATTGACGGATATACCTCAACCTGTCGGGGTATATGTACCTAAACCCCCCAAAGGCAAGGTTTTCTCAAACATGAGAAGATCTGCTGGGGACTCTGAAGGAGTTGACACCCCATTGTTCTCTACAATGATGGTGGTGTCCCAAACCAATGAAGGTGTGGCAGCAGGGTCAAGGCCTCCATTAGACCATCCTACTGCTAGCCAATCCCAACCTTCCCACTCAAAATTAATTCCCCAGTCCCTTCTTGAAAAACCAACCTCTCCTATCACCCAAACTTACAAGAGGAAACAGGTAAAGAAGGCTCCTTCCCTTCTTGTACCATCATCCCCCAAGCCTTTAAGCCCTCTAAAGGAGAATTTTCCTTTAGGGAATATCCATAGGGAAACCAAAGGGGTGTCTCCCAACCCCAAGGAGGTGCTCTCTAAGGAGGAGGAAGAGCATATGGGTGATGAGGCTGCCACTACTCCTGCTAGCACAGAGGAGGAAAGTGGTAACATCAATAAGACCTCCCCCATGGCAACTTTGAATGAGCAATCATTTGAAGGTCCCTGGTGCCAAGAAACCACGGGGGTGGATAGTGCTTCTGCTAGGCAGAAGACATCCACTTATAAAAGATCCAATGATCCTTCAATAGGGGGTTACACTCCTGGAGAAGGTGAGGACAGATATAACTATGATGAATTGATGGAAACAATGGGTAACATTAACCAAGATGTCATCAAACAAGGCAAAGAGATAGAAGAAATGAAGCTGGTCATTCTATCACAACAAGTACAGATTGCTAAGCTAAAGAAGATGGTGATCAGTATGGTACAGAGAAAGAAGAGAAAGCAATTCCAACTAAGGAGAAGGAAACCTGGGAAAGATGCTCCCAAAAAGGGGGAGATCAACATGGAAGAAGCCACAAGAGAGGGGGAGCTTGATGGAGAGAAATGTGATGTTGAGGGGGAGCAGGAAGCAGAAACAGAAAGAAATTCAGTGCAACTAGAAGCAGAAACTGTTAGTGCTGCTGAAACCTCACAAGCAGCAGTAACAGAGTTATCACCAACAGAAATTGAAGTAGCTGAAATGCTAATCAAAGCAAAGAATGACACTCCCAAAGCAAAGGGAGTGGTCATAAATGAAGGGGGAGTGAAGAAATCAGAACAGAAAGACATGGCTGCAGAAGCAAAGAATAAGGGAAAAGCAAAGATGATGGAATCTGATCAACCTGTCAAGAAGCAAAGGTTAGTTGAATCAGATGAAGCCTTAGCCAGGAAGATGCAGGAGGATATTGAAAAGGAAGAAAGAGTTCAGGTGGAAAAGGACAGGGAGATGGCAAAGGCTCTAGCTGCTGAATTAAATGAAGCATATCAGAAAGGGCTTGAAACTGAGAAAGCTAAACAAAGGGCCATAAGCTTGAGAAAGGCTATGATAGCAAAATCAAGTGCAAAG
Organism: Arctium lappa; assembly: GCA_023525745.1. Lineage (NCBI taxonomy): Eukaryota > Viridiplantae > Streptophyta > Magnoliopsida > Asterales > Asteraceae > Arctium > Arctium lappa. Next base: position 115,904,145 of record CM042049.1, read on the forward strand.
AAAAGAAGACCTTCACAAACTTACCTTGCCACTCAGGAAAGAAACAAAATGATAACTTTCTTGAGGAGTGCAATTGGGGTAAAGAAAGAAATGTTTGTGAAGATGACTTTTGATCAAATCAAGGATCTTTATGAAAAAGAAATGGGGAAGCTGAAGAGTAATGAAAAGGATAGAGTGGAATTTGAAAAGAAGGCCAAGGAGAGTAATGATGTGAATATGAATCAACCATTCCCTGAAAGTGAAGAGGGGACTCCTATCAAAGAAAAGACAGAGAACAAGGAAGAAAAGAAGAAGGAAGCTACTTTAGTGCAGGTTCAAAAGACTTTGAAAAGAACCAAAATGATGGATAAAAGAAAGAAAAGTGTAAAGAAGCCTAGAGTAGAAGAAGAGCAAAAGGTTGCTGAAGAAGAAGAGGCACCTCAGAATGAAGCTAACTCTCAGGAAGTACCACAGAGTTTAAATGTAAACATGTACATGGTGGTAATGGATAAAATTCCAAAGCCTATTTCAGCAGAACCTGTTGGTATAAAGCCTCCTGAGGTCATTCACTGGGATACATTGACAGTGGATGGAAAGGAGTACATCAGGCTGAAGAGAAAAGATGAGAAATATGAAGTGTACAGCACTTGGAGTAAGATTGTCAGAACCTGTTCAAGGTCTGATATTGAAGAAATGTTTGCAATAGGGATGAAGTCATATGCAGATGAACTAAAAGCTCTAGAGATTTCAATTAAAAAGCTGGTAATGGAGTATCTGTGTATGATGTTCAAACCTGATGAAGTAGAGGAGGTAATAAGAAATGTTTTTCAAACAGTGAATAATTGGACTCTATATGAAACTAGTGGAGTATATGCAGTGACTTTGGATTTAAATCACACTGAGTACTTCCTAGTGGATAGAGTGTACAATCATAGCAGATTGAAGCTTCATGCCATGCTAAAGAAAAAGCTAGGGTGTATTCCAGATTCAGAGATGGCTAAATACTTGATCCAAAGAACCATCAATCAGAGTTTGGGATTGGATGCAAATACTGGAATGTAGACCATTATGAAGTTTTGGAAGCATCTTGAAGAGTATCTTGAAGATTAATTCTGAAGAACTTGACTTCTTTTCCTAAAAGTCAAGTTAGGGGGAGATTGTTGGGAACTGAAGAAAAGATCAAGTATGGTTAATGCTGCTGGTTCAAAGTTACTACTGCTTGAAGACTTAAAGGTTAGTACTGCTGAGTATTACTACTGCTAGTAGAATTAATAATGCTAGTCATTGTTAGTACTGCTTGAATAAAGTTAGTACTGCTTAGTAGTTAGTACTGCTTAGTAGTTAATGCTGCTAGAAGAAGTTAATGCTGCTGAGCATAGTTAGTGCTGCTTATATGATCTGTATGAAAAGAATGACAGCTGGAAAGAATGAAGATATTCATGGAAGCTTAGAGATATACATGGAAGATATACTGAAGATTTGTTTATTTATTGTAATTATCTTTTTCTTTAGTATATGTATAGAAGATATAGAATAGTTTTAAAAATAATTTTTTTCCAAGTTATAGAGAAAAATCAACCTCAAGGCATAGATCATAATTCTAGAGAAGTAGAATTCGTATTGGTGAGCATGTTCATCAATATTGAGGTTGAGTGTGTAATCTTGAAACTTCAAAGCATTCAATACAAGTTTACAGTTTGTTTTTCATATTTTCTGTGTTGATTTACTGTTTCATAAAATATCAAAGTGTTATTCCGCAAACTTCTTTGATATTGTTTCTGAGAATTAATTCTTGTTGAGAATTCGATCCTGACACAATTGTAATTTAACTGACAGTAAACAACAACCAACTAATCTAATTTCTACAACTAGAAAAGAGATTACAAAAAGGGTTGCCGTCTATAGACCCAAATAGTCTATATCCAAAAGTATAACGCGTCCACGTGCAATTCCCCAAGCTCTCACCCCAAAATCAACTAAACCTGCTTAGGACCGCCGCCGCTAGAACCTGAGATACACATCGACACCAAACAAGTGTTAGGCCAAAAAGCCTAGTGAGTTGAACAATAATAAGCATGCATGAAAAGATACAATTCTTATCAGCAGTTAACCAGTGTTCAACATATGTGGAGTCATTAGGGGAGACCCAAAGCACCAATCAAGTCCCACCCAAGAGTCGATATACCTTGATGCCCTTAACAAGGAACACCCAAAGGCCCGACCCACCCGAAGACTATCGTTAAGAAAATTCCCCGAGTGGCGGAGGTCTAGGCACATACCATCACAATGGCGCCCAAGACTATATCCTTCTAGTGTACTGACTTGGTTCGTCCACATCACATTTATAAGGGGTCCTTTAGATATCTTTCAATCCGCATAATTTAATACCAACTACGGGTATAATATTACCACCTTATCCTCATGATGTCTAACAAAAGACTCAATGTAAATCATGCTCATCATGCATATAAACATATCACCAAAATAGTGTTCCAACTAGGATCATCATAATACTCATTTATGCATACATTTAACATATCAAGGTACCCACATTACGTAGTTATGAGACAAACCCCAAATAATGATACCTATAACAATAATTATGGCAAATCACCCATATATATATATATATACACATTTTTCAACTATTTTCATGAAGAATTCCCCAAGCATTGGAACATATAGAGATAAAGTAACAAATAGGAGATTATGATGTGTATCTAGTTTTAACAAAGGTTTAGTAAACTCACAATCTAGGTTTTGAACCAAAACCTAGAAAATAGATGAAATGGAGAAGGATGAAGTCTTGAGACTCCAAGCACTTGATTGCTAGGTCTTGAATGTATCCTTGAAGTAGTTGGATAAATGTTTGAAAATCCCAATAACCTCTATGTAATAAATGAAGTGAGAAGGTGGAGAAGCGAGGAAAATCGCCCCCAAAAACGCTCTCAAGAAAACCCTAGATCTGATTTTGAAATTGTGAAGTGAAAAGAGGCTGGAATGGTGTTTTTATTCGACCAGACCACGCGGGCGATTGTGCCCCGCGACATTGCCCTAGGCACTATCGCCAGGGCATAGTCGCCGAAACCCACAGCCTCTCGGTACAATCCCCGCGATTGTGACCGGCGAGAGTGCCCAAGGGCACAATCATGTGGCACTCTCGCGCGGGACGTACCGTAGCCCATCTGCCTCCCGCGACTTTGCCTCCGCGACATTGACATGTGTCATAGTCGCCGACAAGGTCGCCGAGTCTGACAGAACCCTCGATTTCGCATCCGAAAAGTCACGATTTACAGATAACATGCTCTAAGGAACTATTTATACAATTAGGAGTGAAAATTAGAGCAAATAGGGCACTTAAGCAATAAATTGGACATTTAGCATTAAAACTTACTTAATTAAAATTCCGGGTGTTACACGCAGGTTCATAAATCAATAGACACAGTGAGATGAATATGAAGTTCGGAGACCGAAGCTATTGTCTTCCTTTTTCAATATCTAAGACCTCCGAGTGAGGAATAGACAGATTATGTGCTAAATCTCCGTGAATATATGAAACAAGTACCTTTTGTGAGATACTTGAGTGGCTAGGTGGGGTGACACGAGTTATCGATACTGGGTCCATGTATATTTCAATATTCATCTCCAAAGAACGAGAATGAATAGATTATGTGGTAACCCGAATAACTGACTCGGTTTGGTAAGGACCAATAATTCTTTTAAGTCCTGTCACATCCGCACCATTTTTTTTCTTTTTTTTTCACTCCGAACTCATCTATCAATCTAGACCCCTCACTGATATCTATGAATGGGATGTGTTTCTTGGGTAGGTCCTTCCGGTTCTGGATTGACCATATGTAACACCCTCAATTCTGGAAATAGTAACTAATTTAAAATTTTCTAAATACATCGATAAATGATACATCTCCAAATCACGATTTATTATTTAACCTCAATACACACATTTCATTCTATACATACAGTCTATAATAAGTACGGGTGCTACTAAAACCTAAAAATAATCGCTATCTCCAAACTGCGGAAGACTTCACCAACCACTTACACTTGCATAAAGCTAAGGCCCACTCTTCACAGCTGCTAAAACCAAACCCCAATAGGAATCTGATGCACATGCCGACAAATAAAAAGGTTAGGCTTAACGCCTAGTGAGCTCAAGAGTTTTCAACATATATAAATTAATCGTTAAAAAGAACAAATGCGGTTAAATTCATAATCTTTCAATTTGATATGTCTTACATATGAAAACGACCCATTTTCCCATAATATGCAATTTATGCAAAGAACACCGATGTAAACGTTTTCCAATGCAAACTACTTTAAGGACGAAGACACCAATATAAACCGCCCACTCATAAATTATGTTTAACCCCAAAACTCACTCAAAACGTGAATAGAAATTGAACTCCCACTTCATAAAAATGTAGATAAAGCTTAATTCTCGAAACACCCAAACACGGTGGAACATGTTACCCAACTCATAAAATCATGGATAAAACCCATACATATAAAATGTCACCGAAAACATGGATACCCAAAATACAATACCCAAAATAACACCTTTCGGTGACGGGGAAGGCCCGATTCCATCGAATGTGGCGGCACATAAAGATAAGCCACGCATCGATGTTATAAGCATAACTTCAAGAATAAACAACCATTGGCATCAACCTAAACAAGTCTTTAGCCAAGGTGGACATCAACCCTATCCAGGTCTTTAGTCGTAGCGGACATCAACTCAAACTGAGTCTTTAGTCATATCGGACATCAACTCAAACCGAGTCTTTAGTCGGGATAAACAACCATTGGCATCAACCCAAACAAGTCTTTAGCCAAGGTAGACATCAACCCTATCCAGGTCTTTAGTCGTATACAATACAACCGACTTTTATGCCTATGGATCCATTGCATTACGGTCAAAACGTTACACGACTCAAAGGAATGACAACGCACTCAAAAACACGTAATTCCCAATTAAGGTGCAACTAGGTACACCATACGACCAAGGCTCCTTAACGAGCTACCAAGATTGAACAAATGTTCCAAGGACTCCACCGAGTACAAATCAAACTCCAAGAGGCTTAATAGACGTTTGGCTAAGACACGAGAGCCAATTATGGTTAAACAAACCCAAATACACATTTTCCCAAAATATTTGATTCTCAAATTACCATTGGCCTTCGGCCCAAAACCCAAAAGGTTTTCCATTTATAAAATGTTCCCCATAGCCAGGAATGACCCAAACCCAAAGGACTCACATATTCGTACCTTTCAAAACATCCCATTTTATGAACGATGCATAAAACCCGACAGACACTTAAAGGTGCCTTTTTGACCAAATACTTATTTATGCAATAATTGCTCAAAATCCGTTCATTTATGACACATTTAATGAAATGCCCAAAAATCACAAAGATGTGTGTTATATAAGTTTATAAAGTTGACACTTTCAAAATAATCAAACTTATCAGCAGTTAACAATTTCATGTAAGACGCAAATACTTTAAAATAACCATTTTGGCATGTACAACGTTTTCACAAGTCACTTGAACTCACCTTGCTAGATTTAGGTTAAATCTAGATTTTACCCCACTTTGAGCTTCCTTGGCGAAACTTGAATCCTCCAAGCCAAAACCTCCAAAACCTAGATCCAAGAATTTTCAACCATAAATAAACATATCCAACCATATAGAAACATTCCCCAAACATATTACACCAAAATCTCCATTTTGGTCCAAACCCTAATTTTGACCCAAATCTTCCAAAATCTTTCCAACCGAAATTAGAGTAACATAATACTTAGGAAACCATCAAAGGAGCATTTACAACTTATATTAGGGTTTAGAAATGGAAGGATACACTTACCACTTAGGTTTTTGATGAAAACCTAGAAAACCCAAAAATAAGCTTGAGGTTGCAGATGAAGATGGAGATGGTGAATCCTTGACCATAGCTTTCAATCCTACCACTTGATAATGTTTCGTCTTCGTAAAATACAAGGGTTTGAGCCAAATATGGGTTAGGGTTTGAAGGGAGAAGAGGGAAAACGGTTTGGGAGAGAAAGAGAAGAGTTTGGATAAGGAAAATGAGGAAAAAGGCCGATTCCCCGAATTTAACAGCTACCTGGTGCCCTGGTGCGACATTGACCAACGACATTGCCTGGCAATGTCGCCATCCTCCCCTAGGCCACGGTACACTCTCTGCGACTGTGACAGTGCGACTATGACACTGTCATAGTTACCGGGCATTGTCGCGGGACCTTTCTGGAGCCCCGAAACTCAACCTTTTCACTGCCAATACTCCCGATACTCCAAGGGGTTTTACACAAAACATTTCTCAACAAAACCCCACTGATTACAAATGGGGGTTGGGGATACTATAAATATCATACCAGTTATTGACATACCTGGAATCCACAAAGTCACTATATCCACAATAAGTGCAACAAATATTTGATCGGTTGAGACTAATCAACTTAGTTGTGGAATAGACATGATTTAGTGACTTTGGATAAACTACAGGGGGATTTGTATGACGTGTTTCCATCAATGTCTTCTGTAGTTGATTTCTTTTTCCAAACCATTTTCACTTTTCGAAACACTTGATTATCTGTATTATCAACAAGAGAATTATAGAAAAGATTTGAAGGGCGAATCCGATCTTTTGAAAAGTCATTTGATTTGACACAACTCTTCGAAGAAATAGTTGAAGAAGTTAAACTTGAAGAATAAGGAGACTGAACAACAGTATCGGGACTGACTTGTTCAGATAAATCGACTTTCAAATTTAGTTCTTCAAGTTTCTTGACTTTTACGGCTAAAGCATTTCTTTCTTCGAGAATTGAATCAAATTGTTTTTGTAAATCGGATTTTACCTTCTGTTCTTTCAAAATCTCTGTCGTTAATCCAGACAATTTCTGTGAAAGCTTACGAATTTCTGTTTCAAAAAACTTCCTCTCACTTTCAAAGTCTTTTTCAATGTTGTTGCGTCTATCATATATTTCTTTGAAAACCGCAACATTTTTATTTTCAAGCACTTTCTTTGTCGTTTCAAAATCTTTTCGCTCTTTTGCAAAATTATCTCTCTCAATTATCAGAACCTTTTCAAAATCTGTAACACCCCGATTTTTTTAAAGGTACCATTCTGAGTTAATACAGAAACCGATATATCAAGAAAAAATAAGATATTTAATTTTGGACTTGAATCCTGGATTTTATAGTTTAGATAGATGAAGGATTCAATTACGAGTCCAAAGGTTCTTTCCGGAGCGAAAACGGAGCTATAACGAAGAAGTTACGGCCAAAACAGTATCGAAAAGAAAATCAGAGGAAGCGGGCGACTTATGCCGCGACCTAAGTCGCGAGACAAGTCGCAAAATCCACTGTTCCAGCTTAAATCGCGATTTTCAGCCCCAAACTTCATTTCTCCATAACTTTCTCATCCTAGCTCCGATTTGGGTGATTCAAAGTGCTACGGTTTCGTTTTTGAGAGCTCTTCAAGAATCTAGCAAGAGATTGGAGGTCTATTGGAGTATACAAGAGTATTTTGTGGTGGTAATCTCCTCATCCCTCCTTCTTCATCTTCTTCACCAAGTTTTCTAGGGTTTCATCCACCTTTTGTGCTTCTTTTCATAGATTGGAGGTTTGTAACCATTTTGGTGAACTATAAGTGTTTTGGTTGGTAGATTCAAGCTTGGGTTAAGGTAATCTTCTATTCTCCTTAATTATGGAAGTTAGGGTTTCGGTATTAGTTGGAGTATTCATGTCTATGGTTTGCGAAACGATTCTTTGTGGCTGATTATGTTTATTTATGGTTGAATATGTATGGATTTAGGTTTTTGTAAGTTTTGACTTGAGAATCCAAGTGTTCTTCAAAGGAGCTCTAGTTGGGGGAACTATCTAGATTTAGCCTAAATCTAGCAAGGTGAGTTCAAGTTGATTTGTGAAAACGATGTACATGCCAAAATGGTTATTTTAAAGTGTTTTACATGAAATGGTTAACTGCTGATAAGTTTTGGAGTATTTTGAAGTAAAAATGTATTTTACTTGGTATTTGTCAAAGTGTGAGTATTTTAATGAGTTTTCATATTGGATACAGCCCGCGTTTTGGGTACTTTGGGTTATGAATTGTCATTCATGTTTTACAAATTTGAGTATCGAACTATGACCCCGTTTTGGGCGAGTTACGGGTTGTATCGCTTTATAAGAGTGTGTGTTCGGGAACATTGTCTTTAAAAGCGCATAATAAAGGAAATTGTGTCGTTTCTATCTTGAAGTATATTATTTCGAAATATTATGCTTTAAACTTAATTCTTTCTTTTAAAAGATATATTTATTCATGATAAAACTCTTAAGCTCACTAGGCGTTAAGCCTAACCTTTTTATTTGTCGGCATGTGCATCAGGTTTCAAGGTTGGGAGTTGGTTCTAGCAATCCAGTGAAAAGTAGAGCCTTATCTAGATCCGAAATTAACTATTCGGTGAAGTCTTCCGCATTATGGAGATAGTGACTATGAATGGGTATTAGTAGCACCCGCCCTTTTTAGTTCGTTTATATAAGATGGTATATGTGTAATGTAGTTGAACCTAAATTGTGGTTGTAGATGATTCAATTATTGTTGTATTTAGAAATTTTTTAATAAGATGTTATTTCCAGATTTGAGGGTATCACAAGTTGGTATCAGAGCTTAAGTTTGAGAGATTTAGGTATTGATTTTGAATGCCTAGACTCAAACTAGCGTAATTTAAGTGTTTGAATGTGAGATTGCACCATTAGGCACTATAAGATTAGCTGTTTTGAGGATGTTGCAGTCACTAGGAGAGGGAATCACGTCAAGAGTAACAAGGATGATCATGTACCGTACGCTCGTAATTGCACCTGGCCAGTGTTATGGTGAACCTACGAGCTACATGTGTATACTTGGACTACTTTAATGTGACGACCGTTGGGGTAGGGAAAGAGTTCTAAGTGAGTAACCGTTAGGAGAGGTTGATGAAATTAGTATTCGTCACTTGGAGTGACGGTAAGCATAGTGATTGCGTTAAGTGGACCGTTTATGGTCGGATTGATTGGTTGGATTAGAACCATAGACTCTTGGAAAACGATGTTATTTCGAGGATAAATTGTGAAGTGAACCTATGAAATCCTTGATCTTCGCCTTAAGATGTTGAGCATCTGGATGACGATAGTGTGACTAAGAAATCGAGGAACGTGGTTTCGAGGTTTTGAGTGCTGACCAAATCCATGCACGACATTTATTTCTAAAATGAGTTTGCATTATTTGTTTCTCATGTTTTCAAGGCATAAAGTGAGCTATATTACGAAATCTTGGCAAGGTGTTTAGCATTCATCAAATTTTAAACCGAGAGCTTAAACATGCACGAAATTGTTTTGTTGTTCGTGGTTACAAATATTTTATTTATTGGGAATATCTTCATCTTCGTTTTGTGTCTAACTCTATTTTTGGGCATCTTAAGATCCGAGTTTTAATGCCACATGTGGTATTGGGCAAGTGACTGTAGAATTTTTAACCTTGACATTGGATCTCCTCCACGTATGTTAAGGTTTTAAAGGAAGAGTTGTCCCACTGTTCTCGAGTCGGAATTTTCTGGAGAATTTTAGTCTGTACGAGTCGTGTTTAATTTTACGGGGTATGGTTCTACAACCTTTTCGAGTTCGTGAGTATATTTTGAGATGCATGAGTTTTAATTTTATGGCGTATAAATTACGAGCTTTTGGGCGAAGTATCTAATGAGAGTTTTGTGGAAAAATGGTCACTTTATCTTACGTGGTGGTTTTAGAGTTTTGACATTTTTAGGCTTATTGTCGTTTTACGTCTTTATGTTGAGAAACATAGATTTCGACACCGCTTGATTTTACCGTCAATGAGTTTATGAAAGTTTGGTTGGGTTTATGGCGTTTTATTTTATGACCATTAGAACTGCGAAAAAAAAAAGGAAATTTTGGCAACGGGTAGACTTGCATTATTGTGTGCGTTAATTTACGAGTTTTGTTTAAAACTTTGTCTCATGCGAGTCTTGCACCTACATTTTTGCAACCGTAAGAGGCACCTTAAAAATATTTATGTCACATGATTGCATCTTGAGTTTCACACGGGTATATGTGCATACTTTTGGGTTGGATATGATTTTCACTCGCGTGAGTAAATATGTGAAATATTTATGTTATCTCATATTAAACTTTTAATCTAAACGTGCTTCGATTTTGGACCTTGCTATTATAAATTTTCTGCAATGCATGAAATGAATTTTCGAATTGCATATCGTTATAGCTACCATCTTGGTCAAATGTGTTTTATCGAGGCGGCTCAAGACTTTAAACTCAATTTGAGAATTTAATTGCTTTCCAATCATTTTACAAAGTTTTGGGGAATAAACTTATGCATAGGAGGCTTATTGAAAATTTTATGCCGCAACGTTTTCGGTTAAAGAAGGAAAAGTTAAAAGTTGAGAGGTTCTCTTTTGGAACTGTACAAACATTTATTTCACGTGTTTGGAGTACCGGAATTTATTTCATGTTTATAGTGTGAATATTGCTACACACCTTTTGCCACCATTTTATTTACGAAAATATTGATCAAACAAATTTTGGAAATGGTTTCATACGTGTAAGCGTCGATGATCAATTTTCAACCTATCGAGTGATCAGTAGTGGATTTTACTGCACAGGCAATTGTTATAAAGCTTATGTATTCGAAAGTTTCATAAAGGTTTAAATTGACATAATTGTTGAAAACCTTGAACTCATTAGGCCATATATTTAAACCCCTATCGTGAATGGAGTTGTAACTAAGGAAATAAGGAGTCTGTGGGAAATGAAGCGTCGGATTATCCGAATCCATGGTCAGTCCGAATTTTTGGATTCCCATTTATGAATCGGTACACGCGCTAATAGTTGAAGTAGTAGAATTGTGTATTCTCCTAGATATTTAAGTGGTGATATTTCTGTTTCGATAAACCTTCGGGATAAATCATTGAGCGGTTGCTAGACTTCGGTAGGATATGAGCCGATGGGTCGGATGTGTACCATCCGAGTGAGTCTTAAAGAATGAGGAAATTATGGTGATTTGTTGTCGGAATTTAGTATCTTGATGGGTGTCAACTTTGAATAATCGGTGTAAAAATATGGAAGGAAATTTATGGTGGTATATCCACGATTGAGGTGTAAAATTTTTGAACATAAGTGTCGACATTCGATTTGAGGATAATAACCGTTGGGATGCTTCATTGTAATTCCGGTGAAACCGGTCCGTCAACAATTTAAGTGGTAACCAGGAGAAGATTGGATGATGGAAATTAGGAATCGATCATTGGTAATTCTGTAATCAACAAGGTTTCACTGATTTGTCGACCGTTGCTTGACCGCACTCTGGGAATTGGGTAACCGTATAGTTGGGGTAATTCGTTGTCCTCCAATGTCGTGTCGTGTCAATTGAGGAACGGATCGAATGTTGTGATTGGATCGAAACTAACTAGTGCTAGGAAATATCGTCAAGGAAGGGGACGATGAATCTTTTATAGTATGGATTATCGAGGATTTGGGTTTAGAATGTCGAGGTAAACATTTAGTAGAAATCGGCAATTGAGGAGACCTTGATGGGACGGAATTAAAATGCCTAAGGGATGAGTTCACTTTGGAGCATTCTTGGTGGAACTATTCTTGAGGGGATATGTGCAACCCAAGGTTGGGAGACAACCGAGATCTTAATGATAAGGAAGTGGTTGATAAGGACTCGATGTTCGTCTCGTCAGCGGTAAGACACATCGAACCTTGGTATCGAGTTGTGACGGTTCGTTACGGGAACTACAGTGACAACCTTAAAAGGGATGTGATCGGTTCGTGCATGAGGCAAGGTATCGTGTAGGCATTCCTTTTGAGTAGAGAATCGATTGACCTCGCTAAGGGAGACGTTGGGAGTTTGATCGATGTCAAATTTCGAGGACGAAATCTCTTTCAAGGTTGGGAGGATTGTAACACCCCGATTTTTTGAAAGGTACCATTCTGAGTTAATACAGAAACCGATATATCAAGGAAAAATAAGATATTTAATTTTGGACTTGAATCCTGGATTTTATAGTTTATATAGATGAAGGATTCAATTACGAGTCCAACGGTTCTTTCCGGAGCGAAAACGGAGCTATAACGAAGAAGTTACGGCCAAAACAGTATCGAGAAGAAAATCAGGGGAAACGAGCGACTTATGCCGCGACCTAAGTCGCGAGACAAGTCGTGAAATCCACTGTTCCAGCTTAAATCGCGATTTTCAGCCCCAAACTTCATTTCTCCATAGCTTTCTCATCCTAGCTCCGATTTGGGTGATTCAAAGTGCTACGATTTCGTTTTTGAGAGCTCTTCAAGAATCTAGCAAGAGATTGGAGGTCTATTGGAGTATACAACAATATTTTGTGGTGGTAATCTCCTCATCCCTCCCTCTTCATCTTCTTCACCAAGTTTTCTAGGGTTTCATCCACCCTTTGTGTTTCTTTTCATAGATTGGAGGTTTGTAACCATTTTGGTGAACTAGAAGTGTTTTGGTTGGTGTATTCAAATCTTGGGTTAAGGTAATCTTCTATTCTCCTTAGTTATGGAAGTTAGGGTTTCGGTATTAGTTGGGGTATTCATGTCTATGGTTTGGGAAACGATTCTTTGTGGTTGATTATGTTTATTTATGGTTGAATATGTATGGATTTAGGTTTTTGTAAGTTTTGACTTGAGAATCCAAGTGTTCTTCAAAGGAGCTCTAGTTGGGGGAACTATCTAGATTTAGCCTAAATCTAGCAAGGTGAGTTCAAGTTGATTTGTGAAAACGATGTACATGCCAAAATGGTTATTTTAAAGTGTTTTACATGAAATGGTTAACTGCTGATAAGTTTTGGAGTATTTTGAAGTAAAAATGTATTTTACTTGGTATTTGTCAAAGTGTGAGTATTTTAATGAGTTTTCATATTGGATAAACTTGGTTTATTTTAGTTCCATAAAATGATCATATTTGGGATTTGGACATCTTGATAAGTAATAGCATGGTTTGTGCATTTTGGGGATTTGGTACAAATATAGTCCATTTCATGACTTATGCATCCTTGGTGATTTTGTACAAATGAGGTCTTATTCATGACATACGTAACTTGGTGTATTTGGGTTCACAAGTCTATTTTGGAAAACCTTTTTGTCCCGACTTAAACTGTGTTGAAATCCATCCAAGCATTTTGGGAGCGTGTAATTTCACAGTATGGGTCGAGTGTGTTTATTATATTGAAAAACGTGATCGTGGGTCAAAAGAGGTTTTGAGAATTTTGGCTCGATATCGTTTAAAGGAGTTTTGAGGACACTTGTCCGGTTTTATATGGCTCAATGTAGAGTCCGTTTATGACGTACGTACTAATGCGTTGTGTTGCGTATTGAGGTTGGTTACGGGCTCGGGTGCTTTGGTCATTCGTGTGTAGTCCGGTAACGTTAGACAGTGTGTAGTGGATCCATAGGCACGTCAGTCGGTCTGTTTTGGGATGGTCAATTGGGTATTTCAGGGTGGGACTTCGGTACCCATGTTTTATGACCGGAAACTTTACAAGTGATCGCTAGGAGAGTTGAGTCTGTAGTGCTATCGGGGAGTGAGCGCTAGAACCTCCGCCGCTTGAAGTAATGCCTGGGAGGTAGTCTTTAAGTGTGCCGGGCCTTCGGGATGGAGTTCTTCGGAATGATCCATCAAGGTCAACTGACTTGGGGTGACACTTGGTAAAGAAGTCGTAGGGACACTTGGGCTGCGATGTCGTGAGGTGTCATGCGATTAACGTTGAATGGGTGGTATACTTTTGTGTTTCCTCCACTCTCAACGGATACGGGTCTCCCTCGTTGTTGGCTATCTGTATTTCAAATAAAAAAAAAGAGATGTCTTATTTTATTGTCATTGGCTCTTCACGGTTGCGTGAGTATTGGACCTAGTGTCCATGTTTTCGAACGTACGGTGTAAATGATTTTGATAATGAATCATGGGTCGAGCAGTATGTCCTGCCCGTGTTTTGGGTACTTTGGGTTATGAATTGTCATTCATGTTTTACAAATTTGAGTATCGAACTATGACCCCGTTTTGGGCGAGTTACGGGTTGTATCGCTTTATAAGAGTGTGTGTTCGGGAACATTGTCTTTAAAAGCGCATAATAAAGGAAATTGTGTCGTTTCTATCTTGAAGTATATTATTTCGAAAGATTATGCTTTAAACTTAATTCTTTCTTTTAAAAGATATATTTATTCATCATAAAACTCTTGAGCTCACTAAGCGTTAAGCCTAACCTTTTTATTTGTCGGCATGTGCATCAGGTTTCAAGGTTGGGAGTTGGTTCTAGCAATCCAGTGAAAAGTAGAGCCTTATCTAGATCCGAAAGTAAGTATTCGGTGAAGTCTTCCGCATTATGGAGATAGTGACTATGCATGGGTATTAGTAGCACCCGCCCTTTTTAGTCCGTTTATATAAGATGGTATATGTGTAATGTAGTTGAACCTAAATTGTGGTTGTAGATGATTCAGTTATTGTTGTATTTAGAAATTTTTTAATAAGATGCTATTTCCAAATTTGAGGGTGTCACAAAATCATAAATCTGTTTTGAAAGTTTTGCATTTTGAAGCTCAAAAACCTTTCTTTCATCGAAAACTTTCCTTGAAAACTCGAGAATCTTTCTCTCAAAAATTTTCTTTTCCTTTGAAAAGTCTACTTTTTCTTGTTCAAAAATAGAAAGCCTATTCTTGAGATCAAGATTTTCACTCTCCACAACTTTCAGTTTCTCTTCAAGTTCCAGAGTCTTCTTTTCTTAGGCTTCAAAATTCTCTGATTTTTCAAAAAAATTCGAGAGTTCTGATAATTGTTTCTTCAAAACATCCTTTTCTTCAACAAGTTTTTCTTTTTCTCTTTTTAAGCTTTGTGCCCAACTCAAATTATCAGCATTTTCACCATTAACTTGCACAAGCACGTTGTAATTGTTTTCCAATCTGGCTTCAAAAACTACAATATTGGATTTAAGATTAGAAATTTCTTGTTGATAAGCAGAATAAGACATTGTTACTTGAACAAAATGATCGTGAGACGATCGCGATTTGATCCAAGAAAGGTGTAGAGGAACGAATAACACTCTAAGACGAGACTTTAAGATAAAGACACTTTAAGATAAGCAGAACCAGGGTTGGGAGGACCAGACTTCACGAGACCTGGGTAGGGTTTAACAGGGTTTAGCGGCGCACAGATACCCCAAACTCAAAAAATTAAGAACTTTTAATCGAAAATCAATAAACTTTAGCTATGATTATCAATTAAAATAAAAAATCTAACACCCTTTGAATCGGTTATCGAGCCAAAAAAAATGATTTTAAATAAAAACTCAAGAACACAGACTAACAATTTTAGATCTATAAAAGCTCAAAATTAAAGATTAATACTCCGAATCAGAAAACGAGACTTTACCAAACACTTAATCTAACTAAACTATAGAGATTAGGAGCAACTAGACTCAAAGATTTAGCAAAAATCAAGAAACCCAAAACTCAAAAATTGAAGTCGATCGACACAGAGAATAGAGAGAAAAAAATTACCTTTTTCGAATCAAATCTTCGTCACTTTGCTCTGATACCAATTGTGAATCCCAGATTGCTCAAGTAACAATGAATAATAGAAAGATTAATTGTATTGAATGATTGAGAGAGTTACAAGCATATGATAGAAAAGCAAATTCTCTCTCTAAACCTGATAAGCACAAAATCTTATCTCTCAACTTCTAACCCTAATGTTAGAAAACACACTTTAAATACCAAGGGCTTAAACCTAAAGACCCAAGCCCATTAGAAACCAAACAAGTCCAATGCTTAATAAAAGGCTTTTACAAATCGATAAATAATAAATAAATAAACTATATAAATACTTTATATAACTTTCCACACACTCGGACTTTCAGTCCTAACAATTCTAAAACGATTATTTGTTCAAAGTGTTTCTTGTACAATGTTACATTTACCACCCTTACACTTACTTATTTAATTTACTTTATATCATTTGTTTTTTCATTTTTCATTTTACACCATTATCATATTAACACAAATAATCGTATATGAACAAAAATGCAATGAAAAAATACGTTTTTTACAAATTATACCATTATAATCGTCTCGTCAATAACTTCAAAACGAGCACAATATTGAATATTTTTTAATTTAACCGTACTATTAAATATCATGAATATCTATGAATTATTTTGTTTTCTATCCATACGTTTTATTTTTTTCCAACGTTAGCACATTAAAAATACATAATCGTAAAATACGTTTCATTTTTATTATAAAATATATCATTATAATTTTTTCCGTCAATAATTATAATATAAACTAATCATTGGATATCTTTATGGGTTTAGGGTTTCATAAATTTTGATTCTTAGGTTATGGTTGATTGTTGATGACATGTCTATAAAGAAGTAGTATTAATTGTTCGTTCTTTACTTACATTCCGCTGCATCGCACGGGTATATGCCTAGTTATTTAAAAAAAACTTAATATTCATTTAATTTTTAAAATCCCGCAAATCCTATTAAAATGTGATTTTTAACACACAATACTTGACTGACAAGTGTTCTCGCATTTTTGTAAATCACATGGGTTCTAACCACAAGGGTTGTGGCGTACTGGTTAAGGCACTGGGGGATGTGGTGGAATATTCCATCTGCCCAGGTTCGAATCCAGGCGTACACAACAATTGTGGTCACTGAGGTTTAATCAGGGCTGATGTCTTATAGTCATAATTTGCCGAGGGATTAGTCTAGGCATAGCCTATGACACCCTGCCCAAAAAAAATCACATGGGTTCTCATTTGAACCCTTCCCTGTATGGATAATATATATATATATATATATATATATATATATATATATACTATACTATAAAGATGACATAAAAAACTCTTAATTACAACTCACTAAGCTTTATGTACTATCATTTAAAACTATTTACTTAAAATCTCTTAAAAATAACTACTAAAGCCTAATGTACTACCTGTAATCTATACTATATCTATACTATATTATAAAAATGGCATAAAAAACTCTTAATTACAACTCACTAAGCTTTATGCACTATCATTTAAATCTATTTACTTAAAATCTCTTAAAAATAACTATTAAAGCCTAATGTACTACCTGTAATCTATACTATATCTATACTATATTATAAAGATGGCATAAAAAACTCTTAATTACAACTCACTAAGCTTTATGTACTATCATTTAAAGCTATTTACTTAAAATCTCTTAAAAATAACTACTAAAGCCTAATGTACTACTTGTAAAGCTTTTAACCCTAATTAATATATTTCATCTTTATCCCCCAAAATTCTTATCTCTAATCTCCAAACCCTAAAATTATGAAATTTGAATTCTGATAAACATAATCAAAACAGGATAAACATCTCAATTTAAATATAAAAATTTTAAAATATATAAGATAATTAATGAATTTTAACAAACTACTTAATTTTTTTTATATAAAAAACATTATATTGTTAAGCCTAAATTAAACAAATTTATATATAAAAAACCATTATCACTCAATAAAAATCATCCAAAATCGTACTGTAAATCAATAAAAAACAAAAAATAAAAATAAACATTAAAATCGTGATGTATTAAGCATTATGTACTATTATTTAATGTTAATCTACTTAAAATCTTTTAAAAAACAATTAATGAAGCAATATGTACTACTTTTAAATGCTTTTAACTCTAATTAATAAATTTCATCCTTATCCCCCAAAATCCTTATCTCTAATCCCCAAATCCTAAAATTATGAAATTTGAATTCTGATAAACATAATCAAAACAGGATAAATATCTCAATTTAAATATAAAAAAATTTAAAATATATAAGATAATTAATGAATTTTAACAAACTACTTAATTTTTTTTATATAAAAAACATTATATTGTTAAGCCTAAATTAAACAAATTTATATATAAAAAAACCATTATCACTCAATAAAAGCATCCAAAATCGTACTGTAAATCAATAAAAAACAAAAAAATAAAAATAAACATTAAAATCGTGATGTATCTCGCTGCATTGCGCGAGTACGCTTCTAGTATATATATGAAAGATAAAAGAAAATGTTGACCAATCAAATAACTGAATTTTGTTTGACTAAGCTTCTTGTTGGGTGCAAGTCTCATTGCAGACTACAAGAGAATAGAAGATGGAGCAGCATGATTTCTCTTGATCCAAACCCAAATTCTACAGGTGAACCAAGCCATCCCCACCTTCAACTTCCAGTTTGACAAACCTGTTTAGAACTTCAAATGGAGCATATAGGAAACAATCGAGAGTGGACCTGGAAACAATCGAGAATGTATACGAGATACATATGAACACGAGACCTTCGGCTTTTTTTATTTATCTTTTTGATTACGAGGTATTAAGAGAATGACTTACCTCTTATTGCTCCAGATGACGGTATGTGGTTTTTACCTTTTATCAAATAATAAAAACAAACAGTCTAAGGGGCTATTTGTTTACCTCTTAATGGTTCCATTAAGAGGCAACCTCTGAATCGTTAAGAGGTAAATCTTGTTGGGCAAAAAAAAGTGTTGCCTCTTAATGGTTCCAAAATCATCTTAATGATTTTGTATCCTGACCCTCCCTTAACCATTAAGAGTCATGATTTCATTATGAACAATTAGCAAACAACCATATTTCATTTTACACTATATCATAAAAACCTCTTAATCATTCACATCACTTAATCATTTTGCACTAAACCATTCAGCAACTGTCAAACAACCTCTAAAATATAGGATCTCTTATTTAATCAGATATAAGTGGTTATTAAGAGGTTTTTTTTTTATAAAAATCAAACACCACCTTAAAGAATCCTTTGGGATTTAGGGGGTGTTTGGGATTGCTTATTTAAAACAACTTATGCTTATTTGCAAAAGTGTTTATTAACTTATGATTATTTGTAAAGTGCTTATTAACTTATAGGAAGAAGGGGCAAATATGTAATTTGGTTAAATAAGTTAATAAGGAGTTTCAAATAAGTCAGTTGAGAATGACTTATCAAAAACTGTTTATTAGCGGAGTGGAGAAGTCATAAGCAATTTTCAATCCAAACACTCAAAACAGCTTATTTGCTGTTTGAAAACACAATAAGTTAATAAGCACCTCAAATAAGCAATCCCAAACACCCCCTTAATAATTAAAAAAAAATCCTATACATTCAAAATATAAAAGTTTAAGGGGTTGTTTGGTTTTTTTAAAAAAACTCCTAATGACTCTTAAGTCTGAACCGTTCAGACATTTTTACACACAACCTCTTATTAATCATAACTAAAATAAGACTTTAGACCTCTTAAAAACAAACGGCAACTAAATCTACCTCTGAAATGTAACAACATCTTCAACCGATACAACTTTTTTGTGAAATATAAAACAAAAATTTTAAATCTCAAAAGAAATATATTCAATCTTCAAGAGCTTCTCAATTTTAAATACACTACAAGATTATTGCTTATTACCGACCAAGATTACCGACGGATAATAACCGTCGGTAATTACCGACGGAAATGTAAACTTTGCGACGGACACACTATCCGTCGGTAAATTATTAAATTTACCGACGGATATTAAATTATTTTATTTTATTTTATTTTATTTTTATTTTTAAATCCGTCGGTAAATTTAATAATTTAATAAATATTTATTTTTTTCTGACGTCCGTCGGTAATCCGTCGGTAATTACCGACGGATTATCGACGACAGTTAAGAGTCCGTCGGTAAATTTAATAATTTAATAAATATTTATTTTTTCTTTGATCATGTATGTGTGTATATATATGTATATATGTATGTATGTACATGTACATATGTGTTCATGTATGTATATACACATTTACGTATGTGATCATGAATTAATGTATATGTACACCATGTATAGTATGTATGTATCATGTACATGTATAGTACGTGTATGTGATCATGTATGTATATACAAGTACGTATGTGATCATGTATAGTATGTATGTGATCATGTATGTGTGTATATATATATGTATGTATGCATGTACATGTACATATGTGTTCATGTATCATGTATATACACATATACATATGTGATCATGTATGTATATGTACACCATGTATAGTATGTATGTACATCATGTACATGTATAGTACGTGTATGTGATCATGTATGTATATACAAGTACGTATGTGATCATGTATGTGTGTATATATATGTATATATGTATGTATGCATGTACATGTACATATGTGTTCATGTATCATGTATATACACATATACGTATGTGATCATGTATGTATATGTACACCATGTATAGTATGTATGTACATCATGTACATGTATAGTACGTGTATGTGATCATGTATGTATATACAAGTACGTATGTGATCATGTATGTATATACAAGTACGTATGTGATCATGAATGTATGTACATATGTGTTCATGTATGTATATACAAATGTATGTATGTGATCATGAATGTATGTACAACATGTATAGTATGTATGTACATCATGTACATGTATAGTACATATGTGATCATGTATGTATATACAAGTACGTATGTGATCATGTATGTATATACACATGTATGTATGTACACCATGTATAGTATGTATGTGATCATGTATGTAATATGTATGTGTGTACATATGTGATCATCCGGATTCGTTTAAAGCCCAACTGGGTACGTTAAAGCCTAACTGGGTACGTTAAAGCCCAACTGGATTCATTAAAGCCCAACTGTGTACGTTGAAGCCCAATTGGATACGTTAAAGCCCAACTGGGAACGTTAAAGCCCCACTGGATCCATTAAAGCCCAACTGGTAACGTTAAAGCCCAACTAAATCCATTAAAGCCCAACCAGATCCATTAACGTCCAACCGGATTCGTTTTAAGCCCAACCGGGTACGTTAAAACCTAACTGATCACATTTGGTCCCTGATCTAACCGGACTCGTTTAAAGCCCAGTTACTTCAGGGGTATTTTAGTCAATTTATATACAATTTGATAAATTAATTAATAATTTTAAATATAATTTGATAAACTAATTAATTAATAATTTATTTATTAATTTTAATATTAAATAATTTATTAATTAATAATTTATTTAATAATTATAGTTTTAAATATAATTTTAATTTAAAAATAATTTATTTAATAAAAAAAAATTATCCGTCGGAAATCTGTCGGTAATCACCGACGGAAATTCCGTCGGAAATCCGTCGGTGAATGTCCGAAAATTCTTTAAAAAAATAGCGGGCTGAAAGCCCTAATTTTATCAGTTCCCAGACTCGTCTCTCACTCTCGTCCCTGTCTCCCTCTCGTCTCTCGTCTCTCACTCTCGTCTCCCTCTCACTCTCGATCACTCTCACTCTCACTCTCGTCTCACTCTCAATCTCGATCCCTCTCACTCTCGTTTCACTGTCGACATCCACATCGGCGACCCCCATCCCCTCCGACGACCTCCTGATTTGGGTATGAATCTGTGTGTGTATGTTTGTTTGTGTATGAATATATGTGTTTCAACAACTTATATATCAATTTCTATTTAAACCCATATATATCTTTATATCTTGATTTGTGTGTGTGTATGTATGAATCTGTATGTGTGTGTTTGTTTGTGTATGAATATGTGTTTCAACAACTTATATATCAACTTCTATTTAAACACATATCTTTATATCTTTATTTATGTGTGTGTGTGTATGTATGAATCTGTTTGTGTGTGTATGTAATGAATATATTGTGTTTTTTGTTAATGAATCTGTGTTTTTGTGTGTGTAGATTGAAATTGAGTGAAATTTGGTGCCGCTTCAGAGACATACACATACACACGATCTACTCCTGTCTTCTTGATGTGATTTAAGGTACCAAAATAATTTTAGACGTTATTCCTTAATTAATTTATGCTGTCATTTAATAGGAAAATTTGAGTATAGTAGTAATGGAATTATTTGATATTTGTTATGTTTGTAAACCCAAACCTTTTCGTTACGTTTGTTTCTCGTTATGTCTGTTTTTGGGATATATGACAACTATGGATAATTATAATTATGAGAGTTTATTGTAGATTGAAATTGATATGAGTATATTTGTTGGGAACTGAAGATTCTACTAAGTGTGGTTACTACTGCTAGTACAAGTGTGGTTACCACTGCCAGAGTACTTTGAAGATTAATACTGCTGAGTATTACTACTGCTAGTAGAATTAATACTGCTAGTCAAAGTTAGTGCTGCTTGAACAAAGTTAGTACTGCTTAGCTAGTTAGTACTGCTAGTAGTTAGTACTGCTTAGTAGTTAATGCTGCTAGAAGAAGTTACTACTGCTGAGCATAATTAGTGCTGCTTAAGAGATCCGGATGGAAAGTATGACAGCTGGATATACTGAAGATATACTGAAGATTTACATAGAAGATATACATGGAAGATATACTGCAGATTTGTTTATTCTTTGTAATTATCTTTTAATCAGTATATGTATAGAATAGATAGAATTAACTTTTAAGTATAATAATTTTTGATAGAGAGAAAATCAACCTCAAGGCATAGATCCTAATTCTAGAGAAGTAGAATTCGTATTGGTGAGTCTGTTCATCAATATTGAGGTTGAGTGTGTAATCTTGTAGCTTCAAGCATTCAATACAAGTTTACAGTTTGTTATTCATATTTTCTGTGTTATTTTACTGTTTTATTAAATATCAAAGTGTTATTCCGCAAACTTCTTTGATATTAGTTTCTGAGAATTAATTCTTGTTAAGAATTCGATCCTGACAAGTGGTATCAGAGCCAATTCTATCAGAAACATCTATCTATCATGGAAAATCTTACAGAATCAAGCAGTACTTTGGTCTCCAAGGTTCCAATGCTCAAACCCAGTGAGTTTGACATGTGGAAGATAAGAATCAGACAATATATTCTTCTCACTGACTACTCAATGTGGGATATCATTGAGAATGGTCCTTCTGAAGCTGGAAGGATAGGACCAGATGGAAAAAGACCTCCACCAAAGACAGATGGTGAAAGAAAGATCAGACAGACAGAGATGAAGGCCTTGAGCACTCTGCTCTTGGCAATCCCCAATGAATATCAGCATCAATTTTGCAATTGCACTGATGCTCAAATTCTCTGGAATTCTCTAGAGAAAAGATTTGCTGGAACTAAGAGTATCAAAAGAAATCAAAGAGATGTTCTTAAGCAGCAGTATGAGAATTTTACTTCCTCAAAGAATGAGTCTATGACTCAAACGTTTGATAGGTTCAACAAACTCATTGGAGAACTGGCCACTGTTGGAGTAAAGATGGATCAAGATGACATCAACAGGAAGTTCCTCAGATCTTTTGGGGATGAGTGGACTATGTACACTGTCTCTTATAGGCAGAGTGACAATCTGGAGGAGAAAGAACTTGATGATCTATACAATGATCTAAGAGTTTTTGAAACTGAGGTAGAGATCAAGAAGAAGCCTACTGGTTATGTCCATAATTCTGCACTGCTTTCAGCAGCCACTGATACTACTGCCATCCCTGAAGCAGTTAGTACTGCTGGTGGAGCAAGTTCAGAAAAAGGATCTGAAACAATCTTTGAAGCCTTCTTGTCCAGTCATAGTAACAATTCATTAATCAATGATGATCTGGATCAACTTCACCCTGATGACCTGGAGGAGATGGATATAAAATGGCAGATGGCCATGCTATCCATGAGGGTGAAGAAGTTCATTAAAAGAACAGGAAGGAATAACTTCTCTCAAAGAAGAGAGGATGGAGCTGGTTTTGACAAGACCAAAGTGGAATGTTATAAGTGTCACATGAAAGGACACTTTGCTAGAGAATGCAGGAGTACTGTTCCTAACAACAACCACCAACAAGCTCAGAATGGTAGCTACACTCAGAACAAGAATCCTGCTCAAGCCCTTGTTTCTCAACAAGGAATGGGATTTGATTGGAGTGATCAAGCTGAAGAAGCCACTCAGAATCAAGCTCTTATGGCAGAAGTGTCTGATCTCCCATCTAAGGTAATTTCTAATCTTTGCACTAAAACTTGCATTGACACTGTCAAAAGATACAGGGATCACAATCAAAGTATGTGTGATGACCTCAAAAGGTTAGAAAAAGATAGAAGAGATTATGTGCTAATAGTTGAGAGATTTGAAGAACAAATCAAAGGATTTCAAGCTAATGAACTTCAACACTCTTATGACATTAACTACTGGAAGTGGGAAAAGAATGAGTTAGAGACCAAACTGTCTAAATCCTTAGAAGAGAGTGATAAGCTAAAGGAGGAATTGTCTAAAGTTAAACTTGACATAGAGAAGTTTTCATATGCTTCAAAAGCAATGGATTCTCTTCTAAAGGCTCAGATACATGATAAGATGAAGCCTGGTATTGGATACAACAGTACACCTCCTCCTTATAACAACAATTATATCTCTCCTACTTCAGACTTGTTAGAAACCAAGGAGAAAAAGGACTTATCTGAAAAAGCCTTTAAGATAGACCCTTTGGATGAAGTAGTAATTAAGGATCTAACTGAGAAAGAAGCCAGTAAGAAGAGAGATAATGATATAGATAAAGAAATCCATGAAGAAAACAATATAATCACCAATGAGGGATGTGGGAAAGACTGGATAAAGTCCAAGGAGATAGAAAAGACCAAAGGAAAAGACAACAAGGTCCATTACAAACAGACCACAGTTGTGAATCCTGCATCTGGTAAACAGTGTGATTGCAGTAGAGCCAAGAGCCTAAATTCTGGTTTAAAAAGAGGAAATCAAAGAAACTGGAATAATCAATGGGCTCAGAAGCAAGGAGTTGATCTGAATAAAATCAATAGACCAAAACCTTGCTTCATATGTGGCAAGTTAAATCATCTGGCTAAATCCTGCTTCTTCAATCCTATTAATCAACAGATGACCTTTCAAAGATGTAAGCAAAAGTCTGTTGATTATAGAAAGGCTGGAAAGAAACATGGTGAAAAGAAAGGCCCCATAAAGAAAAAGATTTTAAAAGAAAGCATTAAAATGTGGGTGCCCAAAAGTACTAAAACTGTTAGTGCTGCTGACAGGGTTAGTGCTGCTGGAAGTATTACTGCTGCTACCTGTGTTAGTACTGCTGAAAACATTAATGCTGCTAATACAGTTAGTACCTCTTCAAAGGTTACTGCTGCTAACACAGTTACTACTGCTAACAAGGTTAGTACTGCTAAGCATGCAAGTGCTGCTAAGGCAGTTAATACCTCTAAAACCAGTACTGTTTCCAGCACAAATGTTTTCAAGCCTATTATTGTGACAAAATACTCCAAGAATGAGGAGTTAAAATTCAAAAATCTTGTCAAGAAGGAATGCAAGTATTTTGATGAGAAAGGGGTACCCAAGACCACTTTGGCTTGGGTTCCTGATTCATACTAACTGATCTATCTTATGTGCAGGGCAACCAACAGCTCAAAGGAAGGAGCATATGGCATGTTGATAGTGGTTGCTCAAGGCACATGACAGGCAACATGTCATGCCTTCAGGATTTCAAGCATATCAATGGAGGACATGTTGCTTTTGGAGACAATCTTACTGGTGGTAAGATAAGTGGAAAAGGTAATGTCACCAAAGGTAAGATGACATTTGAGGATGTCTACTATGTTGATCAATTAAAATACAACATGTTAAGTGTATCACAGGTTTGTGACAAACAACATAGTATATTATTTACAAACACTAAGTGTATGATCCTTGCTCAAGGGTTCAAAGTAGTTGATGAAAGCATGATACTACTAAGAACTCCAAGAAAGGACAATGTTTACTGTCTAGATATGGAAAATGTTAAAAGTGATTCATCTCTAAATTGTCTTGTTTCAAAAGCTTCTATAGATGAATCCTCTCTATGGCACAGAAGGATGTGTCACATGAATTTTAAGACTATGAACAAACTTGTTAAAAACAACCTTGTAAGGGGCTTACCTTCTAAAGTCTTTTCATGTGATGATCATTGTGTTGCTTGCCTCAAAGGCAAACAGAATAAAACTTCTCATAAGACCAAAGAGATAAATTCAATTTCTTCTTGTCTCCAGTTATTGCACATGGATCTGTTTGGTCCTACAAATGTTATGAGTATAGGCAAGAAATCTTACTGCTTGGTTATTGTTGATGATTACTCTAGATTCACCTGGGTATATTTTCTAAGGACTAAGGATGAGACAAGTGGACTGATCAAGTCTTTTATCCTGAGAATTGAAAACCAAACTAATCAAAAAGTAAAAGTCATTAGATCAGATAATGGGACTGAATTCAAAAATTTTGATCTAAACACCTTTTGTGAAGAGAAAGGGATTGATAGACAGTATAGTGCTCCTAGGACTCCTCAACAGAATGGTGTTGCTGAGAGGAGAAATAGGACATTAATAGAGGCTGCTAGATCTCTGTTGGCTGATTCTAAACTGCCAATTACCTTCTGGGCTGAAGCAGTTAATACTGCCTGTTATGTCCAAAACAGAGTTCTAGTAGTTAAACCAACGAACAAGACACCATATGAGCTTTTAAATAAAAGAAAACCCTTTATTGGATTTTTCAAACCTTTTGGGTGTCCTTGTACCATTCTCAATACCAAAAATCACTTAGGTAAGTTTGATAGCAAAGCAGATGATGGATTTCTTGTTGGTTATTTATCTCAAAGTAAGGCCTACAGAGTTTTCAATTCATCTTCTAGAATAATTGAAGAAAGTGACAATGTCAAATGCAATGAGAACACACCAAATCCTATTGGAACTGGTCCTCAATGGCTATTTGACATTGATTCACTAACTAACTCCTTTGGTTTCAGTAGTAATGATTATGCAGGTTCAGGAGGTGAAGGATCAGGGACTACACAAGTTCAAGAAAGTGTATCTAAATCAGTGATCTTTCCCACACCCACAGTGAATTCTTTTGAAGACTGTGAAATGGAACAATCTACTGGACCAAGTCAGAGTAGAGATGAAGAGAATCAAGAAGATAAAGAATCAGAAGTAGCTGCTGAAAACACTTCAGTTGAGTTGAATGACTCCAATCTAGAAGCTGATGTTAATGAAGAACCTAGTCATAACACCAGAGTTCAAAAGAATCATCCTCCACAGCTGGTAATAGGAGATATATCATCTCCTATGATGACTAGACATCAGAGCAGACTTCAAGAAATGCAAGATCAACAGCATACAGTGCTTTCTTGCTTTCTATCCCAGCTTGAGCCTAAAAAGGCACATGATGCAATGAAAGAATCCAGCTGGATAGAAGCAATGCAAGAAGAATTGTTGCAGTTCAAACTACAAGATGTATGGGATCTGGTAGACCTTCCTAAAGGTCACAGAGCAATTGGCACAAAGTGGATCTTCAGGAACAAGAGAGATGAAAGAGGAATTGTCATAAGGAACAAAGCAAGGCTAGTGGCTCAAGGGTATACTCAAGAAGAGGGTATAGATTATGAAGAAGTCTTTGCACCTGTGGCTAGGATAGAAGCAATCAGATTATTCCTAGCCTATGCTTCTTACATGAACTTCAAAGTCTATCAAATGGATGTAAAGAGTGCTTTTCTCTATGGTTTAATTGAAGAAGAGGTATATGTCTGTCAACCACCAGGGTTTGAAAACCCAAGCTATCCAGACAGGGTATACAAATTGAAGAAAGCTCTTTATGGACTGCATCAAGCTCCAATAGCATGGTATGACACTTTGTCATCCTATCTCTTGGAAAATGGCTTTGAAAGAGGAGTCATTGATAAGACCTTATTTATCAAGAGAAAGAAGAAGGATATCTTGTTGGTCCAAATTTATGTGGATGACATTATCTTTGGATCTACAAGAGATAACATGTGCAAGGAGTTTGAGGATCTAATGCATCAAAGGTTTAAAATGAGCTCCATGGGGGAACTTACTTTCTTCCTTGGACTCCAAGTTCAACAGAAGTCAGAAGGCATCTTCATATGTCAATCCAAGTATGTGCAGGACATTCTAACCAAGTTTGGTTTCTCAGATTCAAAACCTGCTAGTACACCTATGGAAACTCACAAACAGATAACAGCAGATCTTGAGGGGGAGAATATGGATGTGCATCATTACAGATCCATGATTGGCTCTCTCATGTATCTCACAGCATCAAGGCCATATATAATGTTTCCAGTCTGTGTGTGTGCAAGATTCCAAGTTAGGCCAAAGCAATCTCACTTTCAAGCTGTTAAGAGGATATTCAGATATCTCAAAGGACAACCCAGATTGGGACTTTGGTATCCTCATGACTCACCCTTTGACCTAATTGCATACTCAGACAGTGATCTAGGTGGGGCAAACTTGGACAGAAAGTCTACTTCTGGAGGATGTCAGTTCTTGGGTGCTAGACTAGTTTCTTGGCAGTGCAAGAAACAAACCACAGTGTCCACATCTACAACAGAGGCAGAGTACATAGCAGCTGCAAGTTGTTGCTCTCAAGTCTTATGGATTCAGAATCAAATGATGGACTATGGGGTAACCTTTCTACACACTCCCATTTTTATTGATAATAACAGTGCTATCAGCATTGTAAATAATCCTGTCAAGCACTCTAAGACAAAGCACATTGAGATCAGGTATCACTTTATAAGAGACTGTAATGAAAAGAAACTTATTCAAGTTATGAAAGTTCATACTGACAACCAGTTTGCTGATCTATTCACCAAAGCTTTTGATGTGGGTAGATTCACTTTCTTGGTAACAAGTGTGGGAATGATCAACTCTGAATAAACATTATCTCAATAAGTGGATACATATCTGAATATTATAGATTCTTGGTGGTACTAATCTATCTTTGCAGGGCATACATAGCAGTACTCAATTCAGACTAAGCTTCAAGGAGTAAGTACAGTTAATACTGTTAGTTGGTTAATACTGCTAGTTGGTTAATACTGCTAGTTGGTTAATACTGCTAGTTGGTTAATACTGCTAGTTGGTTAATACTGCTACTTGGTTGGTTAATACTGCTAGTTAGTTAATACTGCTCACAGTTAATACTGCTCACAGTTAATACTGCTAGTTAGTTAATACTGCTCGCGGTTATTACTGCTCGCAGTTAATACTGCTGGTTAGTTAATACTGCTCGCAGTTAATACTGCTCGCAGTTAATACTGCTAGGTAGTTAATACTGCTCTAAGTTAATACTGCTTATAATCCAAATACTATAAATACCCTTTGCCCGCCTAAACGTTAATAACGACTCTTTGCTTACTATTCAGTTGCGCTCTAAACCCTTTCTCTCTCAAGTTCAAAGTTTTCAGGCAACCTTTTTGCAAGGATCAATGGCTTCAATGGCTTTCATAGATGAACACAATGAAATCGCGATGCTACAGAAACCCAAACAAGCCGAAGGGTTCCACCAAATTGTGGATTTCCTCAAGTCAAGCCACATTGCTCATGCTCTCTCTGTTGCCCCTACCGTCTACATCGAGCATCAGAGGCAGTTCTGGGCAAATGCCACCATTGTTGCTGAAAATGGTGTGCAGATGATCAAGACACGGGTGTGTGACCAACCCCTAACCGTTACTGAAGAAGTTATTCGCATCAGTCTACGTCTAGACGATGCCTCTGGTATAACTTCTATCCCCAATGATGAACTGTTCTCTTCCCTTACAAGAATGGGGTATGGAGGCCCATTGGGTGTTTTCAAATTCTCAAAAGCAAAATTTTCACCCCAATGGCGTTTTCTTGTTCATACCTTGATGCATTGCATCTCCAAAAAGACTACTGGATGGAGTGAGTTCAGCAGTCCAATTGCCTATGCTTTGGTCTGCTTGGCTACAGCCAGAAAGTATAATTTCTCAAAAATGATATTCAGTGATCTTGTATCAAACATGGGAAACAAAAAGAGTTTCTTTATGTATCCCAGGTTTGTTCAAGTAGTTATTACTAATGAATTGACGGACATACCACAACCTGTTGGGGTATATGTACCTAAACCCCCCAAAGGCAAGGTTTTCTCAAATATGAGAAGATCTGCTGGGGACTCGGAAGGAGTTGACACCCCATTGTTCTCTACAATGATGGTGGTGTCCCAAACCACTGAAGGTATGGCAGCAGGGTCAAGGCCCCCATTAGACCATCCCACTGCTAGCCAAGCCCAACCTTCCCACTCAAAAACAATTCCCCAGTCTCTTCTTGCAAAACCAACCTCTTCAATTACCCAAACTTACAAGAGAAAACAGGTAAAGAAGGCTCCTTCCCTTCTTGTACCAGAACCCCCCAAGCCTTTAAGCCCTCTAAAGGAGAATTCTCCTTTAGAGAATATCCATAGGGAACCCACAGGGGTGTCTCCCAGCCCCAAGGAGGTGCTCTCTGAGGAGGAGGAAGAGTATATGGGTGGTGAGGCTGCCACTACTCCTGCTAGCACAGAGGAGGACAGTGGTAACATCAATAAGACCTCCCCCATGGCAACTTCAAATGAGCAATCATCTGAAGGTCCCTGGTGCCAAGAAACCAAGGGGGTGGATAGTGCTTCTGCTAGGCAGAAGACTTCCACTACTAAAAGATCCAATGATCCTTCAAAGGAGGGTAACACTTCCAGAGAAGGTGAGGACAGTTATAACTATGATGAATTGATGGAGACCATGGGAAACATCAACCAGGATGTTATTAAGCAAGGAAAAGAAATAGAGGAGATGAAGCTGGTTATCCTATCTCAACAAGTGCAGATTACCAAGCTCAAGAAATTGGTAATGAAACTAGTACAGAAACAGAAGAAGAAACATTTTGTGCTAAGGAGAAGGGAATTTGAGAAGGATGCTCCCAAAAAGGGGGAGATCAACATGGAAGAAGCAACAAGAGAGGGGGAGCTTGATAAAGAGAATGTTGATGTTGAGGGGGAGAAGGAAGCAGAAACTGTTAATGCTGCTGAAACCTCACAAGCAGCAGTAACAGAGTTATCACCAACAGAAGTTGAAGTAGCTGAAATGCTAATCAAAGCAAAGAATGACACTCCCAAAGCAAAGGGAGTGGTCATAAATGAAGGGGGAGATAGGAAATTAGAACAGAAAGACAAGGCTGCAGAATCAAAGAATAAGGGAAAAGCAAAGATGGTGGATTCTGATCAACCAATCAAGAAGCAAAGGTTGGTTGAATCAGATGAAGCTTTAGCAAGGAAAATGCAGGAGGAGATTGAGAAGGAAGAAAGAGTTCAGGTAGAAAAGGACAGGGAGATGGCAAAGGCTTTAGCTGCTGAATTAAATAAAGCCTATCAAAAAGGGCTTGAAACGTGAAAAGGCTAAACAAAGGGCCATAAGTTTGAGAAAGGCTATGATAGCAAAATCAAGTACAAAGAAAAGAAGACCTTCACAAACTTACCTTGCCACTCAGGAAAGAAACAAAATGATAACTTTCTTGAGGAGTGCATTTGGGGTAAAGAAAGAAATGTTTGTGAAGATGAATTTTGATCAAATCAGAGATCTCTATGAGAAAGAAATGGGGAAGCTGAAGAGCAATGAAAAGGATAGAGTGGAATTTGAAAAGAAGGCCAAGGAGAGTAATGATATTGATATGAATAAACCATTCCCTGAAAGTGAAGAGGGAACTCCTATCAAAGAAATGGCAGGGAAAAAGGAAGAAAAGAAGAAGGAAGCTACTCTAGTGCAGGTTCAAAAGACTTTGAAAAGAACCAAAATGATGGCTAAAAGAAAGAAAAATAAGAAGCCTAGAGTAGAAGAAGAACAAAAGGTTGCTGAAGAAGAAGTGGCACCTGAGTCATCTAACCAGCAAGAGTCATCAACCAAAGATGATGTAAGTTTGTATATGGTAGTGATGGACAAAGTGCCTGAACCAATTTCTGCAGAACCTGTCGGAGTTAAGCCTCCTGAGGTCATTCACTGGGATATACTGACAGTGGATGGAAAGGAGTATATCAGACTCAAGAGGAAGGATGATCAGTATGAGGTTTTCAACACTTGGGTCAAGATTGTCAGAACATGTTCTAGGTCTGATATAGAAGAGATGTTTGACATAGGAATGAAGTTGTATGCAGATCATTTGAAAGCTCCAGGGATTTCACTTACAAAACTGGTGATGGAGTATTTGTGTATGATGTTCAAACCTGAAGAGGTGGACCAGGTCATAAGGAATGTGTTTCAAGCTGTCACAAATTGGACTCTATATGAAACTAGTGGAGTATATGTAGTGAATTTGGATAGAAATCACACAGAATACTTCCTAGTAGATAGAGTATACAATCACAGCAGACTGAAGATTCATGCTATGTTAAAGAAGAAGTTGGGTTGTGCACCAAATTCAGAAATGGCAAAGTACCTAATTCAGAGGATAATCAATCAGAGTTTGGGACTGAATCCAGATATAGGAGCATGAACTTTGAAGTTTTGGGAGCATCTTGGAGAGCTTATGAAGAAATATCTGAAGAACTTGACTTCTCTTCTAAAAGTCAAGTTAGGGGGAGATTGTTGGGAACTGAAGATTCTACTAAGTGTGGTTACTACTGCTAGTACAAGTGTGGTTACCACTGCCAGAGTACTTTGAAGATTAATACTGCTGAGTATTACTACTGCTAGTAGAATTAATACTGCTAGTCAAAGTTAGTGCTGCTTGAACAAAGTTAGTACTGCTTAGCTAGTTAGTACTGCTAGTAGTTAGTACTGCTTAGTAGTTAATGCTGCTAGAAGAAGTTACTACTGCTGAGCATAATTAGTGCTGCTTAAGAGATCCGGATGGAAAGTATGACAGCTGGATATACTGAAGATATACTGAAGATTTACATAGAAGATATACATGGAAGATATACTGCAGATTTGTTTATTCTTTGTAATTATCTTTTAATCAGTATATGTATAGAATAGATAGAATTAACTTTTAAGTATAATAATTTTTGATAGAGAGAAAATCAACCTCAAGGCATAGATCCTAATTCTAGAGAAGTAGAATTCGTATTGGTGAGTCTGTTCATCAATATTGAGGTTGAGTGTGTAATCTTGTAGCTTCAAGCATTCAATACAAGTTTACAGTTTGTTATTCATATTTTCTGTGTTATTTTACTGTTTTATTAAATATCAAAGTGTTATTCCGCAAACTTCTTTGATATTAGTTTCTGAGAATTAATTCTTGTTAAGAATTCGATCCTGACAATATTGTAGATTGAAATTGATATGAGTTCTTTTAGCTTATGAAAACCATTGTTATGAGCACGAATATATCAAATGATTTGGTATGATTTGGTTTGATAAACTTGTGATATTAATTAGTTGGGTTGTCATTTATTGGACAAACATTAGGTTGATAAATGGAGACATTTGGTATGATTTAGGATTTGATTATACTTGATTTTATTTATTTAATTTAGTTGGGTTGCCAATTGTTGGGCAAACATTAGGTTGATATATGGAAATATTCATTTTATAGCCGTTATGCTGCCAAAATTTTAAAAAACATATGTTTGACTTTCCAATAGTCAAAACATTACACTTAGAGTTTTAGAGTCATCCAAAACTCCTCTACACCAATGGTTTGACTTTCAAGAAAGCAAACCATTATACATGTAGTGTTCAATAGATTTCTAACTTCATTGACACCTACGGTTTGACTTTTAAATAGTCAAACCATTACACGTAGGTTTTTTAAACTTTCCAAAACACCTTTCTTTGATTGTAACTTACGTTTTGACTTTCCAATAGTCAAACCATTACACTTCGAGTTTTAGAGTCATCCAAAACTCCTCTAAACCAATGGTTTGACTTTCAAGAAGGCAAACCATTACATGTAGTGTTCAATAGACTTCTAAATTCATTGACACCTACGGTTTGACTTTTAAATAGTCAAACCATTACACGTAGGGTTTTTAAACTTTCCAAAACACCTTTCTTTGATTGTAACCTACGTTTTGACTTTCCAATAGTCAAACCATTACACTTAGAGTTTTAGAGTCATCCAAAACTCCTCTAAACCAATGGTTTGACTTTCAAGAAGGCAAACCATTACATGTAGTGTTCAATAGACTTCTAACTTCATTGACACCTACGGTTTGACTTTTAAATAGTCAAACCATTACACGTAGGTTTTTTAAACTTTCCAAAACACTTTTCTTTGATTGTAACCTACGTTTTGACTTTCCAATAGTCAAACCATTACACTTCGAGTTTTAGAGTCATCCAAAACTCCTCTAAACCAATGGTTTGACTTTCAAGAAGGCAAACCATTACATGTAGTGTTCAATAGACTTCTAACTTCATTGACACCTACGGTTTGACTTTTAAATAGTCAAACCATTACACGTAGGGTTTTTAAACTTTCCAAAACACCTTTCTTTGATTGTAACCTACGTTTTGACTTTCCAATAGTCAAACCATTACACTTAGAGTTTTAGAGTCATCCAAAACTCCTCTAAACCAATGGTTTGACTTTCA
Organism: Arctium lappa; assembly: GCA_023525745.1. NCBI lineage: Eukaryota > Viridiplantae > Streptophyta > Magnoliopsida > Asterales > Asteraceae > Arctium > Arctium lappa. The sequence goes on from CM042049.1 coordinate 115,938,583, forward strand.
AGAAGGCAAACCATTACATGTAGTGTTCAATAGACTTCTAACTTCATTGACACCTATGGTTTGACTTTTAAATAGTCAAACCATTACACGTAGGGTTTTTAAACTTTCCAAAACACCTTTCTTTGATTGTAACCTACGTTTTGACTTTCCAATAGTCAAACCATTACACTTAGAGTTTTAGAGTCATCCAAAGCTCCTCTAAACCTACGATGTGACTTTTCAATAGTCAAACCATTACACCACCTCTATCTTGATTATGTCGATTAACTACTTCTTTCTTTGTTGTAGTGGTTGAATATGTCGACAGATAGAGGATGGATGTATAGAAAGAACGACAGTCGGGGGTTTCTTAGCGTCGACTATATTGTTGCAATGGACAGTTTTTTGGACTATGCATATGCCGATGAAAGGACTGTTGAAAGGAAACCTACACGTGATGGGATAGTCCTTCGTATTAGATGCCCTTGTAAGAAGTGTCAAAACTTACGCTATAAAGAAAGGACTGATGTGAGGCTGCATTTTATGAAGCACGGTTTCATGCCTGATTATACCACATGGTGGGCACATGGTGAAACTTATTACCATAATGAAGGGCATCAAGACGTGGGTCAATCTTCTACTCCGGTAGTAGATCATAATGAAGGTTATGTTGAAATGGTGAACGATCACATGATACATGATGGCATTACATGGGAAGAAGAAACCCCTAATCCTTCTGCCCAAGGATTTTATGACATGTTACAAGCTGCTAGGGATGGCAAAAAACCCCAAACCCGACGGGGAAACCCGAAACCCGATCAATTTCGGGTCGGTCGGGTTAGGCAATTTCGGGTCGGGTCGGGTAACGGGGAAAAATTCGGGGATTTTATCGGGTTCGGGTTCAGTATCGGGGCAAGGTATCCCCGCCCCGATATACATATATTAAAAAAATAAAATTATATATATATATATATATGATATATAATTTTAATTTTAATTTTTTAGGGTTTATCAGTTTACTGCACAAAGCACAATTACTCAAGAGCCAAGCCGCCTCCAACTTCAGTACTTCACGTCTTCACTTTCATTTCAGCCTCCGGCGACGATCGACGACCGACGAGGCGACGACCGAATCTCGACTGTCGACTCTCTAATCTCGATCTCCAGGTATTCTCCACTCGCGAATCACGATCTCCAAGTATTTTGTTTGGCTAATTGGTTTTGACTTCACGGCTTAACTTTCAGTTCACCCTCCCGCGACGATTAACGACCGAAGACTGAATCTCGAGTTCTCGACTCTCGAATCTCGATCTGCAGGTGCCTCTTCATTTCTCATTATTTGAGGAACAATGCTTTTAGAAAAATTTGTCATACGATGGATACGAAAAATTTCTCATTTTTGATATATGCTCATGAAAAATTGCTATGTCGATGGATACAAATCATACGATGAAAAATTTTGCAGTATTAAAATGGAGGCTACATCTCCAAATTGTGTTCCATTGTTTATCCCAGATCGAAATTTTTTTCAATAAAGTATTTTATGATGGAAAATTCTAGGGTTTGAATGCTAATTGTTTGAGAAATTTTGTTGCTTTTATTTCTTAATTATTAGTTTCATCGTTCCTGTGTTAATTATTATAATCGAATTGATAATTTTAGTAAAATTAGGGTCCATTCATTTATACCATTTTCCTACATTCTATATTCTTCATTCATGGTTTCCATCCTGATTTGTCCTCACATCACATAATCGGGACTCATGCCATGCCTTCATCTCTTCTCACACCATATAATTAGGACCCAAAATGAAATGGTAAAATGAAATGGTAAAATGAGAAGAAAAATAATTGGGCAGTCACTGCACAAAATTTCAGCAGCAAACACCAAATGTACATGTTTTAAAGCAACTTTTCACAAGGTTTATACCTTCACAAGAGTGGATACCTTCACAAGGTTTGTGCAGTAACTTAAGTTTATACCTTCACAGGTTTCGTTTGTCCTTGCTTCCCTGCATAATGATCCTCCATTTTCACCTGGAAACAATATAACCATTAAAAACTATGTATTTCAAACTTTAGCAACATGTATCAATTCAGGTGCTTAGGATATAGATCATAAAGCATTAGAAACTTCTTATTCTTCCCAGTAATTTTCTTATAGTGTTGTCATGGTTGTTGGAGGCTGAATTGAACTCTCAATACAACTTTTATACAATCTTGCTCAAGAGTCAACACCATACAACATTCTCTTTCTTCTTGGAAATTATTTCTTTGTAAAGACAAGAGGCATGTAACGATTAACTCATACCGTCATACATCTGAAAAATACCCTTCAAGAGGCACAATTGTAAATTTGTGATGGTTATACATTCATTACTTTGTTATGGCGCTATCAAGACACAATTGTAAATTTGTAATATGTTTTTTCCATTTCAGGTCAAATGGAATCACAAGCTGATAAATCTACGTCAAACCCTACTGCTCCTCTAGGAAGCAGTCAAGGGGTAAAAGATTCTAATGAACCACCCCCATCTAACTCTACTACCCAATGCGAAACAAACCCCAGTGATGCTTTAGATGATGGTGAAAAGTCCGGTGGTAAAAGGAAAAGATCTGTTGCATGGAACCATTTTAAAAAGTTGAAAGTGAATGGTGAAGATAAGGCGGAATGCAACTATTATGAGAAAAGACTAGGAGCAAATAGCAAAAACGGCACAAAGCATCTACTAGATCATTTTGAACGTTGTCCAAGACGAACGGTTAGAGATATACGACAAAGCATCTTGGTTAAGGAGCAAAAGAAAGTTGACGGTAGTTCATCGTATCTATCCAACTACACATTTAATGCAGACACTTCAAGGAGAGATCTCGCAGAAATGATTATTGTGCATGAGTATCCTCTTACAATGGTGGAGCAGCATGGTTTTAGAAAGTTTGTTGGAGGCCTTCAACCTTTGTTTAAGGTTCCATGTCGAAATACCGTCAAGAGCGACATTTTAAAGATTTATGACTTTGAAAGGATAAAAACAATGAAGTTATTGGGGAGGAACACAAGTAGGGTAGCAATAACTACGGATATGTGGACAGCTAGCCATCAAAGAAAAGGGTTTATGGCCATCACTGCACACTTTATAGATGAGTTTTGGAACTTGCAAAGCCGAATCATGAGGTATAACATAAATATTTTACAGGTCTAATATAATTGTAGTTTAATTGTATTATTTACACTTATATTCGCATAAAGTTAGTTTAAATGTTTTTTTACACTTATATCAATAGGTTTATTTATGTGCCTGCACCACATACAGCTGATGTTCTAGCGGAGATGCTTTATGATAGTTTATGTGATTGGAATCTCGATAGAAAATTGTCTACACTTACCGTTGATAACTGCACCACAAACGATGCAATTATTAGCAAGTTACTAGACAAGCTTCCACTGAGATTGCTCATGATGAGAGGCGAGTTGTTTCATATGCGTTGTTGTGCGCACATTCTCAATTTGATTGTTCAAGATGGCTTATCTGTTATCGAGGAGGGGATTGAAAGAATTAGAGATAGTGTTTCGTTTTGGTCTGCATCAGGAAAGAGGGAGCAAAGATTTGAGGAAGCAACTCGTCAGTTAGGAATGGAATACACAAAGAAATTGACCCTTGATTGCAAGACGCGATGGAACTCTACTTTTTTGATGCTTAGTGTCGCTATACCTTATAGAGATGTTTTCAAGCGATTAAAGCAAAGAGAGTCGAGATATACTTGTTTGCCTACGGACCTTGATTGGGAATTAGCAAAGGAGATATGTGACAGGCTACAACTATTCTATGAGGTAACTCTTTTGTTTTCCGGTCTTTTGTTTTCCGGTAACAAGTATCCGACAGCTAATGTCTTTTTCCCTTTGATATGTGAGATTAGTTTTTCTATACGTGAATGGGTGAAGTCTTCTATTGATGAGATTGGTTTGATGGCCCATAAAATGATGGTCAAGTTTGATAAATATTGGTCTGTAATTCATGGGATCATGGGGATGGCGGCGGTTTTAGATCCACGGTACAAGTTAAAATTTGTAGAGTTGCTTATGCCTGCCTTATATGGACCTGAAAAGGCAAAGAATGAGTTTAAAACTCTTGAGGGGTTTGTTCGAACTTTCTTTAAAGAATATGAATCTACCAACTCACATGCAGCAAGCTACTATGAAGGTATTATCATATTGGTTAGTACTTTTTGTTTATATGATAAATAAAACATTGCTAATATTTGATTTATTTTCACATTAAACTATAGGTGGTGGTTTTGGCTCATCTTCTTTCGGTTCGGGGTTGTCAACTGAGTATCGTGGTGGATTCAAAAAATTTCTATCTGACATTGAAGTACTTGCTAGCGAGAATGATGACTCGGGTGATATGGCGGAGTTGGATAACTACTTGAAAGAGAAGCTTATGCCTAAGGACGTAGATCTCGATTTGTTGCTTTGGTGGAAGACAAATGGTGGTAAGTATCCGACACTTCAAAGGATGGCAAAAGATATATTGGCAATTCCAGTTTCCACCGTTGCCTCAGAGTCCGCGTTTAGCACAAGTGGAAGATTAATAAGTCCTCACCGAAGTAGGCTTCACCCAAAAACTTTGGAGGCTTTAATGTGTGCTCAAAGTTGGTTGTTGAATGAGATTCGAGGTAACACTATATTGTATCTCATATGTTATTTTTATTCATGAATAATATATTTGTGTTATTTGTTTTAAATAATATATTTGTGTTATTTGTTTTAATTATAGAAACTTGTTCGGAAGAGACCGAGGCATATTGTCGGTCCATTGAATTTGATGAGGACGTGGAAGAGGTAATAACATTTGTAAAATTTTGGTAACATTGCTTTTATAATTGCTCTTTTAATTTGGTTGATTTATTGATGGATTTCTTAATGTAGGGAGGTACTAAAGAAAGTGGCACGACGTCTTTGGATGACTTGATGTGATGAAGTATTTTGTTTGTATCTTCGTTGGAACAAGTTTTTGTTTGCTTTTATAATTGCTCTTTTAGATTTTTGGATTGTGCTTGGAGAAACAATTTTAATTTAGATTTTTGGATTGTGTTTGGAGCAACAATTTTAATTTACATCGTACCTCGACATGATTTTTCAGCCATTTTCACTCTTGGATTTTTTGTATTGTGTTCGGGTCGGGTTCGGGTTTGGGGATCAGGGATTCCCCATCGGGTCGGGGACGGGGACGGGGCATAAAAAATCCCCGACGGGGCGCCCCGAATAAAAACCCGACGGGGAACGGGGCGGGGACGGGGATGGATTTCACTTTCGGGGACGGGGACGGGGGACGGCAAACCCGCCCCGAACCCACCCCGTTGCCATTCCTACAAGCTGCTGACGAGCCACTATGGGACGGGTGTCCAAATTACTCGAAATTAGGAGCTGCAACGAGATTGTTGAATTGGAAGGCAGAATGTAATGTACCCGAGACGACTTATAACCGCAATGTTGCTATAATTAAAGAGATGTTACCCGAAGGTGATAAACTACCCGGTAACTTCTATGAGACGAAAAAGAGTTTGAAAAGGCTTGCTTTGCCAAAACAAAAGATCGACGTTTGCAAAAACCATTGCATGTTATTTTATAAGGATGATTCTGAGTTGACCCACTGCCGAGTGTGCAATGAATATTGTTTCAAAACAAGTGGTCGAAGCAAGGTCCCTAACTTAGTGATGACGTACTTGCCGATTGTTCCTAGACTTCAAAGATTGTATATGTCAAAGAAGACGTCTAAAGAGATGACTTGGCACAAGGATCATCCGACACAACCTGGATGTCATGCACATTGAGAAGAACGTCTATGAGAATCTCTTTAACACTGTCATGGACACATCAAAGACGAAAGACAATATAAAAGCAAGGAGGGATGTAGAGATGTATTGCAACCGACCGCAGTTGCACATTGCCACGTCAGGCAATAAAGTAGTGAAGCCGAAGTCGTCGTACACTTTGACAAAACAACAAGTAAAACAAGTATGTGAATGGTTGAAGAGACTGAAGTTTCCGGACGGGTATGCTTCGAATATTGGGGGTTGTGTAAACATGGCAGATTACAGCTTTTATAGCTTCAAGAGTCATGATTGTCATGTGTTTGTACAACGATTGATTCCTATTGCGTTACGAGGGATGTCAGGATCGAATTCTCAACAAGAATTAGTTCTCAGAAACAATATCAAAGAAGTTTGCGGAATAACACTTTGATATTTTATGAAACAGTAAATCAACACAGAAAATATGAATAACAAACTGTAAACTTGTATTGAATGCTTTAAAGTTACAAGATTACACACTCAACCTCAATATTGATGAACAGGCTCACCAATACGAATTCTACTTCTCTAGAATTAGGATCTATGCCTTGAGGTTGATTTCTCTCTAGAACTTGGAAAAATTATTTTTTAAAACTATTCTATATCTTCTATACATATACTAAAGTAAAAGATAATTACAATAAATAAACAAATCTTTAGTATATCTTCTATGTATATCTCTAAGCTTCCATGAATATCTTCATTCTTTCCAGCTGTCATTCTTTTCATACAGATCATATAAGCAGCACTAACTATGCTCAGCAGCATTAAAACCTTCAAGCAGCATTAACTGTAAGCAGCACTAACCACTAGCAGTACTAACTAGCTAAGCAGTACTAACTTTGTTCAAGCAGTACTAACAATAACTAGCAGTATTAACTCTACTAGCAGTAGTAATACTCAGCAGTACTAACCTTGAAGTCTTCTAGCAGTAGTAATTCTGAACCAGCAGCATTAACCATACTTGATCTTTTCTTCAGTTCCCAACAATCTCCCCCTAACTTGACTTTTAGGAAAAGAAGTCAAGTTCTTCAGATGCTCTTTAAGATGCTTCCAAAACTTCATAATGGTCTACATTCCAGTATTTGCATCCAATCCCAAACTCTGATTGATGGTTCTTTGGATCAAGTATTTAGCCATCTCTGAATCTGGAATACACCCTAGCTTTTTCTTTAGCATGGCATGAAGCTTCAATCTGCTATGATTGTACACTCTATCCACTAGGAAGTACTCAGTGTGATTTAAATCCAAAGTCACTGCATATACTCCACTAGTTTCATATAGAGTCCAATTATTCACTGTTTGAAAAACATTTCTTATTACCTCCTCTACTTCATCAGGTTTGAACATCATACACAGATACTCCATTACCAGCTTTTTAATTGAAATCTCTAGAGCTTTTAGTTCATCTGCATATGACTTCATCCCTATTGCAAACATTTCTTCAATATCAGACCTTGAACAGGTTCTGACAATCTTACTCCAAGTGCTGTACACTTCATATTTCTCATCTTTTCTCTTCAGCCTGATGTACTCCTTTCCATCCACTGTCAATGTATCCCAGTGAATGACCTCGGGAGGCTTTATACCAACAGGTTCTGCTAAAATAGGCTTTGGAATTTTATCCATTACCACCATGTACATGTTTACATTTACATTCTGTGGTACTTCCTGAGAGTTAGCTTCATTCTGAGGTGCCTCTTCTTCTTCAGCAACCTTTTGCTCTTCTTCTACTCTAGGCTTCTTTACACTTTTCTTTCTTTTACCCATCATTTTGGTTCTTTTCAAAGTCTTTTGAACCTGCACTAAAGTAGCTTCCTTCTTCTTTTCTTCCTTGTTCTCTGTCTTTTCTTTGATTGGAGTCCCCTCTTCACTCTCAGGGAATGGTTGATTCATATTCACATCATTACTCTCCTTGGCCTTCTTTTCAAATTCCACTCTATCCTTTTCATTACTCTTCAGCTTCCCCATTTCTTTTTCATAAAGATCCTTGATTTGATCAAAAGTCATCTTCACAAACATTTCTTTCTTTACCCCAATTGCACTCCTCAAGAAAGTTATCATTTTGTTTCTTTCCTGAGTGGCAAGGTAAGTTTGTGAAGGTCTTATTTTCTTTGCACTTGATTTTGCTATCATAGCCTTTCTCAAGCTTATGGCCCTTTGTTTAGCTTTCTCAGTTTCAAGCCCTTTCTGATATGCTTCATTTAATTCAGCAGCTAGAGCCTTTGCCATCTCCCTGTCCTTTTCCACCTGAACTCTTTCTTCCTTTTCAATATCCTCCTGCATCTTCCTGGCTAAGGCTTCATCTGATTCAACTAACCTTTGCTTCTTGACAGGTTGATCAGATTCCATCATCTTTGCTTTTCCCTTATTCTTTGCTTCTGCAGCCATGTCTTTCTGTTCTGATTTCTTATCTCCCCCTTCATTTATGACCACTCCCTTTGCTTTGGGAGTGTCATTCTTTGCTTTGATTAGCATTTCAGCTACTTCAATTTCTGTTGGTGATAACTCTGTTACTGCTGCTTGTGAGGTTTCAGCAGCACTAACAGTTTCTGCTTCTAGTTGCACTGAATTTCTTTCTGTTTCTGCTTCCTGCTCCCCCTCAACATCAAATTTCTCTCCATCAAGCTCCCCCTCTCTTGTGGCTTCTTCCATGTTGATCTCCCCCTTTTTGGGAGCATCTTTCTCAGGTTTCCGTCTCCTTAGTTGGAATTGCTTTCTCTTCTTTCTCTGTACCATACTTATCACCATCTTCTTTAGCTTAGCAATCTGTACTTGTTGTGACAGAATGACCAGCTTCATTTCTTCTATCTCTTTGTCTTGTTTGATGACATCTTGGTTAATGTTACCCATTGTTTCCATCAATTCATCATAGTTATATCTGTCCTCACCTTCTCCAGGAGTGTTACCCCCTATTGAAGGATCATTGGATCTTTTATAAGTGGATGTCTTCTGCCTAGCAGAAACACTATCCACCCCCGTGGTTTCTTGGCACCAGGGACCTTCAAATGATTGCTCATTCAAAGTTGCCATGGGGGAGGTCTTATTGATGTTACCACTTTCCTCCTCTGTGCTAGCAGGAGTAGTGGCAGCCTCATCACCCATATGCTTTTCCTCCTCCTTAGAGAGCACCTCCTTGGGGTTGGGAGACACCCCTTTGGTTTCCCTATGGATATTCCCTAAAGGAGAATTCTCCTTTAGAGGGCTTAAAGGCTTGGGGGTTGATGGTACAAGAAGGGAAGGAGCCTTCTTTACCTGTTTCCTCTTGTAAGTTTGTGTGATAGGAGAGGTTGGTTTTTCAAGAAGGGACTAGGGGATTAATTTTGAGTGGGAAGGTTGGGATTGGCTAGCAGTAGGATGGTCTAATGGGGGCCTTGACCCTGCTGCCATACCTTCATTGGTTTGGGACACCACCATCATTGTAGAGAACAATGGGGTGTCAACTCCTTCAGAGTCCCCAGCAGATCTTCTCATGTTTGAGAAAACCTTGCCTTTGGGGGGTTTAGGTACATATACCCCAACAGGTTGAGGTATATCCGTCAATACATGAGTAATAACTTCTTGAACAAACCTGGGATACATAAAGAAACTCTTTTTGTTTCCCATGTTTGATACAAGATCACTGAAAATCATTTGTGAAAAATTGTACCTTCTGGCAGTGGCCAAACAGACCAAAGCATAAGCAATGGTGCTGCTGAACTCACTCCATCCAGTAGTCTTTTTGGAGATGCAGTGCATGAGAGTATGGACAAAGAAACGCCATTGGGGTGAAAATTTGGCTTTAGAGAATTTGAAAACACCCAATGGGCCTCCATACCCCATTCTTGTAAGGGATGAGAACAGTTCATCATTTGGGATAGAAGTTATACCAGAGGCATCGTCTAGACGTAGACTGATGCGAATAACTTCTTCAGTAACTGTTAAGGGTTGGTCACACACCCTTGTCTTGATCATCTGCACACCATTCTCAGCAACAATGGTGGCATTAGCCCAGAACTGCCTTTGATGCTCGATATAGATTGTAGGAGCAACAGTAAGAGCATGAGCAATATGGCTCGACTTGAGGAAATCCACAATTTGATGAAATCCTGCAGCTTGCTTTGGCTTTTGTAGCATTGCGGTCTCATTGTGCTCGTCGATGAATGCCATGGATGCCATTGAACTGGGATGTTCTTGCCTGAAAGACTTGGTACTTGAGAGAAAAAGGTTTAGAGCGCAAGTGAATAGTATGCAAAGAGTCGTTATGAACGTTTAGGCGGGCAAAGGGTATTTATAGTATTTGTAACATAAGCAGCATTAACCTAGAGCAGTATTAACTACCTAGCAGTATTAACTGCGAGCAGTATTAACCGCGAGTAGTATTAACTAACTAGCAGTATTAACTAACTAGCAGTATTAACTGCGAGCAGTATTAACTGCGAGCAGTATTAACCGCGAGCAGTATTAATTAACTAGCAGTATTAACCATACTTACTCATTGAAGCTTAGGCTGAATTGAGTACTGCTATGTATGCCCTGCAAAGATAGATTAGTAACACCAAGAATCTATAATATTCAGATATTTAACCACTTTTTGAGAGAAAGCTTATTCAGAGTTGATCATTCCCACACTTGTTACCAAGAAAGTGAATCTACCCACATCAAAAGCTTTGGTGAATAGATCAGCAAACTGGTTGTCAGTATGAACTTTCACAACTTGAACAAGTTTCTTTTCATTACAGTCTCTTATGAAGTGATACCTGATCTCAATGTGCTTTGTCTTAGAGTGCTTGACAGGATTATTCACAATGCTGATAGCACTGCTATTATCAATAAAAATGGGAGTGTGTAGAAAGGTTACCCCATAGTCCAGCATTTGATTCTGAATCCATAAGACTTCAGAACAGCAACTTGCAGCTGCTATGTACTCTGCCTCTATTGTAGATGTGGACACTGTGGTTTGTTTCTTGCACTGCCATGAAACTAGTCTAGCACCCAAAAACTGACATCCTCCAGAAGTTGATTTTCTGTCCAAGTTTGCCCTACCTAGATCACTGTCTGAGTATGCTATTAGGTCAAAGGGTGAGTCATGAGGATACCAAAGTCCCAATCTGGGATGCCCTTTGAGATATCTGAATATCCTCTTAACAGCTTGAAAGTGAGATTGCTTTGGCCTAACTTGGAATCTTGCACATACACAGACTGGAAACATTATATCTGTCCTTGATGATGTGAGATACATGAGAGAGCCAATCATGGATCTGTAGTGATGCACATCCATATCCTCCCCCTCAAGATCTGTTGTTATCTGTTTGTGTGTCTCCATAGGTGTGCTGGCAGGTTTTGATTCTGAGAAACCAAACTTGGTTAGAATGTCCTGCACATACTTGGATTGACAGATGAAGATACCATCTGACTTCTGTTGAACTTGGAGTCCAAGGAAGAAAGTAAGTTCCCCCATGGAACTCATTTTAAACCTTTGATGCATTAGGTCCTCAAACTCCTTGCACATGCTGTCTCTTGTGGATCCAAAGATAATGTCATCAACATAGATTTGGGCCAGCAAGATCTCCTTCTTCTTTCTCTTGATAAACAGAGTCTTATCAATGACTCCTCTTTCAAAGCCATTTTCCAAGAGATAGGATGACAGAGTGCCATTTTCAGAGCTTTCTTCAATTTGTATACCCTGTCTGGATAGCTTGGGTTTTCAAACCCTGGTGGTTGACAGACATATACCTCTTCTTCAATTGAGCCATAGAGAAAAGCACTCTTTACATCCATTTGATAGACTTTAAAGTTCATGTAGGAAGCATAGGCTAGGAATAATCTGATTGCTTCTATCCTAGCCACAGGTGCAAAAACTTCTTCATAATCTATACCCTCTTCTTGAGTATAGCCTTGAGCCACTAGTCTTGCTTTGTTCCTTATGACTATACCTCTTTCATCTCTCTTGTTTCTAAAGATCCACTTTGTGCCAATTGCTCTGTGACCTTTAGGAAGGTCTACTAGATCCCATACATCTTGTAGCTTGAACTGTAACAGTTCTTCTTGCATTGCTTCTATCCAGCTGGATTCTTTCATAGCATCATGTGCCTTTTTAGGCTCAAGCTGGGATAGAAAGCAAGAAAGCACTGTATGATGTTGATCTTGCATTTCTTGAAGCCTGTTTTGATGTCTAGTCATCATAGGAGAAGATATATCTTCTATTACCAGCTGTGGAGGATGATTCTTTTGAACTCTGGTGTTTTGACTAGGTTCTTCATTGAGTCCTTCTTCTAGATTAGAGTCATTTAACTCAACTGAAGTGTTTTCAGCAGCCACTTCTGATTCTTTATTCTCTTGGGTCTCCTTATGTCTATTTTCTTCTTCACTCTGACTTGTTCCAGCAGTTGGTTCCTTGTCACTGTCTTCAACAGAATCCACTGTGGGAATGGGAAAGATCACCGATTTAGGTATAGTTTCTTGAACTTGTGTAGTCCCTGATCCTCCACATCCTGAACCTGCATAATCATCATTGCTGAAACCAAAAAAGTTAGTTAGTGATCAATGTCAAATAGCCACTGAGGACCAGACCCAATAGGATTTGGTGTGTTCTCATTGCATTTGACATTGTCACTTTCTTCAATTATTCTAGAAGAAGAACTAAACACTCTGTAGGCCTTACTCTGAGATGAATAACCAACAAGAAATCCATCATCTGCTTTGCTATCAAACTTACCTAAGTGAGTTTTGGTATTGAGAATGGTACAAGGACACCCAAAAGGTTTGAAAAATCCAATAAAAGGTTTTCTTTTATTTAAAAGCTCATAGGGAGTCTTGTTCTTTTGCTTGACCACTAGAACTCTGTTTTGGACATAACAAGCAGTATTAACTGCTTCAGCCCAGAAGGTAATTGGCAGTTTTGAATCAGCCAACAGAGATCTAGCAGCCTCTATTAGTGTTCTATTTCTCCTTTCAGCAACACCATTCTGTTGAGGAGTCCTGGGAGCACTATATTGTTTCTCAATGCCTTTTTCTTCACAAAAGGTGTTTAGATCAAGATTTTTAAACTCAGTCCCATTATCTGATCTAATGATTTTTACTCTTTGATTAGTTTGGTTTTCAATTCTTAAGATAAAGGATTTGATCAGTCCACTTGTCTCATCCTTAGTCCTTAGAAAATATACCCAAGTAAATCTTGAGTAATCATCAACAATAACCAAGCAGTAAGATTTCTTGCCAATACTCATAACATTTGTAGGACCAAACAAATCCATATGCAGTAACTGGAGACAAGAAGAAATTGAGTTTATCTCTTTGATTTTATGAGAAGTTTTATGCTGTTTGCCTTTAAGGCAAGCAACACAATGATCATCACATGAAAAGACTTTAGATGGTAAACCTCTTACAAGGTTGTTTTTAACAAGTTTGTTCATAGACTTAAAATTCATGTGACACATCCTTCTGTGCCAAAGAGAGGATTCATCTATAGAAGCTTTTGAAACAAGGCAATTTAGAGATGAATCACTATCAACATTGTCCATATCTAGACAATAAACATTTTCCTTTCTTGGAGTTCTAAGTAGTATCATGCTTTCATCAACTACCTTGAACCCTGGAGCAAGGATCATACATTCTGTCAGGATCAAATTCTTAGCAAGAATTAATACTCAGAAACTAATATCAAAGAAGTTGCGGAAAAACACTTTGATATTTAATAAAACAGTAACCAACACAGTATATGATTATCAAACTGTAAACTTGTATTCAATGTTTAAAGCTACAAGATTACACACTCAACCTCAATATTGATGAACATGCTCACCAATACGAATTCTACTTCTCTAGAATTAGGATCTATGCCTTGAGGTTGATTTCTCTCTAAAATTATCAAAAGTCTCTCTCTATCTATTCTATCCATTCTATACATATACTGATCAAAAGATAATTACAAAGAATAAACAAATCTTCAGTATATCTTCCATGTATATCTTCTAAGTATATCTGTAGAATATCTTCAGAATATCCAGTTGTCATACATTCCAACCGGATCTCTTTAGCAGCATTATCTTCTTCCAGCAGCATTAACTTCTACCAGCAGCATTAACTTCTACCAGCAGCATTAACTGTAAGCAGTACTAACTACTAGCAGTACTAACTAGCTAAGTAGTACTAACTTTGTTCAAGCAGCACTAACCTTAACTAGCAGTAGTAATTCTACTAGCAGTAGTAACTAGCTAAGCAGTATTAATCTTCAGATTGTTCTGGCAGTAGTAACCACTCTTGTACTAGCAGCAGTAACCACACTTAGTATAATCTTTAGTTCCCAACAATCTCCCCCTAACTTGACTTTTAGAAGAGAAGTCAAGTTCTTCAGATACTCTTCCAGAATCTCTTTAAGATGCTCCCAAAACTTCAAAGTTCATGCTCCTATGTCTGGATTCAGTCCCAAACTCTGATTGATTATTCTCTGAATTAGGTACTTTGCCATTTCTGAATTTGGTGCACAACCCAACTTCTTCTTTAGCATGGCATGAATCTTCAATTTGGTGTGATTGTATACTCTATCCACTAGGAAGTATTCTGTGTGATTTCTATCCAAAGTCACTACATATACTCCACTAGTTTCATATAGAGTCCAACTGGTGACTGCTTGAAACACACTCCTTATGACCTGGTCCACTTCTTCAGGTTTGAACATCATGCACAGATACTCCATCACCAGTTTTATAAGTGAAATCCCTGGAGCTTTCAGATGATCTGCATACAGCTTCATTCCTATGTCAAACATCTCTTCTATATCAGATCTAGAGCATGTTCTGACAATTTTGACCCAAGTGTTGAATACCTCATACTGATCATCCTTCCTCTTGAGTCTGATATACTCCTTTCCATCTACTGTCAGTATATCCCAGTGGATGACCTCAGGAGGCTTAACTCCTACAGGTTCTGCAGAAATTGGTTCAGGCACTTTGTCCATCATTACCATATACAAATTGACATCATCTTTAATTGATGACTCTTGCTGGATAGATGACTCAGGTGCCACTTCTTCTTCAGCAACCTTTTGTTCTTCTTCTACTCTAGGCTTCTTATCTTTCTTTCTTTTGGCCATCATTTTGGTTCTTTTCAAAGTCTTTTGAACCTGCACTAGAGTAGCTTCCTTCTTCTTTTCTTCCTTTTCCCTTGCCATTTCTTTGATAGGAGTTCCCTCTTCACTTTCAGGGAATGGTTGATTCATATCTATATCATTACTCTCCTTGGCCTTCTTTTCAAACTCCACTCTTTTCTTTTCATTTCTCTTCAGATTCCCCATTTCTTTCTCATAGAGCTTTCTGATTTGATCAAAATTCATCTTCACAAACATTTCTTTCTTTACCCCAATTGCACTCCTCAAGAAAGTTATCATTTTGTTTCTTTCCTGAGTGGCAAGGTAAGTTTGTGAAGGTCTTCTTTTCTTTGCACTTGAATTAGCTATGATAGCCTTTCTCAGACTTATAGCCCTTTGTTTAGCCTTTTCAGTTTCAAGCCCTTTTTGATAGGCTTTATTTAGCTCAGTAGCTAAAGCCTTTGCCATTTCCCTATCCTTCTCAACTTGAGCTTTTTCTTCTTTTTCCATCTCCTCCTGCATTTTCCTTGCTAAGGCTTCATCTGATTCAACCAACTTTTGCTTCTTGACAGGTTGATCAGATTCCACCATTTTTGCTTTTCCTTTTTTCTTTGCCTCTCCATCCATTTCTTTCTTTTCTCTTTTCTTTGCTCCCCCTTCCTTTATGATCACTCCCTTTGTTTTGGAAGTGTCATGCTTTGCTTTGATCAATGTCTCAGCTACTTCAACTTCTGTTGGTGATAACTCTGTTACTGCTGCTTGTGATGTTTCAGCAGCATTATCAGTTTCTGCTTCTAGTGTACCTGAGACTCTTTCTTTTTCTGCTTCCCTCTCCCCCTCAACTTCTACTTTCTCTTTTTCCAGTTCCCCTCCCTTGATGCTTCTTCCATGTTGATCTCCCCCTTTTTGGGAGCATCCTTCTCAAACTTCCTTCTCCTTAGCACAAACTGTTTCCTCTTCTATTTCTGTACTTGTTTCATTACCAACTTCTTGAGCTTGGCAATCTGCACTTGTTGAGACAGGATGACCAGCTTCAGCTCCTCTATTTCTTTTCTTTGCTGAATAACATCCTGGTTGATGTTTCCCATGGTTTCCATCAATTCCTCATAGTTATATCTGTCCTCACCTTCTCCAGGAGTGTTACCCCCTATTGAAGGATCATTGGATCTTTTTGAAGTAGAAGTCTTCTGCCTAGCAGAAGCACTATCCACCCCCTTGGTTTCTTGGCACCAGGGACCTTCAAATGATTGCTCATTTAAAGTTGCCATGGGGGAGGTCTTATTGATGTTACCACTTTCCTCCTCTGTGCTAGCAGGAGTAGTGGCAGCCTCATTACCCATATGCTCTACCTCCTCCTCAGAGAGCACCTCCTTGGGGTTGGGAGACACCCCTGTGGTTTCCCTATGGATATTCTCTAAAGGAGAATTCTCCCTTAGAGGGCTTAAAGGCTTAGGGGATTCTGGTACAAGAAGGGAAGGAGCCTTCTTTACCTGTTTTCTCTTGTAAGTATGGGTAATTGGAGAGGTTGGTTTTGCAAGAAGGGACTGGGGAATTGTTTTTGAGTGAGAAGGTTGGGCTTGGCTAGCAGTGGGATGGTCTAATGAGGGCCTTGACCCTGCTGCCATACCTTCAGTGGTTTGGGACACCACCATCATTGTAGAGAACAATGGGGTGTCAACTCCTTCCGAGTCCCCAGCAGATCTTCTCATATTTAAGAAAACCTTGCCTTTGGGGGGTTTAGGTACATATACCCCAACAGGTTGAGGTATATCCGACAATTCATGGGTAATGACTTCTTGGACAAACCTGGGATACATAAAGAAACTCTTTTTGTTTCCCATGTTTGATACAAGATCATTGAAAATCATTTTTGAGAAATTGTACCTTCTGGATGTAGCCAAGCAGACCAAAGCATAGGCAATTGGACTGCTGAACTCACTCCATCCAGTAGTCTTTTTGAAGATGCAATGCATCAGGGTATGAACAAGAAAACGCCATTGGGGTGAAAACTTTGCTTTTGAGAATTTGAAAACACCCAATGGGCCTCCATACCCCATTCTTGTAAGATTAGAAAACAGTTCATCATTAGAGATAGAATTTATACCTGAGGCATCGTCTAGACGTAGACTGATGCGAATCACCTCTTCAGTAACTGTTAATGGCTTGCCACACACGGTTGTCTTTATCATTTGCACACCATTTTCAGCAACAATGGTGGCATTTGCCCAGAACTGCCTCTGATGCTCGATGTAGATGGTAGGGGCAACAGTGAGAGCATGAGCAATGTGGCTTGACTTGAGGAAATCCACAATCTGGTGGAATCCTTCTGCTTGTTTGGGCTTCTGCAGCATGGCGATCTCATTGTGCTCATCGATAAACGCCATGGATGCCATTGAACTGGGATGTTCTTGCCTGGAAAACTAGGTTCTTGAGAGAAAAAGATTAGAAAAGCAAGTGAACAGTATGCAAAGAGTCGTTATGAACGTTTAGGCGGGCAAAGGGTATTTATAGTATTCGGAATAAAAGCAGTATTAACCTAGAGCAGCATTAACTAACTAGCAGTATTAACCGCGAGCAGTATTAACTGCGAGCAGTATTAACTAACTAGCAGTATTAACTGCGAGCAGTATTAACCGCGAGCAGTATTAACTAACTAGCAGTATTAACCAACTAGCAGTATTAACTAACTAGCAGTATTAACCAACTAGCAGTATTAACTAACTAGCAGTATTAACCAACTAGCAGTATTAACCAACTAGCAGTATTAACTAACTAGCAGTATTAACTAACTTACTCCTTGAAGCTTAGGCTGAATTGAGTACTGCTATGTATGCCCTGCAAAGATAGATTAGTAGCACCAAGAAACTATAATATACAGTTATTTATCCACTTGTTGAGATAAAGCTTATTCAGAGCTGATCATTCCCACACTTGTTACCAAGAAAGTGAATCTACCCACATCAAAAGCTTTGGTGAATAGATCAGCAAACTGGTTGTTAGTATGAACTTTCACAACTTGAACAAGTTTCTTTTCATTACAGTCTCTTATGAAGTGATACCTAATCTCAATGTGCTTTGTCTTAGAGTGCTTGACAGGATTATTTACAATGCTGATAGCACTGCTATTATCAATAAAGATGGGAGTGTGTAGAAAGGTTACCCCATAGTCCAACATTTGATTCTGAATCCATAAGACCTGAGCACAGCAACTTGCAGCTGCTATGTACTCTGCTTCTGTTGTAGATGTGGACACTGTGGTTTGTTTCTTGCACTGCCATGAAACTAGTCTAGCACCCAAGAACTGACATCCTCCAGAAGTAGACTTTCTGTCCAAGTTTGCCCCACCTAGGTCACTGTCTGAGTATGCAATTAGGTCAAAGGGTGAGTCATGAGGATACCAAAGTCCCAATCTGGGTTGTCCTTTGAGATATCTGAATATCCTCTTAACAGCTTGAAAGTGAGATTGCTTTGGCCTAACTTGGAATCTTGCACACACACAGACTGGAAACATTATATCTGGCCTTGATGCTGTGAGATACATGAGAGAGCCAATCATAGATCTGTAATGATGCACATCCATATCCTCCCCCTCAAGATCTGCAGTTATCTGTTTGTGTGTTTCCATAGGTGTACTAGCAGGTTTTGATTCTGAGAAACCAAACTTGATTAAAATGTCCTGCACATACTTGGACTGACATATGAATATGCCATCTGACTTCTGTTGAACTTGGAGTCCAAGGAAGAAAGTAAGTTCCCCCATGGAACTCATTTTAAACCTTTGATGCATTAGATCTTCAAACTCCTTGCACATGATATCTTTTGTAGATCCAAAGATAATGTCATCAACATAAATTTGGACCAACAAGATATCCTTCTTCTTTCTCTTGATAAATAGGGTCTTATCAATGACTCCTCTTTCAAAGCCATTGTCCAAGAGGTAGGATGACAGTGTGTCATACCATGCTCTTGGAGCTTGATGCAGTCCATAAAGAGCTTTCTTCAATTTGTATACCCTGTCTGGATAGCTTGGGTTTTCAAAACCTGGTGGTTGACAGACATATACCTCTTCTTCAATTGATCCATAGAGAAAAGCACTCTTTACATCCATTTGATAGACTTTGAAGTTCATGTAAGAAGCATAGGCTAGGAATAATCTGATAGCTTCTATCCTAGCCACAGGTGCAAAGACTTCTTCATAATCAATACCCTCTTCTTGAGTATACCCTTGAGCCACTAGCCTTGCTTTGTTCCTTATGACAATCCCTCTTTCATCTCTCTTGTTCCTAAAGATCCACTTTGTGCCAATTGCTCTGTGACCTTTAGGAAGGTCTACCAGATCCCATACATCTTGTAGTTTGAACTGTAGCAATTCTTCTTGCATTGCTTCTATCCAGCTGGATTCTTTCATTGCATCATGTGCCTTTTTAGGTTCAAGCTGGGATAGAAAGCAGGACAGCACTGTATGCTGTTGATCTTGCATTTCTTGAAGTCTGCTCTGATGTCTAGTCATCATAGGAGATGATATATCTCCTATTACCAGCTGTGGAGGATGATTCTTTTGAACTCTGGTGTTATGACTAGGTTCTTCATTAACATTAGCTTCTAGATTGGAGTCATTCAACTCTACTGAAGTGTTTTCAGCTGCTTCTTCTGATTCTTTATCTTCTTGATTCTCTTCATCTCTACTCTGTCTTGGTCCAGTAGATTGTTCTATTTCACAGTCTTCAAAAGAATTCACTGTGGGAGTAGGAAAGATCACTGATTTAGATACACTTTCTTGAACTTGTGTAGTCCCTAATCCTTCACCTCCTGAACCTGCATGATCATTACTACTGAACCCAAAGGAGTTAGTTAGTGAATCAATGTCAAATAGCCATTGAGGACCAGTTCCAATAGGATTTGGTGTGTTCTCATTGCATTTAACATTGTCACTCTCTTCAATTATTCTAGAAGATGAATTGAAAACTCTGTAGGCCTTACTTTGAGATGAATAACCAACAAGAAATCCATCATCTGCTTTGCTATCAAACTTACCTATGTGAGTTTTGGTGTTGAGAATGGTACAAGGACACCCAAAAGGTTTGAAAAATCCAATAAAGGGTTTTCTTTTATTTAAAAGCTCATATGGTGTCTTGTTCTTTGGCTTAACTACTAGAACTCTGTTTTGGACATAACAGGCAGTATTAACTGCTTCAGCCCAGAAGGTAATTGGCAGTTTTGAATCAGCCAACAGAGATCTAGCGGCCTCTATTAATGTCCTATTTCTCCTTTCAGCAACACCATTCTGTTGAGGAGTCCTAGGAGCACTATACTGTCTCTCAATTCCTTTTTCCTCACAAAAGGTGTTTAGATCAAAATTTTTGAATTCAGTCCCATTATCTGATCTAATGACTTTTACTTTTTGATTAGTTTGGTTTTCAATTCTCAGGATAAAGGACTTGATCAGTTCACTTGTCTCATCCTTAGTCCTTAGAAAATATACCCAGGTGAATCTAGAGTAATCATCAACAATAACCAAGCAGTAAGATTTCTTGCCTATACTCATCACATTTGTAGGACCAAACAGATCCATGTGCAATAACTGGAGACAAGACGAAATAGAATTTATCTCTTTGGTCTTATGAGAAGTTTTATGTTGTTTGCCTTTGAGACAAGCAACACAATGATCATCACATGAAAAAACTTTAGAAGGTAAACCTCTTACAAGGTTGTTTTTAACAAGTTTGTTCATAGCCTTAAAGTTCATGTGACACATCCTTCTGTGCCATAGAGAGGATTCATCAATAGAAGCTTTTGAAACAAGACAATTTAGAGATGAATCACTTTTAACATTTTCCATATCTAGACAGTATACATTGTCCTTTCTTGGAGTTCTTAGTAGTATCATGCTTTCATCAACTACTTTGAACCCTGGAGCAAGGATCATACATTCAGTATTTGTAAATAATATACTATGTTGTTTGTCACAAACCTGTGATACACTTAACAGGTTGTATTTTAATTGATCAACATAGTAGACATCCTCAAATGTCATCTTACCTTTGGTGACATTACCTTTTCCACTTATCTTACCACCAGTAAGATTGTCTCCAAAAGCAACATGTCCTCCATTGATATGCTTGAAATCCTGAAGGCATGACATGTTGCCTGTCATGTGCCTAGAGCAACCACTATCAACATGCCATATGCTCTTTCCCTTGAGCTGTTGGTTGCCCTGCACATTGGATAGATCAGTTAGTATGAATTAGGAACCCAAGCCAAAGTGGTCTTGGGTACCCCTTTCTCATCAAAATACTTGCATTCTTTCTTGACAAGATTTTTAAAATCAGAACACTTAGTATTTGAATACTTTGTCAAGATTATTGGCTTAATAGTACTAATACTAGAAGCAGCACTGTCTTTGGAAGTACTAACAGAGTTAGCAGTACTAACAGGTTGGGCAGTATTAACCTTGTTGGCAACACTAACAGAGTTAGCAGTATTAACATTTATAGAAGTACTAACAATGTCAGCAGTACTAACATTGCTAGCAGCAGTATTGCTTCTAGCAGTACTATCACTGTTAGCAGCACTATTTGTGGTAGCAGTACTAACCGTTTTAGTACATTTTGGAATCCACATCTTGACATTATCTTCCATATTATGTTTCTTCATGTGGCTTTTAGTTTTAACAACTTTCTTAGCCACATGGTTCTTTTCTTTCTTCCTATAACCAAAGGATTTTTGAGTAGGTCTTTGAAAATTTATCTTTTGGTTCATAGGATTAAAGTAGCAGTATTTGGCAATGTGGTTCAGCTTTCCACAGATAAAACAAGGTTTTGGTCTATTAATTTTCTTCAGATCAACCCCTTGTTTTTGTGCCCATAGATTGTTCCAGTTTCTCTGATTTCCCCTTGGTTTATCATGTTTTTGGGGCTCAGATTTATTGCAAGAACACTGCTTGCAAGGGATAGGATTCACAACAGTGGTCTGCTTATAGTGAACCTTCTTGTTGTTTCCCTCAGTCTTTTCTATCTCTTTGGACTTGATCCAGTGCTTTCCACATCCCTCATTGGTGATTATGTGGTTATCTATAGGAATCTGATCACTCACAGTATTGTTCTTATCCTTGACAACTTCTTTCTCAGTGTTATCCTTGACAATCACATTATCTAAGGGATCTATCTCAGTTGCTCCCTTAGGTAGATCCTTTCTATCCTTTGTTTCTAACAACTCTGAACTAGGAGGGATGTAGTTGTTGTTATAGGGTGGTGGTGTGTTATTGTACCCTATTCCTCTTCTCAGTTTATCATGAATTTGGGTTTGTAATAAAGAATCCATTGCTTTGGAAGCATTAGAAAACTTTTCTACATCAAGTTTGACTTTAGCTAGCTCTCCTCTTAGCTTTTCACTCTCTTCTTTAGATCTGGTCAGTTGAAGCTCTAAGTCCTTCTTTTCCCACTTCCAGTAATTTGTGTCATAAGAGTGTTGAAGCTCATTAGCTTGAAAACCCTTAATCTGTTCTTCAAATCTCTCAACAATCCTCACATAATCTTTTATGTCTTTTTCCAATCTCTTAAGGTCATCACTCATGTTCTGGTTGTGATCCCTATACCTTTTAACAGTGTTAATGCAATTTTTAGTACAAAGATTGGAAGTTACCTCTGTTGGGAGATCGGATACCTCTGCCATTAGAGCTTGATTCTGGATGGCCTCTTCAGCTTGATCACTCCAGTCAAATCCCATACCTTGTTGAGAAACAAGGGCTTGTGCAGAGTTTCTGTTATTATTGAAGCTTCCAGATTGAGTTTGTTGGTGGTTGTTATTCTGAGACATTCCACTTCTACATTCTCTAGCAAAGTGTCCCTTTTGATGGCATTTATAGCATTCCACCTTAGATTTGTCAAATCCTGCTCCATCTTCTCTTCTTTGAGAGAAGTTGTTTCTCCCAGTTCTTTTGATGAACTTTTTAACTCTCATGGAGAGCATGGCCATCTGCCATTTAATGTCCATCTCTTCAAGATCATCTGGATGGAGTTGTTCCAAGTCATCATTAATGAGAGAAGAGTTTCCATGACTTGCCAAAAAGGCCTCAAACACAGTTTCAGTGCCTTTCTCTTGGTTTGTTCCATTGGCAGCACTAACTGATTCAGGGTTGGATGTAGAATCAGTTGATGCTGAGAGGAGTGCAGCATTGTGAACATACCCAGAAGGCCTCCTTTTGGCCTCTACCTCAGATTCAAAAACTCTTAGATCATTATAGAGATCATCAAGTTCCTTTTCTTCCAGTTGATCATTCTGTCTGAAAGAAACAGTATACATGGTCCATTCATCACTCAAGGACCTTAGAAACTTTCTGTTCAGATCATCTTGATCAATTTGTACTCCCACTGTGGCTAGTTCACCAATAAGTTTGTTGAACCTGTCAAAAGTTTGAGTCATGGACTCATTCTTAGTTGACATAAAGTTCTCATATTGTTGCTTCAGAATGGCTTTCTGATTTCTCTTGGTACTTTTGGTGCCAGAGAATCTCTTCTCCAGAGCATTCCAGAGCATCTCTGCATCAGTGCAGTTACAGAACTGATGTTGATATTCATTGGGAATAGCCAAGAGCAAGGTGCTCAAGGCTTTCATCTCTGTCTGTCTGATCTTTCTATCTGCATCAGTTTTAGGAGGTGTCCTTTTTCCATCTGCACCAATCTTTTCTTCTTCAGAAGGACCATTCTCTATGATGTCTCACATAGAATAGTCAGTAAGGAGTATGTACTGCTTGATTCTGATCTTCCACATATCGAATTCATTAGGTCTAAGCATTGGAACCTTTGAGACCAAAGTACTGCTTGATTCTGCAAGATTTTCCATGATGACTAGATGTTTCTGAGAGAACAGGCTCTGATACCACTTGTCAGGATCAAATTCTTAACAAGAATTAATACTCAGAAACTAATATCAAAGAAGTTGCGGAAAAACACTTTGATATTTAATAAAACAGTAACCAACACAGTATATGATTATCAAACTGTAAACTTGTATTCAATGTTTAAAGCTACAAGATTACACACTCAACCTCAATATTGATGAACAGGCTCACCAATACGAATTCTACTTCTCTAGAATTAGGATCTATGCCTTGAGGTTGATTTCTCTCTAAAATTATCAAAAGTCTCTCTCTATCTATTCTATCCATTCTATACATATACTGATCAAAAGATAATTACAAAGAATAAACAAATCTTCAGTATATCTTCCATGTATATCTTCTAAGTATATCTGTAGAATATCTTCAGAATATCCAGCTGTCATACATTCCAACCGGATCTCTTTAGCAGCATTATCTTCTTCCAGCAGCATTAACTTCTACCAGCAGCATTAACTTCTACCAGCAGCATTAACTGTAAGCAGTACTAACTACTAGCAGTACTAACTAGCTAAGCAGTACTAACTTTGTTCAAGCAGCACTAACCTTAACTAGCAGTAGTAATTCTACTAGCAGTAGTAACTAGCTAAGCAGTATTAATCTTCAGATTGTTCTGGCAGTAGTAACCACTCTTGTACTAGCAGCAGTAACCACACTTAGTAGAATCTTTAGTTCCCAACACATTCAGTATTTGTAAATAATATACTATGTTGTTTGTCACAAACCTGTGATACACTTAACAGGTTGTATTTCAATTGATCAACATAGTAGACATCCTCAAATGTCATCTTACCTTTTGTGACATTACCTTTTCCACTTATCATAACACCAGTAAGATTATCCCCAAATGCAACATGTCCTCCATTGATATTCTTGAAATCCTGTAGGCATGACATGTTACCTGTCATGTGCCTAGAGCAACCACTATCAACATGCCATATGCTCTTTCCCTTGAGCTGTTGGTTGCCCTGCACATAAGATAGATCAGTTAGTATGAAATAGGAACCCAAGCCAAAGTGGTCTTGGGTACCCCTTTCTCATCAAAATATTTGCATTCTTTCTTGACAAGATTTTTGAATTTTAACTCCTCATTCTTGGAGTACTTTGTCACAATAATAGGCTTGGAAACATTTTTGCTAGAAGTAGTACTGGTTGCAGAAGTATTAATTGCCTTAGCAGTACTTGCATGCTTAGCAGTACTAACCTTGTTAGCAGTAGTAACTGTGTTAGCAGCAGTAACTGTGTTGGCAGTATTAACCTTTGAAGAGGTACTAACAGTATTAGCAGCATTAATATTTTTAGCAGTACTAACATAGGTAGCAGCAGTAATACTTCCAGCAGCACTAACCCTGCCAGCAGTACTAACAGTTTTAGTGCTTTTAGGCACCCATATTTTAATACTTTCTTTTAAAAACTCTTTCTTCATGAGGCTTTTCCTTTCACCATGTTTCTTTATCACATGTT
Source organism: Arctium lappa (assembly GCA_023525745.1). Taxonomy (NCBI): domain Eukaryota; kingdom Viridiplantae; phylum Streptophyta; class Magnoliopsida; order Asterales; family Asteraceae; genus Arctium; species Arctium lappa. Next base: position 115,963,841 of record CM042049.1, read on the forward strand.
TCTTTCCATCCTTCATATAACCAACAGGTTTTTGCACAGATCTATGAAAGGTTATCTGTTGATTAATAGGGTTAAAGAAACAATGTTTAGCCAAATGATTTAACTTGCCACATATGAAACAAGGTTTTGGTCTATTGATCTTACTCAGATCAACTCCTTGTTTCTGAGCCCATTGATTATTCCAGTTTCTTTGATTACCTCTTTTTAAACCAGAATTTAGGCTCTTGGCTTTACTGCAAGTACACTGTTTACAAGATCCAGGATTCACAATTGTGGTTTGTTTGTAATGGACCTTGTTATCTTTTCCTTTGGTCCTCTCTATTTCCTTGGACTTGACCCAGATTTTCCCACATCCCTCATTGGTGATAATATTGTTTTCTACTGGGATCTCTTTACTCATATCATTATCTCTATTCTTACTGGCTTCTTTCTCAGTTAAATCCTTAATTACTACTTCATCCAAAGGATCTATCTTAAAGGCTTTTTCAGATAAGTCCTTTTTCTCCTTGGTTTCTAACAAGTCTGAAGTAGGAGAGATATAACTGTTATTGTAAGGAGGAGGTGTACTGTTGTATCCAATACCAGGCTTCATCTTATCATGAATCTGAGCCTTTAGAAGAGAATCCATTGCTTTTGAAGCATATGAAAACTTTTCTATGTCAAGTTTAACTTTAGACAGTTCCTCCTTCAGCTTATCACTCTCTTCTAAGGATTTAGACAGTTTGGTCTCTAACTCATTCTTTTCCCACTTCCAATAGTTAGTGTCATAAGAGTGTTGAAGTTCATTAGCTTGAAAGCCTTTGATTTGTTCTTCAAATCTCTCTACAATTAACACATAGTCTCTTCTATCCTTTTCTAATCTTTTGAGGTCCTCACACATACTTTGATTGTGATTCCTGTATCTTTTGACAGTGTCAATGCAAGATTTAGTGCAAAGATTAGAAATTACCTCAGAGGGGAGATCAGACACTTCTGCCATAAGAGCTTGATTCTGAATGGCTTCCTCAGCTTGATCACTCCAGTCAAATCCCATTCCTTGTTGAGAGACAAGGGCTTGAGCAGGATTCTTGTTCTGAGTGTAGCCTCCATTCTGAGCTTGTTGGTGGTTGTTGTTTGGAACATCACTTCTGCATTCTCTAGCAAAGTGTCCTTTCATGTGACACTTATAACATTCCACCTTGGTTTTGTCAAAACCAGCTCCATCTTCTCTTCTTTGAGAGAAGTTATTCCTTCCTGTTCTTTTAATGAACTTCTTCACCCTCATGGATAACATGGCCATCTGCCATTTAATATCCATCTCCTCCAGGTCATCAGGGTGAAGTTGATCCAGATCATCATTAATCAACGAATTGTTACTATGACTGGACAAGAAGACTTCAAATATTGTTTCAGTTCCTTTTTCTGAACTTGCTCCACTAGCAGTACTAACTGCTTCAGGGATGGCAGTAGTATCAGTGGATGCTGAAAGAAGTGCAGCATTGTGGACATAACCAGTGGGCTTCTTCTTGATCTCTACCTTAGTTTCAAAAACTCTTAGATCATTGTATAGATCATCAAGTTCTTTCTCTTCCAGGTTGTCACTCTGTCTATATGAGACAGTGTACATAGTCCATTCATCCCCAAGAGATCTGAGGAACTTTCTGTTGATGTCATCTTGATCCATCTTTACTCCTACAGTAGCCAGTTCACCAATGAGCTTGTTGAACCTATCAAAAGTTTGAGTCATAGACTCATTCTTTGAGGAAGTAAAGTTCTCATACTGCTGCTTTAGAACATCTCTTTGATTTCTTTTGATGCTCTTAGTTCCAGCAAATCTTTTCTCTAGAGCATTCCAGAGAATCTGAGCATCAGTGCAGTTGCAAAATTGATGCTGATATTCATTGGGGATGGCCAAGAGCAGAGTGCTCAAGGCCTTCATCTCTGTCTGTCTGATCTTCCTCTCACCATCTGTCTTTGGTGGAGGTCTTTTCCCATCTGGTCCTATCCTTCCAGCTTCAGAAGGACCATTCTCAATGATATCCCACATTGAGTAGTCAGTGAGAAGAATATATTGTCTGATTCTGATCTTCCACATGTCAAACTCACTGGGTTTGAGCATTGGAACCTTAGATACCAAAGTACTGCTTGATTCTGTAAGATTTTCCATGATGAATAGATGTTTCTGAGAGAGTTTGGCTCTGATACCACTTGTCAGGATCGAATTCTCAACAAGAATTAGTTCTCAGAAACAATATCAAAGAAGTTTGCGGAATAACACTTTGATATTTTATGAAACAGTAAATCAACACAGAAAATATGAATAACAAACTGTAAACTTGTATTGAATGCTTTAAAGTTACAAGATTACACACTCAACCTCAATATTGATGAACAGGCTCACCAATACGAATTCTACTTCTCTAGAATTAGGATCTATGCCTTGAGGTTGATTTCTCTCTAGAACTTGGAAAAATTATTTTTTAAAACTATTCTATATCTTCTATACATATACTAAAGTAAAAGATAATTACAATAAATAAACAAATCTTTAGTATATCTTCTATGTATATCTCTAAGCTTCCATGAATATCTTCATTCTTTCCAGCTGTCATTCTTTTCATACAGATCATATAAGCAGCACTAACTATGCTCAGCAGCATTAAAACCTTCAAGCAGCATTAACTGTAAACATCACTAACCACTAGCAGTACTAACTAGCTAAGCAGTACTAACTTTGTTCAAGCAGTACTAACAATAACTAGCAGTATTAACTCTACTAGCAGTAGTAATACTCAACAGTACTAACCTTGAAGTCTTCTAGCAGTAGTAATTCTGAACCAGCAGCATTAACCATACTTGATCTTTTCTTCAGTTCCCAACAAGGGATGATACCGACTCCCATATGGGATGCGATAACGGAGTTATGCACATTCTTTCGTGTAATCTGCTCAAGGGTGTTACACTTAGAAGACTTGATTCCATTGCAAACAAGTATCGTTCAAACAATTTGTAAGTTGGAAAAAGTCTTCCCGCCCGGATTCTTTGATTCCATGGAACACTTAGTGATACATTTGACACGAGAAGCCATAAATGGTGGGCCGGTCCAATATAGGTGGATGTATCTCTATGAGAGGTAAATGAACTTTGCCATTCAAATACTTTTCATTCAAATACTTACCCATTTATTTTCTAACACATATTTCAATCGTTGTTTAGGAAACTTGGGTCGTTGAAGAGGACTGTTAGAAACAAAGCAAGGGTGGAGGGATCTATCGTTGAGGCATATCTAGTAAATGAACTCTCCACCTATTTCTCCCTGTATTTTGATCCACAGATAGAAACTCGACATAATCGCGAGTCAATAAACTTTGCCCCATATATTCATAGTTCTTCAGGAATAGACGATCGCTTGAGCATATTCAAGGTTCCATCTCGTAGATTATTCGAGAAGAGGGGGAAAAGACCATCTTGACTCAAGCCAAAATTCACAAGATCCACACATATGTGTTGTTGAATTGTGAAGAAGTTCGACCTTTTCAATGGACCTTCGATGAGTGGATACGACAAAGAGAACCTCATCTTGATGCAGTTGCACGAGATAAAGCTCGGGATGAAAGGTTTTCTACTTGGTTCGAACAACACGTGAGTACAAACATATGAAATTTATGTATGTAATGTTACACATATGTAATTTATTTCTTATTTACGGTTTTATAGGTCATGCTCGGATCAGGCGATTTCTCCGACCATTTGAAATCCCTAGCACGTGGACCAGGCCGATATGCTTGGTCGCATAAGGGATATTTTGTCAATGGTTACAAGTTTCATACGGTAACACATGCTGCTGGGCTTGTCACACATAATAGTGGCGTATGTGTGAGAGGATCTTGTTATGACGACTCCGAGTTTGACTATTACGGATTGTTGGACGACGTGTTAGTCTGTTAGAGGTGGAGTACTACGGTGTGGGCTATTGTACTATAGTTTTGTTCAAGTGTATATGGTTTGATAGTCCAGATGGAGTTAGAGTCGACCCTAAACATGGGTTGGTTGATATCAAATACAAGTCTAGACTCAGAGGTGAGGACTATTACGTCCTAGCATCACAAGCGAAACAAGTGTATTACACACCATATCCTTCAGGAAGTAAGGATTTAAAGGACTGGTGGGCAGTTGTGAAGACCAAAGCCCGTGGAATATATGAAGTTGCAGAAAGGGCTATCGATGTGTTGGATGATGATAACGTGGATGGAGAACCGTTCTTTCAAACCAACGAACGGGTAACTCATCATACAAGCAACTGGGTAAATGAGGACCTCGATCCCGTCCCTCTTGTCACAGGGGAGCTCAACTTAGTCACCACAAATGACGAAGCTAGCGAGGAAGATGCATCAGATCACGAAGCTAGCGACGAGGAAGAAGAATTTGAAGATATGGATGATGATGAAGATAACGAAGACGAACTTATGTTATCTGATCACTCGTCTGATAACTAGTGTGTCTTTCATATGTAGACATTTTCGTGTTAAACATTCTCTATTTTCGTGTTAAACATTCTCTATTTTTGGGTCTTATGATTTATGTACACTTATATCATTTTGTGTTAACCATTCTCTATTTTTAGATGTCTGTACACCCTTTTAGGGGTAGTAGGGGTAGTAGGAGTGGTAGGGGTAGGGGCAGTAGCAGCTCCGCTGGGTGTGGTGACCCCCAAGCCGATGAGTTCACCGGCGACGGCCTAGATCAGATCCAGTCTGATGACAGAGCAGTGGGCTCGAGGGTTAGAGGCCCGAATGTGGCATCACAGATGCCCCAGCCTAGTCAGCGACCGCCAATTTTGTTGTCTGATGCGGGCGGGTAAGTAGATGTGATCTATTATTTATTCTAGTACATAATAAACCGATCATAATGTTTTTTATGTTGTATATTTTACAATTATGAAGGTTTAAGGACAAGTCGGCAGTCCGGAGGGCCATTGTCGTCTTTAAGTCCATGTTTGATGGTCATTGGGCTCATTTTAAGGATGTCCCTAATGAGCACTATCCACGGTTGCTGGATCGATTTCGGGTAGGTATTTTACTCTATTTAACTTATTGAGTGGATTTATGTTTACTTAATCCAAACAATGTGTTTGCAGTTGTATTATAGTTGGCCTCCTGAGATGGACGCCGATGTATTAGTTGCATATCGGTGTCACCTACATAATAGGTACTCCGACATGATGAGAGATGCACGTGTCTTCGCCGAGGAAAGGTCTTTAGCCATTGATGGTGTCCAGTTCGACGGACAAGACTACAGGATTCTTGCGCCACACCCTCCAGAGTGGATCCAGAGTGAGTTTTGGGTCCAGATGATTGAGCAGGTTTGTTTTGTTTTGAATACTTGTATCTGGTTGTACTAGGATTTATATTGATTTATGTCTTCTTTTTAACAGGTATGGAACACCGACGTGTTCCGGCGTGTAGTTTCGGCCAATACAGCCAATCGAGCCACCGAGTATGAGAGGATGACATCCAGACACTGTACTGGATCTATTAGTATCCCTATGCATCGGGACCGCTTGGTAATTTATCATATACTAGACTAAATGTATATAATTGATGAATATATGTACTATATACATGATTTTATTACCTACTAACAATTTAAGTTGTGTATTGTAGAGAGATGCATGGGGCCGTGAGCCTACCAGTGACGAGGTTTGGGAGGCTACACACTGCACCAATAGGAAGCTTGTTCCGGGTGCGACTGGTCCGAGCACGGATCCTCCGATCTACGTTTATCCAAAGGCGGCTCATATGATGGTAAGTTCAATTATGCATGACTAGATATTTGTTTGTTTTATAAGATAGATAGAAATTATAGCAAACTTAGTTTGGGCTGCCAATTGTTGGGCAGACGATAGGATTGTTTTGATAAAAGCAGGTCATTGATATATGTTCAAATCACAGTTGAAATGCTGCCGAATTTTCTATAGGTTAGTTGACTTGACAATGTCTAATTTGGTAAACTGTAGGATGCCTACCATCAGAATAGGGAGGAGGAGTACCCGGACTTACCTCCCGGCACTGTACCTCCCAATGACGCCGAGTTGTGGGAGCGTAGTGTCGGAGGACGGCGTAAGGGTCGTCTTTTTGGATGGGGGACCAGTCAGGATCTCTATTATGCTATGACCGGTAATTCAGGTGCCAGTTCGAGCGGGAGCACGCGCGGTCGTCGCGATGAGGAGGTATGCTTGTCAAATGATGTTTAACATTGTTAATCATATGTTTGTTAAATGTTGTATGACGTTGTTCTATATATGTTTATCAAATGTTGAATTTCAGTTGGAGGAGCTGAGGCAGAGGTTAGAGAGAGAGGAAACAGAGAGGATCCAGTTGCAGGAGCGACTACAGAAAGAAGAAGCAGAGAGGATCGGGATTCAGGAGCGAATGGATAGAGATGAAGTAGAGAAGAGACAAATGCGGGAACGAATGGCTCAGTTTGACGCGTTCATGATCAAGTTTAACAGTCAACACCCCTTTCCCCCCTTTCCCCCTCCGTAGGATTATATTTATCTATTTATAGATATTTTGTACACTTTAAGAATTAGTAATATTTAAAAATTGGCAGGTTTTGTATGGGATAAAAAACTGGAAAATTTTAATTTTTAATTATTTAAATTTTTTTTTTTAATTACCGACGGATTATCCGTCGGAAAGTATTTTTTAATTTAATAAATATCCGTCGCTAAATTCGTCGAAAAGAATCCGTCGGTAATCCGTCGCTAAAGGAAGACCGTCGGTGATCCGTCGGAAATAACCTCGCCGTCGGTAACCGTCGGAGATCCGTCGGAAAACATAACCGTCGGTGATCCGTCGGTAATTTGAACGTCGACCACCTCTTTACCGACAGCTATGTATCGACAGATCACCGACGGATTTCCATTTTACCGACGGATCACCGACGGATTCATCCGTCGGTGATAAGCCTCTGTTTTGTAGTGATATTACAATATTGATTACATCATTAAAATATTTATACGTTTAATAAAATATTATTTTTCTTTCTATTGAACATTTAATCTTTAAGTTTTTTTTTGTTGGTAGGAATATAATAAAAAAATTGTTTACTCTCGTGATAATTATTTATGGAAAGTTTTTTAAATTTGAAGAATTTTACGGTCTCTTTAACTTTCTACATTTTGGAGAGTTTTTTTTATAAATGTTGGATGAAAAAACTTGTCCAAAATTACCAGTTTCTCCATTTTAGAAAATATATTGGAGATGCTCTAATCGATATAAAAATACATAAATCATGAATAAGTAGAGTTTCTTTTTTGTTTTTTATAAATATTACATAGTTTATTATACCTTAAACGGATAAATCATATACCAAACTAAACAACATAATTCTTGTAAAAATTTCACTTGTATCATTATCATACATGGTAATATGCCTGATATATTAAGTTATATTTGCTAAACTAACTGATAATTTACTTGTATTTTAGCAACTGAAAATCCATTTCCAAACCCTCTTCAACAGTTCACCAGTTCTCCTGCTAGGTTTAATCGGTTAACAGCAATGAGGTCGAGTGCATCAACAATCTTTTGGCAATTTCTAATGACATTTTATCTTCAATATACTGAGAGTATCCGTATATTTTAGGGAGGAATTCTATAATGGCAACCCACATTTTCCATTATGAAAATATATTAAAAAAAATCATAAAATGAATTTATGGATATTGGTTACAACTTATTAATAATATATTGGATGTGTAGTAGTATAATACCTTCTCTCTCTCACTTTTACTTTAAAAATTTATGTGGTTTGGGAGAAGGAAATAGTCTTTGATTGGTTATCAGTTTTATAGAGTATTTTATTATATTAGTAAAATTTAATATTTATCTGATATTTAAACATGTTTATCAGTTGGTTAATGATTATGAGTTAGTTCTATAAAGTTCAAACATGTTAATCTATACTATATAATGAAAATTCTAAAACGGTTATTGTACAAACTATTGTACAATTATATTTACCACCCTTAATCTTTTGTATAATAACATTTACTACCCTTATAATGTTACATTTACCACTCTTACAATTACTTATTTAATTTATTTTATATCCCTTACTTTTTCATTTTACATTTTACACCGTTATCATATTAACACTAATAATCGTATATGAACAAAAATGCAATGAAAAAATACGTTCCTTTTTTTACAAATTATACCATTATAATCGTCTCGTCAATACCTTCAAAACGAGCCTAATATTGAATATTTTTTAATTTAACCATACTATTAAATATCAGAATATATACGAATTATTTATACTACTAAAACGGTTATTGTACAATCTTTTGTACAATAACATTTATCACCCTTACAATGTTACATTTATCATCTTTATAATTACTTATTTAATTTACTTTATATCCTTACTTTTTCATTTTTCATTTTACACCATTATCATATTAACACAAATAATCGTATATGAACAAAAATGCGATGAAAAATACGTTCATTTTTCTACAAATTATACCATTATAATCGTCTCGTCTGACCTTCAAAACGAGCCAAATATTGAATATTTTTTAATTTAATCGTACTATTAAATATTATGAATATCTACAAATTAATTTGTTTTCTATCCATACGTTTTAGTTATTTTTCCACCATTAGCACATTAAAAATACATAATCGTAAAATACGTTTCATTCTTATTATAAATTATATAATTATAATTTTTTTCGTCAATAATTCTAATATAAATTAATTATTGAATATCTTTATAGGTTTAGGGTTTTATAAATTGTGATTCTTAGGTTATGATTGATTGTTGATGACATATCTATAAGAAAGTAGCATTAATTGTTCGTTCTTTACTTACATTCCGCTGCATTGTACGGGTATATGCCTAGCTATATAATGAAAATTCTAAAACGGTTATACGGTTATTGTACAATCTTTTGTACAATAACATTTACCACCCTTAATCTTTTGTACAATAACATTTACTACCCTTACAATGTTACATTTACTACCCTTACAATTACTTATTTAATTTACTTTATATCCCTTACTTTTTCATTTTTCATTTTACACCGTTATCATATTAACACAAATAATCGTATATGAACAAAAATGCAATGAAAAAATATGTTCCTTTTTTTATAAATTATACCATTATAATCGTCTCGTCAATACCTTCAAAACGAGTCCAATATTGAATATTTTTTAATTTAGCCGTACTATTAAATATAAGAATTTATACTATATAATGAAAAAACTAAAACGGTTATTGTACAAACTTTTGTACAATTACATTTACCACCCTTACAATGTTACATTTATCATCCTTATAATTACTTATTTAATTTACTTTATATCCCTTATTTTTTTCATTTTTCATTTTACACTATTATCATATTAACACAAATAATTATATATTAACAAAAATGCAATGAAAAAATACGTTCATTTTTCTACAAATTATATCATTATAAACGTCTCCTATCTTCAAAACGAGCCCAATATTGAATATTTTTTTATTTAACCGTACTATTAAATATCATGAATATCTACGAAATAATTTGTTTTTTTGTCCATACGTTTTATTTTTTTTTCCACCGTTAGCACGTTAAAAATACATAATCGTAAAATACGTTTCATTCTTATTATAAATAATATCATTATAATTTTTTTCGTCAATAATTGTAATATAAACTAATTATTGAATATATTTATGTGTTTAGGTTTCATAAGTTGTGATTTTTAGGTCATGGTTGATTATTGATGAAATGTATATAAAGAGATAGCATTAATTGTTCGTTCTTTACTTACATTCCGCTGCATCGCGCGAGTATATGCCTAGTAAGTTATATAATGTAATATAGATGAGTGGAGTTCAATATTATAAAGGGCATTGCTATTGGCACGGTTTCATTGGGCGTTAACTCCTTAAGATTTGAACTCATCTCATCCAATCCAATCCAATCAATCAAATATATACGTTTTTTATTATTTTTGTTTACCTTTAATTTTTGTAATCTTATTTTATTTATAGTTTTATTTTATATATATATACTAGAAACGTACTCGTGCAATGCAGCGAAATACATCACGATTTTAATGTTTTTTTTTTGTTTTTTTTCTTCTCGATTTACCAACGATTTTGGATAATTTTGATAAAGTGATAATGTTTTTATAAATTTGTTTAATTTAAACTTAATAATGTAATGTTTTTTATATAAAAAAATTAAGTATTTTGTTATAATTCAATGATTATTTTATATATTTTAATGACATCTAACAAAAATAATCAATTAATTATTTAATAATATAATTAAAACAAATTTATAGTAATATATAATATATTAATTAATAGTGATACATGTAGGGGTGAGTAAAGACGGGTACCCGCCTAAAATTCCTGGAACCGGAACCGGCGGTTCCTGGAATGAAGGAACCGGAACCGGGTAACCACTATCGAAATTTTAATTTTTTTATCATTTATATTATAAAAGGGTAAATATTAATTATATTACAAAATCAAACGTAAAGAAATAAATATCACAAATGTGAAAATTAATAAGATAAAAACTAATAAATACTACAAACGATGCTTACAAAACAAATAAATATTACAAACGGTGCTTACAAAACAAATAAATACTACAAACGGTGCTTCTAAAACACTTCACGTCATTAAAATTAGTTGATGCTAATAAATATTACAAACGATATTTCACTAAAAGGTGGTTTATTAAATTTTTATAAATAAATAAAATATATTTTATTAAAAAAATAGCGGGTACCTGCCGGTTCCGGTTTTAGGTACCCAGCAGGACCGGGTACCCGGTCCCAGCGGGTAACGGTTCCAAAAAAATGAGAACTGGAACCGGAACCGGTCCCGATCGGTTCCACATTTTAGAAACCGGAACCAATCACCTCGGTTCCGGTTCCAAAACTGGCATTTCTGAAGCGGTTCCGGTTCCAAAGGCGGGTACCCGCTTCCGATGCTCACCCCTAGATACATGGAAATCTCTACATAAAAGGAAGGTTCTGCACAAACCAAATTTGTGGGTGTTAGAGCAACTCTAACCGGCCGGCAAAAGGCCAAATTTGCCGGTGAAATGCCTCCAACCGGCCGGTATATTTCATTTTTTTTGCCGGCCGAGAAAAGTGAACGGCAAATATGCCGTGTGGTTTTTGACCGCCAATTCTTGAGGGCCCACAACTTTATACCCATTTATTAGTATTTTAATGCAAAATTTGATTTCTTTATATATAAATTAATAGAAAATATGTTATTATAATGTGAGGTCCACAGATTTGGTGTTTTTTTAGATGGTGGTTGAAGTCGAGTTTTTTTTTTTTGATGGGCCCACCGAATTTAGTGTTTTTGATGTTTTATTTAGTGTCAAGGTTGGAGTTGCTCTTAAAAGCAATGTTTTAAAACCCGGGTTGACCCGACCGACTCAACCGGTTGAACCGGGAACCGGTGAAGAGATCGGGTCAATTACGACCCAGATTGAACCGCCGTTTTTTTTTATTGAACCGGTCTAATTGAAACGGTAAAAATCCGGGTTGACCCGGTTAAAAAAATCAATTTCTTATATTTGTGTTTTTTATGTTTTTTGATTGATATAAAACTTGTTGTTATTGTTTTTTTAATGTTTTTGGATTGATGTAAACTTTTTGTTATGTGTATTTTTAATGTTTTAACTTGTGGACATCAAATTCTTGTTTTATATGTACACACACACACACACACACATATATATATATATAAATATATAATACATAAATTTTCTTGAAAACCGGGTCAACCACCCGGTTGGACCGGTTGAACCGTGACCCGGTCACCACATCGGGTCAACCAAAAAACCGGTTTTTAAAACATTGTTTAGAAACCAAAGGGGTGTTAGCCTAGTGGTAAGGTATGTGGACTAGCTAGTAGCGGTCTCATGTTCGAACCCTGGGGACGCATCCTGGAGGTACGGGGGCTTCGACCCTGGGCTGCATGCTTTAGCAGTCGGGCTTCGGCCCATATTGTCAGGGATTAGTCTGGACCCAAAGTGGTATGGGATACCCTCTCCAAAAAAAAAAACATTGTTTAGAAGCCTGCAATAGTAATATGTATCTTGTGCTTTGATACTTGTAAATTAAGAGATTTTTAAAATCTTGCATAAAATGATGGTACCTTGTGTCTAATAATTTATATTTAAGAGTTTTTTATCCGTGATTTATAATATAGTATATATATATTACGATTTAGATATATTATATTAATATTATTATATATTAATTACTTAGTTTTATATTAGAAATGTTTTTGTTGTTTTATTACATACATATATTGATAAAATTACTTATACATGTATATATATGTAAAGTTATGATATCTTATTATTTTTAACGTTATATTATTTATTAATAAATTTATACTAATATATATTAATTATATATATAACAAATCAAATATAAATCATATAAATGGTACACACATACACACACACATATATATATATATATATATATATATATATATATGAGACATTTTATTTACAAATTGTCCAATTATAATAAACTATACAACCCAATCTTAACTGTTCAAATAGTCTAATAAATATCTGATTTTATTTTGTTTTCTAATCTAAAATAATGATTCGTTTATATACTGTGACCATATAGGCATACCAAAACTAAAGCAATTATATGTTTTCATACAATCGTAAATCATATTCCGTATAAAATTCATTAGATTCGTTTGTGTAACAAATATTCCATAAATTCATTAGATTCGTCATACTCCATAAATTAACAAATATTGCGAAAAAAAGATATTATATTCTCGTCCTAAATGAGACGAACATAGGGATGTAAACTAGATACGAAGACCACATATAGAGATGAGATGGCAAAACCCCTCGCTAACCACAACAACCTCCATTTTCTACTAATTTCAGAGGGTGTCAATCGGTTGAAATCCAATAAATTTAAGTGGATCTGATTCGATCCAATCATGAATTTGATGTTGGTTTTTGCCATCAGATCCGATCCAATCATCAATTGGACAAATCGATCCAATCCAATAGATGATTGGATAGGATATTATTGATTATTCATTTAATTAAATTGTATCAATTTAATATTTTGATCCAATTTTCAACGAATCAATCATGTCAATCGATTTTTCATATATTTTCCTAATTTCTTAAAGAAACATTAGGGAATAGTTTAGAAAAATCCAACGAACTTTTCCATTTTGAACAATTAAGTTCATGAACTATTTTTTTGAATGAAAAAACATCGAACTTTCCCATTTTAAATGATTAAGTTCTAGATTATTCCTTTTTGAATGATTAAGGTGTCGTTTGTTTTTTAAGAGGTTTAAAGTCTAAAGTCTTATTTTAGTTATGATTAATAAGAGATGATGTGTAAAAAAGTCTAAACGATTCAGACTTAAGAGTCATTAAGAGGATTTTTTAAAAAAACAAACATCCCCTAAGTAATTTAAGTTCCTAAACTTTCATTTTTTAATAAATAAACCATCGAAATTTTAAAAATTGATACTTACATCATTTTAACCCCAAAAAAACTAACTGAAACCCAACTAAAAAAATTTAAAGTAAAAAAAAAAACTAAACGAGTAATTTTTTTTACTATTATGTGCAAATGGTTTGCATGGGTAGGGTTTGGATACGGTAAAACTGATCTAAGTTTTTTTTTTCCTTTTAAACATTCCCAACCATTTACAAGTATACAAAACGACTTAATATCATATGTCAAGTCATAAAGTGGTAAAATATCGAATATCATCCACGAAGATAGTAGTAAAAGCGCAATAAAAAGTATAACGGAATAAATAATTTCAGATGACGATTTTTTAAGACTTCGATTTGTTTGAGTTATCACTTAATAAACTTAACGAATAATAAAGCAAACAAGAATCTAAGAGTATTTTAATAAGATTTAAACACAAATTACTCCTTCTGTATGTGGATGATATGATCATTACTGGCAGTGACTCTACAGGCATAGCCAATCTGAAGTCATCTCTCAGCTCTTGTTTTGAGATGAAGGATCTTGGTTCCTTACACTATTTTCTTGGTCTTGAGGTGCTCTCTGATCCATCGGGTCTTTATCTGTGTCAAGCCAAATACACCTCAGATCTTTTGTCGAAAGCTGGGATTATTGACAACAAAACAGCATCCACTCCTCTTGAACACAACCTTCATTTGGCTCCAAATGCTGGTCCACCTCTTCGTGATCCTACTCTATATCGCCAGTTAGTGGGGTCACTTGTCTATCTGACAGTGACTCGACCTGATATTGCCTATGCTGTTCATACTGTTAGTCAGTTCATGTCTGCACCTTGTTCTGATCACTATGCTGTTGTCCTGCGCATTCTTCGATATTTAAAAGGGACTATGTTTCATGGTTTTCATTTTCCATCCACCTCATCGTTGATTTTGCGAGGTTTTTCTGATGTTGATTGGGACAGTGACATGACTGATCGTCGCTCTACTACTGGCTACTGTTTCTTTCTTGGCGACTCTCTTATATCCTGGCGAAACAAGAAACAATCTCTCACAGCTCGATCCAGCACTGAAGCTGAATATCGAGCACTAGCTGACATAACTCAAGAACTTGTGTGGTTACGCTGGCTTCTTTCTGACATGGGGGCTCCTCAACAGTCTCCAACTTCATTGTGGTGTGATAACAATAGTGCCATTCAGATTGCCCACAATGATGTCTTCCACGAGCGCACGAAGCATATTGAAATTGATTGTCACTTTGTTCGTCAACATGTGACTCGTAAGACTATTCAGTTGCTTCCTATTTCGACTCTTGATCAACCGGCTGATATTTTTACTAAAGCTCATTTACCAGGACGGTTTCGTGATCTTGTTTCCAAACTCCATCTGGCTCATTCTTCTCCCGATTGAGTTTGAGGGGGGATGTTAATGTATATAGACGCCCAGGCCCATGTTAGGGCCCAAGCCCATTTAGTCTTCGTATATATTTGTTGTATTCTGTAGTTTAGGTTAAGATTACTCTCATAATTTTCACTTTCATATTGTACGTTTTCTCTCAATCAATATATCGAGGTTTCAAACCTTCAACATATTCATCGTGTTCTTCAACCATATTCATCTTCTAACAGTATATGAACAAAAATGCAACAAAAAATTACGTTCATTTTTCTACAAATTATACCATTATAATCGTCTCGTCAATACCTTCAAAACGAGTCCAATATTGAATATTTTTTAATTTAACCGTACTATTAAATATCATAAATATCTACGAATTAAATTGTTTTATATCCATACGTTTTATTTTTTTTCACCGTTAGCACATTAAAAATACAAAATCGTAAAATATATTAATTTTTGACGGATTTCCGACGGATTTTTCCGTCGGAAATGATAAATCCGTCGGAAAATTCATTTTCTGGCGGGGGATTTTTTGACAGCGTAATCCGCAAGAAATCCGCCGGTAATTTGATTTTCCGACGGATTTTGCCGTCGGAAATGGTATTTTTTCTAGTAGTGAGTGGTATCACGATATGTATCACAATCAGTTTGTATTTTACTGTATAGAAGTTCTTGGGTAACCACAGAGGCAAGTGATCACAATGTATCACAACAGAGGCAAGTGACCACAGTGTATCACAACAGAGGCAAGTGATTAACAACAGATGCTAGTGATCAACAACAGAGGGAAGTGATCACAGTGTATCACAACAGATGTGATTTGTAGCCTGTGATTCCAAAAATCCGGTGATACACAATGTGATTTGTGGTTTGTTTCAATCGAGTTTCTCCGGTGATACACAATGTGATTCGTTTCAATATTTAGAATTTATACTATTTGATTACATGCCATAATTATAGGAGCGTCCAAAACTAGATCACAATGAATTATATTGTTGTTTGATATTTTTACCTTTTTTGCCTATTTGAATGGCAGTAAATTGTGTTTATAATTAATATTTTTCTTAATTATTTTATACCATTGATTATTAAGATGGATGGATAAGATTAGATCTCATAGTTACCACAAAATAGAAGGATCTCCCTTGAAAGGCCCCCATCTCTACTATATTATAAAGATTCTTGTGAATCCCAGATTGCTCAAGTAACAATGAATAATAGAACGATTAATTGTATTGAATGATTGAGATAGTTACAAACATAGGATTGAAAAGCAAACTCTCTCTCTCAACCTGATAAGCACACAATCTTATCTCTCAACTTCTAACCCTAATGATTAGAGAACACACTTTAAATACCAAGGGCTTAAACCTAAAGGCCCAAGCCCATTAGAAACCAAACAAGCCCAATGCTTAATAAAAGGCTTTTACAAATCGATAAATAATAAACAAATAAACTATATAAATACTTTATATAACTTTCCACGCACTCGGACTTTCAGTCCTAACAATCTCCCCCTAAATTTGTATAAAGGATTTATTTTCTTAAAATCTTCACTTCTTGATCTTCGTTCCCTCTTGAATCTCTGAAACACTTTGGTGTTGCTTGACTTCATGTCATTCCAAGCTCCCCCTTGAATAAAGCTCTTGGTCTTCATAGATTCAACTTTGTAACCAGATTCAAAGAACAATAGCCTCGACTGAATGCACAAACTGAGCAGCTTTTAACTGTAGAAACTCAACACATCAGATCAGCACACAAGAAAGATATTGTGCGAGTTACATGACATTCCACAGTGCATCTTCAGTTTAAAAAGGAAGAATATGTCTTTGAACCACGAGTTGAATATGCTTTCAGCTTAAGAACTTGTAGAACCAATATGCTCGATGAGGAATCAACTTGTAGCAAACACCACTTGATAAAGGATAGAAGAACCAATGCAATATTGAAATCCATGACTTTTCAACCTCAGATTTAAGAAAAATAGGCTATGTTGCTCCCCCTCCGCTTTTGCTAACTCCCCTTCAACATGATAATTTTTCTTTGAAACTTGTGTCATTGTTATTGCATTCTCCCCCTCATGATGATTAGGAGAATCTTGAGCATCATGTATGTTCAAAGACTAACAGGATGAGTAGCAAAAGATAATATAAAACATTTAGTAACCAATATGGGGTAATCAACTAACACAGAAACACATTAGTAACTGTTATCACAACAATTAAGAATAATTATTTGGCCTATTTTCAGAGTTGGCAAGGGGGTATCTCTGATAGGACTTCCAGTTATCACTGATGTAAGATTTTAAGAATCTACTTCCCAAACTGTTCCGGCAATATCACAGAGATATGCTATTGGAATCACAAAGATCTGTGCGTGTGTGAAATAAATACAAATATGTATCTTTTTGGCTCAAAGATTGATTCAACCTAGGACGCAGGTTCATAAATCAATAGACACAGTAAGATGAATATGAAGTTCGGAGACCGGAGTTGATGTCTTCCTTTTTCAATATCTAAGACCTCCGAGTGAGGAATAGATAGATTATGTGCTAAATATCCGTGAATATATGAAACAAGTACCTTTTGTGAGATACTTGAGTGGCTAGGTGGGGTGACACGAGTTATCGACACTGGGTCCATGTCTATTTCAATATCTCCAAATAACGAGAATGAATAGATTATGTGGTAACCCGGATAACTGACTCGGTTTGGTAAGGACCAATAATTCTTTTAAGTCCTGTCACATCCGCACCATTTTTTTTCTTTTTTTTTCACTCCGAACTCATCTATCAATCTAGACCCCTCACTGATATCTATGAATGGGATGTGTTTCTTGGGTAGGTCGTTCCGGTTATGAATTGACCATAAAAACTTTATGAGCCCTAACACTCCTTTAACTCACCAAGATAGAACATTGAAGTAAAATTTCTGATTTGAGGGAATCAGAAGTCAAAAGCATTTAAGAGCGAGTCCTGAACTGAAGTGTTCAGAAGTCGATTTGAAAGTTAGGATAGACCTGGTACTCCCCCTCAAAAGATGGTATAACCCTTGATTGTAGTCATGTAACATGAATAATCTGAGTTAAAGCCCACATGACATTCCTGCAAAACAGATTAGACAGATTTTTGTTTTGGTATCCATGTTTTTATGGATCCTTGAAGGTTAGTTGCCTTAGCTTTGAAGCTATAAAAATGGGGGTTGGGGATACTATAAGTACCATACCAGTTATTGACATACCTGGAATCCACAAAGTCACTATTTCCACAAAAAGTGCAACAGATATTTGATCGGTTGAGACTAATCAACTTAGTTGTGGAATAGACGTGATTTGGTGACTTTGGATCAACTACAGGGGGATTTGTATGACGTGTTTCCATCAATGTCTTCTGTAGTTGATTTCTTTTTCCAAACCATTTTCACTTTTCGAAACACTTGATTATCTGTATTATCAACAAGAGAATTATAGAAAAGATTTGAAGGGCGAATCCGATCTTTTGAAAACTCATTTGATTTGACACAACTCTTCGAAGAAACAGTTGTAGAAGTTGAACTTGAAGAATAAGGAGACTGAACAACAATATCGGGACTGACTTGTTCAGATAAATCGACTTTCAAATTTAGTTCTTCAAGTTTCTTGACTTTTACGGCTAAAGCATTTCTTTCTTCGAGAATTGAATCAAATTGTTTTTGTAAATCGGATTTTACCTTATGTTCTTTCAAAATCTCTGTCGTTAATCCAGACAATTTCTGTGAAAGCTTACGAATTTCTGTTTCAAAAAACTTCCTCTCACTTTCAAAGTCTTTTTCAATGTTGTTGCGTTTATCATATATTTCTTTGAAAACCGCAACATTTTTATTTTCAAGCACTTTCTTTGTCGTTTGAAAATCTTTTCGCTCTTTTGCAAAATGATCTCTCTCAATTATCAGAACCTTTTCAAAATCAGAAATCTGTTTTGAAAGTTTTGCATTTTGAAGCTCAAAAACCTTTCTTTCATCGAAAACTTTCCTTGAAAGCTCGATAATCTTTCTCTCAAAAATTTTCTTTTCCTTTGAAAAGTCTACTATTTCTTGTTCAAAAATAGAAAGCCTATTCTTGAGATCAAGATTTTCACTCTCCACAACTTTCAGTTTCTCTTCAAGTTCCAGAGTCTTTTTTTCTTGGGCTTCAAAATTCTCTGATTTTTCAAACTTTTTCGAGAGTTCTGAAAATTGCTTCTTCAAAATCCTTTTCTTCAACAAGTTTTTCTTTTTCTCTTTTTAAGCTTTGTGCCCAACTCAAATTATCAGCATTTTCACCATTAACTTACACAAGCACGTTGTAATTGTTTTCCAATCTGGCTTCAAGAACTACAATCTTGGATTTGAGATTAGAAATTTCTTGTTGATAAGCAGAATAAGACATTGTTACTTGAACAAAATGATCGTGAGACGATCACGATTTGATCCAAGAAAGGTGTATGTAACACCCCGAATTTTTTCGCTATGTAATTCAAGTTAAGACTCCTAGCCCCGCTTACCGTTTTATCTTGATGTTCTGGTGTTAGTTTTTGTCATTAGCATGCGTTTGGTTTCGAATTTGTGTATTTGAGTTTTGGAGGTATTGGCAAGCCACAGTAACTTACGCGACTTACACCGCGGGTGCAAGCCGTGGCACAAGCCGCGAAACCCACTGTCCGATTTCTATTTCAGGGACACGAGCGACTTATGCCGCGACTTAAGGCCGCGGCATAACCCACGGAACTCCCTGGAACGCCCAAATACGGGATTCTCCCCATTTCACTTCATTGATTACCCCATCTACTTCATTTACTCTCTCTCAAACCCTCTTAACTCTCCTCATCCGAAACTAGGGTTTCACCAACCTAGATTTTGCATCATTTATTGTTGGAAGTGGAGTAAAGAAATCAAGGCTTCAAGTTTAAGTATTTAAGTCTCCACCTCCATCGTTGTCTTCTTCAAGGTTCCTTCTAGGGTTTGTTCATCCAACCTCTAAGTAAGTTTTCTTACTCATAAACTTTTACACATGCTCCATTTCTTGCTTATTTGTGATTTATGTGGTATTGGATGTTAATCTAAAATCTAGGGTTTTGGGTATGTCTTGAGGTGAATAATCGTGAAGTGAGAGTGAGGGTCCAAACATCTTGTGAGGATTCATTTAAGTAAATTAATGGATGAAAAGTGGATTAGAATGAATGGCTACACTTCTAAGGGTTACTATCAAGGGCATAAATTCTTATCAGCAGTTGGAGTCAAACTATTATTGGGAACTTGTATGTGGCTAAAGGAGTTTTAGTTTATTATGAAAAATACGTATCAAGCATGATTATGTTATTTGTCAAGTATATGCTTACATGAAAGTTGTTAATCCTACTTGCTCATGGTTTATATGGGAAGTCTTATGTCTATTTTCCTTGTGCACAAGGATTTAGATGGTATGCATGATTATTGCATGGTTATTGCCGTTGGACATTTTGAGTGGACAATAGGGGACATTTTGACAGGAAATTACTATGTCCCGATTGGGAGGTTTGGCATTGATCTCAATGCATTGGGAGCCGATAACATTTAATTATTGTTCTTGTTTACATCATAATTGGTATCGGCATAACAGCCAATAGACTTCGTTCTAACACTTGTGTTCATGTTTAAATTGTTCACAGGTTCCGTTAGCGGTGCGAGTAGGATGTCTTGATCTGTCGGGATCGCACCTAGGATTCCTCCTTGGACCGGACATTTTTAGGAATGGAGAAAGAGCGCTTTTGAAGTCATAGTGACACCCACCTTAAGCTAGTTGTTAATTGTTCTAGATTAAATAGGTTGTCATGTATATGTCTTAATTTTTCCGCTACTTCCTTTTTGTGAACTACCCCAACTCTTTCGGTTTATAGCTATCTTGTTTACAGGTTTTGGATTCGCCTTATTTCTAGGCGTTATATTGCAGAAATTTTTAGTTTTATTTTTACCTTGAAATTTTAGGGTGTTACAAGTTGGTATCAAAGCTCTAGTTTAAGCAAACTAGGCATGTATGTAAGATGTCTAGACTTAGACTGAGTACGTTAAGTATGAATTGTGAGAATGGGAAGAGTTTCTAAGATGGGACGACCTTAGAGTCAACATAAACTACGTCGTTGGGAATTGTAAAAGTGGTAGCGAGAATTTTTATGTAGTGTATGTTCATAATCTCAACTAGCTACTGCTATTATGAATATATGGTTACGTGGATGCACTTGACTTACTATGATTATTATAATCAACGGACCGTATGAGTATGTTTCTTGTGTAAATCTTGTGTTGCTCATCCCTCTCTATCTGTTTTGTGTGGCAGACCCGAAATGGTAAATACTCGGAGTCGACCACTAACTGATGGAGAAATGCATGAGGATAGTTCGTCTAACCCAAATCAGGTAGTCTGGGCGGCGACTGTCGTTCCTCCCGGCATGCCGCCGGTCTTCACCGGGATAGAGGAGCCCATACCCAGAGTGGAGTTGGCATCCACGGATCCGGTCGTCCGTGAGGCAAACCCTCAGAATGATTTAATGGTTAGTGTTATGCAAATGGTGTCCTCGGCCATGGAAAAGCAACAAGAAGCATTTCTTAAAATGTTGGAGGACAGAGATGCCAGTCTCCGGAGGCTAGAAGTAGTTGCGGAGAATGCCATAGCTGGTTCGGGTGGCACCGGAGGCGAGAACCGTACGGATGGACCGGTGATTCAAGAGACCAGCTAATATAGCACATTAAAAATACATAATCGTAAAATACGTTTCATTTTTATTATAAAATATATCATTATAATTTTTTCCGTCAATAATTATAATATAAACTAATCATTGAATATCTTTATGGGTTTAGAATTTCATAAATTGTGATTCTTATGTCATGATTATAAGGGTGTTAACTCCTTAATGATTATAAAGGGCATTGCTATTGACACGTCTTTATAGGGGTGTTAACTCCTTAAGACTTGAACCATCCCATCCCATCCAATCAATCAAATATATATATTTTTTATTATTTTTGTTTACCTTTAATTTTAGTAATCTTATTTTATTTATAGTTTTATTTTATATGTATACTAGAAGCGTAATCGTGCAATACAGTGAGATACATCACGATTTTAATGTGTTTTTTTCTCGATTTACAGTACGATTTTGGATGATTTTGAGAAAGTGATAATGTTTTTATAAATTTGTTTAATTTAGGATTAATAATATAATGTTTTTTTATATAAAAAATTAAGTATTTTGTTAAAATTCAATGATTATTTTATATATTTTAATGACATCTAGAAAAAATAACCAATTACATATTTAATTAATAGTGATACATGGAAATATCTGCATAAAAGAAATACCCTGCACATACCAAATTGGTGGGTGTTAGAATTCTGCAGTAGTAATATGTATCTTGTACTTTGATACTTGTAAATTAAGAGATTTTTAAAATCTTGCATAAAATGATGGTACCTTGTGTCTAATAATTTGTATTTAAGAGTTTTTTTATCCGTGTTTTATAATATAGTATAGGACGATAATCAAATGAGAACCAAAAATAGGTTGAGAACCGTGAAAATCAATCTAAACCATTGATTAATTTTAATCCATGGTCATTAAAGACAATGACAATTTTGAAATAAATTGGAAGTAAAACAACTTTTAATTAAAACCATAAGATCAAAACCAAATTACGGTTAGATTGGTTCTCACGGTTCTTAATTTTTTTTTTGTTCTCACATGATTTAACCCCATATATATATACATATAATAAATAAGTAACTAGAAAGATACGTG
Source organism: Arctium lappa (assembly GCA_023525745.1). NCBI lineage: Eukaryota > Viridiplantae > Streptophyta > Magnoliopsida > Asterales > Asteraceae > Arctium > Arctium lappa. The sequence continues at coordinate 115,986,547 of CM042049.1, forward strand.
TCGCCTTCTGGTGAATCCATTTTTTCATTTTTTGGGGCTAAACGTGTATTTGGACGCATTTTACATTATAAGTTCATTTAGCACATCCACATTCATTCCTCCTTAAATATTTCTTTAATTCAATTTTTTTTAATTTATACCTTATATTTACTACCCTTATAATTAGATATGTAGTTTACTTTTAATCTCTTACTTTTTTTTATTTTTCATTTTATACTCTTATCATATAAACATAAATAATATATATGAACTAAAATGCATTAAAAATCATTTTTATTTTCTACAAATTATACCATTGTAATTGTTTCGTCAAATTCCTTCGAAATTAGTCCAATATTGAATACTTTTGAGTTTAATTATATTATTAAATATCATAAATATATATGAATTAATGTGTCGTGATGAGTATGAGATTTGTTAAAATTAGTATGGAATTTGATACAAATAATCACTAAATTATCGTGATTTTCTTTTTGTAATTTCATATCAATTTTAACTATGTACTTTTCCATAATTTCATTTACGTTCTATTATAAATTTTGTTTTATAAATTCTTAATATTTATTCATATTTTTTATTAATTTTTTGTAAAACATCATTTGTGAAAACTGTCTAAAACAAGGACATTTTGTAACTAACTTCAAAAAAACAACTCTGAAGGGGAAAAAAGCTTGGAAAAGTAGCATCGTACTTTCGATGATTATTCATATATGTAAAATAAGTTTTCTGGCATGATTTAATTTTTTAAATTACCTCGTGTAATACACGGGATCGAACCTAGTATATATATATATATATATATATATATATATATATATATATATTAATTACTTAGTTTTGTATTATAAATGTTTTTGTTGTTTTATTACATACATATATTGATAAAATTACTTATATATGTATATATGTAAAGTTATGATATCTTATTATTTTTAACGTTATATTATTTATTAATAAATTTATACTAATATATATTAATTATATATATAACAAATCAAATATAAATCATATAAATGGTACACACACACATATATATATATATGAGACATTTTATTTATAAACTGTCCAATTATAACAAATTATACAACCTAATCTTAACTGTTCAAATAGTCTAATAAATATCTGATTTTATTTTGTTTTCTAATCTAAAATAATGATGCTTTTATATACTGTGACTATATAGACATACCAAAACTAAAGCAATTATATGTTTTCATACAATCGTAAATCATATTCCATATAAAATTCATTAGATTCGTTTGTGTAACAAATATTCCATAAATTCATTATAAAATTCGTTTGTGTAACAAATATTCCGTATAAAATTCATTAGATTCGTATAAAATTCATTAGATTCGTCATATTCCATAAATTAACAAATATTGCGAAAAATAAGATATTCTATTCTCATCCTAAATGAGACGAAAATAGGGATGTAAACTAGATACGAAGACCACATATAGAGATGAGATGGCAAAACCCGTCGCTAACCACAACAACCTCCATTCTCTACTAATTTCAGGGGGGGTCAATCGGTTGAAATCCAATAAATTTAAGTAGATTTGGTTTGATCCAATCATAAATTCGATGTTGGTTTTTGCCATCAGATCCGATCCAATCATCAATTGGACAAATCGATCCAATCCAATAGATGATTGGATTGGATATTATTGGTTATTCATTGAATTAAATTGTATCAATTTAATATTTTGATCCAATTTTCAACGAATCAATCATGTCAATCGATTTTTCATATATTTTCCTAATTTCTTAAAAAAACCATTAGGGAATACTTTAGAAAAATCCAACGAACTTTTCCATTTTGAACAATTAAGTTCATGAACTATTTTTTTGAATGAAAAAACATCGAACTTTCCCATTTTAAATGATTAAGTTTCTAGACTATTCCTTTTTGTATGATTAAGTAATTTAAGTTCCTAAACTTTCATTTTTGAATAAATAAACCATCGAATTTTTAAAAATTGATACTTACATCATTTTAACCCAAAAAAACTACCTGAAACCCAACTAAAGAAATTTAAAGTAAAAAAAAAAACTAAACGAGTAATTTTTTTTACTATTATGTGCAAATGGTTTGCATGGGTAGGGTTTGGGTACGGTAAAACTGATCTAAGTTTTTTTTTTCCTTTTAAACATTCCCAACCATTTACAAGTATACAAAACGACTTAATATCATATGTTAAGTCATAAAGTGGTAAAATATCGAATATCATCCACGAAGATAGTAGCAAAAGCGCAATAAAAAGTATAACGAAATAAATAATTTCAGATGACGATTTTTTAAGACTTCGATTTGTTTGAGTTATCACTTAATAAACTTAACGAATAATAAAGCAAACAAGAATCTAAGAGTATTTTAATAAGATTTAAACACAAATTCCAGTAAACCAATGTTATGACAATGCTACAACATAGTTATGGAACAATTGATTCCACCACTTGTTAAATATTCAATTATAATCCGTGATTGGATGACGACTTTATAAACATCCATACTAATTTTAATTTTATGAAATACTGGCCAGACAAATTGATAAGTCCAGCTTCAAAAAAAAGGCCCATGTGAACAATTTCCTTTTTATTTATGATTGGTCCAAATCGTTTTTCCTCCATTTGCTAGGCTGTAGTAAACCTCCCATGTTTCGTGGATATAACAACTGCCACGTGTCCAAATCCCTTCCATTTTTTTATAATGCAAAACAGCACAAGGGTCCCTACCCTGTCTACTCATCATTCACCACAAGAATACATGCTACCGTTAGATCACTCCCATCCAACGGACACGTGACGTTGGACTTTGGCACGTGGTCCCAGCTCCCTCCCTAAACTCGTGGCTAGGAATGGCGGACACGTTGCAGCGGTGGGACCCACACTGCTTGCAATTTGCAACCATGGTCAAATAAATTGGTGTCGTTTGAAAGCTCTTTGTCCATTTTTGAAAGTTGAAAATCTTCTTTGTGCTAAGATACTCCCCCCAAAACTATGGTGCCAACTTATTTAATTAATTAATAATATTCTTATTTTTAGTTGTTGAAATTTAGCATAAAAGGTATACAATTTTTTTTTTCATTTTTTACCTTACAAACTTATTGTCTAAGTCCTTGTTAGAGATTTTAGAAATTTAGAATAAACTACGTAATCTAACCTTAAATTTTTTGCTCGATCGTCTCATTCCTTCAGTCCTCCTCGTTGGTGCTACTGTAACAGTCCGCCATTGTTACATCCAGGTTTTTGGATTAGCTTCTTTTCCATTTTTAGATATTGAGTATTAAATCTTGTTACATTAGCCTTTTTGTTTGAGCATTTGAGTAGTTTGAATAGTTATTTTTTTTTCGGTATAGGTAAGTTGAAATTGGTATAAACCGGTACCAACATATACCAACCGAAAAAAGTCGGTACCAAGTATAGTTGATTGGTATATGGTATTGGATTTTGTATACCAATTACAATTGGTTGGTAGACGGTATTAACTAAAAAAAATCGGTACCGTACCAAGTCCACCCCTATGTGGCTCGGGTTAAAAAAAACGTTGTAGTTTTCATTACCAAATTTGATATTGGTCCTTAAAAAATTAAGGGTGTTTGTAGAGCGGTTTGGTACGGTTTAGGGTTAAATGGTAAACCGCACCCATATTCGGTTTGAATAAGTTTCCAAACTGCAAAAAACTTCATCGCAAAATGTAGTGTGGTGCGGTTTGTACCTAACTCATCAATCCAATAATTATAAAATCACAACTTCAAAATAAATTCGACGACAACATTTCCATTTTCCACAAAATAAAAGATTATTATATGTATAAATGCGTAATTAAAATAGTGCAATGCAAACTAAAAAGATCGTTAATTAATCCAAATTCATTTGAAAAGTTAACTCCAAAATGCATTCAATTCGACCATAATGTTTGACAAAAAAAAAATAATAATAAATAAATCAAATAAATAATTTGTAACGTAAACTTAAATCGAAACTAAAAATTAATCAATATTTAATAATGTATTAACTATTTTCATTTGATAAATGATTATGTATATACTACATATATTTAAAAATATATAAAAATATGTGGTACGGTGCATTTTGAACTGCGGTTTGATAATTCAAACTCGCAAAATGTACCACAAAAGTTGTAAGTAGCATGTTGCAATGTGTTGTTGGCGGTTTATATGCAGACCCGTTCATGACATTTTATAGGCCTTGGACGATTTGTAAAAATGAGACATCGATAACTACGAAATTATTTTCAATATATTATTTATTTCATCAAAAACAACATTGAATACAAGAAATAATAATAATTCATATAAAACCGTTTTCCCGGTATTCCTAGAGCAAGATCAATCAATAATTATTTATAAATTAATATTAACTACAATATCATTTTTACATAACATCGTCAATCAGTTCCAACATCAAAGACATTTTATGATATACTTTTAATATATAGATTGAAATAATTTAACATCACTATGTTGACCATTCGGAGTAACATTTTAAGTAAATCAACATAAATCAATTAATATTCCACATGTTACCTGATATTAATGTTTTTCATCATTATTTTAAACTTTAGGGTTGAAACAAACTTTTTAAGAACCATCAATCTTATAATCAAAAGTCCATATTGGTTATAGTTTGAAATTTTATTATTGTTTTAGAGATATGAGAGAACTTAAGATTCATGCACGTAATATTAAGTAATAAGGAGTAAAAAATGTATGAAAAAAGAAGTATCTTTGAAATCCTTATTATAGATATATGTTAGGTCGTCTCTTATAGTTTGGTAATTGTTTTTCAAAAGGTAGAAGTTTTCTTAGTTAATAACAATAAATCTACTATATTTTAACACAATAATAAAAGTAATGCGAATGGAATAATGAAAATAGTATGTGGAAGACGAATAATGGAGTATATATCAAAGATTATAGATAAAAATAGTTTTTAGATATTAATACTAGCACTAGATTAAAAAAAAATTGGAGAAATAATAAGCAATACTACAAAATAAAAGACTAAATAACTTTTTACAAATTATTTTCTTGTCAAATGTTATTAATTAATACTCCCTCCGTCCCAAAATAAGTGTCCACAATTGACTTGGCACACAGTTTTAGACATGCATAATTATTACCCCTTTTTGGTATCAAATGACATCTTTACCCTTATTTAATGTTTCTTTTTCTTCACAACTCTTATGTATTTGTGCATTAATTAAGGGTAAATGTGAGAATTTAGCTATCTACTTTTTGAAAGTGGACACTTATTTTGGGACAAACATAAATAGAAATGTAGACATTTATTTTGGGACGGAGGGAGTACATGTTTTGACCCTTAATATAATGTTAAATTCTTTTTGGGTCCTATTATATACTAATTTTTTTTGTCTTTTTTATTTACAATTTCTTTTAACTACTAATATAGTATATACTAAAAAAATTGGACCCTGAACATGCACCTGACCCGCGCTTCCTCAAGGACAATTTGTTTAGATGATCACTCCTACTTAAAATAGTGTCAATGTAGTAGTTATCAAATTGTCGTCATTAAGTTTTAAATTTCCAAAGAAAAAATACTACCTTGTGATAATCAATAAACCCTATCTTCAATTTTCTTTGTTTTTTGCCCAAATCAATCATTTTCGAATGTTAAACTTTGCAGGTAAAATGATGGTGAATGCTTTACACAACTTTAGAGTGTTATAAATTTGAAGGAAAAATAAAAATGTTTTTTTACTTTTAATTATAAAAGATGAGGTTGAATGAAAGATCAAGATAATATAGAAGATGAGATGATAAAGTAATCAAATCCTCGCTATAAAATCTCATGTGATACACAAATATATATTCTAATAAAAATTACAAACACTCTCGTGAATCGTGATCCAAAAATTGAAAGTAAAAAAGTTGATCGACCAAATTTCTAACAAATTTGTAATTTACTACTTTTGATTAGAGGGTTGAGTTTCGGTGAGAAGTTAAGGTTAACGTGAGAAGCGTGAGAAGTGATTATCAACCGTGGCTGAAAAATGGACCCATATTAGAATGAAATGTACCGAGATAAGATGCACCGAAATGCAACATATCAATTCTCTTCTAAGGTGCAATTTATGGGAGGGCATGGGATTAAAAGTGATCAACGGTTCAGATCCACTTCTCACGTTTCTCACATTAATCTCAACTTCTCACACGATTCTTCGCCCTTGATTAAATTGGCAATGGGAGAGTTTATGTAAAAAATTGACTTCTGCCGACAGTGACGTTCCAACTTTTTTGGAGACCTGCTACACCTAAACTTTTCCATTACAATGCAAAGTGAGATACAAATATACATATATACGAATTACCGAGGCGATGATACGACATATTATTTTTGTTTTCTGATAGAAATTAGTAAGACGTGGACAATAGTTTTATATTTATTGATTAAAAACTCTAAATAGCATAAAATTAGATCCCAAATTTTTGAGGACTCTGTTCAAAATCACACATTTTAACATGCTAAAAGAACGACCATTTCTGTCGATTGCCAAGTCAACCAAAATTTTAATGGTTGCCAAATTGACAAATGATTAGTATTGGGTTAAATTATGTCAAGAGCAGAAAAAGTGAAGGTTGTAAATGCAAGAACTGAGAAAAAAGAGTAAATTACGGATTTGGTCCCTCAGGTTTGGCGTTTGTTATAGAATGGGTCCTTTAACTTCAAAAATTACATGATGACCCTCTCACTATGCATTTTGTTATGGATTTGGTCCCTCGAGCCAACGGCCATCTAACTGCTCCGTTAACCACGAGGGTATTATCGTCATTTTGTCTTATTTAATTTATTTTACCATTTTTAATTACTTTTCTTTGAATGTTCATCTTCTTCAACATGAACACCAAGAATGTTCATCTTCTTCAACATGAACACCAAGAATGTTCATCTTCTACCTCAAGAACACCAATATTTTAAAACCCCAAATCAAACTAAAAAACAAAAAACTTAAATCAAACCAAAAACTCAAAAACCAAACTTAAATCTGAGAGAGATCGAGAGAAAGATCTGAGAGAAGAAAGAGAGATCGAGACATAGATTTGAGAGGAGAGAGAGAGAGAGATCGAGAAAACAGATATGAGAGAAGAGAGAGACATCGAGAGAAGAGAGAGAGACGTCGGCGACCTCGTCTTCTCCGGCGAGGTCGTTTGTGCATCTCTCTCTCTTCTCTCATATATATATATATATATATATATATATATATATCCTCTCAAATCTGTATTTCTTCATAAGTTGTTGTCATTGTTGTCCTGCTGCTTCTACTTCCGTTTAGAAAAAAAGAAGGAGATTTCATGTGAGGAAGATGATGAATGTTTAGGGCTTTGCTGTTTTGAAATTGATATAAAAATTAAGTTAATTTTCCTTGATTTAAACTTATAGATCCAGATGCAGAGGTGATTGCTATCTCCTAAGACTTTAATGGCTACCACGACACCAATAGATTTGGGTTTTTGATTTTTGAATATGGGTTTGATTTGGGTTTTTGATTTTTGAATATGGGTTTGATTTGGATTTGTTATTGGTGTTCATGATGTTCTTGAGGTTGAAGATGAATATTCAAACAAAATAATTAAAAAATGTAGAAATAAATAAAATAGGGTAAAATGATGATAATACCCTCATGGTTAACGGAGCAGTTAGACGGCCATTGGCTTGAGGGACCAAATCCATAACAAAATGCATAGTGGGAGGGTCATCATGTAATTTTTGAAGTTAAATGACCCATTCCGTAACAAATACCAAACCTGAGGGACCAAATCCGTAATTTACTCGAAAAAAAAAAGAAAAAAAAAACAATGTCCAACAAATGGTGCGATTAATTGAATACCAGACTCAGATCACCTGAACCACACAATAACACGCACACATAGACTGACGAGACTCCAAAACGCTGCACGGCCAACCTCGCCAACTCTAACTCTCTCTCTCTCTCTGAAATTCTCCTATGCATTCAGCAGAACAGCCATGAATAATTCCATAAAAACCTCTACACAATCGCCGTCGCCATCAATGGCGGCGAATTCGACGCCTACTGATAGTTCTGGGAAGAAGGTACGGAAGCCCTATACTATTACCAAGTCCAGAGAGAGTTGGACTGACGAAGAGCACGATAAGTTCCTTGAAGCTCTTCAATTGTAAGTAATTTTTTTTTTGTTATAAATATAAATAGCGTTTAAACTCATCGATTCAATTTGCAAGTTGTCACTGCAGTTTGATCATGTGATTTGAATTAGTGAAATAGTTCTCCTTATAATTTTGTTGTGGTTTTGATTGATCTAAATGGAGCGTGGGAAGTGTCCAGCCTTCAATAGTTTCCTGTTCATTATTTGAACATGCTTGTAATAATTATTAATTAGTTTGGTGCCATGCGGCAAGAACTGAAATATGAGAATTGATTATAGCTATATTGATGATTATAAACAATTATGTAATATCTCTACAGATTAATTTCTGTAACCATTAATTATTATGAAGTGGTCACAGTATAAATTAAATACTCAGTTCCTGTGGATAAGATTGGATTTAGATATAAAACGAAGCTTAAGCTACCAAAATTTTGAGAACCAAATTTGTACGGTAGAATTTATTCAAAAACTCAGATATGTATTTCATGTGGGTAGTTTTGTAAGCGAGATCTATTGGTAGTTTATATAATCTGAGTGTTGATTGGCAAGGCATTAGATCACAGATAATTATTACTTCATTTCGTAAAAAGTGGGGATTAATTATCCTTTTTAGTTGTCATTGTGAAGAGTTATCCATTGAAAGTTTCATAGAAAGTATAAATGATGTTTGATCTACTCAAGGGTAATTAAAAAGGACTTTGGCTAGGTGGTAAAGCTAATTGTAGTTAGTCCTTCCTAGACGTCCGGTTGGACACTCTGGACATGAACGGCAGGCATGTTGCTGGTGTTTCTCACAGTCTAACATCAGTCATATGATGATTAGAAAGAAGATACTACGAAAACATTGTAGAACTTGTGCATATGGACATGGCTGATTTTACATCAGCTGGGAGGACATGTTCATGTTACTTCTGCAACTTAAAAGCAGTAACAGAGCCAAATATCAATAAAGGATGGGCAACATTTACAAGTTGATTGTAATTCTTCTTTTTGGGGGGAGGAAATTCTGTAATTTATTATTTTATATTAAATTTTTTAAAACCCTCTAATAAATACAAAAATTGGAGGAGGGATCACACCTGCTAGCTTTTCCCTGGCTCTATTACTGCTTAAAAGCCGATTCTGTCTCATTTATAAGTGTTTGTATGGCAGCATCTGCTTGCTTCTTAGCTTATTTAAATCTCCTTTTCTTTATGTACTGCACAGGTTTGATCGTGACTGGAAGAAAATTGAAGACTTTGTTGGTTCCAAGACAGTAATTCAGGTGCATATTAGATGGCCCGATTATGCCATTTTTGTACTTAAACACAACATTATTGGAGATTTGGATGATCATGGTTAATATTTGTTGTCATCTTTTCCATGTATTTTGTAATCTCCTTTGACAGTCAGGAATCCTTTCCTTTTGATAGGAAGGATTGTAAACTTGTATAAATTCAGCACTCTTGATGCCTAAATAACACAGAAATTTCTCAATCTCATAAATTTACAAACATCTCATTAAGCAAACTAGATAGGATTTGCTTCCCTTGAGAGTTAAGAGTCTTTTAATGACTGGGATATTTTGAAGCATCTTAATTATTTAATGTATTCATTAATGACTGTGCATGTATTGATGTACATATGTCATTTGTGCATGCTTGCGGTTCATCTATTCACACATTCTGTCTTTTCATGGCTTAACCACCTACCTTTCACAGGGGAGTCACCTTTAGAAGTCGCATATTTGCAATTGTTAAGAAGGCAGTTGATTCACTTTCTTTGTTGCCCCATTTCTGTTTCACCCAATAATGTCTGATCTTGCTGATATTTTTCTCCAAGATCTGCATTTCTTCAGTGTTTTGAGTAACATGCTTAATTAAGTACTATAATGTCTTAATGTAGACTGTGTAGGTAAAAATTATTTCACCTAAAAAAATGAAGAGGTTTGACATGCTAGTATCAAATCATGGTACTACTTGCTTGTTTCTGTGATAAATTCTCAGTTATGTGATTCCCTAATCTAGTTGATGATGCAACTGGAGTTGCCTCAACGTCCTAAATAATCAATTTCATTACTTTTGGTCTTAGGCAGGTTCTGCCACAGTGGTTTCCTTGCATTTGATGAGGACTTCTGGTCATCGTACTAGAGCCTCCAGGTGACCTGGTAGCATTTTGTTGTGGTGAAAGATCAATTTGTCTCTCACCACTCAAAAACTTCTTAGCTTTATTGAGTTAGGGCCAAGCTTAAGATTTCCGCTTCCTACTCTCTTTTCCTTCAAGTAGGTGATACTAACCCATATTACTTCCCGTGTGCTGTATAACCATATTTTAAATCATTTAGATTCATTTTACTATATTTTTTTCTGGTTGGAATGTGGCATGTTGTTGGATACAGTTACGTCTCTCCTGGGTTCACCCTTTCTATTTCCCTTCTACTCTTTTTGTTTTATTTTATTTGGTAACTCGCGAAAGGGGCATGATTGATCTTTGCTAAAAGTGAATATAAATAAGCTTGGGCTTAATAAAGTAATGCAATACGTCCATAGTTTTCAATTGATGGGGAGTAATTCTATTTGCAGATACGAAGTCATGCCCAAAAGTACTTTCTAAAGGTCCAAAAGAATGGATCGATAGCACACGTGCCACCACCTCGTCCTAAGCGCAAGGCCACCCATCCTTATCCACAAAAGGCACCCAAAAATGGTGTGTATATGAAATATATTCCAAATTCTTTGTCAAATGTTGTTGTTAAAATTTGAAGTACCCTAAATATAATATTTATGTATGTGTGTATTTATTATAAACATTTTTTTATATTTTGTGGCAGTTTTATTGCCGCTTCAAGCATCCATCGGTTATCCTTCTTCACTGAGTGCCCTCGCACCTGGATACTCTCCATGGGATGACACTTCCATGCTTATAAGCCCATCTGGTGGAATCATACCATCACAAGATGAATACGATCTCCACGGATTTGAAGGCATGCATGCATGTTTGTCATCTCTCATCTCTTGAGTTTATATGTTTAGTCATTCACTATGGCAAAGTTACTCGGACACTTACAATTGCATCAACGTCGTTTTTCAGCTGATATTGGATCAAAGGAGGCAGGAAGGATCAGTAACATGAGTAGTAGTGGCATAGGGAGCTCAAGTAGAGAAATGCCAAGTTCTGAATTAGCAACTCAAGAGGAAGAAGGTTCTATTCTCCATGGTAACCTTCTTGTCCATATATATTCACGTCTGTAGTTGTGTATTCATTTGATTTTTGCCATCATATTTCAATTTATTTTGAATATTTTTCTTTATTTGAGGTCGAGACTGGCAACACCTTACATCTATATGCGATCTATAAATTTCTTGATATACTGTGATTATGTTCTAAGTGGTCCATTTCATGGTTATTGAGAACTTGGCAAAACTCTTCACTCTTTTTGCTAATTTTTTATTTATCAAAAGTGAGTGTACATAAAATTGGCATCTACTTACATTGCTGAGCTTGAGATTTATCATTAGCTACTAATGCATCCTGAACATTGGATTTCTTCTTTGAACTGTGTTTTCTGAAAATTATTTATCTAACCAATGAGATTCTTGAGTACAGGTTATGTACTACCATGCTTGGTGCTTTAAATTGTCTGCTTGTAACTTATATGTCCCTCTTATGTCCCTCTATGTGTGTTTTAATGTTAACTCTTCTCTCTAGGCTGAGTTAAATAAGAAATGAAAGAATGCTTCTCAAACCCTTGTGGATTGTGAATGTATCATAGCATGTACGCATGCACTGCACCCTGTTTCTTATGACCTTGGTCATAGTTCTTGGTTGCATGTTCTTGACATTTTTTGTTCCATGTGCCCAACTCATTCGGTCATGTCAACATCATGGCATTTAAACTTCAAGGTGACTAATATAGTACAAGTGTACAACTAGGATAACATTTACTTATTTCATGTTTCATTCATAAACTTTTCTTTTTTATTCTTGTTTTGTGTCATCTAATAAAAGATTTACGGCAAACCTTCCTTGAGAGATGCACATGAATAGAATTCAAAGGCGTACTGATCTATATATACATAAGCTACCATATAACTTCTGTTCATCTTCTTTTAATGATAATTCTTTTATACCTACATGCTATGATGCTACTTGATTATTCTGTAATTCTCATACCTAATGTTGTTATCATACACCTTTATTCAGGTATACCAGACTTTTCTGAAGTCTATAGCTTCATTGGAAGTGTTTTTGATCCAGAGACTAAAGGACATGTGCAGAAACTAAAGGAGATGGATCCTATAAACTTTGAAACAGTGAGTCCATCCGCCTTCTCCTCTTTTAAGCTCCGTACGGAAGAAGCTATAATTACATTTCGTATCTTTATGTCTATGAAGATCCATTAGCAGAAATAACAAGTTACAAAAATTAGAAACAGCAAAATTTTTGTTGCTGAAGGATGATATAAAGATGTAGTTTGACAATCTAGTAAGTTATGACTACAATAACCCGGAAGGGATGGAAATTCTCGTCCTGCAATAGGAACTGAGGGAACTGAAATTTAAATGACGGCAGTCTAATTTATTCAGTGACTGGTGAGAAACAAATGTGTGTGCATTAGTTCATTAGTTGCCGAAGAGTTGCGATCAAGGAGGTTGTTTCCTATAACTATCTATACATGGTTATATTTTTCTAAGTTCTTAAATCTTCTTTAAGCCATTTTTTGTGTGCAACAAACTGAACACCATATACAAGATAGCTATCATGGTAGATGTTGTGGGTGACTCTCCGTTGCCGAGACTGAGGGGGGTGCCTGCTTGAATGATTACAATAAAAAGATAATAGCCTTTTAGATTGTAATTCTATTGTTGTTATTTTATTAACGTAGTTTGGATTTATTAATGTTTATATATCCCCTTTTTTTTTATGTGCAGGTCCTATTATTAATGAGAAATCTCACAATGAACTTGTCAAGTCCGGATTTTGAGCCAATGGTAATTTTGTCCTTTTTCATGAGCGTATATCCACTCCTAATAATTGGTAGGAGCTCATGCCTGAGTTCTGAAAACAGGTTCATGTTTGATAATTTGTTTGATCCTCCTTGAAAATCCTTAAAAGTTACCTGCTATCATGGCATGGGTTCATTTGGCACATGGACTTTGTAAGTAACACAAAGAAAATCACTTTCACCCTCTATTTTGTATTTACTGAGATGTCATTATATAGTGCCTGCTGCTTAGTGCTGTTCTTTTTAGCTAATTATTACTTCCAATGTCTTCTTCTTCCATCATATAGAGATTTTGTATGAAGGATTGTTTTGGTAAACAGGATGTGAAGGAATTTGTATCATTTAAAAGTGGACATTGCTGCATAATGTTTCTAGGATCATCAAACCTATGAATCATACTAGTTACATAATTGTGCAATGTAAAACTAATTCTTTAACTTCCAAAATCAGTCCTTTTGGGTTTTAAGATTAGAAATCATAGATGGTTATCTATTGTTACTTTACTGAATAATTTGAAACTATACAAAGGCCTAGCCAAATGCATACATGCCATAGCAGACATATCTGAAACAACAGCTGAATATTTTCAACTGGACTTCACACCAAGACCAATTTATCAAATTCCTAAACAAAATTCATCATATAGAACTAAAACACCATATCTAGAGCGTTTAAAGTACTCGGAAATTATATCACTAGTAACATCTAATGCTTGACAGCATATGACCTTTGAATTATGGGCTTGTTTCAGCTACATACCTACTGTAAATAACAAACCCCATGATGATAATTTCAAAAGAATGTTCAGGCGATTTATGTAGATTGCCCTTGTCTGTTTAGGGATCTTAAGGGCAGTAACATAAATGAAGGTTCTCCTTAATTACTTTAGTGTGCTAATATGAGCATCATTGAGGGAAACATTATTAAGATTGAAGCATTAACGGAAATCCCTGATAATACACTTTTATATAAGATTCATGATACAAAATCTTATTGTAAAATAATACATAAATGACGACACCCTTAGAAGAAAAAGAAAAATAAAACATTGACCTACTAGAAGCCACGCCAAAACCACTATAATTAAGGAACAAAATAACAGCGGAATGCTTGTTTTACATTTTGGTCAGTAAAGGACAGTGATCCTGTTATCCTTATTGTATCATGCAACAATTTTTTTTATAACCATGGTATACGAAACCCTTTCGGTTTACTAACCTGTGGGGTCCATGCAAAAGCACCCCCTCCAAGTGGGCCAGACAAATTTCATGTCTTCTGGGCCCGCAGACATGACCCTTAAGGAGTTGATAGCACCTATTGGAATTCAAACCTTAGACCTGATGCTTCATGGGGTATCAAAGTCCAAGTGAGTTACCACTAGGCCAACCCCTTGGGGTTTACTGCTGTATCATGTAACATAACATCCATGAATTCTGTACATATGAGTGATTCTTTTAGTGTTGACCACTAGATAATGTTGGTGGGTGCAGAGAAAGGTCCTGTCATCGTATGAATTCAATTCCAAAAATGTAGGAGTTTCTGCAGACAATGTTTACGAACAGTCCGAGCAATGAGGTTGTTGTGTTGAACTATAGGCCGTCCTCGTAATTATTATGTAGTATGTCTTTTCCTTTAATCTACCACTATTAGTTTATCTTTTATTATCATTATATATCTTCATTCTCTGTACTATAAACAGTCTCTTTTCTGAATCTTAACTAGTCACCAAAATGTATCTAAACCATTTGATTTGATTTGCCAGAACTATAAATGAGAACGACGTGAGAGTTCTCATGGCATGGTGACAACCTTACAAGGGGAGGCCGGAGCAGGCACAAGGTTTCCTACAACGAAAAAGTCCGGGCTGATTTTGAAGCCCGAATAGCAAATGTGAAGATGGTCATATGTTTTGGGGCATGCAGCCAAGAGATATACGGGGTGAATTTCTTGCACTTTTTGTACATCATGCTTCTTCTTCTTGTTTGTTATTGTTTTTTTGTTTGATGATGTTCTGGTATTGGTGCATTGTATATTGTAAGAGGCGGTGTTGCTACAGCAAGCAACAGAGGGAAAGTAATAATGCCCAAGTGGTTGCAGGCCAATTTCTGGTCTATGTACCGTTGGTTGAAAACTTGAATAGTTGTCTTCTGGTCTCTTGCTTTTTTTCGGCATTTGGTGTTTTAGCTGTAGCTATCAAGTTGTCAATATTTTTATATGTATGTGGTTCGGGACCCTCCTCCTTTGAGTTAGGGCGTTTTCCGAACGTTTGTTGGGTAAACGCTTACCGCGTGTCACTTACCTTATCGGGTGAGCATGGAAATGACCGGGAATCTTATCCAGTAAGAGACATAACATTGATAACAAGAACCAAAAATTTTACCCGGTAAGTGAGGGAGACGTTTACCAACAATCAATTTTGATGGTCAAGAATGTTCACTTATGGTTGTTTAATTAGTTCATTCGTTTAACATCTTAACGAACACAAACATGAACAAAGACATTTTCTTAACAAACGAATAAGAACACAAAAAAAAAAAAGCGTTCGTTTACGTTCGTTCATTTAGCATTTTAACGAATGAATATGGACAAACATATTTTCTTAACGAACAAACAAAAATACAAAAAATTCCGTTTATTTACCATTTGTGTTTGTTTGGTTAAGTTAAACGAACAAACATGAACACAAAGAGTTTTGTTCGTTTATCATTCGTGTTCGTTTGGTTAAGTTAAACGAACGAACATGAACAAACCTCAGTTTGTATTCGTTCGGTTCGTTTATAGCTTCTCTCTCCATGTGTGTGTGTGTGTGTGTTTTTTTTGGGGGGGGGGGGGGGGGTTATGAAAAAAAAAATTCAAATTGCTAAACCGGAAAACCAAATCAAAATCAGTTATTTTTTGTTTTAATTATTTTAAAGGGATCTTAGTTTCACACTTCAAAACCGACATGCCAGTCTAATTTAGTAGTTTCATTACTTGAAATTTGTTAAATGCAATTATGCAAACAAGGCTTCTTCTTTTTTAAATAAATATTTTTATTTATTACATATCTTTTAAATAAACTACACTTTTGGTCCATGTTTTATGTCAAAGTTGTGGATAAGGTTCCTATGGTTTGTTATTCACTTGACTATCATCATGGTTTGCATGTTTTTACGAATTTGGTCCATCAGCCTATTGACCGTTTAAGTGCCTTTCATTTAGTATTTTATTTGTAAATTGTTTTTTATTTTGTAAAAAACATTTACAAACAATTAAACTTATGTGCTATTAAAAAAAACCCTAAAACCTGGGGTTGACAAAAATGACTAATAACAATTATGGTTGTATTGGGAAATTTTAGGGTTGTATTGATTCGTGGGATTCCTACAGAATTGGAAGAGTCAATTATATTGACTAAATTCTATCCCATCGATGGGTTCAACTTTTGAAAGGAATTGAATTCTCTTAAGTTTCACAATGCTCGGATTTGTTCATTCCATGGCTATAGCAAAGGAATTACATTTCATTCCTTCCACTCTTTTGGAAAAGACAATTATTCCCTGTAAGATTACTTATCTCTTTTGTTGATGTTCAAGACCAAGGACGTCACCTTCTTCTATCTACAAAGCTCTCAGATGTGTTCTTCATGTTTGCTCTCTTCTTGCAAAGCTCTTTATCGTCGCCAACACCAGGTAACAATAAATCACAAATGGAACACAAGATCTTCAAATTTCGAATAGTAATCAAGATCCAAATCTATCGTGTTCATGTGAAAAGCGACAAAATAAATTAGACACGTGGAGAAGAAGATGTTGATTGGTGGTATGAAAGGCCAAAAAATCCTAACAAAAAGGCCATTTTTGAAGAAGAAATAAATAAATAAGTAAACCTTAACCGAGGTAAGAAACCTTTCACTCTTTTGTGTTATTCGGTTGGTTTATCCGTTTTTAATGTTCTTAAAAATAACTGATAACCAAACAGAATAAGGTTCAATCTAATCAGTTTTACGTTGTTTAGTTCGGTTATCGGGTAATTTGTAACACCCTCAAATATGGAAATAACAACCGATTTAAAATTTTCTAAATACATCGATAAATGATACATCTCCAATCACAATTTATTATTTAACCTCAATACACACATTTCATTCTATGCATACAGTCTACAATAAGAACGAGTGCTACTAAAACCCAATAATAGTCACTATCTCCAAACTGCGAAAGACTTCACTAACTACTTACACTTGCACAAAGCTAAAACTCAACTCTTCATAGCTGCTAGAACCAAACCCCAACTGAAACCTGATGCACATGCCGACAAATAAAAAGGTTAGGCTTAACGCCTAGTGAGCTCAAGAGTTTTCAACATGAATAAGATATTTTTGAAAAGAGGTAATGCAGTTTAAATCATAAGCTTTCAAGATGATATGTTTGAACATGAAAACGACTCTTTTCCAATAATATGCATTTTGGGCAAGGAAACACCAATATAAACGTTTTCAAATCCAAACTACTTCGGGGACAAGATTCCAATATATAACGTTCTTTCATAAATTAAATTACACCCAAAATTCACTCTAAATGAGAATAGAAATCAAACTCCCAACTCGAGAAAAGCGGATAAAACTTTATATCCCAAAACACCAAAACACGGGTGGGGCGTAATATTCAACCCATAAATCATGGATAAAAATCCATTTATACAAAACGTCACCGAAAACTAGGATAATAAAACTCAATACCCAAAGTAACACTTTTCAGTGACGGGGGAGACCTGATTCCATAAAATGTGACAGTACACAAAGTAAGCCCATTTTATGTTGTTAAGACTAGTCATATAAACAGAAGTACACGCAAGGGATGTCAGGCTCAGTGGCTTTAAACGTACACCCACAGGATATCAACTTCAACCATAAATGACCCTTACGTTGAGTTCCTCATCCAATATCGTAATACTTAGCATGTAGGACTTATAGCCCAATTTGATGCCTAAACGTGCCTTAATGTGGAAAACTATCGTTCCATCATTGGAAGTAATGATTCCAAGCGCAAGGGATGTCAGGCTCAGTGGCTTTAAACTTACACCCACGGGATATCAACTTCAACCATAAATGGCCCTTACGTTGAGTCCCTCATCCAATATCGCAACCAAAGCTCTAAGTCGAGCTATCAAAACTGGACAAATGTCCTAAAACCCAATTGAAATAAAAATATCAAGCCACAGGCTTAGCAACCCATTGACTCGTTGTTAAATGAAATAAAAATACAATAAAACGTACTCGACCAACGTTTATGCAAACATGTGCCCCAAGGTATATGACCAACTCCAACACAACTTAAATTGAGACAGGTCATTTTCCAACAAGGCATACTATTGACTCTTTTCAAATGTCTCAAATCGCAAGGTTGAACATTTCTCCAAAATACAAATTAGGTGTATTTACGCCAAAGGACGTACCCAAAAATAACTCATTAGAATTGTCAATACTTTAGACTTGCCCAACAAAATGCTTAGAATGCGTCTTTTCCCGAAACCAAAATATGTATAATTTTCTGAAATATCCACAAGGTCGGAAATGACCAAAACCCAATGACTCACACGTTGATACTTGTCAAATATCTTATAACACGAATTATGCATACTTCCAATAAACACAAATACATTTTTACCAAATAATCCCCATTTATGCAATGCATTAATAAAACATTTTCCCTTGCTGGTTTATTTATCAAAATGCCCCAAAAGTCCCAAAGATGGGTGTTATATAAGTTTGTAAAGTTAAACATTTCCAAAATAACCAAACTTATCAGCAGTTAACAATTTCATGTAAAATGCAAACACTTTAAAATAACATTTTGGCATGTACAACGTTTTTGCAAGTCAACTTGAACTTACCTTGCTAGGTTAAGTTAAACCTAGGTTTCAATCCCCAAACCATTGGCCTCCAAAAGCATAGATCCCACCATTTCCAAGACATCACCAACAATAAGGCTAGGGTTTCCAAATAACCCATTTCTTCAAGACTAGAACAACCAACAACAAGAAAGACTCTTAGATCTACAAGGATCCTTATACTAACTCTTATTTTACTCAAGGAAACTTACCATTTTTTATGATAAGACTTTCCACCCAAAGTTTTCCGAGGACACCCATTCCAACTCTTCAACCCGAGCTTCCAAACAGCGAACCTTCATGTGACTTTAAGATAGAACCACTATGGATACTCCAAATCACTAACTTCAATCTCCCAAAATCGTCCAAGGGGCAAAGTGAAGAGAGGGAGAAGTGGAGATGGAGATGGTGAATAAATGCTCAATTTGAACCCTTTGATGAAGCACCCAACAACAAGAAATAAATGAGGTGGTTGATGAGTTCAAGAACCCTAGGTTCGTTTTTTTAATGAAACGGAGAGGTTGAGAGAGAATATCAAAAGAAAAGGTTGAGTTTAGAATGAGAAATGAGGCTAAAATCTGATTTTAACTCGGTCAGATCCTGCACGCGACAGTGCCTGGCGATAGTGACATTGTCACTATCGCGTGGCACAATCGTGCGGAATGTACCGTGGCTAAAACCCTCCCCGCGATAGTGCCTTGGCGATATTGATACTGTCTCTATCGCGTGGCACAATCGCACCAAGTGTACCGAAGCCCAAAAAGTCTAAAAACTCGCGATTATCGCATGGGTCGATTTAAGGCTCGAAAGAACAAAATATTTCACCCTAAAATATAAACTGAAGACGGAGCAACTACCAACGAAAGACAGAAACTTACTTTGCGAAAAACAGGGTGTTACATAATTTTAAGATAATTTATAAGTTTAAAATGCATATAATTTTTTATCTGGTTTAACCGAAACCCAATAAATTTAGCCAAAAGCCGAACCAAAATAATCAAATAAGAAATTATAACCAAATCAAAATAATTGTAACCCACATATCTGAACCTAGACTTTATTCGGTTCGAAAAGGTTATTCAGTTTCTGTTACTTTTTACATCCTCTTCCTTCAGGTCAATTTGAAACGAACACAGGTGATGATGTTCTGCGAAAATCGAGTGGGCATGCAAGAATTCCTTCGGGATGGTCATGGGCATTGTAGGTTTTGGAAATACTATAATTGAAACATTATGGATATTTGGATCGTTTCAAATATGATTATTAAAACATAATTGTGTTTTTTTTGCCCAAACAATCACAAACATTTTGTTTTCATTTTATTTGTTATTTAATATATGTACACATATATATAGGGAGAGGTTCATTTGAGAAATAGTAAATTTATAAGAAATAGAGAAGTAATCATAGTCATTCATTTGGTCAACATTTGCGGCTTTGATTGTAAAGCACCGGATAATTCTTTGCGTGGTCTATAAAAGATAGATGGGTAGTTTCGTAAAATACACGAAACGAGTTCATATATGAACATGTATGATTCACATATGAATTATACGTTCATATATGAATCAGTTAATTAGTTCATATGTGAATCACAAATGTTCATATATGAATATGTTAATTAGTTCAACTGATTCACATATGAATTTACAGTTAATTAGTTCATATATGAATCAGTTAAAAAATTCATATGTGAATTACACTGGTTCACATATGAACATATAGTTCATATGTAAATCATGTAGGTTCATATATGAATTCAGCTCGTGTATCTTGTAAAAATTATGAAACTGTTCTTCTATTTTTGTAATAGCCGCAACTTTTGACCAGTCAAAGTTGCATTATTTGATCAGTCAAATCCGATCTTGATCGAATGAATTGCTAAGATTATTTCTCTATTTCTTATATATTTACCATTTTTCAAATGAACCTAAGACTATATATATATATATAACATTTTGTCCAAACATTTTGTTTTCTTTTTCTTTAATTAATTATGCAAGCATGGTGCTTTCTATGTAGACCTTTTAACTTTCTTGAATTTACTAATGAAGTTGATTACTCATCTTGCCATTAAATAGAAATAAAACATTTTAAATATTTTTACGTTTGTAAAAAATGTGTATTGATTAAAAAAAAAGATAGAAAATGTGTGTTGATAAATGTTTACGTTTTTTTGTTTTGTAGAACAATAATTTTTTTTAATCGTATTAAAAAAATATATTTGATAAACAAAGTAGTAAATATTTGTTGCACAGAATTTCAAAAGCAAACATCCAACTGTTATTTTAGAAACATATTTTCAAAAGGTATGTTAAAAGATTTAGGGGTTGTTTGGCAGTTGTTGAATGTTTTGGTGCAGAATGATTAAGAAACACTTATAATATAGTGCAATATGAAATATGGTTGTTTGGTAATTGTTCATAATGAAATCATGACGCTTAATGGTTAAGGAGACCCAGGATACAAAATGATTCAGAGGGTTTTGGAATCATTAAAAACAAAACATTTTTTCTGCCAAACATGATTCACCTCTTAACGATTCAGAGGTTGTCTCTTAATGAAACCATTAAGAGGTAAACAAACAGCTCCTTACAGTTGAAAAATGTCTATGTTGGAAAGCATATTTTCAAATGACCCATCAAAATATAGACCATTAAAATAAAACAATGTTTAAACTATCTATACTATATTATAAAAACGGATAAAAAACTCTTAAATACAAATTATTAGGCACAAGGTATCATCATTTTATGCAAGATTTTAAAAATATCTTAACTTACAAGTATCAAAGTACAAGACACATATTACTACTGCAGACTTCTAACACCCACCAATTTGGTATGTAGAGGGCCTTCCTTTTATGCAGACATTTTCATGTATCACTATTAATTAATATACTCATATTACTATTGTAACACCCTCAAAACTAGAAATAACAACTAATTTAAAATTTTCTAAATACATCAATAATTGATTCATCTGCAATCACAATCTAAGATTTAACCTCAATACACACAATCATTCTATACATAAAGTCTATGATACGGACGGGTGCTACTAAAACCCAATAGAAGTCACTATCTCCAAACTGCGGAAGACTTCACGAAATACTTACACTCGCGAAAGACTAAGCACATCTCTTCATAGAATTGCTAGAACCAACCCCCACCTGGAACCTGATGCACATGCCGACAAATAAAAAAGGTTAGGCTTAACGCCTAGTGAGCTCAAGAGTTTTAACATGAATGAATAAATCTTTAAAAGCAAGGAAACCAGTTTAAAGCGAGATCCTTCGAAATAATATACTTTAAAATGGAAACGACATATTTTTCCACAATATGCAATTTTAAAGATAATGCTCCCAACACACGTTTCATATAAAATGATGTAATCCGGAACTCACCCAAGATGGGGTCATAGTTCGACATTCCAATTCATGGAAATGTAAATAATATCTTATATCCCAAAACACCCAAAACACGGGCGGGACATAATACTCGACCCTTAAGTAAAGGAAAACGATTCATAATAACGTGGTACGCCATTGGAAATATGTAACTCGAATTAATACTCACACGACCATAAAGTAGAATGAAATCCAAATACCGAAACGTGGAAACGACGCGGTCCATTCGAACTTTAATATACGTGGGAAGAACCCAATATTAGAGTCAACGTTTACCGTCAACCAGTAAAACTCAAAATGGTAAAATACCACATTATCATATAAAATACCACGAATCAACGATGAAGAGATCCGTATATACTGAAAATAGAAAACACGCAAGTAGGTCGTTCACGCGACTTCCTTGCATATCATCTAAACGTTTCCATCTTGGATGGCGAGAACACGTGAATGGGGCCACCCACGATGTTTGTTGGATTTCACCACACATCCTGACATCCTGGACCGCATGCCCCTCACGACATCTCCCACAGACCGTTTAATGCCTCTGGCCTTACTCCATTGGAGTTCCACTTTCGAGGACTTACAAACATGGGTGCCTATCCAACCTAGACGAGTTCCAACTCTGTGGCCCGAGCCACATATTCCTACTCGCTAGCAAACCCGAGCGGTCACTAAATGTAACCCAAAACCTCAGGCCTTACCAAACCGACAGACTTACGTGCCTATGGATCCAATACAACACTGTCTGAAATTACATGACTCCGAATGAAAGACCAAAGCTCCCAAAACATGTAATTCACAAATGACACGAAATATGCGCCATCATGCTCAAATCCCACATTGGTTAATAATCCTGTTAGGACTGAAAGTCCTGTGCGTTGAAAGTGAAATAAAGTATTTATAAGGGTGCTTATTGTAATTACTTAATAGTTGTAAGCGTGTTGGGCCTTAAAGCCCATAAGCCCATTAGGCCTGCGTGCCCGAGTATTTAAAGTTATTTTTCTAGTTCATTTGAACAGTTTAAGGGTTAGAGATTCATTATTCAGTTTACTAGTTGTTAGGTTTACATACTATTATCAGAAATTCTCTCTGTAAACCTTAGCCCTTTGAAGTTTATATCAATCATATGACTAGTTGCTGTGGCCAATATATTGTTCATCATTGTGCTTATATCTGCTGATTGCACTGAAACTGGGATCTACAATTGGTATCAGAGCAGATAGGCAAAAGGTTTGATCCAGAAAAAAAAAATGCATGTATTTTAGCCCCCGTACTTCAAGGATTCAGCGTGTCATTTGTGACCCTAAACTTTCAAGTTTCACATTTTGTCACTTTTGGTCCCTGCACTTTCAAGTTTCATCTTTCTTCTAAACCGGAGCAAATACATTCTATTCAATTCGTACAAGATGGTGAACCCACCAAGGTTGTGGTCCAAAAGAGAATATGAAAGGTGGAAAGCTGATTTTCTGGATTTTGTTGACGAACATGAGGTTGGTCCCTACATCAGATTATCTTTGACTGAAGGAGAAAAGCAATCCCAGATTCCGCCAGAAGCTTCTCCTGTGGAAAAGGAACAAAGAGAGAGGGCCAATAATAATGCTCGAAATTATATGCAAGATAGTATCTGTAATGAATTTATTAGTGATATTTTTAGTGAAATTATTGGTCAAATAAATTCTAACAAAATGACAGGAAAAGAGCGGTGGGATTGTACTGAATGGTTGGTGTTAGGGACAAAGGGTTTATTAACAGGAAGAGAATTGGAAGCTGAGAACTCTGAGCTAAAAGGAAAGATCTCTATTTTGGAAGCAAAAAATCAGCAAATAGTCTCTGTTGAAAGTTCTGAGGAAAAGATTTCTGAACTGAAAGATGCAAATGCAGATCTTCAAAAGCGTTTATCTGATTTGGAGCAACTGCTTGCTAAACACAAATCTGATTTTGAGACTAAAGAGAAATCGTTCGCAAAGAAGTTCTCAGAATTCTCGAGAAAATGTGCTGATGAGAAGAAGGAAGTTGAGCTGAAATGCATAAAACTTTCTCAGCAAGTTTCTGATTTTCAGAAAGTAATCATCCTTGAAAGAGAGAAGTTTGCAACAGAAAAGAAGACCATTGAACAAAAGAATGTTAGCGTCTTCAAAGAAATATCCGGCCAAAGAAACAATGCTGAGAAGGGATTTGAAGAAGAACGAAGCATGTTTGAGATGGAGATCAAAAAGCTTACTGCCAAGTTATCTGAACTATCTGAGAAGGCACTAAAAGAGCAGAGAACGAAGTCTGAATTCACAAATAAGATTGACCTGCTTGTTAAAGAAAGAGACAACTTTGCATCAACGATTAAAGTGCTTGAAAAGAATGTATCAAGTACAAATCAGAAATATGTCTCTCCACAAAGGACAGTTAAATCTTTTGATCAGATTCGTAAAACTAACCTTTTCTTTGATAGCAATATAGATGGTTCAGGTACACGCTCTAGAAGAAGGAGATACAAAGATGAGGAACTGGTCTGGAAGAAGAAACCAGTTGAAGATGAGCTGAAAGAAAAAGAATCATGTGTACATGCGGTCAATGCCAAGAAGAACAAAGCGAGTAAAAGTAAACCTGATCATATCTACTCGAGAGATCAATTACTCAGGTTATCAGGTAAGAAATACCACTGTTCCTATTGTAATACACATGATCACATTCACAAAACCAGTGATCATTTCTGGTATGGTTCTTATTCTATATCCCCCACACGAACTGCAACTAACATTCTTGGACCCAAATACCAGTGGGTACCAAAACCGAAAACTGATTCTTTGTTGCAGGCACCTACTGTCAAGGGGGAGTAGAAGAACAATGGCTTCTAAGTAAATCAGCTTAGAACCCGGACTTCAACGAAGTTTGGCTTCTGGTTACATGACAGATCAGAACCCGTTCTTAAACGATTAGACCTGGATATTGTGCAAATATCCAGGGGGAGCTTAATAGATCTATATCGTTCTATCATGATTTGAAGGGGAGCTTAAAAGGTAAATATCTTCTATCTCTAGATCTCTGAGTGTTTGGAAGACGAACAACTTTCAAGCATGAAAAACAGTTTCTGAAATGTTCAAACCACTTCTGATTCTCAAAAGGTTTCATGAATCTAGAAGTGTGAATTTAAATGTTTTTAAATTCTTGAGCTTTAATGTTTAACTGACTGTGTGTTTCTAAAGATCAATACTTGTGTATTATCTTATCCTTATACTGTAACGTATTCACACACACATGTTCAGTACTTCATTTGTATTTGTTATTACCATGTCTCATAGAGAAACAATTTTTCCGATGGTAATACCCCCGCTTGAAATTCAATGTTGTTGAGCATCTATCATTATTTCTAAATTTGTGCTTTCATTGCTAAATTGTTTATATTTGTTCATATAAACAAAATATCCAATTCTTTGATACCCTATCCATTTTATGTGATCTGATTGATACACTGTCAGATTCTCAAAACAATGCTCTTGATTTCATTTCATTCATTCAATATATCTGTTTTGAGAAATCTTCAAATTTCAATTGCTCAAATCTTATGAGCATACATTTTGACAGTGTTATCATACATTATGTTCTTAAATGTTCAAGTTAAACTGTTGAGTAATTTTTTTAGGACTTACATGGGATTTGTGTGAGAACTTAAATAGTACTTCCATGGATTCACGTTAACCAGTGTTTCCTACCCCGGAAGTTATCCAAGAGTGATTTGAGGGGTGAGGGGTCATAAATCAAAGAGTGGGGGAGATAACTCATCGGGATGAGTTTTTCTCATTGTGTGAAGAAAAAAAAATGGAAAAGAGAGTTTGGTTAGAAGTGAGCTTCAATGATAAAAAGAAAGAGGGTGTGAGGACAGAGTTAAAAGAATATCAGAACTCTGCACCAACCACTTTCTGAGCCGGGCAGCCACATATTCTGATTGGTTCACACTCATTGGTGACCATCATTGAAAAAGGCACCTAGCCCATGCCAACTCTTGCATTAACCCCACCAACCACTCGTTTCTTTCTTAACAAAGAAATGTTTCATTTTCTTTGGGGACGCAGCATATCTGCTATCTAGTCTTCACTCGGAAGATTTAGATATTGAAAAAGAAGGAACATTGCCCCACCTTCGCACCTATTTCATGCACATTGAGTCCGTGTAATATCTGTTGTTGTCTCAACAGTTTACACATTTTTGAGCCTGATCAAGCTAAGTAGCTTCAATCATTTCTACACTTGCACGAGCACACAAGGAATAAGTTTTCTTGTCATAACATTCATAGAAAATTCCTTTGTGGTTTTTCGATGATTGAATGGAAGCCCTGGGGAGTGAACATCACAAAAAACTCCTTTCCAAAGTACATCTGTTGTACAAAGTGGCTTTGTGCTACTTACAGGCATACTAACTGTATCATTTGTTGATTCAGGTTTTCAATTCCTATTATATCTGAATTTGAAAAGATTCAGATATATATATATATATATTTCATGAATTGACGGATACTTAGATCAAAATGTGGAGAATGTCATCTTATCAAAAGGGGAGATCAAAGAATATGTTGAAATTGAAGAGTTTTGATGATCATGATGCTCACAATCATCAAAAAGGGGGAGAAATGTTTACAAGCTAAATTTCAAAGTTTTAAAGAAAGAAAGTGATTTCTGAAGACAGTCTAGAGATCAAAAAGATGAAGATGATGTTTGTATTGATTCTTTCCCGTATCATGTGGTGTATGCTACAAGTTTTTTCATTATTCCTCCTACGTGCTGGTTGAAACAAGTTCTTGAGATGAAAGCTTATTCAACTCGCGGTTCAAAGACAGATTCGTTGTTTTAAACTGAAGATGCACCATGGAAAGTCACGTGCATTCAGTCGAGGCTACTGTATATTGAATCTGATTACAAAGTTGATACTATGAAGACCAAGAGCTTTATTCAAGGGGGAGCGTTGAAAGACATGAAGACATGCAACACCAAAGTTCTTCAAAAGATTCAAGAGGGAAAGAAGATCAAGGCCTGAAGTTTTTCAAGAAGATAAATGCTTTATTCAACTTTAGGGGGAGATTGTTAGGACTGAAAGTCCTGTGCGTTGAAAGTGAAATAAAGTATTTATAAGGGTGCTTATTGTAATTACTTAATAGTTGTAAGCGTGTTGGGCCTTAAAGCCCATAAGCCCATTAGGCCTGCGTGCCCGAGTATTTAAAGTTATTTTTCTAGTTCATTTGAACAGTTTAAGGGTTAGAGATTCATTATTCAGTTTACTAGTTGTTAGGTTTACATACTATTATCAGAAATTCTCTCTGTAAACCTTAGCCCTTTGAAGTTTATATCAATCATATGACTAGTTGCTGTGGCCAATATATTGTTCATCATTGTGCTTATATCTGCTGATTGCACTGAAACTGGGATCTACAAATCCGGACAAATGTCCTCAAGACTCATAATAGTCAAAACCGAGCCAAAGGCCCAACACTTTTCGTAAATCACCAACGAAGACTTTGTAAACATTAAAAACACGTTTAACCGACCGACGAAGACACAACGACCCAAGAGTGTAAAATAACACAAACCCAACCTTGTTTGAGGCAAACCATTTTTTTCCAATGAAACTCTTTACTCTTATTTCCCGAAATACCTCGTGACACAGTTATGCACATTTTCCAAATAGACGTAAGTACAAAATCATGTAAATGACATTTACACCAAATGGACTCTATTTATATAATATACGTCAAAGAAACATATCAAAATGTTTTATTTGTCAACAAGCCCAAAATCACAAAAATGCATGTTTCATGAGTTGATAAAGATGGATATATCCAAATACTCAAACTTATCAGTACTTAACAATTTGGTGTAAAACATAAACATTTTAAAATAACATTTTGGCATGTACACCGTTTTCATAAATCATCTTGAACTCACCTCGCTAGATTTAGGCTAAATCTAGATTTCACCCCACTTTGCTTCCTTGAAGAAACTTGAATCCTTCGAGCCAAAACCTCAAAAACCTAGATCCACACATTTCCAACCGTAAATAACCATAACCAACCACAAAGAAACATTCCCCAAACACTTAATCATCAAAATCTCCATTTCGGGTAAAACCCTAATTTTGACCCAAGACTCCCAAAATCTTCCAAACCGAAATTAGAGAAATCAAACACTAGGTTGACATCAATAGAGTATTTATAACCCATAAAGAAGTTTGGAAGTGGAAGGGATGAACTTACCATTTAGGTTTTGATAAAAACCTAGAAAACCCCAAAATTCTTGAAGATGTAGGTGATGATGATGAACTCTTGATCCTTGCTTCCACTCCACCACCAAATACTTTTGGATCTTCCCAAAACTAACAATCTAACCTTGAAAATCTCTCAAATACGAATCCATAGCAATTTGAATCGCCAAAATCGGAGTTGTGGTGAAGGAGATATGAGAAAATGAAGAAAATGGCTGAATTTCGCGACTTAACAGCAGCCTGGGCCCTTTGCTCCGGAAAGAACCGTTGGACTCGTAATTGAATCATTTATCTATCAAGACTATAAAATTTAGGATTCAAGTCCAAAATCAAATATCTTATTTTTCCTTAATATATCGGTTTCTGAATTAACTTGAAATGATACCTTTCGAAAATCGGGGTGTTACAACTATAATTTTGTTTTAGTTATATTATTAAATATGTAATTGGTTATTTTTTCTAGATGTCATTAAAATATATAAAATAATCATTGAATTCTAACAAAATACTTATTTTTTTATATAAAAAACATTATATTATTAAGCTTAAATTAAACAAATTTATAAAAAAAAAATTATAACTTTTTCAAAACCATCCAAAATCGTACTGTAAATCGACAAAAAAATAAAATGAAACATTAAAATCGTGATATATCTCGCTACATTAAGCGAGTACGCTTCTAGTATATACTTAAAACTGCTAAACATGTCTTTCAAAGTATATTTTTCAAATTTTCAATTAAATAACGTACGTTACTTTTAGATATAACATGTCTTGCAAAATACTGATATAAGTATTGCCATAAATGTATATAGTATATGAACTATTCACAATAATAGTTACGTAGGACCGGTTCAAATAAGATGATTAGAATCGTGAGATGAATGTTCGTATGTAAATCCATTGAAAAAATTAGAAAAAATATGTTTAAAGAGTCATATGTAAACCAACATTATAGATTATTTATATAAGTTCACATATGTATCTTCAAGTGAATTTTTTAATAATTCACATATGAATCTTCTATTTTTACAATCACACAATATGTAAGCCTTCTTATTTAAACCTCCCATTAATTATATATTAACCAAATTTTTGCACATAGATACATATGAAACAGAATAAATGTTTGTCCAACAATATATATATATACTAGGCATATACCCGCGCGATGCAGCGGAATGTAAGTAAAGAACGAACAATTAATGTTATTTCTTTATATACATTTCATCAATAATCAACCATGACCTAAGAATCACAACTTATGAAACCTAAACCCATAAAGATATTCAATAATTAGTTTATATTACAATTATTGACGAAAAAAATTATAATGATATTATTTATAATAAGAATGAAACGTATTTTACGATTATGTATTTTTAACGTGCTAACGGTGGAAAAAAAATAAAACGTATGGACAGAAAAACAAATTATTTCGTAGATATTCATGATATTTAATAGTACGGTTAAATTAAAAAATATTCAATATTGGGCTCGTTTTGAAAATATTGAGGAGACGCTTATAATGATATAATTTGTAGAAAAATGAACGTATTTTTTCATTACATTTTTGTTAATATATAATTATTTGTGTTAATATGATAATGGTGTAAAATGAAAAATGAAAAAAATAAGGGATATAAAGTAAATTAAATAAGTAATTATAAGGGCGATAAATGTAACATTGTAAGGGTGGTAAATGTAATTGTACAAAAGTTTGTACAATAATCGTTTTAGTTTTTTCATTATATAGTATAAATTCTTATATTTAATAGTACGGTTAAATTAAAAAATATTCAATATTGGGCTCGTTTTGAAGGTATTGACGAGACGATTATAATGGTATAATTTATAAAAAAAGGAACGTATTTTTTCATTGCATTTTTGTTCATATACGATTATTTGTGTTAATATGATAACGGTGTAAAATGAAAATGAAAAAGTAAGGGATATAAAGTAAATTAAATAAGTAATTGTAAGAGTGGTAAATGTAACATTGTAAGAGTAGTAAATGTTATTGTACAAAAGATTAAGGGTGGTAAATGTTATTGTACAAAAGATTGTACAATAACCGTATAACCGTTTTAGAATTTTCATTATATAGCTAGACATATACCCGCACAATACAACGGAATGTAAGTAAAAAACAAACTATTAATGCTACTTTCTTATAGATATGTCATCAACAATCAATCATAACCTAAGAATCACAATTTATAAAACCCTAAACCTATAAAGATATTTAATAATTAATTTATATTACAATTATTGACGAAAAAAATTATAATGATATAATTTATAATAAGAATGAAACGTATTTTACGATTATGTATTTTTAATGTGCTAATGGTAGAAAAATAAATAAAACGTATGGATAGAAAACAAATTAATTTGTAGATATTCATGATATTTAATAGTACGATTAAATTAAAAAATATTCAATATTGGGCTCGTTTTGAAGGTCAGACGAGACGATTATAATGGTATAATTTGTAGAAAAATGAACGTATTTTTCATCGCATTTTTGTTCATATACGATTATTTGTGTTAATATGATAATGGTGTAAAATGAAAAATGAAAAAGTAAGGATATAAAGTAAATTAAATAAGTAATTGTAAGGATGGTAAATGTTATTGTACAAAAGATTGTACAATAACCGTTTTATTAGTATAGATAATTCGTATATATTCTGATATTTAATAGTATGGTAAAATTAAAAAATATTCAATATTGGGCTCGTTTTGAAGGTATTGACGAGACGATTATAATGATATAATTTGTAAAAAAAGGAACGTATTTTTTCATTGCATTTTTGTTCATATACGATTATTTGTGTTAATATGATAACGGTGTAAAATGAAGAATGAAAAAGTAAGGGATATAAAATAAATTAAATAAGTAATTGTAAGGGTGGTAAATGTAATATTATAAGGGTAGTAAATGTTATTGTACAAAAGATTAAGGGTGGTAAATGTAATTGTACAATAGTTTGTACAATAACCGTTTTAGAATTTTCATTATATAGTATATATATATATATATATATATATATATATATATATATATATATAGTTGGATTTCGGTGAAAGTGAAAATTAAGGTGAGAATGGTAAGAAAGAATCTTCCTTTGATGCACATTAGGATCAGATGCACTGAATCAATCCCCATATCAAGTGGGGTTCATGGATGGGTTTAAGATTAAAAATGATCAATGGTCTAGATCCATTTTTATCTTCTCACTTAAAATTTTATTCTCACACGATCATCCTTTAAAATTGGTCAAAACATGTAAAATATTGTTATGATCCTACAAGCAGAATCATTTTTAATTTTATATCATATTTGATGATGAGATAAACCTTAGGGGTCGTTTGGTTCGTAAAATGATTTCTGAAGGAATAAAATATGTCAATGGAATTGGAATTGGAATCTGGAAGGAATTTGAATGAAATGTTATCAAGTTTGACCAAGTATTTGGTTGGCAGGAAATGGAATGTAATTTGTCAAATGAATTGAAACATGTCTGTTTGGTTTACAAATGAATTAGAATTGAATACTGAAAAATGACAAAAATACCCTTTCTTTGATTTTTTTTATTATAAATAATTATAAAATTAACATTTAATGAGAAAAAAAATGTAATTTACCATTTATGAAAATATATATAAACATAAAATGTGTCCAAATTTGATATATTGATAAACAAAACCAAATTTGATATAAACATAAGCCAAATATGTAAAACAATAACAAAAACCATTTCCTGTCAATTGAAGGACAGTATAACCCATATCTGGAAAATAACCCAAATTTGTAAAACAGTAACAAAGAAATCAGGGGATCCTCTCAATGATCAGTTGCAGGTGAAGAAATCAGGGGATCAGTTGCAGACAATAAACAGTTCCAACGATCGATCAAGGAGAGACACAAGGGGCTACTCTCAATTGAACAGTTCCAACGATTAAAAAAACATGTAACTTGCCATAGTTTGACATAACCTGAGGAGGAAAGTTTATCCCAACATCATCGCAGCACCATGGAGACAAAAATGTTTCTGCAGTCGATTGATGAAGAGAAACCAAAGAGACCAGAGGAGGAAAAGATCGGTTCCGTCGAGAAACCAGAGAAGGAGACGATGGGGAAGAAACAATCGAGAAACCAGAGAAGCAAACAATCAGCTAGGGTTTTATGTTTCATGAGGGCATAGTTGTCATTTTTAAAATTTGGGTTGGAATGGATTTCAATTCCATCTCTTTTGTGAAGGAATGGTGAAATCCATATTTGAATGATTATTTGGAATTCAATTCCATTCCTTCGGTAACCAAACATTGGAATGAAATTTGGTCAACGGAATTGAATATTCCAATTCCATCAGATTCCGGCGGAATCTGACGAACCAAATGCCCCCTTAGAGAATTCGAAAGATATGGAACGAATAAATGGCGACAAATGCAACCAATTTTTTATGTATTGTTTTGGAAGCTTCTGGTACAACGAAACAAGGACGTTCCAATTTTTTTGGAGGTCTTGTTACACCTGAACATTTTGATTACTAATATAGAGTGAGATAACAAATATACATATATATAAATTACCGAGGCGATGATACAACATATTATTTATGTTTTCTGATAGAAATTAATGAGACACTAAGGTGGACTGTAGTTTTATATTCGTTGATTAAAGACTTTAAACAACATAAAATTGGGCTCCAAAATTTTAGGGGTCCTGTTCAAAATCACACATTTAACATGCTAAAGAACAACATTACAACGAAACATCTCAATCCAAAGTTTTTAGTTTTTTTTTTTTTTTTTTTGCATGTTTTAATTATATATATTTGAAAAACAAATTTAAACAATTAAAAATATGTTTAAAAGTGGGATATATATATATATATATAGACATTTTTTTCATCCAAGAAATAAAGAAACTATTTTTAAAAAGAACCCTACTTGTGAAACAAAGTTCATAATATATATAGGGAGAGAGTCAGGTTCAAACGAAAACAATACATATTTAAAAGAACACGAGAACTAACAAAATCATTAGTGATTTTACATTAACAAACGAAAAAAAGACTTTGGCCGCGGCTTCAGGTTCGCGTGGCTTTTTTGCACGTTAATGTAAAACACTAATGATTTTGTTAGTTCTCGTGTTCTTTTAAATAGTTATTATTCTCGTTTGATTCTCCTTCTTTCTATCTATCTATCTATATATATGTGTGTGTGTGTGTGTGTGTGTGTGTGTGAGAGAGAAGTTGAGTTAACGTGATAAGCGTGAGACGTGAATCTGAACCTTGATCACTTTTAATTTCAAGCTCACTCGTGATTGATACGGGGATTGATTCGCTGCATCTTGACGTATCTTATCTTTGTGCATCTCACCCTAATATGCATCCAACGGTTGATAACCACTTCTCACGTTTTTCACATTAACTCAACATCTCACTGGAATCCAACCTATACGAATAATTTTACTCATTAAAAATAAAATTAAAAAATAAACATGTTATTACACATAAACGAAATAGGATATATACAAATATGATGTTTGTGATTTTGTTGTCATCTGAATTATCAAAATTTAATAACATTAAAAATATTGGTGATTTTAGCGATTGTATGTATAGTTTCAAGAGAAATTAGTCGTTAAATAAGTTGTTCACGTTAAATTTGGCATCTTTTTCCCTATTTTAATAAATACAATAATTGGTTTTAAAAGATAAGAGCGTGATGCATAACATGAAACCAACCATGCTTTCATTCACGTTTAAAAAAAAGATCAATTAAGGGACCTTATAATCAAATTCGTTTTTTCATAACTGAAAGTTGTTTTTTCACTTTATATTATATGCTTTATAGACATATAACTAGAAGCATGTAATATGAAATACTTGAAATATATTAATATTGAATCATAAAATACTAAATATACATGAGGATTGAGGAAATTAAAAATTGAGTAAACTACGATTTTAGTCCCTGTGGTTTGATGGTTATAACGATTTTCATCCCTGATCTTTAAAAACTGCTTTTTTCGTCTTTGTGGTTTGTACTTTGCTTCTTTTTTGGTCCATTAAGCTAACTCCGTTTAAATATTTGTTAACTTAGGTAGCGTTTGTTACGCAGACATGATTGGACGGGACTGGACAGGACAGAACTGGACAGGACTGGACAAGAGGCTAGGACAGGACTGGACAAGAGGCTAGGACAGGACTGGACAAAACACTTGTATGTCTTGTGTTTGGTACGACTAGGACTGGATATGACAGAACTTGACAAGTTTCCCTAAAAGTTGTTTGATGATTTTATATGTCATATAATAGTTATAAATAACACAAATAAAATATATCTTTAAATAATTTAATTAAAAAACATTTTTATTTTTTTACACAATTTTCATACATATAAATACATACAAAAACAATGATAGAAAATTTGAATGAAGAATCTGAAATAATTGATAGTAGTTCGAAAAAAATCCGATTTATATAAAGAAAATATAATATTTGGTTCAATTTGGAAGATCTTAATAATGAATTGGCGGATGCATAGATGAAGCGACACGTAAAGATAAAGGCGATGGGTAGTCGGTGAAAAATGGTAGTTGTGAATAACGTGAAAGATAGTGGATAGTGGTGGTGCAAGAGGTTGTTGTACTTGTGGTTGATGTGGTGAAAGTATAGATAGTCGACGATGATAGTGATGGTGGCGGTGGACAATGGTAATTGAGGTTATTGCAGTGGAGGAAGAGGCGGAGATCACCGACGGTGGTTGACGACGAGCGACGGTGGTTGGCTGTAAGCGTCGGTGGTGGCGGCGGCAATGGGTGGTGCTGATCGGTGGAGGTGGCAATAGGCGATGGTGGAGGAAGTTGTTGTAGTAGTGTAGGAAGAGGTGGAAGTGGTCGACGATGGTTTGTGGTGGCTACCGGTGGCCGTCGATGGTGGTGGCAGCCACAGGTGGTGGTGATCAGTGTTAGTAGAGGTGGTCGACGATGTTAGTGGAGGTGGCAATGGTCAATGGTTGTGGAGGTGGTGGAGGAGGTTGTTATGGTGGAGAAATAGGTAGAGGTGGTTAACCGTGGTTGGCGGTGACTACTGGTAGCCGTCGATGGTGATAATGGCGGCGATGGGTAGTAGTGAGCCTTAAGACTAGTACCACATTAGGATTATATATCAAATGACGTTAGATCAGTGATTTTTAGTTTATGTCTCACTTTTGTCCCATGTTGTTCCACCTATTTTGGTGGAACAAGAAAATACTATTTTTTGTCCCATATTGTCCCACTCTGTCCAGTCTTTGTCCCTGTCCCATGTCGCGCCAAACGTGGGACAATGAATTTTTGTTCTGTCCCATGTCACGCCAAACGTGGGACAGTAAGTTTCTGTCCCGTTCCGTCCCACCCAGTCTGCAAACCAAACGCACCCTTAGGGATGTTCTAGTCTTTTTATTATTTTATATAATATTTCACTAATATTTAATAACAATATATTCTATTATATTTTACAATATATTAATATTATATATGCATATATATACATATAAGGGGTCATTCAAGGGAGAACTGAATTATCTGAGGTAACCGTGAGATCCAATCTTGACCACAAATTAGAGAACAAATTAGGAAATCATTAATTTTGGTAATTTTAATTAAAATTTTAGTTAAAGGGTATTTTAGGTATTTTAGAAATATCCTCTCTCCTCTTTCCTTTCTCCGGCTAACATTATTCCGACGAACATTATTCCGGCTAACACACGATGCACACTGTGATACACTTTGTAACAATGAAAATATATCGAAAAAACGTGATGCACACTGTGATACCCTTTCGTAAACATTGAAAATAATGAAAACAAATAAGAAATGTTGTGATACCCTCGTAAAACAACGAAGATACATTGTGATACACTTTGTAAACAACAATGATACACATTGTGATACCCAATAATGTGTACCCATCAACGAAGGTACACTTGAAGGGGAAAACGTGTTCAACCAACCTAACATTATTTCGGTGTATACATGATGCACACTGTGATACATTTTGTAAACATCGAAAATACATCGAAAACGTGTGATGCACAATGTGATACCCTTTTATAAACATCGAAAATAACGAAAATAAATAATAGAAACTCACTGTGATACATATTGTGATACCCAATAATTATAAACTTCATGACAGAAACTCACTGTGATACCCATTGTAATACCCAATGTGATACACCCAAACCCTAAAATCAAAATCAAACCCACAATGTGTTACACCCAAACCCTAAATTCAAAATCAAACCCGAAGTGGTGGATCTGTGGTTTTTCGATCTTTGGTTCGACATGAGTTACTTTTTTATTTCATCATATTGACATCTGATTCCATTTCACTGAGATAGGGGAGATACCATGAGATACAAAATCACAAATGAATTGGAACTGGGATTGCAATTTGAATTGCATAAACTAAATTTTACAAATCCTTAATTCACAAAGTTCTCCAAACAAAACCTAAAAGAGAAAATAATAAAAAAATTATAAATGTAGTCAATCGGTCAATTAAGGTTTCAAATTTATAGCAGGTGGAAACCTATCACATGTAGAAGAGGCGATAGAAGATTTCTTAGGAAGCAAATGAACGTGAATGTTAAGCATCACTCCGCCATTAGCAATCGTAATTGCACCGAGCAATCTACTCAATTCTTCATTTTTCCTCACAGCCAACTGTATCGCGACATAACTCGAGTCTTTTTTTTTATCTCTGGGAGGATTTCCGGCTAACTCCAATACCTCAGCTATAAGGTACTCCATGATGACAACCAATATACCCTTTATTAGAGCATCCACAATGGTTAACCTATTGAATGACTTTTTCTTTATGCCACATAGATTTCCATTTACTTCTTTTATAAAAAAAACTTTTTTATGAAACCTTCTCCAATGCATAACCTTTTACAAAAGCTTTTTTTATCAACTTTTATACCAATTAGCTATTGCAATAACATGTTGGTATACACCAACCTTTTTACCAAAAAGCTTTTCACTCCAATGCAAAAAAACCTTTTAAAAAGCTTTTTGTAATAGTAAAAAGTCATAAAAGACTTATGCATTGAGATGCTCTTAGGATTTTAATTAGGAGTTGTCAAAAATATATAAATTACCATTTTATTCTTTATTTTATTTTAGGAAATAACATTAACTATCTAAAATGATTTGTTCATATTGGATCTCACGGTTATCACAAACTATACGGTTCTCATTTGATTATGCCCATATATATATATATATATATATATGTATGTATACACGTATGTCTATTCTCCCATGTGACCATTTCATTACCATCTCCGGTGACCACCATCTTTAATCAGCGACCAGAAAACGCCCCTCCCCCTTCTCCCCTCCATTCGGTGACGATCATCGTCGCGTCGCCACATCTAGTACCTCAGGTACAACATTTCCTTCTCTACACATATTTTCTCCCTACCTACGTTCTCTCTAACTCCCTCCCTCTCTCGTTCTCTCTTGACCTATCTTCTTCCACTGCTCCCACTACTCTCAAAACCGTTCTCTTGACATGTTCATCCTCGCTAAAAACACCAATTTCTCAATGTCAAACCTAGATGTAGATGTGGATCTGGATTTCCCTCTTCCCACTTATTCCCAGCGATTCTTTCACCCACACTGATTACCCCCTTTTTGTTGAAAAAAAAAACTAGATTTCAGTTCCTGGAATCATTGTTGATATTATACAAATATTGAAAGATTGGTGGTTCTT
This sequence comes from Arctium lappa, assembly GCA_023525745.1. Classification (NCBI taxonomy): domain Eukaryota; kingdom Viridiplantae; phylum Streptophyta; class Magnoliopsida; order Asterales; family Asteraceae; genus Arctium; species Arctium lappa. The sequence goes on from CM042049.1 coordinate 116,025,013, forward strand.
CTTCAATAAATTGAATAACTAAAAATTTCAATATCTGCATCTATATTCGCTATATTTCATTAAAACAGGAGGTACATTGAGTTTGATGGCGGGAGAAAATTTTATCATTACAATGGCTCGTAATATCTCTCCGCAAGCTTCCTCAAAATATATTTTAGATCCTATGGTTTGATGGATGGAGAAGATGAAGAGGGATGAAGATGATTTTTGGTCTCTGTGATTTGGAATTTTGTCACTTTGTTCTGCATCACAGATGGTTTCCAAAGGGAGGAGCTGCCGCCACCATCATTAGAGTTTGGAGAAGAGGGGAAGGTAAATATAAAATCTATAAAAGTGGTGTGGGGTGCCTATCACCACCTATGTGGAATAATATATTATATGTGATTAAAGTTTTAATAAAATATAAAATATATATATATATATATACATATATATTATATATAAATATATAATGTAACATATTATTGTTAAATTTTTTTAATTGAAAAGTTGGTTAAAAGGCTAAAAGACCGAATTACCCTTTACTTAACTAAATCTTTTAACAAAATTAGCTTCAGGGACGGAAAATGAAACGGACTGAAAACCATAGGGATGAAATAAGCAATTTTTAAAGATCAGGGACGAAAATCATTATAATCATTAAACCACAGGGACGAAAATCGTAGTTTACTCTTAAAAATTAGAAGATTAGATGAGAGAGAATAATATCATTTACTTAAAATTGTATATTTTTGAGTAATTTTCAATGTTTGTGGGTTTTATCTACTCTAAAAGTGGTATTTGGTTATTTATTTTTTCTATTATAGTGAGGAGCCTTTCAGCTTTTTCATTGAATTTTTTTAATTTTCTTTTAAAAATAACATAGTATTTATTGAGAAATTGACTCAATAGTCATTCTACACATTCAAATTGGTCTCCTAGTGATTCATTTCTCACTTTTACCAAAATGTCACTACATCCACAATATCTAGATTTGCACAAAAAAAACCCATTATGGTCAATTTTTCTTTAAAAAATTTATCTGGGTCCGCAAATTGCGGATCTAAGTCCATAAAAAAATTAAGAAAAATTGACCAAATATGTGTTTTTTTGTCTATTAGTTAAGTCTACAATATTGTGAATCTAGATATTGCGGATGTACTGACATTTGGGTCAATCCGGGAGAGGAATGACTAAGAGAACAATTTGTGTGTGTAAAATGACTATTTGGGTCAATTTCCCGTATTTATTTTGTATTTTATTTTATTATAAAATTATCTCTCAATCTAAAATTTGTTATTTTCTAAAATATAATATATAACTAAATTATGTTATTTTTCAAAGAGAAAATTCAAGATTTTAATACCCTTCACTCTAAAGCTTAAAATAAACAGAATTGATAACCAGGGACCATTTTGAGAGCAAAATGAAAGTCACATAAATAACCTCTGGACCTATCAAAGTTCATGTATCATTTTCAGACTTTTGAGTAAATATCAATGGCCAAAATTGAAGTTTACTCTATATTTTTTAAACATTTCACATCAAATGCTTCTAACTATTTACACTAAGAACATATGATAGGAAAAATCTTTTCAAAATATCAATAGAGAAACAAACTAAAATCGACTTGATGTAATTTGTCCGATTCATAATATAAAACGACCAATTCAACCGTTGGCATGTTGTAAATGCAATCAAACTACCATATCAAGACATTTTGACCGACTTGTCTAAATATTTTGGTTTGCTACGATTTTAGTAAAATACAATTCCTTTTATATTAAAAGAAAGGTTATTAGGAAACATATATGTGCATAATTTCACACGCAACCATTAAACGTATCTGATGTTAACAATTTATATCGTGTGAATTAAGAATTTTTAATTAAGATTCCACTTTTTGAAATTTCATTTTTACGGTCTTTAACATCTAATTCAAACCAGTAGATTATGTTCAAACATATAGTATTTATCACTTGTTGTTATCCCACATAAGAAGAGTGAAAATAGTTTTCTTTGTCTAAAAGGTGAAAGCTATTTGAAATATTTGAATGAGATTTGGAGGGAACAAAAAGGAGCAAAGATTAGAGGGAGTTTTTGGCAAATATTATATAGTTGGGGACTATATATATATAATCAAAGACTTAGCACTTAGCACTTGCAGAAAAAAAATCCTTACATTTTTTGTCCTTATAATTAACGGTCCGTTAACTTTTTCGTTAACTTCGTTAGTTAGTTATTCGGTTATTTTTGGAGGGAAACCGAATCATTGCACCTCTCTTCATGAAAGGTTGCACCTTTTCGTTTTTCTGCTATATATATACAATAGTTTCCTTCAAAATCATTAATCTTTTTCCTTTGTTTTCACTCTCTTTCACAAACACATTAATCATGATCATGAGAATAACATGTAGGATCGTTGCCTACGGTTCTTAAATTCGAGGAGGTCTTGGGAGGAATTAGCCTAGATCCATCAACGACCTAGTGGGGGGCTAATATTCCTTAAGGATAGTAATTTAATCACGTCCTCGTTTTAGTCTAAGATTGATCATTTTGCTTTCTGTCAAATTCCCTATATCTAACAGATTACATAACCCTAAAATTGTATTTTAATTCAATTTATATTTTGGATAACATATTTTTTTTAAACATTTTTTAAAAGTTTATGGTTAAAAAAAATGTCTATTTAAGTGGTCTATAACTTGAAATAGTCTAATTTTGAAAAAAAATTAAGTTTCATTTATGTCATGTCAATATTGAATACTAAAATAAACATTTTCAAAAGTCGTTCTTTGTGACAACTCGGGTGCCTTCGTCTCGGCTTTCGCCTCACCATGTTTTTTCGTCCCATCCACGAGAGAATGCGAAGCCCTCGCTATCCGTGATGCTCTTCATTGGATCTTAAGTCGTAACGATAGTCAGGTTATAATTAGAATTCGATGCCAAGATAGTTGTGGAATCAATCTATGACACGTACTTGGACAATTCGGAGTTCGACGACATCATCAAGGATATTAGACACATCCTTAACTCGAAAGTTCACATCTCCGTTCATTAGGTCAACCGTCTCGCTAATGGGTCGACCCATTTATTAGCTAGGCACGCTTGTACTCTTGACCGCATTGTTTATTTCGATAGCATGCCCACTTTCTTTAATTATTGTATTGGCAATGCTTGTAACAACTTTTTGTTTAATGATATGAACGAGTCCCGTCCAGCCCGATAATGGTCTCATTCCCTTTGTCTTAAAAAAAAAGAAAAAAAACTATTAACTGTGTATTTTGAAAGCATTTTCCTAGAATAAGAATAAATGAAAGTAGGTTTCTTTTTATTCAAAATGCAAGGTAGATTATAGATTTGGTACTTATGCTCCTTGGTTATTCTTGGTCTTGGTCCCTCCCACTAACTTCGTTTGACTTCATTCGCCAAGTACAAGGTAAGATTGTTATTTTAGTGGAATATAAAACAATATCATCCTAATCATACACTCTCTCCTTGTTGTCTATCCCCCCCCCCCCGGCGGGGGTCGTGAGTATTGCATCTCCTTTTTGCTCCGACTTCCATCTTGTTTCTTACCCTATGCCCCACCTCCATCTCCATAACTATTGTTGTGTAACAACTCGTACCACATGGATAGAAAATTTGATTTGTGAGCTAATTATAAGTTCAAAGTTCTGGACTGTCAATAACTCTAACTACGATTTTAAGTTGATTTTGAGGTTATTAGGCCAACCTACTTCACGAAGCTGGCAAGATGAGCTTCAACTCCTAACAAGAAGGAGATGTTGCCTGGGGATCCACTCCCGATAAAGTCCACCAAAATCCGAATAGTGAAGCTTTAGTGTTTGAATCTAATAGTGATAGGAAGAAGTAAGAAGAAACAAGATGAAAAAGGAAATATTGTCGGAGTCGTTGTCAAAGTCGGAATCAGATTGTGATGAGTGTCGGAGTACTTATGGGGTTGTCAACAATGGATTGAAAGTAGATTTATACGAGGGCAAGACTTGAAAAGGTCATCGAAAGAAAGGATGCTTAAGCTTTTTATGTGATAAATCATGATAGTGCTGAAAATGACAGAAGGTTAATTAGTCGAAGTCACCGTCTCCTTCACCTTATTGAAATTGTTTAGTTAAACATTTTGGATTGCTTGTTTAGTTATTGAATATTATGCCAAGTTGGCAATTTTTTTGTGTTTGTTAAGTGTTTCATTCAGGTTTTGATATGATATGGATTTTAAGGATTTTTTTTGTTGTTGTTTTAAGGTCAATTTAAAGTTTATGTGGTATTGCATAATTTTTAAGGGTTTTGTTATTGTTCAAAAATATGATTTATTGTTCATTTATTTTAAACAATTTCGATAAAACAACCAAAATTTTATTGGATGAATATTTTTGTATGTTTATGGAGAATCAGACCTAAAAAACGAAAAATAAACAAATTATATCCATCTTGTTGTCTGAAAAACAATAACTTCAAGAGAGGTAGTGGATTTTCTAATGCCACACCATATTTTTAGGGTAAAATGACCCATAGTACTTTTTATATAAATGTTCTTAATGAATTAAAGTTAACGACCATTAATAGATGAACTAAAACAAAGCTAAAACACATACATTAAGTTTTCCCTTAGAATGAATGAATTGTAGTGATAAGAAAAAACACAAAGACCACATAGACCAGCGTGTGGAAAATTGAAGTTAACGTGAGAATGGTGAGAAATGGATTTTAACCGTTTATTACTTTTAATTAAATACCCTCTCATTAATTGCGACTTAACGGGAATTGATCTGGTACATCTCGGTGCATCTCATCATAATATGCATCCAATATCATCCAACGGTTAATAACCATTTCTCACGCTTTCATGTTAACCACAATTTCTCATCATGAGAACTGAGAAGCGTGATAAATGGATTTGAACCGTTGATCACTTTTAATCAAATACCCTCTCATTAATTGCGACTTAGATGAGAATTGATCTGCTGAATCTTATCATAATGTACATCCAATATCATCTAACTGTTGATAACCATTTCTCACGCTTTCATGAGAACGTCAATTTCTCATGAGAACCCAACTTGTTTAACAAATGAGATATACAAAAATTGACTATTTACATTTGAGACTGTTGTGTAATGATGCTTGTACGTAAGGGACCAAAAATGCAACTTTCCCAAAAGATTTATGTATGAGAATCATATGTTCTAGCCTTCTAGGATTGACGACGCGCAAAATTAAGCCATGAACTACACGCGCGCTTGACTAAGTGACATTTTATTCTGACCAAACGAAAATATGAGATAAACCCAATGGAGAGGTACCTTTTATCGAATATTTATTGGGCGTGTTAACTTAAGGAGTCGTTTATCAAATGTTTATCCGAGTAAACATTTACGAAATTTATCAAGTTATATTACCTTAATCGATGAATACGACAATGACTAATAATCTTACCCGGTAAAAACGAAAGCTATGGCCGAGAGTCTTGTCCGGTAAGTGAGTGTGACGTCTCTTATCCGGTTAGCGCTTACCAAGTAAATTTTTGTCTACGATACCGTTTGAATGAACTAAAATCTTACCCGATAAGGTAAGTGATAGCATTGAATTTAATCGATAAGTGTTTATCGGGTAAGTATTTGGGTAACAGTCCCTAAGTGTCATTTATTTTCTAAATGAATATGATAGACACATAATTTTTACCCGGTAAGAAGCTTAGGAGCCGTTTACAAAATACTTACCCGGGTAAGCACTTGTCGGTATCACTTACCTTACGGTCCTTACCTATTGAGCATGAAACTACCTAAAATCTTACCCGGTAAGAGTCATAACAAGGACCTAGAGTCTTACCCGGTAAGTGAGATAAATGACTCTTACTCGGTAATCGCTTACTTGGTTTAAGATGCTTACCAACAATCAATTTTGATGGTCGAGAATGTTATACGATAAGGTAAGTGAGTGTAATGTCTTGCCGGTAAACATTTTGGTAAATGACCCCTTAGTAGGGATCTAAAATCTTACCCGCTACATGACATTTACCAACAATCTATTTTAATGATTGAAAATGTTACATAATAAAGGAAGTAAAGGTAATACTTTTGCCGATAAATGGTTAATAAAATACTAAATTCATAAAGTTTTAATTGATTAAATAGTTATTGGAATAATTGCTCGATCCATTAAAATTGAAAAATTGTCCATAGTCTTAATTCATCGGAAAATTGTCTAAATATTTATTTATTCAGAAAATTTGTTCGACGCCGTCAAAATTAAAAACTCCACCAGAAGTTTTCAATAACTCAATTGGTTAAAAACTAAAAGTTTGTTGGCCTTTTTAAGATTTTTATAATAAATATCAACATAGTTTTTTTTTATTAAAATTTAAATGATGTGAGATTCTTATAAAATTCTTTTTAATGGTAGTTTTTATAAAATTCTATATTTTTTTTATAACAACCTTTCATTATAGATGTTTTTAGTGATAATTTTGTTGGAACTTAGTGTAGATTGAGAAACCTTGACCCACATAGGAGCCAAGAATAATTTTACACCACTTAATAAATCCAATCCAATGAGCATTAAATGAATCATTTAATTGCTTGGAATTGGATTGTGGTGTGATAAAGGTCTCTCCTTGACATTAGTATACATATTAATTGTCAAAGATTGGGCCTTGGGCCTTGGGAAGTCGCGGGACTCCCTGACAGTTAATTTCGGTTGGTGGGAAAACGTATAAAATCTGCACATATTTTTTCAAATTAAAAACCAACGAAATTTATTAGTTTTCTGGGTTTCTCTCTCTGCAAGTTCATCACCATACATGAGATAATTCGACAGATTCAAGTTATAAACTTGAATACGATTGTTGTATCCTCTAGACAACGCCGATACGCCGGGCGAATTTTTGTCTTAGGACATTGCGTTCTTCGCGGGCCTCAATCGATTTTATTGGATCGTGGAGGAGAGTATGAATCTCACGAATTTGCTGAATTTTGTGCAACTCATGGCATTATACATCAAACTACCGCTCCATACACTCCTCAACAAAACGGAGTGGCTGAACGGAAGAATAGAACATTGAAGAATATGATAAATTCAATGTTGATAACGTCCGGAGCTCCTCATTATTTATGGGGCGAGGCGTGTCTTACTGCAAATATGATCCTAAATAGGATCCCCCACAAGAAAAGTGATAAAACTCCATATGAGTTGTGGAGAGGTAGGATACCATCCTACAAAAGGATGAAAGTGTGGGGTTGCCTTGGTAAGGTTCAAGTACCTTTGCCCAAAAGGACAAAACTTGGACCTAAAACGATTGATTGTGTATATATTGGTCCAGCCCAAAATAGTGCTGCATATAGGTTCTTAGTTTACAAATCCAATGTAGATGGCATAAGCAATAATACAATCATGGAATCTGCTGAAGCAGAGTTCTTTGAGACAATATTCCCTTATAAGGAGAAGGAGGGTAATATCTCTAATCCTGGAAAACGCCCAATTGATGATACTTTTTATAATATTGATTTAAACAAGAGTGATCAATCAAGGGCTGCTGAATCCTCCAAGGTTCAAGATGAAATGGAGCCAAGGAGAAGTAAAAGGGGAAGAGTCGCCAAAGACTTTGAACCAGACTTTATGGCCTTTAATATCGAAGGAGAGTCACTCTCCTATAAGGCTGCCATGGAATCTTCCGAGGCACCTTACTGGGAAGAGGCTATTCAAGGCGAAATCGATTCCATTGTGCAAAATAATACATGGATATTGGTTGATTTGCCTCCGGGTCATAAAGTCATTGTGTAACACCCCGAATTTTGAAAAAAACACCATTTCAAGTTAATACAAAAATCAGTAGAATTAAAGGGGAAAAATAAGATTGTTGATTTTGGAGTTGAATCCTAGATTTTATAGCCTTAATGGATAAAGGATTCAATTACGAGTCCAACGGTTCATTTCGGAGCGAAATCGGAGCTAAATCGAAGAAGTTATGGCCAAAGCAGCGTTCGGTACCCTCTTGGCTATTGTGACAGCGATTGTGACAATGTCACTATAGCCGTCACTATAGCCAGAGCTGGCGATTGTGCCACTGGCACAATAGCCTGGCACTATAGCCAAAGCCAATAACCTCACGGTACAATCTCGACGATTGTACCAGCGATTGTGTCACTGGCACAATCGCCTGGCACTATAGCCTACGGGTACCAGAGTGTTAAAATCGCGATTTTCAGCCATTTCTCTCACTTTCTCATTTCTAATCTCTTCCTTTCTCTCCCAAACCGATCCCTCACCCTTTCCCACGAACCCTAACTTATTTTGGCTCAAATCCTTGGATTTTTGGAGGTGAAACATCATCAAGTGGTAGGATTGAAAGCTATGGTCAAGATGCTTCATCTTCATCTTCATCTTCAACCTCATGTCATTTTTGGGTTTTCTAGGTTTTCTTCGAAAACTAAGTGGTAAGTGTATCCCTTCCTTTTCTAAACCTTAAAATAAGTTATAAATGTTCTCTTGATGATTATTCTAGTGTTTGGTTTATCAATTTCGGGTTTGTTGGTTTTGGAGAAAACTAGGTCAAATTTGGGTTTGGACCAAAATGGAGATTTTGATGTATAATGTTTGGGGAATGTTTCTATTTGTTTGGAAATGGTTATTTACGGTTGGAAATGTTTGGATCTAGGTTTTTGAGGTTTTGGCTCGAAGGATTCAAGTTTCTTCAAATGAGCTCAAAGCGGGGTAAAATCTAGATTTAGCCTAAATCTAGCGAGGTGAGTTCAAGTTGATTTGTGAAAACGGTGTACATGCCAAAATGGTTATTTTAAAGTGTTTTACATGAAATGGTTAACTGCTGATAAGTTTTGAGTAATTTGAAGTAAAAATGTATTTTACTTGGTATTTGTTAAAGTGTGAGTATTTTAAGGAGTTTTCATATTTGATAAGCTTGGCTTATTTTAGTTTCATAAAACACACATAAGTGGGATTTGGTCATCTTGGTAAGTAATAACATGTTTTATGCATTTTGGTGTGAAGTCTATTTCATGTTATATGCATTTTGTGTGTTTGCATTCATAAACCCTTTGGAAAACCTTTGGTCCCATTATATGTTGAGTTTTGGGTTAATCTTGTCTTTGAGGTATGTGTCTTTATAAACGCCGTTTAAAGTCATTTCATTGTATGGGAATTGTTATTTATCGGTCAACCACGTTTCAACATTATACTGGTTTTCATTTGGGGGTGTACGTAAGTTGTTGGGCCTTGGGCTCGGTTTTGACTAAATTGAGTCTTGAGGATATTTGTCCGGGGTAATAACCGTTGTGGAGTCGTTGAGTATAATGACGTACTTTTCGTGTCATTTGGGTGTTGCATGTTTGAGTTATCAAGTAAGGAGTTGAGATTCCTATCTTGAATGCTAGTGGGTAGACACTAAAGGTCGAATGAGAACCTTGAGGTTGGAACTCCACTAGGAAACGAATGGGCACTAAGCTCGGTTAACCTTGAGGTGCAGCTCGACGGAGTGGGCACTAAAGGTACCGTGTCCTTGAGGTGACGCCCGTTAAGTGGTGTGCACTAAAGGTGTTGGGGACTTGAGGTGACGCTTGTGTTAGTGTGCTCTAAAGTCTTTGATCTGAGGTGCAGTTCGATAACATAGTTTTGTGGCCTAACTTTGTGTTCCGCCACACACATCACCGGAAGGTGCTATTTGGGTATGTGATTGTGTCATTCTATTATTTATGTTTCGGTGTCGTTTTACTTATGGGAATTGTTTACTCATGATTTATGGGTTGCGTATTATACTCCGTTTACGTTTGAAGTATTTTGAGAAGTAAAGTTTTGTTTCATATTCTTATAAATTGAGGGCTTTACTTACTATCCACATTCTGGATGTTTGGGGTTATAAATGGTTATTCACATTTTCCACAAATGGGGTGTCGAACTATGACCCCGTTTTGGGTGAGTTTTGGGTTGCATCGTTTTATAAGAAATGTGAGTATTGAGAGCATTGTCTTTAAAAGTGCATATCATGGGAAAAATGTGTTGTTTACATTTTTAAAGTTAATTATTTCGAAGGATATTGCTTTAAACTAAATTCCTTTCTTTTAAAGATATATCCTTTATATTAAAACTCTTGAGCTCACTAGGCGTTAAGTCTAACCTTTTTATTTGTCGGCATGTGCATCAGGTTTCCATCAGGAGATTCGGTTCTAGCAGTGCTATGAAGAGTTGAGCCTTAGCCTTACAAGAGTGAGTAGTCGGTGAAGCCTTCCGCAAGTTGGGGAATAGCAATCGTTTGGGTTTAGTAACACCCGTTCTTTTCATAGATTGTATGCATAGGATGATGGGAGTATTCAGGTTAATTCTCAATTTATGCTTGTAGATCGAAGTATTTATTGATGTATTTAGAAAATTTTAATAAGTTGTTATTGTCAGATTTGAGGGTGTTACACATTGGCCATAAATGGATTTTCAAAAGAAAGTTGAAACCTGATGGCACTATAGAGAAATACAAGGCTCGACTAGTAGCCAAAGGGTATCGACAAAAGGAAGGTCAAGACTTCTTCGATACATATTCACCGGTTACACGGATAACGTCTATACGGACGTTGGTTGCTATAGCGGCTATCCATAATCTGGAAATACATCAAATGGATGTAAAAACCGCATTCCTAAACGGTGAACTAGAAGAAGAAATATACATGCAACAACCGGAAGGATTTGTTGTGAAAGGCCAAGAGAACAAAGTCTGCAAGTTAATTAAGTCTCTATATGGACTTAAGCAAGCGCCAAAGCAGTGGCATGAGAAATTTGATAACACCATGTTGTCAAATGGTTTTCACATAAATGAATGCGATAAATGTGTTTATGTGAAACAATACAAAAGTGCTTATGTCATCATATGCTTATATGTTGATGATATGCTCATCATGGGATCAAACTTGGATGTGATAAACCAAACCAAGAAGATGTTACACTCTGCATTTGACATGAAAGATATGGGAGTAGCTGATGTTATCCTTGGTATAAAGATTCAAAGAAATCACAATGGTTACATCCTTACACAATCTCACTATGTTGAGAAGGTGCTGCGAAAGTTTGGTCATTATGATGACAAACCTGTTGTGACTCCATTTGATCCTTCAAGCCATTTAAAGAAGAATCTAGGAGATAGTGTGGCACAGTTGGAATATACTCAAGTTCTTGGAAGCTTGATGTATATCATGAACTGTACACGACCGGATATAGCGTATAGTGTGAGTAGACTTAGCCGGTACTCACATAACCCGGGAAAAGACCATTGGTATGCACTAGTAAGAGTGCTCCGATACTTGAAATACTCAATGAGTTATGGGTTACACTATACGAAATACCCTCCCGTTCTAGAAGGGTATTGTGATGCTAATTGGATTTCCAACCATTCCGAGAGTAAGTCCACAAGTGGATATGTCTTTACACTTGGTGGTGCTGCGATATCCTGGAAATCTTCAAAACAAACGGTGAATACCAGATCGACTATGGAAGCAGAATTTGTCGCTTTAGACAAAGCCGCTGAAGAAGCCGAATGGCTTAAAAACTTCCTAGAGGGTATTCCGTTGTGGCCTAAACCAGTGACTGCAATTGGTATCCATTGTGATAGCATGGCCGCTCTCACAAGAGCGAAGAATCAAATCTACAATGGCAAGTCACGACACATCCGAAGACGCCACAACACAATAAAGGACTTGCTGAAAAATGGAACCATTTCCATTGACTACGTGAAGTCAAAGGAGAATATCGTCGATCCTTTGACAAAAGGCCTAAGTAGAGAGCAAGTTTCCTTCACATCGAGGGGAATGGGCTTAAAGCCAACACAATGAGTGTCCTCGGCGGCAACCTAACCTAGCGTAATTGGAGATCCCATGGTCTAGGTTCAATAGGCAAACTAGTCGGGGTCCACTCAAGCAACAACCAAACAAAGGTACGCCTATTCCTATGATGTTTTTCCTTTGTAATTTTCCGTTGATGATATAGGGTTGAATGTTACATTCTTAATAATGCTGATAGCTATCTAGTGGAATACTACGGATTAATCTTGATCGGCATTACCTATGTGAGACTGATGTGGGGTCGCATCTTTGAGGACGAACATGGCTACGTCTTCTAAAACTCTCATGAAGAAAGGATATGTTCACGACCGAAATGAACACAACGGTAAGAATTTGATTATGTATAGCTATAATATGTGTGATGCCTATTGTCTCGATTTACTACAAAAAGTGGCTAGTTCAAGACATTTGTTCACTATCCACGAAGTAGATCCGATAGGTATTCACTAGGAAAGGTTCAAGTCCAAAAGACACCTTTTCCGATGCATATTATAACTAGCTTGGTGATAGAAACATAAGTTCCATAATATTTCTTATTTTCTATTCAAAATGTGGGGTATTATTTGGGTTTGAATAGAAAATGTAGGGTATTGTTGGAACTTAGTGTAGATTGAGAAACCTTGACCCACATAGGAGCCAAGAATAATTTTACACCACTTAATAAATCCAATCCAATGAGCATTAAATGAATCATTTAATTGCTTGGAATTGGATTGTGGTGTGATAAAGGTCTCTCCTTGACATTAGTATACATATTAATTGTCAAAGATTGGGCCTTGGGCCTTGGGAAGTCGCGGGACTCCCTGACAGTTAATTTCGGTTGGTGGGAAAACGTATAAAATCTGCACATATTTTCTCAAATTAAAAACCAACGAAATTTATTAGTTTTCTGGGTTTCTCTCTCTGCAAGTTCATCACCATACATGAGATAATTCGACAGATTCAAGTTATAAACTTGAATACGATTGTTGTATCCTCTAGACAATGCCGATACGCTGGGCGAATTTTTGTCTTAGGACACTGCGTTCTTCGCGGGCCTCAATCGATTTTATTGGAACAAAGAATCTTCGATTTCAAGTAAGATTATTATGATTATGTTATTGTATTATATTGTCTACTTCAATTTGTAAAAGAATCCTATTTTATTGTATTTATTTCATAAATATTTGTACACCTTTTGGTGTGGGGTTGATGATACCTAACAAATTTTTAATGATTTTTAGTTCGGGAACCTATTTGCATCTTTTTAAGAAACTCTCGTCCCTTTTTTTTTTTTACTAAATTATGTATTTGATCCCTATGGGTTGGGTCTTTATTTTTATTTATGAAATTGGTCTTTATATTTCATTTATTACGTAAGACTTGAGGGTTTGCATATTTTATTGGTTTTGATCACCTTTCCTAACGTTCATCCACCAGCGTGTTAAACTCGAGGATGTTTGTCTTTTTTGCTTATTTCTTCCATTTTTTAGTTTTATTTGCTCAAATACTCATCTTCTCTATCAAAAATAATATTTATCAAGAACAATCAAACCCTAGCATCAAAACCCAATATCAAAAACTTACACTAATGCCATCGTGTCTTACGATCCCCATTTAAGAGTATGGGTTTTGATTTTCTCGATTTTTTAAGCTTGTGTTCTATGAGGTTTTGAAACTTACACCACCACCAATGTGTCTTCTCTATATGAATTTTGTTTTTTAAGCTACTGGAAACTATTGAATGAGGGTTCCATCGAATTAGTGAGAGGAAAGGGGAAGGGTTTCGTCGGAGTTGCAGAGGTGGGACTCACTAAATGAGGTCGATAATGATGGAAGGACTTAGTTGCTTCAACAAGTCGAACCCAATTCTAATATACGATTTAGAAAACAACATCGATTCGTTTTCGTGATTTAGGGTTTAATCAAAGGCTCTTCCACGATTTGATTCCATCCAAGTCGTCATGTATGTGTTTTTGCTTCCATATAAGGCTCGCCCACAATGGAGAAGAAGAAGAACAACAAATAGATAAAGAAACTATCATTTGTTGTGTGTCTTGCAACGATAAATGAAGAAAAAACAAATGGAGAAGAAGAAGATAAGGAAGAAAACCAAATAAAATATGGAAATCTAAAAAGAAGCTAACAAGAGAGAAGAGAAGGAAAGTAGAGATTGAATTGAATAATAAAAAAGAACAGTACAACCAATATTTATAGTACAAAATTAATCATAACACTAACTAGACATTTACCATCTTAGATAAAAAAAAAGACTAAAATACCCTTGTTCCATCTCTATATTTTTATCCTAATATGCCCCCTCAAGATGAGCGTGAAAAATATATGTTTTTCACAACCATATTGGATAATAAGGTCTGCAAAATAGCTCTTGGCAATGGTTTCGTAAAGATGTCTGCAAGCTGAAACTCGGACCGAATAGACATTAACCGGATAAACTTGTCTGCCACTTTCTCCCGAACAAAATGACAATCAAGAGATATGTGTTTAGTACGTTCATGTAAGGCTGGGTTTATTGCAATCTGTAAAGCCGATTTGTTATCACAAAATAATAGTACAGATCTGTCATGATGGACACCCAAGTCATGCAATATGTAGTTGATCCAAACAAGTTCGCACGTTGTAGAAGCCATGGCATGATACTCGGCTTCCGTCGATGACCTTGAGACTGTTGGCTGCTTCTTAGAACGCCATGAAATTAAAGAATTCCCCAAGAAGATACAGTATCCTATCACCGATCGACCTGTGTCTATGCATTTACCCCAATCCGAGTCACAATACGCTTGCAACTGACAGCAAGATCTAGTGGAAAAGAATAACCCTTGACCCGGTTGTTGTTTCAAGTATCTAACCAGATGAATTGCAGCTTGCCAATGAGGTAGACGAGGATTAGAGACAAATTGTGAAAGTTTTTGAACAGCAAAAGATATATCTGGCCTTGTCACAGTAAGGTATAGCAGTCTGCCAATCAACCTTCGATATTTGGAAGGATCTTCAAGAGCATCACCATCATCTTCACTCAACTTGATTTTGGGATCCATGGGAACAATTGATGGTTTTCCAGCAAGTAACCCAGTGTCTTCCAAGATCTTCAATGTGTATTGTCTTTGAAAAATTGATATGCCTTCCTTAGATCGAGCAATTTCCAAACCGAGGAAGTATTTTAAATTCCCCAAATCTTTGAGTTTGAAAGCAGAACTCAAAGCATGTTTAAACTCCGAAATTCTCAACGAATAAGGCCCCGTGATGATTATATCATCAACATACACTAAGAGCGCAATAAAATTCTGCCCACTCCCTTTATAAAACAATGAATAGTCCGCTTTGGATTGATTAAATCCAGCAGTAAGCATGAACTTGGAAACTTTCGTATTCCATTGACGGGAAGCTTGTTTAAGACCGTAAATGGACTTATGTAGATGACATACCGGTTTTGAACCAGGAGGGAATGTCCCTGGTACAGAATATCCTTGAGGAATTTCCATGAACACCTCTTCATCCAAATCACCGTTTAGAAACACGTTATTAACATCGAGTTGTATCAGTTCCCAAGACTTGATGGCTGCCACAACAAGTAGGGTCTTAACGGTCACCATTTTAGCAACAGGAGAGAATGTATCAACAAAATCAACCCCCTTCCTGTTGATGAAAACCCTTGGCCACGAGACATGCTTTATATCGCTCAATGTTTCCACTCGAACCATATTTGAGCTTGTATACCCATCGGCAACCCACAATATTCTTTCCTTTTGGTAAAGGAACAATTGTCCAAGTATTGTTTAGCTCCATAACATCCAATTCTTCTTTCATGGCAGAACACCAGTCTGTACTCTTGACAGCTTCAGTATATGATTTGGGTTCTATGTTAGATGAGATAGCCATGACAAAGGCTTTATGTCTATCTGATAAGGAATCATAATTCAGATAGTCTTGGATTGGGTAGGGAGTTTGAGATGTTTTCATCTGAACATCAACGCCATTACAATGATAATCTTTGAGATAAGACGGAGGCTGGTGACGTCGAGAAGACTTTCGAACTGGCTCATGTTGAACTTGTACCGGTTGATGCGACTCTTCTGGTAAAGTATGAGATGGTAAAGTATGAGATGTGTCCTGTTCACTTGATTTATCATTCAATCCAAAATTGTTGTCAGGAATAGGATTTGGATATTCACCAGCATCATCTATTGTTATTGGCAAAACATTGTCGGGAAAAATGGTATCGATATGAACAATCATATTGTGCGCAAATGGAAAAATATGCTCATGAAAAATAACATCTCTAGAGCAGAAACATTGCTTTGTCTCAATGTCAAGTAGTCTGTATGCTTTCATGCCCACCGGATATCCAAGAAAAACACAAGGTTTAGCACGCACACTAAACTTATGTCTTGTTTTTAGAGATGTTGATGCAAAAGCCAAGCAACCAAAAGTTCTCATTATGGAATAATCTGGAAGGGTTGTAAAAAGCATCTCATAAGGAGATTTATCACCAAGCAATTGAGAGGGAATTCTGTTAATCAAGTAAGTTGCTATCAAAACACATTCCGACCAAAAAGCCATAGGAATTTTAGACTGAAACATCAACGCCCTTGCCACATTTAATAAGTGTTGATGTTTTCTCTCAACCACCGAGTTCTGTTGAGGACGCCCTACGCATGACCTTTGATGTATAATCCCTTTTTCAGCAAAGAAAGCATCGAAATTGAGTTCTTTTGCATTGTCGGAGCGAAATCCCTTTATCTTTTTGTCAAACTGTGTGTGTATCAAGTTGTAGAACTTGGGAACAATTTGAGTCACTTCAGATTTGTTTTTAATCAAGTATACCCATGTAAATCTACTATAATCGTCCACAATAGTAACAAAGTAGTGATGTCCTTGATGAGCTTCAACATGAAAGGGTCCCCATACATCACAATGAATCAGATTAAAAGATTCACTACTCATGTGATTAAGTGAAACAAAAGGGAGTTGCTTCTATTTAGACAAGGGACAAATCTTGCAAACATTATCTGTTGGAATGGTTGAGTTTTTGATACTTAAGATCGATTTTTATTGATAACAATCGTTTATTTCATGGGTGGCCAAAACGCCTATGCCAAAGTTCTAAAGAAACTTGATTAGCAAAAGCAGTTGAGTAAAAATCAAATTCTTGATCATCCAGCAGATACAATCCTTGAACACGTCTAGCAATGCCAATCATCTTCCTGCTCTATATATCCTGAACCCGAGCCTGGTCATAGAAAAACTTCACTGTTAAATCCCTTTTAGAGGTCAATGCGCTTACAGATAACAAGTTCAAACGGAATTCAGGAACATAGAGGACGTCTTGAAGAGTTACACCAGACAAATGAACATCCCCAATCATAGAAACAGGAACCATAACACCGTTTGGCAATGTTACTGTAAAACCTCTGATACTTCGAATGTTTGTAAGACTTGTACGTTCGTGACAAATATGACGAGAAGCTCCTGAATCAATTATCCAACATCTTGGTGAATAATCGTGTAAAGAAAATGTAAGAGAGTGACAATTACCTTTCATTTCCTTTGGAATATCACCGTTGTTCCCCACCATGTTGACAGAACACATATGATTCGAAATAACAGACAATAGCTCCTTGCACTGGGAAGAAGATAAATCTTTGAGAACAGTACTTAGCCCACCTTCATTCATCTCTGATGGATTATCTTTACTGTCATTTGATTCCATGGAGACTTGATTCACTCTAGGTTGTTTTTGTTTATAACCAACGGGGTAACCATGCAACTTGTAACACCTCTCCATGATATGTCTAGGCATTTTACAATGTGTGCAAAAGGGACGATCACGCACCGGTTTGGATGATTGACTGTTATTGAACTGATTTCTTTTAAAACCAACTTTGGCGTTGAATGCCAAAGTCTGCTGTCCACCATTGGTGATGTTGCGTTGTTGCTCTTCTTGCATAACTAGCGAGAAAACACGATTAATAGATGGAATAGGATCCATTAAAAGGATTTGGCCTCTTATTTAAGAGAATGACTCATGAAGACCCATTAGGAAGTTCATGACATTTTCTTGTTCAAGATATTTCTCTATTTCTTTGACTCCTCCACAGGTGCAATGACCACACGAGCAATAAGGTCTGAAATGAGTCAATTCCTCCGTAAGTGATTTCAGTTTGGTGAAATACACGACAATGGAATCCTGCTGTTGAGATAGATTCATAATCTCACGTTTGATTGAGAATATTTTTGGACCGCTATTTTGCTTGAAACGATCACTAAGATCCTTCCATATATCTGATGTTGTTTCAGTAAACATTACACTGGCAGATATATCCTTCGAGACAGAATTGAGAAGCTAGGACATCACTATACTGTTGTTTTGCATCCAATAATTGAGTAACATTGAATCACTACCATCCGACTTTGATAAGGTTCCATCGACAAAACCGATCTTGTTCTTGGCAGCAAGAGCTATGATCATCGCTCTACTCCAAGAAGAGTAATTATCTCTGGTTAATGGTTGAGAAACTAAGATCTGACCAGGATGATCAGAGTGATGGAGAAAGTATGGATGAAACCTGTCATCTATCGCTGAAACCACTGAGTTATTTGTAGATCCAGTTGAGTTATTTGTAGATCCAGACATGCTTAAGCTGTAACAGATCTGTGAAACGGATGTATAGCCAAATCAATCTGAAAAAAAATGAGAACACAAATTGAAAGAGAAATCGATGTGAATGACAGATCTGGAAGAATGAGATTTAATGAAAATCAATGAATTAGAACACAAATTGTTTTAATCAAGAGTGAATCGAAGAATTTGAAGATCATTGTTACGTTTCGAATCATCTAATCAGAACAAGAAATAGTTGATTGAAAGGGAAATCGATCGATCAGAAAAAAATTGCAGCAAAAAAACAAAATTTGCTATGATACCATAACAATAGAGAAGAGAAGAAAAGTAGAGATTGAATTGAATAATAAAAAAGAACAGTACAACCAGTATTTATAGTACAAAATTAATCATAACACTAA
This sequence comes from Arctium lappa, assembly GCA_023525745.1. Classification (NCBI taxonomy): domain Eukaryota; kingdom Viridiplantae; phylum Streptophyta; class Magnoliopsida; order Asterales; family Asteraceae; genus Arctium; species Arctium lappa. Next base: position 116,043,870 of record CM042049.1, read on the forward strand.
CTAGACATTTACCATCTTAGATAAAAAAAGACTAAAATACCCTTGTTCCATCTCTATATTTTTATCCTAATAGAAGCCCAAGAATTTCAAGAAAAAACAAACTCATTTAGGTGATTTTTTTTTTTTGGATTTAAGATTTATTGATTTCAATATCGGGTTTGTTCATTAGATTATTTATTTATTTTTTGAAAAAGAAGAAGTTGAAGGGAGGGAGGATGAACATTCAAGAATATTTTTTAATTAAATATGTTACTTTTAAACAAATTAAAAATTGTAATAAACGAACATAGTATATTGATCATTTTGCCCTCATACTTAACAGATAAGACGGTTGTCCATTTGGTTTAGGTACAAAATCCGTGGAAAATGCATATTGTGGAAGCATCTTATTAATAACTGAAGTTTAGGGACTAATTCCAGACAATCCGCATATCACAGGGACCAAACCCGTAACTTACTATCGTATTTTTTAATCATTCTAACTTTACCGTATTACCCCTGTAATCGTAGAATCCACGCGCCACCGCTAACTTGTCTGCTTCATTCATGCGTCCCATCCCCTCATACTGGTCTTCGTGGGTCTATTTCTCTTTTGTTGCTGTTTCCTTCCATATCAGCACACAGCAAATATACAACTTCTCTCTCTCTCTCTCTAGAAAAAAGTTGTTTCTCTCTCTAAAAATGGAAGCAGACAACCGCCGGCCTTGATTCCGTCGCCGACTGTCTGTATTCCTTCTCTTCATCCGGTTAAGTGTTGTGCAAACTCTCTCTTATTCCCAATCTATACCAAAATCTTCTCGCCGTTTGTGACGATATATGTACATCGATTATGTCTAGTTACAGTATTTGTTTCGATGTTTATTATAATCTGATTGATTGTAGTTCTATATATAAATATGAATATGCAGGTTTGAAAAGTTAAACGGAAGCTGAATTTTGAGTAGAACTGAAGTGATGTTGGACCTTAATCTGAGTTTTGATCAGAGCGATTTGACGTTGAAATATATGGAGGACGACGGCCGTAAGCAGTTTCTTGAGGTATGCGGCAGCGGCGGTCAATTGGAATACTCCGGCGGCACCTCGAATTCTTCCGTCGTCAATGTGGAGATATCGAGTAACGCTGGCGACGAGGAGCACTCGTACTCTTGTCCGGATCTCGCTTATAACTTCGATATATTGAGACCGAGTAGCCGAGAAGATGATCAGGATTTTAGGTCAGGAATTGTGGAGACGAAGCAGTTCTTCCCTGGGATTGATGGAGACAGCGGCGTGAGGCAGCAACAGTGGTTGGATGTTCGTGGTGACAGTGCGGTAGACGAAAGAGAATTCATGTTAAGGCAGCAGCAACATCAGCAGCAGCAATACAGACAGCAGGTGAGGAAGAGTAGAAGAGGACCTAGGCCTCGGAGTTCTCAGTATCGCGGTGTTACCTTTTACCGGAGAACTGGAAGATGGGAATCGCATATATGGTTAGTTGATTATTACAAATATAACATGGATCACTAACTGCTCCAGGATTACTCCCGATTCATTAATGATTTATCAACGAAATTTGTTGAGAAACCGATGCTGTTAATTTATTGTAACAATTTGATGTTCAGATCATGAAATCAACCATAAATGATTTGAAATTTAATCATGCAATGGAGTAATATGCTCTCGGATTTCCATTTTCCTATTAAAACACTGACAAACTTTGGGCATTTTAATGTCAAGTTAGGTTTGATTTTTTCTTTCCTGCTATTTCTGCAGGGACTGTGGGAAGCAAGTTTATCTGGGTAAGCAATTATGGGTACCGAATTGCATTGGATTCTCTTGGTTTTGCTAATTCAACTTGAGTCTGATTCTGTTTTTTGGCCAATAGCTGACCTGTTTGTTTTTGTTTGATTTGTCTGTGCTTGATTTTATAGGTGGATTTGACACTGCACATGCTGCTGCAAGGTAACCATCTTTTTTGTTTTTTTCTTATTTGACCTTATTTTATCATGTGAAGCCATATGAACTTGATCTTTTTATTACAGGGCATATGACAGGGCTGCAATTAAGTTTCGCGGACTTGATGCTGATATTAATTTCAACATAAGTGATTATGAAGAAGACCTTAAACAGGTTTGGCTCATTGGCTGGAGTTATTGAAATATGGTTCAGACATTTACAACTGTTGGTGCAAGATAATTTTATGAGTAGCACATGTTATTTGTCTTGCGTACCTTATGCAGATAAAGAACTTGACAAAGGAAGAGTTTGTGCATATTCTTCGTCGTCAGAGCACTGGGTTCTCTAGAGGAAGCTCAAAATACAGAGGAGTTACCCTGCACAAATGTGGTCGATGGGAAGCTCGAATGGGGCAATTTCTCGGTAAAAAGTAAGAATTTTAAGAACTAAACCAAAAAATTTTCATGTGTTTCAAATAAGCCATAAGGTCCACTTTTTAAAAATTTCTAAGGATGCATTTATTTTTGAGGAGGAGACTTTGGTTTTTTGAAATATCTTACACTACATGAATTTTTTTTGGGGGGCAATTTTTTTACGGACCCTAAATTTTGGATGCAAGGAGTATGAAGGAAGTTTTGTCAATTCAATAGGTTAGGTTTCATTATGATTAAATTGGTGGTAGTTTGTTATCGGTTGTTGCCATACATTGTTTTCCCACAGGTACATCTACCTTGGATTGTTTGACACTGAAATTGAAGCGGCAAGGTTAACACCCTAACTTGGATCCATTCACTCATTTTTTTTCAACCTTCATTGGATCCTTTCGTTTATACCACCATGTCATTGTTCTCAATTAATTAGGGCTTATGACAAGGCTGCTATAAAATGCAATGGAAGAGAAGCAGTCACCAACTTTGAACCTAGCTCGTATGAGGGGGAGCTAAGTCCCGAGGCTGACAACGGAGGTACTATCAACCCCTTTGGGCAATCATGTACTGAATTTCTTTATTGTGTTTCATATATTTTTGCGTATTCATCATGATTAGTATCTTTTATTACAGCCTACAAACAATCCATGGATTTGAATCTTGGTATTGCTCCCCCCTCTTTATCAGGAGGTAATAAGGCAAATGACACCTTTGGGAGCTTGCATCAAGTCAATTCTCTCTTAGGTGACATGTCTGAGGATGGAAGAGAAAGGGTAAATTAAACCATTCTTGCCCAATGTGTTATCTGTTTAACATATGTGAAATGTTGTGCTTAAGCCATCTTTTTTGTCCCATTGCAGATTGAACACTCGACACCTATCACATTGGGAACTCAAATGCCTCATGCCCACCCTCCATACCAGAGTGGTGTTGTGACTTCTGGTTTTTTCCCTGTTTACCAGGTACCTTTCTGTTTTGAGGGTAAATCTTTATTTACATTTTCTTTCGCTGGTGACTGCCAATTATTATTACCAAAAAGCCCATTGTTTTGGTGAGTATAACATCAAATGTCTAAACATGTTAACCGATCACTATACTTTGAAAATTATGGAAAGAACATTGTAATTGGCAACAATGTGCCGAAATAACCATTGTAGTTGGCATAATGCCTGTACTTGTTAACTTTTGCCCCATTTCATACATTTTTTTGCTAACTATAGTTGTTCTTTTTTGCATTTATGAAAGTTCAATGGTTTATTAAAACTTCCGGTATAAATACCATGGTTAGAAATGTTGTTCAAACAAATCACATGCATGAGTTGCTAAGAAATCAATCCCTTTTCTCCATGATCAGGGAACAGCAATAGAGAAGAGTAAGGAATCTCCTCCAAATTGGGCATGGCAGATTCAAGGTCCATATGCTCGAGTTACACCACCTTCCCTCTTCTCTGCTGCTGCAGCATCATCAGGATTCGGTAAATCAACAAACGCTGCTTCATCATCATCATCATCATCAGCTGCTCATCATCAACCACCATTAATGGCTTCAGCCATCCCTCACCATCTGTCCATTAAAAGTACCAATGACATACCCCCATATTTCTTTAGGAGCTGAAGGCACAACAAGCAGATAGAGCATACAAACACTTCTAGGAGTAATCAATGCAAGGTGACCATTCATTTTATTACAAGCTGTAGGCATTAAATTGACATATTCTTGTATACAACTCTCTAAGATCGCATTATAGTCTCATCAGATGATTGCAATGAAAAGGTGTGCCACCCTTTCTATAATCTTTGCACATCGGTTACTTAGTTCTCAATAACCTGATCAGGTACTTGGTTTGTTAAGAACAAAATATTCCATTGTAGCATGTGTTAGTAAACTTTTGGGTTCTCAAGATTTTGGCCAAGCCATAAGATTTAGAAAGTACATGCAAGTTTACCCAGGTGGTGAAAAGTCAAAGTTGTCCATGTTGCTTGATGAATATAAGGTTTTTGGTTAGAAAGAAATAGTGGAAGTGGGGTTGGGAATGGTACAAGTAGATAACAACTATTTGTCCTGGCTATGGTAGTTTTCCTTTTCCCATATCCTATGCTTTTTTTTTTTCTTTAATGTACAACATGAAAACACATGATCTACTTATTTCTAACATGAAAAAGCTGTTTTCATTGTACCTTGTATTTTACACCCACTGGTGGGGCTATTGGGTCAAACAAGTAACATTTAAAGCTTTAAATGTTTGGTTTAGTGGGTACAATTTGAAATTTTCAGTGTTTCAGGTGTGAATTCTATAAAGTTAATAAATAATACATTTGACCACTGAGTTTGTTTGGTTTATAATCCATCTTTAAAACCCCACAAAACAATTGTGATGCGGTGAAAGATAAAAAGTTGACTCTTGATTGGATCTCACTAGCTTTGTTTTAGAACTGGAACTCCTCCTGTACTTGCTCTGTTTTAGGCTCCAAACTTGTAGGCTCTTTAATGTTTTTTTTGTTGGGCTCTATGCTAAAAGTAATTGGACTTGCAACCATCGGTATTTGGTGCAAGTAATATTGGAGGAGGTTGCTGTTGTCAGGAGTTGAAACTAACTTAAGGGTATTACTAAAAGCTTACGAGGTATGTATGTGTATACCGGTAAGAGTCACCCTTCATTTACTTTATGAGGTAACATTATCAGCCATCAAAATGGATTGATCGTCAGTGTTTATTTATCGGGTAAAAGTTATCATTCTCACTTACTGGATAAGATTATCAGTTCTTGTTACGTTCACCTGATAAGGTAGTGGAACCAGTAAACACTTAGCAATGTAAGTGTATAGTAAATGTCCCCTTATTGTCGCTTGACTTTAAATAAAAGTTTAGGTAATATAAAAGAAATATTTAATAGATAGTATAATTATCTCAACAAATAGCTTAATGTTTGAATGGGTATTTATTTTATTCATTGGGTAATATAAAGTAACAGTACACTATTCAAGTTGTCTTGAATTATAATAAAGGACCAATTTTCTTTTAATGTATTATGGTATCAATACTTTTGGTTCCTAGCAAAACCAAACAATTTTCATATTTCCTAAAAAGGGGAAGAATGTGAACTTAGATCTTTCAAACACAAGTATTATAGTTTCATCTCCATGCCTTAAATCTAATTGGTGTTTATGAGAAGCTGAGAATATAAATTACTCTTCAATAAAGTTGTTGAGGGAAAAATAGACATTTCAATAAATGGAATAAACAAAAGGGGACATAATCAGTATTTGTTTTAACTGGTTATATATTTATTGATAAAACAAAAAAATTGGTTCGTTTTCAACCACCAATTCTTGCACCACCAAAGTACTAATATTTGTTAGCCTCTTATGTTCATTGTAAATTTTAAGAGTTGGACATAACTAGAATAGTAGTTAAAGATTGGAGTGGTATTAAAGCAATCAGGTTGTTTGTAAATAAAGTGTTTGTAAATTTTTGATTGGGTTGAAGACTATGTCGACCATGAAGATCGATTTAGCGTTGTTTGATAGGAATACTCGCTTTCCTTTTTGGAAGATAAAAAGGAAAGTTGTGTTGATACAAATCCGACGTACCACCCCTCCATATTTAACCACCACTCTTGTTACGTACTTACATCCTAACTCTTGAAAATTATATCGAAAATAAGATGCTTGCAAATTAATAACCATGTATACGCCTAAGAAAATCTATGAGTCCTCTTCAATACACATTTGCTCTGATAGTGATGAGTTCATGCTAGTTTTACTAGTATATTGTTTTGATCCAAAAAAATGATAAAAATCCTCGGACGGTTTGATAAAATAAGCCATATCATACATATTTTTTATTTAATCAAGAGTGAATTGTGGATTTGTTGAATCAATGATCATTTTAGTCATTTTGCCTATTTTTTGTCCCTTTTTTATAAGAAAAATATAAACAATATTTTTATACACATAAACACACATGCATACACACACACACACACACACACACATATATATATATATATATATATATATAACAATATTAAAATCAATGACCATGTGTGCATGTGTGTATAAAAATATTGTTTATATTTTTCTTATAAAAAAAGAACAAAAAATAGGTAAAATTGCTAAAATGGTCTTTGATTTAACAAAGTTAATGGAAGTGTTAGTCAGAAGGACCATGACCAAAATAAATTGAATACCACAAGAACCAAATCCACAATAAACATAGAGTGAGGACCATGGTCAAAGAAATCACTAAACCACAGAGACCAAATCCACAATTCACTCTTTAATCAATTTAGTATTGAGAAATAATTTCTATCTAAAAAAATCAGAGTTTATACCATCTAATCGAAAAACCTAAAATGGTTTTAGCAAAGGAAATTTATAAGGACAAAGGCTACTATGACCTTTTATGAATTTGGTTGGAAAATGGTTTTGACAATATTTCAAGCATTATTTTTACCCGTAAATGAACCTTGTTGCTTGTAAAAGATCTTGATTTAGTGTTCGTTGTTTAAAATGATGTAACACATTTAAAATATTAATTTGTTTGGATCTTCAAATCCATTCATTAAAAGGATAAGAGATGTTTTCATTGAGTAACAAAATCATATGATATATAAAATGGTCTGGAAGGTATGTTTAGTAGATAATTTTTAACTGCAAACGAGAAGCTTTAATGTATAATTTCATTCAAAATTCTTTAATTGTAACAACCCAACTAGCGACATAAAGCAAAACTAAATTTATTAACCAACAACGCCAAACGGCCCAAGACAACATCTAAAATTCAAGGTTTGCGGAAAGACAACCTAATACACAACTGAGATTACAAGGAACGAGAAACTTAAATGGAGGTCTTCAAACCCAGCTCCGGCTCACACCTTCTTCTTACCTTTGCTCGATCCTCCTACCTCATGCCTGCCTGAAAAGATTTTTAATTTTTGAAAAAGCAAGGGTTAGACCGAAAGGTCTAGTGAGTTCCCTCTAATAATGGTTCACAATTCATAGCATCCTATAAAAGATTTATAAGCAATTATAAACCAATTCAGTTTTTATTTAAAAGATCAACATAGAACCAACCGTTGTTTTTGGCTTACACTACCGCCACACACGGTGACGGCGTGTCTGGCTCACACTGCCTTAGTTTAGGACACACTCTCCAATGGCATAAACGGGACACCCCCCCCCCCGGTATGAGCGCAGGCGGGCCGCGGGCCACATCCCCCGACTTAAGCCAATACTCGTTTTCCACAATGTATGCATACATTTAAAACAACAACATCAAAATATATCTCACTAAACAAATCTCGCATGTTTAAATACATTTAGGCATGAATAAAAACGGAATGCTTTAAAAATAAACCCTCCACATACTTTGATCCGTTCAACCACATATAAAGGTTTAGTTAGAAAACTCACCTGATAGCAAATACTCCCTTACGCTCGATCTGACTCCTAAAATGGCCGCCTAAAGAGATGGAGTATTAGGTACTGGACAAAGGAACACATCAATAAACCCTCACCAAAGACACTAACCGATACCTAAACTCCGTTGTCGGCGATTGGCCGATTGCCGGTTCTCCCGATCTTTCGGTCTATGGTCCCCCCCGGGCTCCCCCGTCTCCCGGGGTCACGACCCGGGTTCTTGCCAACCCCCCCCCCCCCCCGGTCTCATATTGACCGAGTCTCCCCTGGTGTCTCCTCGTCGCCCGGCTGGGTTGTCCTCACCCGGTACAAAAACGACCAAGGGTTTTGAGTGAACCTCAACCCTCAAATCAAAACCAACAACTCTTTAATTCCAATGATTTAAATAACAACTCCATAGGGTTAATATCACAAATAAACATTAATCTAACCCTTTACCATCTAGTTCCCTCAGAAAGATTTTAAGAAACTAAAAGAGGGTTCTCTAACATTTCTTATACAAAACCCAACAAAATGAAACATCATACTTCAATCAATCAAGAGAGGATCTAACCCAATCTACAAACTCCCAATAATGAATAATACAAACATAGAGATCTTACCTTGAAATTGAGGACCAAAATCACCAAATTGCTTCTTCCTTGACTCTTCTCCAAAATCGCCCAAAGTTCCCCCTCCTTCTCTAAAGTTCAGCCGCCAAGAATGGAAGATGAGGGGTAGGCCTCTAGGGTTAATCCCATCTTTTCCACTTTACCACCATCCCCCTGCGCTTTGGTTTTTGAACAACACCTTCCTCCAACTTTACTTCGTTTTAAAAAAAAACACGGATATTACATTAAATACGATTGTTAACTATATATAGAAAAAAATGACAAGAACGGCTAGCTCCTACGTTCACCATTGTAATTTGTACTTATAGAACCTTTTCATTTTGAATGATTAACCCGGTAGGCATTTATCGACAAGAGACATTACTCTCGTTTATCTTATCCGAACTCCTGTGCTCGCGCCATAAGTTTACGCGACTTATGGCGCGGGTGAACCCACGTGTCTAACCGCGCCAAGCGCTGGAATTGGAACCCGAACAGTGTCTGGCGCGGATATACCCGCGCGGCTACTAGCGCCGAGCACTGGAATGTTTTCAAAACAGTGGCCCGCACGGAGCTCTGTTTCAGTTTAGTCCGTAACTCCCAAATCAAATATATTGAATACGAAAATTAATATTTTAATTACCATTAATTAAAATATTAAGTGTGGCGGTTTCGATCTTCAATATAAAATGGAAGGACTGGTTGCATTCCAAATACGCACCGGAGACACGAGATATACCGAATATCGAATATAACACACACAATTTCCATAAATTCTCTAGCATACGGTTTTATCCAGCTAATTTTCAGGCAAGTGATCATCTCCGACAGTTCAACTGTTTTGGCTGTTGTACCCTGGGAACATACGGCGAATCTGTTTAAGGGAATCGTGTCTTACACGAGCCTCAACATCGTTTGATTCTTGTACGGTTTATTCGTGTATATTTCATCTGTTGATTCCTTCTAATTTATGTGTATTCGTATCACTATTACTAATCATTTGTTGATTTTGTAGTTTATTACATCCGTTGTAATATTATATGTATTATTAAAATACATATAGTGGATTACCAACAAAAATGATCTCTAATCGGCTAGTAAGTTTTTAAAGGTAAAAGAAAACCTAAATTAGTTTTTATCTTTCCAAACTCTTTTCATTCAAGGCTCTTGCACCCAATGCCATTGCTCCCCTTCTCGCCACCCCTCAACGCCTCATCGTCGCCCGCTCTCTATTACCGTCGTTGGTCCTACTATCATTTCTCCTTCTTTTTGATTGTTTTTCCCCGATTCTCCCTATTTTTTGATATGTCTATTACTGCTGTACTAAATTGTTGTAAAAGATGGATATTCAAAAGACAAACAAAAAACATATTAAAAAGAGGGAGATTAATGGCAAAGCTAGCGATGGCAATGGTGGTATGGAGAGTGGACGACAATGAGGTGGCGAGGGGGAGCGGTGTCGTTGGGTGCAAGAGATTTGAATGACTTAAGATTTGAGAACGGTAAAACTAATTTATGTTTTTTTTACTTCAAAACATTTTAGTCGGTTACATGTAGTTTTTTTGGTTCGAAGAAATATAGATGATCAATTTCTTAAAGTCTGATTGTTTATTTATTCATTTAAAAATATTTTGAGCTTAATTATTTAAAATCAAAATTTTTTAATAATTTAATTATTCAGAAAAACAGATTACAAATTTAATAATACAAAATGAAAAGTTCATTTTTCAATATTTTCTCTATTTAAATCCAATCATTTTGAGCTTTGGATATATATATTTTCTGAAATATAAAATACCGTTTTATTCATTTACATTTATTAGTTGTTTAATGCAAAATATAAGAATGTTAATGTATTTACACTTTTTCAATAACATAATTAAATAAAAAAATATATTATTAAAAATATCTATTCTCTTGTATGTCTAATTTTAATCAAATTAATATAAATGGTAATTTAAAACAACTTGACGTGCAAAGTTAATGTGATAAAATACAATCTTAGACTTTCTGAAACCTATTATATACATTTTTATGATCTATAAAACTAGTTACTTAATAAAATAATTGAAAAGTCCAAAAAAAACCTAACAAATTTTCATATTTTGTTTTTTGATACAAACGTTAGAAGCTAATTTTTTTTAATGAATATGTTCGTTTGTCTCTTTTTTATTAGTCGTTTGGAATATAACAAGTAGTCAGATGTAAGAAAATGTTTAGAATTTTCATCTCAATATTTAGAATATATTTTTTGTAGTGAATTTTACTTGTTGCACCTTTCAGTTTAAGGCCTTACACTATGAGCCTATGATGCAACTTACCGATGGAAGTAAACGCAATGCTATGTTCTAGAAATGTTGTTTTGTTCTCATTACGTTAAAAGAATCATAGTTTTATTTGAGATGCTTAATCCAACAAAATTCAAAGATAAAGAACATACTACAAAATTTGAATTGCCATTCAATAGTGTGGAGTTAAATCTTTCTCAACCTTGACCCCTCTACCTATGTTCGAATGATGAACAAGATTAAGAACAACACGATGTCAACAGAGGCAGAGCTACTTGAGCACAAGGGAGTGCATCTGCTCCCCCTCATATATTGAAAAAAAATGATATGAACTGTAACGCCCGTAATTTTCGGGTAAATATAATTTCAAGTCAGTATGGAAATCGATCTTTCAAGAGAAATAGAAGAAATAGGATTTTGGATTGAATCTTATATTTTATCGCCTTGCTAGATGCGAAATTCAAATACGAGTCCAACGGTCATTTTTAGAGCGAAAACGGAGCTAAAACGAAAAAGTTATTACTAAAACAGTGTTCGGGCGATTAACCGGGCGACCAGTGTCAAGTGGACGTCCGCATAGGGAAGCAAGTGGACGTCAGCATAGGATCTTTCGCGGAAGCAGCAAAAGATTCGTCAGTTTTCGTCCTGATACAAGTGGGCGTCCGCATAGGACTCCAAGTGGACGTCCGCATTGAGTCTGACGAAATTTTCACTCTTTTTCACCTTCAACTTTTCCCTCCTCTCTCTCCTACTTTTATCCCCACATCTAGATCTGATCTCCCTCATTTCGATTTTCTCATCCAAAACCCCAAATCATTTCTCCCCTCTTCATCTTTTTCTCCCAAATCAAACCCCACACCATTTTTATAAGCCTTAACCTTTCTAGAACTCATTTCACTTCATCTTCTTCATCAAGTTTCTAGGGTTTCACCCAACCTCTTTTCTCCATCTTGAAGATTGGGAGTTTGTGGTTCATTTTGGTGACCCTAGAGGTATTTTGTTTGGTGGATTTTAAGTTATGGTTAAGGTAACTTTCTCTTTTCTTCATCTATGGAAATTAGGGTTTTGGTATAAGTTGAGATCTTCATGTAATATGTTTGGGGAATGATTCTAAGTGGTTGGATATGAATATTAATGGTTGGAAACTTGTGGATCTAGGTTTTTGGAAGTTTTGGCTTGAGAATCCAAATTTCTTCAAAGTAGCTCAAGTTGGGAAAAATCTAAATTTAGCCTAAATCTAGCAAGGTGAGTTCAAGTTGATTTGTGAAAACGGTGTATATGCCAAAATGTCAAATTTTAAATGTTTATATGTTTTACATGAAATTATCAACCGTTGAGTTATTTGATGAGTTTGGATTATTTGAAGTGTTTAACTTTATAAACTTTGTAAAACACCCACATCGGGGATTTTGGGCATTTTGACAAATAAATCACAAGTATTTGTGTTTTTATGAGTTATTTTGTGGAAGTATATATTTTGAGTATAAATGTACATTTAATGTGTGTTTTGGAGAATGATTGATTTTGTGTTATGAGACGTTTTTGAAAGAATAAATGGTATAGACTCATTTGAAAAATGATTTGTCCCAATCTAAATTGTGTTAGAGTTATTCATATATTTTGGAGCACGTGTTTGCATAAACGTTGGTCGATTGCGTTTTATTTCGTTTTGTGGATTTTAGCATATGGCTAGTTGATTGGTTGAGCTTAAGGCTTGGTCCTTCGTCTTTGTCAGGTCTTGGGGACATTTGTCCGGTTTTAATAAATTAAAGAGGAGTTTAGGTGTGAGTTGCATCTACTGCACTTTATTTTGGAGAATACATGATTTGAGTGCGTGTGTCATTCATTTATAGTAATGTATTTTAGACTGTAATGCATTGGATCCATATGTATGTAAGTCAGTCATATTTAAGGGTGAGGAGTCTTGATATTCTCACATTGGGAATTATGCCGTGTTGGCATTGTTGTTGTCCTGGTCGTTTTGCGGAGATGAACCTTTATGGGTTGTACTTCGGGACCATGGGTTTTGTGATTTGATGTTCTAATTATTGTGCACGAGTGTTAGACATCATGAGTTATCAAGTAAGGAGTTGGGGCTCTTATCTTGAATGCTAGGGAGTAGGCACTAGGGATCGAATGAGTACCCTGAGGATGAAACTCCACTAGAGACCGAACAGACACTAAGATCGCGTATCCTTGAGGTGAAGCTCGACGGAGCAGGCAATAGGGGATACAGTGTTTTTAGGACTTGGAATAAAGTCCGACTGGAGGTGTAGCTCGGCAGAGCAAGCAATACAGTTACGATCTGAAGTGAAGTTCGACAACGTGGCTATATGGCTTAACTTTGTGTTCCGCCACGTACAACGGAATCGGGTCTCCCCCGTCACCGGAAGGTGTTATTTGTGTATTAAGTTATGTTATTTTATTATCCATATTTTCGGTGACGTTTTGCATATACAAATTTTTATTCAAGATTTATGGGTTGAGTATTATGTCTCGCCCGTGTTTTAGGGTTTTGGGAAATAAAATTCTATCCGCGTTTTTATAAATTGGGAGTCCATTTACTTTTCACGTTTTGGGTGAGTTGGGGTTGAAGTTGCTTTATAAAGGAATGTCTATGTTGGGATACTTGTCTTTAAAAATGTATGTTATTAGAAAACGAGTTGTCTTATATTTAAAGTAAAACATTCTGAAAGATTATGATTTAAACCGCCCTTAACAAATATATTTGTTCATGTTGAAAACTTTTGAACTCACTAGGCATTAGTCTAACCCCTTTATTTGTCGGCATGTGCATCAGATTCCGGTTGGGGGAATGGTCCTAGCGTATCTGTGAAGTGTTGAGTGCTAGATGTATGTGCAAGAGTGAGTAGCTAGGTGAAGTCTTTCGCATTAGTTTTGAGAAAAGCATATTATATTGGGGATAAGTAGCACCCGACTTCGGTTTAGTCCTTGCTTATTACTGATGTCATTATTATTGAGGTTAATTAAAGAATTTTATATTGAGTTTTGATTTGTAGGAAGAAGTTTGTCTTTTATTTGTTGTGATATCAAAAAATTTTATTAGTTGCTCTTACCAAATCTAAGGGTGTTACATGAACCAAACAATTTGATCCAAGACTCAACCAATGAAAAGACCCCACTTGCTCCCCCTAATGAACATTCCTTTTGTTGTGTTTGTAGTTTGTTTTTCTATTTATGTTTTGTGTAATTTCCAACTTGATTCACATTTCTTGCTTTCTGTAATTATATGTGTAATTTGTTATTTGTTTGCAATCACATTTATATTTGTTTTTTTAATGATATTTTTTTTTATCTTTCAAGTTTCAACTATTAATCTATTATGCATAGCAATTTTACAGTTTGCAAATATATTGGGAAAAAAATTGTATACACAGTTTTGCGAGTCGTAATTTAATTAAGGGGACGTTTAGTTGGGGGTATTGAGAGGGTAAAGAATGAGAATGATAATAAAAATATGATTTTGTTTGATATAACATAATGGACCCGTTACTCCTGACCCATTAATTTCCATACCTGACTAATTGGAGGAATATAAATTCTATTATTATGCCCATTCTCATGCACTCCAATTTCTATTTCTATTCACATTTCTTAAAATTAACCAAACGCCTCCTAAATGATATTTATCTTTCATTCTTTTGACTATTATGCATTTCATTTGGAGTGATCAACACATGAAGTTTAGGATAGTATTCAGTAAATGTTTCATTGTTTGAACTTGGATATTTTCTTCTTCTTGTTTTTAACTACCATTAATATGTATTTAATAAAAAGAAAAAGGCACCTGTGATTCATCTGATGAGAATAATGTTGATGGTCGTAAATAAAGTCGTATGCAAGTTACCCGATCTTCCTACTAATCTTGGATTAAATATGATAATGTGTTTCATCAATATATTATCGTTATTTTTGCCATTTTCAAAAAGTATATATTAGTTAGTTTATTTATTTATGTTTGATGCACCCTCTCACCTCAAATCCTGGCTCCGTCACTGGATGTCAAAGAAGATATCCGAATCAGGGGAAAGGATGGAGCATCAAAACGAGATAAATCAACAAAAAGAAGAACAAGAAAATCAATTTTTAGGTCCAAAAAACCCCTAAACGGCTAAACCCAAAAACGATAGTTTGAGTCTAGGCATCCGAAAATCAATACCTAATTCTCTCAAACTTAAGCTCTGATACCAACTTGTAACACCCTCAAACTGGAAATAGCAACTAATTTAAAATTTTCTAAATACATCAATAATTGATCCGTCTGCAATCACAATATAAGATTTAACCTCAATACACACCTTCATTTTATACATAAAGTCTATAATACGGACGGGTGCTACTAAAACCCAATAGAAGTCACTATCTCTAAACTGCGGAAGACTTCACCAAGAACTTACGCTCGCGAAAGACTAAGCGCATCTCTTCATGGAATTGCTAGAACCAACCCCCACCTGGAACCTGATGCACATGCCGACAAATAAAAAGGTTAGGCTAACGCCTAGTGAGTTCAAGAGTTTCAACATAAAACCACAACATTTGTTGATTGAATGCGTGCAATTAAATCATAACCTTTCGAAAAGATTTACTTTAAATGTGGAAACGACCCTTTTTCCAATAATACCCATTTAGGTGGTGACAACACCAAAATAAAACGTTTCTTCAAGATGTGAATTCAAACCCAAAACTAACTCAAAATACTGGTAAGAATTATATACACCATATCTGCATTGATATGATTCACGACCGAATTACTTCACCTGCCATCAAAGAATTAGTTCACAATATAACCTTGCCATCCAGATAATAATCCCGTCAAGTCATCTATTTGATAGCATCAACCCAAACGAGATCTTTAGCTATCTGATGGCACTAATTATTTAGTGCCATTATGCTCTTTTTATCTTGTTTTTAGAATAGTTTTTACCTTCTAATCCCAACCTTTGAGTCATTTTGTTTCTTTATTTTCTCTTTTCTTGTTTCATGGAGCTAAAGTGTTGAATGACGTGTTTTGCGACTTGGAATGACTGATTTATATCTATTTTTGGCAGATTTATTACTGCAGACCTATGCTGCAACATCTCTGCAGCATCAGACATCAGACAACCGAATGAAGAGAACAAAAGGGGCTTATTTTGGACAACTCAAGAAGATCTTTTGGGCAGATTTTGTGAACCTTCTAGATGGAAATATTGGCTGGATATTATCTTTTTTATCTCCTTTTCTTTATTTCTTGAATTATTGTCCTTGTCACCTAACTTTAGTTTTATTATTATTTAAATTTGTGTTAAATGTATTTTTTGCCCTCTCCTTCCTAGTATATAAAGGAAGTTTGGGAGGTGTATTTTAGAGAATCATCTATCATCTTTTTATCTACACAATCTTACAATCTTTTGTATCATCTTAGAAGATCATACTTGATCTTTTGGAAACTTTAACAATCAAACTTGGAGATTTGACACTCTCTTGATTTGATTGTTGCAGTGAATAATTTAATATATAATTAAGTTTATTTAGTTCTTGTTCTTTTTACCTTATCGTAATTTATTTACCGCACTTTACTTTATTGTCATTTACCTTTACGTCATTTACATTCTTGCAATTTAATTTATCGTCATTTACATTTTCGTCATTTATATTATGTCTTTTATTTTATGTCATTTATTTTACGCATTTACTTTCCGTATGAGTAGCTAGTTTTATTAGTATGAGTGTTTGACGGAAAGGTGAGATTTTAAACCAAAGAAAGGTAGCTAGTTTTTTTTTTCGCAATAACAATGATCCACCATTTCATTCAAGTTTTATAAATATCAATGATACTTCTTGACAAACCGATCACTTGCTAAAGTGTTAAAGTGTCGTGGACTTAGAGATAAGCCACGAAAAGCACGTCCGTTTGAATGATATAAAAAGTATACTTGAGAGAGTTACTGATAAGGACAGTTATCGTTTATATCTTTCTAAACTGATTTATTCTCGACAAGTTGATCGCTAATCAATAGTGTTAAAGTGTAGAGGACTTAGAGATAAGCCCCTTCGAACACGTCAACTTGGATGATATGGGAATCGGCTCGAGAGAGCGGTATTTACAAAGAGATTTGTATCTCCATATATTTTGAGGACTCTATTCTACATTATAAATAGTTGGAGACTACACAGAGATGTGTTTAGTCGAATCTAAACAGTAGTGTGAATATTGAAGTCCGAGAGGAATACCTTCAAAATAGATGGTGTATCTAGTTGTGGCAGAACTTCATGCTGCAGCATGCCTGCAGCATGGTCCACTGAAATTTGTGTTTAAATCCCACCAGAAAGTCTAACACCCGTACTTGCTTTATTCTCTGTTAACTAAATCAAAGTGATAATCCAATCAAACCAAAGTCTTCAAAATCGCCATCTGAAGTTAGTTTTCCATCTCGAGATCTTGCAACTTAAGATACCTATCCCTGTGGAACACGATACTTGGTTCTTACCATTTTATGACTTGAAAGACGACATTAGATCTCATTGTATACTTGCTTTGAGGTTTAATTAGCACACGTCTGTAGGTATGTAAAAAGCACTATCACTATCGGAGACATCAACTCAAACCGAGTCTTTAGTCATATCGGACATCAACCCAAACGAGGTATTTAGTCATAACGGACATCAACCCAAACGAGGTCTTTAGTCATAATAGACATCAACCCAAACGAGGTCTTTAGTCGTAACGGACATCAACCCAAACGAGGTCTTTATTCGTAACGGACATCAACCCAAACGAGGTCTTTATTCGTAACGGACATCAACCCAAACTAGGTCTTTAGTTGTAACGGACATCAACCCAACGAGGTCTTTAGTCGTAACGGACATCAACCCAAACGAGGTCTTTAGTCGTAACGGACATCAAACCAAACGAGGTCTTTAGTCGTATACAATAAAACCGACTTTTATGCCTATGGATTCATTACATTACGGTCAACACGTTACATGACTCAAAGGAATGACAACGCACTCAAAACATGTAATTCCCAAATAAGGTGTGACTAGGTACACCATACGACCAAGGCTCCTTAACGAGCTCCCAAGATTGAACAAATGTTCCAAATACTCCACCGAGTACAAATAAAGCCCCAAGAGGTTTAATAAACGTTTGTCTAAAACACGAGAGGCAATATGGTTACACAACCCAAAATACACATTTTCCCAAAATATTTGATTCTCAAATTATCATTGGCCTTCGGCCCAAAACCCAAAAGGTTTTCCATTTCTAAAATGTTCCCCAAAGTCGGGAATGACCCAAAACCAAAGGACCCATACATTAGTACTTTTCAAAACATGTCGTCTCATGAAGGATGCATAAAAAAAACCGACAAACACTTAAAGGTGCATTTTTTACCAAACACCCATTTATGCAATAAATCATCAAAACACATTCTTTGCGACACATTTATCACAATGTCCAAAAATCCCAAAATGTGTGCTATATAAATTTATAAAGTTGGACGTTTTCAAAATAACCAAACTTATCAGCAGTTAACAATTTCATGTAAAACACATAACACTTTAAAATAAACATTTTGGCATGTACACCGTTTTAACAAATCAACTTGAACTCAGCTTGATAGATTTAGGCTAAATCTAGATTTTGCCCCACTTTGAGCTTACGTGACGAAACTTGAATCCTCCAAGCCAAAACCTCTGAAAACCTAGATCCATGATTTCAACCATAAATAAACATATCCAACCATATAGAAAAATTCCCCAAACATATTACACCAAAATCTCCATTTTGGTCCAAACCCTGGTTTTCATGAATGAAGAAATGGGATGATTACCTCAATCATGACTTGAATCTACCAACCACATACTTCTAGATTACCAAGATGAGTCATTCATTCCAAATCTTCAAGTTGATAAAAAGGGTTGGGTGAAAACCCTAGAAATTGATAAGGGTGATGAAGAAGATGAACATCTTTTAGCCTTAGCCTCCAACCTTGCTAAATGATGAGAAGTCACTTGGATTCCTTAGTTTTGGTACCTCGAAAGCCCAAAATCGACAATAGAAGCATAAGGGTTCGGTTCTTGAGAGAGGAGGATGAAAGTGGGGGATGAAACAAATGAAAAGGGGTTAAAATCGGGTTTTAAAACAAGCTGGAGGCCGACCGCGATTGTGCCCGGCGATTGTGACAGTGGGCATTGTCGCCAGGGCACTGTCGCCTGGAATGTACCGTGGGCACTTCCCCACCAGCGACTGTGCCCCGCGATAGTGCCTACTGTCACTGTCGCGGGCACTGTCGCCCGATACTTTTTGAACCCGAAATTTGACCTTTTTCGCATCTGAAGGTTCTCGATCCGTTAGGCGTCCCGGTGAAGCATTAACCCACCATTATCCATTGACGAAGACTTTTCAAGGGTTAAGATAACATTATGTTTATCTTGATAAAATTCCGGGCGTTACAATCCTCCCAACCTTGGAATGATTTTGTCCCCAAAATCCATTTCTCACACAAGGCATCTCATACTGTTCTCAACACTTAATGGGTTTTCCTAGGTCCCAAAAAGGTAACGACTACTCAGAGACCTCAATGACATTCTCACCAAACGATCGTCTCCCTCCTCAAGGGTATGACTCTAACCCAATTCATCCTTGAGTTGACCCCGTTAACTTTCTGACGAAACTGACACACTGATTTTTTTGTGAAGACTCTCACCCCACACATCCATTTTGATACGGCACACCCATACTAAATTGAACATCGAACCTTACTAGAGTAATTTCTAACCATTCGACCTCGGTTGCCTCCCAACCTTAGGCGACACATACTACCTCAAGGGCATCTTGTGACCCCAACTTCTCATTGACTAAACCATTTCAGCTAAACGCCATTCTGAATCCGCATTCCAATATTCCACACCATCCCCAAAGAATTCCCAAAATTCCTGAATAATTCACCCTTGATATTGGTAAGGCCTTCTTTCCAAGGATGTACCAATACGCTTTACTGGGAGTTGGTTAATCCAGATTAGGCTATCACACAATTCTGATCTATTCTCAACTTCAAACATTTCACCAATAAGATTTTCCCACGCCAAGAACATTATACACATCGATACTTAGTTACCAACATCTAGCTTCCTTTAAGTGATGACACTTAGAAGCTAACATTCCCTATGGTCCAACGAGAGTACTCCAACACTCCAAACATTCGCTGACTTTAAAAGAACAAGTTGACGCCTAAGATCAAAAGATTGCACTGAAAAGTAGGTATACCATCAAACATTTCATTCCACATTTGCATTGTCGAATTAAAGTTGACACCTAACAGAGTGCTAATATTCCAAATCTTGCATTTCTAACAAACGGACCACAAGAATTCCTTTGACCGCGAAACCCACTAAGACGGTACACCATCAACATACACCATGATGTCACACCGACAAGCAACCCACCAAATCGAACCCACTTTAAGCGCAGATAATCACATAAGACCTTATCCCACATGATTACCGAAGTATAAAATCACCCCTTAATTATCTGGGAAGACTTAAATATACTATTTTCATTATTCATGTACGCACAGATTCGAAAACCGAAACCCGAAATTCAAGACTGTCCGCAAGTCAGATCATCCGACGCTCCAAATCCCAAGGATTCCTCTAGTCCCTAATTATAACTCATTTCAAGACAGGGATTTAAATCTATAGCCCTAATGAGTTCAAGGTTTTCTAACCAGTATGCCAATTTGAAATTTATACAATTTTCAAATTCATAAGTTTTATAACAATTAACCGTACAGTGAAAACACACTATCGTTCATCCGATAGGTTTCAAAATTGGTTACCAACACCATGCATATAAAACCATTTCCAAACTAATTGGATCAATATTTACGTAAATAAAACGGTAACAAAAGGTGTGTAACGGAATTTACACTATTAACATGAGAATAAATCCGTGCACCCCAACACGTGCGATAAATGTTTGTACAACCCCAAAAGAGAACTTCACAATTTTAATTTTAAAATTTTCCTCTTTAACCAAAGTGTTGTGGCATAAAATTTTCAAAAAGTCCCATATGCATCAATTTATTCCCCAAAAACTCAGTAAAATGATAGGGACGTACATAAATATCAAATCAAATTTAAACTTTGAGTTGCACAAATAAGGCACACTTGACCAAAATAGTAATTATAACGACTTGAGAACTGATGCTCGTTTAACGCATTGCAGAAAATTTCAAACAATAAAACCAATAGCTGAAACAACATAAATCTCTTATATGTTTACTCAAACCAACCGCATAATTTAATCCAATGACAATAGTATACGAAGATTGACATTTGTATAAAGCCCGAAGATAACTCACATAATAATGAAACCTCCCCCATACAACATGAGGGACGACATCTAATAACAAAATTCATCAATCAACGCACCCAAGATGCATATGTACACGTACCCAAAATTTGCTTACGCGACGCAAAATGTCGTACAATAAGACACCATAAAACCAACGGAGTTTTCATAAAACTCATTAACGCTAAAATCAAGCGGTGTCAAAACTTTCACTTCCCAACATAAAAGCATAAAACGTCAACACGTCTAAAAATGTCAGAATTCTAAAACCACCTCGTACGATAAAGTGACCCCTTTCAACAAAACTTTCCTAAGACACAACGCCCAAAAAGCTCGTAAATTTACACTGAACAAAAATAAAACACACGCATTTTGAAGTACACTCACGCACCCAAAACGTCGCAAAACAATATTCCATAAAATTCAACGCGACTCGTACAGACCCAAAATTCCCAAGGAAGTTCAGACTCAAAAACATGGGAACAACTCTTCCTTTAAAACCTTAACATACGTGGAGGAGATCCAATGTCAAGGTCAAAAATTCCACAGTCACTTGCCCAATAACCCAGATAACGTTAAAACACGGATATTACAATATCCGAAAAATAGCGTTAGACACGAAACAGGAATAAAGAGATTTTCAATAAAAGTTGCAACCACGTGCAATAAAATAATTCCATGCATGTTTAAGCTCACGGTTTAAAATCTGATGAATGTTAAATGTTTTACCAAGACTTCGCAACATAACTCACTTTATACCTTGAAAACGTGAGAAACAATTTATGCAAACTTATTTAGAAATAAATTTTGTGCATGAATTTGGTCGGCACTCAGCATCTTAGGACCACGTTTCTCAATTCATATTATTATCATCCGAATGCTTAACATCTTAAGGCAATACTCGAATATTTCATCGGTTCACCTTATAATTTTCCCTCGACTAACATCAATTCCATAAGTCTAAGGTTCTGCTCCAACCAATTGTCCTGACCCACAACGGTCAACTTCCAGCATTAATCAAGTCTTAACTGTCACTCCAAAGTGACATTGCTATAAATGCCAACTCTCCTTAGATCACTCGCTTATAAACTTTCTCACTACCCCAACGGTAATCATATCGAGGTAGTTCAAGTACACACATGTAGCATGTAGGTTCACCATAACACTGGACAGGTGTTGTAACATCCCGAGTTTTGAAAGGTATCATTTCGAGTTATTACAGAAACCGATATATTAAGGAAAAATAAGATATTTTATTTTGGGCTTGAATCCTTGATTTTATAGTCTAGATGGATGAAGGATTCAATTACGAGTCCAACGGTTCTTTCCGAAGCGAAAACGGAGCTATAACGAAGAAGTTATGGCCAAAACAGTGATCGGGGAAGTTTACAGCTCGCGGTACAATCTCGGCGAAAGTGCCCCGCGAGAGTGACACTTGTCACTTTCGCTGTCACTCTCGCCAACAGCATCTGGAAGATTAAAATCGCGATTTTCAGCCCCAAACTTCATTCCTTCATATCTCCTTCATCCTAGCTCCGATTTGAGTGATTCAAGTTGCTACGGTTTCATTTTTGAGAGCTTTTCAAGAATCTATCAAGAGATTGGAAGTCTATTGGAGTATACTATAGTATTTTATGGTGGTAAGCTTCTCATCACTCTCTCTTCATCTTCTTCACCAAGGTTTTCTAGGGTTTCATCCACCCTTTGTGCTTCTTTTCATAGATTGGAGGTTTGTAACCATTTTGGTGAACTAGAAGTGTTTTGGTTGGTGGATTCAATCTTGGGTTAAGGTAATATTTTATTCTCTTTGGTTATGGAAGTTAGTGTTTCGGTATTAGTTGAGGTATTCATGTATATGGCTTGGGAAAGGATTCTTTGTGGTTGATTATGTTTATTTGTGGTTGAATATGTATGGATTTAGGTTTTGGAAGTTTTGTCTTGAGAATCCAAGTCTTCTTCAAAGGAGCTCTAGTTGGGGGAAAATCTAGATTTAGCCTAAATCTAGCAAGGTGAGTTCAAGTTGATTTGTGAAAACGGTGTACATGCCAAAATATTTATTTTAAAGTGTTTTACATGAAATGGTTAACTGCTGATAAGTTTTGGGTATTTCGGAGTAAAATATGATTTACTTGGTTATTCGTCAAAGTGTGAGTATTTTGATAAGTTTTCATATTTGGTAAACTTGGGTTGTGTTAACCTCTTAAAATGGTTATATTGGGTTTAAACATTTTAGCAACTAAATAACATGATTTACGTATTCTTGGTGACTCTGTACAAGTAAGATCTATTTCATGATTCATGCATATTTGATGATTTTGTACAAATGGAGCCTATTTCATGTTATATGCATTTTGGTGTATTTGCATTCATAAACCATTTGGAAAATCATTAGTCCCATCTCGTGTGGAGTTTTGGGTTAATCTCGTCTTCGAGATATGTGTCCTCATAAACGTTGTTTAAAGACATTTCATTATTTGGGGAACCGGTAATTGTTGGTCAAATGGATTTTGAGCATTCTAGCTCGATATTGGCTTAAAAAGGGGTTTGAGGATATTTGTCCGGTTTTAATGGCTCGATGTAGAGTCCCATTTCATGGTTTACATCTTAATGCATTTTATTGCATATTTATAATTACAGGCTCGAGTGCTGTTGTCACTCAGGTATAGTCGGGTAATTTTAGACTGTGTTGCATTGGATCCATAGGCACATAAGTCAGTCTTATTTGATGGTCATTTGGGTGGTACGGGGTTGGACTCCGGGACTCATGGGATATGACCTTGTCTTTACGAGTAGGCACTAAGAGTGGTTGAGTTCCGGTTGAGCTATTATGACTAGGGGGTAGTCCTCTGATGGGCGTTGGGACCTTCGCCATGTGGGGCAATGCCTTCGTTGTATCCCCCGTGGGCCGAGCCTTTGGAGGTAATTCCGGTGTTGTTCGCTAAGGTCAGCTATCTCTTTGGGTGAAACTCGTCAAGAGGTCGTAGGGGCACTTGGGCTTGTGTGTTGTGAAGTGTCATACGATCAACGTTGTTGAGTGGCATACTATTGTGTTCCTCCGCTCTCAACGGATACGAGTATCCCCCGTTGTCGACCCACGGTATTTTGGATATTTAATTGTCCAAACTTTAATATTGAGATTTCATTCCATTTTATGGTCGCGTGAGTATTAAGTTTCGGTTCCATGTTTTAATGGCGTATCACATTTATATGGATTGTTTCCTTTAATTAAGGGTCAAGTATTATATTCCACCCGAGCTTTGGGTGTTTTGAGCTATGAAGTATTATTTACATTTTAGCACATTGAGTATCGAACTATGACCCCGTCTTGGGTGAGTTACGGGTTGCATCGTTTTACAAGAAATGCATGTTTGGGAGCATTGTCTTTAAAAGTGTATATTATGGAAAATGTGTCGTTTCCATTGTGAAGTTTAAGGTTTTGAAGATTCTTGCTTTAAAATTGATTTCTTGTCTTTTAAAGATATATTCATTCATGTCAAAACTCTTGAGCTCACTAGGCGTTAAGCCTAACCTTTTTATTTGTCGGCATATGCATCAGGTTCTAGTTGGGGGTTCGGACTCTAGTAGCCTCATGAAGAGTTGAGCCTTAACTTTATGCAAGAGTAAACTATTGAAGAAGTCTTCCGCAGGTTGGAGATAGTAATTGTTATTGGGTTTTAGTACCACCCGTCCTTCTCATAGATTGTATGTATAGGATGAATGTGTGTATTGAGGTTAATTCTTAAATTGTGTTTGTAGTCGGAGTAATTATTGATGTATTTAAAAAAAAATTAATAAGTTGCTATCTTCATATTTAAGGGTGTTACAGGTGTCATTATGAACGTACCGTACAAGTTCATCCTTGCGACCCTCGACAAGTTTCCCGTTTCTAACGACTCGATCAACTCCAAAATATCTTATCTTAAGGTTCCTAATATGCAACTTCACTTACAATCACTTATAAAAACGATAGTTTGAGTCTAGGCATCCGAAAATCAATACCTAATTCTCTCAAACTTAAGCTCTGATACCAACTTGTAACACCCTCAAACTGGAAATAGCAACTAATTTAAATTTTTTTAAATACATCAATAATTGATTCGTCTGCAATCACAATATAAGATTTAACCTCAATACGCACCTTCATTCTATACATAAAGTCTATAATACGGACGGGTGCTACTAAAACCCAATAGAAGTCACTATCTCCAAACTGCGGAAGACTTCACCAAGAACTTACGCTCGCGAAAGACTAAGCACATCTCTTCATGGAATTGCTAGAACCAACCCCTACCTGGAACCTGATGCACATGCCGACAAATAAAAAGGTTAGGCTAACGCCTAGTGAGTTCAAGAGTTTCAACATAAAACCACAACATTTGTTGATTGAATGCGTGCAGTTAAATCATAACCTTTCGAAAAGATTTACTTTAAATGTGGAAACGACCCTTTTTCCAATAATACCCATTTAGGTGGTGACAACACCAAAATAAAACGTTTCTTCAAAATGTGAATTCAAACCCAAAACTAACTCAAAATACTGGTAAGAATTATATACACCATATCCGCATTGATATGATTCACGACCGAATTACTTCACCTGCCATCAAAGAATTAGTTCACAATATAACCTTGCCATCCAGATAATAATCCCGTCAAGTCATCTACTTGATAGCATCAACCCAAACGAGATCTTTAGCTATCGGAGACATCAACTCAAACCGAGTCTTTAGTCATAACGGACATCAACCCAAACGAGGTCTTTAGTCATAACGGACATCAACCCAAACGAGGTCTTTAGTCGTAACGGACATCAACCCAAACGAGGTCTTTAGTCGTAACGGACATCAACCCAAACGAGGTCTTTAGTCGTATACAATAAAATCGAATTTTATGCCTATGGATTCATTACATTACGGTCAACACGTTACATGACTCAAAAGAATGACAACGCACTCAAAACATGTAATTCCCAAATAAGGTGCGACTAGGTACACCATACGACCAAGGCTCCTTAACGAGCTCCCAAGATTGAACAAATGTTCCAAAGACTCCACCGAGTACAAATCAAGCCCCAAGAGGTTTAATAAACGTTTGTCTAAAACACGAGAGGCAATATGGTTACACAACCCAAAATACACATTTTCCCAAAATATTTGATTCTCAAATTATCATTGGCCTTCGGCCCAAAACCCAAAAGGTTTTCCATTTCTAAAATGTTCCCCAAAGTCGGGAATGACCCAAAACCAAAGGACCCATACATTAGTACTTTTCAAAACATGTCGTCTCATGAAGGATGCATAAAAAAAACCGACAAACACTTAAAGGTGCATTTTTGACCAAACACCCATTTATGCAATAAATCATCAAAACACATTCTTTGTGACACATTTATCACAATGTCCAAAAATCCCAAAATGTGTGCTATATAAATTTATAAAGTTGGACGTTTTCAAAATAACCAAACTTATCAGCAGTTAACAATTTCATGTAAAACACATAACACTTTAAAATAAACATTTTGGCATGTACACCGTTTTAACAAATCAACTTGAACTCAGCTTGATAGATTTAGGCTAAATCTATATTTTGCCCCACTTTGAGCTTACGTGACGAAACTTGAATCCTCCAAGCCAAAACCTCCGAAAACCTAGATCCATAATTTCAACCATAAATAAACATATCCAACCATATAGAAAAATTCCCCAAACATATTACACCAAAATCTCCATTTTGGTCCAAACCCTAGTTTTCATGAATGAAGAAAAGGGATGATTACCTCAATCATGACTTGAATCCACCAACCACATACTTCTAGATTACCAAGATGAGCCATTCATTCCAAATCTTCAAGTTGATAAAAAGGGTTGGGTGAAAACCCTAGAAATTGATAAGGGTGATGAAGAAGATGAACATATTTTAGCCTTAGCCTCCAACCTTGCTAAATGATGAGAAGTCACTTGGATTCCTTAGTTTTGGTACCTCGAAAGCCCAAAATCGACAATAGAAGCATAAGGGTTCGGTTCTTGAGAGAGGAGGATGAAAGTGGGGGATGAAACAAGTGAAAAGGGGTTAAAATCGGGTTTTAAAACAAGCTGGGGGCCGACCGCGATTGTGCCCGGCGATTGTGACAGTGGGCATTGTCGCCTGGAATGTACCGTGGGCACTCCCCCACCAGCGACTGTGCCCCGCGATAATGCCCACTGTCACTATCGCGGGCACTGTTGCCCGATACTTTCTGAACCCGAAATTTGACCTTTTTCGCATCTGAAGGTTCTCGATCCGTTAGGCGTCCCCGTGAAGCATTAACCCACCATTATCCATTGACGAAGACTTTTCAAGGGTTAAGATAACATTATGTTTATCTTGATAAAATTCTGGGCGTTACAACAATGATCCAAATTTTCCTGCATTTATTTACAAATCGGACAAAGAACCTAGTCTAAATCAATTCCACTTCTCCCAAAGCCACCCGAACTAGAAGCCTTCCGCGAAGAGCCCTCCAAACGAATATGTTGATCTTTGAGGGTATCTTATTATTCCAATTTGTTTCTGGATGAATTACATCTAGAGTAAGAGTTACATCATCAATTAGCGCCTTTAACTTCTTGACTCTTTTCGATTTAGGATTTAGATTTTCTTTTTCTTTTCCTTTTCTTAATCTTGATTTTAACCGATTATTTAGGTTACTAGTCAATTTTTTAGGCAATAAGGACATGTTTAATATGTTTCAGATTGCCTAAGGATTTATTTGTTTAAAAAATTTATTCAACGACTTAATCACTTAAAATACAAAAATGCATTGAACTTTTATAGACCTTAAAGGTAATTTGGGATGGAAACAAAAAATAAAGATACTTTTTTTAATCGGATTATCCCACTAAAACTTAAAATTGACATAAAATCATTCTTATTATCTCCAATGGTAAATTTAATAGCTTGATAAATGACTTGATGAAGACTTGATACCAAATTTCATTATTGGAGCAAAAACTTGAAGAATAACTTGACATCCAAATATCCAATGACTTGGTAGATGTCAAGTGTTTGAGGATTTATAAAATGTTTATATTTGATCCCTCAACAATCATAGGCTTACATTTTTAAGTTTACACTTTCATTCAATAATAATTCATTTTTTAAATATATAAAATATTATTATTATTATTATTATTAATAAAATACATTATTGGAACGCTTTCGTAAATATCGAAAATTAAAAAACACAAAAATTAAATATTTTTGTTTTTAGAAATCATAGTTTTAAATATTAAATACTTTCATTATCGTTTTGTAATATTTTTATTAAATTTTATGTTATTGTTGTATAATATTTGTTTTAAAAAACGTATTTGTGCTTTAAATAACGAGAAATAATGGAAGGAGTTTTATAAAACATTTCAAATAGATGAGGATAGTTTATGTATATATATTAAAAATGAATTAAAAATGCAAAAAAAAATTTTTTTGGAAGATTTGACGTAGTAATTTGAAGATGATTTTTTGGTGACATAACAAATAGATCAAGTCTTTAAAAGACTTGACCATTACGGATGCCCTAAAATTAATATAAAATCATTCTTATTATTATTATAAAAATATTAAATAACCGATATAATTATTTCTTGAATATCTAACCAAAATTTAAGAATATAATCATGCTTTTTGTTACAAAACTAGTTATTTGATTCATAAGAATCCAAAAACAAGCTTAAAACAAGATAAACAAAACCTTATTTTTTATACTCAAAAGATATAATACTTTATTTATTACATAATCTAAGTCAAAATTGTAATCTATTAAAAGTTAAATTTTAAAAAAAAAACACTAAAATTAATTAAAAAAATCTAAAAGAAGGGTTGATTTTTTAGAATTCGATTATTAAAGATACGTGAGTCCAAAGTCCAACTCAGCTGCAAATTCCAGTAGGCCCCGCATGTTTCTTGTTAGTGGGCCCGCCTTTGCCTTTTTCCGGAGAATGAAACCCAACCTTCATCATGGATTAGAATCATTCTCCTTGTTTATACTCATTTTTTATTCCACTTTATTTCCCTCAAAATCATCCTTTTTTTTCCTTCTTTTTTCCCCTCTAAATCGAAAGCTGTTTTAATTAGTTAGAGAGCGGATAAGAATTTCTTTTTGATTGTTAGGGTTTAAAAGATTCAATCTTTTCTTATATTTACTTCACAATGCAGTCATTTTTTCAATGATTTTATCATCTTCTGATAAACCTTTTTTTTGCACAGAGATTTTAATAGAAATAAAATGGGGTTTGATCATTTATTGTTCTCAATCTTGTTCTGCTCTGTTCTTCTCAATTTCATGGAGTTCACCAGAGCCCAGATGCCAGGTTCATCTTCTTTCTCTCACTCTAGATGAGTTTCTTGATTTATTAATTTCTTTATTAATATATTCACATGTTTTTTAGGGTTTTAAAGTTTTTATTCTTTTGGGTTGTTGTTCTCCTTTTTTGGATAAACACTTTTCAGAACCTTTTTTTGGGTGATTTATTTGTTAATATTGAATGAAGAAGTGCAGAAATCTGCTTATGAATGTATTCAATATTTGTGGCAAACTGTCAAGGTTTTTGCTTAGATATCATTCTGAATTGTGCTCCCAGCTTTGATTCTTGATCGTATTTAGCTACCATAAGTTTATATTCTCTGGGGAAAATTAGGTGTTTTTTTTTTTTAAATGTTGGGTGCTCCATTAATGGTTGAATGATTGATCTTAATATGCCGAATTCATCATGGTAGAAGAGCATTGTAGACATTTAAATGATGTTAAAACAATCATAAAATGTGTGTAGAATGAATTGAAGTAATCCTCATGGGAATGATGGATTAGAAATGTGAAGTTTGAGCATTGAAAAAAGTAACTTGTGTAGGTCAAATTCGTTCAAGTCGATTAACATTATCATTTTGTAGACTTCACCGTCTATTGGGAATGGCGTATATAGTTGGTCTTCGGAAAGCTTAAACCAATTTGTTTAAGCCATTTAGCATATTCATTTCGTGGGTCGTATTTATATGGTCCAGAATGATGATTTTGGGTCCCATTTAGGAAAACCGAAGATGGGACCCACGGATTGGACGATGAAGAGAAAATACAGATAGTATCCACAATTCACATTTTCATTTTTGATCATTTGTAGCAGGTTTTATAAGTCTAGATTGTGGTGGTCAAAAGAATCACACAGATGAGCTTGGGATCGAATGGACTCCTGATGATCAAGTTCCATATGGAACGACGACCAACATCTCCATAGAAAACGAGACTAGACGGCAATATCAAACACTCCGATATTTCCCTGCAGATAATCACAAGTATTGTTATTCGCTTAACGTGAAAACTAGGACTAGATACCTCATAAGAGCTACATTCTTGTATGGTAATTTTGATAGCAACAACGTGTACCCGAAGTTTGACGTCTCACTGGGGCCTACTCATTGGGCAACTATTGTCATTTCAGATGCTAATACCATAGAGTCTCAAGAACTCATCTTTTTGGCTTCTGATCCTACGGTCAGTGTGTGTTTATCGAATTCTACAACTGGGTTGCCCTTCATTTCCACACTTGAGCTTCGACAATTCAATGGTTCAATCTACCTTACACCATTTGAGGACCAATTCTTTTTAAGTGTTTCGGCTAGAATCAATTTCGGGGCTGAAAATGAAGATCCTATCAGGTATGTTTCATGTTATACGCACTGCCCGTTTGATACTTTTTTTGGTTTTAAAAGTGATATGGACCTAGTCTGTTTGAAATTATTAAAAAAAAAAACTCTAGGAGAAAGGTCAAATGAGAACCATAAATACAACTTGTGAATCAATTATTTCTTGTATTATTCATAATGAATAACCCTATATAATCATGAATATTATTCATCATGGATATCATGCATTTCCATATTTCATTATAGCATGCATTTTCATCATTGATAGTTTTCAATCATGAAGAACTATCACGACAAACCACAAGGGTTGTGGCGTACTGGTTAAGGCCCCGGGGATGTGGTGGAATATCCCATTTGCCCAGGGTTCAAATCCAGGTGTACACAACAATCAGGGCTGATGTCTTAAGGTCATAATTTGCCAAGGGATTAGTCTAGGCATAGCCTAGGACACTCTTCCCAAAAAAAAAGAACTATCATGACATTTATCATGAATAAAATATGAATAGTAGGTTCCCACATTCTCAAAATATTTATGGATTTCATTTGAATCACAGACTCTAATATAGATGCTTATAGAAGTTGTTCCATTTTCATCTCAGATACCCAGATGATCCATTTGATAGAATATGGCAATCTGATTCAGTGAAGAAAGCAAATTATCTTGTTGATGTTGCTACTGGGACCGAAAAAGTTTCAACCAAATTGCCGATCATTACAGGCAAGGATGAATTACCACCTCAAAAAGTGATGCAGACAGCTGTTGTTGGCCGGAATGGATCTCTAACTTATCGTATGAACTTGGATGGATTCCCGGGCTTCGGTTGGGCTTACACTTACTTTGCTGAAATTGAAGATTTAGATACGAAGCAAACACGGAAATTCCGGCTAGTCCTTCCAGGAGCACCGGACCTCAGTAAACCTATTGTCAACATCCAAGAAAATGCTCAGGGAAAATACCGTCTTTATGAGCCTGGATTCTATAACATATCACTTCCTTTTGTTTTGTCATTTAAATTTGGCAAGACATCAGATTCTACCGAAGGGCCTCTTGTTAATGCAATTGAGATCAGTAGATATCTCAAAATAGCTGATGGTTCTTTTGATGGTGAGTATGGACTATTCTACCCTCCCTTTTCCGGGATATAATGATGAAAATGTAATGAAAGATGGGCTATTATAGTCTTTTATAAGTCTTTTTCCAAAATAAAGTGTTTACTAGTTGTTAGATTGGGTGCAAGATCCAATTTTTATCATGGGTTTATTATGATCTTTCAGGGGCAGTGGCTGCAAGCTTGGTAATGGTTTACAAGTCGTTAGATTGGGCTCAAGAAGGCGGGGATCCATGCTTGCCGGTTCCATGGTCATGGTTGGAGTGTAATTCAGACGCTCAACCGAAGATTATCTCAGTGTAATTGTTTCACTTCATCCTTTTGTTTTAGTTTTATCGTGATCTGAGTTCAAAATTCAAAATAGAAACCATTAACTCATGTTTATGAAGATGTTTTTAGTGAATATCTACTTGAGTTCAAGATTATATGAATTGTTTATTAGTTTGACCTGAGCATGCTAGTCAAACCTGAATCTTTCAAACTTTTATGCAGTAAATTGTCTAATAAGAACATGACTGGAAGCATTCCTTCAGATTTGACCAAGTTGAGCAGCTTAGAAGAGTTGTAAGTTTCGCTATGCACCTATCTGTCTCATGAAAGTTACAACAGTTTTGATTCTGTGCAGATGTTAATAAAGGCATTTGACTATTGGTCGTATGTCTAAAATACCCTTCTATCGTAACAAAATACGATGATATTGAGGGTAAGTAGGTAACTTTAACTTGAAAGTTTGCCAGGGGACACAACCAAAATGGAAATTGTTGTACTTTTCATGAGACAAATGGAATCTATTTTTACATTATTGCTCTCTATTGATCTTGAATTCTTGTACATCTTCTTTCAACATTTAATTTACGTCCTTTTTACAATAGGTGGCTCGATGGGAATGCATTGACCGGTTCAATCCTTGATTTTACGGGATGCCCAAACTTAAAGATCATGTAAAATAGATTACTTATCTCACTTCTTGTTATTCTACAACTTGTTATTGTATCTGATAGACCGTTAGATAAGCTAATGATACCTTTTGGTTATGCAGACATCTCGAAAACAATCAATTGAGCGGTTATCTACCTTCCTCCTTAGCAAACCTACCTAAGTTAAGCAAACTGTAAGTTCTCAATATTAACATCCCCATGCTTGGAAAAGAAAGTCACATTTGGCAAAATAACACTCCTAATCTATGCAGGTATGTGCAAAATAACTTGTTATCCGGATACGTGCCATCGGGTCTTCTGAACAAGAACATAGTCTTCAAGTCAGTATTTCTTCATTTCCCAAAAAATATGGTGAATTTATCGATTTTGAAGTTAAAACAGCTGCTCTGTACGTTCCATGTAAATTGTAATGTTTGATGACAAAGTTTTAGCTATAGGGAAGTGATCAACCATTTTTCAATTGTCTAAAATACCCTTCAATAACGATAAGATATGTTAAATCGTGTGGGTGCATATAAATACAACTTTTGCAAACGGGTAAATGTAAGTTGAAAACTTTCCAAAAATGGGAAGTCTTACAATCTTATACCATTGGTGAAGTTTTTTTATGCACACAGAAATGTTGCAATTTTCACTAGACATCCCAAAATGCAAATACTTCATTCATTAGTCATAAAATTCAAGTGAACAATCTCAAGTTCTTGTTATTTCCGGTGTTATCAGCTACACTGGAAACAGCAATCTTCATGTACGAAGCGGTGGAGGGAGACTCAACAGATACGTTATCTATGGATCAGCAGCCGCTGCTGCTGCTTTATTGATAGGATTCATGATCGCATGCCTGCTTCTTCGTCAACGAAAGAAAGATCACAAGCAAGGTACTTTTTGTTAATAAAGTTTTTCCATTTTATATCACGGGAAAAGCTTTTTTGGTGTTTTTTTGCAAAAATGATCGTTAGCTTGCAATGAAATGCCAAAAAATCGATCATTTAATGTTTCTTGATTTCATTGTTTTTTGGTAGAGCCTGAACACGAAGTGCATGATTCTTCTATGCATAACGCAACTTCAGAAGGTGCCCAATGCTTTACACTATCTGAACTTAGATTTGCAACAAATAATTTCGAGAAGAAAGTCGGGTCGGGAGGCTTTGGCACAGTTTACTACGGTAAATTGAATGATGGAAAGGAAATTGCAGTCAAGGTTCTAGGAAGTAACAACACCCATCAGGGAAAGAAGGAATTCGCGAATGAGGTAACTTTTCATGAACAAATTCTCTTCATTTTAACGACAGCAAAAGCTTTTCATCATTCTTGAGTATTTTATATTCATTTGTGAATGGAATCGGTTAACGATCTGACTAGTTATATAATTTTATGAAAGGTGACTCTTCTGTCAAGAATACATCATAGAAACTTGGTGAAATTTTATGGCTTTTGTCAAGAAGAAGGGAAGGATATTCTTGTTTATGAATTCATGCACAATGGAACTCTCAAAGAACATCTTTATGGTAAGATCTTAATCATCTCGTGTGATTCCCCTTTCATTCTTGATCCAATCGAGTCTTTTTGATCTATATTAACGAAGGGTTGTATTCAAATTAGGACCTTTAGCAAAGGAACAACGAATCAAATGGATCAAACGCCTTCAGATTGCTGAAGAGTCTGCCAAAGGTTTGTTTTCTATTACTTGTGAGCAAAGCGGATCCGTTGGCAATACGTAATGCTATTTTGGTTTGTTTTAGGGATCGAGTACCTTCATACCGGTTGTGTTCCTTCTATTATCCATAGAGACCTGAAAACGAGCAACATTCTTCTTGATGACAACATGACAGCCAAAGTTTCGGATTTTGGCCTCTCGAAACTTGCAGTCGATGGGAATTCACATGTATCGAGCATAGTTCGAGGCACTCTTGGCTATCTTGATCCAGAGTAAGTCGGTATCTTTCTCTTGAATAACCGTTATACTATTATTGATGACGATTTTAATGCTTCATATGACTTGTGATATTTGTAGATATTATATCTCCAATCATTTGACAGAAAAAAGCGATATCTATAGTTTTGGGGTCATCCTTCTCGAGCTGATCTCCGGTAAAGAAGCCATTTCTAACGAAAGTTTTGGTTTGAATTGCCGCAACATCGTTCAATGGGTAAGTCCAGTTGGGGGACACATCTCGGGTTATTTAGCTGAATGGCTTCCTGACAAGTGTTTTTTAAATCTATGACCTTCTGACAAGTTTCTAGGCATTTTTGTGTACCTAAGTGGTTTTTTCTTCTGTTAAACAGTGACATTCTCAAACTTGTTAGAAGGTCATTTAACCAGAGGACCACAACATTATAATGTTTTATTTCGAGTGGGATAAATTGAGCTCGTTTGGTTTTATCTTATAATGTTTTGTTGTAGGCAAAGTTACATATAGAGAATGGGGACATCCAAGGGATCATTGATCCGGCTCTAGGAGACGAATACGATGTCCAATCGATGTGGAAGATTGCCGAGAAAGCGTTGATGTGTGTCCAACCTCATGCGAACATGAGACCTTCGATGTCTGAAGTTATCAAGGAAATACAAGATGCAATCTCGATAGAGAGAGGTGTCGAAGGAGGTAGTTCAGATGAAATATCGCGAAGTTCTTTTCATTCGTCATTGAACATGGGATTGCTTGATCAGGGTGTTGACCCTTACTTGTCGTTTCACGACTCCATCACGCTCCCCTCGGCTCGATAGTTTGTTTCTCGTCGTTTCTAATGATTGTCAATAGGTTCGTTGAATAGGTAATGCAATTTTTTTCCCGGTTTTAGGGCATTTGTTAGAATGTTGTTTCTCTATCCTTTGGAATAGAGAACAAGTCTCTGTACATCCCACCTCACTCCCCAGAAGCCTAGCCCTATTTTTGAGTGAGATATATAGGGTCTTTTGGTTTGGTTAGAAGGTTGTTTTTTTATTTGGAGGTTGTCAATTTATGAAGGTTTTGTGGTCGAGGTGGTTTGTCGTTTATAAAATGGATCGATTTTGAGATTTGGTTGAATTGGTCCAATCCGATCAGATCAGATCATTCGAACCGAACCATACCACTAGCCCTCTATTCATCTTTACCTCACCAAATGAGATCCGATCTAGGATCGGTTCGTGTACAACTAACTCTATTATATGGTAAAAGTTGTTAGAATAATGTAGAGACCATGGAAAACTATGATCAGAATAAGTAGTTTTTTTTTTACGGAGTTTAAAAGTAATTTGCTGATTATTGCAATTTTGTATAGTAATAATCAGTTTTCTATTTTTGGGTAACCTAATCTTGTTTATTATTATCCAATTAATTTGATATACTTTGATAATCAGTTTCAGTATGTGATACTTTGATACACTAAATACAATAAAGTTATTATTTTTATAATAGAACAAAATTAATTATATACATTTATTTGATCTATTATTTTCTTAAATAATCATAACATATTAAACACTTAGGGGGTGTTTGATTAATGGATTTTGAAGAAATTTGAATGGATAATTCATTTGACTAAATTCTAATTCTTTTGTTTGGTTCACATATTGATCATGATGGAATTCTTTGACAGGCCCGACCCTGACCCATGGCAAATGTGGCTTAGGCCATGGGCAACAGAGCCCATAAAGGCATCACAATTTTGTTACAAGTCTAGGTATAGTAGGCTGAGTTTTTGAGCCCAAAAAAAATTTACCGTTTTAATTTTTGGGGTCCAAGATAAAAATCGATCAACTCTTTCTCGCCTCTCTCAAATTGATTTGATCGCTCGACTAAATTTCACTCACGATTCTCACGATTCAGTCAATCTTCATTGCGACTTTCACCCACGATTCTCACGATTCAGACTCTCGACTCTCTCTCTCTCTCTCTCAACTCTCGTCTCTCAATCGTTCGACTAAATTTCTCTAATTTAGAACACTCTCGCCCCTAAATCGACTCTCGTCAGTCTCGTGGTTGCCCTGAAGGCTGAACTCAACGAACGAACAACTCTATGGTTGCCCTAAATTTCTAAATCGACAATTGGAGGGGACTCGTTGTTGTCGAAATTGGAATCTGCCCTAAATCGACTACTGGACTCTGTGGTTGCCCTAAATCGCACATCACAATTCAATGCCTCACAGGTGTATTCTTTCTATCTTCTTACTTCTAAGTTAGTAAGTTACTTTGTTCATTTGTTGGATACTTGGATTATATATTTGTTTGCATAAGTTGCATTGCATTTGAATTGCTTGAATTGTTTAGACTTTAAACATGTTGACTAGTAGTATTGAGAGTAAGTTTTTAGTCGATATTAAATATGAAAAAGTTATTGACATTTTTGCTTCAAAAAACGCACCAAGACATCATATTAGGTAATGAACTTTAAGTTTTATTTTACGGGGTTTTGGTTTATGTCCCCCGTTGTATCACTTTTGTGTTATTTAGTAAAGATCCGGCGTGGGGATGAGCCCTAGGTTCCAAACCCCTTTAAATTATTTTTCGTTCGGGTAATAAAGGGCATTTTTTTGTATTTCGCCATGGGCATCCGGAATCTCAGGACCGGCCCTGTTCTTTGAATTCCATTGAATTCCACAAATAAAATAATTCATCATTCCTTGCATAAAGTGAAAGAATTGAATTCCATTCAATTCTACCAACCAAACACATGGTCAAATTTCATCAAATTACATTTCAATTCCTTCAAAGTCAAATTCTTTTGATGGATTCCAATTCCATCAAATTCCATTATGCGAACCAAACGCCCCCTTAGCATCACAAAAAGCAAATGATTTTATAACTTTAAACAACAAAATCTTGTTAAAACAATATCTCATTACTCGTACACAATATTTTACTTAGAGTAGTTGTATGTTATTTATTCCATTTGTATTTAAGAGTATTTTTAATGATAAATTGGTGTCGAAAACTAATGATGAAAGCTAAAAAGACATAACTCATTTTTAATATGAATTATGGTTTTTATTTAACATGTCTTGTAAATATCATTTAATCATTTCCGACCTCACATGTCTTGGTTATTACCCAACATTTTTAGTGGTCGACATTTTTTGACGCTTACCCAACAGAATGATCTTTGCACATGGCATATATGTATGTGCACGTGATTGTGTGTATATCAGGGACGGAACTAGTTCATTGAATATGGTGGCATACGGATCGTTTCTCCATTGTAAGCTAAAAAAATTTAGGCTTCTGAAAGATACCACCATATTGTAATGTTGGGTGTCATCGTATATATTTTGAAAGTACGATAATAACACAAGTTTGTCTTAGCGGAGATGGTTTGGGAGACCTTTCTCCCACCCCAGGCGAGGGTTCAAATTATGTTTCAATCATCTTCTTAGTTTTTAGCTGTTAATTTTATGTTTATTATGTTTCAGAATTTTTTTTTGCGATAAGTGACTTCAACACAAGCCCTCACCTCACATTCAAAAAGTAAGGAAATAACTAAAAGACCAATGCTGATTTTTTGAAAAATATCTTTAGCTTCGTTTTTTATAGTCAAATGGTGTCACCACTCAAAAAAAAATTCCTATGACCACCTCTGGTGTGTGCAGGCCCGTGCTATAGCATGTACTATCTGTTCATTATGAACAGGCCCCCAAACATACACCCAAACATACAGGGCCCATTTTTCTATTCCTTTGTTGCCTAATATGCAGCCCAATATAGCTCCTCTTCCTTAATTTTTTGGCCCTAATTTCTACCAGACAACAATCAGTCATCGACTCATCTTCTATTCGTCTTCAGAGTTCAATCACCCGATTCAATATTTCAACGATGAACTTCTCGATTCAGCAAGGACGATTGAAATTCTCAACGATAGACGATTCGATTTTTCAACGGCTAATTCCAAACGGGAACTTCACCTTATTCCCCTTAATAATACGATCGACTGGATCGAGTAATCTCAATTCTTCATCGGTTGATTCGGTTCATCCTACAAATCTGAAATCTACATTCGATTATCGACTTCAAACATCTAAGCTTTCAATTTTTCATACAACCATCGACTGGTTAGTGGTTCAATGGTTCTTAACATCAACAAGACAACAACTGATTTCTGATTTGGAATTTTGGACTATTTGGTTGATTGGCTCTGGATATCATCGACTGAAATATTAAGTATCACATAAACAGTAGGTAAATTCCATTTCTTGTAACTTCAATTCAACTTTTTTTTGGGTCTCTTTTCATAAACAATAGTTGTTTTGTGTAAATTAGATTATGAACTTATGGTTTTTAATTTTTTACTTGTTTAGGTTAATAGGTTTATGTTCAATTGTTCATTGGTGACTGATTATTTGATTTAGAAATTAACAATTTAAGTATTTAACATACTCAAAGTCAGATTATGTTCAATTGATCATATTGTTTACACTTTACAGTTTACTTTAGGAAATCAAATCAATCATGTTTACTCAAAGTCAAATTATGTTGCTATGTCATATGCTCAATCTTACTGTTTCATAAATTATAATTTCATATTGTTTAATATTTGTCTAATTGTCTCATTTTTGCAATCTGCTTTGTAGTCAAAACTCAAAAGCTTTGGGCCTTAGGCATTGAGACTTGCGACTTGGAAGTACCCCGAATCAATAATTAAATATCAATACATCATTCTCTGTCCTCAAGCCAGTTTTTTGTTCCTTTATAGCTTTTTAGTTTTACTTATTTGTTATTATAGTCGCATTAGTCATTATGTCATCTAGGGTCAGAAAGTATGATTCTGGATGTGAAAAGCGTAAAAAGAAAAAAAGGATTATGTCGTCTAGGGTTAGTCATTACTCGTTTTATCGTCCAATGTGCAACAGGGCCCCCAAAAAGTTAGGAACGGCCCTGTGTGTGTGTATGTGTGTTTATATATATATATATATATATATATATATAGAGAGAGAGAGAGAGAGAGAGAGAGAGTTAGAGTTAGTTTCCGGTATAAATTAGTTATTATCGTGAGAAATGTACAAACCTTGAATCAATCGCAACTGAAGATCAATCCAAAACTAATTCATAGGTTAGTTTGGGACTTAATCTGAACCATTAGATTAACACCAACAAAAAGTGATAAAGTGTCCAAATCTTTTCTTCATTTCTCACTTTAACTCCTATTTTCACACGTTCCTTCGTGTGTGTGTGTGTGTGTATATATATATGATTAGGTTCATTTGAGAAATGTTAAAAATATGAGAAATAAATAAATGATCCTAGCCCTTTATCTGGTCAACATTTGTGGTTTTGACCGTGAAGCATCGGATAATTTCTTGTGTGGTCTGTAGAAGATAGAGGGGTAGTTTCGTAAAATACGTTGGACGAGTTCATATATGAACCTGTATGATTCACATATAATTATATGTTCATACATGAACCAATGTAATTCACATATGAATTTTTTTAATTGATTCATATATGAACTATACGTTCATATATGAATCAGTTAATTAGTTCATATGTGAATCATAAAGGTTTATATATGAATATGTTAATTAGTTCAACTAATTCACATATGAACCTACAGTTAATTAGTTCATGTGTGAATTAGTTAATTGGTTCATATATGCATCAGTTAAAAAAGTTCATACGTGAATCATATATGTTCATATATGAAATCGTCCCGTGTATTTGAAAAATTACGAAACTGTTTTTCTATTTTTAGAATAGTCATAACTTTTGATCAGTCAAATCCGTAATTGTTGACCACTCATAGACACAATATTTGACTGGTCAAAGCCGATCTTAGCCGAATGAAAGGCTAAAATTATTTCTCTATTTCTCATATATATAACATTTTCTCAAATAAGATTATTTATCATATATATAACATTTCTCAAATGAACCCCTCTCTCTATATATATGTAGAGAGAGAGATTTGGTCTTATCATCAATTGGGATGTAGCCCTCACGCCTAAAATTGGGTTTCAACTTTGACACCTAACATTGAAATATGTCGAAACGATACAAGCTTAAAATCATGAAAAGAAACTTTGGTCCACATGACAAAGATAAGTTTTCTCGGTTTATTTAATGACGAATACTAAGATGTTAATACCATCAAGTATTAACGAAAAAAAAAAGCAATTTGGACATGTAACAACACAAAGCAAGATGCATATACTATACATGTGTGTGTGTTTAATTTTGTATCATTGAAATGCCAAACCAAGACCAAAATGTAATGTAAAGTTAAATCAAGGGGTAATAGGGTAAATGTATGAGACTTGTGATGTCAGAGGGTGAATGTCAATGTGACAAATTGCAAGGACCTGTTTTGCCACATTGACGATCTTTTGAATTTGAATGCAACTTTAACGTACGTGTTTTGATTCGGAGACTAAATTCCACTTCATAGCTTGGCCGTATTGGAATTCGAAATCAAAACGCTGATTGAAATTTCATAAAACGAGTGTGTATCAAATAAGGAATAGGCCGTAAGGTTGAGTTAGAGCTTTCGCAAGTTTGACGTCGATTTGAGGTATCTTCTTAACCTAAACTCGACATTTATTTATTTTTAGTGAGTTACTTAAATGTTATCAAATTGATTGGACCGGATGTTAAAAGTAACAATGATCCCAATGCTACAAATTATGCAAAAAAACGAGTCCAATGAAAAACAAAACCACTTAGAGCATTCACAATGTTGGGTTTTTTTATAGTTTTTTTCCGACACATTATTGTCACCTCAACAACTTAAAAACCTCTACATATTTCCACTATGTGAAAAACCTCACCCAAGTTTTTTCATAGTCTTTTCAAACTTTTCAGAGTCCCACTATTTTAACTTTATATCATTTATATTCCTATTTATAAAAAAATATATTAAAATTTATACAAATACAGATTTATTTATATCAAGAAAGTATTATTAATTTAATTATCTATTTATTTTACAACAAAAAATAAAAAAATAATTTAAAAGTATGTACAATAAAAAAAATGGGCTATCAAGGAGATATGTAAAAACTGTATAAATGTATGTACAATAATATTTGATAAAAAAGTTGCATTTGAAAATTTAAAAAAAAAGTTAATTTAAAAATATGTAACCTAAAAAGTAAAAAATTTGGCTACTAAGAAATCTATAAAATTATATAAAAATATATTAAATTTGAGACATTAATTTAAATATAAAAAATTACTTTAATTATGTATTTATTTTATATTATTTGGTTAATAATTTTATTTAAATGTGATTATAATTAATAAATAAAGTTGGTTAATAAATAAAACTGATTTAATCTGAAACTTTTATAAAATTCTATAAATAAAAAATGAATAAATACGAAAAACCTTTGAAAATATAGGTTGTGTAGTTACGACCTATGACAAAAAAAACCTCAAGTGAAAATTCTCTCCATTATGTGAAAAACCTCAAAATAAGGTTTTTACTTTTTGAAAATCCTATTAAAAAAACCTCTAAATAACCATATTGTAGATGCTCTTAATATGCCTTATGAAAGGATATGACTAATTAATATTTATGAATTATTGAAAAAAAAAAGTTAAATTTAGGAATATCTAAGTGCATCCATTTGAATCCGA
The DNA here is from genome assembly GCA_023525745.1 of Arctium lappa. NCBI lineage: Eukaryota > Viridiplantae > Streptophyta > Magnoliopsida > Asterales > Asteraceae > Arctium > Arctium lappa. The sequence goes on from CM042049.1 coordinate 116,086,159, forward strand.
GTTTGCAAGTATATTGAATATAGCAATGAAGAACAATCAATATGAATCACAAGTTATGGTCATATGTATTGATTAACTAATAAAACTCAAAAGTTTACAGAGATAATTTTAACTGATATGCGTAAACCTCTAAATGACCATTAACCTAGAAAGATAGGTTAAACAAAACACTAGGCATATACCCGCGCACGATGTGGCGCGAAAAATCGTGCAATTGAATGAACAATTGACAAGGGTATGTATCCGCTCGCGAAACATCTTGAAATCAAAATGACAACAACGTTTTCATTTTAAGTTTGTATTATTCGTTCTTATTGATACTTTAGTCTATAAAAACACGGTGCTTGAGTCGTTTGGTGCACTTATATGTGAATCATAAACTAAAGTGTCGATAAGGACGAAAAAATACGAACTTAAAATGAAACGTTGTTGTCATTTTGATTTCGAGATGTTTCGCGAGCGGATGCAGCGACATACATCATGATTTTAATATTTTATTTTATTTTTTGTCGATTTACGGTATGATTTTGGATGGTTTTGAGAAAGTGATAATGATTTTTTTATAAATTTGTTTATTTTAGGCTTAATAATATAATGCTTTTTATATAAAAAAAATGAAGTATTTTGTTAGAATTCAATAATTATCTTATATATTTTAAATTATTTATATTTAAATTGAAATGTTTATCTTGTTTTAAATCCAAAAATATTCAATATTGGACCCATTTCAAAGGTATTGACGATACGATTACAATTGTATAATTTGTAAAAAATAAAAATATTTTTTTAATGCAATTTAGTTCATATACATTATTTATGTTTATATGATAAGAGTCTAACATGAAAAATAAAAAAAGTAAGGGATTAAAAGTAACTACCTATCTAATTATAAGGATAGTAAATGTAAGGTATAAATTAAAAAAATTGAATTAAGAAAATATTAAATAAGGAATGAATGTAGATTTGTTAAATGAACTTATAATGTAAAATGCGTCCAGATTCATGTTTAGGCGGAAAAATGAAAAAAATAGACTCACCAGAAGTCGACACGTGTCCCTCCAGTTACTTATTTATTATATGTATAGATATTCAATAGTGGACTCGTTTTGAAGATATTTACAAGACGATTATAATCGTATAATTTGTAAAAAAAGAAACATATATTTTCATTGCATTTTGTTCATATAACATTATTTGTGTTAATATAACAAAGATGTAAAATAAAAAATGAAAAAGTAAGGGATATAAAGTAAATTAAATAACTAATTGTAAAGATGTTAAATATTACATTGAATTTTGAAAATAACCGTTTTACAATTTTAATATAATAGTATAAATATAGATAATATATATATAATGTTAGACATTTATTCTACCCATAAAAATATTCAATAATTAGTTTATAGTAAAATTATTTACTAAAAAATTATAATATTAAAATTTATAATACTAATGAAACATATTTTTAATATATTTTATTTGATCTACAATTATGTATTTTTAATATGTCAACGGTGAAAAAAAATAAAACGTATGGATAGAAAGCAAACTAATTCATAGATATTCATAGTTTTTAATAGTACGGTTAAATTAAAAAATATTCAATATTGCGTTCGTTTTGAAGGTATTGACGAGACGATTATAATGGTATAATTTGTAAAAAAAGAAACGTATTTTTTCATTGCATTTTTGTTCACATACGATTTATTTGTGTTAATATGATAATGATGTAAAATGAAAAAACAAAAGATATAAAGTAATTAAATAATTAATTGTAAGAGTGATAAATGTTATTGTACAAAAGATTGTATAATAACCGTTTTATAATTTTTAGGGATATAAAGTAAATTAAATAAGTAATAGTAAGATGGTAAATGTAACATTTAAGAGTGATAAATGTTATTGTACAAAAGATTGTAGTTTTAGAATCAATATATATATATATATATATATATATATATATATATATATATATATATATATATATATATAAAGGAGGGCTTAGGAGAGAGAGTGAAGGAGATGCATTCTTTCATACTTATCTTTTTTTCTCATGATTTTGATTTATTTTTAAAATATTCCAACACATTAAATGCTAAAACTTTTCATTTACTTTTTTAATTTAAATTCGAATTCATCAACCATTATATATACCTATTATTATTTTAAATTTTATTTACCTATCATTTTAGTTATTCAATGAATCCAACAAATGTTTTATTTAAATTTATAAATTTATTATTACTTTTATTTAATTAATAAGGTTTATTAAATTTAAGAATTTATTAAGTGTTTGTACTATTTTTCTTTGTAAGTTAACATCAATATATATATATATAAACGAGGGCTTAGGAGAGAGAGTGAAGGAGATGCATTCTTTCATATTTATCTTTTTTCTCATGATTTTGATTTATTTTTAAAATATTCCAACACATTAAATGATAAAATTTTTCATTTACTTTTTTAATTTAAATTAGAATTCATCAACCATTATATATACCTATTATTATTTTAAATTTTATTTACCTATCATTTTAGTTATTCAATGAATCCAACAAATGTTTTATTTAAATTTATAAATTTATTATTATTTTTATTTAATTAATAAGGTTTATTAAATTTATGAATTTATTAAGTGTTTGTACTGTTTTTCTTTGTAAATTAACAATCAATATAATTGAAAACTTTTATTTAAGTTTTGTAATTTTTTGTAGTTATGCTAACAATCATCAATATATATATATATATAAAGGAGGGCTTAGGAGAGAGAGTGAAGGAGATGCATTCTTTCATATTTATCTTTTTTCTCATGATTTTGATTTATTTTTAAAATATTCCAACACATTAAATGCTAAAACTTTTCATTTACTTTTTTAATTTAAATTAGAATTCATCAATAGACCTGGCAAACGTGTCGTGTCGTGTCAGTTTCGTGTCGGGTTCAAAGTTAAACGGGTTGAAAGTGACTGACCCTAACCCGACCCGTTTAATAAACGGGTCAGAAAATCTCAACCCTAACCCGACCCGCCTAACCCGCCACGACCCGCCTAACCCGTTTAACATTTATAAAACTAAAAATTTAAAATAAAAAAATTCACAAAAAATACAAATACAAAATTCAAATGAAAGCATAAGAAATACAAAATTTATAGTTCAAACTTATAAATTATAACCAAATCTAAAACACTAAAAATCCAAAGCATTAAAAAGAAAACTTATATTATATTATATTATATTATATATATATAAACGGGTTATTCGTGTCATTTTCGAGTTGAAAGTTTTGACCCTGACCTTACCCGTTTAATTTTCGTGTCGTGTCGTGTCAACCCGTTTACTTAAACGGGTTGAAATGTATTACCCAAACCCGTTTATTTCGTGTCGAGTTCGTGTCGGGTTAGCGTGTCGTGTCAGTTTTTGCCAGGTCTATTCATCAACCATTATATATACCTATTATTATTTTAAATTTTATTTACCTATCATTTTAGTTATTCAATGAATCCAACAAATGTTTTATTTAAATTTATAAATTTATTATTATTTTTATTTAATTAATAAGGTTTATTAAATTTATGAATTTATTAAGTGTTTGTACTATTTTTCTTTGTAAGTTAACATCAATATATATATATATATATAAAGGAGGGTTTAGGAGAGAGAGTGAAGGAGATTCATTCTTTCATATTTATCTTTTTTCTCATGATTTTGATTTATTTTTAAAATATTCCAACACATTAAATGCTAAAAATTTTCATTTACTTTTTTAATTTAAATTAGAATTCATCAACCATTATATATACCTATTATTATTTTAAATTTTATTTACCTATCATTTTAGTAATTCAATGAATCCAACAAATGTTTTATTTAAATTTATAAATTTATTATTATTTTTATTTAATTAATAAGGTTTATTAAATTTATGAATTTATCAAGTGTTTGTACTATTTTTCTTTGTAAGTTAACAATCAATATATATATATAAATGAGGGCTTAGGAGAGAGAGTGAAGGAGATGCATTCTTTCATATTTATCTTTTTTCTCATGATTTTGATTTATTTTTAAAATATTCCAACACATTAAATGCTAAAATTTTTCATTTACTTTTTTAATTTAAATTAGAATTCATCAACCATTATATATACCTATTATTATTTTAAATTTTATTTACCTATCATTTTAGTTATTCAATGAATCCAACAAATGTTTTATTTAAATTTATAAATTTATTATTATTTTTATTTAATTAATAAGGTTTATTAAATTTATGAATTTATTAAGTGTTTGTACTATTTTTCTTTGTAAGTTAACAATCAATATAATTGAAAACTTTTATTTAAGTTTTGTAATTTTTTGTAGTTATGCTAACAATGCTTATAAATCAGAACATTTATTTAATTGGTTAACTTTTATTTAATTTTTATAATCTTTGCAAACTAACAATTTTAATTATCTAATAATTTTTATAAATCAAAACTTATATTAAGCGAATAAGCTAACAATGTATATCAATGAAAAGTATTTTCGATTTATATTTTTTTAAATTTCATAAATTGGATTTTTTTTGGTTCGATGACTTATGAAATCGACTAATATTTATTTCTACTGCTACATTATTTATAAGTTCAAAATATAATATATTCATAGATTACACTATTCGTCGTACTTACGTTCATATAATAATCGTTCGATTCGCCGCGCAAGGCGCGATGTTGTTACCTAGTTTTTATATAAAACAATTTAATTAATAGATATTCATGATATTTAATAGTACGGTTAAATTAAAAAATATTCAATATTGGGTTCGTTTTGAAGGTATTGACGAGACGATTATAATGGTATAATTTGTAAAAAGAGAAACATATTTTTTCATTGCATTTTTGTTCATATACAATTATTTGTGTTAATATGATAATGGTATAAAATGAAAAATGAAAAAGTAAGAGATATAAAGTAAATTAAATAAGTAATTGTAAGGGAGGTAAATGTAACATTGTAAGAGTGGTAAATGTTATTGTACAAAAGATTGTACAATAACCGTTTTAGAATTTTTAGTGATATAAAGTAAATTAAATAAGTAATTGTGAGAGTGGTAAATGTTATTGTACAAGTACAATAACTGTTTTAGAATTTTTATATAAAACAATTTAATTCGTAGATATTCATGATATTTAATAGTACGGTTAAATTAAAAAAATATTCAATATTGGACTCGTTTTGAAGGTATTGACGAGACGATTATAATGGTATAATTTGTAAAAAAAGAAACGTATGTTTTCATTGCATTTTTTTCATATACGATTATTTGTGGTAACATGATAAATGTGTAAAATGAAAAAAAATAATAATAATAAGGGATATAAAGTAAATTAAATAATTAATTGAAATAGTGATAAATGTAACATTTAATTTTAATGACTTTCCAAAAACCGTTTTTCAAGAACTGACTTTTCAATAATCGTTTTAGAATTTAATTTAGAGTAAATTACATTTTTGGTCCTTATGGTTTCCACCCATTATCAAGTTTGGTCCATCTTTTAAAATAATTACAATTTTGATCACTATGGTTGTCATTTTGTTTCAAATTTGGTCTCTATGACCAACTTTAATTTAAAAACTTAGTTAAATGTAGGGTATTTTAGTATTTTTATCTCTTATTTTCTTTTTCATTTTTTTTTTGTTTTATTAGATTATATAGTAAATTACAATTATAGTCTTTGTAGTTTGTCTTTTTTCCTTTTCTTTTCTATTTTTTTTATTTTTTATTTTTTATTTTTTATTTTTCATTTTATACTTTTATAATATTAATTAATTAATTATAATTTTAACTAATAATATAAAAAAATATGTATTTTATTTTATAAATTACACCATTAAAAAAATCTTATCGATACCTTTAAAATAAGTTAAGTATTGAATATTTTAAAATTTTAATGCAATTTATTTGATATATATCTCCAAATCCGTTTATAGTAGTTCAAACAAAAGTTTTCAATTTAAGATGTGTTTAAGAAATTTATCGTTTTTTGTTATTTATGTAAGAAAAAAATCAAAATTTTTCTATGACCATTAATTAAAAAGAATTTTTTTTAATTTTTCTATGTCTATTAATAGATATAGATAAATTTCGATTTTTATCTATACTACTTTATAAACCAGATTTGCCAAAAATCGTAAAGTCTTAAAAACAACTTTTTTAGCACAAAGTACAAACCAGATCTGCTAAAAGTCTTAAAAGTCTTAAAAACAACTTTTTTAGCACACAGTACAACTGTTGCATGCAGGCTTTCATTTTTCAGATATCTCATGTACAACGCTTCACAGCCCAAAACGACCTTTCACACTCCGAGACACACACTCCGACACGACGCTTCACCCTCCACCATTCATACCACGCTTTCCTCTTCATCATTGTTTCCCCATGTTTCCCCTAACAATTCTCTGGGTTTTACGTTTCCTCTCGGTTTCCCCCAACACACAAACGAAGATTTACAGGTAGGGTTTGCTCTCGGTTTCCTTTTGTTGAATCATGGAAAATTTTGAGTTTGATTTTGCATCGATTTGATTTTTACATCATTGTTTACAGCAGAGTGATCGAGGGATTAAGGTGATTGTTAGGGTTAACGATTTATGTTTTAGCATCTCAAATTTGGTAGACTACCGATTTTTGTTATGGCATCTCATATTTCTGGTTATCGCATCTCAAATCAGGTAGACCACGGATTTATGTTATTTTCCTAAGCTTGATTTTGTTTACAATTGGTTTTGTTCATCTATATTTTCATTAACTTTTTAACGATTCATACTCTCTCAGCTTCGATTTGTCTCTGTTTGATTCATACTCTCAAGTTTTTTGTTTGATTTTTCTCAAGTCTTTTTCTTTCTGGTTATCACATCTCAAATCATGTATACCACTGTTATTTTTGTTCACCCAAGCTTGATTTAGGGCTTCTTATATGCTTTTTTCTCATTTCCAATTTAATCTTTCCACTTCGTTATTATACTTCACTGAAGGTTTCTAAGCTTGATTTTGTTAGATAGGTTGAGAATGGGTCATTCATCTATATGCTTTCAACTTGGTTATCATTTGTCTCTTTGCACTCTCCTGATGAAATACTTATGCTGCTCTTCACTCAAACTTCTCCCCTTCTTCCCTTCTTCAGCTTCGCCTAATTTTCATTAGCCTACAAAGGATATGTTACAATATTTGATTCTTATGATATTTGTTTATACATCTTCTTATTTGAACAGGAAAAAAGAAAATGAATTACTGTGGAATCCAAACCGAATGCATTCGCCTTTTAGTTTAAAGTTAGGTTTTGTTGGTAAAATTTCTGATATATCTTTGTATTATTGATGTTTTTTATAAGAAATATTCTGACATCTCTTGTTTTCTTATGTTCTTCATAATCTATTGTTGATCAATGTTTCAAATGGTTTAGCTTCAAAATGGTTTTAGGGGTTGCTACATTTGTACTCGGGATGATTCTATGAGCTTTTTGGTTCTTGAAAATATTTCAGACTTTCTTTGAGGACGATCCTGTGTTCCTTTCTTACAAAACAAAGTTTTCTCTCTTCTATTTTCAGCTTTAATGGATTATTAACTATAACCTCTCCATCATCAAACTTGGGAGGTCATGATGGTTCTTCATCAATAAACTTTTTCATCTCTGTAATTTCATTAGCCATTCTTCTTCCATCTCCAACTCCCTTCCCCCAATCAATTTGAATTTTGAATTTAAACTAATTTGAAAATTTGAAATTTATATATCTCAAACCCATCCCTATGACCGATTCATTCCCCCAAGCCTGTGAAGATGCTCATGTCTCCAAACGAGCTCCGATTTTCACTATTTTTTTCTATATTTTGAACTTTAGATTTTAGTTGTATTTATCGAGTTTTTAATTTATATTGATAAACGGTTGAATCATGTATATGTTTATTAGGTTGAAATGTGATTTGATTTTGATTTGGTGAACATCGACATCAGCTAAGCGGTACAAGAGGACTCCACCTAGCTGGCTGAAGATCTCATCTCAGGATGTATGATACCTTATATTTACGTTTTCTTAATGTTTTTGCTTTTAATATCTCAAATGTTTATGAATTTGTTTATATTACAAGGGCCTTCTACCTGGTTTACAATTTGAAGTTTATGTTAACGTTGGATATAACCTTGGATTTCGTTGATAACTCTGTCATTTTGATATCTACATTGCTTTGGTTTTGAGGAGTTCTGACTGTACGTATAAGTGGTTTAGTGAGAAACAAAAGATTTGTTTTAAAATTGAAATGCGTGTGAAAGGAATATTGATTTTGTTCGTCAATTTTATGGTCCTCATTGAATGGGTTTGTTGTATGTGAAGCTTGAATCAATATTTTCCTATGTTTTGATGCTTTGTTAATGGAGTTTAAAAAGCATTTATCTAATGGAAGTAATCAGTTTTTATGGAATATTTGTGAATGTTTTCTTTTCTTTTTCTGCAGGTTTAAGCTAGATTGACCATCATGAAACCGCCATCCCTTTTGACAACCACCTGCTCTCGCGCAAATCACAACCTCAAGGTCTTTTATTGATCTTTTCTGATCTAGCAAATATCAAATATTGTGTTAATGCATGATAAACCTGTGTTTCTATCCTTTGTTCTGTTCACATTTGTCTATACATTTGACAACGTTCATAATTTACCCGGCAGTAGGCCGGGTCATGCAGAAATGGTACTTTTGTTAATTTTCTTGATAGTTACCATATGTGTTTGATGTTGATTCAGCTAAAAGGAGCTTCTTGTTACCTGTGCGATTGGAGAATGAAATCTGGGTTTGGACTTTAAATCCCTAATAAGGTACATGTGCACATCCACTTGCTTGTTCTTGATTGTTAACAAGGTTTTTTGATATATGGACATGTTTTATTATTTGATATTAATGCAATTTATACATAATTTTATTGGAAATTTACACATTTATGAATGTGAAATGGGTGCTGATTTGAAAAATTGAATTGGGAAATGATATTATTTTAAAATATAATCTTGATCAACTTGTATGTTGTTGATTATTTTCTTAATTTTAAAGGTTTTCAAGAACCACATATATTTGAAAAGAAGAGTTAAACTTTTAAATGACCATAGTTTGCAAGAACTTACTCATTCTTAAAAACTTGGTGGTTTTTTTGCGTTCTTGCAAGAATTGCTGATCATTTGCAACCAAAAACCTGATAACAATGGTTCAAAATTTCAACCACCCTTCTCATTGGCTTTTTCTTGGAAAAGATGTTTTTTACGAAAATGAAATAAAGAACACCAGTCTAGAAGTGTCTTCAAATATTGTAATCACCTCACCAATTGTGTTTTCATGGTATCCTATAGAATGGTAATGGTAGTTGTGTTTTTTTCACTTAAGTAGCTTTGATTTTGATTATGGCCTTTATACCATGAAATAAATAAATTTAAGTAAAGGTTGGAAGCATTGTTGGCTTAACTGTTTCGAGGCTGTGTGATTTTTACATTTCACAAACAGGAGGCTGTGGATCTGTTTCGAGAGTCTGCGAGTGGCCTGAGCACAGTTATGTGTGGGGCTGCTTAGTGTCTACATGTCGGTTGAATTGGTCCATCGTAAGAGCGACTCAATTTATCGGTCTGGCATTGTCGGTTCGGGGATTTGCGGGTTGGATGGATGGTGCAGACAGCGATGAAGCTGCTGCCGGGGCTGTTAATTGGCTGTAAGTTCGTTCGGGGCTGCTTTATTGGGCAACTCGGGCAAGCCTATGGCAGTTTATCTTGATGGAAGCGTAGTTCGGGGCTGTTATTAGGGTAGTTCGGGTCTGATTTGCGATGTAGCTGCTGCCAGGTTGCATAAACGATGGGATGTTGTTAGTTTGCTGCTCGCGCAAACTTCGGTTTTCCTTTTGATTTGCGTTGGGTCTTACCGTGTCGTCTTTCGCTTTGGTATGTCTGCTTTGTGTTATGTTGTTATGGCTGCGAATCGGGTTTAATCTTTACCTGTTGTGTCCTTATTCTTTGTGTACTTCTTTGGTTGGGTAATAAAATTCTTACTGCCGTTCAAAAAAAAATTGTTGGCTTAACTGTTACATGATACAATTATATTTTTCTTCTACTTAACTTTCTTTTCAACAAATGATGGTGCAACAATTAGAGCAGATAAATAGTGTCAGCTTAATGGAAAACTTCTTGTGTACTCACTAATTGTATGGTACCAATTATGCATATATATTGGTCGAATGTTGTAGTGAATATGAGTGATTGGTGGATTGAGGCACTCTGTCATTTTATTTTATTTTCATAAGGACACATTCTGCTTCTTTTTTGTTGTACATTATCTTTTAGGATTGCAATTTCAATCGTTATATGTATACATATAATTTTAAGAAACCTAAAAAACCCTTGGAAGGAATGAAATATGTTTCTTATGTTTTTTATACATCATTTTAGTGGATAAAACCTTCAAGCAGAATGTATAATTGGATCCAATTATACAAAGCAACCAAAGTGCAATCACTTTAGTCAAAGGGTACTTAATTTTTATGTGTGTTCTGATCAGTGGATTATTGTTGATACAGATGACATGGATCTTCTTTAAACAAATTCAGTAAATGTAGAGGGCTGGATTGTAACTTTTGTCGTGGGAACATAGAGTTGGTGTTGAGCGGCCCAAAATTTGGTTACTTGTCATGTTGTACTTCTTGTGGAATTTGGTTACTTGCACCTCCAAGTATAATTGATAGTTTTTGAAATGAAATGAAGCCCAAAATTGTTATAAGCCATTTATAGGGCAGGGTAAGTCTCGAGAGTTCTTTTTGGAACAGACTAACAATGAAAATCAAGCTCCTGGTACCGTTTATGGCTGGAGTGTTGATTTAATATGTTTTTTATGCAAATTAAAGCCATCTCCTTTATAAGTTTGAAATAGATTCGATAGAATTTATATGATTATTTTCAATTTTAGCTTTATTTTACAGTGTATTATTTAAGAAATCTTCTTTTGAGAGCTCGGAAAATTGTGATGACTTTGAGAACTTGCACATCATGTGATATTTTATGTGATTTTTTCAATTGAAGACCAACATTTTGAATATTGATATTATTATATATGTTTCATATTGTGGTTGTATAGTGTGTTAATGGGTGCATCAATTTTCCATATCAATTTATAAAAACATTAACATCCCGCCGCATTGCGCGGGTACATAACTAGTAGACATAAATAAGGAAAATGACAATTTTTTAAAGACAACTTAAAATAGAAAGTATTTTTAATTAGTGTATACAGATTTGGGGATATATATCAGATAAATTGCATAAAATTATAAAAAAGAGTAAATTACATTTTTAGTCCTTGTGGTTGTCACCCACTATAAAGTTTCGTCCCTCTTTCAAACTAATTACAATTTTGGTCACTGTAGTTACCATTTTATTTTCATTTTTGGTAACTCTGACCAACTCTAGTTATAAAAAACATAATTAAATTAAGGGTATTTAGATTTTAGATCATTTTACTTTTTGTTTGTTATTTTTATTTTTTGTTTTATTAGTTTATATAAAAATAGAAATTTATCTATATCTATTAATAGACATAGATAAATTTTAAAAAAATTATCTTTTTTTTTTAATTAATAGTCATAGATAAAATTTGATTTTTTCTTACATAAATAACAAAAAACGATAAATTTCTTAAACACAACTTAAATTGATAAGTTTTTTTTGGACTACTGTAGATGGATTTGGAGATATATATCAAATAAATTGCATCAAAATTTTAAAATATTCAATGCTTAAGTTATTTTAAAGGTATCAACAAGATTTTTTTAATGATGTAATTTACAAAATAAAATACGTATTTTTAATATATTATTAGTTAAAGTTATATTAATTAATTAATATTATAAGAGTATAAAATGAAAAATGAAAAAAGGTAGAAAAGAAACGAAAAGAAAAGGAAAAAATACAAACTACAAGGACTATAACTGTCATTTACTATATAATCTAATAAAAAATATGAAAAAGAAAAGAAAAGATAAAAAAACCAAAATACTCTATATTTAACTAAGTTTTTTAATTAAAGTTGGTTAGAGGGACCAAAATTGAAACAAAATGGCAACCATAATGATCAAAATTGTAAATAATTTAAAAGAGAGATCAAACTTAATAATAGGTGACAACCACAAGAACCAAAAATGTAATTTACTCTTTTAATTATATAGTATAGATTATATATCTAGGTCTTAGACCAAACAGGCCCATTAAACAAGAAAAAACCATTAGCGAAAAAAAATTAAAACATTACATTTTACACCCCTTTACTTTAATTCAACATATAAAATACACGCTAACAATCCATAATGCAAAAAATTTTAATTTTTACCATGTTAGATTTTCACTAACTTATTTAACAAAAATTGTATCTTAATTTATTCTTTTTCAATGCAACCAACCTTTTCAAAAAAATTGTATATTTAATAAACTTTGTATAAACATACATAATTAATTCTCATGTTTTTGAAATGTTTCATAAAGCTCCTTCATTTTCTAAACCCACGTCATATTTTCTTGAAAACTCATGTTAGTTAACATTAACATCCAAACATTACAATACGTAACATTTGAAAATGTAGACCTAAATCTAGATTTCATATTTAGTTGCAAATTGCCACACACTATTTTATGATACCCTAGTTATTCGTATGTCATATCTTGCGTATTTTGTAAATTGTGATAGGATTCCGATTATTGGACTTCAAGTGTTAGAGCATCTCCAACAGCTTCTCCAAAATGGATAAAATAGAGATTTTAATCATTTTTGTGTTCCAACAGATTCTCCAAAATGGAGAAAGTAGGAGAGAGAGTGTAATTTTCTCCAAATATGAATAACTCTCCAAAATCTCCAAAAATGATTACCATGAGAGAAAAATTGTTTTTTTATTATATTCTACCAATAAGATTTCTTCAAATGAGATGTGTATGAGAGATAAATAATATTTTATTAGATTTATACAATATTTTAATATTATAAATAATGATTTCATCTCTAAAATGGAGAATCTGTTGGAGATGGATGTAAATTTTTATGTAGATTTTGACTTTTAATTCTTTATTTTGGAAAAATTTTAAAGATGCTGTTGAAGATGTTCTTATTTTATCTCATTGTTTTCATTTACTTTATCTATATGATGTATCTATATAATGGCAAAAACAAATACACAACCCCATTCGACCTTTTATAGGCGTATGGTGACATGTAAAAACATGTAAGTTTTACTTTAATTTGAAAATACGGTTTTATTTTTGTCATACAAAACACAAGAATCAGTATGTAGTTGAAAAAAATGGTAAATATGAGTATGACATATATGTTTTTCTATATTTGATATTATCATCATTTAAATAATAATTGTTAGAATTGTTTGATAGACTAGATTAATTTATCAAAAAATGATAAACGTATTGTGAATATGATTATGGAAAGGGGTAGCCATAATAATAAGAAGGGTATTAAATGAAATTAGGGGGCATTTGGTTCATTATAAGGAAAGAGAATGAGAATGCACAAGAATGAGAATAAGAATGGACATTGCATTAAAAAAATGTTTTATATAATATTTTTAATACAAATATGTGACATCCAACATGAAAATAAAAAATATTTTACATTCAAAATCGACAAATGAAAGAACTCATGAGAAAATATGACTGAGCGGGAATAAAATTTTCATTCCCCGTAATTTGGTCAGAAATGGAAATTAATAGGTTTGGAGTAATGTGCCTATTATATTATATCAAACCAAACAACATTTTTTCATTATCATTTCCATTCCTTACCCTTCAATACCCCCAACGAAACACCCCTTTATATTTTTAAAAAAATATTATTTTTTTAATAGATTATAATATTTTGAATTTAATTAAAAATTCAGTGAAGTTGATATCTCCAAAATGACTCTATTAAGATAGGGTCAAACCCGGGTTGTGGACCCGATTTGGGAGTGACCCGCGTATTGAGGCTGGGTCGTGGTCCAGATGGGCCTACCTTTTTTGATACTGGGCTTGATGGTATTGGGCCAAATCGGGTGGGCTTAGATCCTAACCCCTCTCTCAAAGGCCCCCAATTACCCACGTCCATTTTATTTTGATTAATTGATTTATTTTGTTCTTTTATCTATACTATATTATACTAGAAGCGTACTCGCGTAATGCAGCGAGATACATCACGATTTTAATGTTTCATTTTATTTTTTGTTTTTTTGTCGATTTACAGTATGATTTTGGAAGATTTTGAGAAAGTGATAATCTTTTTTTTATAAATTTGTTTAATTTAGGCTTAATAATATAATGTTTTTTATATAAAAAAATAAGTATTTTGTTATAATTCAATGATTATCTTATATATTTTAATGACATCTAGAAAAAATAATCAATTACATATTTAATAATATAATTAAAACAAATTTATAGTAATATAATATATTAATTAATAGTGATAAATGGAAATGTCTACATAAAAGGAAGACTCTGCACATACCAAATTGGTGGGTGTTAGAAACTTGCAGTAGTAATATGTATATTGTGCATTGATACTTGTAAATTAAGAGATTTTTAAAATCTTGCATAAAATGATGGTACCTTATGCCTAATAATTTGTATTTAAGAGTTTTTTATTTGTGCTTTATAATATAGTATAGATATATAATATATATATATATATATATATATATATATATATATATATATATATATATATATATATATATATATATATATATATATATGGGTGTTTTATTTTGAAAGTGTAATTAATCTTGCAACCCTTGAAACCCAATTATATACCATAAATCTGATTTTCAACGGCTAAGATGAATTCAACATATTCACCATTAATAATTACATTTTTTATTTCTTTTTCCCCTGATAAAACAGGCGCTAAAGGGCAAAATTGGAATAAAAAAATTTCAAAAATCAAAAAATCATAGAAATAATTATCCATCTTCATCGAATCGCGGTGAATACGGTAACCTTCATTCGGTTCGCAGAAACCGCTCAACTACTGCAAATCAGTTTTCAGATTGAAATTCATGTCCATGGCAGACCGCATTCGAGGTAGTTCCTACTCTTAGTTCTAAGAAATTTCATTTAAGATGAATGCACACTAACTAGGGGTATAATTCTTCAACAAAACTGCACAATAAACAGGCAGAAGAAAGAGCGCTAGAATCATGTTGAAATATTCGTTCTCTCGCTTCAAGAACACAGCAGAAACTCCGATCGTATTGGATATCGAATCTGATGACGAGAACACACCAGCAGCAAACCCCCACAACAACCATGAAGAAACTGTGAAGAAAAAAAACGAGGAAATACATGTTGATGAAACAGAGATCACAGAGGCAGATTCACAAAATCAAGGTATGGAATCAAAACAGAAAATGAATACGATTGATTGAATTAATGTGGGAGTGAATATTATCTTTGCCTATAAAATCTGAACCCCAATTAATTTTCAAGAAAATAACCCAAACTCTAAAATCAAAATTTCCAGAACAAATGACCCTGAGATAACTACATTAGGCTCTTCTTCCTGGAAATTTAACCTCTGGTGGGTAATGGCTATTTTTAATCATGAGCATAAATCTTCATTTTTTTACACTTCTTTAAATAAAATCAGCATGGAATGAGAATATATTCACTGGAATTAAAACCTAAAAAAAGAAAAAAAATAAGAATTATCTGGGGTTATTGAGAAAAAAAAGCCAAATGGTTAAGAATCAATATACACATAATCATGAAATTCAATTCATGAATGTATGTCATTGAATACCTATTCGGCAGAAGGATAAGTGTTACAATCAATCGA
The DNA here is from genome assembly GCA_023525745.1 of Arctium lappa. Classification (NCBI taxonomy): domain Eukaryota; kingdom Viridiplantae; phylum Streptophyta; class Magnoliopsida; order Asterales; family Asteraceae; genus Arctium; species Arctium lappa. The sequence goes on from CM042049.1 coordinate 116,102,024, forward strand.
AGAAGAAAACTAACAAACAACACAAATTACATTCTAACACCAACTTTCAGTCAATATATTCAAGCTGATAATATATTCATTTGAACATATTCATTGTCCTCATGTCCACATAATATAACATTCTTCAAACTTCATTTTTCCATTGGAAAAACAACATTTTACATTGGTAAAACATGCAGGTGTTGAGAGACTAATGCAAGAATTGAGAATGGATAAACAACAAGGCAATAACACGGAAGGTGAGTTACAAACTTTCTGCTTTAAAGTTATGAACTTTTATAACATTGCAACATCATTTTCAAGGAAAAACTCCAGAAGATGCGTTGCCGAATAAGAAGCCACTGCAATCATATTCAAGAAGAAATAAAAAGAAGACAGGTACACACCTCAATTACGTAAAGACGTTATGTAATTAACAATACAAAAAACTTTATAAAAAAAATAAATCAATTTAATTACACAGTGAAAACCCCGGAGGACAATGACTTCAAAACAGAAGATGTGATAGTGATTGGGAGCTCATCTCGAAGCACCTGTAGCACCACAAAGGCGAATGAAAATAGAGCAAGGCCACCAGTATTGAACACCCATGGGGAGAAGGAGACAATTAGAGAAAGTAATACCAAACCTAAGACAGAAGGTATAAAACCCTTACCTTCAAAACAATCACTTTATTTACTTCCAAAAAATTTATGCTTTCATATGTCAAATTGTTTCTACAGGAAGTACATTTCAAGGATGGCCAAGCAACAACCATACTAAAGGATGGCCAAGCAACAACCATACTAAGAGAGACACAACAGAAGAAATAGAGAAAAAACGGAAACCCATCATCGGGGAATCAAGCAATTCAGATAGAAAGATGACCAAGTTTGGAAATCTTAGGACCCGTACATCACCCCATACTTTACATGACACCATAAAAGGATTAACCGTGAATCAGAAAAAGGCAGTTGACGAACTAGGATTAGGATCATTGGTACAAATGGCTTTGAATGGGGTTCCATCCAAATTAGGCTTCTTTGTGGTTGATAAACTAGACACTAGGAACATGCAGCTACATCTAAACACTGGTCGTATTGCGATCACTGTTGAGTCCGTGCATGACCTCCTAGGCCTGCCCATGGGGGGAATAGATATAACAAACACAGAAGATAGGACTTTTGGGCTAAAGTTGACAAAAGAATGGCGGAAACAATTCGATAAGTTGATCATTAGGCCCACAGATATCATGAACTTTATATTGAAAGAAGATAACAATGATTTCATGTTCAAGATGAATTTTCTGGTGTTATTTGTTAATCTCATGGCAGATTGCAATAGCATGGGGAGTTGCAACCTTGGTTTCATTGCAAAGCTGAATAATGAAAACATGGTGACACAGATTGACTGGAGCAAATATGTATACGAGAAGATAAAGACGAGCAAAGATAAATGGAGGAGGGACAATGATATGTGCTTTTATGCCGGACCTCTCACTTATCTCACCGTAAGTTTTTAAAATACCTTCATTCATATCGCACAAACTGTTCTTAATTGATCATATGCATTGTTATAAACTATGATAATGATTAAATATATATGGATCAAAAATCAAACCACTGTTTAAAAAAATGGGTCCAGTATAATATGGGAAACTAACAAATATACACACACAACACACAGCTACTGTATGTTGAAGCAACACCTAGTGAAAAGGTGAAAGTGGAGAAAAAACACCCGGCCTTAACAGCGTGGAATATTGGTCTTCTACGAAAAAGAGAGACTATAGAGCTTAAGGACGGTGGTTTTGGTCTGCTTCCAATAAAAGAGTCATACAAAGTGGCTAGCAACTTAAACCGAGGAGAAGTTAGAGGAGTACCTCGCACCCCACCGAAGAATATATCAAAAGAGGTAAGCAAAGTGGATTAAATATAAAAAGATATTAAATTACAATACAATTAGTAACTACTTTAATAATCGTTAACAGGAATACATACGTTTCACGATTTAAACCAAAACAAAATAAAATAATAACAAAAAATCATATAACAAATAAACCAAATACATGTTATATAAGTCATGCTAAGCTATGCATGGATCCAAACCCAAACAATGTAATCTTAATGAAAACACTCAACTATTATGTAAGACATGGAAAACTATTAATTCTCATACCAACATCAAACTGTGGGATACTGTGAACAGATTATATGATCGTATTTAACTATTCATCGACAAAAAACTGTTATGAAAATCATGTTAAACTACTAATTTGCAGCAAAACATCAAACTGCGGGCTACTAAGAGTAGATTATATGATTATGATTAACGATTCATTGACAAAACTTACATGGATAACACTTCATTGATAATAAACAAGCGCATAAGAAAGAAAAAAAAACATATCAATTAAAATTCAAAATACCATATATTCAATTACGCATCAACCCCATGCAAAGCAAATTTTGCATATACATAAAATTACACATATAACAAAACTCTCCCACGGAAAAGGAAAAAAAAAAAGCATCAGAAACACAACCTTCATCGTCGACTCCTTCATCGGGCACAAAACAGTCTTCAACCCAGACAACATCAACTGATTTGGAAACACCATCGATAGATTCACCAGGGTTACACTTCAACGAGTCGAAAGCCATAATAACATCAGTATCCTCGCCTGGCATCGACATCAACGACACTCTATCAACATCTTCTTCACCGGAAACCAAATCATCATCTTCTGAGTCGGAATAATTTACAAGTGCATCACCACTTCCTGAAGATCGATGCAACTCGTTATGAGGAAGAACATCCTCAAAACAGTCAATGCTACCCTCAATCCGACAACCAATAGAACTCATACCATAGTGACGAGGATCCATGAATTCTGGATTTGGTTATGCAGAAAAAAAAGTCATGAAAAAACAAATACAACATGAAGGATTAAAAACTGATTCATGACTGCTCCACGGTTTATGGAAGTAGTTACAATAATCATGCTTTAAAAAAAATAAAAAACAAAAAATAGAAAACAAAATGACAAATTAGCCCTTGATATATTAAATAAAATAAATAAATAAATAACCCCATAATAGATCAATCTAACGGTGGAAAATAGGGTTGTAAGGGTTGCAAAATTATAATGGGTTGCAAAATAACCCTCTCTCTCTCTATATATATATATATAGTATTGGATAGTTTTTAGAGAGTGATAATGGTTTTCTTTTTTTAATTTGTTTAATTTAGGTTTAATAATATAATGTTTTTTATATAAAAAAAATAAGTAGTTTGTTAAAATTCATTAATTATCTTATATATTTAAAAATTTTTATATTTAAATTGAAATGTTTATCCTATTTTGGTTATGTTTATCATAATTCAAATTTAATAATTTTAGGGTTTGGGGATTAGAGATAATGATTTTGGGGAATAAGGATGAAATTTATTAATTAGGTTTAAAAGCTTTACATGCAGTACATTAGGCTTTATTAGTTATTTTTAAGAGATTTTAAGTAGATAGCTTTAAATGATAGTACATAAAGCTTAGTGAGTTGTAATTAAGAGTTTTTTATGTCATCTTTATAATATAGTATAGAAAAGCGAGATAAAAAACTTTTAATTACAACATTTTAAGCACAAGGTACAACTAATTAAAGCCAATTACTTAATTTACAATTTATTAATGCTTTGGTACAACCTTTTCAAGCACAATATCTCACATAATCATCTATTTGTGGAATGGATACTCATTTATTAATATAAATATTTATTTTTTTGTTAGAGGATTTTATAAAATAGATTTTATATTAGCATAATCTATTTTAAATGTAGATTTTACATTTAAATCTATATTAATGAGATGTAATGTAAAAAAAATTATTCCGTATTTTTTTATATTATATCTCATAATGATTTTTCCATATTTTATTTTACAAAATATTTTTCCATATTTTATTTTATAAAATCTTTTTACATAATGAGATGTGATATAAACTCTTTTTTCTTTCGTATTTTTTTTGCTAATATAAAATCTATACGTATTTTATATTAGCATAATATAAAATCTACACGTATTTTTTTTTGCTAATATAAAATCTACACGTATTTTTTTTCACGAGCATTAAAAAAAAGATTGATATGAATTCAAAATAAAAAATAACGAGATACACTAATAAATTATCGTATTTTTTAAAATAAAAATATTCCGCAATACTTTCCAAATTAACCAAGTGTAAAGAAAATAAAATAGAAACGATGTAGATATAAAAATATTCTTCCGTATTTTTAATATATTTACATTTAAATGTAAAATCGAAAATGAAAATAATTTTTTTTTAAATATTTTCTACATTCACTATAAATATATATAGCTTCTCTATGTATCATCCGAGTACAAGAAGAAGACGAACGGTCGGGTGTCAATGGGGGAACCTGCAACTGAACAAAATATATTCCACTATATTTTTGTTTCTTTGAAAAACTACTTTTTTATATTTTATTTTATTTACTGTGGATTTGTTTATATTTTTCAAAACCCACAATCATATTTTTCGAAGTAGAGGAATAAGATATATATACATATCTTTATTTTTATCGACTAATACTATGAGGTCTTGAAGTCAATAGTCAGATAAATTTTCAAGTGGTACTGAGTGAATTTGAACTATACCAGTTGAGTTGCTGGATACAAAAGATAGAAATCATTTATTTTCTTTGTCATATCTGATGTGGGTTGAATGTTGTTAATTAATCTACAGATTTATACGTTCAAAGTGATTGTCAAGTGTTGTAGAGGAGGTTTCAGAAAAATTGCAAAATCTGTAAAAACGTATGTTCATATTTATAATTATTTCAATAATAGTGATATGTTGTGAGACATGTCGTTTGAGTTTTAAATAATATAATATAAAACTATTACCAATATTATTGCACAAACTCATAACAACAAACGATTAAAAATGTATGTAAGTTAACCACTTATGAAAATACATTCGTTTTTCACATTGTATTTCATTAACCGTTAACAAAGAAATTACGTTTTATTTTAACTCGGTTCAATATTCCAACAAAAAATTTATCATCCCGTGCAATGCACGAGCCCAACACTAGTTTAATAATTATTTAAAATTTCAGAAACTTCTGCAATGCCCCATGGTTTTAAATTCATATTTTAGCAACCATCTAATTTAGCAAAGTGTAAAACAAGAGGGAAGTGAATATGTTGTCAGTATTAAGATTCTTATCTTTTAAATTTCAAAAATATATTAGAACCGTACTTGTGCAATGAAGCAGATACATCATGATTTTAATGTTTTTTTTTATTTTTTTTGTTTTTTTTATCGATTTACAATACGATTTTGGATGGTTTTAAGAGTATGATAATGATTTTTTTATATATAAATTTGTTTAATTTATGCTTAATAATATAATACTTTTTATATAAAAAAATTAAGTATTTTGTTAGAATTCAATGATTATCTTATATATTTTAAATTCTTTATATTTTAAAATGTTTATCATGTTTTGATTATGCTTATCAGTTAGTTATGAAATCAAACATATAGCTTTAGAAATTTGTACTCATCAGTTTAATAATAATGTAATTTATTTTAGATTTAATAATATAATGTTTTTTATATAAAATAAACATTAAATATTCTCTGAGATTTTCTTAATTATATTTTAGATTTTTTAAATTTAAAATTTGATTTTTATCCTATATTTAGTTATGCAGGGAGTTGAAGTGAGGAGTAATTTTAGGGGAGTTAAAGTAGTTAGAGATAAGGATTGAAAGTTAATAAATAACATTCAGTGGTTGTTTTTAAGAAATTTTAAGTAAGTAACATTAAATAGCGGTACATTAAGCTTTAACAATTGTTTTTAAGAGTTTTTTATAAATGTTTTATAATATAGTATAGATATGTAAACAACTTACAAATATATAACATCAAGTTAATAAGAAATATGGATAATAAAGAACTTGAGTGAGAGGAAATAACACACTTGTTTAGAGGGGTTAGAACTATTATCTAATGGTGATTCATTAGATAATATGATTCTCACAAAAGAAAATACATACACAAACCAAATACAATCTACAACACTTCTTCACGTTTTCACTCAAGTTGATATTTTAATACAAACATAAAAGATTTGTCTTGCGAAAAAACTAGATCACTTATTGAGAGAGGGGATGCTTTTGGTAAGGGGCTTAAGGAGTTGGTAGGCAATAATCATATAAGGGTTGCATCTCACATCGTCCAAACAAAATGGAGCAATTGATCCCAAATTGTATCTTTGTGTGGCATTTAAAACAAAGCAGAATACCTCTTCGGCAAGTTACTGACAAGATTGGTCTCGACAGTCATTCCTCCTTAAGTCCTCGGTGTGGGAAGGAAATAAAAAAACATTGATCATTGTTTCGTTTGTTGAATGAATATTTTAGAAGTGTGGAAAAGATGTTTAGGTGGTGGGGTTTGGCTTCCCTCAATGTTGATTCTATCACAAACGTCTTTTCATAGAAAGATACTCATTCAGTCTCAAATTTCTCAAAGTTATGTGGCAAGCAGTTCTTTGGATCACCATGTACGTGATTTGAGGATACCGAAACAAGGTCGTGGTATTTGATGACATCCTCCGCAGGTGGATTCGACTTCTGATATTCAATTTATTTCTTACCACTAGTTAGCAAATTATGCAAATTTTTTAAAACATTTATTGGGTTGATTAGTGTTGCAATCTATGTGGGTGTCCAGTTGGGTAGCCCCCCTGCCTTAAGTGGCGTGAGTCTTGTTTTTGTTTCGTATTTGGCTAATAAACATCATAACATGTTTTGGTATAAACGTCATGAAGTAGGAATCTAACCAAATTCAGGAGCCTATTGCATTATGAGCTAAGTTATCTTCGTTTTAACAAAACTTGGATGTATACATGCTTTATATGTTAAGAACAATAATTTTGACGATAACATGATAATTCAAACTTAAAGTACAAAACAAAATACACATAAAGACATCTTCAACATTTTTGTCTTTAAGTACTCAAAAAATATTATAATTTTATTTTTTGTCTTCGGCTTCCCTTTAGAGTATCCACAATCCATAAGTCATTAATGACTTTTTATTTTTGCCTCATAGATTTTCACTAATTTTTTTTTATCAAAAACCTATTTCTAAAAACTTTCTCCAATGCAAAACATTTTCTAAAAGCTTTTTTCATCAAACTTTCTACCAAAAAGCTAATGCAATAAGAGATTGGTGTACACCAACCCTTTTATCAAAAAACTTTTCACTCCAATGCACAAAAATATTTTTTAAAAAGAGATCTTCATCTTTGTAGATATCGATTAATTAGATATATATCATCATTTTTATTTGTTTAAGAAGTTTAATTAGTAACATTTATCACAAACTAGATTTTGTTTTTATATGTGCAAATTCATTGTACTAGTCTTGAATTTTTTATTAAAAAATCAATAAATATTTTATATTTTACTGTAAAACCACAGATATATAGAAACTTTTGTATGTATTTTTCTCAATTTTAATAATTATTGAAAATATTTAAATTCTATAAGCTATTAAGCTACCATATATTTGTTATTTATATTCAAATCATTTAATTTCAGACATGTTTTAACTTTTAATAAAAAGAACAACCCTATTGAAGCTTGTTTTTGTACATAATAGTCGGTGTGTAAAAAGCGAAGTAGATCCGTGTCATCAGGTTTAATTATGTCATCTTTTAGTAATATAGGGACGTAAATTATAAAATTTCATAGTATGAGGGATATAGTTGTAATTAAGTGAGAAAGGGAGGGCCTGGAGGCAAAATGTTGGGCATCTTTTCTAAAAGATGGAGGGTGTACCAAACCAACGGTGTTGATAAAACAGAGCTTCGCATCTCCATCGTCACCTCTCTCAACTCTTCTCCAGCGTCCGATTTTCCTCTCTCCATCTTCATCCATCGCTTCTCGCGCCCAAATTTCCTCCTAAACTTTTACGAATTTTTCTCTCTCCAATTGGTAAGTCCTAATTTGTACAACACCAATTTCATACACACTCTTTGTGTCTGTATATTGTACGCATATGATACGATGTCCACACATGGTATTTTAATCTAACGGAGGGAGTCGTGTGCCGTGCTTGTTGAGATGGTTGATTGTTTTCTTGTTCTTGATTTTGTGGTTTTGGACTCTAGGGTTTTGTTGTTTGAATGGCGGAGGGCCCGGCGAGTCCAGGCGGTGGAAGTCATGAGAGTGGGGATCTGAGTCCAAGGTCGTCGAATGTTCGGGAGCAGGATAGGTTCTTGCCGATTGCGAATATCAGTCGGATTATGAAGAAAGGGTTACCGGCTAATGGCAAAATTGCCAAGGATGCTAAGGAGACCGTGCAGGAGTGTGTTTCAGAATTTATCAGTTTTATCACTAGCGAGTACGTATGATTCAAACCTTTGTCTTTATTGATTGTTTTTCTATTATCCTCTTTGTATATCTGTTCTTTTGTGTTAATTTGGTGTTTTGAACATAAAGGATCAAACCTTTAGGCATGTTTTATACTATTTTCTCTGTGAAGAGTAGATGTATCATGTATGACAATTATCTTTAAAGCCTGTGTAACTCAGGGTCAAGTTTTGTGATTCTTTTTTGCTGTTCTTGTTATTTTACTTACTATGATTATAGTTTTACTTCAAATATTTGACATCTTTCAAATGTCTAAAATACCCGAAAGTATCAAGGAAACTTGTGGTCCAAAATCAAATTTATTTATACAGAGTAAATAATTGCAAATCCGGAAAAATTAGGATTTAGAAGTTACCAAAGAAAAAGGATGTTGCATATTTTATGAGACGCTGCAAAATGGTAATTCTTGTATTCTTTTTGAACAGAGGGAATATTACAATTATTTAACTTAAACCCTTGTACCTTCCTAAATTTCACAACTGTAGTTCATAAATTTACTTTATCAAAAGGTGGCATGCCTCCTTTTATTGCTTGGGAGATAAGCTCTATCTGGTTAATGCAATGCAATGGTTGTAGATTGTTCTATATTTCAGATGTGATTGTTTTGGTGGTAAAAATGAATGATAATTACCAAAGGGCCTTTGGCGTAGCGGTATCAGAGCCTTTGGCCTCTTAGGAGGTCAGGGGTTCAAACCTCACCAAAGGTGAGGAGGGTGTGTGAGTTTATTTGTTGCATTTGCCATTATATAAATATTATATACTTCAAAAAAAAAAAAATTGAATGATAATTGTATATATGCAAATCAGCTGAGAACATTTGTTGTTAACTTAATTCATATTTTATGTGGCGCCTTGGCTTTAGGGCAAGCGACAAGTGTCAAAGGGAAAAGAGGAAAACTATTAATGGCGATGATCTTCTATGGGCAATGGCTACCTTGGGGTTCGAAGATTATATTGAGCCACTCAAGTCATACTTGAATCGTTACAGAGAGGTTACTTTTCTCTACTAGTTGTTTCCAGAAATCTGATTTGTCTTTATTCTTTATTTAGCTTGTTGACGATAGCTCTTTTTACAAGTATTTACTGATGACTTGATTTTTTTTTGTATTCTTTATGCTCGTGATTGAATTGCGTGTGCAGATGGAGGTCAGTGACGTTTTATTGTTTATCTTCACATGTTAGCTGTAGTAATTAGTTAATGTTTGTTTTTTCTGTAATTGATTATTTACGATTCCTTTAAAAGGGTGACACCAAGGGATCTGGAAAGGGCCATGAAGGATCTAGCAGGAAAGATGGGATGCAGCCTAGTCATAATCCACAGGTGGAGTAGCACTACTCACTTGCTTATCCTGAAACAAAACAATCAAGATTGTGTATCTAACCTGAAAATGATGTTATCTGACCACCCCTTTTGGATTTTTACAGCATGCTCATCAAAATTCGTATCCTCAGGGTCTGAATTATGCAAACTCACAGGTACTTTTAGTGCGTGTGTGTGTGTTAGCTAAATAGTGGTACTGGCATGTTGCATTTTTAAATTTTTTTATAGTTGAATTGTCTTTGTTGATTGCTGGTATGATATTTTTGTTTTTCATGATGAAAGTGACATTTCGATTGAGTGATTGCCGTTTTACAGGAATGACCTTTGTATTGCTAGGACAGTAAGATGAAATCATTAACAGTATCATTTAGTAGTTGATTTGGGTAAATCCTTAGCCAACTCTAACTCACCAAGTAATTTAAAGAAGGATGGATGTGAATTCTATGGACTTTGCTAGCCTTATGTTAATTCAAGCTACTCGCTCCATCCAAAAAAATGCAAAATGTTTAATAACGCTATGATCAAATACCCGAAATGCCATTTAATAGGACAAAAATGAGACACTCGTTGACAGTAATTGATCCCACCATAATTTTATAATGATTGCTAACAGGTAAATATGTAAGTTTGGAAAGGTATATTCTTGAAAGAGGAACATTATATTTTCTTCAGACAACCCAACATAGAAAGTGTTCCATTTTCTTTGGGACGGAGGAACCAAGGAAGTATTGTTTTTTAATTGGTTCTTCGCATTTTCACTGTGAGTTTAGGGCTTTTTATTGGTTGAATATAGGTTTAATGCTTGCAAGTTGTGTGTAACTGTGGGAACTTTGACTCATCTACACAATCCACATGTCCTGTAGTTAACAAGGTTAAAACTGCAGGATAGACCTTTACTAATTGTAGGTTTTATGTGATATCTGAGAGTTGGAATTAGGAACAGGAAAACTGATTTCTTCTGCTGTACTGATTGGTGATGCATGTGGTATTTATCTGTACTCGCGGTTTATATTATAATAGCTGCTTCATATTGGTGGTTTGTATAACATGGTTATAAAAATGTCCTCAACACCAGCTTAATTCCATTCATATACATATGCATATACATATAAATTAGGTATGGGGAGTTGCATTGGAAGAAAGCCCTATTCCGGCAGAAGCTACCTTGTGTGTATGTGTTTTATAGTAACTTCTGGTTTCATTTTTACATCACAAAATATTATTTGGAATCCCGTTCGTCCCTAGATGAGACATCATTCATCAGTTTGTTTGCAACTATAGCATTTAATATTTGAATATCATCGAATGATTTTTGTGCTGGTTCAGCTTTCTATGATTCTAATTTTATCAGTTCCCTGAAACTTGACAGCCGCAAGCTCAACATATGATGGTCCCGATGCAACGCACAGAGTAGCATTTACTGGTTGTAGCGTTATTCTTGTTATCTTGATTGTGGGGTTTGTGGGAGTGTTCTTGATATGTATTCTTGTAGGGTATATATACAACGTTCTCTCCAAATAGGCTTTAATTGTTTCAGATGTCAAGATCAAACCTTTTGATGGTCTTGGAGAATCTTGTTTGGTGTATCAGGGAAGGACACAGAATGGAACTAATCCTCCCTTGAAGATGTATGTCGGTGTTTACCATATGTTGAAAGATTGCCCTTTTTTGGGTATTAAAAACCCATTTTAAAGATTTAGGTGCCGTTTGTTTTTTAAGAGGTATAAGGTCTGAAGTCTTATTTTAATTATGATTAATAAGAGGTGGTGTGTAAAAAGATCTGAATGATTCAGACTCAAGAGCCATTAAGAGGTTTTTAGAAAAAAAAACTAACCACCCCTTATTGTGCTATTTCATTTGATGCCTCCTGAGCTCTTGACCAACACCATGGCTGGTAGCTGCTGGTTATAGTTACTGGCTTGCCATGTTATGTTGTTCAATTTTGTGCTTGCTAATTGTACTGGCAAGTGAAACCAAATCCTAGAGATTTCTACAAGGCACGGTTGGCTGACGATGGTTCGAGTCTGTTAGTTGCAGTGTCGGACTTTTGAGGGTTGGGGGTTATAAACCGGTTTGCACAAACAACAATTGTATGTATGTGTAAATTTCTTTCTGTTAGTTGCAGTGTCGGACTTTTGAGGGTTGGGGGTTATAAACCGGTTTGCACAAACAACAATTGTATGTATGTGTAAATTTCTTTCGCATTCATGTAAAGTGAATGCTAGTTGCTTTGTTTTTTTTCCCGGAATATTGTTTTTCATTTAGGGAGTAGATTGGCCATTTTGTTTCAACGTTTGATCAGTTGAATATTTGGGTTTACAAATTTTTTAAGATCGTTCATTCTTAGCCGATAAGATATGTTTACCTAGAACTCCTTTAGGTAGCGTTTGGTATACAGACATAATTGGATGAGATAGGACATAACTGGACAAGAGCCTAGAACTGGACAGAATTAGACAAGATAAATGTCTGTCTTGTGTTTGGTACAACTAGGACTAGATAAGACAAGACTGGACAAATTTTCTTAAAAGTTGTTTGAATGATTTAAATAGTTATAAATAACATAAATAAAGTATATCTTTAAATAATTTAATTAAAAAACATTTTTATTTTTTTACACAATTTTCATACATATAAAAACAATGGTACGAAATTTGAATGAAAAATCTGAAATAATTGATGGCAGTTTAAAAAAATTTCATTCATACAAAGAAAATATAATATTTGATTCAATTTGGAAGATGTTTATGAATTGGCGGAGACATAGTTACGGCGATAGGTAAAAATAAAGGCGATGGGTGGTGGAGGACGATAGCTGTAAATGATGTGAAAGATAGTGGATAGTGGTGGTGCAGGAGGTAGTTGTGGTTGTGGACTTGTGGTGGCGGAGGTATAGGTGGTCGACGATGGTAGTGGTGGTGGCGGTGGACAATGGTAAAAGAGGTTGTAGTAGTGGGGGAAGAGGCGGAAGTGGCCGACGGTGAGCGTCCGTGGTGGTGACAGTAATGGATGGAGTTGATAGTTTTTGTAGTGGAGGAAGAGGTGGAAGTGTTAGACGATGGTTGGCGATGGCTACCGGTGGGCGTCGAGGGTGATGGCGGCCATGGGTGGTGGTGACGGGTGTTCGTGGAGGTGGTCGACGATGGTAGTGGTGGTGGCGATGACTGATGGTTGTAGAGGTGGTGGAGGACGTTGTTATAGTGGAGGAATAGGTAGAGGTGGATGGCGATGGTTGGTGGTGGCTACTAGTGTCCGCCGATGGTGGTGGCGGCGGCGATGGATAGTGATGACCCTTAAAACTAATACCATATTAGGATTATGTATCAAATGATGGTATATCAGTAATTTTTAGTTTCTGTCTCAGTTTTGTCTCATGTTGTTCCACCTATTTTGGTGGAACAAAAAATACCCCTTTTTTGTTCTATCTTGTCCCACTCTGTCCCATGTCCCGTCAAACGTGAGACAGTGAATTTTTGTCTTGTCTCATATCACACCAAATGGGGGACAATGCGTTTTGTTCCGTTCTATTTTGTCTTGTCCCATGTACCAAACGCAACCTTAAAAACCTCTGTTGTGGATGCTTTAATATATCCATAAATATTTTTTAAACCTTACTATTATTAACTGTGCAACTAAACTGTCAATTACGTGTTAATTTCTTTAAAACACAATGCTTTCCACTTTTTTATTTCTTTTAGCTACACATAACACATCTCTTCTTTTCCATCAATAACAAAGTAGATTAAATATTTTTAGCTACACTTGTACAATACCATTTACGTATAATTCTGATTTCAATTTAGACTACATGTTAGATTAAATATTATATTTTTGAGACTAAAAGTAATATTATACTACAGATATTTTCGTATTTAAATATGATATTTTATAAGTACATCTACACCTATTTATAATAGAAACATGTATCTAAAATCTATATATTACAATTTACAAAGTAGGATATTTTAGTGGCCTAAATCGTAAGTATTTAGGTTTTTATCATCCACAAAAAGAAAACTGAAACAAGAGGACAATAGTTAGTTGACGTGGTACATTCTGCACAGTATCTTGTACTTTTCTTCAAATATCCCCCCATCCATCCCTCTTCCTTCCCACCATCTCCGCCACCGCCACCGCATCTTATCTCCTCCCTCCAAATTTTAAACGATTTTCCGACGTAATGACAGCTAAACCACCACCGCCCTCCTCATCCACAACTTCAACCCTATCCCACCACCACCATACCCTCAACTCAATCACCACCCTCCACTGGGTGTCCCACCCTCAATCCTCCGTCAAACTCTTCACATCCACCTCCACCAACACAGTCACAACCACCGGAAAACCATCTCGAGTTAAAGCCGCCACTAACTCCTCCACATCTCTCACTACAGACACCACTACAAGCCCACATCGGAATTCCTGTGATGATACCCTCCTAAACCTTCTGCGCCAAAGAAAAACCGAGGATGCTTGGCTTCTCTACACTCAATCTCCTCACCTACCAAACCCTACTTGTCTCAGCCGTTTAATTTGCCAATTATCGTATCAAAACACGCCATCTGCTCTCACTCGAGCTCAATCCATCATCCAACGTCTCCGCCATGAAGGTCAGCTCCATCGCCTCGACGCTAACTCCCTTGGCCTCCTCGCCGTCGCTGCCGCCAAGTCCGGTGATACACTCTACGCCAACTCCATTGTCAAGTCTATGCTTAGATCGGGATACCTTCCTCATGTCAAGGCCTGGAGTGCCGTTGTAAGTCGCCTGGCTGCATCGGGCGATGATGGCCCCAAAGAGGCTATCAAGCTGTTTAGATCGGTCACCCGGACGATCAGGAGATTCTCGGAGCCGACCATGGTGGTGAATTCTCGGCCTGACACTGCGGCATATAATGCTGTTCTTAATGCGTGTGCTAATTTGGGTTGGACCGAGAAGTTCCTCCAACTGTTCGACGAAATGCCTGAGAACAAATGTGAGCCGGATATATTGACTTACAACGTCATGATTAAGCTTTGCGCAAGGATTGAAAGGAAAGACTTGCTTGTCTTTGTACTCGAACGGATTCTCGAAAAAGAAATCCCTTTATGTATGACAACATTGCAATCTTTGGTGGCATCTTATATCGGTTTCGGTGATTTGGAAGCTGCGGAGAAAATCGTTCAAGCAATGAGGGAAGGAAGGCTAGACCTTTGCAAGATTCTAAGGGATTCGAATTTGGACGAATTCCCAAACGAAAACGAAAATGAAGTGTTTGAGAAATTGCTTCCAAATATGAACTACCCAACTGATTATGAACCACCATTGTTGCCAAAGGTATTTTCTCCTAATACCAGGATGTACACAACCTTAATGAAGGGTTATATGAAAGCCGGCTGGATCAAAGACACAGTGAGAATGCTCGACGCAATGAGAAGCCAAGACGACATTGCTAGTCACCCGGACCACGTTACATACACAACGGTCATATCTGCACTCGTAAACGTGGGCGCCATGGAAAAGGCAAGACAAGTTCTAGTCGACATGACTGAAGACGGAGTTCAACCCAATCGGATCACTTACAATATCCTCTTAAAAGGGTATTGCCAACAACTACAACTAGATAATGCAAGAGACACTCTTAAAGAGATGACAGATTCAGGGATCGAACCTGATGCTGTATCGTACAACACCTTGATCGATGGATGCATATTGATCGATGATAGTGCAGGAGCTCTTGTGTTCTTTAATGAAATGAGAGCAAGAGGCATTGCTCCTACAAAGATAAGTTACACCACTCTGATGAAGGCCTTTTCGGTATCGGGCCAACCAAAGCTAGCCAACGACGTCTTTGATGAAATGGAAAAAGACCCGCGAGTTAAAGTTGATGTGGTGGCTTGGAACATGTTGATTGAAGGGTATAGTAGATTGGGAATGCTCGATCCTGCTAAGGAAATGATCGAACGGATGAAAAAGAAAGGGGTTTATCCAGATGTAGCTACTTATGGTAGTCTTGCAAATTGTATAGCATTGGCAAGAAAGCCTGGAGAAGCGCTGTTGCTTTGGAACGAAATAAAGGAACGGTGTGGTTTGATTACGACGGATGAAACCGAGGTTTCGAAATCTGGGTCTTCTTCAAGTGTTCCAATGTTGAAGCCTGATGAAGGGTTGTTGGATACTTTGGCAGATATATGTGTGAGGGCTGCTTTCTTTAAGAAAGCTTTGGAGATTGTAGCATTCATGGAGGAACTTGGGATAGCACCAAATAAGACCAAGTATACAAGAATCTACGTAGAGATGCATTCGAGGATGTTTACGAGCAAACATGCTTCGAGAGCGAGGCAGGATAGAAGGATAGAGAGGAAAAGATCCGCGGAAGCTTTCAAATTTTGGCTGGGGTTGCCTAATTCTTATTATGGAAGCGAGTGGAGACTCGAAGGAGCTGAAGACGATGAACATGCCATCTAATGTTAGTTTATCGGTGAAACCCGAATTAATTCATACGAGTCCATTATATTATATCCCATCTGGAGGTGGGGTCCGGATGATAGATGTACTCGGTTTTCTATCATGAAGTCTAGAATGGATGCAGATACTTGTAACTACATAGATTTTGGTCGACAATCATCCGAATGATGGATTACGATATTCAGTTTGGATGTTTGTTATACAAATGTTGTAGACGATTTATATGTTTTTCCTCCGTATATATACAAAAGTGTATACATAGTCGTAGGGGTATACGAAGCATATATAAAATAAATCAAGTAATTTAAGTGCATCGGGCAAACCTGGAATTTTAGATGGTAAGTGAGGTTGTGACTCATGTCCCGTTAGCGCTTATAGAGAAAATAGAGCTTTTGTTCTCTAGTTTGCTCCAATAGATTCTTTATATTGTTTTCTAAGGTACATACATGAGACAGAGCAAGACAAAACTCATTGTCCCTAGTTTGGCGTAACGTAGGTTAGTATAGAAAGGCGTTGTCCCATTTTTTGCGGGACAAAGGTGTTTTTTTTTGGTTCCACCTAAATAAATGAAACCAGATAGGACAAGAATGTGATCACTGATGATAACTAAACAATTACTAATCTTTACATCTGATATAACCTTAGTATGGTATTTATTTTAAGATTCATCATTGTCCATCGTCAGCACCACTGGCCACCGGCAACCACCGTTGACCACCACTATTGCAACCTCCTCCCCCACCTCCACAACCACCATCGGCCACCTCTACCATAACCAACACCACCATCATCGGCTACCACGAACAAAACAAATTACACCAAAAAAGCGATCAAGTTTTTCTCATTAATTTGACATCCATATTGATACACTTTTTCATCCATTTTTTGTGGTTTTTTTTCATTTATCTAGCGTTTTCTCCTGAATCTAACTACAATAATAATGTATTATATATATATATACAGGGGTGGGTTCAAACGAGAACATAGTGTATTTAAAAGAAAAAAGGGATAGATCTCGGCCCTTGATTAGATTAAATCAGTGGTTGAAATTAATCATGGCATTTTATGTAATTAATGACAACAAAATACCCTTTAAAATATGTTGGTAAATGACTTTAGGGGCAAATTTGGAAATTTTTGTAATGATATCAATCAGACGATTTTTTAGGGATTTGATGATCATATCAAATCAAAAAAGAAATCTCTTCCTAATTTATCTCAATACTTCTCAATCTCTTCCCATTTTTTTGAAAATAAATTCAAAATTCGTTTATCATGGTAATCACAAGTGATTCGCTGCTATAATGAATTCAAAATTGGTTTATCATGTTAATCACAAGTGATCTGTTGGTATAATGAATTCAAAATTCGTTTATCATAGTAATCACAAGTGATTCGCTGCTATAATGAATTCAAAATTGGTTTATAAATCACAAGTGATCTGCTGGTATAATGAATTCAAAATTCGTTTATCATGGTAATCACAAGTGATCCCTAAGTGATCCCTGGTATAATGAATTCAAAATTGGTTTATCATCGTAATCACAAGTGATCTACTGGTATAATGAATTCAAAATTCGTTTATCATGGGAATCACAAGTGATCCCTAATATAATGAATTCAAAATTGGTTTATCATGGTAATCACAAGTGATCTGCTGGTATTATCATTGTAAATTTAATGCATCAAAATAAGTGATCTTATTAACAATAACCATATGAAATCTGGAAGACATGAAAAATCTGAAAAATCAACCCTAAAATACATATGAAATCTGAAAAATCATATGAAATCTGAAAAATCTGAAAAATCTGAAAAATCAACCTTAAAAATCTGAAAAATCATATGAAAAATCTTATTAACAATAACCATATGAAATCTGAAAAATCAACCCTAAAATACATTTAAACCAGGGACATCTTCTAATACAGTATCTTCGACATTCATCTATGACTTCTCCAGAAAATCATCGTGATCAAAGAAAGGAAGAAGAAGAAGAAGAAGAAGAAGAAGAAGAAGAAGAAGAAGAAGAAGAAGAAGAAGAAACCATGGATACGTCTTGAGTTCACCCATCAACAAGAATCGATCTTGTTACATCCTCCATGGTCGACTGATTCACAAATTCAATTGACGACGCAGAATAAACAATACCATCGACAACAATCGATTCCATCAGTTCCTCCATTGGCGCCTTGCATTCATCGATTCGCTGCTTCCGTTTGTGGAAAAAATGAAACTTGAAACCTCCATAACAATCGATTAAGGATTCTTCGGTGTGGAAATTGATATGCGAATTCTGTAGGAGATTGCATAATTGTAGAGTAAAAGATACTGGTTTTGAAACGAGAAGGATTGGGACGATGATTGAGAGGATATCGGATCAATTTTGGAAGATAATCACTATCCAAAATTATTCATATGTGGTTAAATGACAAAACTATCCTTATGGTAAATCAGAAAACAGAAAAAAATAAAAAATAATTTAATTATTTTATTTGGCTGAAATTTATCTCTTTATTCTTTTAAATCGTTACCATTCTCGTATGAACCTACCTCTCTCTCTCTCTCTCTCTCTCTCTCTCTCTATATATATATATATATATAGGGGCAGGTTCAAACGAGAAGGTAGTCAATTTGCGAGAAGGCGAGAAGGAATATGAGCCACATAATTTATTAATTAAAAAATAACATAAATAATTTTTTTTTTAATTTTTTAGGATAATTACAATTTGAATTGGATAAATCCTTAAAAATCTCATAATATCTTTTAAATTTATTTATTTTTTAATTTTAATAAATTTATAATTTTTTTATCAAATTTATATTATTATTTTCTAGATCAAATCATAATTTTCATCAAATATCACATGTGATATCCATAACTAATTCATTATTAGTTTCACCATTTTTATCTATTTCTTAGATTTACGTTTTGAATCACATGTGATTAACTTCGTTTAATATGTGATATATTATTATGTATCATATATGATCCCACTAGGTGGATTTTTGTAAATATCACATATGATAATATATGTCTGAATATAAATGACGCATAATCACATGTGATAATATTTATATCACAAAAAGATCTATAAATATAAATATACATAATCACATATGATTAACTAAAATATATACAATTATCACATGTGATAATATTTACATCACAAAAAGATCTATAAATAGAAATATACATAATCACATATGATTAACTAAAAAATATATAATTATCACATGTGATAATATTTACATCACAAAAAGATTTATAAATAGAAGTATACATAATTACATATGATTAACTAAAATATATACAATTATCACATATGATAATATGATATGTGATATGCATAAATATTCATATAATCATATCACATGTGATATTTGGTTAAAATTGTGATTTTTTTTTTACTAAAAGTATATATAGAAAAAAAAATTAACAAATAATTGAAATTAAAAAATAAATAAATCTAAAAGATATAATGAGATTTCTAAGGATTTATCCAATTTAAAATGATAATTATCTTA
Source organism: Arctium lappa (assembly GCA_023525745.1). NCBI lineage: Eukaryota > Viridiplantae > Streptophyta > Magnoliopsida > Asterales > Asteraceae > Arctium > Arctium lappa. The sequence goes on from CM042049.1 coordinate 116,121,764, forward strand.
ATTTCTAAAACTATTTTTTTATTTTTTATTTATGTTTTTTTAATTAATAAATTATGTGACCCACATTTCTTCTCGCATTTTCGCAAATTAGTTTGCTTCTCGCATGATCCTCCCTCCCCCCCACCCTCTCTCTCTCTCTCTCTCTCTCTCTATATATATATATATATATATAGGGGTTGTTTAATTTGCAACCCTTAAAAGAATGCAAACTTTGCAACCTACATCTTAACCGTCGGATTCATGATCGGCGGTTACAATAGATATGAGGCCCAATATTTTTAATTAAAAAATAAAAATAAAATAACCGTCGATCATGAATCCAACGGTTAAGATGTGAGTTGTAAGAGTTGCAACATTTTTAAGGGTTGCAAAATATCCTTCCACTATATATAGGTATATATATATATATATATATAGCCTTAGGTTTATTTGAGAAATGGTAAATATATGAGAAATAGAGAAGTAATTCTAGCCATTCATACGGTAAAGATCGGATTTGACTGGTCAAAAGTTGCAGCTATTCCAAAAATAGAAGGACACTTTCGTAATTTTTACAAAATAAACTTATAAACGGGTTGTGTTCATATGTGAACTTGTATAGTTCATATGTGAATCAGTGTAATTCACATCTGAACTCTTTTAACTGATTCATATATGAACCTTTGTGATTCATATATGAACTAATTAACCGATTTACATACTAATTAACTGTAAGTTCATATATGAATCAGTTGAACTAATTAACAGATTCATATATGAACTTTTGTGATTCATATATGAACTAATTAACTGATTCTCATATGAAGTAATTAACTGATATAAGTTCATATATGAACTCATTCCGTGTATTTTACGAAACTATCCCTCTACCTTCTATAGACCATGCAAAGAATTATCCGGTGCTTCGCGGTCAAAGCCGCAAATGTTGATCAGACGAATGACTAAGATTACTTCTCTATTTCTCATACATTTACCATTTCTCAAATGAACCTCTCACTATATATATATATATATATAGAGAGAGAGAGAGAGAGAGAGAGAGACTTATTCATTTGCTAACTATGACATTGGGCTAACCGTGCTAACCAATCTCAATCGTAGATTGATGAGATCAATGGTCCACAATTAATTGATTTTTTATTAAAATAAAATATAAAAAACGGTTTATGCATGTATGCACAGGGGTATTTCGGTCAAAATACATTTCCTTTTATATTTTAATTGAAATTTATTTTAATTAATTTTGAAGATAATCACGACATGAAATCAGGGAGAATCTTAAATTTAAATTATGCAGTTAGTTATTTTTGGGAGTTATCTTTTTAATTTGAAATTCATCATCATCTCCATAAAACTCTTCGTCTCTAATATTGTCGTCGTCTACCACCTTCGTCTCCGCCCTGCAGTCACCTTACATATCTCCGAGAGCCATCAGAGATGACCCGAATCCGCCCTCGACCACCACCACCACACCGACTTCATTTACTCACCATCGACTCCGGTATCCTACTGTCGGTCCCCCAACGACGATATCCTTAGCACTTCCTACACTCCTACGTCGAAAAGATTCGATTTTTTCGATGATACGAAGCTGAAAATCGTCAACTGTGTTCCTCTACCGTCTTCCGATAACAATCCGATAGCACCGCATATCTCGTTTTCGTTTCCAGTACCTCGGATTTCTTTCGCGAAAGGGTCGGTATCGCCTGCGAATGCGAAACTCAGGAGCTGCTATGTTTACGTAGGATATCATGGCCAAAACCTGAACTTGATACGGTTCTGTAAATGACTGAAATCCGAGCTCAAGGTTCAGGGGATTACTTGCTTTGTAGCGAATAGATCGAGATACAGGGATTTGTAGAGCCACGAGGTTGCCGATAGGGTCATTTAGAACGGTGAATCTGTGCATATATGCAGTCTGTGCATATATGCATATGCAACCTGTGCATATATGCAGTTCGATGTAAATTGTATATTCATATATGCAACCTGTGCATATATGAATATACAATTTACATCGAACTGCTATGCATTTGTGCATCTTTTAAGATTGCATATGTGCATATGGATATATGTTAAGTTTCAAACTTTAATGTTTAAAATGTTTTTGTTTTATGTGCATGTGTGCGTTGTTCAAATTATTAAGCCTTGATATGCATATATGCATCTTAAATACGCTAGAAACAATAAATTATTATATTCCAAAATAAAGATAACTACCAATTTAAAAAAATCTTTGAAATATAGAAACAAGATAAATGTGGCGTGAATTAGGAAATTACCAAGTTTAATTTTAAAAATATTATATTTAATATTATGATAACTACCAAATTAAAAACCTTCTTAAAGTATGGAGAAAATTTAAATGGCCGAAAATTTAAAAATATTATATTTAAAAATTGGATAACTACCGATTTTAAAATTTAAAAATATTATCATTTAAAAATTGGATAACTACCAATTTTAAAAATTTTAAAAATATTATATTTATATGGCCGGAAATTTAAAATATTATATTTAAAAATTTAAAAATCTCCTTAAAATAAAGAAAAAAATTTAATGGACGAAAATTGTAAAATTCCAATAATACCCTTTGAGATTTAATAGCATTGAGTGAATGACATAAACTCTAGGAAGCTTTTGATTGGTCGAAAATTGGTTAGCACCAATGTCGTGATTAGCAAATGAAGGGGACCATATATATATTTGTAGGGTTGTGTTATTTTGTTAACCCAAATGATTGTACTAACCTTATTAATCCAATTATCAGTCGTTGATCTTAACATGAACGGTTGAGATGAACCATACCAAAAAAAAATTAATTATAAAATGGGATGTTTGAGTAATAAATGTAATGAACGATGGTGTTTAAGGGCATTTGGGGAAAATCAATTTATCTTACCCTTTGTAACCCCCCCCCCCCCCCCCCCTTCAACATATTCCTCATTTAATAGATGGCATATCTTGTATTTTTTGCTTTCATAGATGTTCATTTACATTCAAGTAAAAGAACACATGGTTGGTACATTGAACACTTATAAAAAAATTTCTTACACCACCAATGCACCAAATATTGTTGTTTTGTGAACTGATGAACCCATACAACCTCATGAACTTTTAACCCCTTTTATAATTGTTCATATGCCTTCATCTCGCACAACTAATTCTATTTCATATGTGTTCATGACACATGGTTTGTTTCATTGTTGTTCATGGTTGATACACTTAACTGATGAACCCATTTATGTAAATGGACACATGGTTGTTTCACATTTGTTCGTGGTTGGTATATAGAACAGTTATTAAACAATTTATCACAACTACAATGAACCATAGGCCTGTTTTCCAAGAGATTAGTCCGGGCCCAATGTGGTTTGGGATACTCCTTTACCAAAAAAAAATATTGTCGGTATGTGAACTGATGAACACATACAATCCCAAGAAAGTTTAACCCCTTTTATTATTGTTCATATGTCTTTATCTCACACCACTAGTACTATTTCATATGTGATCATGACAGATATACACGCATACAATAGTCTTTTTGGTTAGCATTCATGTAACAAATGAACTCACATGAACAGTTTATCCACACATTATGACATGAACACACATGAACTATTAACCCATATGATCAGATTACATTGAGATCTGATAAATTTGTTTACATGAACTATAAACCCACACATGAACACACATGAACTATATGTTATAATATTTAATTATATTATACATTGGATGCTACATGTGACTAAAGCCAAACTTGGACCAACTTGGCATAACTCAAATTTGGACCACATATTTTACATTGGAAGACTTGGCATATGTCATCCTCCATATGTCATCCTCCACTTCCATCCTATAAATACCCCTTCCCCTCCAACCATTTTCTTCATCCCTTTCTTGAGTTTTCTCTAGATAACCACCAAACACTCTCCCTAATATATTCTTGAGGTTGAGAGTGTTCTTGATATTCGGTGGTATTTGGGAAAGTTTCGTTAGGTGATCGTGGATCTCAAGATCCTTGTACAAGCACTTTGTAATCTCTTTGGTTGGTAATAATATTCTTGCTTTATCTCTTTGGTGGATGTACACTATCACATCAATAGTGGAACCACGTTAAATCACGGTGTTATTTGTTTTGAACTTGCTATAATTATAGATAATAACTTTTATATTATTATCTATATTTCATGGGTTTTTTTTCTACGTTAGAGAATTATTGTGCAACATCTAGATTATTGTTATCCGCATTCGTTGTTGGGTTAATTGTGCACTTGGATTTCTACCCGTTTGGGACCTTTGAAATCACTCGCTAGCTTTTGCATTTGTGAGACACAATTTTTACCTAACAATTGGTATCAGAGCTTCGGATCTAGATTTGGGTTTGTGTAGAAAATATACATAAACCAGTTTGCACATTTTTTTTTTCTCTATGGCTGACGTAAAAAATCCATTTTGTGTCGGTTCCTCAAACCAGTCCCAAAAACCGTACCAAGAAGGTACATTTAATTTGTCCGGGGCTGGGATTCGTATACAGACTTGGAATAGGGACAGTGACTTTGGTAAATGGCAGTTCACAACATCTGTTGCACTTAGAAAAAATGGAGTCCATCCCGTAGTATTTGCTAAAGACGAGTTAGACCCTAATATGTTTGACCTTAAAGCTAAAGAAATGGAAGCATGGGCATTTACTACTTTGCAGATGGCTATGGGAGAAAATGTTATATCTGAGATTGTGTCTGAAAAGACAGCTGCAGGTATTTGGAGCAAGCTTGAGAATTTATATCTCAAGAAAACTTTGACCAACAGATTGTTACTGATGCGGTCGTGTCTCTTCTTCAAAATGAAGAAAGGCACAACCATTAAAGCTCACATGACCGAATTTGAAGATATCATTATGAAGTTGAAGGCAACGGATGCGCTTCTTGCTAAAGATGAAGAAGCACTTGCTATGATCCTATTGTATTCACTTCCCGAGAAATATTCCCAATTCACTAACAGTTTTATATATGGAAGAGAAACTCTTTCTTTGTCTGATGTGAAAACAGGAATGATTTCTGAAGATCAAAGAATTCAAATGAGGATCGGTAATAATCCCAGGGAGAACAATTGCAGTCAAGGCCTATTTGCTGACAGAGGCCGAGACGATCAACAGTCTTCAAGAGGAAGAAATCGTGGGCGCTCTCAGTCCTGTCGGCCTGGCTCTCGTGGGAAATCAAAGATACGTGGCAACTGTAACTATTGCCACAAGCCAGGTCATTGGGTGAAAGATTGTCCGAGTCTTAAAAACAAAGACAACGCCGAATCATCAGTTGTTGCAGCCGAAGAGGAACAAAATGGCTTCTCTGCCACAGTTACACCACTGCAAGGTGACAGGCGATCGGTGTTAGATACCGGGGCATCTTGCCATATGACACCATTCCGGGACTGTTTCTCTACCTTCGAAAAAGTTGAAGGTAACAATATTTATATGGGAAATAGTACTTCGTGTGTTACTAAGGGTATCGGTACTGTGCAGATCAAGATGTTCGATGGGTGTATTCGGACATTGAATAATGTCAAGTTTGTTCCATCCATGACTCGTTCCTTGATCTCTGTTGGACAACTGTCCAAACTGGGTTGCAAGATTCGGATTGACGACGGGAGTTTGCGCATCTCCCGAGGGAGTATCATTGTGATGAAAGGCGAACGGGCGGAAAATAATCTTTTCCGTTTGATTGGCGAAACTATTTCTTCTGAATCGTGTGTGGCTGATATTTCTCAGAATCTCGATGTTGCTCGCTTATGGCATCTTCGTTTGGGCCACACATCCGAGAAGAACTTGGAGATTTTGCGCAAGCGAAAACTCATTAAAATCATCGTACCTGCCAGTCTGGAGTTTTGTTCGGGATGTGTCAAAGGAAAGCAGACGCGTGTTTCTTTTGGTGTTGAAAAACACAACACTAAAGGAATCCTCGATTATGTTCATACAGACGTCTGGGGACCATCCAATACTCCATCCCTCAGTGGAGGTAAATACTTTGTTTCGTTTATTGATGATTTCTCACATAAGCTTTGGGTGTATGTGTTGAAGTTAAAGTCAGATGTCTTCGATACGTTCAAGACTTGGTTGGCACGAGTAGAGGTCGAGACTGGCAAGAAGTTGAAAGTGCTGAGATCTGATAACGGTGGAGAATTTACTAGTGGTAACTTCAAAGACTTTTGTTTGCGTAAAGGCATCCACCGTCACTACACCACACCAGGCGACCCTCAATCTAATGGGGTTGCAGAGCGGATGAATAGGACTTTGCTTGAGAAGGTCCGATGTATGTTGTCGACATCGGGCTTCCCCAAATCTTTCTGGGCCGAAACACTTTACACCGCGGTGCACATTATTAATAGGTTACCTTGTTCGACCATCGGGGGAAAGATTCCGGAAGAGGCTTGGAGAGGTAAAAGAAACATTTGTCTGAAATACATACGTGTATTTGGTTGTCCTGTTTATTTTCATGTTTCAGGCCAGGACAAGTTGAATCCTAAAGCCACCAAAGGATTCTTGCTCGGCTATACAGATGGTATCAAGGGTTACCGAATCTGGAACCCCTTGACTCGTAAAGTGATTCATTCTCGACATGTCACATTTGATGAATCAGTCCTGTTGAAGTCACAGGATCCTCAGTCCTCTCAAGATCCGGAAGTCACTACTATTGTTGCTCCTACTGCCGATGATGTGGAGACAGTAGACAGTCCTTGTATTCCCAGTTCATCCACTCTTGATATTAGCTCAGAATCACCCGTTAATGTTGAAGAAGTCATTCCGCCAGTGACTTCTACTAGTGATTCTGAAGAAGAGATTCTGAATGATGGTGGAGATGATGGCGATACAATCCCAGTTATTGCGCCTACCAGGCACAGTCAAAGAACAATTCGTCCGCCTAACAGGTATGGAGATTGGGATTTTTCTAACATGAGTTTTACAGATCAACTGGAGTTTGCTTTGCATGTAGGGCAAGATGAGCCGCTTGATATAAAGGAGGCGTTGGCCTCGACCCACAGTTCTAAATGGCTTGGAGCCATGCAAGAAGAGATGAAAGCTCTCTCAAAGAACAACACTTGGGACTTATGTCCATTGCCGAATGGCAGTCGTGCTATTGGTTGTAAGTGGGTTTTCAAAGTCAAAGATGACAATCGGTACAAGGCTCGTCTCGTTGCTAAAGACTTTGCACAACGAAAATGTATCAAGTGTGATGATATTTTTGCTCCCGTTGTACGTCATACATCTATCCGTGTTCTTTTAGCGATCGTGGCTATTCACAATTTGGAGCTAGAACAGTTAGATGTAAAGACAACATTCCTACATGGAGACTTGGAGGAAACTATCTATATGAAGCAACCTGATGGTTTCGTTTCCGAAAGCAAGCCAGAATATGTATGTAAACTCAAGAAGTCCCTTTATGGACTTAAACAATCACCTCGACAGTGGTATAAGAAGTTTGATTTATTCATGCTCAATCTGGGATTTGAGCGAAGTGAAAAGGACGCTTGTGTCTATCATAGACAAAGTGGTGGCGTTTTCACTTACTTACTTCTTTATGTAGATGGCATGCTTATAGCCTGCAGGGACCGGTCAAAGATCAAACGTCTGAAAGATAAGTTGAAGTCAGAATTTGAAATGAAGGATCTTGGAGCGACGCAGAAGATTTTGGGCATGGAAATCGTGCGGGACTGAAAGTCCCGAACACTTAGATTGACACAACGGGCGTATATCCAAAAGATATTGAAGCGGTTTAATCTTGATGGTGCCAAGACGTCTAGCACTCTGCTACCGAAGCACATCAAGATTACAAATGAAGATTGTCCGAAGGATGACAAGGGAAAGGCCGAAATGTCAAAAGTTCCATACGCCATGGTGTGTACTCGTCCCGATCTTGCACATTGTGTCGGAGTGGTGAGTCAGTTTCTCGCGAATCCGGGTCGATCACATTGGGCAGCCGTTAAAACGGCAGTCCGATATTTGAAGGGAACTGAGACACATGGTCTTATATTTGGTTTGTACAATGACTCTGAAATTGTTGGATTTTGTGATTCTGACTATGCAGGTGATCGAGTTGGTTGGAGATCCACATCCGGTTATGTGTTTACCTTAGGTGGAACAGCCGTCAGTTGGAGATCACGTTTATAGTCCATTGTTGCATTGTCAACCACAGAAGCTGAACTTGTTGCGGCGGTTGAGTCTGCAAAGGAAGCGGTCCATTTGAAAGAATTGATGTATGGCTTAGGCTTCGAGCAACCTTCCATGCCCATTTTCTGTGATAATCAGTGTGCCATACATTTGGCAACTAATTTGGCTTTCAGCTCCCGGACAAAGCACATAAATGTGCGTGATGCATATCTTGTGAGATTACATGAAGCGAAGATTGTCTATTTGAAGAAAGTCCTGACAGATGACAATGCCGCTGATATGTTCACTAAGTCGCTACCACCAGCTAAGTTTGAGCATTGCTCAAACTTGATCCATCTTCGTTTGTGTTAGTGCCGTTGGGCACTTTGCTCGAGAGAGAGAAGATATTACCACATGTGACAAAATGACATCTTTGAAGGAATTACTTTGTTAAGTGCTTAGAGCTTTGCTTATGCTCTACCTTGTTTAGTAGATTGTGCATTTGAGGTTATTTGTTTGCTTGTAACTTTGGCGGGTAATGGCCATGCCGAAGCTCGTCAAGGTTGGAATGCATTTTGCTACCTCGTGCCAATTTACTTTGTTATCTACTTGCTATGATCAACCGTTGGAAGAACTCGTATTGGTTGGATTGGGATTCGTTTCGCTATCGAGGATCACATGCATCATGGTGGAGTGTTATAATATTTAATTATATTATACATTGGATGCTACATGTGACTAAAGCCAAACTTGGACCAACTTGGCATAACTCAAATTTGGACCACATATTTTACATTGGAAGACTTGGCATATGTCATCCTCCATATGTCATCCTCCATATGCTTGGTTGTCATCCTCCACTTCCATCCTATAAATACCCCTTCCCCTCCAACCATTTTCTTCATCCCTTTCTTGAGTTTTCTCTAGATAAACACCAAACACTCTCCCTAATATATTCTTGAGGTTGAGAGTGTTCTTGGTATTCGGTGGTATTCGGGAAAGTTTCGTTAGGTGATCGTGGATCTCAAGATCCTTGTACAAGCACTTTGTAATCTCTTTGGTTGGTAATAATATTCTTGCTTTCTCTCTTTGGTGGATGTACACTATCACACCGATAGTGGAACCACGTTAAATCACGGTGTTATTTGTTTTGAACTTGCTATAATTATAGATAATAACTTTTATATTATTATCTATATTTCGTGGGGTTTTTTTCTACGTTAGAGAATTATTGTGCAACATCTAGATTATTGTTATCCGCATTCGTTGTTGGGTTAATTGTGCACTTGGATTTCTACCCGTTTGGGACCTTAGAAATCACTCGCTAGCTTTTGCATTTGTGAGACACAATTTTTACCTAACAATTGGTATCAGAGCTTCGGATCTAGATTTGGGTTTGTGTAGAAAAAATCTTTTTGTTTTAGGTTGTATGTGTGTTTGTATTTTTTTTGGTATATTTGGTGTTAGATACAAACAAATCATAATGCAATTTGTAGTGTATAACATCATTTCTAACAGTTTTTATAAGAGTAAACTCTAATTTTGGTCCTTGAGGTTTAGTGAAAAGTTTGAAAGTGAAACCTAAACTTTGACAAGTCTATAAATCATCCTTGTGGTTTGCATTTTACTCTGAAAACGGTCATTGGTCACTAACTATGTTAAAAACATCAGTTGTAACACCCCCAATTTGGTAAGAGCAACTAATAAAAATTTCGATATAACATCCAATAAAGACAACACATATTCCTACAATATCCAAACTTGATACGCCACAAAACATGATTCGATAAATAATCTCAACAATTACAAACTCTATAATAGGACTACATTGAAGTCGGGTGTTACTCAACCTCAAATATAGTTGCTCTCTTCAACCTAATGCGGAAGATTTCATCAAGATTTTCACTCCACGGGTGCACAACTAGTACTTCTCTTTTCACTGTGTTACTAGAACTATTCCCAACCTTGAACTTGTTGCACATGCCGACAAATAAAAAGGTTAGGCTAACGCCTAGTGAGTTCAAGAGTTTTACCATATGGATAATTACATTTTTTAAAAGGGGAGAATACAACTTAAATCATTGTTTTTCAAAATGATTCACTTTAAGTATGGAGACGACTCGTTTACCAATAATATGCATTTTCAAAGATGAACACCTCAATACAAAATACTCTTTATAAAATGATGCATCCCAAAGCTCACTCATACAAGAGTAGAATCGACATCCACTTTATGAAAACATGAATAATATTTCATATTTCAAAAACACCCAAAACACGAGTGGGACCCAATACTCCACACACAAAAATTATGGAAAATAATCCACCCATAAAAGACATCACCGAAAACATAAGTATAAAAGACCCAACCCGAAGACAACACCTTTCGGTGATGGGGGAGACCTGATTCCATATAATGTGACAAACACAAAGTAAGCCACACATTATGTTATATTGGTATTAAGTATCGAACTCAGCATCTTTCAGCATACACCCATAGATACTTGCACGGAGGACTTACACCATACCGGAGATGCCTAACCGCACCACAATGGGGAAAACTAACGTTCCACCATCGGACAAAATAATTAAAGTATCGAGCTCAACATCTTTCAGCATACACCCATAGATACTTGCATGGAGGACTTACATCCCAATCTGATGCCTAACGTGTTGCGATGTGGAAACCAAGTCGTTCCATCATCGGACAAAGTGATAAAAGTGTTCATGGATCCATAGCAGACAAGGCTAAAACATAACATGACCCAAAATGAATGACACGCGCACTCAAAATATGAAATCTTCAATAATCACACGTTATGACCAAAACTCTACGTTGAGTTATCAAAATTGGACAAATGTCCCCAAAACCCAATCGTAATCAAGTGCCGAGCCACAGGCTCAAACAACCAAAGGACTCATTGTCAAAAACAATAAAAAGCAATAAAACGTACTCGACCAACGTTTATGCAAACCCGTGCTCTAAAGTACACGACCAAACTCCAACACAACTTAAAATAAGACCGATCGTTTCCCAAAACAAGGTTATACCATTGACCTCTTTTTAAAACGTCTCATAACACGAGCTATGCATATTTCCAACCAACACTAAAATGCATTTTTACCAAGAAATCTATGTTTATGAAATAAATTATTTAAAACACTCCCATTCATGACTTATTTATCAAGATGTCCAAAATTCTCAAATATGGGTGTTTTACAAAGTTTATAAAGCTAAACCCTTCAATTAATCACAAGTTACCAAATAATTCAACAGTTGATAATTTAATGTAGAATACATAAATACTTTAAAATAGACATTTTTGACATGTACAACGTTTTCACAAATCAACTTGAACTCACCTTGCTAGATTTAAGCTAAATCTAGATTTTTATCCCAACTTTAGCTTCCTTGAAGAAACTTGAATTCACCAGCAAAACCTTCCAAAACCTATATTCACAAGTTTTCCAACATGAATATACTTATTCAACCAATAAAAATCGATCCCCAAATACTTTACATCAAAATCCCCAACTTGATCAAAACCCTAATTTTTGACCTAATTTCTCCAAAACCATCAAATCCCAAATTTGAGAAACCAATCACTAGGAAATCATCAAGAGAGCATTTATAGCTTATAATAAGGTTAGAAAATGGGAGGGATACACTTACCACTTAGGTTTTGATGAAAACCTAGAAAACTCTACCATGGAGCTTAAGGTTGAAGGTGTCAATGGTGAACTATTTGCCATAGCTCCCAATCTACCACTTGATAATGGATCACTTTAAGAACTCAAGGAATGGACCCAAAATGAGTTAGGTTTTGAGAGGGAGGAAGGAGAAACGATTTGGGAGAGAATGGGGAAGTTTGGATGAGAGAAAATGAGGAAATAGGCTGAAAATCTCGTCTTAACAGCACCCTGGGCCTCTGGTGCGACATTGCCCAGGGAAATGTCGCCAAGCCCTCCCTGGTCTCTGATTTTTGCTGCGACAATGACAGATGCGACTATGACATTGTCATAGTCGTCGGGCATCGTAGTTGTGCCCGTACCAAGCTCCGAAACTCGACTTTTTCAACGTCAATACCCCGATACTCTAAGGAACTTTAAACAATGATTTCCCAACAAAAATCCCACTATTTACAAGTTACAGAAATTTCCGGGTGACTTTTACTTACCGAAAATTACGGGTGTTTCATCAGTTAAAGTAAGGGGCATTTCGGTCTTTTTATCTATTTTATTGAATTTATTTTAAAATATATATTTAATATATAATGTCATTATTTAAGCCTTATGTTCATTTGAGAAATGGTAAATATATGAGAAATAGAGAAATGATCCTAGATCTTTATCTAGTCAACATTTACAGTTTTGAACGTAAAACACATGATGTAACACCCTCAAATATGGAAATAGCAACTTATTTAAAATTTTATAAATACATCAATAAATGAATCATCTACAACCACGAATTTAGGTTTAACTACAATACACGTATACCATCTTATATATAAACAGACCATAAGGGACGGGTGCTACTGATACCCATGCATAGTCACTATCTCCATAATGCGGACGACTTCACCGAATACTTACTTTCGGATCTAGCTAAAACGGGGTCATAGTTCGATGCAACCCGATGCATAGTCACTATCACCATAATGCATAGTCACTATCTCCCAAACAAGCATTTCTTTTAAAACGATGCAACCCGCAACTCACCCAAAACGGGGTCATAGTTCGATACTCAAATGTGCTAAAATGTAAATAATACTTCATAATCCAAAACACCCAAAACTCGGGCGGAACATAATACTCGACCCTTAATTAACGGAAACATTCTATATAAATATGATACGCCATTAAAACATGGAACCAAAACTTAATACCCACGCGACCATAAAATGGAATGAAATCCCAATATTAAAGCATGGACAATTAACTATCCAAAATACCGCGGGCCGACAACGGGGGATACCCGTATCCGTTGAGGGTGGAGGAAACACAAAAATATACCACCCAAGCAACGTTAATCGCATGACACCTCCCGACATCACAGTCCGGTGTCCCTAAGACTTCTTTACAAGTGTCACCCCAAGTTAGTTGACCTTGATGGATCATTTCAAAGAACTCCATCCCGAAGGCCCGACACGCTTAAAGACTACCTCCCAGGCATTACTTCAAGCGGCGGAGGTCCTAGCGCCTACTACTCCGGTAGCACTAGCCGACTCAACCCTCCTAGCGATCACTTGTAAAGTTTCCGGTCATAAAACATGGGTACCGAAGTTCAACCCCGCAATACCCAATCGACCATCCCAAAACAGACTGACTCACGTGCCTATGGATCCATTACACACTGTCTAACGTTACATGACTCCAATTGAAAGACCAAAGCTCCCAAAACATGTAACTCACCAATGACACGAATTAAGTGTCATCATATCCAAAACCCACGACGGTTAAAAATCCGGACAAATGTCCACACGACTCGTTTAAGCCAATACCGAACTAAAGAGCTCAAAATCCGTTTGACCAATAACTACCGGTCTCCAAAATAGTGAAATGTTTTTAAATAACGTTTATGAAGACACGTACTTCAAAGACTAGATTTACCCAAAACTCCATACGAGATGGGACTCAAGATTTCCAAAGTGTTTATGAATGCAAATACACCAAATGCATATATCATGAATTAGACTTTACTTGTACAAAATCGTCAAAGACGTATTACTCATAAAATAGACCTTACTTGTACAAAATCACCAAGAATACGTAATTCATGTTATTTAGTTGTTGGAAACGTTCAACACCCAATAGAAGCATTTTAAGAGGTTAACACAGCCCAAGTTTACTAAGTAAGAAAACTTATCAAAATACTCACACTTTGACAAATAACTAAGTAAAACATATTTTACTTCTAAATACTCAAAACTTATCAGCAGTTAACCATTTCATGTAAAACACTTTAAAATACACATTTTGGCATGTACACCGTTTTCACAAATCAACTTGAACTCACCTTGCTAGATTTAGGCTAAATCTAGATTTCACCCAACGAGCTCTTTTGAAGGCCGCTTGAATCCTCAAGCCGAGAACTTCCGAAACCTAGATCCAAACACTCCAAACCATAAATATCCATAAACAACCACATAGAAACATTCCCCAACATTATATACTAAAATCCCTAAACGAAATCAAAACCCTAGTTTCTCCAAAACTAACAAATCCGAGATTTGAGATACCAAACACTAAGAAACCACCAATGGAGCATTTATAACATTATTTCAAGAAAGCTTACCACTTAAGATGATGAGACCTTCCGAGAACACCCAATCCATCACTTCAACCCGAGCTCCCAACCGTTGAACTTGATGAGGAAGATGAAGATGAAGGTTTTGCGGTTCATTGACCCAACTAGATATATGGTGAAGAACCATGTGATTTAAGGAGGAAAAACCCCCAAAATAGGTTAAGGTTCGGTTTTGGGGTTTGGGAGAGAAAAGGGAAGGAATTAGGAAGTGAGAATGAGGGAAATGGTTGAGAATCGCGACTCTAAAAGACCTTGGGGCCGACCGCGATTGTGCCCGACGATTGTGCCAGGGCACTATCTCCCAAAACATACCGCCTGGCGATTGTGCCCAGGGCACTCTCGCCCAGAGTGTACCGAAGCTCGTTTCTTCCCACTTTCCACACAGACCACCCATGACGCGATAAGGCTTAATAGGTAAGATATAGGGAATGAAATTCTACGATAAGAAACAAGAATTTCTCAAAGGGTTAACTTCACGGGTAGAGATTTACGAGTGTTACACATGATAATTCCTTGTGTGTTCTTGTAGAAGATAGATGGGTAGTTTTGTAAAATACGTGGGACGGGTTTATATATGAACCTGTATGATTCACATATGAATTATATGTTAATATATGAACCAGTGTAATTCACATATGAACTCTTTTAACTGATTCATATATGAACTATACGTTCATATACAAATCTTAATTAGTTCATATGTGTATCACAAAGGTTCATATGTGAATTTGTTAATTAGTTCAACTGATTCACATATGAACCTACAGTTAATTAGCTCAATGTGAATCAGTTAATTAGTTCATATATGAATCACAAAGGTTCATATATGAATCAATTAAAAGAATTCATATATGAATTACACTGGTTCACATATGAACTATAGTTCATATGTAAATCATATAGGTTCATATATGAACTCGTCCTGTGTATTTGTAAAATTTACGAAACTGTCCTTCTATTTTTGGAATAGCCGCAACTTTTGACCAGTCAAAGACGCAATATTTGACCAGTCAAATTCGACCTTGACCGAATAAAAGGCTATGATTACTTCTCTATTTCTCATATATTTATCATTTCTCAAATAAACCTCCCTATTAATATATATATATATATAGGGGAGCGATCAAATGGAAACCACTCTAATTTTGAAAACCGTGGAAACTCTCGATTTCATTGGTTAAGTTAATGAAATTGTTTCATGAAATTGTTTCATTTGATGAAATTGTTTCATATAAATCTTTTATTGATGAAATTGTTGCTTATATTTGTGTTTTTTTATGTAAAAATGAAAAAAGTTTCATCAGACTGCAAAAATACATGAAACAATTTCATCAGAATGAAAAAAATAGATGAAATTACATAAAAAAACACAAATATATGAAACAATTTCATCAACAAAAGAATTATATGAAAACAACTTGATCATATTAAACAACTTTATGAACCAATTTCATTAATTTAACCAATGAAATTAACGGTTTCCAAAGTTTCCAATCTAATATGGTTTCCAATTGAAACCACCTCTATATATATATATATGTGTGTGTGTGTGTGTGGACTTGAGATCATGTGAGACCAGGTCATTTCCGTGAGACCACAAAAATAACACTAAACCTTCACAGCAAAAGACTGTGAAGGTATTATAAAGGTAAACCTTCACAGTGTTTTTATTGTGAAGGTTTGCTGTTTTTCGTTCCTTCACAATGAATCGCTGTGAAGTTTTAGTGTTATTTTATGGTCTCACCGGTCTCACGAAAACAAGTTGGTCTAACGTGAACCCAACCCTATATGTGTGTGTGTCTTCTCCAAAGGTTTTATGGTTCACAAAATTATCCAAGACCTTTGTCGCCAACTAACATAATCCAAAGGTAGGTTTCTTCACTGGTGATCCATTTTCTTTGCACAAATAATCAAGTCCTTTTCTATTTTGTCTTTAGGTTCTTTTCATTCTTCTCTGCCATCAAAAACTAACATAATCTTCCATATCCAAAGACCATCCATCTTCTGAGACACAATCCATCTTCTTAGATGAATCAGAGCCGAAGACCACTGTCACCAAATTTGATTTTCATTTGGCATCCAAATTTGGGTATGGGTTTGTTTGGGTTTGTTTTGGTTTGGATAGGAAAAGCTGACAAGAAGGGGGGTTGCCGAAAGGTTTCCACCATTTCCTTTCTTCAATGGGATTTCAGGTGGAGTGCGCCGATGAAGACATAATACAGAAGAGAGAGGGGGTGGGGTGATGACGGAGACCATTTCTTTGATTCTACTTTGAAAACTATTTCCTTTCATCAATGGGTTTTCAGGTGGGGATTCCACCATTTCTTCGATTCTACTTTGAACGCTAGAAACTAGAAACAGAAACCATATAAATCTAGTTTTTGTTTTGGTTTAAACAAATCAGAAACATAGAAGAAACCCCATCCCCTGTCTTGGATACGATTTGGAGATGGTGACCAGCAGTGGGGGGAAGTCAGACATGGTGACGGCAATGGGGGAGATATATGACCAAATGAGATAAAAACATAAATGACCAAAATGCCCTTCATTTAACAAACATGTTTTAACAGAGTTAGTAACCAAGGATCATTTTCAAAGCAAAATGCAAACCATAAGGATGATTTATAGACTTATCAAAGTTCGTGTCCCACTTTCAAACTTTTCACTAAACCTCAAGGACCAAAATTAGAGTTTACTCTTTTTATAATTTCCCTAAAGTGAATATAGACTAGTCAAAACCTCCAAAATACATTCAATTTCAAAGATTTATCTATCTATTTTTAAAAGGAAAATTAATTAAAATAGTCATTTTTTTACTAGTGGTTTTACATCTTAGCCACTTCTCTTCGAGTTTTACCAAACATAGTTCCGCAAAATCTTGCGGACCTAGCTCAAAAATATGAATTTGATCGTTTTTTCTATTTTTTTTGTATATTGCGGATATAGGGTCCCTAATTGCGAATCTGAGTCAAATTTTTTTAAGGAAAATCGATCAGATTCATATATTTTTTGGTGTTTTTGAGTTAGGTCCGTAATTGCAGACCTAGGGCTATTTTGATAGAACTCGAAGAGAAAATGGCTATTATTAAGAGATAAAACCACAAATAAAAAATAACTATTATAATTAATTACCGTTTTTAAAATTATAATATTAATTATATTATTAAGGTATTCAATGTATTTGAGATTTGACACCCAATAAACTTTTAAAGACATTTTCTATGAATTAAGTTTCTCTTTGATCATTTACTCTTTTCCAAAATAAATAAAAAAATAATTAATTCACGCACCCACAATTTAATTTTAAAGATTTATAAGTAATTTTTTCTTCATTTTGGATAATGTTTTAAGGATTTTGTTAGAACAACAAAAACTTTAAAATCTTTATTATTTTGGATAATGTTTTGAGGATTTTGTTTGTTAGAGTAACAAAAACTTTAAAATCTCTATCTTCTCTATTTTGTTGGAGATGCTATAACAAAGTTATATATATTTGAAGGAAAAATGTAAGAGACACCCAATAAACTTTATCATTTTGAACAAATAAATAACTGGTCTTTTTTTGCTACGACCTTCTTTCCTCTATATAGATGGCAACGAGGTTAGGGGTACTGAGGAACCCAATCCAAATCTCATCCCCATCCCCTTCCCTGCGAAGAATAAGATTTCACCCCAACCATATCCCCATAGGGGAATGGGATCCCCACTGGGGAATCAGGGGCTTTTCCTCGTCTACACAATTAACTTTTACGTGATGCCTTTATATATTTTTATATATAAATGTCAAATTTACATTTAAATGACACATTATACGAAAACTTTAATTAACTGAATTTTAGTTGTTACATTTGTATAAGAGTACCAGCAAACAAACTTAATTAGTTCAAACACAAATATACCAAATATTATACTGTATAATTGAAATTTTACACTACCACATTCTTATATTACCAAAAGTTTCTACACAAACAGATAAACCAATGATGTAATTTCTTTTTCAAAATTTCTGTAACACCCTAAAAATAGCGGTAAATTTAAACTTGGGAAAATGCCATAAACTTAGCATTTCTATAAATAATATTACCCAAAGAGGGGAAGTGCAACTAGCGTTTACATTTCTATAAGTGGGAATTAACAATGGCAATACACTAATCTAAACTATCGATGTCTAGATTAATACAATTGTCAACAATTTCCCAAAATGACTTATATCCAAGTCTATAAGCCAAAGTTTCAAAAGGCAATATCCTCAAAAGATGCCGCTATCGGCTAATACGCTCATCCCTCAACACTTGCGAGCCCCGCTAAGGGAACATGGTTTACATGACAATTCCAAGAAAAAGTGTTAGGCTAACGCATAGTGAGAACAATCAGTCAATAATAATATCATTGTAATTAGGTGTGTGTCACATAAACTTCACAATTCGCAATTGTCAATGCAACGCTTACGGTCATTAGGGAAAACATTTAATAAATAGGAACATCAACTCAAACTGAGTCTTTAGTCATAATGGACGTCCACTCAAACCGAGTCTTTACTCTTTAGTCATAATGGACGTCAACTCAAACTGAGTCTTTAGTCATAATGGACATCAATTCAAACCGAGTCTATAATCATAATGGACATAAACTCAAACCGAGTCTGTAGTCATAATAGACATCAACTCAAACTGAGTCTTTAGTCACAATGGACATCAACTCAAACCGAGTCTTTAGTCATAATGGACATCAACTCAAAACGAGTCTCTAGTCATAATGGACATCAACTCAAACCGAGTCTTTAGTCATAATGGACATCAACTCAAACCGAGTCTTTAGTCATAATAGACATTAACTCAAATCGAGTCTTTAGTCATACTCAACCAATATTTCCCTTACCACAATGTAGGAACCATGAATGTCCATGTCAACTTTCCAAAACATATCGGAGGCTAACATCAAGGTAGATGCTCATCCATTTCCAAACTTCATCACATTTGATATGGAGGGGTTAAAACCTTCAATAACCAAAAGTTTCCAAAACCCTAACTTAGACTATTCTTTCCAAAATTTCACATTTTCAAAGAGGGTTAACAACTAATCCATGTAAAACAACGATTGCACATATAAGCACATTATAACCTCATCTTACTCTTTTTACCAACAATTTCCAAAAACCCTAGGTTCTCCCCAAATTATTTATTTGGGTAAATCTTGCAAATAAGAAAGTTAGACAATAATTATTCATAGGTAGGGAAGACATCTTCACTATATAAAGCATTGGAAAGTAGGATGACTCACAAATTAGGTTTGTCAAAACCTAGTAATTCTTCGAAACCTTAGAGCTTGAAAGATGAAAAATTAAGAAATAAGGTAACTTGAGATGTAATTACCAAGTCCTAGCTTTTAGCGGGAAATCCTTAGGAGAGTGAAGAGAGTGAAAACCTTAACTTTGAGACCAAAATCACACCTTCTAGGGTTTTCTCAAGTTGGGAGCATTTATGGTATAAAATAAATGATGGAGAGTGGGTTGTTGGAGAAGAAATTGCATCATTTAAAACCCCTGCACCCCGATGGCGATAGTGCCATGCGATTGTGCCCCTGGCATTATCGTCGAGCACAATCGTCGAAAATGTACCAAGCCCAAGGCTCCTTCCACGATAGTGACACGCGACAGTGACTCGAGTGCTCTCGTCGGGCACTGTCACCCAAGGTGTACCACATGGGGTCTGAACCGCGTGACAATGTCCTATGGCACAGTCGCCGAGCACTATCGCCGAGCACCCCCGAACTCCGAAAATCTGACCTTTTTCCACAATTAAGCCAACGATTACGTTCATTAATCCCATGGAGTTATTTCCAGACAAACTATCAGTTCTAGGAGATTTTTGAATAAAAGGAAATAGGACTATTACGTACCAAGAATGCGGGTGTTACATTTTCATCATTGAAGATTAATTATATTCATATATTACATATACTCTCAACATTATTTGTCCTCGGCTTGGGTATTGTAAGGAAGTTGCTCATAATATTTCCAACATCCATTTTATATACAACCATAGGTATAATAAAAACTTTATAGTGTTTCTTAATTGAATGATAACAAACTCGTGCTCATAAACAAGGTTGAATTAGTATATCATGAATTGTTAAAGTAAGTTTACATTGAAATAACAACAAATAAAATCAACATAATACTTTTTTTTAAAAGCGTAGTTGATCAAAAGTTGTTTTAGATTTGTTATATCAAATCAACACTTAATGTGTTGTTGTTACTTATAGAAATTGTTAACCTTACAATACTCGGTTTCACACCAGTTCTTGGTTACCTCAAAGACAAAAATCTATAATAATGGTACGCATTTAAATTAGTTGATAACATGATTCTAGATGTAAAATCTCTACACACATGCTACCATAAATGGTAACACATGCACTTATACGAGTTTTATCACTATTCGTAAATACATGGATATTTAAGACTAATAAGATGTGTCGTCCACTCGCAATTGCTAAAACACAGTTTGTTAGATATGTTTAGACTTCGAGGATTTATATAGTTTCTAATCATACACTCTTTTAGTGCAAACATGGTCCTACATAAAACTTTAACGCACTGTGCACCTCAACAAAATGAGTTGTAGAAAGAAAGTGCCAACATTTTCTAGGCGTAGCTAGCTAGAACATGAAGTCATGCACTTTCAAACAAAACTCTAATAATCTATCACGTTACAAAATCTTAGCTGTTATTAGGGGTCCGTATGTTTGAGAGTTATTGAATGTTAATGTTACGTGTTTGCTTAATTGTAAGTCATTCACACAAGTTTGGACATAAAGTTGAAAACTACACTGGTTGTGCTTGTCTCAAAATGGTCACTTTCATTGAAACAAACCATAATTAGTAAGTTATTGCTTAATGTATACTGTTAGGATGCAACAGACCGTTATAGTCTATAAGAAACTTCTTTAACAATTAACATTGATCAAAACATAGCATAAGTTGGAAATTTAGACGAACAAACTGTTTATTGTATGTTTAATGATCTTAATGGTTTATTCATTCAACAATTAAAATTTGTCTTTTGCTTAATTATTAAGCATTGGTTGAATTGAATTATCTATGTCCACATTTAGCCATCTTATTCTATGTATGTTTTTAGGAGAGAAAAGAAAACAAATAATCCTTAAGTTAAATAATTCTAATGACATTTATAAAAATTTTGATCATGAAGATATAACTGTAATCGTATACAGATTTGTAAATGACGTTTGAACGCCAACAACGAACAAAATCTTGAAAATTTTATGTGTTTTAAAGATTATTAGTTGTTCAACATAATTATTATCTAAGAAACATGAATATATGTTTATCAAGGCTAACAACAACCTATAATTATAGAAATCCCAAAATTTTATGATCAAAACAACATATGATGATAAATTTTTTTAAATGTAAGAGCATAAAATGATCTTCAACCCTGATAAGAGAAAAGTTTATAAATCATAAATAATCTTAGCAATTCTATAAAGAACAAAAGACATCAGAATGTAATGTTCTGCCTTAATTTATGTCTAGTGTAACAAAGAAATGTTTTCTCAATCAATGTAATAAAGATTCTAAATTTTCTATATTTTATTGATCGATAGTCTATATCTATACTATATTATAAAACACGGATAAAAAAACTCTTAAATACAAATTATTAGTCATAAGGTACCATCATTTTATGCAAGATTTTTAAAAATCTCCTAATTTACAAGTATTAAAGCACAAGATACATATTACTACTACAAGATTCTAACACCCACCAATTTGGTATGTGCAGAGTCTTCCTTTTATGCAGACATTTCCATGTATCACTATTAATTAATATATTATATTACTATAATTTTGTTTTAATTATATTATTAAATATGTAATTGTTATTTTTTCTAGATGTCATTAAAATATATAAGATAATCATTGAATTCTAATACAATACTTATTTTCTTATATAATAAAACATTATATTATTAAGCCTAAATTAAACAAATTTATAAAAAAAAAACAGTATCACTTTCTCAAAACCATCCAAAATCGTATTGTAAATCGACAAAAAAACAAAAAAATAAGATGAAACATTAAAATTGTGATGTATCTCGCTGTATTGTGCGAGTACGTTTCTAGTATCTTATAACAATTGATAATGTGGATGTCAAATTTATTGTCTTATTCGTCATAACTTTTAGTAAACCTTTATTAAACATATATCTACATCATCAAATATTATAACATCGATAAGTTATCAGTCAAAATGAGCATATATTAGAAATTTTTGAAATTTGTTACATCAATTGAGATTTTTTTTACATTATGTTAGTTATGAACTAAATAAATTTTTTTTTTATATTTTTGATTTTTGATATGTTTTGCCCTTTATATAAAAATCTTGATAAGATTTATTACAATTCATAGTTTTTCTTTCATTTACATAACAACAAATAAAATGTGGTGCAAACATCGATCTTAATGTTTTTCAAATAACATTAGAGTATCTTCAATAGAATTTTTAAAATAGAGAAAATAAGGCTTTTATTCACTATTTTATTTCAATAGATTATCTATATTGTTTTATAAAGAGAAATAAAACTTGATATGTGAAAGAAGAACTTAATTTTTCATTCATTTCCACCAATGAGGTTGAATTATTATTCTATTACTAGAAGCGTACTCGCGCAATGCAGCAAGATACATCACGATTTTAATGTTTATTTTTATTTTTTGTTTTTTATTGATTTACAGTACGATTTTGGATGATTTTTATTGAGTGATAATGATTTTTTTTATATATAAGTTTGTTTAATTTAGGCTTAACAATATAATGTTTTTTATATAAAAAAATTAAGTAGTTTGTTATCCTGTTTTGATTATGTTTATCAGAATTCAAATTTCATAATTTTAGGATTTGGGGATTAGATATAAGGATTTTGGGGGATAAGGATGAAATTTATTAATTAGGGTTAAAAACATTTAAAAGCAGTACATATTATTTCATTAATTGTTTTTTAAGAGATTTTAAGTAGATTAACATTAAATAATAGTACATAATGTTTAATACATCACGATTTTAATATTTATTTTTATTTTTTGTTTTTTTATTGATTTACAGTACGATTTTGGATGGTTTTTATTGAGTGATAATGATTTTTTATATATAAATTTGTTTAATTTAGGCTTAACAATATAATGTTTTTTATATAAAAAAAATTTAAGTAGTTTGTTAAAATTCATTAATTATCTTATATATTTTAAATTTTTTATATTTAAATTGAGATGTTTATCCTGTTTTGATTATGTTTATCAGAATTCAAATTTCATAATTTTAGGGTTTGAGGATTAGAGATAAGGATTTTGGGGGATAAGAATGAAATATATTAATTATGGTTAAAATCTTTACAGGTAGTACATTAGACTTTAGTAGTTATTTTTGAGAGATTTTAAGTAGATAGATTTAAATGATAGTACATAAAGCTTAATGAGTTATTTCCACCAATGAGGTTGAATTATTATTCTATCATATAAATTCTTTTTAAAAAGTGTATTAAGATGATTAATTTATATAATATTTTAATAATATAATAAATATTGAAATTTTTAAATAAAGAATTTGTTGAAGTTAAATATAATTTTTTTAAAATAATTTTATCTTCTAAGTCTTATTTTGGAAAATATATATATATAGAAAGTGTGTTGGAAAGGCTTTTATATTGTTAAAAAAACAAATATGGGATTAAATTTAATACATAAAAAATTAAATAATTTAATTACCATTTATGTAATCATTTAATATATATTTTTTAGAAAAGGTAATAAATAAAAATAGTGAATTTGAAAAAAGATTACAAGTGAGTAATATATCAGAAAGAGCGTGTTCAGCTCTTCCCTCCGATGCTGACACGTGTGCAATCCAGTTGTTTCTTAGGCTGTTCTTCCTCCTATAACTTGAAAAAAAAAACAAAAAACAGTCATCTCATTCCCTTACCATCTCTCTCCTACACTCTGCCGCTTCTCGCTACAGAGATTTTGCGGCATTGATTCGCAGCAGGTATCTATGCTCTTTTTTTCTGACTTCTTTCTTGATCGTCATTCTTATGTGCTCATACGATACACTCCTCACTGTAATTGTTGAATTACTTTTGCTTTGCGTCTTTTGGTTCTTGATTTTTCGTTTTATTGTTCATGCTATGTGTTTTAGGGATTGTTTTGTTGATATCGAAGAACTTGGTGTTCGATAGTGTAAGGGAACTGTGGTTGCTTGTTAGGATCATCGAAGATTAATAGAAACCCTAACGATGGAATCGTCTTCTGATCGTCATGAGGGTGGTGTTGTGGGATTCGGTTTAGTTGGTGATGCTAGGGTTTCTGGAGATAGAAAGGGGATTGCGGTGGAGTCTGATGAAGGAATTTCGAGTGTTGTTGAGGATGGGGTTAATGATGGGGGAATTGATGTGCGTTTGAATGGTGAAGTTTCAGGATCAGTGATTAATGTCGATGATGAAAAGATTGGGGCAAATTTAGTGGAATCCGGATTAGATAGAAATGTATCTAAAGTAGGTGAGTTCCATGCAATAGATCTTGTTGTTGATTTAAATTGTAGTTCTAGAAAAGGATTTGATCATAATTGGACCAAAATGGATGCTGGTTTGGGTGCCAATGGGGTCAAATCCAATGAAAAAAAGGCTAATAATGATGTTGAAATCACTGAAAAGGAAGGTGAATTTGGGGTGTTGGATTTAGTTTGGGGGAAGGTGAAGAGCCATCCTTGGTGGCCTGGCCAGATTCTTGATCCGTCGGCTTCAACGGATGAGGCAAGGAAACATTTCAAGAAAGATGGTTTTCTCATAGCGTATTTCGGGGACCGTTCGTTTGCTTGGAACGAATCGTTCCACATTAAGCCCTTCCGTGTGAATTTTCCTAAAATGGTGAAACAAAGCAATTCTGAAGCTTTCTGTCTAGCTGTGGATCAGGCTTTGCATGAGGCTGGTAGACGTGTGGAGTTGGGGCTGTCGTGTTTGTGTGTTTCAGAAGAAGTTTATGGTAAGATTAAGTCGCAGGTTGTTGTTAATGCTGGGATTAAGAAAGAATCCAGTAGAATAGATGGTGGGGATAGACTTTCGACTGTGGCTTCTTTCAAACCTGCCAACGTCATTCAGAATGTTCTAGATTTAGCTAAAAATCCATTTGGAGCAAGTAGATTGGAGGTTTCAACCGTGAAAGCTCAGTTATCGGCCTTTAACCGGTGGAAAGGTTATCGTCAGCTTCATCCAAACCAAGTTTTAGATGGTTTGGATACTGAGTTTGATGACGATAATTTTGGGATTGATTCAATGAGGGAAGAAAAGGTGGTTTCAACTGTGGTTTCTTTCAAACCTGCCATCGTCATTCAGGATATTCTAGATTTAGCTAAAAATCCATTTGGAACGAGTAGATTGGGGGTTTCAACCACAAAAGCTCAGTTATCAGCGTTTAACCGTTGGAAAGGTTACCATCAGCTTGATCCAAACGAAGTTTTAGATAGTTTGGATAGTGAGTTTGATGAAGATAATTATGGGTTTGATTCAATGAGGGAAGAAAAGGCGGTTGACGTTGAAATACCAAGTGGGGGAGTAACTAAAAGAAGAAAGTTGAATGGTCGTGGCAGTGTTCTACGAAAGGGCAAACACGTGTTTGATGCTGGTTTGAGCCCAAGCAAGAAAGTGAGATGCTTGTCGGATTTGATGTCAAATAGGAACCCAATTGTGTCCGTTGGGAAGTCCAAAACTAGAAAGGCTGGCAGAAAACAGAAAGCTATTGTATCTAACGGCACTAGTGAGGGAATTCAAATCAAAACTGCAGATGAAATTCTTCAACAGATCTGCCTTGCTGCCACAAACCCGATGGAAGCACAGCATGGCCTCAAGTCATTGGCCAGATTTTCGTCTGATTTTAGGAATTATCGCCTAGAGATAAATCCACAAGTGGGAGAAGACGATAATGACGTGGACCAAATTGAGGAAATTGTACACCAATCTGAAGCTACTGTGGTGGGTGGATTTACGGGCGTTAAAGACTCTTACTGGACCGACAGGCTCATTGAAATCAATCCTGATGAGCAAGTCTCTTCTGATTCCAAGTCTTTGATAGTTGATTCCATCCCAAAACCTAACCAAGAAATCTCTGCAACTGCGTTAATCCTCAAGTTTACAAGTTTGGATCCTGTTCCATCGATAACGAATCTGAATAAGATATTCAGTCGTTATGGACCTCTACTAGAACTGGAGACTCGATTGATGGAGAAGAAGAATTGTGTGAAACTGGTGTTTGAGAGGCGATCTGATGCAGAAACCGCGTTCAGCAGTTCTGGGAAGTTCAGCATCTTTGGGCTGGCTCTTCTCAGTTACCGCCTTGACTACTCACCAAAACTCCGGAGAACATCTACAGCCAGCAGACAGGCAAACAAAAAGGGTGTGAAATCAGCAAAAAACGATGCAGTTTGAAAATTAGAGGAGCCGATATAGGTACTGAAGTAAGATCATCTTTATTGGTAGCCATATTACTTTAACTTTGAGCAGGCTTATGTTGTTTTATGCCAATTTTGCTTGGCTTATAGAGTTTGTTTGGCACTGCTTGGTTTTTGATCGTTTCGGTGTGCAAAAATAGACATCATGTTTTTTCTAAATTGAATCCGTTACCGTTGCCCCCGAATGCGCAAAGGTTGTTAATGTCTCATGCATTGCGTACGCTCGTGTGAAATGCATGCAAATCTTTATGGTTCTAATGTGGTTTCTTAAACCGAGCGGGTTTGTTGGCAGAATCGTCATGGGCAAACTAGAGATCTTGTTTTGGTATGTGATTAATATTAAGTAATTGTCTTTTGACTTGGGGGAAGCTCGCCGATTCTGTGTAGTATTTAGTTATTTACTAGCGAAATCTGCTTGGTTAACGTACGTTTAAGTTTGCTGTTTTTGGGTTTAACCTCAAGAAACGGGTTTTGGTCCGCTGTGTTCTAAATGGTACTGTCCTAAAATATGCATTTTGGTAGTGCCATGGACAAGGTACTAGTAGTAGTGGGTAAAAGTCGGTCCGGTGCGACGGAACCGAACCAGACCGGAACCAGTTATATACATAAGGTTCAGTCCTTAATATTTATTTTGGCCAAAAAGTTGATTATTTATTAGGTTCCTCCAAAGACACAACTGTGGGGGACCTTTTTCTAAAAACTAGTTTTGGTTTTTCATTTTTGAACCTATTTGGATGTTGCAGTAGTAAGTGATTGGTGTTGGCCCATTGCTGTTTCAATGCTTAAAATTGGTTCTTGGGTAGGTGAAATAATGACCTAACAGAAAGTCTCATTTGAGTTTTCAGTTATTTAAAAGAGCCCAAAGCCTCACTTCCAGTTCCTAGTTTGGGTCCAATTTGGTTACAGTTTTCGGTTTTAATATCTCACGCTTTCGGTTCGTTAATTTTAACCCTTGCATGGTTCTAAGCAAGGTTATAAATGGTACCAGGCGTGGCGAGGCTTAAGCCTTAGGAGCCATGGTGTTTTTTGAGCATTGACTTATGGCGGCAAATCTTTTTATCATATATAATGTTTTATATTAAAACATATGTTTTGTACTATTACTTAATGAGTCGATGATAATAAAAAAATTAGGTTGTATATTAAAAACTACTAAATAAGACGTTAAAAACCTAAACAAAGATCAAACAATGTCTTGTCAAAACTGCGCATTAGATCATGGCGTGTCACAAACTTAACTTGAAGTGAGACACAAACCTTAAGCCAATGGTGTCATAACGGCTGTTGCAACGAGCCTTTTAAAACACAGTTCTAAAAGACTTAAAACTTATAAGGTGATAAAACCCAATTTGGTGTAATTGGGACTAATTGGGGTTAAAAAAGGAAAATTTTTGGAGTTGGACACAAGAAGGGCAGCGTCATCACGATGTGGATACAAAGAATTCGGTTAAAAAGATACACTTCAAATGTGGGCTTTGGTCAAACGAAAAATGCAAACTATTTTTCAAAGGGTCCTATTATTTACACCCAACATTGGGTATAAATCACATGGGGAACATAAAAAGTTACATTGGAAACATAAAAAGTCAAACATATGGAGTTACGTATGAGAGGTGGGGTGGGTATGAGAGGTGGATGGGGTGGGTGTATATAAGGATTTGGGAATCACATGGGGAACATAAAAAGTTACATTGGAAACATAAAAAGTCAAACATATGGAGTTAAGTATGAGAGGTGGGGTGGGTATGAGAGGTGGATGGGGTGGGGTGTATATAAGGATTTGGGAGTGTCAATAAGTTTTCCCTTTTCAAATTAGGGTTTTAGCATGCGACGTTTGGAGTGTCAATTATCATCCATATACATATATTTATAGGCGAAGGATCGTGTGAGAAGTTGAGTTAATGATGAGAAGCGTGAGAAGTGGATCTGAACCGTTGATCTTTTTTAATCTCAAGCCCTTAGCCCTTAGGGGGTGTTTGGGATTGCTTATTTAAAACAACTTAGGGGGCGTTTGGTTCACAGATTCTGATGGAATCTGATGGAATTGGAATGTCCAATTCCTTTGACCAAATTCAATTCCCTTGTTTGGTTCATTCTTTTCTATGGAAGGAATGTGTGAATTCCACCAAATTCCACAAATGAAGGATTTGAACATTCCATCCTAAAACCCAAGGATTTCAATGGAATGGAATCTTATATTTTCATAATTCCAAATTTACCCTTTACTCCAAGCTAAACCCTACTAATATTGATTATCACCAAACACCAACTATCTCTCTCATCTCTATCTCCCTCTCTCTCCTCTCTCTCCTCTCGCTATCTCTCTCTCCTCCCTCTTTCTCCTCTCTCCTCTCTCTCTCCTCTCTATCTCTCTCCTCTCTTCTCTCTCTCACCTCCACTCTCTCCTCTTTCTCTCTCCTCTTTCCTCTCTCTTTATCTCTCCTCTCTCTCTCCCTCTATACTCTATCCCTCCTCTCTCTCCTCTCTCTCTTTATCTCTCCTCTCTCTCTCTCCTCTCTCTCTTCCCTCTCTCTCCTCTCTCTATCTCTCTCTCATCTCTCTCCCTCTATCCTTTATCTCTCCACTCTCTCTCACCTCCTCTCTCTTTCTCTTTCCTCTCTTCCCTCTCTCTTTATCTCTCCTCTCCTCCACTCTCTCTCTCCTCTCTCTCACCTCCTCTCTCTCTCTCCCTCTCTCCTCTCTCTCTCCCTCTATCCTCTCTATCCTCCACTCTCTCTCTCTCTCCCTCTCTCCTCTCTCTCTCCTCTCTCTCTCGACATCATTCATGTGCTAAAATAATAAAAACAATTTTTGTTAAAAATTAAACTATTTAATGACTATTTTATTAAAGTAATTTTTGTTTAAAAAAGTAAAATAACCAAAAAGGGTATTTTGGTAATTTACCAAAATTCCATTCCAATTCTGAAGCTACAATCTGTGAAACAAACAGAAAAATTTCAATTCATTTAACAGATTCCATTCCAATTCTGTCAACCAAACAGGTGGTCAAACCTGACAACATTCCATTCCAATTCCATCAAAGTCAAATTCCTTTGACAGATTCCATTCCATCCAAAAACATTCTGCGAACCAAACGCCCCCTTAGGCTTTGTTTGACAAACTAGCTTATAAGCTAGCTTTTCAAAACGCTACTTTGAGTAGCGTTTCAATAAGCTAGCTTATATGCTAACTTATGGTCATCCAAACACGTACCAGGAAAAAAAACTAACTTATAAGCTAGCTGATAAGCTAGCTTTTTTTGCCAAACATAGCCTTATGCTTATTTTGAAAAGTGCTTATTAACTTATGCGGTGTCAAACCGGAGTTTTTAAAAAAGTGTTTGGATTAGCTTATTGTGGTACCAAAACGTAATAAGCTAATAAGTTGTTATTTAAAAGTGTTTGAGATTGTTTATACATACAAAATAACCAAAAAAGTAATAAACACTTTTCAAATAAGTTGATAAGTTAGAACAAAATGACTTGTCAAAAATGACTTTTCAGCGGTTTGGCACCGCTATAAGCTCTTTTCTTTTTGTTCCATCCAAACACTCAAAATGACTTATCTCCGGTGCCAAATCGCAATAAGCTAAAAAGCCCCTCAAATAAGCAATCCCAAACACCCCCTTAGAAGGGAATTGATCTGGTGCATCTTATCTCGGTACATCTAATCCTAATGTGCGTCTATTTCTCATCCAACGGTGGATAACCACTTCTCAACGGAACACAACCCTAAATATATGTATCATGTGTATTGGGCTTTTACAATAATATGGACTATAATCAAATGACGAATACTTTCAGAACATTAGGTCAACTACACTTTTGTACACAACTGTTTCATTTGCTTTATTATGTTAGTACCTGTTACAATTCGGTTCTTTGTGAATGCACGCAATTTTAAAATGAAGCAAAAATTACTTTAATATTTCAAAAAAAAAAAAAAAACTCGATGTTTTTACATATGTCACGGCTTTAAAACCCTTGATAAACAACGTCGAAAGTTAATTGACGGAATTTCGAATCAGTTGAGTTTAAATGACGTCAACATACGTTATATTGCTAATACTAGGATTGCTTTTAAGGTTTAAGAACACATTTAGAAAATTATTTATATACTATGATCCTTCCTTCGTTTCAAAAAAAATGTCCATAATGAAGAAGATAATCAAGATATACATTTTTTTGAAGCTTTTAACCATTATACTTTTTAATTAACAAAAATACAATTTTACTCTTAATTATAGAGAGAGAAATTCCTCCATTATAAAATTAAGGGTGGAAAGTGAAATTGGCTATTTACTTTTGAAAATGAACACTAATTTTGAGACAAATTAAAATAGTAATGTGGACGAAATAATATTAATATTTAAATGTAAATAGAAGGAACCCACATGAAAAACGAGTAAGGTGTCGTTTGTTTTTTAAGAGGTCTAAAGTCTGAAGTCTTATTTTAGTTATAATTAATAAGAGGTGGTGTGTAAAAAGGTCTAAACGATTCAGACTTAAGAGCCATTAAGAGGTTTTTTTTTAAAAACAAACAACCCCTAAGTGTTTCGTCTAGTGGAGGATCGGGTGATTTTTTTCCATCTTTTTATCATTAACTAGAATGGTACTCGCGCAATGCAACGAGATACATCATGATTTTAAAAGAGTTAAAGTGGTTAGAGATAATGATTGAGAGTTAATAAATAATATTAAATGTAATACATAAAACTTTAATGGTTGTTTTTAAGAGATTTTAAGTAATTAACATTAAATAACGGTACATTAACCTTTAGCAATTTTTTTAATAGTTTTTATATGTGCTTTATAATATAGTATATAAGTTTAATCATAATGTAATTTATTTTATATTTAGTAATATAATGTTTTTTAAAATAAACATTAAATATACTGTTATATTTTCTTAATTATATTTTAGATTTTTTATATTTATATTTTGATTTTTATTCTTTATTTAATTATGCAGGGGAGTGATTTTAGGGGAGTTAAAATGGTTAAAGATAACAATTGAAAGTTAATAAATAACATTAAATGTAGTATATAAAACTTTAATGGTTGTTTTTAAGAGAGTTTAAGTAATTAACATTAAATAACGGTACATTATGTTTTAAAATTTGTTTTTAAGAGGTTTTTATCCGTACTTTATAATACTAGCAGTGTACCCATGCAATGCATCGGGGTGAGCAATTGTAAATCATATATTTATAATTTATGTGGCATTAGTAGTGATAAACGCATAACTTGAGTTTTTTTAATCATGAAGCATTAAGAAATTATATTAAAGTAATTGTTAAATGTATATTTGAATTTTTAAAACATGTATTAATCAACGATATCTAACGAATGATAATATTTTTTCAAAATACTGAAATATAGAATAGGTAAAAATAACAAATATAATGTTGGATAATATTATTTTGTATCTAAACGTATATATGGGTTCATTATTAGTTAGTTTTATAGAATTCAAAAGCCTTTAAAAACTTGTATACATGAAGAAAATACATGTACTATTATAATTAAAGAAATATGTTAATTTGAGCAAGTAAATAACTTTTCTTCTTTTGGAGAAACCCTAAATGGAAGGGGAAAAACTTGAATATGGAAGGTAGTGAAAAAGTAATGTTTGAATTTTTTCCAAATGATTTGTAACTTATGCATACTAAGTTGTGAATTAAGAGATTTTTGAAATGTATGCATAAAATGGTAGTACCTTATGTTTTATAAGTAGTAATTAAGAGTTTTTTTTATTCCGTCTTTATAATATAGTATAGATAATAGAGATACTTAATAATATAGTACTAGCATCATGCCCGTGCAATGCACCGGGTGAGTAAGATGTAAAATTTTATCGTAAATGAAAAATTAAAAACCCTCGAGCATGTAACTCTGTTGGTAAATGGGTTGATTGTTGAGAAACTTTGTTAACCATCCAAACAAAGAAATAGATATGTAGAAATGAAGGAAAGACAAACATATGAAGGAAACCAGTAACAAATACACACTCAAACAAGTCAAACAAAAACGAAAAAGAAGACAAACCCTGATACAGAAACACCTCAAAGAAATCAAGAATGACGGTAATAACAAATACACACTCATGCAAGTCAAACAAAAACGAAAAAGAAGACAAAACCTGATACAGTTGTTTGAAAAAAGGCGCTACTCGATCAATCTTTTCGATTTCATCCTCATCTTCTCCATTCAAAATTCATGTTTAAATAAGGATATAAATAGGGGAAAGATGGTGTGTTTAGAGATAGAGATACATGAAAATGATGATAACAATGGTTTTGATATTTGATTTGAATGGGTTGGAAGGATTTAGGGATAGGAAGGAAGTTGAACTGGTTTAAGGATAAGGTTGAACGTGTTTAAGGATATGCATTGATAGAGTGCTTTAGTAAGTGGTACCATAGGCAATAGCAAGTTGTAAACTTGAAATTTAAGTAAATTAGTATAGATATTGGATGGTTTTTAAAGAGTTTTGAATAAATGCTTTATAATATAGTATAGATATTGGATGATTTTTAGAGAGTGATAATGTTTGTTTAATATAATATTTTTTATATAAAAAAAATAAGTAGTTTGTTAAAATTCATTAATTATCTTATATATTTTAATTTTTTTATATTTAAATTGAGATGTTTATCCTGTTTTGATTATGTTGATCACAATTCAAATTTCATAATTTTAGGGTTTGGGGATTAGAGATAAGGATTTTGGGGGATAAGGATGGAATTTATTAATTAGGGTTAAAAACATTTAAAAGTAGTACATATTGCTTCATTAGTTGTTTTTTAAGAGATTTTAAGTATATTAGCATTAAATAATAGTACATAATGCTTAATTGGTTGTTTTTAAGAGATTTTTATGTCTCTTTATAATATAGTATAGATATAGATAATGTAATTTATTTTGGTTTAATAATATAATTTTTTTATAAAATATTTTGTTAGATTTTTTAATTATATTTTAAATTTTTTATATTTAAAATTTGATTTTTATTCTATATTTAATTATGCTGATAGTTATTTTAGGGGAGTTAAAGTGGAAAATGATTTTAGAGAAGTTAAAATGGTTAGAGATAATGATTGAAAATTAATAAATAACATTAAATGTAGTACATACAGCTTTAATGGTTGTTTTTTAAGTAATTAGCATTAAATAACGTTACATTAAGCTTTAAGACTTATTTTTAAGATTTATATTACATCTCATTAATATAGATTTAAATGTAAAATCTACATTTAAAATAGATTAAGCTAATATAAAATCTATTTTATAAAATCCTCCACAAAAAAAACAAATATTTATATTAATAAATGAGTATCCATTCCACAAATAGATGATTATGTGAGATACTGTGCTTGGAAAGGTTGTACCAAAGCATTAAGAAATTGTAAATTAAGTAATTGACTTTAATTAATTGTAACTTGTACTTAAAATGTTGTAATTAAGAGTTTTTTATGTCGTTTTTATAATATAGTATAGATTAGCCGACAAAACAAATAAAAGTAAACCGCTAAGTTCAAATTTAGATGAATTAGGTATGTATCTAATTTTTTATGGGAGTGAAGACCAATTTTAATAATTTGATATTTTGCAAAGGTGAAAGGAAAAACAATTGCAAATTTCTATCATGATCGCGTGTCCTGTGATTTATTAACTATCCAAAATAGTACGACAACTTCGGAGGTTACGTCTTTTAGAACAATCAACGGATAAGAAGTACTATGATAGAAACGAGGAAAGTCAACAAAAATTGTCGTTGGAAAATAGTCTCTTTGAAGTTGAACACATATCTTGAAAGCATTATGAGGCTAATTCACTGCTCCAAACACCATTGACTTATCAAATGTTCCGAAAGACGAGGAAGACGAAACAAAAAATAAGTAAGAAAGTAAGGGGCAATTTTTTTTTGAAAGACAACATTATATTGAGACAAATCAAAGAGGTGTTAGTCTAGTGGTAAGGCCTGGGGGATAGTGCATGGTATGCCTATCTACCAGGGTTCAAATCCTGGGGGATGCACTTCGGCGATACCCAGACTTTGGGTCGACCTTCGGGTCGGTTCGGGTCCAGGTTTACGGGCATACCAGTCTATGGGTATGCAGGTTCAGTCTTGACCGGGCTTAGTCGTACTTGGGCGGGTCCAGTCGCTTTGGACTGGGCCGGGTCGCCGCGGATTAGTCGGTGCTGCTCAATTGGATGCCCGGATACCGCGGGTGCGTGTATGTGTGGGCGTAGCCCAAGTTGCCGTACAAAAAAAATATTGAGACAAAAAAGAAACAGCGAACGAGGAACAAAAAAAACCAACCCCCCAACTACAAGGAAGTCGTGAGATGCAGTAAAGAAGGGGCAAAAGAAGTAAAAAAGGGAAACATTCAAACATCCAAAAAAAACAAGCACAAAACAACCACATGCAACAAAAGAGGCTAAAATCAAAGGCAACAAAACGGAGCTTTTGTTTTGATTGATTGATTTAGAGGGATTTGAGTTTTGTGGAACGATTTAGAATTGTGGAGGTTGAATTTGGAAGGATTCAGAACATTTGGTGTGTTTGGTTTGTAAGATTTAGGAATGTAATTGTATTCTATTCTTTATACATAATTATATAAAAACAATTATAAATATTATAAAAATCATTAAATTACTTTATCATTAAATGATTATATGTTAACAAATTTTAAAACATTATTCCATACAATTCCTATAAAATCCTGTGAAATACCAACCATGTCGTGCATTTCAAAATCCTATGTTCTTGAGATTTTAATGAAATCCTAATCCTATAAATTCTTGTAAAATACCAACCACCCCATAGATTCCAAAATCATATGTTCTTGGAGGATTTCATTAAAATCTGTGTTTATGGATTTTTAATAAAATCCTAAGAAATCCTTCAAATCAAACGTAAAATTGAAATAAAAACCATTTAAAAATTCCTTAAATCCAATCCATTCCCATAAATCAAACCAGCCGTATAATCTAAAAGATTTGCAAAAATTAGAAATAATGACTATTTGAAAAACGAAGAATAGTCGATTTGATGATTTGCAAAAACATAAAAAATAAAAAATTCGTCGCCATTTGAAGATTGATTAAACGAATCACGAATGTCGGATATGGAAGACCAAATGAACAATTTTTATTTTTTTAAATTGAATTTTATATTTTTATAATTTACAGTTCTAAACACTATCTAGTAATTTCAAGTAACATATAAAAATATATATTTTTTTTAAAAATAATGTTATATAATTAAACAACTTAACACCATTAAAATTAGAAAAAATAATTATATGAAAGGACCCTGACAAGACTCGGGGCTGAATCGGTTCCAATTCGTAGCAGGAGGGCTAGGGAGTGTAAATGATTCGAGCTTTTAATGAACTACTTCAATCAGAGTCGATTTCAAATACAAAATAAAACTCATCTAACTTAATGAGTCAAGCTTCATAACACCAATGTTCGACTCTGCTCGTTCAGAAACTAGATAAATATTTTCGAGTTGAGCCAAACCATTCGAGCATACACTTTTTCCACCCAAACATGTTCATTGTTCATAAATCGTAGAATAAAAATATATTACTCATTGAGCTCGAGCTAATAAACGAGTTAATCGATCGCGAGTTTGAGCCCATAAACAAGCATGAAACTCAAGCTCGATAATTCAAAAATTATTCGAGCTCAAACTTGAGCCTTACATTAAAAATATTAAATATTATTCGAGCTCAAACCTGATATTATTTTTTCTAACAGAACTTGAATAACATATTATTTAACTCGACTTGACTTGTTTACACCATATTTAATTTTTGGGAGTGGGGCAGTGGGCTTTCAGGACCCGGTCCATGTGCATCTATGTGGTGGGCCTTGGGCGGGTGTTACAAATCACATACAAAGTGCATCGACTACAGGTTAGGAAAAGACCGAGAATCTTACTCTTACATTAACAACAACCAAATGTCTTACCTCGATAATTAAGGGAGAAAACTTTACCCAATTAGTACTTAGCGGGTAAGAGACACTTAAATATTACCCGATAAGATAAATGATGGAAAAGGCCCCTAAATCAATTTTGAACCCAAATTCACTGTGAATTATTTCCAGTTCTTTCAGCTTCATTCTGCCCACCCCTAAATTTCCAACTTACACATGAAGTCCCCATCTTAAAACTAATCATTTTAGAGAGTAAGTTTTGGACCTAAGTAAAACCAGAACTCTTGAATCCAACAAAAATATAATACAACAGTTTCTGCATTAATAACAGTTTACACATATACACTCTTAAACAACCCCAAATTAATAACCTGTTTCACAAAGAAGTCAAGTTAGCAGTCTGTTCACTTACCTCTATTGCCAGATTAGATATTGGCTTCTTTGGCATCATAGACTGCATTCTTTACACCAAATAGACTCCTCAAATTACTCGTGACGAACATCTTTACATGGACATGAAGAAAGTATTAGTTAGAACATTGCTCAGGATCATTGCAAAACTCCACTTGATAGCAATATTTGTGACTATCCTTAGTAGTAACCTTTTTTGATCATTCTCCTTCATTCATGTGGATTTTTCTTGATAGGATGAGTAGATGCAGATATTGGAACTTGATTTACCTTTACCACTTCCAGCAGGAGCCATTTTGATGTCCTTAGATTTGTCTTTCTTTTGATTACTGATTTCCATCCTCAAGGCATTTAGCTTACCTTTTATATCCAGAACTTCAGGAGACGTTAAAACAAGAGTTTTTACAGTTCTTGAAACGCTGCTGCTAGAGGGTTTTGCTTTACCACTTGATTGTTGTTTTTGAGAGGAGAGCTTAGGAGGAGGAGGAGTAGTAGTAGTTTTCTGGGAATTTGGTTTCAAACCTGTATGAGCTGCTGCAACTGTTCTTGGTGGTGGAA
Organism: Arctium lappa; assembly: GCA_023525745.1. Lineage (NCBI taxonomy): Eukaryota > Viridiplantae > Streptophyta > Magnoliopsida > Asterales > Asteraceae > Arctium > Arctium lappa. The sequence goes on from CM042049.1 coordinate 116,159,657, forward strand.
CCTTTGTCACTTTTGCACCATTTGAACTCCCAGTTTTGCTCTGTGTACCACCATTTTCAGGCAAGCCAGTCAGTAAGCAAGATTTGTACGACCTTCCCTGTATGAGAAGATAATCACCACACTTTCATATGATCTTTTGAAATCAAAAGTGGATTAATCATATTCTTTTAACAAAAAGAAAAGCCCACAACTAGTAGATGACCAAGAAAAAAAAACTATTCCTTTGTCCATAAAATTAGATCATCTGAAATTAAGAAGCTTAAACATCGTTCTTTTGAACCAAGTAACCAACACTAAGAGCATGTCCAACAGATTCTCTGAGAACCAAAACTCAAAATCTCTATAAAAAATAACTACATTCAACTCCAACAGATTCTCTATTTTGGAGATTGCAACATTAATTATATTATGAAAATATTTCATGCATTTAATAAGATATTATTTCTCTCATAAACATTTAACATTAAAGTTTTTTATTGGTGGATAAAAATTTGTTTTATTTTTTGGGAGTTCTCCAAATTATAAGAATTTCAGACATTCTCTAATGTTTTCTCCACAACGGAGAATCTGTTGAAGCAAAATTTTGCCGAAAATCTCCATTTTCTCCATTTTGGAGAATTTGTTGAGATGCTCTAACAAGTTAAAATGGTAACTGGTAAATAGATAATGATAATTATCCATGCAAACTTGTCATAGAAAGATGTTCTAGCAATCCAAAATACAATAAGAAATGACAAATATGAAAAGGGACTCACCTTATCAATGAACCCACTCTTAGTTGAAGGTATTGCACACCCCGTTGACTGAACAGGAGATCGAGAAACTGAGCCAGTTTGTGGACACAAGGCTGCTTGCTGTTTTCCTCTCCGGTCTGGAGTGGGATGGTTTTTCAAAGTCGATTTGGCAGAGGCATCACGGTTTGAGGATCTGTGATGAACACTGGTACCTCTACTACCCCTTGACATCGAACTTTGATCGATTGTGGAGGTTGATGATGATGATTCTGACGGCCGTTGACTAATGGAACTAGCAGGTGATTTACTTGGAGAAGAGTTGGATAACCCCAAAGGTGATGAAGGATGAGAAGTAACTGGTGGTGGTTTATTCTTGAAGCCAATGCTTGATAGTGTTTTACCAATTCTCTGCTCATCCTTTCTTCTTGCATTGGTTGCTGAGGATTTCTCATTGTTCACCAAGGATCTACTAGGACCACTACTACCCCTTGATGACCTTTGATTGACATCAGATGTTGTTGATGATGATCCTGAACTAGTAGGTGATGTTCTTGGAGAAAGCTTAGAAGACAGGAGGTGAGATACTTTATTCTTAGTGCGGATCCCTGGGGGTGTTTTGGAGGATGAATCAGCTGTAGCTTTACCAGTTTTGGAACTAGTGCTTCTTCTTGCTGAGGATTTAACATTGTCACCTGGTGAAGTGCCGGAAGTAGAACCACCTAAGGGAGATGATCTTGTTGCTTCTGTCTTGACTGGTGTTGAAGAGCCCAAAGGAGATAAAGAAATCGGTACACCCCTGCGAGGCCCAGTTGCCTTTGATGCTTGTGTCGTTTCTGCTTTGGTTTCTTTCTGGCTAACTGCCCCATGCAGGTCAAAGTAAACACTAATAAGATTTAAGGGAAGGTTATTTATTCTGGATGGGAGAAAACAGTAAGATAGAAATGAATCTTTTTGTTACGGAGAGCTCGTTTTGAAATACCATGATCATATTTTGCAAGCGTATAAGTATGAAATGTGGTTCAACATGAGCAAAACATCATTGTTATCGTGACATGTCCAGGAGAAAAGATAAACCAAATCAAAAGTGCCAGTGTATCTATCTACATCCCACCCGTTTCCTCTACACAAGGGGTAGAGGCGGTTTCCATGTAGACCCCCTGGCTTGCGAATTTTTTTGAAAAGAAAGCGGAGTGCATCAGAAAAAAGTGTGCGAACATGCAAAAAAAATACATTAAAGAGTTGGTAATTTTATGGTCGTCGAACATTTTGGTGTAATCGAACATTTTCGTGGTATGGTGTACACGCTTGTATATGCCGCCATGAACGTTAGATCACCATATAGTGTTATGCAAGTCATGATAGAAAATATGAGCAGAAGGATGTTTAACATAAAAAAATACTCACAGCGGCTAGCTTTTGCTTTTGAATCTCCCTCTCCTGATGACCCCTTGATGCTTGAATTAGTTAGCTTAGATGATCCACTGGATTTTTGTTTTGAAGCCTCCATCTCTTCGAACAATTTAGTCTCGAGAGTTGTATCACCTCCTAACGTCGAAATTGAATCCATTGACCAGCATAATTTCTCTTCAATTCCTTGTAACTGCTGTTTTACATCCCTCCCATCTCCTTCAGTCATGCTTGCCAACTCCTCAGCATCAAGAAGACCTGGGTAAAACAAAGAAGTGCAGGAGACAGAAGGAAAGAACTGATACCATAAAAATGAAAAAACACAGTTTCTGGAATTATAACACACCATCGTTAGTGAAAAAGGCTCTATGCCACGATAAATTTCTGCACATTTCGATTTTGACATCTTTTGAACCTTTCCGTTCTGATGTTTCAAACAGTTGAGGCATTAGTCCAGTCTGTTTACTGCTGCTAGCCATGTCTACAGTTTTATCAGTATCAACTGCTCCTGCTAGCTCAATACTCAGTCCAGGTCCTGGAAGTCCTACAATTAGGCTTATTAGGAACATGATTTCCAACTACACAACTATCAACTAGATAGAAAATCTGCGTTGCAAGTTACATTCCCCACTTATGTCATGAATAAAAATAATCCACATTTTAATAACCCTGGACTGGAAGGCACAAATAGAGGTCTAACAAGCTATATGGTCAATAAAGGTCTAACAAGTTACTGTTAGAAAGTATAGAATTGTGGATGTTTATATGATCAATCAAAGAAGGGACTTGGATGGTAGCTGTGAATGGATTTAACCAATAACTTAGGAACAAAAGCAACCAACTAGCTTCAAGCCAAAAAAAGTTGCAACCTCATATGCCATAAATCCAACCGTGATAAAAATTAATCAGCATTCTTTATTCCAGTATCACACTTCATCTTAAGAATTCGTGTTCCATCTGTCATAAAGTAAACGACAGAATAAGCATTCTTAATTTCAATACCATCTCCATCTTAAGAACTTAGTGTTCCAACTGCCAAAGTAAAAAAAAAATATAGATATATAAACTACAACCAACTTGCCTCTTTATTTAGACATGCTATTTTTTTAAAGCATGTTCTTGATTAACTACCATTTTCTCTCCTATAAGATACTTGAAACCCATCTTATAAGTATTGTGAAGTAATAATATAACCGGTTACACAACTCTTAGCACTGAAAAGCTTCGAACATCGGTGTAAGAATTAAATTAGCAAGGGAAAGAAACATCTATTGGGGAAAACTTAACTTTTGAACTAAGAAACTTAATAAATTAACTAACTATGTTGAATAAACAGTTACAGAAAACTGTATTGCTTGTGTATTTACACATTCTTGCTAACTAACTTGGCCACCAAATAACTAACCAACTAAAACACAAAAATAACAAAGTGAAGGTTCCTAATAAATACACATGAAACTTATTTGGTCCATATACTTGATGTACTTTTATATACTGCAATATAACTCAAAAAATGTCAAATTCCTTGTGAACCTTAGGCAACTCTTATCTTTTCCATCATTTTTATAATTATGGTGAACATTGAAACAATCGATATAATTACCATATAGAACGCTAGTAACGCAAAGACATTCAACTGGGGGCATGCACCTCATTAACACATTGCTTAATATGGAATGCCCAATCTAAAAGGCTATGTTACTTTGATCAACCTATATATTATGAGCTCGAGAAAGTTCCACTATTTACTGGCTGCCTAGTGATTTGGCTTGATTAATTGAACAGACTGGACTTCAGAACTTCATGGTCCCTTACATCCTCCTTTGAAATAAAAATGCCCTAGATTTTGGTGTTGGTCAGAAAATCCAATATTTATTCAAACTAATACAATGTTATTGAGTTTATTGCAAGTTTTTTTTAACGAAGATTAGTCTCTACCTGATGATTATTACAAATTCTAATGTGGCATGTATTTTAAGAAAAGGTTTAAAAATCCATATCAATATTGAAGTTGAAAACCAAGGCGTACACTCCTTTTACTGTAAGTAAAATTAGATGAATTCAAAGGAAGACTACATTGAAGAAGCTATCCCAAATCCCAATCCAAGTTAACTCCTAATCAAATATAATTACAATTGCTCGAACACGGGGAAATAATCTTGTAATAACGAATTAACGTTCAATTCTACGTAGCAATTGAGGAATTAACCAATTGTAGGTTATAACAGATGAATCGTGATTGAGTGCATAAGAAGAGGAAACAGAGATTACGAGATCATGGATTTTAGGTAAACCGAAATCATAGATGACGCTTGATGCTTTCACACCCCGACCTTTCCCATCATTTTCTTTCATTTCAAAGGCCGGAGCATTGGCACCCTAGTCTTGATCCGAATGATGAAGAAGAAAACGCCCCGATTGTTTATGAGATTGAAGATCAAGGGCGTGGAGTGGAAACTTCTGGTTACAGAGGTCGATCGGCGGAAAAGTAGACCGTTATTTCATATGGATTGATTGAGTTACATAAATAGTCCTCGAGTATTTGATACTATACATTTTTTTCCTTCTGTATTTAAATTACCCTTGGTTCTTAGAATGTTTTTTTGAATATAATGGAATTTTTCTAAGAAATTTGATTTTGAATGAATTAGAATGAAATGTTATCAGGTTTGACCATCTGTTTAGTTGAGACATTGGAATTGAATCTGGTAAAATAATTGAATTTGTTTGTTTGGTTCACATTGAAATTAGAATGAAATATTGGTGAATGACCAAAATACCATTTTTCAAAAAATTTGAAACTGAAACCAACTAATGTGGTTCAGTTTGGTGGTGGTTCAAATGAATGGTGGTCGGCGATGGTTCAGATTGATGGTGGTTGATGGTGGTCAGCGGTGGTGGTTGACGGTGGTCGATGGTGGTTCAAATCGGTGGTGATCGACAATGGTTGTAACACCCCGATTTTCGAAAGATATCGATCCAATGTTAATACAAAAACCGATATATGAAGAAAAAATAAGATATTTTATTTTAGACTTGAATCCTAGATTTTATAGTCTTGATGGATAAATGATTCAATTACGAGTCCAACGGTTCTTTCCGGAGCTAAAACGAAGAAGTTATGGCCAAAACAGTGTTCGGTACATGTTTGGCTATAGTGCCCGGCGATTGTGACACTGTCACTATAGCTGTCACAATAGCCAGAGCCAAGAAGCCTTGGTACAATCTTGGCGATTGTGCCAGCGATTGTGCCACTGGCACAATCGCCTGACACAATAGCCTACGGGTACCAGAGTGTTAAAAGTCGCGATTTTCAGCCCCAAACTTCATTTCTTATTATCTTTCTCATCGTAGTTCCGATTTGGGTGATTCAAATTGCTACGGTTTCGTTTTTGAGAGCTTTTCAAGGTTATGGAAAGAGATTGGAAGTCTATTGAAGTATACTAGAGTATTTGGTGGTAGTAAGCTTCTCATCTCTCCCTATTCATCTTCTTCACCAAAGTTTTCTAGGGTTTCATCCACCCTTTGTTCTCCCTTTCTTAGATTGAAGGTTTGTAATCATTTTGGTGAACTAGAGGTGTTTTGATTGGTGGATTCAAGTTTGGATTAAGGTAATCTTCTATTCTCTTCATTTATGGAAGTTAGAGTTTCGGTATTAGTTGAGGTATTTGTGTATAAGGTTGGGAAACGATTCTTTGTGGTGGAATATGTATATTTATGGTTGGAACCTTGTGGATCTAGGTTTTGGAAGATTTGGTTGAAGAATCAAGTTCTTCAAGGAAAGTTCTAAGTGGGTAAAATCTAGATTTAGTCTAAATCTAGCAAGGTGAGTTTACTAAACTTTTGTTAAAACTGGATACACATCATATTTGCTTATTTGTTGTTATTATCACATAATTGCTCAAAATGTTCATCCTTACGGGTTCAAGTATTTGATGGTATTTTCATGAGATTATGTGAGAAATATGCTTTATAAGTATCATCCCATGAATTATTCTATTTTGTGTAATTATTTGGGATTTCTTTATGAAAATAGTTGGAAGATGTATATATATGGGTGATTTGCCATGATATTGGTTATATGTATCATTATTTGGGATTTGTCTCATAGATACAAAATGTGGGTACCTTGATAGGTTAAATGTATACATATATGGGCATTATGATGATTCTAGTTGGGACACCATTTTGGTGATATGTTTATATGCATTATGAGCATGATTTACATTGAGTCTTTTGTTAGACATCACAAGGATAAGGTGGTAATATTATACCTATAGTTGGTATTGAATTATGTGGATTGAAATATATCTAAAGGACCCCTTATAAAAGTTATGTGGACGAACCAAGTCAGTACACTAAGAGGATATAGTCTTGGGCGCCACTGTGATGGTATGTGCCTAGACCTCCGCCACTCGGGGAATTTTCTGAGCGATAGTCTTCGGGTGGGTCGGGCCTTTGGGGTGTTCCTTGTTAAGGGCATCAAGGTATATCGACTCTTGGGTGGGACTTGATTGGTGCTATGGGCCTCCCCTATTGACTCCACATTGTTGAACTCTGGTTAACTGCTGATAAGAATTGTAACTGTTCATGCATGCTTATTATTGTTCAACTCACTAGGCTTTTTGGCCTAACACTTGCTTGGTGTCGATGTGTATCTCAGGTTTTAGCGGCATCGGTCCTAAGCTGGCGTAGTGCTTGGGTGAGAGATTTGGGAATATCGCTATTGGACTTACTATTGGTAGAGAATCCTTTGGGTCTATAAATGACACCCCTATTTGTAATATCTTTTCTATTTATGGAAATAAGATTAGTTGGCGGTTATTTATTATCCGTTTAATTACGATTGTATTTAAACAGGTTTGTGTATTTTCCCCATTTTTGGGAGGCTCTTGCTTTGGCAATTTTAAATACCGCATGTCCGTTTTTCGGATTTTTGTTATCCCTATTTTTAGGGTGTTACAAGTTGGTATCAGAGCTCTAGTTTAAGTGAACTAGGCATGAATGTAAGATGTCTAGACTTAGACTGAGTACGTTAGGCAATGATTTGTGAGATGGGTAGAATTTCTAAGATGGGTTAGTCTTAGAGTCGACGGAAACTATGGCTATCAAGAGTTGTGGCGATGGTAACGAGAACCTTTATGTATTGTATGTTCATAATCTCACCTAGCTAATGTTATTATGAGGATATTTATACGTGATAGTGCTTGAAGTGCCGTTACTGTGACAATTGGTAATGTAGTAGTACGTTCCCTTGTGCTTGGTTTGCTAATGTTATGATATGTGGTAGACGTGGTAGTACGTTTCCTTCGTGTTCAATTTTGTTAATCTCTTTTTTTTATCCATCCTCGTACTTGTATGAACGACCTTGGTATGTCGACCGTTGGGGTAGCAAGAAAGTTTCTGAATGGGTAACTATTAGAAAAGTTAATGATGGTAAGTATGGTGATTACGTTAAGTGATCAGTTCGAGTCGGATTAATTGGTTGGATTAGAACCATAGACCTTTTGAATCGATGTATTCGAGGAGAAATTTTAAGGTGAACCTTTGAGGTTCGTGATTTTTTCCTTAAGATGTGGAGCATCTGATTGACGATAGTGTAACTAGAGAAATCGAGGAGCGTGAGTTCAAGTTGATTTGTGAAAACGGTGTATATGCCAAAATATCCATTTTTAAAGTGTTTATGTGTTTTACATGAAATTATCAAATGTTGGGTTAGTTGGTAATCTTTGATTATTTGAAGTATTTACCTTTATAAACTTTGTATAACACCATATTTGGGATTTTTGGGCATTTTGATAAAGGGTCACAAATCAATGTGTTTTAATGTTTTATTGCATAAAACCACCTTTGGTCAGAGAAATGTACTTTTGAATGGTTGTCGGTTTTTATGCTTCATTCATGAAATGGAATGTTTATGAAGCATTACTTGCATATTTATGTGAAGTATTTGAAAGTATGTATATAGTCTCATTTTATGATTTCTATTCTTATCAGCAGTACACTTGGAAATGCATATTTGAAAATAAATGAGTCTTTAGGACTTCGGTCCGGTTTAATAGCCCAATTGTGAAATACCAGGTATGATGGCGGTTAATGCACATCATCTGAGAAGTACATGTTTTGAGTGTGTTGGTCATTCAATTGGAGCCATGTACTGTTTAGACTGTAATGCAGTGGGTTCATATGCATATGAGTCGGTCTATATTATTTATAAAAAAAATGGGCTATTATTTATAAGTTGCTTATTTTAAAGTGCTTGTGTTTTACAGTAAATTGTTAACTGCTGATAAGTTTTGGGTTATTTGGATATATTTAACTTTATAAACTTATGTAACACACATCTTCGTGATTCTTGGGCATTTTGATAAATAAATCATTTTGATATATTTCTTTTACGATGTAATATATGAATGTAAGTCATTTTATATAATTGTCCATTTGGTGCATACGATGTTATAAGCCGGTGGAAAATGTATATCATTGAACTATGAGTCATTTTGGCAACATGAAGAGAAAGAGTTCATTTGGGAAAATGGTTTGTCTCAACCAACGATGAGATTTTATTTATTTATACTTTTGGGTCGTTGGCTCGGTTTTGACTAAATGGAGTCTTGAGGACATTTGTCCGGTTTAAAAACAGTGGTGGAAATTTTATTGGCATCCAGTGGTATTATTTCCCTTTGAGTTTAGTGGGAGCAGTTCAGTTGCACATATCATGTATGCATATTTTATTGGAAATTTCCGTCATGGCATTTCAGTCAATGTTTTAGAACGATGAGGGCATGTTTATATTTGGCTTTGAACTCGAAAAAGACATAAATTATTTCATGTTTTAACCAGGTGCATACGCATATCAATCTTCTAGCTTTGTGAAACAAACGGTCACATGCAAGTTTTGTTGTGAAATCTTATTTCATGTCGCATCGTGACTAAAAGAGAGAAAACTTTAAGAGTTCGATATTATGAGCATGTGGTCTTGGATTTTGCAAACATTCTGTTTATACAGTTTGGAATTAAACTAAATGCTCTTACAATTGCTCAAATCGCATGCATATGTCTTTACTAAGTTTTGGGGAATAAACCGATGTATGCGAGTCACAATGAGAAGTTTTATTTAATGACATTTCATGGTTCATTTACAGAAATTTTGGGATTCGATTTTGTGAATTTCCCTTCTGTAGTTTTGTATGAAAGTCTTGTTATACATTGTTTTAGTACATGAAACTATTTCACGTTCTTTACATAAATTATACTGTTGGTGTGAGTAATCGTATAAAAGATTTATGTTACTTCGGATGTATATAGGTCTTGTTGGAAGTTTTATCTTCCGACGTCTTGTGCTAAAGTAAAATATTTTTAAAATTAAAGTTGTGAAATCCTCTTTTGAGAGTTGTACAAACTTTTATTGCACATGTTATGGAACGGAAAGTTATTTTCATACACATAGCATAAATTGATGCATACTAAGACCCTGGTAGTCCATTTTAAAATTTTGCTATGCATCTTTCGTTATCGTTGTATTAGTGTAAGTAATGATCAAATGAGTTTTGAAAATGGTTTATATGAGTGGCATTGGTGATTAATTTTGAAACCTATCGAATGCACGATAGTATATTTTCACATCACGTTTAATTGTTATAAAACCTATGTATTTGAGAGCTTTATAAATTTCAAATTGGCATAGTAGTGTGAAAAATCTTGAACTCATTGGGCTATAGGTGTAAGCCCCCTCGTGTTAGAAGTCGATATTAAGGATAAAAAGATGTCCTCGAAGTTTGAGGTGTTAGACATGTGCTTTCTCCCAGTTAGTTAAGTGACGATCTTTATGCTTCGTTAAACCTACGGATTAACATCGTGTTCGGTTTCTCGGGTATGGTTGGTTTTTGAATTATGGGAATTTGATACGACGACCTGTTATGTGTCGGTGGTGTACTATATTGTTGGGTATTCGTGAATAATGATGATGTTATGGTTGACTGGTAAGGATGTTGGATTTGGGTGACTATTTCCAAGAGTAGGTGTCAACTTTGAATCGACATTACTAATCGGGAAGGAAATATTTGGTAGTATACCCACGGTTGCAGAATGGTCATTCTGAGGATAGATGTCGACACTCTATTTTGAGGATAATAATTGTTGGTGTGCTTCAATGTATTTCCGTTAGATCTGGTGCGTCTGCAGGACGAGCGGTAAACTTAAGGAAACTAGATGTTGATCATTAAGAAATCAACCATTGGTATTTTGATAATTGTCAGTACTTTCGTTGATTTGGAAATCGATGCTTGAGAGCATGGTGGGAGTTGGTGGTAAAACAGTGCCAAAACAGTGTTCGGTACATGTTTGGCTATAGTGCCCGGCGATTGTGACACTGTCACTATAGCCGTCACAATAGCCAGAGCCAAGAAGCCTCGGTACAATCTTGGAGATTGTGTCAGCGATTGTGCCACTGGCACAATCGCCTGGCACAATAGCCTACGGGTGCCAGAGTGTTAAAAGTCGCGATTTTCAGCCCCAAACTTCATTTCTTCATATCTTTCTCATCGTAGCTCCAATTTGGGTGATTCAAGTTGCTAAGGTTTCGTTTTTGAGATCTTTTCAAGGTTATGGAAAGATATTGGAAGTCTATTGAAGTATACTAGAGTATTTGGTGGTGGTAAGTTTCTCATCTCTCTCTATTCATCTTCTTCACCAAAGTTTTCTAGGGTTTCATCCACCCTTTGTTCTCCCTTTCTTAGATTGAAGGTTTGTAATCATTTTGGTGAACTAGAGGTGTTTTATTGGTGGATTCAAGTTTGGATTAAGGTAATCTTCTATTCTCTTCATTTATGGAAGTTAGAGTTTCGGTATTAGTTGAGGTATTTGTGTATAAGGTTGGGAAACGATTCTTTATGGTGGAATATGTATATTTATGGTTGGAACCTTGTGGATCTAGGTTTTGGAATATTTGGTTGAAGAATCAAGTTCTTCAAGGAAAGTTCTAAGTGGGTAAAATCTAGATTTAGTCTAAATCTAGCAAGGTGAGTTTACTAAACTTTTGTTAAAACTGGATACACATCATATTTGCTTATTTGTTGTTATTATCACATAATTGCTCAAAATGTTCATCCTTACGGGTTCAAGTATTTGATGGTATTTTCATGAGATTATGTGAGAAATATGTTTTATAAGTATCATCCCATGAATTATTCTATTTTGTGTAATTATTTGGGATTTCTTTATGAAAATAGTTGGAAGATGTATATATATGGGTGATTTGCCATGATATTGGTTATATGTATCATTATTTGGGATTTGTCTCATAGATACAAAATGTGGGTACCTTGATAGGTTAAATGTATACATATATGGGCATTATGATGATTCTAGTTGGGACACCATTTTGGTGATATGTTTATATGCATTATGAGCATGATTTACATTGAGTCTTTTGTTAGACATCACAAGGATAAGGTGGTAATATTATACCTATAGTTGGTATTGAATTATGTGGATTGAAATATATCTAAAGGACCCCTTATAAAAGTTATGTGGACGAACCAAGTCAGTACACTAAGAGGATATAGTCTTGGGCGCCACTGTGATGGTATGTGCCTAGACCTCCGCCACTCGGGGAATTTTCTGAGCGATAGTCTTCGGGTGGGTCGGGCCTTTGGGGTGTTCCTTGTTAAGGGCATCAAGGTATATCGACTCTTGGGTGGGACTTGATTGGTGCTATGGGCCTCCCCTATTGACTCCACATTGTTGAACTCTGGTTAACTGCTGATAAGAATTGTAACTGTTCATGCATGCTTATTATTGTTCAACTCACTAGGCTTTTTGGCCTAACACTTGCTTGGTGTCGATGTGTATCTCAGGTTTTAGCGGCATCGGTCCTAAGCTGGCGTAGTGCTTGGGTGAGAGATTTGGGAATATCGCTATTGGACTTACTATTGGTAGAGAATCCTTTGGGTCTATAAATGACACCCCTATTTGTAATCTCTTTTCTAGTTATGGAAATAAGATTAGTTGGTGGTTATTTATTACCCGTTTAATTACGATTGTATTTAAACAGGTTTGTGTATTTTCCCCATTTTTGGGAGGCTCTTGCTTTGCCAATTTTAAATACCGCATGTCCGTTTTTCGGATTTTTGTTATCCCTATTTTTAGGGTGTTACAATGGTTTAGATCGATGGTGGTCAGTGGTGGTTCAAATTGATGGTGATCAACGGTGGTTTAGATCGGTGGTGGTAGATAGTGGTTCAAATCTGTGGTGGTCAACAGTGGTTTAGATCGATGGTGGTAGGCGATGGTCTAGGTAAATCAAGTAAGGAAGATAGGAATGTTTTTTTTTTTTTTTTGAGAAAATGAGATGGAATTGAATTCATTCTCAACTGTGATGGAATGACCAAATCCATGGTGGAATGTGTGGAATTCAATTCCATACCAAATGCCTTAATAGAATTTGGTCAATGGAATTGATCATTCCAATATCTTCGAATTCCATCAGAATCCTACGAACCAAACGCTCAATTATTAGTGTTTTTAATTTACCTTCTTTCCTTTTTCCTCTTTTATTTTATATTCTTATCATATTATTTAATTATTAGCTAAAATACATTTTAAAACACGTATTTTTTTTTTACAAATTACACCGTTAGAAATATCTCGTGGATGCCTACGAAATGAGTCAAATATTGAATATTTTGAAAATTAATTATATTTTTAGTGATAACAAAAGTAAAAAATAGTACATTTTTTTATGTTGTAGGCATAATATTTAATCTCCATTAAACATACATTTGTCTAATGTTTGCCCGATGATACTTCTAGGATTTTTCTAATAGAATTTAGTTGAATAGTAAGGTGGAACTATTTTTAATAAAATTTAACATGAATACAAATTTTTTACTTAGAGTCTATTTGGTTAGAGTTAATTTGTTTATACTGATGTAGTATTTTTTTTTTTTTTTGAAAGAAGGGGGAAAGCTAACGGTTTCCGGCAGGGCCGTTCACCGAAGGGGTTCCCACAATGATATTAGTAGCGTCACAAGGACAATAATCGTTAATACAAAACACCAAAAATGGCGGAACAGAATGAAATAAAACAGGACAAGATAAAGAACGAGAGTGACGAGCCAATAGGTGGGCCGCCTCGTTAGCTTGTCTCCCAATGACGGTGATCTTGTAGTTGTCGTTAATCTGGAGAAGGGATTGAATTTTGTCGATGATATCACCAAACTCCGATAAGTTCCGCGCCGACTCTTGAATTGCTTCGTCAACAAGGGTTGCGTCGATTTCGAAATCCATGTGAGTGAAGCCAAGCGTGGTGATCCAAGTGATAGCATCGAGGAGAGCCAAAGCCTCGCACTCTGGAACCGGGGGGAGAAAACTGAGCGAGGAAGCCTTTGCTAAGATCATCTCGCCACTGCTATTTCTTATAATTGCACCAAAACCCGCCGATCTAGAAGCCAAAAACGTGGTCGCATCAACGTTGCATTTATAGGACCCCGATTTAGGGCGGTGCCATTTGGAAGAGCAAGTTGGGGTAGATCCAGTCGAGTTCGGTTTGGAGAGAGTCCGGTAGACCTTCCAATCCGAAAGGGAAATTCAAGGCACGGTGGATAACACTGCTCGGGTCACGAGTCCCCTTATTCCACACAATGTCATTCCTGCGGTGCCATAGACTCCATAATATCATGAGGAACCGGTCGCCTAAATGCCGCGAGTTATTCTTGAGAAAGTCGAAGATTAGATCCTCGAGAGAGTTCACCACATAAGCTAAGGAGTCAATCCTGCACCAAAGATCGACCCCTTTCCAAACCGGGATTACTGAAGGGCATCCCACAAACACATGCCAAAGGTTTTCCTCATTGTGATTGCAAATAGGACATTTTGGGGGTGTGTGTAAATCGCGCTTTTGAAGGGAGTACCTGGTTGGGAGGATATTCCTAAGCACCCGCCACACAAAGAACTTGACTTTGGAGGGGATGTCAGTATTCCAAAGATGGTTCCAGTCAGCATCAATGTGGAGCTAAGAATTTTGGGTGAGCCTTTCCATGATCAGTTTGTAGCTAGATTTTACCGAGTAAATACCGTTGTTCGACCAATTCCAAACAATCCTATCCGTTCCGGTGTCCGAAGGGGGGGGGGGGGCAAGTTTAAGATACATAAACAGTCTCGGGCAGAAAACGTTCGGGTTATCAAGTCAACATTCCAAGAAGGGGAGTTTGGATCCTTCAAGTCCCGAACCCGTATGACCGAATCTGTGGTGGTCGGAAGAGTTTCCAATCTGAAGTTTATGTCGTCACGTAGCCAAGGGTTGGACCAGACATTAATGTCTCTTCCAACTCCTATTTTCCATCTAAGGTCGTGGTTGAGAACCAGCTACGAGTGCCAAATACTTCTCCAAATAAAACTAGGGGAGTTTCCCAGACGGGCCTCCATTGTAACACCCTAAAAATAGGGATAACAAAAATCCGAAAACGGACATGAGGTATACTAAAATTGCCATAGCAAGAGTCTCCCAAAAATGGGGAATATATAATTAATTAACCTGTTTAATCACAATTGTAATTTAACGGACAATGAACGACAACCAACTAATCTAATTTCTTCATCTAGAAAAGAGATTACAAAAAGGGTTGTCATCTATAGACCCAAACGGTCTATATCCAAAAGTATAACGCGTCCATGTGCAATTCCCCAAGCTCTCACCCCAAAGCAACTAAACCTGCTTAAGACCGCCGCCGCTAGAACCTGAGATACACATCGACACCAAACAAGTGTTAGGCCAAAAAGCCTAGTGAGTTGAACAATAATAAGCATACATGAACAGATACAATTCTTATCAGCAGATAACCAGTGTTCAATATACGTGGAGTCATTAGGGGAGACCCAAAGCACCAATCAATTCCACTCCAAAGAGTCAATGCACCTTGATGCCCTTAACAAGGAACACCCCAAAGGCCCGGCACACACGGAGATCAGACCGTAAAGGAAACTTTCCGAGTGGCGGAGGTCTAGGCACATACCATCCCGGTGGTGCCCCAAGACTACATCCTCCTAGTGAACTTGCCTTGATTCATCCAACATAATGCATATAGGAGGTCCTTAGGTATATTTCAACCCAACATATTTCCATACCGACTACGGGTACAATGTTACCATCCTATCCTCATGGAGTTCAACAAAAGTCCCAAACGACAATTATACTCATCATGCATATAAATATGTCACCAAAGTGATATTCCAACTAAAGCCATCTTAACACACTTATAGGTATGCATTTAACATATCAAGGTACCTATTTTATATATCCATGGAAAATCCCCAAATAATGGTACACATATCATAAAACATAGCATATCACCAATATCCATATTTCCAACCATTTTCATCAAGAAATCCCAAATACTTGAACACATAGAGAATTAAATAACAAATAGAAGATTATGATGTGTATCTAGTTTTAACAAAGGTTTAGTAAACTCACAATCTAGGTTTTGTACCAAAACCTAGAAAAGATGAAAACCCTAGATTTGAGGAGATGAGACTTGAAGTGGAGAAATGAGAATCTTGAAGAACACTTCAATGGGAACACTTGGATGAAGCTTGATGACCACTAAATGCTCCCAACAACCTAAAACCCTAGAAATGAATGTGGTAGGTGATGAAACCCTAAAAATCGCCTCCAAGAAGAGCTCTCCCATTTTTGCAAAGTGTTAATGTGAGAAATGAGGCTGCCAAAGTGTTTTAAATCAACCAGACCACGCGGGCGATAGTGCCAAGGGCACTATCGCGAGTCACAATCGCGAACACACACACTCTCACGGTACATCTTCCGCGAGTATGCCCGGCGATAGTGACAATTGTCACTATCGCGAGACTCCCCCCCCCCTCTCGGTACAATCCCGGCGATAGTGACAATGTCACTATCGCGCCAAGCTCATCCCAGCCCGAAAACTTAGCAAATTTCGAAAATGGGCGCGAGGTCTAAACACATGCAATTATTATATTACTCAGATAGCATCTTAGTCCCGAAATCAAGATCATACGCATATATAAAAACTCACATTTTCAGATAAACACAATTAAAGTATTTGAGGACAAATATTTACCTTATAAATTCTCGGGTGTTACAATCCTCTACACCTAAATGGGATTTCGTCCCCGAAATCTTACCCTAGGCAAACAAGTGAGGATAACGCTTCTTCATATCATCTTCCGATTCCCAAGTAATGTTAGCACCCCGATGGTGCTTCCATTGAACTTTCACCATAACCACGTCTTTATGCCTCAACTTCTTCACTTTCGATTCTATAATCGATTCTGGTTCCTCCACACAACGATTCCCATTGTCCACCCGAATTTCTGACAAAGGGACCACGCTTTCCTCTTCGGCTAGACACTTCCGAAGATAACACACGTGAAATGTGGGATGTATTACATCCATTTCCGGCGGTAAATCCAACCGATAGGCTTGCAAACTAATCTTTTCCAAAATAACGAACGGTCCAAGGAAACGAGGGCTAAGTTTCCCGCGTTTTCCGAAACGGATAATCCCCTTCCATGGCGACACCTTTAGCATGACGTGGTCTCCCACTTGAAATTCGACCGGTCTTCTCTTTTTGTCCGCATAGCTCTTTTGTCGGTCTTGCGCCGCCTTTAACCTCTCACGAATTTCCTTCACCTTGTCGGCCGTTTCTTGGACAATTTCCGGTCCGGCAAACTGCTTCTCGCCCGCCTCGAGCCAACAAACTGGAGTTCGGCACTTTCGTCCGTACAACGCCTCGAACGGTGTCATCCCAATGCTAGAATGGTAACTGTTGTTGTACGAGAACTATACCAAGGGTATATGCGAATCCCAACTTCCCCCGAAGTCTATTACACACGACCTCAACATATCTTCTAATGTCTGGATCGTCCTCTCGCTTTGACCATCCGTTTGAGGATGATACGCTATGCTCAAATTTAGTCGAGTACCCAACTCCTTTTGCAAACTAGCCCAAAATCTTGAAGTGAATCGACTGTCCCGATCCGATACAATAGATTGCGGAACTCCATGCCTCGACACCACCTCGTCAATATAAAGCTTGGCCAACTTCTCCATTGGCAAAGCCTCCCGCATTGCAAGGAAATGCGCACTTTTTGTCAACCGGTCAATAATTACCCAAATGGTGTCGTGCCCACGCAAGGTCTTTGGTAACTTCGTTATGAAGTCCATAGTAATGTTGTCCCATTTCCACTCGGGAATGGACAACGGTTGCAAACTTCCATACGGTCTTTGATGCTCCGCTTTGACTTGAAGGCATGTGACACACCTTTCCAAATAGCTAGCCACGTCCAGCTTCATCACCGGCAACCAATAATTCAACCTTAGGTCTCTATACATCTTGGTGCTACTGGGATGTATAGAATATTTCGACTTATGAGCTTCCTCGAGAAGTAAGTCACGATTTCCCCCAATCTTTGGCACCCAAATTCGCCCTTGAAAGAGTTTGAGTCCACGACCGTCTTCTGTTAAGAGTTCCTTTTGTTTGGACATAACCTCGGCCTTGAGGTTCTCTTCTTTAAGTGCTTCCGCTTGGCTCGCTCTTATACTTTCCAACAAACTCGACACCACATCGATCCTAGTATGGGACATTTTGACGCCTCCATCATGACTCCTTCGACTCAACGCATCCGCCACCACGTTGGCCTTACCGGGATGATAGAGTAGGTCACAATCGTAATCCTTCAAAAGCTCTAGCCATCTCCTTTGTCGCATGTTGAGTTCCTTTTGATCGAAGATGTACTTGAGACTCTTGTGATCCGTGAAAAAAGTACACTTTGTCCCATACAAGTAGTGTCGCCACAACTTTAATGCGAAAACTACCGCCGCCAACTCCAAATCATGAGTCAGATAGTTCTTCTCATGATCCTTTAATTGTCGCGACGCGTAGGCTATTACTTTCCCCCTTTGCATTAGGACACACCCAAGCCCCATCTTGGAAGCGTCACTAAACACAACAAAATCTTCCGATCCTTCGGGTAGGGATAAGATCGGAGCTTCGCACAACTTCCTCTTGAGCGTCTGAAAGGCTTGCTCTTGTGCATCAGTCCAAAGAAACTTGACGTTCTTCCTTGTAAGAGAAGTGAGCGGTGTAGCTATCTTGGAAAAGTCTTGAATGAAACGTCGGTAGTAACCCGCTAAACCCAAGAAGCTTCGGATCTCCGTCGGACTTGTTGGAGGTTCCCAACTCATCATTGCCTCGATCTTTGCCGGATCCACTTTTACCCCGTCCTTTGATACCACATGCCCTAAGAATTGCACCTCTTGAAGCCAGAATTCGCACTTCGAGAACTTCGCGAACAACTTTTCCCTCCTTAAAACTTCTAATACTTCCCGTAAGTGTTTTCCATGCTCGGACTCATCCTTTGAATATATTAAAATATCGTCGATGAAGACGATCACAGACTTATCCAAGAATGGGCGACACACACGGTTCATCAGATCCATGAATACGGCCGGAGCGTTGATTAGACCGAAAGGCATCACCAAAAACTCGTAATGGTCGTATCGCGTCCGGAAAGCCGTCTTCGAAATGTCATCTTTCTTCACTCTCACTTGATGATATCTGGACCGAAGGTCAATCTTCGAGAAACATCACGCGCCTTGAAGTTGATCAAAAAGGTCGTCAATGCGAGGTAGAGGATACTTGTTCTTCACTGTGACTTTGTTTAACTCCCGATAATCTATGCACATCCTCATGGACCCGTCCTTTTTCTTCACGAACAACATCGGTGCTCCCCATGGTGACGAACTCGGTCGAATGAAACCCTTTTCCAACAACTCTTGCAGTTGCGACATCATTTCCTTCATTTCTGTCGGTGCCAAACGATATGGAGCTCGATCTATCGGAGCCGCTCCCGGAGAGAGATCGATCTGAAATTCCACTTGTCGCTCCGGTGGTAATCCGGGTAAGTCTTCCGGAAAGACATCCGGAAAATCCCGCACGACCTTCACAATTTCCACCGTCTTCTTTTCCTTCTTCGCGTCTACCACGAATGCTAGATACGAAGGGTAACCCTTCGCTAAGAACTTCCGAGCCTTGAGAGAGGAGATTATAGGGTTGCAACCTTTTCCCTTCTCTCCATAGATGATGACCACATTGCTTCCTTCCAAAGGCACTTGAATCATCTTTTTAGAGCAAAAGATGTCGACCTTGTGCCTTACTAACCAATCCATGCCTATGACTACGTCAAAACCCCCTATGGTCATGGGTAGCAAATCTACCCCAAAAGGATTCCCATCGATCTCTATAGTGCAGTTACAAAAACAGTCTCGGATGATTACCTGGTCCCCATTGGCTATCTCTACTACTAGTGCGTCGGGGAGGACACTAATAGGAATAGTGAATCGCTTACAGAAGGTATCTGACACAAAAGAACACGTAGCACCCGAATCAAACAAAACACGAGCTGGCAAGGAGTTTACTAGGAATGTACCTGAAACTACATCCGCGGTCTCCTTTGCCTCCTCGGTAGACATCCGGAAAGCTCGACTCGGTGCCCTTGGTGGTTGCTCGACTCTGGCCGTCGAACCCACAGAATTTCCCCCATTACCTCCAACTAGCTTTGGGCAGAATCTTTTCATATGCCTCGGTTCTCCGCACTCAAAACATACCGATCCCTAGATAGAACATTCTCGAATCGTATGGTTCTTCTTTCCACACTTGGCGCACCTGGTTGGACCGGAGTAAGTTCTTGCAGCACATGGTCCCGAGTGCTTTGACCTGCACTTGGAACACCACCGTTTTTCACGACGTTGATCACCCGCTTTCCCACTAACAAAGGGTCTCGACTGACGAAAGGGCCCAGATGGCCCTTCCCACTTCCTTTTCTCACCAACTAACCTCTTCTCTTCCCTTTCGGCATTGATGTTGTCCTCAACGAGCAAGGACTCTTCGATAATCTCTTGTAATGTTGAACACTTAGCATTCCTTACCACCGATCGCATCCCAGTCGGTAACCCTTGATGATAGGCTTTAATCTTTGACCTTTCATCGGGGACTGGATGTCCCACCAAGTTTAGTTTCTCCAAAAAGAGTTTGGAGTAGCCAACCACAGACAGGTTCCCCTTCTTCAGATCTCGAAACTCCCGCTCCAACTTGTCCATCGAACGCTCGCTACAATACTTGTCCATAATCTTCTCTTTGAACACCGGCCAAGTTAACTTAGCCAGAACTTCAGGAGTGAGGACTGATCGAGTGAGATTCCACCAAATCAAAGCCTCTCCCCGAAGTAGTTGAGAAGCAAACTTGACCCGTTGAGAGGGATCACACTCACTTGACTCAAAGGCCATCTCTATCTCTTTGAGCCAGTACATGCATGCAACCGGGTTATCTGAACCCGCAAACTCCTTAGGGTGGCACCTCAGAAACGTCTTGTAAGTGAACCCCTTGATATTCGTCTGAATCCCTTCAGCGGATGGTTCCTCAATCGTTACCACATTTGGTCCACCCGACCCCACAATAATGTTTTCAGCCATCGTCTCAGGTTGTCGGTGGCTAACGTCTCGATCCTCTAGGAGTTTCATGAAAAACTCTTGTTGTTGGGTCATGGCCGAAGTCATGGCCAACTGTTGTTGAGCCAAGGCCGCATTCATAGCCAACATCATGCTATCCCGAAGTCGGATCTCCATGGTAACTTCCTCCAGGATGGCGGTACCTGTATTGAGGTTCCGGCGCGGAATATGCTCAGGCCCTCCTCCCAAGATTCTGGGTATAGGAATGTCATCGGAGGTTGCCCCCACCGGGGGTCGTACTGATGCAGATTCCACTTCTGGTTGCCCCTCAGGCATGTCCGGTAATCTACTTCGAGTGTTTATCATTGCTCACTGCCACACAAGCACGAGAAGGAGATTGAGAAAAGACTAAGCGAGTTTAACTCATTGTATGTACTAATACCTTCATCAATTATTATAATAATAGTAAACCAAGTATGCTCACGTAACAATGCATTCATAATAGCAGTAGCTAAGTGAAATTATGAACGAACCATACACAAGAATTCTTGTCACCATCATCATAATTTTCAATTACAGTAATTTCGTAATCCTAACGCTCTTCCCACCTATGATTTCTAACCCAAGAGGACAGTGAAGTCAAAACAGTCTAAAGCTTAAGTCTAGATATGCTACAACAATACCTAGTTCACTTAAACTAAAGCTCTGATACCAACTTGTAACACCCTAAAAATAGAGATAACAAAAATCCGGAAAACGGACATGAGGTATACTAAAATTGCCATAGCAAGAGTCTCCCAAAAATGGGGAATATATAATTAATTAACCTGTTTAATCACAATTGTAATTTAACGGACAAGGAACGACAACCAACTAATCTAATTTCTTCATCTAGAAAAGAGATTACAAAAAGGGTTGTCATCTATAGACCCAAACGGTCTATATCCAAAAGTATAACGCGTCCATGTGCAATTCCCCAAGCTCTCACCCCAAAGCAACTAAACATGCTTAAGACCGTCGCCGCTAGAACCTGAGATACACATCGACACCAAACAAGTGTTAGGCCAAAAAGCCTAGTGAGTTGAACAATAATAAGCATACATGAACAGATACAATTCTTATCAGCAGATAACCAGTGTTCAATATACGTGGAGTCATTAGGGGAGACCCAAAGCACCAATCAATTCCACTCCAAAGAGTCAATGCACCTTGATGCCCTTAACAAGGAACACCCCAAAGGCCCGGCACACACGGAGATCAGACCGTAAAGAAAACTTTCCGAGTGGCGGAGGTCTAGGCACATACCATCCCGGTGGTGCCCCAAGACTACATCCTCCTAGTGAACTTGCCTTGATTCATCCAACATAATGCATATAGGAGGTCCTTAGGTATATTTCAACCCAACATATTTCCATACCGACTACGGGTACAATGTTACCATCCTATCCTCATGGAGTTCAACAAAAGTCCCAAACGACAATTATACTCATCATGCATATAAATATGTCACCAAAGTGATATTCCAACTAAAGCCATCTTAACACACTTATAGGTATGCATTTAACATATCAAGGTACCTATTTTATATATCCATGGAAAATCCCCAAATAATGGTACACATATCATAAAACATAGCATATCACCAATATCCATATTTCCAACCATTTTCATCAAGAAATCCCAAATACTTGAACACATAGAGAATTAAATAACAAATAGAAGATTATGATGTGTATCTAGTTTTAACAAAGGATTAGTAAACTCACAATCTAGGTTTTGTACCAAAACCTAGAAAAGATGAAAATCCTAGATTTGAGGAGATGAGACTTGAAGTGGAGAAATGAGAATCTTGAAGAACACTTCAATGGGAACACTTGGATGAAGCTTGATGACCACTTAATGCTCCCAACAACCCAAAACCCTAGAAATGAATGTGGTAGGTGATGAAACCCTAAAAATCGCCTCCAAGAAGAGCTCTCCCATTTTTGCAAAGTGTTAATGTGAGAAATGAGGTTGCCAAAGTGTTTTAAATCAACCAGACCACGCGGGCGATAGTTTCCGGCGATAGTGCCATGGGCACTATCGCGAGTCACAATCGCGAACACACACACACTCACGGTACATCTTCCGCGAGTATGCCCGACGATAGTGACAATTGTCACTATCGCGTGTCACTATCGCGAGACTCCCCCCCCCCTCTCGGTACAATCCCGGCGATTGTGCCCGACGATAGTGACAATGTCACTATCGCGATGGCACTATCGCGCCAAGCTCATCCCAGCCCGAAAACTTAGCAAATTTCGAAAATGGGCGCGAGGTCTAAACACATGCAATTATTATATTACTCAAATAGCATCTTAGTCCCGAAATCAAGATCATACGCATATATAAAAACTCACATTTTCAGATAAACACAATTAAAGTATTTGAGGACAAATATTTACCTTATAAACTCCCGGGTGTTACATCCATAAAGTCCCCCCGCGGGTAATATTTAGCTTTGAGTATCCTGCTAACTAGAGAAGTAGGATTTGACACAAGACACCAACCTTGTTTTCCCAACATGGCGATATTGAAAGCCGTAAAATCCCGGAATCCCAGACCCCCGAACTTTTGCGGAACACCAAGTTTTTCCCACGAGAGCCAGTTTAACGTGCGAGGAGAGTTAGATTTCTTCCCCCACCAAAAGGAGTTGAGGAGTCTCTCCAAATCTTTAATGGTGGAAGTCGGGATGAGGAAGACGTTCATGTAATACATCGGGATTGCCTGGGCCACAACCTTTATAAGAGTGGCTCGACCCGCATTAGAAATAGGTCGTTTTCCCCAGTTGTTTAGTTTTCCCCAGAGCTTGTCGCGAATATGTCTGAAAATGCATCTTTTTGACCGCCCAATTAAGGAAGGGAGCCCCAGATAACGACCCGTTTTTAAGTCTTTCTTTATCCCGAGAACACTGGAAATACCAACTTTGAGGTCCGTCGCCAGATTGTTGTTGCACATGATTCCAGACTTTTCGAAGTTTATGGCTTGGCCCGAGGTAGCTTCATACTTCGAAAGAATATGCATCATGTGATGAGCTTCATCTATCGTAGCCCTGCAAAAAAGAAAAGCGTCGTCTGCAAAAAAGAGGTGAGTGATCGAAGGGGCTTTTCGAGCCACTTGACATCCATGAATATGTGTCGCTCTTTCTTCGTGATTTAAGAAGGCCGAGAGGCCTTCCATACTGAGGATGAAGAGGTACGGAGAGAGCGGGTCACCTTGGCGCAGTCCCCGGTGAGGGATGATCGGGCCGATGAGATCATTATTTACCCGAATAAAATATTTGACAGACTCAACACTGATCATGATCATATTGACCCATTTGGCCGGAAAACCAAAAGCCTCAAGAATGTGGCGCAAGTAAATCCAGTCCAGCCTGTCATAGGCTTTGTTAATGTCAATTTTTAGGGCCACTTCACCGTTCTTTCTCCGGTTGTTTCGTTGCATGGAGTGAAGCATTTCAAAGGCGATGATAACGTTGTCTGTGATAAGTTTATCCTTCAGGAAGGCCGTTTGATTCTCAGAAATCAAAGAGGGGAGAATCGGTTTAATCCGATTGGCCAACACCTTAGTGATAATCTTGAGGACGACATTGCAAAGGGAGATGGGTCGGTATTGCTTGATGTCTAAGGGGGACTCACATTTCGGAATGAGCGTTATGATGGTGTCGTTTACACCATTAGGAAAGGCCCCATTTTCTAGCCACTTTGTGCCTGCTGTAAAAATCTCATCACCCATGTACGGCCAAAAATTTTGGAAAAAACGGGGATTGAAACCATCGGGTCCCGGTGACTTATCTGGGTGCATTTGGAAGAGAGTTTCACGAAATTCATCCTTCGTGAAAGGCAAGTTGAGCCTAGCAGTGTCGTTCACAGTTAGGCGTCTCGTAACCATCTTGGTGATTTCTTCAGGATTACCCGAACTAGTAGAAAAAAGGTTGTTAAAATAATGGGTCACAAGGTTCCGTAATCCCTGTACATCCTCTACCCAACAACCGGTATCATCCTTGATTTTCATGATTCGGTTTGCTTTGCGTCTTCCATTTGCATGGGCGTTGAAGAACTTTGTGTTTCGATCGCCCTCGTTGAGCCAGAAAACTTTGGCTCTCTGTCTCCAGTGTTCCTCTTCTTTAATGAGCGTGGAGATCAGTCGCTTCCTCTCTTCATCATAAATCGCATGAGCAGAGGGATCTGTGGTGGCCCGAAATCTCTCGAGATGAGCATAGGCTTCTTTTATCTCTCTTTTAAAAGAAGCATTTAGATTTCGTCCCCATTTGCCAAATCTCTTCGCAAGATCTGATAATTTAGAAGGAAGCTCTTTACCTCCCAGATTGAACCAGCAGTCTAGAAAAACCTGTACGAAAAAGGGCTCCTGCAACCATTTGTTTTCAAAACGAAAGTGATAGTTGTTAGTAGAAAGATGTCGGACCTGAGTGTGTAAAACGATCGGGGAATGGTCAGAAATAGGACTGATCAAGTTATCCACCCAATGGTCCGGAAAAAGGTTCGTCCAGAGTCGGTTGCTAACCGCACGATCGAGGCGCTCCATGACTTCATTAGTTTTTCCTTTATGTATACACCAAGTGAATGGAAACCCATGCATAGGGATATCCGAGAGACCACAGTCGATTAGGGAATCACGAAACCCCTGTATGCACCAATTCGGATGTTCGTTGGAGCCTCGTTTTTCACACTGCGAGAGAAGATCGTTAAAATCCCCAATAACCATCCATGGAAGGTTTGAGTGGCTTGCGAGCGTCCGAAGAAGATTCCAAGAGTCTCTTCTTCAGCCCCTTTCGGGAAAACCGTAGAAGCCAGTCATTCGCCAAATCCCATGGGTATCATCAGAAATTTCCAAATCAATATAATTTTGCGAGAACGACAAAAGAGAACATTTAGTTTTTTCATTCCATAACGCACAGAGACCACCACTTCGGCCATTACAACTAACAGCAAAACAAGATTCATAACCCAAACGATTCTTAAGACTATCAACTTTGGATTGCGACACAAGAGTTTCAAAGAGAAACATCACATTTGGCCGAGAAGCTTGTACGAGCTCCTTGAGGACCGGAACTGCACGAGGGTTGCCAAGACCTCGGCAGTTCCAAGCTAAGATACTCATTTTTCTAGGCAGGCCCGTATGACGGGTCCCGCCTCTGGTAAGGATGATGTTATAGTTTTCTTCGTCAAAGTTCCCAAAACGTCAATCTTGTCCAAACATTGTTCTGTTTCTGAACGCTCTTCCACCTTGTGCTTTTTCCCCATAGACTTGCGAGCCTTGTCTTTTATAGATAACCACTAGGTCTTTGGCCTAGTGGCCACCTCTCTTCCGTAAACGCTTCTACCTGGGGTGTCCGTACTAGGGTTCGAATCCGGGGGAAGACGGATGTCTTTTTCGGTGCAGGCTTATAGAAGTGGGCCACGGGGCCTTGGGTCCCCGCCAATAAACCTTTTTTTGTCTTTTATAGATATTCTCTTCCTAGAATGTGTCTCAACGTTATCGTTCGATACTTGTGACAGGTTGCGAGCCCCGATCAGGTGAGGCGTCCCGCTTCGATGCATGGGATTTTTGGAATCTGGTGTTGCATGGGGGGGCTTTAAATCTGGATTAGCATGGGTTATGGTTGAAGGGTACGGTTGGTAGTGGGTAGATGGGTTCCCAATTTTTTGACCCCTGATGAAAGGAGAGAAAAAGGTTTCATGCATGATATTAGTAGCATTTGGGTTTGCATGGGGGAGGGTTGGGTCAACGTGAATGGGAGAGGGAGAGATTTCATGCACATGAGGTGGGTTTTTGGGGGATGGCCGTTGGGAAAAGAGAGGGTCCTCTCTATTTTGGTTGCTAGTGTTAGGGGAGAGAGAAAGGTTTGTGGTTTGACTTTTGTGAGGTGAGGTGTAAGGATATTCAGGAAGCAGAGGATTTTTATTTGCTTTGTACTTTTGATCTTGAGTCTCATCAAATTTGTCTTTTGTATCTTTTGTGATTGAGTTGTCTCCTATGAGGGTGACATCTAAAGTAGTAGGAGTACAAACAACTCCTTTTGTTTGAAAAGGTTCTATTTCCAACGGTTCCACACTATCCTTTTTAGGTGAAGACTTTTCCTTAGCATTGTTAGGGGCATGATTGATATTGGTGGAAGGGGTGTGTTGGCCAAAGTAAAAAGTAATTTTGTTTTTACCTTGAGCTTGCTTGGAGACGGGAAGTTTCATCTTCTCGATTTTTTCCGGCGATCGGAAAAGGTTATCTGAGTTTTCTCCGCTAGCGGTGCTCACCTGAGATTCTTTATCGCGATGCTTTTGTTCGTGGGCCTTCATGTCGTCAACTTTCCATTCTTCCTTCCCTAAGATCGGTGTAAAACACGTACTAACGTAATCTGAATGGAGCCATGGGCCGTACAGTTGAGTGAATTTTCCTTTTGGGTCTTGAATAACCACAAGTTTGCTATTGCAGTCTTGTTTATCATGACCCCATACCCCACATTTATAGCAAATGATGGGAAGTCGGTCAAACTTGAATTGGATCCAATGTTTACGTCCCTCAAGTGGCACAAAGAGTCCCACGAACGGGCGTTTACTCACTGGAAGGTTTACACGTTTTCCGGTGCTAGCCTTCATCATGTCGAGGTTTGTACCCTTCCATCGAAACTCGGCTCTAGGGTCCACCATATGGATCCAGTTGGAGAGGTAATTTTCAGTAAAAAGCTTGAGGGGGATGTTGCTTATAGTATGATGGAGTGGGACTGTGTCAAGCTTAGCATCCTTCCATTCTCCGGATATCGGCCATGGAGTTCCAACGAGAAAACCCCCGGAAAAGCACCATGGCATTCTTTGAAGGACCCATTCTTGGTCCAGCGATGAAGAGAAAGAAAAGCCGAAAAAGGTGTTGGTTGGGTCATTTCCAAGAAAACGAACTTGCCATGGGTTCCTGAACTTCCACATGCGATTGAAGATCGTTTTAAGGAAGGAGGTATTGCATATCTTTCGGGAGAAATGCGAGTTACCAGTGAGGTTTTAGTGAAACCGTCGAGGTTAAGGACCTCCACATCTTGAACCGATAAGTCGTCAAACACCTCTACAACCTCGTCAATCGTCTTGTCGTTCGAGACCTGCAGTTTTGTAGTGAGAGATGCCAGTGCTTCGATGGTAACATTTGGGGTAGCCATGGAGAAAAACGCAGGGGTTGGAGGAGGGTTGCCGGTGAGAGGGTTGGATGAGAGTTCGCCGGAAAGAGGGTTGATTGAGATCTCGTCGGAGATGCAGTGGAGTTGCACTCCTGTAGATGAAAACAAAAACCACAGAGGGTTGGAGAGGATTGGGATGTATGTAATCAACTCTTTCAAGGTTAAGACACTGATGTAGTATTATTGACATAATAGTAGCATATTAACCAACTCTTTAAAATTGCTTTGTGTATATTTGACTCT
This sequence comes from Arctium lappa, assembly GCA_023525745.1. Classification (NCBI taxonomy): domain Eukaryota; kingdom Viridiplantae; phylum Streptophyta; class Magnoliopsida; order Asterales; family Asteraceae; genus Arctium; species Arctium lappa. Next base: position 116,187,747 of record CM042049.1, read on the forward strand.
AAGACTTTAGAGTTATTTGTTTAGTTTTAAGAGTGAATTGTGGATTTGGTCCCTGTGTTTTGATAATTTTTTTGACTATGGTCCCTATACTATGTTTATTGTGGATTTGGTCCCTGTGGTATTTAATTTGTTTTGGTCATGGTCCCTCTCACTAACACCTCCGTTAACTCTGTTAACTCAAGGACCATTTTAGCCATTTTGCTTAACTTTTGTCCTTTTTCCTATAAAAAAGTAAAAACAATAATTTATACACACATACACACACACACACACACACACACACACACATATATATATATATATATATATATATATATATATAACGATAACAAAATAAATAAAATAAGACATTATTGTATGATTTGATTTGTTTAGATTAAAAATCAATTATATTAAATTCGATTTAATTTTATGGTTTTAGTATTTTTGCCTATTTAGGTATGAAAACCTAGCTGAAATTTATATAGAGATTTGTTCAATTTTAAGTTACAAAGATAATAGTATATATGAACTTGCCATTTGGTTATAATTTAAATAGTTGATTTTAAGTTTTTGAATGAAAACAATATGGAAAACGGAACCCCTAATTTTTGGATGATAAAATTGTAGTTCATTTTCTTAGTAGTTTTCAATGATTTTGGTGTTAAAATATCGATAATAAGTTTATTTATTGCAATGATAGAAAAAGAACAATACAATTAAATCATTCTTAACATAATAAATTTTTTAATTTAAACAAATTAAATCATAAAACCCTGTCTTGTTTTTTTTGCTCTAAATTAAAAAAAAAAGATATAGTTTTATGATTTAATTTATTTAAATTAAAATTTTAATAACATTTAAGCAATAAAACTCTATCTTTTTCCACAACTACAATAAAACAATAAAATTAAATCGTATTTAATATAATTAATTGTTTAAAAATTTTAAACAAATCAAATCATACAATAATATCTTATTTTATTTATTTTGATATCGATATATATATATATATATATATATATATATATATATATATATATGTATGTATATATATATATATGTATGTATACATATATATGTGTGTATGTAAAATATTGTTTTTACATTTTTATAGAAAAAAGACAAAAGTTATGCAAAATGGCTAAAATGATCCTTGATTTAACAGAGTTAACGGAAGTGTTAGTCAGAGGGGAACCATGGTCAAAACAAATTGAATACCACAAGAACCAAATCCACAATAAACATAATATAGGGACCCTAGTCAAAAAAATTATTAAAACACAGTGACCAAATCCACAATTCACTCTAGTTTTAATTTAAGTTTAATTTTTAGACTTTAGGGATAATTTTAGACTAACCCTACAGATTAATTTGTTTATATTTGGAGTTAACTAGACTGAAAATACACTAACAATCGGTCAATTTTAAGGTTTTAAAAGGTAACTTCTTAAAAAATATTGGTGGATCATATTTTTTAAAATACTTAAATATTTATTTTATATTTAATCAACCCAAAATAGTTAAAAATGGAGCTTGTGTAATAATTTTATAATTAATTTTTAAGTATTTTTTATTACTATAGTTATTTATTTTGTGATACCACAGGGGGAAAAATCCGGATCCACCACTGATAGCTACATCTCACAAGCATGCATAAACGTGAAAAGCACAAGAAAGATGATTATAGGTTGTTTCAAAATCCCGATTTAAAGACAAAACTGTAACATTTCAAGTCTTTTAAGGGTTGAAATACGAGATAAATAACTAAGGATGCAAATACTTAAGATCTTGGCTTCTCTTTCTTCTCCTTGAAAAGAGCCAAAAGAGAGACACCAGAAACCTTCACAACTTTGAATCTGACTCCAGGAATATCTCCGACAGCATGCCCTTTTCGTCCGAAACCTGCAATCAACACCTCGTCCTGTGCAAGAAATGAATTGAAATCATAAGTCACACGAAAAAAGAAACGAAGAACCACAGAGACTATTGTTGTTAAGAACAACAGAGACTACCCACATTTTCTTCGATGTAGTTTAAACAACCATCATTGGGAACAAAGGCTGCAATCTTCTTTCCGTTCTTAATTAGTTGAACTCTTGCACACTTTCTGATAGCGGAGTTAGGCTGTTTGGCCTCAATACCACTGATGAGATAGATAGATATACATCACATTGTCATATTCAAATTCAAAGATTAAATGCATTAAGTGGAAACTAAAGAACCGAAGCATTACTACTTACATCTTCTCGAGAACAATGCCTTTAGCATGAGAAGAACCAGCAAACGGCTTCTTCCATTCGTTGCCAAGATGAGACTTCTTGTATGCTTTGTCTGCCCACCTTTGCCTCCTGCGGTGGGACTTGAGCTTGCGACCAGCTCCCATGCCATGTGTCTTCCTGCAATAATGCATTTATGCACACACCAAAATAAGCCAAGGCTAGAAAATTGTATAAACCTTTCAAAACTCAAACACAAGTTGACATGGCTTGACCCACTACAGCAACTTACCGATTCAGATCATAGAGAATTATGAACTCATAAAGAATTTGTTTTGTATTACACCGTTTTTCCAATTAAAACTGCTAAATCTTTTTCTTCTTATCTTGCCACTAATAATGTGTTTAATGTCAATTTTTGCTGTTGATAACAACATTAGAGTTTGATAACTACAACACAGAAGCAGATAATTTTTACTTCATGTCATTCTTCTCAATAGGTTACCACACAAGGATAACAGAACAGAAAGATAAACTCCATAGGCATTGCCAAATTTTTATGTGAAACAAAGCCAACATCAAAGGCCTTGCACATAAATGGTTATCAATCAGAGACTGATATCAACTTCATATGAAGTTTATGGTTTTTTAACTTTCTAACATAAGCATATAGACCTATACACTGACAGAAATAAAAACGACTAACATATCATTTTTAAGAATCATATAAAATACACCCGACACTTTTAATTTTGTGAATATTATAAACAACTAGAAGCGTACTAGCACAATGCATCGTTATATATCATGATTTTAATGTTTCCTATTATTTTTTGTTTTTTTTATCGATTTACGGTACGATTTTGAATGATTTTGACAGAGTGATAATGGTTTTTTATAAATTTGTTTAATTTAGGCTTAACAATATAATGCTTTATATATAAAAAGAAATTAAGTATTTTGTTAGAATTCAATGATTATCTTATATATTTTAAACTCTTTATATTTAAATTGAAATATTTATCCTGTTTTGATTATGTTTATCAGTTAGGTATGAATTCAAACATATAGCTTTAAAAATTTGTAATCATGTATCATGGCTTATAATCTTGAATTTTAAGTAATGTGTATCAATAAAAATAATTAATACATAAAAGTTTGTTTTTAAAAGTTTCTTCGATAGTTTAATAATAATGTAATTTATTTTAGGCTTAATAATATAATGTTTTTTTTATAAAATAAACATTAAATATTAAATATTCTGTTAGATTTTCTTAATTAAATTTTAGATTTTTTATATTTAAATTTTGATTTTTATCTTGTATTTAGTTATGTGGGAAGTGATTTTAGAGGAGTTGAAGTGGGGATCGATTTTAGAATGTAGTACATAAAGCTTTAATGGTTGTTTTTAAGAGATTTTAAGTAATTAGCATTAAATAACAGTAATATAAGCTTTAGCAATTGTTTTTAAGAGTTTTTTATAAATGTTTTATAATATAGTATAGATAGATTACCAGGGTAGAAAGCTTGGAAGATATTTAAGAATAAATTTTGGGCAATTTCACATATATACAGATCAACCAAACGACTCGTGATCCAGCTATTAATTGAAACGCTATATTCTGTAAAATGATTCTTTTATTTGACAGATAGAAATCACAAGCTGGATTTGTTCCTTGGATAGAAGAAGTGCGTACTAATTATCAATTTGTTCTATTATTTTCTTAGTTTTCATTTCAATCTCATCAAACCTATGACTTCATCTACATTTCGTGCTCAGAAACAACATAATGTCATACCTTCTGCGTGGTATCTCAATCCAAATCCTCAGACATTTTCCAATGAAAATATTTTAGAACACCAGAACTAGCATAAAGTTTCCATCTAAGAATCAAAATATCAATTCTAAAATTCAACAAACAGTCAGAGAAAAGCAATATTTCCAATCCTTTTCTTCTAGGTTACTTCATATCACATTTATATTTCCTCGTGGAAACGAAAATCAACCAAAAAGTCTAGTCTATGAACAAATATTTAAATAAAAAAATTACCAAACACAAGATACACAAAAACCCAGAGATAGAAATCTGAAGACATAACTGTAAATGTAGAAGAAGAAGAAGATAGGTTAGATCCATGAATATGATACGTACCCCATGTTTGCCCTGAAGAAGCTGTAACCTTCCAAGCGAAAACCCTAATGCTCGTTACGAAAAGGAACGGCGATTTGGGAGTTTTATATCAACAGAATGGCGGTTTGGGCTTCTGTTATTTATTTATTTTTTTGGGCCTATAAAATTTGTAGGTGTAGAACAATATTACAATTGGTTTGTTTGTTTTTAAAAAAAAACTTTTAGAGTGTTTTTGGTACGCAGACAGGACAGGACAAGATGGAACAGGACAGGACGGAACAGAACAGGACAGTTGTCCAGCGTTTGACAAGACATGACAGAACTGGACAAAACAGGACTAAACCGGTTAAATGACGAATTTACCCCTGATGAAAAATCATAGATTACATCACTAATACATAGTGTAATGGATTATCAAAAACATAAAACTAATTTATCACGATTGGATTTTGGATATGGAAATCAAAACCCAAATTTTAAGTTTCGGATTTTAGGTTGTTTCGGGTTTGGGTTGGTCGGGTTTCAGATTGATGTCGGTCGGGTTCGGGTATTATATAATGCAAATGTTATATATAAATTCAATCGTTTTTTAGGATGAATACAATCGATTGAAAGATTGATGAAATCGATAGCAAGTTAAAAATTTAGAAAATATTTCAATAGACTATAATTTACAATTTTCAAAAAATAGTTAGATAAATAAATAAATAAATAAATATATAGTATTTAAAATATATATTTATGTTATTTCGGGTTTTCGGACGGGTTGGGTGGCCAACGATCAAACCCAATCCGAACCCGGATATCCTCCCAAATGTCGGGTTTTGGATTATCGGATTTTGGTGTATTCGGGTTTTGCAAAAACACCTTATTTTCGGTTCGGATTCGGATTTCGGACTATTCGGGTTTTGCACACCCCTAGCTTGGAGGCGTGGATGATGAGAAGACATTTTTTATGTTTTTAACAAAGGGTATATTAGTCAAAATATTGTTGTTCTACTTAGTTCCAGGGGGTTGGAGTGGGACAAGTGTGTCCCATGCTTGTTCCACTTGGTTCTAGTGTGTCCCACATATGGTCACGCCAAACATGGGACAAGCCTGTTCTATTCTGTCATGTTCCACTTTGTCCTGCATACCAAACGCACCCTTAATGGCTATTAAGTCTGAATCATTCAGACCTTTTTATACACCACTTCTTATTAATCACAACTAAAATAAGACGTTAGACCTCTTAAAAAACAAATGACACCTTAATGATTTGTTGTTGATTGTCAAATACGGGTTTTTGGGTTGGGAATAGGCCCGATAGAAGACCGACTATAAGCCTGGCCCAAATAAAAATCATGTAATTCTTTGGATATTGTTATATCTTGGCAAATACACTTTATTGTTATATGCAAATATAAGTGTATATTGTCTTCTTATTAAAGAGTGTATCATCTTATATCCAAACAAATCTTAATAAATTTTGATTATAAGACATTAACCTTTGGCAACAACTGTTATAGACACCTGGAATCAAACCAGGACAAATGGGATTCACATGTCTTGGCCTCGACCAACACATTTACATCACAACCCTTGTGACTTAAGTTTATATTATTGACTATCAATAAATGTATATTAATAATGAAATAACACAAATATTTTCTGTAATTATATATTCATAACATCACACTGATATCAGGTATATTAATAATAATTCATAGGAATAACTAACATAAATGATCCTTTTAAACAAAAATATAACAATCATATTGATTATTTATGCTAAATATTTTTATTAAATAATTATAAAAATACAAACTCTAAAAGGTGGTTCAACTTACAAGAACTTGAGCAGCTTACTCCGCCAACCTAACTAATTCAAGTTCTCTCATGACTACCGAAATGTTTCTGGATCTTAACTTGATGGTCTTATAAAATTAATCAAAGTTTACACAAGTTGAGATGAACACCGTGGATAGCGCTGCCAAATCTCTTGTGGTCATGGAGGTTCACCTGCGATGATTTCAGGCCATTCGTGATCGCTCAGAGATTTGTCGGTGAGCATAAGTTGATCCGGATATATATATAATCACATCAACACTTTATTTTTCACTAAATGCCATTCTCCCAAGTAAACATGGAAACAGTCTTTTTTTTTTAAGATAAAGATCACATGTGTACGTCTATACATGATATATTTATTCTCCCAAATAAATAAATAAGGCAATACAAAATACTTTTAGATAATAAATGCCTTTGAAAATTGATAAAAGGTATAAGAATTAAAATAGGGTCTTCTTTTTTAGAACATATAAAATTGTAATAATCTTAAAAATTAGTGCATCATATGTTATTTTATATGATTTTTTTTTTTTCATCTAAGACTAGCATTTAAAATGATTAACATATATTCGTTTCACAGTGTATTTGGTTTACATATATTTGTTTCACAATGTGAACTTTTTTAGTTTGTGAAACAAAATATAAACATAAAAAAGTTTCACTTTATGAAACAAATACATATTAAGTAAACTAATCGTGGAACAAAGACATATTTATCAACACATTAAATGTCAGCTTTAGACAGCAAAAAACCATGTAAAACAATACCTTTATATAAAAGTTCTTACGAATCTCATAAATTTTAGAATTCTTAAATGATCTAAGCTTCAATTTAAAATATATATTGTAAGAGAAGGTAAAATTAAATTACTAAAATCTTTGAAATCATTTCTCCAATGTAATAACATTTTCAAAAACTTTTCCATACAATAATAACAAGGGATTCTAAAAGGGGTGCAAATTGCAAGGAAGTGATGATGCTCTTGATAGATGAAAAATGGTGATGAAACGACGTTAATTGTTGCATTTTAACTAAAAAATATTATTACAAACACTTGCATTCTCCATCAAAATGCTATCACCATCACCACATACGGCAGGTCAAAATCATACTCAAGGGTCAAAGTCAAACCCCCCATTACAATTTTCAACTTCACTATACACAAAGAAGCCTGCCTGCCTAAAACCCTAACAAAAGCCTCCCTCCACCATGATGCTTCATTCAACTTCATCACCTAACAATCCAGTAACAAACCTGATCACCAAAATGCATTTCACCAAAACAAAAACCACATCTTTAGAACCAAATTCATATTAATAAAAGATGCAAGATTTTAATCAAGAATTAAGCAAATTTACCTGCTAAATGTGTATTGAATTACTTCTGGCTCTTCTTCAATAAAACCCCAATTTTCTTCAACATGTTGCCATTCTTCTTCTTGGGTGATTCATCTTCCATGTCCTCCGAAAATGGTGAGTTCAACTTCCCACCAATGGTGTGGGAGTCGAGAGACCCCGTTCGCTCCACAAACTTCCCATTGTTACCACCGGAAAGCATGGCGGCAGCCGCCTCGGCCGCTTTCCGCCATTGGTCCGACTGCACTTTCAGTCTCCTCATCTCAGCTTCCATTTCTGCATTTGCAGCCTGAGCTAAGTCCAATTGCTCACTTACCATCACCACTTTTCGACTACTTTTATCTGCCTCTTCTGTCAAATACCCAACTTTCATAACTGCTTCTCTCTCAGCATTTCTTGCAGCTTCAATAGCTTCATCCTTCACCACATTCTTCTCCTTTATCAATCTTTCGTTCTCCTCCGTTATCTTCTTCAACTCAGTTTCTTTATCCAACATAACCCTCTTCAGATCCACCAAATCAGCCTCCAATCTCTTTACTTCCACAACATGTTCGGTGTCATTTTCTGTTAACTCGGTTTTCTCAAGCTTTTCATTCAACTTCTTGTTTTCCTCTGATGTGGTTTGCAGTTTGGCTTCTTTCTCCACCAGTTTTGCCCTCAGATCTTCCATTTCAGCCTTTGATTTTTCCAAATTTGCCTCCAAGACTGCAACTTTTTGACATGATTCGGATCTTGTTTGTTCCACGAGCTCATACGCACTTCGAATCTGCAAAGTGCTTTGAATATACTCTTCTTGGTATCTTTTTTCGGCTCCCTCCAGTGCCCCCTGTAACTTTTCCACCTCATATTTCACATTTTTAAGCTCTTCTTGATCATCGACATCCCCTGCGGAATTCTCTTGAAGTTTGCTGACTAATCCTTCCAACGAATTCACTTGGGCTTTTGATTTCTCAAACTCCATGGTTAAAGAATTATAAGCTTCCATTGCTTTCAGATTTTCGGACCTGAGTGTCTCCTCTGTTGACTTTAGGAATTCCAGTTGTTCTTGGGTTTGACTAACAGCTTCTAAGGCTCTAGCTTCCGAATCTTTGCTGTCATTCAATTGGTTTTTGAGTTCTTCAGCTATTGCAAGAGTTTCAGATAGCTCTAGCCTTAAGGTCAGCATTTCGTTGTGAGCTGATTCGGCATATTTAGCCTGAGCAGCTTCAGATTCTGCCACCTTTTCGAGCTGAATCTTGAGTTTCTGGATCTCGCTCATTGCAGAGGCTAAGGCTGCAGAATCCATCGAGTGATGTTTCTGGACAGCCTCGAGTTCAGATTCCCAGGCCCTGTCCCGGTCCTGGGAGATCTTTCGGAGTTCTTGAACGCGGGATTCTTCAGAAGCCGAGATCTCGTCGAGCTGTTGTTGCGAATCCTGGAGCTTTTCTGTCATGTCCGCGAGTTGTTTCTTGGCCTCTTCGGCATCCTCGTTGGCCCGTTTCTTCCATGATTCCAATTCGGTTAGCTGGTCCTTGGCTTTCTTAAGTTCTTCTTGGAGATTAGCAAGCTGAGTTTCGAGTTCAGACACTCTGCCAGGACGTTTTTTCTGCATTTTACATGTAAAGAATTGAAACTCGTCTAACACTTGGAAGTCAAATGTACAACTTTTAGTATTATTATACCTCGGATGTTGGAGTACGAGGCGACCGGCGGTCAGAAACTTTTGGACTTCTAGCTTTCGGTGTTCGGGTTGCTGGACTTTGAGACGAAGAATTGTCAGGTTCTGCTCCTGAAGTTTTGAGCTGCCTGGCGGTTTTTGGTGACCTATGTGGCACCTCCAAGGTTCCGGCTCTGTGTTTTCCGAGTCGGATGAGTAACATACAATGATCAGATACAAATCAGACATAATCATATCCTCAACCGCAATACGGCTAAATATGTTCCTATCATATACTTGATTTAGATCTCAGACTCTTGATAGCTTATAATCTTTATGATTAAACATGCATCCTCATATCTAATCATATTATATATAAAATATATATATATGTATATTATTTCCAAACACATAACTACAAGATCTTTTCACATTCATATTCACATAAGGATCACTTTCATGGAAAGTCTCTCTATCGGAATTTGGGATAGAGGCAAGATATGCGCATACCCCGACTCTACCTTTGCGTGAGATTTAGGGACTGTTTACCAAATGTTTACCCGGTAAGCGCTTACCGGATGTCAGTTGTCTTAGCAGGTGAGCATGGCAAGGACCAAAAATCTTACCCGGAAAGTGGCATAGCAAGGACCGATAATCTTACCCGGCAAGTAGTGGAGAAGATTCTTACCCGGTTAGCAGAACCTTACCAACAATCCATTTTAATGGCCGAGAATGTTACCAGATACAACAAGTAACTGAGTAAGGGTGGTGGAAGTAAGCGCTTACCCGATAAGTATTTTGTAAATGGCCCCTTACTTGGTTAGTTTGGCTTACACATAAGGATCACTTAAGTCAGATATGAATTTGGACAAATATATAGATTCTAAGATACCCATTTATAGTTGTTGTACTACACAACCATCCAACAGAAGTATGGCAAGATCCATTATTTGGCTAGGCAACATAGATAAACTGTAGCTAACAAATCTATGATTAAGCACAGCATCACAAGGAACTTGCAGGTCGTAGTACCTCTGTCCATTTCACCGTTTGACTTGGTATGTGTTTGACTATGTGTCAAATGTCTAAAATACCCTTCGTTACCATCAAGGCAAATACTCTTCTGGACTAAAAATAGAATAAACCATTTGTAACAACGATCAGGGGGAGATGGTAATTTTAGCTTAAATTTTTCCAAAACAGATAAGTGAGCACATAAAAGTTAAACCAAGGACCACTTATTCTAAAAATATAAATGAATAAAAAGGTTTCATTGGATGGCATGAAACATGATCCCATTGTTAAGTCAATATCAAAAAAGACCAAGCCCCCACCCTTGTAGTTGTTTATAACAATCAAATCAAAAATCAACAGCATTTTTGCTATTTTAAAGATTGAATCTTTTATATGACTACAAATCTTTATAACAATACCCTTGTTTCCCTGTGCATTATGATCTAGAAATGATTCATCGACCATGATAGTTTTGCGATTAATTGAAGATAGGAGCTCATACCTTGACTTTGGAGTTTGCATTGTCTAATTTGCCCTTGAGTAAAAGCAATCCTCTAAAAAGGCCCACTTGAATAAAGCAGTTGACCCACAATGCCTATAATGTTTACAGAGGAATGCTTGGGTCAGAAAGAAACATTTGTTTATATATATATGTATATATGTATGCAACACATATGTGAAAGGACAACAACAAAATGATGGCAAGAAGGAAACCCTAACTTTAATCAATGTCAACTAGAAGAAAAAAAAGACCAAGAAAATGAAGATATAAACAAACAACACAATCCTTCAAAGAAACTCCACATTCCATGAAACCTACCCCCACTTCCAACCAACCCAACAGCAAGAGAAATTAATACACACCCCATTCCAAAACTAGTTTATATTCAACTTTCAAGTTTCCCATAAAAAATGTGGTATTTCTTTTCTTGGAATGTGTTCAAGCTAATACTACTTTTTCTTTGTTGTCACCGTTGCAAAGTACAGTTGGTATTGATCTTGATCTACAAGGTTTATCAAAGGGTATTTAAGGCATTTTGAATATGGTTTATCAAAAGGTGTCAAAGGGTATTTAAGCTAAAAAATGGATTTCCAAAATCAAGAATTCAATCTTGCTTTTGGAAGGAAGAGTAATGAAGAAAAAAGATGTAACAATTAGAAGAAAGACAAATACCATTAGACAAAACCATCTTTAACCTTTCACTTTAACTTCTTTTTCACTCTTGAGTGTTTCTGCTGTATTTTCAGAACATGTTATTACATAACATCATATGAAATAAATTAAATGAAAAAACAGCATATTTATATGCTTTATGACATAAGTTCTTTTATGCAGGGACCACCAAAAATGTAATTCTTGGTACACAATAATTTGTGGAACAAACAGTTATAGCTTACAACCTCATATAAATATACTTCATTGTAAAAAGTTAGGCACGATTTTTTATGTTTGTCATGAAACAAGAAATGTTAAGATTGAAGTCCATCATGGTTAAGATAGCTATAGAATTACCAACAATCAACAAAGTTTTCAATCTTTCTACTGAAATGATATATATACCATCGTGTCAAAAGAAAAGTCGGCTTTTGACCTTGTAAAATCTAGCCAACATGTCTCAGATTCAAAAATGAGCATAAAATATGTATTTTGCTAGCTCCATAGTGTTCAAATTATAATACTTTCTAATGGTTTAACGTTCCCATCAATATTTTTGTTTGAATCAAAACTGTTTGTTACAAGTTTGAACATAAAAATCTAAGATATCTCTAACTTGGGGCACACATGAATAGTATTATGTAATCATTATCACCCACATTACCTCAACAACATGATAAAGTGGCTTTATACTATCTCAATCCTCAATAATATTCAATGAGAAAACAGAAGCATTTACAAGTCATATCATAGTTATCAAAAAGAATAAATCTTTTTTCTTGAGATATGATGTGTAAAATCAAGACAAATAAACTAAACCTAATAGTACATAGATTTGGATTTGAAAAAAAAAAAGAACAATAATGTCAGCTTGAAGGCCACATATAGATCCAAATATGGCACTCCCCAGTCCCCAGTACTAAACCAGAATTCCAAATTTGTTCCTTTAAAAACCAAATTTAATATTTAAAATCAAAACAAAAACATATTCTTAAGATGTTCCATTTTAGTAAAACTCATATAAGACTCACAAATTCCCATCTGAAGGTGGGATTTTTGTTAACAAATCCTTAATAATTAAGGAATTTGTAAAATGTTATTTTACTCAATAATCTACATCCAAAGACAAATCTTTCAGTAAATGATTGAACATGGTTTTGGACAAGGGTGGTTTATTTATTGATTAAAAATCTTTACTTTGTATGGTTCAAAAGATCCCCAACATCCAATAAAAACTCAGAGACTGACACCAAGACATATTAGGAAATGACCCCAAAATAAATTTTGACTGGAGAGTCCATCTAAAGACAAAGAAGTTGCTGCATTCAAGTTTTTATGGAGATGGTGGATTTAATGCCATAATAAAATTACACACAGAGGAAAATATTATAATAATAAATAAAATATGTATATATTTTTTAACGGTAGATGAGAAGCTCCCGAGATGTTCAATAAATTTAATTTTTAGAAGCAATTAGATCTAAAAAAACAGGTACTCTGAAGCACGCAAACACATACAAACTGATAGAGACGCACACATTCATCTTTGCAGTTCAAACAAAAAATTTGATTCTATATACAAAATAATTATAAATAAAAAATAAAATAAATCTGTGCATATGCAGCTGCAAAATCTCTAATCAAAATATAAAAGCGAAAAACAAAAGCATGTTGCAAATTTTCTCAAGTACCCAGATAAGGAAGATGGTAAAAACAACAAATCTATGAAGTTACCTAATTAAGTGATTAAAGTTTTATGTAAATTAAAGCTTTTGTTATGCATCTGTATTGAAAAACAAAAGTTTTGCCAAAACTGGGACAAAATAGTAGAAGATTTTAAACCATTCAGTAATATTCAAAAAATGCTACAGAATAGCTAACTAAAACTTAGAAAATTTAAAAAAAAAAAAAAACTAAAGCAAACTGAGAACATTTCAAAGCACCCAATTGGGAAAAGTTGAAAAAATCCTTCAAACAACAGATTTAAGCAAATGTAACTGCAAAAAATAGCTTATGAACACTTGCAATGCAGATGAATGTTGTAACAATTTGAAAAGACGGATAAGAAGTGAAGAAAAAACACAAGAAATACCTGAAAATTTGAAGTTGTATGGAAGTGAAATGTGGTGGTCTGCAGCTGTAGTGGTGCTATTGGAATGAAAAAGTAGAAGAAACCCTAGTTTATGTGAAGGAAGATGATGGGTGTTTTTCTGTTTACTGAAAGCAGTTCCCAAAGTAAAAACTGGTGAGAGAGGAAGAGGAGGGGTTGAAGTTGGATGAATAAAAATGGGGTGGGGACTCTCTTCTCTTCATTTGAGTTAATGAAAAAAAAAACATACGCGCGCTCTGAGTCACGCGCTCACCCCACGCTCCAGTCACGTGGTTTTGGTGGGATTTTTATAATTTTGAAATTTTTTAAAGTTACTTATTTTATTTTATATTTGCACCCATCCCCAACCTTAACATAAAATTAAGAGTAGATTATATTGTCTTTTAATAGGGACTAAAATTGATAGTGAATGACAAGTGACCAAAAATATAATTTACTCTACAATTAATATCGCAAGTCTTTTCAATTCCAACCATATGATGTATATTTTGTTTGAACATGAACCGTAGTAAAAATAATGTATCTCATTTGTCCCTATTATTTTTACCTTTTTCTTGCCTATTAGTTGGAGTTTTCTCTCTCATAGAATTCGATATTTACGGTTATGATACCCTTAAGGGTGTTAAAGATTTGGCGAGCTACTTAGGCTATTTGGTTTAGGTACGAGTTTGTGTTCGATAATTCTTGAGTTCGACTTGTTCGTTTAACTTTTTAAAATTTAATGAACCAACAAGCTTATATATATATAATCTCACATATATTTAAAAATATTGTAGCTAATATATAGATATTGAATTTTAAACTCAAGGCATGAATATGAAAGACAGTGATTTACCACTAATCTAGTATAACAAAAGTTTTCATTATGTATATACTAGTTACGTACTCATGCGCGATGTTGCGCGAAGCATTGTGAAATTGAAAAAAAAACAATTGACAAATGTATGTATCCGCTCGTGAAACATCTCGAAATCAATATGGTAACCATGTTTCATGTTAAGTTTGTAATCTTCGTCCTTATCGATACTTAATCTATGAAGACATAGTGTTTGAGTCGCTTGGTGCACATATATATATGAATCATGCATCGACTCTGAAGTACTTTGGTATGCATTTTTATCTATTATGTGTACATCATTCAGAAGATACTATATAAATGTCATTAGTAGTTCTAGTATTTAATAAAGATGAATTGTGTCACCGGAGAATTGTAGATCATTAAAAATAAATAAATCATATTTCATTTTTGTCTTCTTTTTGTCCATACTGATGTTAGTTGTATACCTTTACAATTTAGTTGGTTATACATTTTGAATAAATCTAATTAAAAAAATACCTAATATAGGTATATATAGATTTGTATACCTGATTTTCTTTCTACAATAACCGTTACAAATGTTTATCAATATGTTATAGATATATAGTAAAATTGATGCTTATTTATTCTATTTTATTGTAACACCCGCTATTTTGGGGTTGGGTGAAAAGTTGACTATTACCCAAAGTTCAAGGGAGTAAAATGTAACTTGTGTTATATAAATATAAATCAGATTTTAGATATTTTGGAAATATCACAAATATCAGTTTTTGAGAAATCAGAGAGAGAAAGAGAAAAGAAGCAGTGAAGTGGTTCTTCGGGTTTTCTCCAAATCAAGGTACGAATCTAGCCTAATGCTTTGATCTGAATGCTTTTAGCCGCATATAATCTTGTTGTGAAGGTTTTAAACCGTTCCATTGTGAGATCTGAGTATTTCTCATTTTGGATCTGGGTTCTGCATCGATCTGTTTATGGTGTTCTTGATGAAACAAGACGATGGTCATTTGACCGATGGTCCTTCGACCGGTTGGCCGTTCGACCGATTGGTCGTTCGACCGATGTGTCCTTTGACCGGACACATGTTCGACCGAAGGTCATGTTCGACCGAAGGTCGGGTTCGACCGAGGTCAGGGTTTCGACCGGTGTGACCTTCGACCGGGGTTGGCTGTTCGACCGGTATGGGGTACTCGACCGGATCAGTGCTTTGGCAGTATGTTGTGTTCTAATTCCTGAGTCTTAAGTCATTAAGTTGTCTTTATTTTGGCTTACCGATTATCGGTGTTGTCATAGGTAGCAATCGTCTGAAGCAGGCTATAATCAGGAAGAAATCTGAGGTGAGTCCTTAAGCTAAATCGGTCTGTATTACGAATGCTATGTGACAAATGTATTATTTAAATGTGGAAAACCTGGTTTCAAAGTAACTGATTCTGTTGGGAAATACCTTCTAAAGATTTCACATTTTCAAGAATCACAATTTATAGAATTGAACCGTTGTTCATATGAATTGCCTGTATATCTGATTTAATATGAGCATGCTCTGAAATGACATGCTTTGGCTTTGAGTCTTAGTGCAATGGATCCATAGGCACTGTGTTCCTATGTCCCCTGTTTTGGGCATTTGGTTCACGTTTTAGCACGGGATAGGCATCGGGTTGCCATGATAAGTAAGGTGTGGGCCTATACGGTCGGGCAGCGTCTCATGGTGCAGTAAGGTGAAATCCCATTATGTGCTTGAGTTCCCCCTGTTTTGGGAACTCTCAAGGATAGATCCAGAGGGGTTGACTTGAATGTTTTGAGCAACAGATCTAGAGGGGTTGAGCTCGTTATGTGATATGTGGGTATTACTTATACCATGTTTAATCACTAATGGTTTATTGGATTTCTTGACTTAGCTCATGGCTATACTACCGCGTGGCACCAATTGGGTTTAGTACTCTCTTTTATTTAGCTTGTTCTCACTAGGCGTTAGCCTAACGCTTGCTCTTGGTTGTCATGTTGGCAGGTTATCTTAGCAGTGGGGCTCGTCGGGACTGAGGGAGCGACCTTGGGGTCGTGAGGGATTCTTTTGAAGATTCATTTTGGAAGTATAGCGACACCCGTCCCTAATCTAGATATTTTATGGATTAATAGGATGTTGTTTTATACTTCAGTTATCTACCTCAATATTGGCTACCCTATACCCGTTGGGTTGATTGTGTAATGAAAATTGTCACACCTTATTCCGCAACTTAGTCTATTGCCGAATTGTTTCTTCAAAATTTTATTTCCGCAGTTTCTAGGGTGTTACAGGTTGGTATCAGAGCCTTTGTTTAAGTGAACTAGGTATGACTGTGAGATGCCTAGACTTAAGCTGAGACTATTAAGTTACGACTCGTGAGATGGGGTAGGTCTTGTAAGATAGGATGGTCTTAGAGTCAACGGAAAATTGCACAAGTTAAAAGTTGTAACGATGGTAATAAGCACTCTTGCGTATTATACGTTCATAATTTCACTTAGCTAACGTTATTATGAAAATGTCTTACGTGAGCATACTTAGATTACTGTTGTTATAACGATTGATAAGTGTAGAAGTACGTTCTCTGTGTTTTCCGTAATCCTTATCCCGTTCTTTTGCATGATTGCGTTCAGCAGAACCATGGTTAATACCAGGAGTCATCCGGAAGGCCAGGAGGCCGACATACCTACGGCCGACCATCCGCTGGCGACCGTAGTGGGGGAAACTGTACGTGTGAGTAATGTGCTGGGAGGAGGACCCGAGCATATTCCTCGACGAAATTCGGAGGCTAATGAGCCTATTATAGAAGAAGTGACGGCCGAATCGAGAATGATGGATCGTATGATGTTGGCCATGAATAGGGTCATGGCGCAACAACAGGAAGTGTTCTTGAAACTCCTCGAGGACCGAGACACTAACAACCGTAGGCCCGAAACGGTTGGCGAGAATGTGATTGTTGCTGGATCCGGGGGTACCGGACCCGTAATTTCCCCTGTGGTGACTGCAACCCTAGGCGTCAATCGAACGACACGGACTTGCACGTTTAAGGCTTTTCTGGGTTGCCGACCACCAGAATTTAAAGGCTCGGACAATCCCTTAGATTGTATGGCCTGGGTTCGAGAGATGGAGCAAGCTTTTCGCTCAAGCGAATGTGGGGAAGAACAGAGGGTGATATTTGGTTCCCGAATGCTGCGGGGAATAGCTCTTACCTGGTGGGATGTGTACTCTGCTTCGCTGGAGCCAACTGTTCTAGACCAATTGTCTTGGTCTACCTTCAAGGAAAAACTGCTAGAGGAGTACTGTAACGAGCGGTCGTTGGACCGAATCAAGGATGAATTCCAGAATTTGAAGAAGGGAGGTATGTCTGTGAGGGAATACAGCCGTCTCTTCATGGACAAGCTAGGCTTTGTGGGACATCTGGTCCCGACAGAGAAAGATAAGATCAAGGCTTACATCAAGGGTCTTCCATCGGACATGATGTCGATGGTTCGTGTGACAAAGACCTCCACCCTTCGGGAGGCAATGGAAGAAGCTCAACTCATGGAGGATGCTTACAGTCTCGGCAGGGATCAGGGTGGTCGCCAAGTCGAGAAGAGAAAGTGGGAGGGAAGTTCAATGCCCTCAAAGAAACCCTTTTATGCCAACAACAACACTCAGCGAGGAGCTGACCATAGACGTGATGCTAGGTGGTGTTCCAAGTGCCGAAGCAAGCATTTCGGTCCTTGCAACTTTGTTCCCGGGACATGCTACAAATGTGGGAGGACGGGTCACACGTTCCGAGATTGCCCTCTCAAGGGACAGGTATGTTTTGAGTGTAGGGAACCGGGGCACGTAAGGTCGGAATGCCCGAAGCTAAAGACCGGAGGATCTGGCGGGAGGAAGTTGGAAACTCCGCGGTCGACTGGAAGGGCTTTCCAGATGTCGTCAGAGGAAGCTAAAGCATCGGCCGATGTGGTGTCGGGTACGTTCTCTCTAAATTCCGTACCTACACGTGTGTTATTTGATTCTGGTGCTAGCTACTCGTTCATATCCGAATTGTTCTGTCAAAGGCTTGCTATGTCTATGAGTATGTTAGAGAATGCGGTTGTGGTAGAAATAGCAAATGGAGGTCAGGTTCTAATTCGTAGTATCCTTAAGGATTGCATCTTAGAGCTTAAGGGGAAGAAATTTCCCATTAACCTATTACCAATGCAAATTGGCGGATTCGACGTGGTGGTAGGTATGGACTGGTTATCTAAGAACCAGGCCGAAATTGTATGTTCCAAGAAAATGATCCGTTTACCTGTGGCAAACGGAGAAGCGACTATAATCTACGGCGAAGGAAGGAAAAGCGATGTGGCGATTATTTCAGTAATCAAAGCTAGGAAGTGTTTGGCGAAAGGATACGTATCTTTCTTGGCGTATGCCATCGATACCAAACTCGACCAACGGAAATTGGAAGATGTTAGGGTGGTGCGCGAGTTTCCCGATGTGTTTCCGGAGGACTTGCCCGGGTTGCCGCCCGATCGTGTTGTGGACTTTCGTATTGACCTCATTCCTGGAGCGGCTCCGATTGCTCGAGCTCCTTATCGTTTGGCTCCTACCGAAATGCAAGAGATGGTGGTTCAACTTCGAGACCTTCTCGAGAAAGGTTTCATCAGACCGAGCCCGTCCCCGTGGGGAGCTCCGGTTCTATTCGTCAAGAAAAAGGACGGTGCATTGAGAATGTGTATCGACTACAGGGAACTGAACAAAGTGACGGTGAAGAACAGGTATCCACTTCCAAGAATCGACGACTTGTTCGATCAGCTTCAAGGAGCGGGTTGCTTCTCAAAGATTGATCTTCGATCGGGGTATCACCAAGTGAAGGTAGCAAAGAGCGACATCCCAAAGACGGCATTTAGAACTCGCTATGGGCACTACGAGTTTCTGGTGATGCCATTCGGCCTAACCAATGCACCGGCGATATTTATGGACTTGATGAACCGAGTGTGTCGACCGTTCCTCGACAAGTCGATAATTGTATTCATCGACGACATCTTAGTTTACTCCAAGAATGAAGAAGAGCATGAGCAACATCTCCGTGAAGTGTTAGAGGTGTTAAGGCGAGAAAGACTCTACGCAAAGTTTTCAAAGTGCGACTTTTGGCTTCCAGAAGTTCAATTTTTGGGACATATAGTTTCAAAGGAAGGAGTCAAAGTGGATCCCGCAAAGATCGAGGCAATGACGAATTGGGAACCTCCCAATAATCCATCTGAAATCCGAAGCTTCCTAGGTTTGGCAGGATACTACCGGAGATTTATTCAAGATTTCTCGAAGATAGCCTCGTCGTTGACTATCTTGACCCGGAAGAACGTGAAATTTATGTGGACCGAGAAGCAAGAAGAGGCGTTCCGCACCTTACAGAAGAAGCTTTGTGAAGCTCCTATCCTATCCTTACCAGACGGGACGGAAGATTTTGTGGTGTACAGCGATGCGTCAAAGATGGGTTTGGGTTGTGTCCTGATGCAAAGAGGGAAGGTGATCGCTTACGCATCAAGACAACTTAAAGTGCATGAAGTCAACTACCCTACTCATGACTTGGAATTGGCAGCTGTGGTATTTGCACTGAAGTTGTGGCGGCACTACCTTTACGGTACAAAGTGCACTCTTTATACTGATCACAAGAGTCTGAAGCATATCTTTGATCAGAAGGAGTTGAACATGAGGCAGCGAAGATGGTTGGAGTTGTTGAAGGATTATGACTGCGAGTTGCTCTACCATCCGGGTAAGGCAAACGTGGTTGCCGACGCCTTGAGTCGGAAAGTCTGCGGAGGAAATTCTCGTGCTACCTTTGCACGGATTGAAGTAACTTCAACGCTTATTGATAGAATCAAGGAATCGCAAGCCGAAGCCTTGCTAGAGGAAAACCTCAAAGGAGAAGTCATGGCGAAACAACATCTTTTGTTGACCGAAGACAGTCGAGGGGTGAAGCTTTTCAATGGGCGAGTCTGGGTGCCCAAGATTGGGGGTAATAGAGAACTTCTTCTCGAAGATGCCCACAAGTCAAAATACTCCATTCACCCGGGAAGCACGAAAATGTATAGAGATTTGAAATTGCTTTATTGGTGGCCAGTCATGAAGCTCGACGTGGCGCGCTATGTGGAACAGTGTGTGACTTGCTTGCAAGTGAAGGCTGAGCACCAAAAACCCTACGGCAGTTTGCAATCCTTGGAAATTCCGGAGTGGAAATGGGAACACATCACGATGGATTTCGTGACAAAGCTACCAAAGACCTTGAAAGGTCACGACGCCATCTGGGTTATAGTTGACCGCTTGACCAAAAGCGCTCACTTCTTGGCCATGCGGGAGACGTTACCAATGGATAAATTGGCGAAGTTGTACATCGATGAAGTAATTTCCCGGCACGGCGTGCCGCTATCTATAGTCTCTGATCGGGATAGTCGGTTCACGTCGCATTTTTGGGATGGCTTACAAAAGGAATTAGGTACACGTGTGAAGTTGAGCACGGCCTACCATCCTCAAACCGACGGACAAAGCGAGAGGACAATCCAGACGCTAGAAGATATGTTAAGATCGTGTGTAATCGACTTTGGGGGTAGTTGGGATGCGCACCTGCCTTTGGTAGAGTTCGCATACAATAATAGCTACCACTCAAGCATAGGGATGGCACCGTTTGAAGCGTTATACGGTCGCAAGTGTCGAACTCCCGTATGTTGGCTCGAGGCGGGAGAAAAGCAGTTCGCCGGACCGGAAGTTGTACAAGAAACGGCGGACAAGGTCAAAGGCATCCGCGAACGTTTGAAGGCGGCCCAAGATCGACAGAAAAGCTACGCCGATAAGAAAAGACGGCCAATGGAATTCCAAGTGGGAGAACGAGTTATGTTAAAGGTGTCCCCTTGGAAGGGAATTATTAGATTTGGGAAGCGTGGGAAGTTGAGCCCCCGTTTCCTTGGACCGTTCACTGTGACTAAACAGGTAGGACTCCAAGCTTATCAGCTGGAACTTCCTCCAGAAATGAAGGGAATTCATAACACGTTTCACGTGTGCTATCTACGGAAGTGTCTAGCAAAGGAGGAGAGTGTCATTCCACTATCCGAGATCAGAGTAGATGAAGGGAATCGTTGCGTTGAAGAACCTGAGGCGATTTTAGAAAGGAAGACGAAGAAGCTTCGTCACCGGGAAGTCACAATGATCAAGGTTCAGTGGAAGCACCATCGAGGTGCCAATGTGACTTGGGAAGCGGAAGAGGACTTGAGGCGGAGGTATCCTCACCTCTTCCCATAGCCGAGATTTCGAGGACGAAATCTTCTCCAAGTTGGGGAGGATTGTAACACCCGCTATTTTGGGGTTGGGTGAAAAGTTGACTATTACCCAAAGTTCAAGGGAGTAAAATGTAACTTGTGTTATATAAATATAAATCAGATTTTAGATATTTTGGAAATATCACAAATATCAGTTTTTGAGAAATCAGAGAGAGAAAGAGAAAAGAAGCAGTGAAGTGGTTCTTCGGGTTTTCTCCAAATCAAGGTACGAATCTAGCCTAATGCTTTGATCTGAATGCTTTTAGCCGCATATAATCTTGTTGTGAAGGTTTTAAACCGTTCCATTGTGAGATCTGAGTATTTCTCATTTTGGATCTGGGTTCTGCATCGATCTGTTTATGGTGTTCTTGATGAAACAAGACGATGGTCATTTGACCGATGGTCCTTCGACCGGTTGGCCGTTCGACCGATTGGTCGTTCGACCGATGTGTCCTTTGACCGGACACATGTTCGACCGAAGGTCATGTTCGACCGAAGGTCGGGTTCGACCGAGGTCAGGGTTTCGACCGGTGTGACCTTCGACCGGGGTTGGCTGTTCGACCGATATGGGGTACTCGACCGGATCAGTGCTTTGGCAGTATGTTGTGTTCTAATTCCTGAGTCTTAAGTCATTAAGTTGTCTTTATTTTGGCTTACCGATTATCGGTGTTGTCATAGGTAGCAATCGTCTAAAGCAGGCTATAATCAGGAAGAAATCTGAGGTGAGTCCTTAAGCTAAATCGGTCTGTATTACGAATGCTATGTGACAAATGTATTATTTAAATGTGGAAAACCTGGTTTCAAAGTAACTGATTCTGTTGGGAAATACCTTCTAAAGATTTCACATTTTCAAGAATCACAATTTATAGAATTGAACCGTTGTTCATATGAATTGCCTGTATATCTGATTTAATATGAGCATGCTCTGAAATGACATGCTTTGGCTTTGAGTCTTAGTGCAATGGATCCATAGGCACTGTGTTCCTATGTCCCCTGTTTTGGGCATTTGGTTCACGTTTTAGCACGGGATAGGCATCGGGTTGCCATGATAAGTAAGGTGTGGGCCTATACGGTCGGGCAGCGTCTCATGGTGCAGTAAGGTGAAATCCCATTATGTGCTTGAGTTCCCCCTGTTTTGGGAACTCTCAAGGATAGATCCAGAGGGGTTGACTTGAATGTTTTGAGCAACAGATCTAGAGGGGTTGAGCTCGTTATGTGATATGTGGGTATTACTTATACCATGTTTAATCACTAATGGTTTATTGGATTTCTTGACTTAGCTCATGGCTATACTACCGCGTGGCACCAATTGGGTTTAGTACTCTCTTTTATTTAGCTTGTTCTCACTAGGCGTTAGCCTAACGCTTGCTCTTGGTTGTCATGTTGGCAGGTTATCTTAGCAGTGGGGCTCGTCGGGACTGAGGGAGCGACCTTGGGGTCGTGAGAGATTCTTTTGAAGATTCATTTTGGAAGTATAGCGACACCCGTCCCTAATCTAGATATTTTATGGATTAATAGGATGTTGTTTTATACTTCAGTTATCTACCTCAATATTGGCTACCCTATACCCGTTGGGTTGATTGTGTAATGAAAATTGTCACACCTTATTCCGCAACTTAGTCTATTGCCGAATTGTTTCTTCAAAATTTTATTTCCGCAGTTTCTAGGGTGTTACATTTATAATACTACTAACTCAAAAATATTCAAAAAACAAGTTTATTATGAAAAAATAACAATGGTGTTATTTATAATAAAAATTAACCTGTTTTTAATATATTTTAGTTGGTTTATCATTATATATTTTTAATATGATAAAGGTGAATAAATGAAAGCGTAAAGATATAAAACAAATTAATTCGTAGATATTCATGATATTTAATAGTACAATTAAATTAAAAAATATTTAATATTGCACTCGTTTTGAAGGTATTGACGAGACGATTATAATGATATAATTTGTAGAAAAAAACGTATTTTTCCATTGCATTTTTGTTCATATATGATTTGTGTTGACATGATAGGGGTGTAAAATAAAAAATAATGGATATAAAGTAAATTAAATAACTAATTATAATGGTGTTAAATGTAACATTGAAAATAAAGATAAAGATGTAAAATTAAAAATTAAAATATAATGAATATAAAACAAAACATGATATTTAATAATATAATTAAATCCAAGAATATTTAATATTAGGTTTATTTCGAAGTTATTGACGAAACGATTACAATGATATAATTTGTGGAAAAAAATGTATTTTTCAATGCATTTTAGTTCATATACGGATTGCTATGTTAATAGGACAAGGGTCTAAAATTGAAAATGAAAAAGTAAGGTATTAAAACTAAATTAAATAACTAATTATAAAGGTATCAAATATAACTTATAAATAAAATAAAATAAAAAGTTATGAGAGATTTACGTAAGAGTGAGTGTGGAGTGGGAATAAGGGTCTGTTTGTTAGCAGTTTAATGAGCTTAATGTGACTCACAACTTATTCAATCAGCTATATATGACTATTTGGTAGTGGCTTAATGATAAAGAAAGTGGCTTATTCAGTAAGCTTTTAGGGGGGAGCTTTATGCAGAAAGCCAAGTTTTCTCCAAACCTGTCATTCCCGATTAAAAAACACACCTTTCCCATCTACGAAAACCCCCTCCCAAACAAAAACCTTTATAATCTATACAGACAGATTAATCCACACATACAACTTTATCCACTCAGGACTTAATGGAAAACCAACCAAACAGCCCCTAAGTGTGTTTAAGAGACTTTTACGCTATGCTATTATCTTAAAAACTTTCAAAACAACCGTCTACGTAATACAATTTTTATAAGGTAGTAATAGATGATAGATAATTGTTTTGCCAAAATATGGGTATATCGTGTAAAATAATCAGTCTAATTATAATTGAATAATGAGTTTATTTACACTTTAGTTCATAAACAAGTTAATCGAGTCATAATTGTAGGTAACAATAAAATACTTAAGCTATTAAACAAGTATTTTGAGTGTGATCAACATTGATATAACATTTGAGCTTGAGTCGAATACTAATTTCTCGAATCAAACATAAGACTTCGACATTTTCATTCGTCGGACTTGTTAACACCCTTGCCTTTGTTTAACAAAATTTGATATTAACATTTCATACAACTTAATGACAATTTTACTATTAGTTAAATGTTTAAAACATGTAAATATAAGAAAAATAAAATAAATTATGAATAGTAATCAAGTCATTAATATTTTGTAAATTCCAGAAAAATAAAATAAGTTATTTATATAACACGTCATTTAAGGAAGAAAAACATTGGAAAAAAAATCCAGTCGAAAGATCCTGTGAGAAGTTGAAGTTAATGGTAAGAAGCATGAGGAGTCGATCTGATCCGTTGATCACTTTTAATCAAATGTCCTCCCATGAATTACGGTTTAGAATGGAATTGATCTGGTGTTTCTCGATGCATCTCATCCTAATGTGCATTCATTTCTTATCCAATGGTCGATAACCACTTATCACGTTTTTCACGTTAACCTCAACTTCTCACCGGAACCCAGCCCTAAAAAAGGGTTGGGTTAATGTGAGAAGTTGAGTTAATTGTGAGAAGCGTGAGAAGTGGTTATCGACCGTTGGATGATAAATGGACGCACGTTAGAATAAGATGCACCAGATCAATTCTCTTATAAGCCGCAATTCATGGGAGGACTTTAAATTAAAAGAGATCAACAATTCAGATCTACTTCTTACGCTTTTCACCTTTAACTCAACTTCTCACAAGATTTTTCGACTCGTGTGTAATATGAATACTTAAGTTAAACATGATTGTTGTAATCTTGCTAACATTCGTGTGTAATATAAAACTAAAAGTAAGGTAAGAAAGAAAGTGACAAAAACTTACATAACGTTTTAAAAAGTTACAGTTTCATTTAAATAAAAAAAAATTAATAGTCATAAAAAACAAGTTAACTTATTATTGTTAAACATAGCCTAATTTACACGACAAGAACTCTTCAATAAGATTACTGTTGAAAGTCATGATAAGTTGGCGATTTAAACTATACATAAACATTAAATAATAAACTATAATTAAATATGAAAATTCACCAAGTCACTCGTGTCTTTTAAATGGCAATGTGGTATTGGTGGTGTTGAGATACAAGTGAACTAACGGTCAAGACTCAAGCCCACAAAAGACAATTTAGGGATTGTTTGTTTACCTTTTAATTGTTTCATTAAGAGGTAAATCTTGTTTGGCAAAAAAAATGGTTGTCTCTTAATGGTTTCAAAATCCTCTTAATGATTTTGTATCCTGACCCTCCCTTAACCATTAAGAGCTCTGATTTCATTATAAACAATTAGCAAACAACCATATTTCATTTTACACTATATCATAAAAACCTCTTAATCATCCTGTACTAAACCATTCAACAACTGTTAAACAGTCCCTTAGTAAATATTCTATTAACCTTTTGTGTTTCAGCCATTTTATATTTGAAATTTGTATTTACTTTTTTTTAATTATAGTCTTATGCCAAAAATTCTATAAAATATTAAAACCCCGATTTGGTAACAAGATGGAGTATTTGTTATGCATTTTGTAGGAAAAAATGAAACAAGAATCTCAAATTCTTATAATCGAGTTTTTTTTTTTTTAATCATTTAATGACTTCTATTTTTTATATTTTAGCAATATTTTATTGTTTTATATGTAGTATTTATTTTATATTTGAAACTCATAGACATGTATTATTTCACATGTGAAACAATACATGTATAACTGGTTCTCAATAATGAGATGGACATAAATGAGGCATAATTCTCTTAATTTGTTAGCATATTGGAGAGAATAATCAAATGAGAATATCATAAATGTTAATAACCGTGAATATCAATCTCAATCATTCAATTAGTTACATCTAAAGCTATAATTCAGTGTATTAATTTTGCATTTGAAACTTACGAACATGTATTGCTTTACATGTGATATATTACATATTTTCACTTGAAAACTCATGGTTGCCAACATTAGTTAGGTTCTCATTTGATTTTCCTCTTTTTGTATGTACTTACTTCTATCTTAATATGTAACATCCTAGATTTTCCTTTGTAATTGTTTTCGTTTAGCCTTAAAATTCAAATAAGAAGGCAAGGATTACTTGGTGTAAGTGTTGGGAGAAACCTCCATGTGAGAAATCGTCAAAATCGCAAGAATCGGAAGGAAACAACAAGTTGGGCGACTTCCCCACGACCCCAAGCCTCATGGGAAGCCGCGTAAGGGGATGTGTTCTGGCTCAACTTAACGCACGACCTTCCTCGAGACTTAAAGTCGCGTGGGAAGCCG
The DNA here is from genome assembly GCA_023525745.1 of Arctium lappa. NCBI lineage: Eukaryota > Viridiplantae > Streptophyta > Magnoliopsida > Asterales > Asteraceae > Arctium > Arctium lappa. The sequence continues at coordinate 116,214,618 of CM042049.1, forward strand.
TAGGAGGGCCTCTGGTTGTTTTCTTGGTTTAAAAATCTTAGGATCTCAATTGAATGCCCTAATTTCCCATCTTTTCTTCACTCCCTTTCTCTCCACTTCATTTATTGCAATTGGAGAAACATTAAAGGCTCGTTTTCAAGGCTTGCTAAGGGCTTTGTTAAAGGTTTTGGCATTTACAACTAGGAGTTGAATATAGGTTCAAGAAATCTATTTTCTTATCCATCTTCAAAGGGATTTTGTTACTTTATAGACTATTCATCAAAATATAGGGAAGTGAGTTCATCCTACTCCTCTCTAAAACTATATACATGTTAAAATGCTACTTTTACGTTCCTTGAAGTTTTTATTTCATTGTTTCTCATCTTAATTTATTTTGGGAAAAGTAAGGTCAAAAACTAGGGTTTTGATGATTTTTAATATGTTGATGAAATGAAATAGTTAATGGTTTTATATACATGAATATTAAATTCTTCACATTCGGATGGATATTTCATCCCAAATGGGTGATAGTCAAACTATGACCTTGTTGTCAAAATATGAATATTTCTCACTTGATGACCTACTTATGTAAATAGTTAATGTGTTGATGATATTTTGTTAGTTCTTGGAATATTAAATGTGTAGACTATAATGTAATGAATCCATAGGCATAGAAGTCGTTTTTGTAGATTTGATCTTGGGATATTTGGGAAGTAAGGTGTGGACCTTCATGGTCAGGCATCGGCCAAAGAGCGGTAAAATATAATTTCACAGTGAATAAGTCTAAACTCATATTTTGGACAAAGCAAGGTATAGACTTGGTGTGGTTGAACTTGGAACTCCACAAGTAATGGACTTGGAGTAGTTGAGCTTGATATAACAATTGGATTGTAATCCATGGGTGTGATTTATATAACATGAATTGTGGCTTACATATGTGTCATGCCACTGTCCATGGAAATCGGGTCTCCCCCATCATCGTATGATGTTTGAGCTCTTTCAAGAGCAAAATTGAGTTGAATGGTACAATTTGTTAGATTAAAGCTACACTTTCCAATTTAAATATTTTATAGCTTTACTCTATAACTGTTTGAACTCACTAGGCTCCTAGCCTAACATTTTTTTCTTAAACTGACGTATATATCAAGTCTCTTGGTGGTGGGGCACCGACGTCGTAATCCGGGTGATGGTTGTCGTTGGAGGCATCTTTAGTGATTAAAGATCTTGAGAGTTTTGATGTATACCCTTGTTACAGGAAATCATGCGCTTTTGGATAAGTGGTGGTGGAGATGTAGATTGAAAGTAACTTTGTTTGGGCCAAACTTATTCGTAGTGTTTATGGTAGAGTCGGGGGGTAGGTTGGACTGAAGTCAAGCCTTCCATATATAAGGGAGGTATTTGTGTAACACCCGCAAACTGTTAAGGTAAGTATTTTGTCTCCTTTAATGCCTTAGCTTCGTTATGTGTGCGCATATGTGTCTTTAAGTGCATTTTAAGATCTTCGACTATGTTAGAATGTCACATATTGATTTACTACCTCTAATCATCCAAACCTTGTGCTCGTTATCTTTTTCGGTTAAGTTTTCGGGCCGAGTTGAGAGGACGGCGATTATGCCCGCGATTGTGCCTTGGCACTATCGCTGAGGGCACTATCGCCCGGTTGGTACCGCGGGCTGGTTTGTCCAGCGATCGTGACTCGCGATAGTGCCCTGGCACTATCGCCAGGGGCACTATCGCCCAAAGTGTACCGAGAGCGGGGGGAGCTCGCGATTGTGACCGCGATAGTGCCCGGGGCACTATCGCCGGGCACTATCGCCCGCGTGGCCAGTATCCTGTTTTTATAGGAGTTAATGCCTCACTTCTCACTGGCCACTTTACAAAAAACGGGAGCTCTCTTTCTTGGGCGATTTTTTTAGGGTTTCAAGCACATACTCACTTAAATCTAGGGTTTGGGTTGTTGAGAGCATTAAGTGCTCATTCAAGCTTCTTTCAAGTGTCTCCATTGAAGCTTCATTCAAGATCCTCATCTCCTTGCCTTCAAGCCTCTTCATCTTCAAAAGCTAGGGTTTCATCTTTTCTAGGTTTTTGGTCAAAAAACCTAGATAGTGAGTTTACTAACCTTTGTTAAAACTAGATACACATCATATGCTTCTATTGTCGTTATTTGTCTCCATATGTTCAAGTATTTGGGGTTTTTATATGAAGGAATGTGAGGAAGATGAGTATGTGGAAAATACCATGATTTACTTTATTGGTTTGAAATGTTTTGGGATATATGTGGTATAGTAGATGATGAACTCTACTTGGAATGCATTTTAATGATTGAATATTCAAACATTGATTTTTATTGGAATTTGAGTCTCATATTGGATTTATGCATTAGGATGGTAATATCGTACTCATGGTTGGTATCGAAATGTTTTGGTTGGAATATATACCGCAAGACCTCCTATATGATATGTTGGACGAACCAAGTCAGTAGACACTAGGAGGATGTAGTCTTGGGCGCCACTGTGATGGTATGTGCCTAGACCTCCGCCATTCGGGGTAATGCCATGGTTGTAGTCCTCGAGTGTGCCGGGCCTTTCGGATGTCCCTTGTTATAGGGCATCAAGGTATATCGACTCTTTGGGTGGAACTTGATTGGTGCTATAGGTCTCCCCTATTGACTCCACAATTGTTGAACTATGGTTAACTGCTGATAAGAACTGTAACTGTACATGCATGATTATAATTGTTCAACTCACTAGGCTTTTTGGCCTAACACTTGTTTTGGTGTCGATGTGTATCTCAGGTTCTAGCGGCGCCGGTTCTAAGCAAGTGTAGGTTGCCTTGGGGTGAGAGCTTGGGGATTTTTGCACACTGACGCGTTATGCTTTTGGCTTTAGATCTTTTGGGTTTATAGATGACAACCCTTTTGTAATCTCTTTTCTAGTTGTAGAAATTAGATTAGTTGGTTGTTGTTTATTGTCCGTTAAATTACTAATTGTGATTAAACAGGTTATTCATTTATGTTCCCCACTTTTGGGAGGCTCTTGCTATGGCAATTTTTAGTATACCTTATGTCCGATTTTCGGATTTTTTGTTATCCCTATTTTTGGGGTGTTACAAGTTGGTATCAGAGCTTTAGTTTAAGTGAACTAGGTATTGTTTAGCATATCTAGACTTAAGCTTTAGACTTTCGACTTCACTGTCCACTTGGGGTAGAAATCCTAGGTGGGGAGAGCGTTAGGATTTCGGAATTACTTTAATTGAAAGTTGTGGTGATGGTGACAAGAATCCTTGTGTATGGTTCGTTCATAATTTCACTTAGCTACTGCTATTATGAATGCATTGTTACGCGAGCATACTTGGTTTACTATTATTATGATAATTGATGAAGGTATTAGTACGTACAAAGAGTTCAACTCGTTTAGCCTTTTCTCAATCTATTTCTCGTACGTATGTGGCAGATTGAAATGGTAAACACCCGGAGTAGGGCGCCAGGTACTCCGGAGGGCCACGTGGAAGAGGAATCTGCTGTAGACCGACCTCCGGTGGGTGTCACCACCGATGACATTCCTCTACCCAGGATTTTGGGAGGTGGACCTGAGCATATTCCACGACGGGACCTCGGAACGGGTAACGCCATCATGGAAGAAGTCACTTTGGAGACTAGACTTCGGGACAACATGATGTCGGCTATGAATGCGGCTTTGGCTCAACAACAGTTGGCCATGACTTCGGCCATGACCCAACAACAAGAGTTTTTCATGAAACTCCTAGAGGATCGAGATGCCAGTAACCGCCAGCCCGAAACCATGGCTGAAAATGTTGTGGTGGGATCGGGCGGACCGAATGTGGTGTTAATCGAAGAACCATCTGCTGAAGGAATCAGACCGAAGACTAAGGGGTGCACCTACAAGACGTTTCTAGGATGTCATCCTAAGGAGTTTGCGGGTTCTGATAGCCCGATTGCTTACATGTATTGGCTCAAAAAGATGGAGATGGCCTTCGAAGCAAGTGAATGTGACTCTTCTCAACGGGTCAAATTTGCTTCCCAACTACTTCGGGGAGAGGCATTGATTTGGTGGAACCTCACTCGATCCGCCCTCGTCCCGGAAGTCCTGGCTAAGTTAACTTGGCCGGTGTTCAAAGAAAAGTTGATGGACAAGTACTGTAGTGAGCGCTCGATGGACAAGTTGGAACGGGAGTTCCGAAATCTGAAGAAGGGTAATATGTCTATTGTCGGCTACTCCAAGCTCTTTTTGGAGAAGCTAAACTTGGTGGGACATCTGGTCCCCGATGAGAGGTCAAAGATCAAAGCTTATCACCAAGGGTTACCAGCCGATATGCGAACGGCGGTAAGGAATGCAAAGTGTTCGACTTTACAAGAAGTTATTGAGGAGTCCTTACTCGTGGAGGACGACATCAATTCAGAAAGGGATGAGAAGAGGTTTGTGGGTGAGAAGCGAAGGTGGGAAGGGCCACCTGGGCCCGTCCGTCCGTCAAGACCTTTTGTGAGTGGGAGATCGGGCGATCAGCGCCGTGAGGAGCGGTGGTGCCACAAGTGCAAGTCAAAGCACTCGGGACCATGTGTTCCAAGGACTTTTTCGGGTCCTGCTGAATGTGCTAAGTGTGGCAAAAAGGGTCATACGATTCGGGATTGCCCTATCCGAGGACCGGTGTGTTTTGAGTGTCGTGAACCCGGGCATGTGAAGATGTATTGCCCGAAGTTGGTGAGTGGCTACCGCGGAAATTCTGTGGGATCGACGGCTAGAGTCGAACAACCGCCAAGGGTGCCCAGTCGAGCTTTCCGGATGTCTACCGAGGAGGCAAAGGAGACCGCCGATGTTGTTTCGGGTACGTTCCTAGTAAACTCCTTGCCTGCTCGCGTTTTGTTTGATTCGGGTGCTACACGTTCTTTTGTGTCGAATGTTTTCTGTAAACAATTCACCACTCCGGTTAGTGTCCTTCCCGATGCTTTAGTAGTGGAAATAGCTAATGGAGATCAAGTGATCATCCGTGACCATTTTCGTGATTGCACTCTAGAGATTGATGGAAATTCTTTTGGGTTAGACTTGCTACCCATGGCTATAGGAGGGTTTGACGTAGTCATAGGCATGGACTGGTTAGTACGGCATAAAGCGGACATCTTTTGCTCCAAAAAGATGATTCAAGTACCATTAGCGGGAAAAGGTGTGGTTACCATCTATGGAGAGAGAGGAAAGGGGAATAATCCTATTATCTCATGCCTTAAGGCACGAAAGTTCTTGGCAAAGGGCTACCCTTCGTACTTGGCCTACGTTGTGGACGCAAAGAAAGAAAAGAAGTCGGTGGAAGATGTAGAGGTAGTACAAGATTTTCCGGACGTCTTTCCGGAAGACTTACCTGGTTTACCGCCAGAGCGGCAAGTGGAGTTTCAGATAGATCTCACTCCGGGAGCGGCTCCGATAGCTCGTGCTCCATATCGTTTGGCGCCGGCAGAAATGAAGGAGGTGATGACACAGCTTCAAGAGTTGTTGGAGAAGGGCTTCATTCGACCGAGTTCGTCACCTTGGGGAGCACCGGTACTGTTCATGAAGAAGAAGGATGGATCCATGCGGATGTGCATAGACTATCGGGAGCTGAACAAGGTCACGGTGAAGAATAAGTATCCTCTACCTCGTATCGACGATCTTTTCGATCAACTCCAAGGAGCGGGATGCTTCTCGAAGATTGATCTTCGGTCCGGTTATCATCAAGTGAGAGTGAAGAACGAAGATATTCTGAAGACGGCGTTTCGGACGAGATACGGTCATTACGAGTTCTTGGTGATGCCTTTCGGCTTAACCAACGCTCCGGCGGTATTCATGGATCTGATGAACCGTGTGTGTCGCCCGTTCTTGGACAAATCCGTGATCGTCTTCATCGACGATATTTTAATATATTCAAAGGACGAGTCCGAGCATGGAAGACACTTACGGGAGGTATTAGGGGTTCTAAGGAGGGAGAAACTGTTCGCGAAATTCTCGAAGTGCGAATTCTGGCTCCAAGAGGTGCAATTCTTGGGGCATGTGGTCTCAAAGGACGGGATAAAAGTGGATTCGGCGAAGATCGAGGCAATGATGAGTTGGGAACCTCCAACAAGCCCGACGGAGATCCGAAGCTTTTTGGGTTTAGCGGGGTACTATCGGCGTTTTATTCAAGATTTCTCAAAGACGGCTACACCGCTCACTTCTCTTACAAGGAAGAACGTTAAATTTCTTTGGGCTGAAGCACAAGAGCAAGCGTTTCAGACACTCAAGAGGAAGTTGTGTGAAGCTCCGATTTTGTCCTTACCTGAAGGATCGGAAGACTTTGTGGTGTATAGTGACGCTTCCAAGATGGGCCTTGGGTGTGTACTAATGCAAAGGGGGAAAGTAATAGCCTACGCGTCGCGGCAATTAAAGGATCATGAGAAGAATTATCCGACTCATGATCTAGAGTTGGCGGCGGTAGTTTTCGCGCTAAAGTTGTGGCGACACTACTTGTATGGGACTAAGTGTACTCTTTTCACGGATCACAAGAGTCTCAAGTACATCTTCAACCAAAAGGAACTCAACATGCGCCAAAGGAGATGGCTAGAGCTTTTGAAGGATTACGATTGTGATCTACTCTATCATCCCGGTAAGGCCAATGTGGTGGCAGACGCATTGAGCCGAAGGAGTCATAGCGATGGGGTCAAAATGTCCCTTGCAAGGATCGATGTGGTGTCAAGTTTGTTGGAAAGTGTTAAAGCAAGTCAAGAGGAAGCACTTAAGGAAGAGAACCTTAAAGACGAGGTCATGGTGAAACAAAGGGAACTCTTAACGGAAGACGGTCGTGGACTCAAACTCTTTCAAGGACGGATTTGGGTGCCGAAGTTGGGAGGAAACCGGGAATTGCTACTCGAAGAAGCGCATAAGTCAAAATACTCTATACATCCCGGTAGCACCAAGATGTATAGAGATTTGAAGTTAATGTATTGGTGGCCGGTGATGAAATTAGATGTGGCTAGCTATGTGGAAAGATGTGTCACGTGCCTTCAAGTCAAGGCGGAGCATCAAAGACCGTATGAAAGCTTACAACCGTTGTCCATTCCCGAGTGGAAATGGGACAACATCACGATGGACTTCGTGACTAAGTTACCAAAGACCTTGCGTGGCCACGACACCATTTGGGTAATCGTTGACCGGTTGACCAAGAGCGCACATTTCCTTGCAATGCGGGAGACCTTGCCGATGGAGAAATTGGCTAAGCTTTATATTGATGAGGTGATATCGAGGCACGGAGTTCCGCAATCTATTGTGTCGGATCGGGACAGTCGATTTACTTCGAACTTTTGGACTAGTCTGCAGAAGGAGTTGGGTACCCGACTAAAATTGAGCACGGCTTACCATCCTCAAACGGATGGCCAAAGCGAGAGGACAATCCAGACGTTAGAAGACATGCTAAGGTCGTGTGTGATAGACTTCGGGGGAAGTTGGGATTCACACCTACCATTGGTGGAGTTCGCGTACAACAACAGTTACCATTCTAGTATCGGAATGGCACCGTTCGAGGCTTTGTATGGACGGAAGTGTCGGACCCCGGTTTGTTGGTTGGAAGCGGGCGAAAAGCAATTTGCTGGGCCGGAAGTAGTGCAAGAGACGGCCGACAAGGTGAAGGAGATTCGGGAAAGGCTAAAGGCGGCCCAAGATCGACAAAAGAGCTATGCGGACAAGAAGAGAAGGCCGATTGAGTTTCAAGTGGGTGACCGAGTCATGTTGAAGGTGTCTCCGTGGAAGGGAATCATCCGTTTCGGGAAGCGCGGGAAGCTTAGTCCTCGTTTCCTTGGACCGTTCGTTATTTTGGAAAGGATTGGGATGCAAGCCTATCGGTTAGACTTACCACCGGAAATGGATGGGATACATCCTACGTTCCACGTGTGTTACCTTCGAAAGTGTCTAGCCGAAGAGGAAAGCGTAATTCCGTTGTCGGAAATTCGGGTGGACAATGGGAATCGTTGTGTGGAAGAACCGGAGTCGATTTTAGAATCGAAAGTGAAGAAGTTGAGGCATAAAGACGTGTTTATGGTAAAAGTGCAATGGAAGCACCATCGGGGTGCTAACATTACTTGGGAATCGGAAGATGACATGAGGAAGCGTTACCCTCACTTGTTTGTCTAAGGTAAGATTTCGGGGACGAAATCCCATTTAGGTGGGGAGGATTGTAACACCCGCAAACTGTTAAGGTAAGTATTTTGTCTCCTTTAATGCCTTAGCTTCGTTATGTGTGCGCATATGTGTCTTTAAGTGCATTTTAAGATCTTCGACTATGTTAGAATGTCACATATTGATTTACTACCTCTAATCATCCAAACCTTGTGCTCGTTATCTTTTTCGGTTAAGTTTTCGGGCCGAGTTGAGAGGACGGCGATTGTGCCCGCGATTGTGCCTTGGCACTATCGCTGAGGGCACTATCGCCCGGTTGGTACCGCGGGTTGGTTTGTCCAGCGATCGTGACTCGCGATAGTGCCCTGGCACTATCACCAGGGGCACTATCGCCCAAAGTGTACCGAGAGCGGGGGGAGCTCGCGATTGTGACCGCGATAGTGCCCGGGGCACTATCGCCGGGCACTATCGCCCGCGTGGCCAGTATCCTGTTTTTATAGGAGTTAATGCCTCACTTCTCACTGGCCACTTTACAAAAAACGGGAGCTCTCTTTCTTGGGCGATTTTTTTAGGGTTTCAAGCACATACTCACTTAAATCTAGGGTTTGGGTTGTTGAGAGCATTAAGTGCTCATTCAAGCTTCTTTCAAGTGTCTCCATTGAAGCTTCATTCAAGATCCTCATCTCCTTGCCTTCAAGCCTCTTCATCTTCAAAAGCTAGGGTTTCATCTTTTCTAGGTTTTTGGTCAAAAAACCTAGATAGTGAGTTTACTAACCTTTGTTAAAACTAGATACACATCATATGCTTCTATTGTCGTTATTTGTCTCCATATGTTCAAGTATTTGGGGTTTTGATATGAAGGAATGTGAGGAAGATGAGTATGTGGAAAATACCATGATTTACTTTATTGGTTTGAAATGTTTTGGGATATATGTGGTATAGTAGATGATGAACTCTACTTGGAATGCATTTTAATGATTGAATATTCAAACATTGATTTTTATTGGAATTTGAGTCTCATATTGGATTTATGCATTAGGATGGTAATATCGTACTCATGGTTGGTATCGAAATGTTTTGGTTGGAATATATACCGCAAGACCTCCTATATGATATGTTGGACGAACCAAGTCAGTAGACACTAGGAGGATGTAGTCTTGGGCGCCACTGTGATGGTATGTGCCTAGACCTCCGCCATTCGGGGTAATGCCATGGTTGTAGTCCTCGAGTGTGCCGGGCCTTTCGGATGTCCCTTGTTATAGGGCATCAAGGTATATCGACTCTTTGGGTGGAACTTGATTGGTGCTATAGGTCTCCCCTATTGACTCCACAATTGTTGAACTATGGTTAACTGCTGATAAGAACTGTAACTGTACATGCATGATTATAATTGTTCAACTCACTAGGCTTTTTGGCCTAACACTTGTTTTGGTGTCGATGTGTATCTCAGGTTCTAGCGGCGCCGGTTCTAAGCAAGTGTAGGTTGCCTTGGGGTGAGAGCTTGGGGATTTTTGCACACTGACGCGTTATGCTTTTGGCTTTAGATCTTTTGGGTTTATAGATGACAACCCTTTTGTAATCTCTTTTCTAGTTGTAGAAATTAGATTAGTTGGTTGTTGTTTATTGTCCGTTAAATTACTAATTGTGATTAAACAGGTTATTCATTTATGTTCCCCACTTTTGGGAGGCTCTTGCTATGGCAATTTTTAGTATACCTTATGTCCGATTTTCGGATTTTTTGTTATCCCTATTTTTGGGGTGTTACAAGTTGGTATCAGAGCTTTAGTTTAAGTGAACTAGGTATTGTTTAGCATATCTAGACTTAAGCTTTAGACTTTCGACTTCACTGTCCACTTGGGGTAGAAATCCTAGGTGGGGAGAGCGTTAGGATTTCGGAATTACTTTAATTGAAAGTTGTGGTGATGGTGACAAGAATCCTTGTGTATGGTTCGTTCATAATTTCACTTAGCTACTGCTATTATGAATGCATTCTAGCCAAGTCTCGTTTAGTGCAAGGGTTTTTCCGAGAGAGTTCGTCTTATCTCGAGAGTAGTTGAAGAACTCATCTTTAATCATTTTACGCCATAGGGGAAACATTACCGGTTTCGATCGTGAGCGAGAGGATTTAAGCGAGAAGGACTAGTGAGTTTTTCTTAAACTAAATTGACTATTGATGTTGATGTTGTTTATAAATGTGAGGATTATTACATGCGCATTATATTTCATTATGTACGATACATCGAATGTATCCACACATATATTATCGGTTAGATGGCCAAAGTCGGGGGGGGGGGTGTCCTGCCTGTGCTCATACCAGGGGGGTGTCCCGTATATGCCAATGGGGGGGTGTCCCAAATAAGGCAGTATGAGTCAGACACATCGTCACCTCTATGTGACAGTAGTGTGTGTCGTAAGTGTGTCTCAAGTACGTTGTTTTATGTTTAAAACTGAATTGGTTTAAATATTTTATATATATGTCCGTGGTTTTGGTGTAAACTATTATAAGAGGGAACTCACTAGACCCGCTGGTCTAACCCTCACTCTTTCAAAACTAAAAACCTTTTCAGGGAAGTATCCAACAGAGGGTTCGGGCTAAGGTAAGGAGAAGGTGTATATGAGGAGCGTGGCGTAAGAAGAGTTCATCCGCTAAACCTCGGACTTAGCTTGATTGTATGTAAGTTCTCAGTTGTGTATTAAGTTGCTTTTTCCACAAACCTTGGATTTTATAGCGTTGACTTTGGGCCTTTTTGGCGTTGTTTTAATTAAAGTTTTGCATATTGGTTGTTACAAATTGGGTGACCGTTTCCCTCGTATTTTTAGACTTGACAAAAACCCTAACATATTGGTTGCAAATAGGAGTAGATGGGTAGACGAAAAATGGGTGTGGGTGTGGGACTGGACCCGTAGTGGTCGTAGTGTGAATGAACTTGATGATATGCATAATTTAATTCAGAATATACTTCCGATTCGTGAGCAAAGGGACAAATGACGGTTGGAGATGGAAGCCAACGGGGAGTTATTGGTGAAAAAGTTGAGGAGTGTAATAGGGTTCAAGTATCTGTCTTCCAATCGGTACTCTTCATCAACCTGATGGAACTATTTGGTACCAAGGAAGGTAGATATTTTTGTGTGGCAGGTACTCAAAGACAACATACAGTAAGGTCCAACTTAGTTAGACGTGGGATCAATTTGGATTATGTTTTATGTCTGTGGGATCGAGAGTTTGGTCATGCTTATTTCAGTGATGGAAGATAAACGATAATATTGGGAGTTCAACTTATGAGATTTAAAAAATTCTAGGTTGATCTTTGGCTTCGGCTTGGCAAGGTGTTATTTGGTCTGCGTCGTATATGTTATAGGAATATCATAACCAAGTTCTTTTCGGAAGAAATCCTCATCGTCATAACTTTTATTCGCAAATATTGAAGATAGATCGTACGCCTGGATTTCAAGTAGAATGCAGAAGGGTTGCATATCACAGGGCCTTTGGTTTACTGCGCCGTTTTGGATTTCCTCTTCCGGTTGATGGCATACTCGGTTTTGGTATTGGGTGCTCAGTGTTGAGGTTGTTGTCTCTTTTCTTTTTGCCTGGTTCTTTTGATTTAGTCTTGTTTCGGGTTAGTTTTGTTTATGGTTGGTTATGCTGCTTGCAGAAGTTTTTTTTCGTTTTTATTTATGTTCCTTTGGGTTCTAATAAAATTGTTTGTCTTTCAAATAATTTTTTTTTGGTAGAAGTGTAGAAAATACCTTTTTTCGCAAAAGTTCATTTAACTTAACATGTTAACATTCATTAAGGGGTTGTTTGACAGTTGTTAAATGGTTTGGTGCAGAATGGTTAAGGGGTCAGAATGATTAAGAGGCTCTTATGATATAGTGTAATATGAAATATGGTTGTTTGGTAATTGTTTAGAATGAAATCAGGGCGCCTAATGGTTAAGGGAGACCCATGATACAAAATGATTCAGAGGGTTTTGGAACCATTAATGTAACACCCCGATTTTTGAAAATGTATCATTTAAAGTTAATACAGAAACCGATATATTGAGGAAAAATAAGATATATGATTTTGGACTTGAATCTTAGATTTTATAGTCTTGCTGGATAAATGATTCAATTACGAGTCCAACGGTTCCTTCCGGAGCGAAATCGGAGCTAAAACGAAGAAGTTATGGCCAAAACAGTGTTCGGTATCCTCTTGGCTATTGTGACAGCAATTGTGACAATGTCACTATAGCCGTCACAATAGCCAGAGCTGGCGATTGTGCCACTTGCACTATAGCCTACGGGTACCAGAGTGTTAAAAGTTGCAATTTTCAGCCCCCTATCCCATTTTCTCACTTCCAATCTCTTCCCTTTCTCTCCCAAACCGATTCCTATCTTATTGGTTCGAACCTCAACCATTTCCATGGCCATTTACTTTGATCTTGAAGCATTCCATCATCATCTAAGGTCTTGGAAGTCTAGGATTCAAGGAGCTACCATCTCATCATCTCCATTGTTGTCTTCTTCAAGAAAATCCTAAGGTTTTGATATAAATTGTTGGGGAATGATTCTACGTGCTTGGTTATGTTTATTTATGATTGAATATGTATGGATTTAGGTTTTTGGAAGTTTTGACTTGAGAATCCAAGTGTTCTTCAAATGAGCTCTAGTTGGGGGGGGGGGCTAGATTTAGCCTAAATTTAGCAATGTGAGTTCAAGTTGATTTGTGAAAACGGTGTACATGCCAAAATGTTTGTTTTAAAGTGTTTTGTGCCTTACATGAAATTGTTGAACTACTAATAAATTTTGTTAACTGCTGATAAGTTTTGTTAATTGCTGATAAGTTTTGTTAATTGCTGATAAGTTGGTTATTTTTAAAGGTGTTTAACTTTATAAGCTCATATAGCACACATCATTGGGATTTTGGGCATTATGATAAATAAATCATGTATCTTGGTACTTTAATGATTTATTTTATGAAAGTAGATTTTGAGTAAAGACGTATTTCATTTTGTATTTTGGAGAAATGCATGGTTTTGTGCTATGGGACGTTTTGAAAGGATAAATGTTATAAACTCACTTGGAAAACGACTTGTAACAATCTAAACTACGTTGGATTTAATTATAAGTTTTGGGAGCATGGGTTTACATAAGTACGGGTTGTTTATATTTGATTCCATTTTATGAATTTCAACGTTGGGTCTTTGGATTTGTTGAGCTTATGGCTCAGTTTGGATTTTGTTGGGTTTTGAGGACACTTGTCCGTTTTAATAGCTCATTGTAGAGCGTTTGGTTATGATTTGCATTTACTGCATCTTATTTGAGATTACATGTTTGAATGCAACAGTTCATTCGTTTTGAGTCATGTAATGGTTTAGTTAGTGCAATGGATCCATAGGCACGGTGTTCTTATGCCCCCGTTTTGGGCATTTGGTTCACCATTTGGCACGGAATAGGCATCAGACTCCATGGTAAGTAGGCTGTGGACCTATACGGTCGGGCAACGTCCCATGAATAATATGGTGTAATTCCATTGGGTGCCTGAGTTCCCCTGTTTTGGAACTCTAAAGGATAGACCTGGAGTGGTTGACTTGATGTTTTCGGGCAATAGACTAGGAGTAGTTGAGCTCGGTGGGTTTTTATTTGTGTAACCCACATGTTTTGGTTTCTTACATAATTATGTGACCCACTTTTGTGTTCCGTCACATACAATGTAATCGGGTCTTTCCCGCCACCAATAGGTGTGGTTTGGTTATGGAGTTTTATAATTCTTGTTTTCGGAGACGTTTGAGTATGGATATTTACTGATGTTTTAAGGTTCTAATTATTGAAACTCATTTGAGTCATTGGGAGGTTTTGGAAGTGGGAGTTATCGACGTTTTCAGTGTTTGATCATTATAATGTCAGTTATGTTTTGCGAGTGCTTTGGGTTTTGGCTTTATTTAAAGAGGCGTATGTTTTATGATTTTAATCACGAAAAGGGTGAACGTTGAAAGGAGATTGTTTTAAGATTTAATGTACTTCATTTTTGGTTGCTTTCAAATCAAATGTATTGGATTGTGGAAATCATGATTTTAAATAACATTCTTAAAGTTATTGTTTTATATATCTCTAATGTAAGACTTTTGAGCTCACTAGGCGTTAAGTCTAACCTTTTTATTTGTCGGCATGTGCATCAGGTTCAAGAAGGGGGTTCGGTCCTAGCAGTCGTATGAAGAGATGTGCTTAGTGGTTCACGAGTGTAAGTATTTGGTGAAGTCTTCCGCAGTTTGGAGATAGTGACACTTTTGGGTTTTAGTAGCACCCGTCCTCATTATAGACTGTTTGTATAGAAAGAATGCGTGTATTGAGATTAAATATTAAATTGTGGTTGTAGATGATTTATTTATTGGTGTGTTTAGAAAATTTTAAATTAGTTGCTATTTCCATAATTCAAGATGTTACAATTAAGAGACAACATTTTTTTTCTGTCAAACATGATTCACCTCTAAATGATTAAGTGGTTGCCTCTTAATGTAACCATTAATAAGTAAACAAACAACCTCTAAGATATATTGATGTTTCATGTTAATTTATTTTTTTTATCTTATATTATCAGTTCTCACCAAATTTTAATTTCAATACGATCTTAACTATCACATCTTACTAAAATTATATGCTTAATTAATAAATACAAGAAGTAAATACAATTTATTGTTACTTTTTTGAGTGTGCACAAATACCCACATATATTGATAAATTCCTATTGGTATGTGAAAACCCTACCAACCATCCACTAGAGATGTCACATGGTTCACTTATCTTATACCCCTTCCTACCAAAATCAATATTTATCTATACTATATTATAAAAACCACATAAAAAACTCTTAATTACAATATTTCAAGCACAAGTTACAAATAATTAAAGTCAATTATTTAATTTACAATTTCTTAATGTTTTGGTACAACTTTTCCAAGCACAGTATCTCACATAATCATCTATTTGTGGAATGAATATTCATTTATTAATATAAATATTTATTTTTTTGGTGAAGGATTTTATAAAATAGATTTTATATTAGCATAATCTATTTTAAATGTAGATTTTACATTTAAATCTATATTAATGAGATGTAATATAAAATATTTTTTCTTCCGTATTTTTTTATATTACATCTCATAATGATTTTTCCATATTTTATTTTATAATATCTTTTTACATAATGAGATGTAATATAAACTATTTTTTCTTCCGTATTTTTTTGCTAATATAAAATCTATTTTATTTTATAAAGTCTACACATATTTTATATTAGCATAATATAAAATCTACACGTATTTTTTTTGCTAATATAAAATCTACACATATATTTTTTCACGAGCATTAAAAGAAGAAAAAAGAAGGTTGATATGAAGTAAAAATAAAAAATAACGAGATACACTAATAAATTATTGTATTCTTTAAAATAAAAATATTCCGCAATACTTTCCAAATTAACCGAGTGCAAAGAAAATAAAATAGAAACGATGTAGATATAAAAATATTATTCCATATTTTTAATATATTTACATTTAAATGTAAAATCAAAAATGAAAATAAAATATTTTAAAATATTCTCTACATGCACTATAAATATATATAGCTTCTCTATGTATCATCCGAGTACAAGAAGAAGACGAACGGTCGGGTGTCAATGGCGGAACCTGCAACTGAACAAAAGGTATTCCACTATATTTTTGTTTTCTTTGAAAAATTATTTTTTTATATTTTATTTTATTTACTGAGTATTTGTTTATATTTTTCAAAACTCACAATCATATTTTTCGAAGTAGGGGAATAAAATATATATACATATCTTTATTTTTATCGACTAATACTATGAGGTCTTGAAGTCAATAATCAGATAAATTTTCAAGTGGTACTGAGTGAATTTGAACTATACCAGTTGAGTTGCCGGTTACAAAAGATAAAAATCATTTATTTTCTTTATCATATTTGATGTGGGTTGAATGTTGTTAATTAATCTACAGATTTATACGTTCAAAGTGATTGTCAAGTGTTGTCGAGAGGGTTTCAGAAAAATTGCAAAATCTGTAAAAACGTATGTTCATATTTATAATTATTTCAATAGTAGTGATATGTTGTGAGACATGTCGTTTGAGTTTTAAATAATATAATACAAAACTATTACCAATATTATTGCACAAACTCATAATAACAAACGATTAAGAGTATATGCAAGTTAACCACTTATGAAAATACATTCGTTTTTCACATTGTATTTCATTAACTGTTAACAGATAAATTACGTTTCATTTTAACTCGGTTCAATTTTCCAACAAAAAATATATCCTCCCGTGCAATGCACGGGCCCAACACTAATATTAATAATAACACATAATTTCAAAAACGTGTGCTTATTATATTTTAAATTATTGCTTAATACCTTTAACCAAACATTTTCATTACTTTTAAAAATAGATACTTATTTCTAAATAAATTAAAATAGATATATAGAGGGGTGTTCAAATGCAACCCTTTTACATAGTGCAACCCCATTCAACCCTTCTATCCATCACTTATTTTATTTTAATTTTTTTAATTAAAAAATGTGAAAATAAAATGAGTGGTGGATAGAGGAGTTGCATAGGTTGCACCATGTAAAAGGTTGCATAACAAATGCAACCCCTTTTCTAAAGTACTTATTTTAGAATGGAAAGACGTTTATTATTTGAACAACAAAAGTATTTATAAGTTTGAAAACGAACTGGCTGTTTGGTTGGTTTTTCATTAAGTTCTGTATGGATAAAGTTGTATGTATGGATCAATCTGTCTGTATAGATTTAGAAGGTTTTTATTTGAGAGAGTTTTTTCATAGATGAAATGAACGTTTTTTTAATGGGAGGGACTGGTTTGGAAAAACTTGGCTTTCTGCATAAAGTTCCCCCTTAAAATCTTACTGAATAAGCCACTTTCTATATCATTAAGCCACTACCAAACAATCATATATATCTGACTGAATAAGTTGTGAGTCTCATTAAGCTCATTAAGCTGCTAACAAACAGACCCTTCCCATATCAAACCAACACAAACTTTAAAACGGTTAGTGTTAATGTATATAGAGGGCCAGGCCCATGTTAGGGCCCAAGCCCATTTAGTCGACGTATATATTTGTTGTATTGTAGTCTAGGTTTATTATTTTCACTCTCATAATTTTTCATATTCATATTGTAAGTTTACTCTCAATCAATACATCGAGGTTTCAAACCTTCATCACATTCATCGTGTTCTTCAATCGTATTCATCTTCTAACATGGTATCAGAGTTTTAGGCTTGTTCATCGGTTTACTGTTCATCGTCACAGTCGACTTGCCGCCGCCGCTGTTCTTGCCATCGCCGCCGCTGTTCTTGCCATCGCCGCCGTTGTTCTTGCCTCACTGCCTCGCTCTCAATCGTCGCCTTTTGTTTTTTTTTCTTTATCGGTCGATCGATCGATTGGTTGGAAACCCTAGCCACAACACCGGTCGAATTTCTACCGGTCTTTAATCACTTCGGTCGAACATCACTTTGGTTGAACTTTTATCCGGTCGAAACTCCCTTCGGTCAAAACCCTCTTCGGTCGAACATTTATCCGGTCGAAACCCTCTTCGGTCGAAACCCCCTTCGGTCGAACACTTATTCGGTCAAAACTCTCTTCGGTCGAAACCTCCTTCGGTCGAACATTTATCCGGTCGAGCCTTTCTCCGGTCTTTAATACTGTTTCTCAGTATCTTTTCCTTTTTCATGGCTACCAACTTCAGTCACTCAAATCCTATCTCCGTTGTTTTCAACGGCAGCAACTATATTATTTGGCATCACCATATGACAATTCTGTTAAAGTCTTATGGTCTTTACACCTATGTTACTAGCGCATCCAAAGCTCCAGTTCAAGAAATAGCTGAGAATGTTGTTGACTTTGCCAAACGAATGAACGAGTGGGATATTAATAATGCTCGTATCTTGGGCTTCATTAATGCCTCCACTACTCCTGAGATCAACCAACAGTTCATTGGTTATATTACAGCCAAAAGTCTTTGGGATTTTCTCGCCAAGCGGTATACATCATCTGGTCTATCTCATCAGTATCAACTGTGGACCACTTTTCAGAGCAAACGTCAACTTCCTGATCAATCCATCAATTCTTATATCTCTGAAATGCAGTCTCTCAGAGATCATATCAGTTTTGGAGCACCTCAGATTTTTGATGAAACCGCTCAACAGTTCACCGCCTACTTCAACCAGCTGCATCTGATCACCATTTTGATGGGCTTGACTGATAAATTTGAGAATGTTCGTGCTTCACTTCTTCATAGCCAGCCTTTACCTACTCTTGAAGAAGCAATCTCAGAATTGCTAAGTAAAGAAACTCGTTTTCACATGCGGTCACCAGTGCCAGCTACTGATAGTGTTCTCTACACGTCTCATTCCAAGCCAAAAGGCAAATGGACCAATAACAATCATTCCAGATCTGTGGGCAAGACGAACACATCCGAGTGTGCCTTCTGTCATTCTCCTGCTCATCTTCTTCTTGATTGTTCTATCCATAAGTGCCGTAAGTGTGGCATCACGTATCCGCGCCATTATGAGACTGACTGTCCGAAGAACTCAAAGCACACTAGTTCTCAGAACCGGACTCATGCTGTTGCTGGGCCTGCCATTGCTGATACTGAGGCTTCTACAGCTTCCTCACCTGACCTAATGGAATTGATGCGTCGCAATCAGGAACTTATGGAACAGATCATGTCAGGTGCTATGAGTATCAACTCTCTACACTCAGTTGCATCAGGTAATGTATGGCTTTTTGATTCTGGGTGTTGCAATCATATGACACCTTGCCCTGATGGTTTTGCTTCTAAGAAATCACCTCAACAATTTACGTCAGTAAGAACTGCTGACAACACTGGTCTACCGGTATCTTTTAGTGGCAATGTTTCCACTCCTCTTATACAATTACCGGATGTTCTAAATGTTCCAAAGCTATCTCTGAGCTTAGTTTCGATTGCACAACTTCTTGAATCTAATTTGATCATTTTATTTTGTTCTTCTAGTTGTGTTGTACAGGATCCAAAGACCAAACAGATCCTTGGACTCGACCGTAAAGTTGGACGGATGATTGAAGTGGTCTATCTGCGTCTTCCTTTACCCTCTTCAAGTTTTGTTGCCTCGGTCTCTAGCACTTCTTCCCTCGAGCTGTGGCATGCCCGCCTGGGTCATTTATCTCTAGCAAGAATAAAGTTCTTAGCTAATTTAGGTGTTTTAGGAAATTGTGTATCAACTGACACTCTTTCTTGTTTATCTTGCAAACTTGGCAAACATCATGCTTTACCTTTTGAAATGAATGAATTTAATTCCACCTCTTCTTTTGATATTATTCATTCTGATGTATGGGGACCAGCACCACATCCATCCATGGGTGGTGCTAGATATTTTGTGATTTTTATTGATGACCATACCCGGTTTACATGGATCTATCTTATGAAACATCATTCGGAATTACCTCAAATCTATATTATGTTTGCTCGGATGATTCACACCCAGTTCTCAAAATCTATAAATGTTCTTCGAGCTGATAATGCTATGGAATATAAAGAGTCATCCCTTCTCTCCTTTCTTCATTCTCAGGGGACTCTCTCTCTCAGTACTCCTGCCCTGTCACTTATCCTCAAAATGGTCGTGCTGAACGCAAACACCGTCATATTCTTGATACAGTTCGCACTCTTCTCATCTCTGCAAAATGTCCAGAACGCTTTTGGGGTGAAGCTGCTTTTACTGCTGTTTACACTATCAATCGTCACCCTACTCCCATCCTTCATAATAAGTCTCCTTATGAAGCTCTTTATGAGGTCACTCCTGCCTATGAACTTCTAAAAGTTTGGGGTAGTGCTTGTTTTGTTCAACTGCAATCTCATGAACATACCAAACTTGAACCTCGCTCCAGACTGTGCTGCTTTCTTGGATATGGTATTGAGCACAAGGGCTATCGCTGCTGGGATCCTATCTCTCAGCGTCTTCGTATTTCTCGCCATGTTACCTTCTGGGAACATGTCCCGTTCTCTTCTATATCCAAGTTTCGTGAGTCTCCTAATCTCACACCTCCGTTTTTTACTGATGCTTCTGTCTCATTGGACTCACTCCAATCCGACATTATATCACCTCCACCTATTGTTCCAACTTCTTCTGAGTCAGCCTCTCCTAGCTTTCCTGATCATCATCAATCATCTGCTCCTTCCGCACAGCCAACATCTGAGGTACCTGCTGCGTCTTTGGCTCCTGAAACTTCTCAATCTCAGAATGTTAGACGATCGGAACGGGTAAGACAAGTTCCTTCTCATCTTCGTGATTATCATGTTTATGCTACTCTGCTATCAAATCACGAACCTACTTCCTACAAGGAAGCCTCTTCTAACATTGATTGGCAGAAAGCTATGGATGAGGAACTTCAGGCTCTTGACAAAGCTCAAACTTGGGATTCTGTCCCTCTTCCACCAGGCAAGAAACCCATTGGCTCCAAATGGGTGTTCAAAATCAAAACCAAATTGGATGGTTCTATTGATCGGTACAAAGCTCGGCTTGTGGCCAAGGGCTTCAATCAAGAGTATGGTATTGATTATGAGGAGACTTTTGCACCTGTTGCTCGCGTCACATCTGTTCGCAGTCTTCTTGCCATTGCTGCTACCAAATAATGGCCCATTTTTCAGATGGATGTTAAGAATGCTTTTTTGAACGGTCACTTATCTGAGGAAGTCTACATGACACCTCCTCCAGGTGTTCGTCTTCCACAAGGTCATGTTTGTCGTCTTCGAAAGGCTCTTTATGGCCTAAAGCAAGCTCCGCGAGCTTGGTTTGAGAAATTCAGTACCACTGTCACCTCTTTGGGCTTCTCACCCAGCAATTATGATTCAGGATTATTTACTCGGACAACTGAAGCTGGCACAATCTTACTTCTCCTGTATGTGGATGACATGATTATTACTGGCAGTGACTCTACAGGCATAGCCAATCTGAAGTCATCTCTCAGCTCCTGTTTTGAGATGAAGGATCTTGGTTCTTTACACTATTTTTTTGGTCTTGAGGTGCTCTCTGATCCATCGAGTATTTATCTGTGTCAAGCCAAGTATACCTCAGATCTCTTGTCGAAAGCTGGGATTACTGACAACAAAACAACATCCACTCCTCTTGAACATAACCTTCATTTGGCTCCAAATACTGGTCCACCTCTGCGTGATCCTACTTTATATCGCCAGTTAGTAGGGTCACTTGTCTATCTGACAGTGACTCGACCTGATATTGCCTATGCTGTTCATACTATTAGTCAGTTCATGTCTGCACCTTGTTCTGATCACTATGCTGCTGTCCTGCGCATTCTTCGATATTTAAAAGGGACCATGTTTCATGGTCTTTATTTTTCATCCACCTCATCGTTGACTTTGCGAGGTTTTTCTGATGCTGTTTGGGACAGTGACATGACTGATCGTCGCTCCACTACTGGCTACTGTTTCTTTCTTGGAGACTCTCTTATATCCTGGCGAAGCAAGAAACAATCTCTTACAGCTCGATCCAGTACTGAAGCTGAATATCGAGCGTTAGCTGATACAACTCAAGAACTTGTGTGGTTACGCTGGCTTCTCTCTGACATGGGGGCTTCTCAACAGTCTCCAACTCCATTGTGGTGTGACAACAACAGTGCTATTCAGATTGCCCACAATGATGTCTTCCACGAGCGAACAAAGCATATTGAAATTGACTGTCACTTTGTTCGTCAACATGTGACACGTAAGACTATTCAGCTTCTTCCTATTTCGACTCTTGATCAACCGGCTGATATTTTCACTAAAGCCCATTTACCAGGCCGGTTTCGCGATCTAGTTTCCAAACTCCATCTGGCGCATTCTTCTCCCGATTGAGTTTGAGGGGGATGTTAATGTATATAGAGGCCCAGGCCCATGTTAGGGCCTAAGCCCATTTAGTCTACGTATATATTTGTTGTATTGTAGTCTAGGTTTATTATTTTCACTCTCATAATTTTTCATATTCATATTGTAAGTTTACTCTCAATCAATACATCGAGGTTTCAAACCTTCAGCACATTCATCGTGTTCTTCAATCGTATTCATCTTCTAACAGTTAGGTATGATCAATCAACAATCATAGAGTGTATATATATTTATGAATTAAATACAACAAAAGTAGGATTGTTTTACAAATTTATGTAGAAAACAACAATAGAATCGTAAAATCTTACTTATATTATAAGATTCTTTGTTCCAAGAAATCGATTGAGGCCCGCGAAATATGCAGTATCCTAACACAACATTTCGCTCGGTGTATCGGCGTTGTCTTGAGGATACAACAATCAATTCAAGTGTAAAATTTTAATCTTGCGAATTAAAAGATGTTGGTGATGGATGGAGTAGAGAGAAAACCCAGAAATTGTATAGAAAATTCGAGCGTAATGATTCTAGAAGAACATAGCAATATATATGTTGCTGTTAATAACCGAATTAACTGTCAATGGTTGGAGCTTATTAAGTGATGTAAACTTTATCTTGACTCGTATGTTGGACAATGTTCCTTTAATCTACACTAAGTTCCAACTAGAACAAGTGTAAGAACCGAAATCACAAAGTTTTTACACGATTTATAATTAAACATTTTATTTCCATTGTTACTTTTTGTTTTACCTTATTATAAGTATATGATGTTGATCAATAATAAGCTTGACAAATGACAAGCTTGTGATTTTTTTGCTAAATATTGAAAAACATTTCAAAATGATAATACAATAATCATACTAAAACTTTACATGTAAAACGTACATCATGTTGTTTAAAACTTTTTCATAAAACATGTTATGCAACTTTTTTGTATTAAAAGCTCTGTAACTTATATGTAAGAGGCCCTTGTAATGTATTTTGGTCCTAACTGAAACTAGGTCTTCCATTCTCTTTTTTTAAATGAACCGACGTCTCGAGCTATGTTTCCATACACGTACAAAAGACATTGGTTTCATACAAAATGTAGCCGATAAATCAAAATACTATTAGCATGCTAAACATGTTAAACTATGCAACAAGCAACATACAAATTATCTAAAAACACACTACACATGTATTTCGTTTTGTAAGTCACATGAAGACTCACTTTGATGTTTAGATCGCTCTATTTTGTTTTTGTAACATTAATTTCCTACAAGTTAATGACAACCAACTATTAACATTTCATTGGAACATATTTACAAACGTTCTCGGACATGTTTTCTGTTGGGAATTGCCTTGTAATTGTTACCACATAGGAAGGAAAAGGAAATTTTGATAGGCTTATATGACTTGTTCCATATGCCTTATCAAATTGGATCAAAGTCCATCTAATGGGTTTGGGTTGGATTTATAGCTTGACACATAAATATTTAAATGGTCAAAGATTGGGCCTTGGGTCTCTTGATCTGAATCCGATTTTTTAGACATCATCAGATGTCTCGCGGGCTGGAAGTCGCGCGGGTTCCCGCGTAATTCAATGGATTATTTTTACGAACAGGGACTTACGCGACTTTTCACGCAGCCTCTAAGTCGCGAGGCTTCCCGCGTAACTCTCTGTTTGTTTACGACACAGTGACTTACGCGACTTACGCTGCAGCTTGAAGCCGCGAGCCAAACCGCGGGATTGTGCAGATTCGTGAAAATTCAGTTAAACAACCGAATTAATTGCCAAAACTATATAAATCCGTTTGTTTCCCACCAAAAACGTAACAATCATTTTTTCCCACGTTTTTCTCTCTGGTTCTCTCAATATTCGATCCATGAACGCATAAGAAACTCGACAGATTCTCGTTCTCGTGCAAGAACGTGAATTGATAGTTGTATCCTCGAACGGACGCTCGGACTACGCATGAGTAGGGGCGAAATTCTGTTTAAGGACACTGCACAACATGCCTCTATCAATCTTCGATAAATTTGTTGATTTCAAGTAAGTATTGATCCCTATCTTGAAAAAGAATTTTGATATATCTATACATATATCTATACGTATTTGTTTGTTTGTTTATTAGATAATTTTGTGTATTTTTGTACGTTAAATATACACAATTTTTCTGGATTCTCGTGGTTCAATAACATTGGTTCTAACATTTTCTTAGTAGAGCATTGAGCACGTTAAAAATCCAAAGTTTTCTCATACTCTAAGATTTTTCTTAATACAACACATGCAACCAATTTTAGGCCAATATCTTGTAACTCTAGAAAACTAAAAATCAATTCAATCGGAATTAAAACTAATTTTATACAACTTCTTAAAAATCGTTTCGTTGTTTCTATATGACATTAGACCATTTTAAAAATTTCACAAGTTTGATATACTAAGAACTAAAAACAGGCTATGAAACATCTAACAAAGATTCGTAGTAAACATCTAACGGTTTCTAAAAAATATATATCATATGCCTTTTTCCGATGAAATTTTTTTGTTATAATTTAAACAAAATCACAAAAACTCTTTCGGTCAAAGTGGTGTGGGGGTCAAGTTTTCGATGATGAACGTCCGTTTTACTACTGTTCGTGTTGTTCCCTTTCAGTCTTTGAGTGCTTTCTTCATTCCCACTCTCTTCATATTGTGTTTGTTTTTTTCTAGTTTATTCGTGTTAGGAGCTTTGTTCCTCATGTTGTTTTTGTAAAGAGTTTTTGGTTGGTTTCCTATTTCCTGCATAATTCTCAAAGCCTTCTTATTCTTTGGGATTTTTGGTCTTATAAATTTATCTTGCCTTTAAAAAAATACAACTAGATTATGATCTATTTGGATAAAAAAAAGTTTCATAAAATTTGGGGGTGGGATTGGCCCACAAAGTAACTCTTGTCCATAAAGGGGGGCATAAAAATTATATTTTGTACCAAACATTAATGGCAATCGCATTGTAGAACGGGTCCACTCCCTTGATCCAAAAATCATCTATTTTATAAAATTTAATCAAGTATTTAATTATTTATTAAATATGTGAAAACATTGTTTAATAGTAATAGTAAACAAATAAAGAAAACTTGAATTTCAAATAATAAATGGTGAAAGGTAAATACAAATATAGGTTTAAAGAATTAAAGAGAATTATCTATAAATTCTAACAACTAAAATAATGATTGGGACCCAATATCACAAGAAATCACGAAATATTAGCTATTTATTTGCATAACTGTTATTTGCAGGTATACAAACCACATCTTACGACTGGATCTCGAGAAGAATTCGAAAAGGTTGTATTTCGTAGGATCTTTGGTTGGCTTCGTTTTTTTTGTTGTCCCCTTCATATCCGTAAGTCTTTCTAGTCGTTGGTAGTTCGGTGGTAAGACCGTGGGTGGTCTTGAGACTCTTGGCTTCTTTTATTATTGTTGTTTCTCTGTCTGGTTTTGTTCGGTTTTGTTTTGTTTTGTTTTTGCTTGTTTTCAGGGTGGTTTTGCTGTTTGCAAAAGCTCTTGGTGTCTTTCCTGTAAGTTTCTTTGGTTTTTAATAAAATTTGCTTGCCTTCCAACAAAATTGTGTAAAGAAATAAATTTAATCTACTAAGAAAACTAAATTTATTGAAAACAATAAAAATCATGTATTAAACTAGATTAAAGGTTGGAAAACAGACATAAGGGAAAACATAAAAGAAGAAATTCTATTGCTTACAAGTTACAAGTACAGGAGTTGGGCAAAAAGATGGTTTAACTGGACCTTTAACTCTTTTAACAATAAACAAACTTATCCTTGTCAATCATTTCACAAATCACAACCAACCATAGCCATATATGATCATTAACCAATCCACAAAAAATGGTAACCAGTCCATTAACGATCCAATTTCAAAAGATCGTAACCGATAGTATTCAATCAGACTTTTAGTAATCAGTTCTGAGCCACTTGTGGTCCTAGTATCGGGCTTCAAGCCCAATTGCTCACCTCTATAGCGGTATTTATAGCCTAAGATGTTAGAACATCTCTAAAAGATTTGATATAATTTATCCAAAATAGAGAAATAAAAGTCAAAATTTTTATAAAATTACATTATTAAACCACATGTCCCGCTTTCAAAGAAATCACCAAAAACATTTTTTTTGGTAGGAAACAAATAGAAAATTCATTAAAATCATCAAGACAGCAAAAACAATTGTCATAATTTTTAGAGGTTGTTTTAGGTATGGAGAATGATACTTACTCCGTCTCCTTGTATTAATAATGCCATGGTTGTTAATTACAATTAAAGCTACTAATGGGGTGTAACTTGCTCTTGCTAATATTTATCTTCAAACCCGACGCCAAATGGAAACAATGTAGGATCTTAATAAGGTTTTTGACATTACTAACACTCCACTTGCCAAAGAAGATTGCATCATCGACATATTGAAGATGAGATAAAACCACATTCTCCTTACCAATCTTTATTCCTTCAAAGATACCCTTCTCTTTTGCTTCTAACATAAGAACGTTTAAACCTTCCACCACTACTAGGAAGAGAAACGGAGCTAATGGGTCACCTTGCCGAGGACCTCTATCCATTCGAAATTATTTTGTCGGCGCCCCATTAACCAACACCGAAGTGAATGATGAAACCAAGCAAGTCTTTATCCATTTACACCATTTTTGCCCAAAACCCATTCTTTCCAACATGTCAAACAAAAACGGTCATTTCATACTATCATACGCCTTCTCAAAATCCACTTTAAACATCATCGCTCTCTTTTTCGCTCTTCAAATATAATCCACCGCTTCGTTTGCGATAAGCACCCCATCAAGAATGTACCTACCCTTTATGAAAGTCGTTTGAGTGTCACCGATTATTATTCCCATACATTTATTCATTCTATCCGCTAATTAACGCCTCAGAGAGAATTAATTACTATTAATTCTTAATTATTATTAGTTATTAATAATTGTTAAATAATATTAGTTTTAATTTATTAATTGTTAATTTAAATAATAATAACTTTTAATTACTAATGATTTTGAATTGCTTTTGTAATATTATTATTTAATAGATTTAGTTAGCCAAAAATAAAATATAGTTATAAATTATAAAAATATTAAACTTATATTTCATTTAGTTCGGAAATAATATAAATTTGATAAATGACGTTAATAAAATATTTATGGGAATTTAATAAAAATGCCGATATTTCAAACATCTATTACCGTATTGCCCAAAATCTCTACCCGTTTTGCAGAAATACCCACTTAGGCCGGGATCCATGGTCGGGATTCGATGCATCCCGGGGTTGTCAATTTTTTTAAAGAAATAGAGGGATTACCCCGGGATTTATGGTGATATCCCAGGGTTGGGGGGTGAAAATTTTAATTGAATTAGCCTATCCCGGGTTTGGGCAAAGGGGTTTGGGTAAAATATGATTTTAATATATATATATATATATATATATATATATATATATATATATATATATATATATATTTAGCCAATGAGGTGATAGCCTAGCGGGTGGAGGCTTTGGGTCTAATGCTGAGTAAGCACTAGGTTCAGGGTTCGAATCCTGCGAAGCTCTCTCAAAGGCATCGAAGGGGATTAGTCGGGTCGGCCTCGAATGGGATCCCGGATACCCCGAATCGTGTATTGTATACCGTTAAATATATATATATATATATATATTTACATTTTATACCCCTATAATTATTTAGTTAGTTAATTTATACCTTTTACTTTTATATTTTTCATTTTACACTTTCATCATATTAACACATATAATCGTATATTAACTATAATGCGTTAAAAATGTACGTTTTAATTTTAACAAGTTACACCATTATAACCGTCTCTTCGATACATTCAAAATGAGCCAAATATTGAATATTTTTGGATTTAATTATTTATTATATATTATAGTCGGTTTAGTTTTAATATCATTATTATTGTAAAACCTTTTAAGAATTATCGATTATATAGAGACGACAATTTCAATACATTTATTTTTAAAATGAGGATATTTGAATTTGAATTTTATTATATATTATAGTTGTTTTAGTTTTAATATCATTATTATTGTAAAAACATTTAAGAATTATCGATTATACAGAGACGACAATTTCAATAAATTTATTTTTAAAATGAGGATATTTGAATTTTATTTTTATGTTTAATGGGTTAATGGTAAAAAAAAAAAACAGGTAAAAATATAAGGTGAAATGATTGACCAAGTTTAAGACATGTTTGTTAACATCTTAATATGCTTAATGGGAGTCCCACCTTATTTGTTAGTTTTACATGATTTTTTGTAGTGGTTTGATGATATTCAAAAATATTACTTATGTAATATATTACTTATGTAATATATATATATATATATATATATATATATATATATATATATATATATATATATATAGTGGAAGGATATTTTGCAACCCTTAAAAAGATTGCAACCCTTGCAACTCACATCTTAACCGTTGGATTCATGATTGACGGTTATTTTATTTTTCTTTTTCTTTTTTTTTTAATTAAAAATATTGGTTCCCATATCTATTGTAACCGCCGATCATGAATCCGACGGTTAAGATGTGGGTTGCAAGATTTGCAACCTTTTTAAGGGTTACAAATTAAACAACCCCTACATATATATATATATATATATATATATATATATATATATATATATATATATATATATATATATATGTATATATGATAAAATAATTAAATCCAAAAATATTCAATATTGAACTCATTTCGAAGGTATCGAAGAGACGGTTATAATGGTGTAACTTGTTAAAATTAAAACGTATTTTTTAACGTACTTTTAGTTAATATACGATTATATGTGTTAATATGATGAAAATGTAAAATGAAAAATAGAAAAGTAAAAGTTATAAAGTAAACTAAGTAAATAATTTTGGGGTTATAAAATGTAAATATATAATATTAAAATCATATAAAATTTATTAATTGATATCCCGGCTATCCCGTACTAAATTCAATTGAATATTTTATCCAACCCCGGGATATCGCATTAAATCCTGGGGTAACCCCGCTATTTTTCAAAAAAATTCACAACTCTAGGATATCTCAAATCCCGGTTTACATTCCCGGCCTTAATGGGTATTTCGGCAAAAATGAAGAGATTTTGGGCATTTTGGTAAGATACGATCAAAATACGGGTATTTTAATTAAATTCCCAATATTTATTCCAGTTATTAATTATTATTATTTTGAAGGTCTTTTCAATTAATTAAGATATATAGTTGACAAACTTTGCTATCATGTTTGATTATTTAAAATAATAAGTTAATGTAAGTTTATTCTAAAATTCATATTTAGTTATGTAAAGTTCATATCTATAATATTATTTTTTTAGGTTCTAGTAATTAACGTTATTTAACAAACATAACCTTAGATAGTAAAATTAAAGGTGGATTGAAAAATCAAAATCACAAAAATCAGATCATGTGATAATAATTTTACTAAGGTTATGTTTGTTAAATAATGTTTATTACTAGAACCTAAAAAAATAATATTATAGATATGAACTTTTGTTGCGGCATTTTCGTGTTTACACCTTTTTAAAATGCAAAAAAATAGATCTTGACGCAAGTATACATCTCAATCTACTGTCGTCTGTTAACAAGTAATAATGGTACAAAGTACCGAATATCGATCCCACAGGGAAGCGTGAAAAAGTTCTCCTCGAAAGTCGGGTCTGTAAAAGCGAGTCTCAGATGGCGATTTCGAAAACAATATTTTTGATTGGGGTTTTGATTAATACTACTGAACAGTTAATTAAAATGCAACACCTGATACAATGTTCTGTCGGGGTAAGATTAATTTATGGATAAAAAGATGAGATCGCATTCCTTCGTTATCTTAAGGTTGATATTTCATGAAACTCAAATGAGCCGTCGTACAATAAACCAGTTGTCAATTGATTAATTGCAGTCCACCATAAAATATAACCGTAATTTAAATAACTTCGGACAATCATGCGATACGATGCACCGTTTTAACTTTTGATCAGTCTCGGTCCTAACTTAACTTCGTACAGATTATAAATATAACAGAAACGGAAATGTAAATTTAACTAAAATAGGTGGTTGGCGTTTTCAAACAATCAACGATTAAAAATCGTATGAGTGTTGTGCCCGTAACTTCTCTTTGGACAATGAAATAAAGTTGCGTAAAATAAAAGACTGAAAGTAAATAACGGAAATTAAATTGTAGAAATTAAATGACGGAAAGTAAAAGACAGAAGATTAAAGTGCAGAAATTAAATTGCGGAAATTAAAATGCGTTAAAATAAATAACGGTAAAGTAAAATGAGAATTATAAAGCTAAGACGGACTTAAAAATGACGATGGAAAATCTTGTTTCAAATGTGGGATTCAAACGTGATTTGACTGAAGATTTCATGGTACTTTTGACGATGTATGACGTGAAAGAACTAACCAACGTACGATTGATCTTTATAAAATTGGAAACATAAAACAGATTTAATAACCACAACAAACCGTGAACCAACAAAAGTTGGGAATCCGAAATTATTTTTCGGACTTCCGGTTTGTAATAGAACTAAAGCCGTAATGAGACCAAAATAAAGATCACGCGTTTAACTATCCGTAAGAATTTGATCGAACTTTCAAGAATGAAACGAAGCACTTACTAATGAATACTTAAAATACGATGGGAACTTTATATTACTTTCCGACCACAAAAGAGGAAGTTTGAACGGTGAGCTAGAGCGATTACGATCTAACCATAAGCCCTTAGCTCACTAATTTCAAACCTCCCAATACAAAGGAATACTTGGTTACACTACTTTCCACTACCCAAAAAAATGAGTTACGAAAAATAATGGGATGATTAACAAGCCCCCTAAAACCTTATATTTATTCTAATTCAATAAGGCCATGGGCTTGCAAGACATGAGCCTAGATGCTATTAAGGTTTATACAAAAGGCCCAAGTGAAATTGTCATCATTTTAGACTATAATTCGGTCCAAAAAGGGAAAACGAGCCCAAAAGAAAGTGCTTCCATCGTCACGGTTCGTTGCGTCGGTCCAAAAAAAAGGGAAAGTCTTTTGTCGTATCCGCGCTATCTCGTGATGTCGACTTCCCACTACCTTCGCGTCGATCCTAAAATAAAAGCATGAATAAAAATAAGATTTTTGTGATGTTTTCTTTTTAAAATAAACAAAGAAACGAAAAAAACGTAAAACATTTATTTAACTAAAAATATTGGAACTAGATAATAAAAGACTCAATTGGGAGAATAAAAATTACTCAAAATTATAAAAAGTGAGTTAAAAATAGAGTAAATAAAATTACCCTATCAACTTTACATAACTAAATATGAATTTTAGAATAAATTTATATTAACTTATTATTTTAAATAATCAAACATATAATATGAATGATAGCAAAGTTTGTCAACTATATATCTTAATTAATTGAAAAGACCTTCAAAATAATAATAACGAGGTGGGATTAATGTCCGCGCGTTGCTGCGGATGGAAAGAAATATTAAAACCATAAATTTAAGTATCACCAATTATGAGAACAAAACATTTTGTGTCTGTTAGCAGCATGACTATAATTTACAAAATGCCCTATGAGGATGATGTGTGTGTATGATAGGAAGCGAAAATAAATTGACAAATGGTACATTACATCATTAAACTTAAAAAAAGTTACATCGTTATTAAACCTAAATTAAATTATAATAAAAATATGAATTAAATAAATTTTACATCATTATTAAACATAAAATAAATTATGATAAATTACTTTATTAATAAATAAAAAATTGGTGCGTGAATCACCTACGACTATGTGCTTGGATTGATGGGGAATGTGGAAGGTTTTGGGTTGGAGAAGACACAATCATTGAGATGCGATGCATATTAAGGGATCTTTATTTTATGCTTATATAATAAAAATAATTTTTATAATATAACTTTTATTTATTTAAATTAGAAAATGAAAAAGTTATAAATGATCGAAATGTCATTTACTTAACGGTCATGAGCTAACAACTTTTAGTTTCGAGAACCAAAACGTTACGCAAATGCAAAATCGAAATTCTATTTTGGAATCAACAAATTATGGGGACTAAATCCAAGAGGAAAATAAAATTATAGGGACCAAATCTGTAACTCTACAAACATAGAAAAAAAAAATCAAAGCTCAAGGACCAAATCTGTAATTTACTAAAAACCTGAGGGACCAAATATGTAATTTACTGTTCACTATAGGGACCAAATCTGTAACTCTACAAACATAGAAAAAAAAGATAAAAGCTCAAGGACCAAATCTGTAATTTACTAAAAACCTGAGGGACCAAATATGTAATTTACTGTTCATCTACAGTAACTTAGTATTATACTAATTAATAACTGGAATAAATATTTTATTAACGTCATTTATCAAAATTTTATTATTTCTGAACTAAATGAAATATAAGTTTAATATTTTTATAATTTATAACTATATTTTATTTTTGGCTAACTAAATCTATAAAATAATAATATTACAAAAGCAATTCAAAATCTTTAGTAATTAAAAGTTATTATTATTTAAATTAACAATTAATAAATTAAAACTAATATTATTTAACAATCCTTGCAAACCTATTTCCTCTCTTTGGGGATAGCCTTTTTGTGGCTTATTGCTCTATATAGTTGGTTGTTGGTTTTGGTTATAAAGTTCTTGCTTTTCAAAAATAACAATAATCAGGGACATAATTAGAATTAAAGCCACAAAAACTTTCAAAACTTATCTTAAAACGTTACTTCACATAGCATTCTAATAAGGTAGATTATTAATAAGTTTATGACGATTAAGATGTAGTTTTTTCAATAAACTCAAAAATAAGTTATTACTGTTTGGCAAACTAGCTTATAAGCTAGCTTGTAGCTGATAAGCTAGCTTTTCAAAACGCTACTTTAAGTAACGTTTTAATAAGCTAGCTTATTGTCATCCAAAAATGTACATTAGCTTATCAGCTAGCTGAAGCTAGTTTTTTTTTTTGCTAAACATAACCTACCTTAATGGTTACCAAACATGGCTTAAAGGAAGATAAAGAAATACATCTACATTTATATCAATCAATCAATTTTTTAAGACAATATCTACTTTTTTAAATCTAATCTTTTTAACTGTAAATATTTAAATAGTTTTACCCAACTATTATTATTACAACTTTAAGTCACGATAATCAATTTAAAAGCATCCAAATAGGGGTGACAATTTTGTACCGGTCAAACTAAACCAGTCAAAATGTATACTAACCGTACCAATTATAATCAGCTGACGTCCCAAGTGTTTGAACTTAGTTGATACACAGTAATGAATGTTGTTACTATGATAGTATCACGGTACCGACTTATTTAATAATTTAACTAATGTTGTTACATATCGTACGTCTGGTTAAAGAAATTGCAGGCTCCATCCAAGCTCTACATATATCTAACTAGACATGTAACTGTAAATCAGAAGAAAACACAAAACATATGTTATTGATTCAATTAGAAGAACATGGCAGTATTCCAAACCTTTGGTAGAGGATGCAGAGAATGGATGAAGGAACCTGATTGCTGCTTTTGGGGTGTTTGGATCCAAACTTGGAAGTTGGCACTAATTTTAGTATTTAAGTGGTTAATCTTACCCAGTAAGTGCTAACCAGATCTCTATGATTTTCTTAACAAATGGCAAAAACAAATAAATCCTAAAGAAAATCAAATCTTAAAAGAGTTGCGTCTTTCCAAAAATGAAATGTTTATATTCATGTAGTTAAAACGAATCATAAAATAATTAGTAAAGAAATAGTGAGAATCAAATCAACATTCACTTTGAAATGCACCCAAAGCACAAACAAACAAAGAATTCATTCCAACACAAACCTTAAACCTATCAACCCTCAATCAAATGACTTAAATCACAAACAAATAAATTTTTACCTTCCACCCCCCTTCTTTTCTTTTTCTTAATTTAGACATTATCAGTTATAAACTTTACTAAATAGTACACAGTACTTTCATCCCTCAACTCAACTCACCACACCAGTACTCGCATTCTGCTCCACACCAATCGTAACGCTGCTTCCTACCCTCGGTGGGCCCGAATGACGCCTTGGCCTGGCCGGCGATGCCGGAAACGAGAGCCGTTTCTTTGCATTCAATCCTGATCCCTTTTCCGGGGTGTTCCCATCGTTTATCTCCACAGGGCCCAACGGACTCTGTCCCCGTGATTTAGCCTTTGCGGACTTGGTAGGTGCCATGTAACTCGGAATCGAAGGAGAGCTAGCCAAACTCTCATCATCTCTCACTGACGACCCTGCGATGCTATGCCTTCTGTTCCTCTCGGACTGCACACTGAAAACGCTCCTTGAGTCCTCATCCGGGCCAGGCCCGAACCCTTTTGGGCTCGGAGCGGGCTTGAATTTCCGTGATCCAATCGGAACGGCTGCTTTTGACTGAGGGGTTGAAGGTGTGGAGTTAAGTTGGTGACGGGCATACGACTTTGCAATCTCGCTCCCCGTAATGCTGATACCGCCACCTCTAACGGATGCATTATCGTTTCCAGGATCTTTTTCGCCCCGTGTCTCCCATGGCCGGGCCGCCATGTATCTCTCTAACCAGCTCCAACCCCATTGAGGATTCGTGGGGTCCATGAAGAGCAAGTTCGTCGCCCTCGATGACTTCTTCCATGGTTGCTGTTTCAAAGAAAATATCCATGAGCCTCCATCCGATGCTTATGAGTTATGATAACATCCTAATTCGAGTTTGGAGCATATAAAACAAGATAAACTACAGCCGTCTGGATTTAGACCATTTCTCCTCGATATATGTTGGAACTCGTTTCTCTCCTAAAGGGATCTTCTGAAGAGTAATCTAATGGAGTTTCACGTATTCTAACATGGTATCAGAGCCAGGATCTACCATCTAGGACATCTTTGCACGTTTAGCCTCTGTTGGAGGGGACGTGCTATAGTCCGACATCAGCAAGACTTGGAACCCCTTCTCTCCAATAAGCTAATGGGATTCCAATTTCCACATATTCACAAGATCCTTAAGAAGGCACAAAAAACACGACATTTTGACAAACAAATGATGTTACCTGATGAGAAAACGAATATGCCATTGCCCTTTCTCTTCTCATTGTAGCCTCGTATTTGCTCAATAGCTTCGCCTCGATCTCTTCTTTCGACTGCAGGCTATCGTTCCATTCTTCACCCATCTGTTATAACATTATATCCATCAATAACAATAAACAGCAGTTGCTGCAGAAAGGCAAGTTGCAAAGCACTAATTCTTGAATGAAAGATCGAAACTAACCTGCAAACTCTCGATTTCTTTAGCCCGTTTCTGAAGGAGCTGTTTCTGAAGCGCCTGATTCTCCTCAGACATCCTGATCCTTCTAGAATTGATCTGAGACTGAACACGAGATAAGTTTTGCATGCATTTGAGCGTGTTTGTTGTTTGTCGTTTAACAGCAGGCCCTTCGACCAGTGTTTTTAATCTCACAAGCCCTCGTAATGCTCGCAACGCCCTCCTTGCCTGCAAAAGAAGAACAAGTAAATAACAACTATCGGAATCACTTAAACCGGATACAAAGAATAATGCAACATTAACATACCAAATACCCACGAAAAGCCGTTTGAATCCTGATAGCAGCTACTTCCTCCTTTGATTTTCCTGAATACCGAGTCAACTCAGCAAGCCGAACAGACTCAGCAGCAGCCTGAGCTGCGGTGGCAGCAGCTTCAGCTGCAGCAGCGGCAGCGGCAGCAACTGCAACGGAATAAGCCTGTTTCGTCTGCTCATCCTCCACCTCAATTGGTTTCACTTCTTCTGGTGGAGGAAGCTGATGAGAATTAACAGGTTCTATGACGGAAGCAACAGGTGGTTCTGAAGCTTTTTCCTCCGCAAACGCATTCTTCTTTGATTTCTAAAATCAAATAACAAAAAATGTAGCAAATTAAGTATCATTATGACCACCAAAAATGCAATGATCTGATCGTATTTTATCGAACCTGGCTTTTCTTTTCTTTGGAGCTGGGACTCAAAGCCTTCTTAATGGAAGATAACCAGTTGCCTTTCCTCCCCATTACAGTATCATCCACCAAATAGCCTGAAAATTATCAAATTCAACATCTTTAACCCAATGTTATATAAGAATTAGGTCAAATATCCATGGTGATATTTCTATTTTTAGTAATGTTATATTTCTTGGTGTGCATATCTAAATTTAAAGGTGAAACGATCAATGTTTCCCAATAATGTGGAAAGAAAGTGAACCCTAAACTCATCCATGAGTCTAAATCAAATCTTGTGGAGGGTCAAGTTCGTTAATTCGCTGAAAATTTCAAGAAACTATGCAATACCCAGATTTCAATTGAACAAGAACATCAAGAAATTCAACAGAAGAACAAAAAAAGACTGATAAAAGCATTAAAAAGTACTTGAAAATTGCAAGATCCAAGAAATTACGCAATATCTATTTCAATTGACGAAGAACTTCAACCATAGAAATTATAAATAATACACAAAGAGTCCAAATTGCAGTTTCAAACTTCAGAAATTGACAGGATCCAAATAATTAAGCAATGCCCAGACACAAAATTGGGGATGAACATCAAGAAATTAAATAAAGAATTTTTAAACAGAAAGATCCACATACAAACATCAACAACAGTGATTTTGATCTTGAAGAAAAATCAAACTTACGAGTAAATGAATCTGATTTGGATCTTGGAGAGCTTCTTGTTGTTGTTCTTGAACCTTGTACTGCAATCACAAGGCCATGATTTTTGGCATCTGTAGAACAGAAAACAAAAGAGAAGAAGAAAACCAGATCTTGGCAAAGAGGAGAAAGAAGGGTTCAAAGATATTGAAGAGAAGAATAAAGTAACAGCTGGGTTTTGCTTGGAATATGACCCCACTTCGTTGGTTTAGACTTTCGAGCAGATCAACTTTCTCAAATATTGTTTTTAATTTCTGTTTAGGGGTTTAAATTAACATTTTTTTTATCTTAGGACTTATCATCGGTTTATAGATATTATTATATTTCACGCTTCTATTAAAAAATACTTTAATTTGAAAAACTATTTTTGATTGCAAAAAAACATATATAGAGTAAAGTTCTATTTTGGTCCCTAACATTTGTGCTTTTCAACAGATTTCGTCTATGAACTTCGTAAACTAGGTTTTGGTCTGTCATGTTTATCGGTTTCCAACAATTTTGATCCTTTTAAACGAGGGGATTCCTCAAGTGGGCGGAGATGCCACATTGATGCCTTCTTCATGAACTGTTCCTTCCACATTGTCTCATATATGTAATCTATGTTCCTGGTTCTCATATTAGGTTCAACGATGTGGGAAGGAGAGAGAGAGAGAGAGAGAGAGAGAGAATGAGAAGGACATTGTGGCTTCGATGCTTGGATCGTCGGAGAAGACATGGATTGGTCTAAAACAGTGTTTTTGTCATTGAAATAGATTTTATCCTTGATGACGTGCCCTTGTGGTGTCTAATCCAACAAATAAGATAATGTATATATATATTATATTAATATGTTGGGTCTCAGTGAGAAGTTGAGTTAACGGTGAGAAGTGTGAGAAGTGCTTATCAATCGTTTGATGAGAAATGGACATTCATTAGAATGAGATGCATCAAATCAATTCTCTTTTAAGTCGTAATTCATGGGAGGGTATGAGATTAAAATAAATCAGCATTTTTACAACGAAAAACTAAAATGATCCCTTGACCATTTGATTTTTTTTTTCTTTTCTTGCCAATCAAATTCCACTTTGTCAATGTGTTTGGTAAACATATGATTAATCTGTAAAGTGTTTCTTACCTCACTTCTTTTGCCTCTTCTTTTTCGACCTCTTTTCTGATTAATTAATAAATTACATGATTTTTAAATATTTATTAAAACTAATTTATACAGGTATATTATAAAATATCTGTTTGTTATTAAATAATATTTTAAAAATCAAATTTACAAAATATTACTATGATGTATATTATTAGAACTTTATGTTTAAGTCCAATTGTATAATCACATTTAAATAGATGTTTAAACGTATTAATACGACTATAGTTTATAAATTTCATATATTCTTATAAAAATTTATATTAATATTTTATTCTTGTTTTATTTAAAAAAATTTACATTCTGTTTTAATACACAAAAACACAACTACTTCTTTTAAAAAAAAAATATTTTAAATTTAAAGATAAAGATAAATCACTACCAATTTGGTCCCCGTGGTTTGTGGAAAATAACATTTTTTGTCCCTACATTTTCAAAATTACAAAATGTAATGCACTTAAAAATCTGGAAATAACAACTTACAAAAACTCGATATATAAATATTAAATAACCACCACAATATTTTGCTCAACAAAAAAAATAGCCTAAACTTCCAAAAGATGGTTCTCCAAATAAGGCGTCCCTAAAATGCTATTGACTCAACGTGCCTCTATGTAACACCTTGAATTTTTATCCCAATTGAAAAAGAGTGTTGAACTGGGTAAATCGGTAAAGGAAGAATCACATATGGAGTACGGCTATAGTGCCATGTGGTTGTGACATTTGTCACAATAGCACCAATGGTACTGAGAGTATGGTCGTCTCGGCTATAGTGCCATGTGATTGTGACACTTGTCAAAATAGCACCAACGGTACTGAGAGTATGGTCGTCTCGGCTATAGTGTCATGAGGCTGTGACATTTGTCACAATAGCACCAATGATACTTAAAGTGTAGTAGTCCCGGATATAGTGTCATGCAGTTGTGACATATGTCACAATAGCAACGGCGATTACCAAGTGGTTGGTCATTCTAACGAATGTTCCATGTATTTATGACAATGGCGTACCACCCGTAATTTTTTGGTAAGTACTATTTCAAGTAAGTGTAGAAATCGATCTTTTGAGGGAAATAGAGAAAATGGGATTTTGGGAGTAAATTGTAGATTTTATGGTCTTGCTAAATGAGGAATTCAATTACGAGTCCAACGGTTCTTTTCGGAGCAAAATCGGAGCTAAAACGAAAAAGTTATGACCAAAACAATATTCGGTACATGTTTGGTTATAGTGTCTGCGATTGTGACACTGTCACTATAGCATGTCACAATCGCTGAAGTCCAAAAATTCTTGGTACAATCTCAGCGATTGTGCCCTCGATTGTGACATTGTCACTATAGCATGGCACAATTGCCTGGAAGTATCAGAGTGCATAAATTCGCAATTTTTAGCCTCATTCTTCATTTCTTAATAATTCTCTCATTTCAACTCCGTTTTCGGCGATTCAAGTTGATATGGTTTCGCTTTTGAGAGATTTTCAAGGTTAGATTTTAGTTTTGAGAATACATAAGCTCATCATTATCACTTCCATCTTCAAGAATTTTGGGGTTTTCTAGGTTTTTATCAAAACCTAAATGGTAAGTTCATCCCTTCCGCTTCCAAACTTCTTTATGAGTTATAAATGCTATTTTGATGACAACCTAGTGCCTTATTTCTCCAATTTCGGTTTGGAAAGATTTTGACAAAAGTTAGGTCAAATTAGGGGTTTTGGCAAAAATGGAGATTTTGATATAAGTTGTTTGGGGAATGATTCTAAACACTTGGATATGTGTATTTATGGTTGGAAATTGTGGATCTAGGTTTTTGGGAGTTTTGGTTTGAAGATTCGAATTTCTTCAAAGAAGCTCAAGTTGGAGAAAATCTAGATTTAACCTAAATCTAGTAAGGTGAGTTCAAGTTGATTTGTGAAAACGTTGTACAAGCCAAAATGTCCATTTTAAAGTATTTATGTGTTTTACATGAAATTATCAACTGTTGAGTTATTTGGTAACTTGCGATTAATTGAAGTGTTTAGCTTTATAAACTTTGTAAAACACCATATTTGGGACTTTTGGACATCTAGATAAATAAGTCATAAATGGGAGTGTTTTAAATAGTTTATTACATAAATGGATATTTCTTGGTAAAAATGCATTTTTAATTTTTGTTGGAAATATGCATGACTTGTGTTATGAGACGTTTTAAAAAGAGGTCAATTGTATAACCTTCTTTGGAAAATGATCCATCTTATTTTAAGTTGTGTTGGAGTTTGGTTGTGTACTTTGGAGCACGAGTTTGCATAAACGTTGGTCGAGTGCGTTTTAGTGCATTTATTTGCTTTTGAAAATGAGTCCTTGGGTTGTGTGATCTTGTCGCTCGGTATTTGATTACGATTGGGTTTTGGGGACATTTGTCTAATTTTGATAGCTCAACGTAGGGCTTTGGTCACAATTTATGATTATTGAATATTTACATATTTTGAGTGTGTGTGTCATTCAATTGGGGTCATGTAATGTTTTAGCCTTATCTGCTATGGATCCATGAGCACTTTAATCACTTTGTCCGATAATGGAACGATTAGTTTTCCACATTGCGACACGTTAGGCATCGGATGTGGTGTAAGTCCTTCATGCAAGTATCTATGGGTGTACGCTGAAATATGTCAAACTCGATACTTTAACTATTTTGTCCGATGGTGGAACGCTAGTTTTCCCCATTGTGGCGTGGTTAGGCATCAACGGTATGGTGTAAGTCCTCCGCGCAAGTATCTATGGGTGTACGCTGAAAGATGTCGAACTTGATACTTTATACCGATATGACTACGTAAATGGTGTTAATAACATAATGCTTGGCTTACTTTGTGTCCGTCACATTATATGGAATCGGGTCTCCTCGTCACCGAAAGGTGTTGTTTTCGGTCAGGGGCTTTAATATTTATGTTTTCGGTGATGTCTTTTATGTATGGATTATTATCCATGATTTTGTGTGCAGAGTATTGTGCCTCACTCGTATTTTGGGTGTTTCGGGATATGAAATGTTATTCATGTTTTCATAAATTGGAAGTCGAGTCTACTCTCGTTTTGAGTGAGTTTTGGGATACATCATTTTTATAAAGAATGTTTTGTATGGAGGTGTTCATCTTTGAAAATGCATATTATTGGAGAACGAGTCGTTTCCATATCTAAAGTGAATCATTTTGAAAGATTATGAATTAAATTATATTCTTTTCTTTTGACAATATAATTATCTATGTTGTAAAACTCTTGAACTCACTAGGCATTAGCCTAACATTTTTATTTGTCGGCATGTGCATCAGGTTCCGATTGAGAATAGTTCTAGTAACACAGTGAAGAGAGAAGTACTAGTTGTGTACCCGAGGAGTGAATAGCTTGATGAATTCTTCCGCATTAGGTTGGGGATAAGAACTTGTATTTAGGTTGAGTAACACCCGACTTCAGTTTAGTCCTTGTATATCATTGGAGTTTGTATTTGTTGAGGTCATTTAATGAATTTTTATGTTTGAGGCATATTGAGTTTTGATTTGTAGGAAGAGGTGTTGTCGTTTATTTGATGTTATATCAAAAAAATTATTAGTTGCTCTTACCAAATTTGAGGATGTTACACTCTAGACGACACCCAATCAACACTCTCTATCAGTTACGCCACTAGAACATGAGATACATGATACCAAGAACAAGTGTTGGGCTAACGAGCTTGTAAGTCAAACATTAATACACTTAATAAATCCATACACATAATTAAACATTACAGCAACACCCCAATAATGGTTCTCCAATAGTTCATGTTACACCAATGGGTCCCCCCTCCCCCCGAGTCAAACACCAATAACAAAGTCCAAGCATCCATTCAATACAATGCATACGAGGGAGACTAATTTCCTGTGATCATGGCGGAACACAAAAGTAGGCTTTGATATCAATGTTGTCAGGTAGCACCTCAAGACCTCTCTCTTAGTGCCTACCGACCCCCGTCATAGTTTTACCTCAAGGTTTGGATTGGCCTTAGTGCCTACCCCTCTGGGTTTCACCTTAAGGGTGCGTTTGGTTTGCAGACTAGGTGGGACAGGACGGGACAAAAATTCACTGTCCCATGTTTGGCGTGACATTGGACAGGACAAAAGTTAACTGTCCCATGTTTGGCGCGACATGGGACAGGGACAAAGACTGGACAGGGTGGGACAAGATGGGACAAAAAGGGGTATTTTCTTGTTCCACCAAAATAGGTGGAACAACATGGGACAGAAATGAGACAGAAACTAAAAATCACTGATTTACCGCCATTTGATATATAATCCTAATATGGTATTAGTCTTAAGGGTCACCACTACCCATCCCCGCCACTACCACCATAGGCGGCCACGAGTAGCCACCGCCAACAACCGTCGACCACCTCTACCTATTTCTCCACCATAACAACCTCCTCCACCACCTCCACAACCATCGGCCATCGCCACCACCACTACCATCGTCGACCACCTCTACTAACACCGATCACCACCACCTTTGGCCGCCACCACCATCAACGCATACCGGTAGCCACCACCAACTATCGTCGACCACTTCCACCTCTTCCTCCACTACTACAACAACTTCCTCCACCACATCCACAACCACCGCCTATCGCCACCTACACCGATCACCACCACCAACACTCACCGCCACCACCGACGCTCACCGCCAACCGCCTCTTCCTCCACTACAATAACCTCTATTACCCCTGTCCACCACCACCGCCACTACCATCGTCGGCCACCTATACCTCCACCACATCAACCATAACAACCTTCCACACCACCACCATCCACTATCTTTCACGTTTTTCACAACTACCGTCATTCACGGGCCACCCATCGTATTTATTTTTACTTGTCGCTGCAACTATGCATCCGCCAATTCATTAAGATCTTCCAAATTGAAACAAATATTATATTTTCTTTATATGAATCAGATTTTTTCAATCTACCATCAATTATTTCAGATTCTTCATTCAAATTTCCTACCATTGTTTTTGTATGTATTTATATGTATGAAAATCGTTTTAAAAAATAAAAATGGGTTTTAATTAAATTATTTAAATATATACTTTATTTGTATTATTTATAACTATTATATGAAATATAAAATCATCAAACA
Source organism: Arctium lappa (assembly GCA_023525745.1). NCBI lineage: Eukaryota > Viridiplantae > Streptophyta > Magnoliopsida > Asterales > Asteraceae > Arctium > Arctium lappa. Next base: position 116,257,690 of record CM042049.1, read on the forward strand.
ACCTTTAGGGAAATTTGTCCAGTTCTGTCCTATCAAGTCCTAGCCGTACCAAACACAAGACAGACATTTGTCTTGTCATGTCCAGTCCCGTCCAGTCCTGTCCTAGCCTCTTGTTCTGTCCTGTCCAGTCCTGTTCTGTCCTGTCCAGTCCCGTCCAGTCATGTCTGCATACCAAACGCTACCTAAAGGCTCAACCACCTTAGTGTCTACTCTTGGAGTTCTCATTGATAGACACTCTGCTCCATTATCCACCCATCTACATGGGTTAGTATACACAAATACACGAATTCCTCATGTCAATGAACTCATATTAATTGCACATAATCATCATAAGCATATTACCTCCACATAGGAACACTTCATGTAGAAATACTTCAACAAGATAAATCATATTATGCATAGTGTAAAACCTCCACATTTGACCCTCAATATTTGGTCCACCAACACCACAAGATCAACATCTATGGTTTACAATATAATTTGAGTATTTACACAATTTAATCATGTTTTCCTCCAAAACCCATTAGGAAAGTTTTTAGGTGAGGAACATGACCTAACGAAGCAATACTACTTACACATGACTCAATCAATACACTAGTAACCACAAAACCTCCAAAATAATCAAGTATAAAGTATTTTAAAGTATCTTGAATCACATTGCTAGATTTGGGTAAAATATAGGTTTAAACCAAAATCGTAAAGAGGAAGATGAAGACTTGAAACATCCAAATCATCCTCTTCAAAGGCAACTCCATCTTTAAGCCTTAAATACACTTGATTCTTCTAAATGCCCCCTTAGATCCCCAAACCAAAATGAATGAAAAGAGAACGATAGATAAGTGAGTTAAATGCCAAAACCTAGGTCAATTTCGGCTTAAAAATCGATCTGCACAATCGCTACGCCATTGGCCGCTGCTAAACTCCAGCCAAAAGTCGCATGCATAGGGGAGACCTTGGGCAAACAAACTCTAACACGGGTTGTGTCACGGCCAAAGCCACACATTGACCCTCATTGTCCATTGTTTGACCCCTAATTTGTTTTTTTCTTACAACTTAGCATAAACCAACCTAATCTTTCCCAACAATGCAACTCAAACAAAGATACCTTTAAGGTCAAAATACCAAACGAAATACAAGAAAATAATACATGCCTAAAATTCTGGGTGTTACATAAGATGACCGTAACGTCTGAATTTGTTCTCTCCTTCTAAAACGACCGTTAAAGGGGTATTTTTGTTCTTTTATTGATTTTTTTTTGTCTTTCACCAAATCAAAATTGATTTTATGATTTTGGTCTTTGTGGTTCTTGATTGGGTAAAAAACAAAAAAAAAACGATAAATTGATGAAATTGTCTCTCATTTAACGGAATTTTGTAAACCCTGATGACCATTTTGTAATTTTGAAACTGCAGAGACGAAAAGTGCTACTTTTTATAAAACACAAGGACCAAATTTGTAGTTTACTCTTATGATTATCCACAAATTTATTGTCCCTCTCCTCTGAATGTTTATTGGCGGTGAAAGTGTAGGAGACACGCATATGTTTTGTCCCTTTTGGACAATTGTCAGGGCCCGTAGCTTATTATTACTTAATATAAAAACAAATACTGTAATTTTCAATGAATTAAAAAATAATGTATATAGCCGTTGTAAATGAAGATAATGACAGGTAACTAAACTTATATCTGGATTCTGGAATATCCTAACATACATATAATTTAAATTGGTGATCTTGGTTTCTTGTTTTAGAAAATAAAAAATCTCCATATTTTTATCTAAAATAAATATTAGAGTAAATTATATATATATTTTTTGTCTATATAGTGTTTTTTTTTTTGAAAGGATATCCTGGGTCTATGGCCCAGACTAATCCCTGGCAATTAGTGCATTTGGCTCAGCTGCTAAAGCGTGCAGCCCTGAGTTTATCCTCAGTGACCACAAGTGCTGCTAGTAGGGCTCGAACCTGGGTTGAGCACTATAAACTTCCCAAACCTTTACCACCACACCACAACCCTTGTGGTTGTCTATATAGTGTTAACGGGTATTTTTTTTATGTTGTGTTTTTTTTAAACAAGTTATATCCTTATGTTTGTATTTTTTTAATTGAATTATGTCCCGGAATAAATCAATCACATGAGTTTATGTGGTAACATTAAGGACTCTACTCGTTATAAAAATGCAACTATAAGAACATGACGTGTTGAATTTTCATAGAAGGGATAGTAAACATTAAAAATATACAACCACGACAAAACATGTAATCTACTCTAAATATTATGAATTCATCTGATGTTTGTTTTTAAATACTTAAAAAAAAAAAATTGTTTTGCTATTGGACGTTTATGGCTACAAATAAATAGCATATTTTAATATTAGTTGTAATAATCTGATTATATGTTGTATTAATGCTAACTTTCTTTTTTTGAATTAAATATAGCATAAAGTATTTGGAAATGGTTGGTTTTTGCAACTAGGACAGATAATTTGACCTAACAATCAACCTTGAATTTGTAGAATTATTATATAGGGACAACCGATCATCCATAATCTATTTCAATAATAAAATTTCATTTTTAATGTTTGTTTTGTTTTTAAAATATTAAATAAATTATTGTTAAGAATATTATCGCATACATGTGTTCAAGTAGAATTCACTCTATTTTTATAATGTTATAGCATCTCCAACAGTTATGCTAAAATAGAAAAAAATGGGATTTTAGCATTTTTATTGCTCCAACAGCTATGTTATCCCTTATGTTAAACTAGAAAAATGAAGAGAGAGATTACAAAAATCTCTAAATTTAGAGAAATCTCTAAATTTTTAGAGAAGAGAGAGAAATAGCATAGTTGTTGGAGTTGGATGCAAAAAAATTTAGAGATTTTGACTTTTTTACTCTATTTTTAGAAAAAATTTAGCATAGTTGTTGGAGATGCTCTTAGAGACTTAGCGCATCTCCAACAGCTATGCTAAAATAGAAAAAGTGAGATTTTAGGAATTTTTTTGCTCCAACAGCTATGCTATATCGTATACTAAAATAGAGAAAAAGAAGAGAAAGAAGATAAAAATCTTCAAATTTAGATAAATCTCTAAAACTCCATATTTAAGAGAGAGATTTTTTTCCACCAATAGGAAACATTGAAGTTGTGTGTTCAAGATAGAGAAATAATATTTTATTAATATAATTGATGATAGAATTGCTAAAATAGAGTGACTGTTGGTTGGAATTGTATGTAATTTTTTTAGAGATTTTAAGTTTTTCTACTCTATTTTAGAAAAATTATAACATAGTTGTTGGAGATGCTCTTAGCAAAAATTGGTCTAAACAAAGGTTTCGTAGGATACATGAATAATACTAATCTATACTATATTATAAAAAAGACATAAAAATCTCTTAAAAACAACTCATTAAGCATTATGTACTATTATTTAATGCTAATCTACTTAAAATCTCTTATCTATACTATATTATAAAAGAGACATAAAAATCTCTTAAAAACAACTCATTAAGCATTATGTACTATTATTTAATGTTAATCTACTTAAAATCTCTTAAAAACAACTAATTAAGCAATATGTATTACTTTTAAATGCTTTTAACTCTAATTAATAAATTTCATCCTTATCTCCTAAAATCCTTATCTCTAATCCCCAAACCCTATAATTATGAAATTTGAATTCTGATAAACATAATCAAAACAGAATAAATATCTAAATTTAAATATAAAAAATTTAAAATATATAAGATAATTAATGAATTTTAACAAACTACTTATTTTTTTTTATATAAAAAAACATTATATTATTAAGCCTAAATTAAACAAATTAAAAAAAAATTATCACTCTCTAAAAAATCATCCAATATCTATAAATTTAAATATAAAATATATAAGATAATTAATGAATTTTAACAAACTACTTATTTTTTTATATAAAAAACATTATACTAAAGCACACTATCAATGCATATCCTTAAACACACTCAACCTTATTCCTAAACCAGTTCAACTTCCTTCCTATCCCTAAATCCCTCCAACCCGTTCAAATCAAAATTCAAAACCATTGTTATCATCATTTTCATGTATCTCTATCTCTAAACACGCCCTCTTCCCCCTATTTATATCCTTATTTAAACATGAATTTTGAATGGAGGAGATGAGGATGAAATCGAAAAGATCAATTGAGTAGCGCCTTTTTTTCAAACAACTGTATCAGGTTTTGTCTTCTTTTTTATTTTTGTTTGACTTGCTTGAGTGTGTATTTGTTATTACCGTCCTTCTTGATTTCTTTGAGGTGTTTGTGTTTGTATCTAAAGAGACTCGTCAATCGGTGTAACTTGAGAGAATCAATCGAGTGGTCTTATATCAAATGGCGGTATCATGTTTGTCTTATTTTTTTGGTTTCACGCATATTTGATTTCTTTACTATGAACAACAATTTTTCATTTCTACATATCTGGTTTTCTTCATATGTTTGTCTTTCCTTCATTTCTACATATCTATTTCTTTGTTTGGATGGTTAACAAAGTTTCTCAACAGTCAACCCATTTACCAACGGAGCTACACGCTCGAGGGTTTTTAATTTTTCATTTACGATAAAATTTTACACCTTACTCACCCGGTGCATTGCACGGGCATGATGCTAGTATTTATGTAATTATTTAATAAAAGTTGAAAAAAAATTATATGATATAATTATTTAATATAAGATTCAAGTGGTGTCATTTAAAACCCAAAAATAATTAACAAACCCCAAATTGTGTTGACAAAAACTATTGAAATAAAGAATTGCAAAACCATAATGGGAGCATTACCCAAAAAATAATTGAAAAAATGTCTTTCCAAGCAAACAAAATAATCGGTACGTAGTTTTGTAAGTTATTTTAACGATTATATTGTATAATTAAAAATCATTAAGATATTAATAATAAAAATAATAAAACTATAATTACATAGAAATATTGAAATATAACTTAACATTATGATAATACATTTTTTTTATATCTAGTTTTCAATCAATTTCAAAAATAATTTCACTACGGATAGATGAGCTGTTTACAGTTTATGATTACCTTTTTGTTTGCATAATGACGTTTTATACATGTATATATATTACACATTTTATGTAACACCTTGAATTTTTGGGTTGATTTCTTATTTTATGATTTAGACTCATTCTGATAATTTCACCGTTAATCCTTGTCGTGTATTGAATTTCGAGCCATCAAGTTTTGGTAAGAGAGGACCACCCGACGACAGTGCCCTTGGGCACTGTCGCGTGTCACAATCGCACACTCACCCAAACTCTCGGTACAGTTTGGGCGAGAGTGTCCGGCGAGATTGGCCATGGCACTCTAGCGTGTCATGGTCGCGGGAGGATTGTAACTCACGGTACATTTCAGGCGAGAGTGGAGCATGTATTTGCATAAACGTAGGTTAAATTCGTTTTTTTTGCTTTTGATGATTTTTAGTGTATAGTCAATTGTGTTGTCGAGCTATTGGCTCGATTTTGACTCAAATGAGTATTGGGGGGACTTTTTGTCGAGTTTATGTTGCTCTATGTCAAGTCTTTGGAGTTATCTGCAGTTATGACATATTTATTTGAAATGTTACATTTTTTGAGTGTGTTGTCATTCATTTGGAGTCATGTAAATTTAGACTGTAATGCAGTTGATCTATAGGCATAGGAGTCAGTGGTTTGGAATAGGACTGTTGTCCCTGTTTCTTGCTAGGAACTCAGATATAAATACGGACCCAAATTATAGGCTATGGGTGGTTGAATTTGGTGATCGTATGTTCTAAGCGGAGGACTTGAGCTATAGATCATGGGTGTTTGAACTCGATTACCGTACAATCCTTAGTGGTGTTTTATTTGATACAACTTTAAAAAAATATTTAATTGAATGAAATATCTAAATACAATACAAATTTTATTAATAGATATAGATACATTTCAATTTTTATCTTATATAAATAAGAAAAAACAATAAACTTTTTAAACCCAACTTAAAATAGAAAATGTTTCTTTTTGGATTAGTGTAAACGGTTTTGCAGACATATATCTGATAAATTGCATAAATTTTTTAAAATATTCAATATTTAACTCATTATAAATGTATATACAACACTTGTATAACAATGTAATTTACAAAGTAAAATACATATTTTCAATGTAATTTTTAGTTAAAATTATCATTAATAAATTAATATAATAAATGTATAACATGAAAAGGATAGGAAAGACAAAAAAAGAGTAAACTACAATTTTGGTCCCTGATGTTTACACGTTTCTTCGAAAATGGTCTTTAGACTTCAATAACTACAGTGAGCATCCCTACTGTTTGCATTTTGCTTTGAGAATCGTCTCTGATCACTAACTCTGTTAAAATTGTCTGTTAAGTAAGGAGTATTTTGGTCTTTTCACCTTTTCTTACTATTTTTTTGTTACAAAATTAAATTATGTTATTCATGTATATAATATTAATAATATATATATATATATATATATATATATATATATATATCATCTCACCCCAATCCTATTGATTTTCCGGTGACGTACCGTCACCGCCTCCCTTTCCTATCTCACCGACCACCGCTGCACCCGTGAAGTTGGAGCCATCGTCAACACCTACCTTTGTTAGGCACCAGAGCACCGCCTCCCTGGAGAAGTCTGGAGAGCGAAGGAGACAACTACTTGTCGGAGGAACAACCATGGCAACTCCGGAAGCACCTTTATGTTACGTCGGTGTGGCCAAGAAATACACTGCTTTCTGCCTCATGAAACAAATGGTTAGTTTAATTGATTTATCTCACAATCTATTTCGAAAACATTATTTACGTTCAATTGATGGATTGTAGTTGAATTCTGTAGGGATGGGAAGAAGGTGAAGGGCTTGGGAAAGAGAAACAAGGGATCAAATGGCATGTTAGGGTTAAGAACAAACAAGACAATGTCGGTGCAAGGGGGTTGGAAGTTTTGGGTTTGTCGACCGAGAGTTTTGGGGGTGAGAGTGGTCGGATTATGAGGTGTTGTGAGTAGTGGGTAATCGGAGCAGAAGGGTGATCGAGGCAGGGAGGTCCGGGGGGTTGTAATGTTTCTGTCGCCGACGTTGGGAGAGGTACAGTCGGGGGTTTGATCGTGAGGTTCTATCAACTGAGAACAGGGATGGTTGGGGAGTTAGGTTTGTCGATTGGGGTGCAGCAGGTGGGGATTTTGTCGGCGATCGAGTTTTGACAGATGGAGAATCGACAAAGGGTTTATATGGCTTACCAGCAGTGGAGGTGGGGGTTGCTCTCGGTGGTGGCAATGGGTTTCTGACCGACGACAATGTCTTGGTCAGTGGTGGTGAAGCTTCTGCCTCCAGGTCTACGAAGGAGGGCTCTGCCCCTTTCCTATTTGTTGTGACCATCGCCCGTCAGCGCTCGATCCTTCTCACTGGCGGTGGGGGTTGCTGTCGGTGTTGGTGATGGGTTTTTGAAGGTTGTAACATAAATGAGAGTAAATTACAATTTGGTCCCTAATGTTTTATGGTTTAAATGAAAATAAGAAAAAAAACAAAGAAAAATTGCAAAAAGAAGAAAAAAATTAAGGTTGGACGAAAATACCCCCAACTCTAATAGATAATTTTAACGGAGTTAGTGACCAGGAACAATTTTCAAAGCAAAATGTAAACAGTAGGGACAATTATTGTAGTTATTGAAGCCTAGGGACCATTTTTGAAGCAACGTATAAACCTCAGGGACCAAAATTGTAGTTTACTAAAAAACCAGAGTGATTATAATTGTAATTTACTCTATATTTTAATACAACAAAAAAGATAAAAAAAAAAAAAACATCACATACATACCCATAAAGTTAACTAACTTTTTTAAAAGAATTAATCAGGATACTAAAAATGAAACAAAATGACAACCATAATTTTAAAAAGGACCAAACATGATAATAAGTGATAATCACAGGAAAAAAAAAGTAATTTACGCTCATTACTATCAATTGTAGATAACATTATCTATACTATATTATAAAGACGGAATAAAAAACTCTTAATTACTACTTATAAAACATAAGGTACTACCATTTTATGCATACATTTCAAAAATCTCTTAATCACAACTTAGTATGCATAAGGTACAACTCATTTGAAAAAAAATTCAAACTTTACTTTTTCACTACCTTCCATATTCAAGTTTTTTCCCTTCTATTTGGGGTTTCTCCAAAAGAAGAAAAGTTATTTACTTGCTCAAATTAACATATTTCTTTAATTATGATAGTACATGTATTTTCTTTATGTATACAAGTTTTTAAAACCTTTTGAATTCTATAAAACTAACTAATAATGAACCTATATATACGTTTAGATACAAAATAATAATATCCAACATTATATTTGTTATTTTTACCTATTCTATATTTCAGTATTTTGAAAAAATATTATCATTCGTTAGATATTGCTGATTAATACATGTTTTTAAAATTCAAATAAACATTTAACGATTACTTTAATATAATTTCTTAATGCTTCATGATTGAAAAAACTCAAGTTATGCGTTTATCACTACTAATGCTACATAAATTATAAATATATGATTTACTCGATATATTTTTTTTTCTTTTTTTTTTCTGATAAGTTATTATATTAATTTTTTATTTCCATTTACAATTGCTCACCCCGATGCATTGCACGGGTATACTGCTAGTTATTTCATAACTTTTTAAAATTTTGTTTTAATTATTTGAAAATATTTAAATATTTTATCAATAATCAAATATTATATATATTTAGTAACAAAAAATAAAGTAAAGATCCGTTATTCACACATTATCACTTCACGTGCGACAAATTCCAATACAGAAAAAAATATTGTTTTAATTTAAATCATTCAATTTCGTTTTATAAAATTAAAATTCAGTTTTCAAAAAGTACATGGTATAAATTTAGATTTTACTTGCAACAACTTTATGCATAAAACCATAAGGGTTGTGGTGTGGTGGTAAAGGCTTGGGGAGTTTATAACGCTCAATCCGGGTTCGAGCCCCACTCGCAGCACTTGTGGCCACTGAGGATAAACTCAGGGTTGCACGCTTTAGCAGCTGGGCCAAAGGCCCTAATTGCCGGTGATTAGTCTGGGTCATAGATCTAGGATACCCTTTCCAAAAAAACAACTTTATGTATAAGCATCAAGTTTTTTTCCCCTTTCCTTTTTTTGTGTGTGTCTCTTTAGAGAATCTCCAACCACAACACTAAATTTAACACAAAAAACATCAAATTTGGTGGGCCATCAACACCAAAAAATAATCCAACTTCAACCATACTCTAAAAAAACACCAAATATATATATTAAATGTATGTATAATTTATTTAATATAAATATGTTAATTTTAAAAACAAATTATTAATATTAAAATGTTAATTTTGGTATTAAATGAACTTTGGTATTAAAAAAAATACAAAATAGTAGGTCAAGCTAGGGTTTAAAGAAATAGCGGTTGAAGGAGAGGCCGACATACTTGCCGTGTGAAACCAAAGGCCGGCAAAAAAAAAAATTATACCGATCGATTGGAGGTCTCCGACCGGCAAAAAAAGGGATATACCGGCCGGTTGGAGATGCTCTTAGAGCGTAGAACAATTTGTTTCAGAATGATATAATATAGAGTAAATTACACTTTTGGTCCCCGTGGTTACCATCAACTATCAAGTGTAGTCCCTATATTAAACTAATTACAATTTTGGTCACTATGGTTTCCAATTTGTTTCATTCTTGGTCCCTCAAAATAAATTATGTTAAAAAGGTCTGTTAACTTAGAGGGTATTTTGGTCTTTTTAGTATTTCTAATTTTCTTTTAAACAATAGAAAAATATATACATATACAGTTCCAACGGTGACAAATGAGAACCTCCCCTTCTTCTCCGACGATCAACAAGAAGTCCCCTACGCTTTGCTACAACGAGGATCAACTAGAAACCCTGTACTCCCTCCCCTTTTCTAGTGCTCTTTCTAATTTGGAACCATTCGTCCTCTCTCCCCTCACTTCTGAGTTCTGTCCATTGATTGCAAAAATGCCTAAGAATCCATCACAGATCCTCGTCAATGGTCGTTTGTGGAACCTTCAAAATCCCGAAAATCTCAACTCAATGTAACTCCGACAAAGACATGGATACCCATCCCCAATCATTGTTTTCATTGGGAATTTTGATTTGTTTTGAAGTATTTTTTGCACCAAAGTAGGTTGAATTCCATCTGGAAAGACGACAGACTCCAACCAAAACCACACCGTCTGTTCTTTCTCCAGCAACATCTAATCAAAATCCAAAACCACATCGAAAATCAAAAAATAAATCGAAAACATATATGTAGATGATGGTGATTTATGGAACTATCATTGAAGATTTATGTATTTAAGGTCTGAAAGCTAACCCAAATCCAAATCCAAAACAAAAACCAATCCAATTTGAAAACTAACCCAAAAACAAATGTTCAAAAAACTTAAAAACTTGCAAACTTACAGATTCAAAAAGTAAAGCAAATCGAATCAAAAACCAAATTTGGGCTGAAGATTGTTGATTTCGGGAGAAAAACATCGGCTACAAGGAATGGGATGAATCTCAGATCTGCACATCTAGAATCGAACAAAGAGAAAGGGGTAACCGTGGTGACGACCTGCCTTATGTTATCTGTTAACCGTGGTGACGACCTGGAGAATAAAAAAGGGTAGGGGGTCACGAGGAGATACACATGAACATCAATGGGGATACAACCCAGATCCTTGACTGGGGTATGTTAGATCATAAGTTTCGAATCAGGCAACAACCGATGAAAGACATGACGATGAGATGGAGTTTTTTTTTTTTTTTTGAGTTTTTGTCGGAAGTGGGTTGTCATCGGAGTTTGTGATGGATAAGAGGGGGGGGGGGAGTCGGGAACTGAAATGTTGGGGATGGAAGGGTTTATAAAAAAACAAATGGTGGTTGGACAATTTTGCCCCTGGCTAAGGTTACCATTTAACGGGAGATCAGTTTGGATGGAATCTTCAATAAGGACCAACATTGAAATAGAATGGAAACCATAGTGACCAAAACTGTAATTAGTTTGACATAGGGACTACACTTGATAATGGATGGCAACCACAAGGACCAAAAATGTAATTTACTCTATAATATATTTATATTAACCGTTCAAAATTCAAGTTTAACAGTAATAATGTCACAGTTAAATTTCGCTAGAGATTATAATCATTGTATGTATTGGACTCTTAAGCCAACCATATGGTAGGAACATTGTGTATAAAATTTGTCTTTTACTTGATACTTTTTGAATGAGACGTGGTGCGACTCAGCTGATGGATTAATAATTTATTCAATAATTATTTATAATCAAAGTCGTATTTTAGAATGTTAAATGTGATATTTTGAACACAACCTCCAAAAATTTGAGGCTCAATTTTACATATATTTGGGTTTTAGATTTCATGACTCTTGATTTGAGTTGAGATCCTCTTTTCTGTGTTTTCTTTGGTGTTTTTCTAGAAATTTTGGTTTTATTCTCTTTCAAGTTATTCATTTCTAATTTTCTATTATGTAATAATACATAAGACAACCAAATTGATCTTTTTGTGAGGGTTTTTTCTCTATTCCCTTTTCTTGTTTTCTTTTTCTATTTATCAATATTTCAACTTTGTTCACCTCGTCCTACGTCTTTAAAGTCAATACTGTAAGTCTTTGATTTTTTTTTCATCATATTATGATTTTGATCTCTAAAACCAAAAATTTGATTTTGATCCAACGATACATAATCATTACTTGAATGATAAAAAAAAAAAAAATTATTTTATCAAATCAATAAACTTTATAATCTATCATGTGTTTCCTGTTATTAAAGGAAATAAGTTGTACCTAGTACTTATTTCAATTAATCCAAAACCCCGATTTCTAATTCCCTAACCTAACCCCACTAATAACTCATAACCACCGTAGCCCCACCACAACCACCGCATCCGCCCACCTAAATCAACATCTAACACTATGTGCTTCCATGTGGCTAATTTATATATTTCAAATATATTTTTATAAAGGTAAACAATTTATTAAAAAACATAGAAACATTTTTTGTTTTTATAAACAGAAACAAGCTAACATGAAACAAAACTAATCCGAATCAAACCAGACAAAAATATGAAAATAATATAGAAGCCAATATATTGTTATTCAACAAATATAGATATATAACAAAAATATCGGGAAAAAAGGTGGTTGGCGTCCGTATTAGACAAAATTTTACTAAGATTTAGATATAATTCTTTTGTTTCAAAATTTCATGTCTTATCTCTATTTTACTAGTTATATAAAAAAAATGTTAATATTTCAATTTAATTAATCTTTTTATTTAGGTTTTTTTTTTTTTTAAAAACCTCTTAATGACTCTTAAGTCTGAATCATTCAGACCTTTTTACACACCACCTTTTATTAATCACAACTAAAATAAGACTTTAGACTTTAGACATCTTAACAAACAAACGGAACCTTATTCTTCATTAAAATGTTGATATGTTAATAGATGAGTAGTGGATAAGAATGAAAAAAGGTTATGAGATATGGATTTTTGTTCATCTAAATAACAAATTTAATGATTGTGAGTTAAAGAATAAATTATCACGTGGTTTGTGTATTTAAAATGCAAATTATTATTTTTCCCATGCTTTTTGTTAAAATTATTTATTTGATTTTAATTATAGGTTTTTTACACATTATTTTCATATTTACAATAATTATTATATTTGTTAAATAGTCTTAAAAAAATAGTCTTAAAACAAAAAGTAATTTTTTGTTTTATTAGATCAAGTAAACTATCCCTTACACATAAACATGACAATTTTTTAATTTTTCCGATTTGTATATATGCATGAGTTCTAAAAAATTAATAAGCCCTCAAACTAATTTGTTGGAAATTTAAATATAACTACTAATTGAAATAAAACTAGTACAAATAACAATCTTAGATATTGTATTTGTTTGTCTTTTGTCAGATATCAATTATGACAGATCTCTTTCAAAAACTTGAAAACAATTTGATCGAACAAATTTATAAGCTTATCGTCAAATTTTCCACATAGTTTAAGCATTCCATCTTCCAAATTTACATAGATTTCTCCATGGAAACTCAAAACCCAAAGTGGAAACTCAAATGATGAATCCATAGGGTTTTTGTTGCATAACACAAAAAGGGAGGCTTTCACCATGAATTTGTAAACTTTTTGAGCGGCGGCTATGGTTTGAAACCACATAAGGTAATCAAGTAATCGACAACAAATGTGTGATTGGTGCGAAGGTGCGTTGGTTGGCAATTGGATTGGTCATGATTGGTGCGGAGACGACGAATAAGGGAGGTGTAGTTGGTGTTCAGATGTAACGTCAATATTTTTGAAACAACTCGAACAACATAAAATTATCACAAGATCCTTAAAAACTATATCATTTGTAGAATCATTTGTACATTTAGATATTCTTGCTTCAAATGCATAAAGCATTTATATCTATCTTAATTTACATCATTATCATTGATTTTAGCTATTAGCTCGGTAATTGTTTTTTCATAATAATGTTGACTATTATAATTCATTCATTTGCCCTTGGATCTTGGGATGATTTTATGTTGTTGGAGTCAAGGACGGACCCAACAACTTTTTAATACGTGACACCACATTTTTTTCATACGGTTTTTATCGACGTGTCTTCATTTTTTTTATCGGCGTTCAATATCGCCGTATTTTTAGCCTAATTCCCCCTTTTCGAGGGATTTTTAAAGTTTTTTTGCTTGATTTCGAGACATTTTTTAATTTTTTATCGATTTTGAGAGACTTTTTCGGTATTTTTGGTTAATTTGAAGAGATTTTTTTCGGGTTTTTTGGTTGATTTTAAGAGTTTTATTGGGTTTTTAGTTGATTACGAGGTACGGTTGCACTTCTAAAATAATACGGTTGCAACTTTCACAAATCTATTTTTTTACCTTACGACAGAGAAATGATACGGTGGCACATGCCACCGTGGACACCTATACAGGTCCGTCCCTGGTTGGAGTTGTTTTGAAAATTTGGGTTAAGTAAGTTAGCCTTGAGTTAATGGATTAAGAGTCGAAGAGTTAAGATAAGGACCAACTTGAAACCGAATACAAACCACATAGACGCTTAGCGTAATTATTTCACTATAAAAATGGGGATCCAAAACTTGGTGTAAATCATAGGTGTAATAACCGGGTTTAAAAATTTATTTAAAGAAATCTTGAGGGTTTTTTTGGCAAGACTTATGATTATAAGGGGTGGGTGTAAAATTGGGCAAAAAGGGGTTATTACCCTAGTAGCTCTCATTTCCTTGCATTTTTGGTGGCGACTGTTTAGAAAGAAGAGGAGAGCAGGGGGTTTTCACGGTGCAAGATTGAGAGAGTGGTTTTCTCGATTGGAACCAAGGAATTCGTCAAATTTTTTCAGGTAACAATCTTCATCGTCATCGTCTTCTCCTCCACATATTCTGTATTGGTTCCTCATAGGGGGGGCGAGTCTGTGGGTTTATCGGTCGACCTTGGATGTGGGGTTTTTAGGTGTTTGGTGTAATTTGATTAAGGTCTGTAGAATTTAGTTCATGATTTTGGTTTTGATATTTGGGTAAGCATTTAAGTAAGCGGACCTGGTAGTAATCGACCATGTGTTCGGTGTGATTGAAATCGTTCGATCGACGATGTTAGGTTTCGGGGGTCGCAGACCCCGGTCGATGGAAGTATCGGTCGCTGGAAGGACCCCGATCGTTTTAAGCACCGGTCGTTTGAGGAGTCCGGTCGAAGACCAACACCGGGCATTGCCTTGGTACCGGTCAAAGGCCAACACCGGGCGTTGCCTTGGTACCGGTCGAAGATCAATACCGGGCTATACCTTGGTACCGGTCGAAGATCAATATCGGGCTATACCTTGGTACCGGTCGAAGTGTGGTCTGGGCAGGTTCGGTCATGTCTGCAAATGTCGGTCTAATAGGTATTAGTCTTGAAAGCTTTGTGGTTATGTTTTAAGGGTTTTCTATTATTATGGCTATAGGTCCGATACTAAGGATTTATAGCGGAAGCTTCGCACGGACCAGGTGAGTTTTCTGAACTAAAGCCTTTTTCTGAAAAGAATGTATGATTGTTGGTAATAGAATTTTATGCAAGAATTGATATGTGGTTATGCTATTATGAAATTGCGAGTATTTCTTATAACTGTGGAGTTTGATTATTTAATTTGTTAAAGTGGAAAATGAATGCATGCATGTTTGGAAAGCTATAAGCTCAAAGTCGAGGGGGGGGGAGGTGTTCCACCAGTGCTCATACCGGGGGGGGGGGGTGTTCCGTATATGCCGTTGGGGGTGTGTCCCAGCAAGGCAGTGTGAGTCACAGACACTCTGTCACCCTATGGTGACAGTAGTGTGAGCTGAAGAGTTTAAGAAAAGTGTAATTATTCAATCGTAGTGAAATATTTATTGCTTTGTTATTAAATCCTTATTTCATCTGTGGATAGTAACGATATTAGAGGGAACTCACTAGACCGTTGGTCTAACCCTCGCTCTTTCAAAAATCTAAAACCCTTTTCAGGTAAGCGTGAGGTTGGTGGTTCGGGAAAAGGGAAAGAGAAGATTTAAGCAGCGTCCACTAATAGAAGACTCCCGAATAGTTTTGATCATTTTATCTAGTATCTCAGTTATGTAATAAGTTGTGTATTCGCAAACCTTTAGCTTATATGTTTGAATTGAGCCGTTTTTGATGTAAGTTTTTATATATAGTAGTTATGTTTATGCTTGCTATGTTGTGGTTGTTACAATTGGTATCAGAGCATTAGTTTAAGGCATCTAGGTGTCTGATCGGGCCTAGACTTAAACTTAGGAAATATGACATAACTGAGATGGTAGGAAGGCCTTAGGAGGACGAGCGGTAGAGTGGTGAGGACTAACATGTAAGGTAAATTTAAAATAACACCTGGCCAGTGTAATTATAAATTTACAGGTACATGTGTGTGCTTAACTTGCTTTATTGCTTTGAACTTGTTTTGATTCTTGTGTTGGCATCTTGTCTGTAGTCATGTCAGAAAGAATGACTAGGAGCAGGTCAGCGTCGGTAGTTGAGGTGGCACCGGTGAATGAAGTGGTTGAGGATGGACCAGTCGTTCCTCCTCGAAAAGTTGCTGCTAAAGGAAAGGGTCGTGGGCGACCCAAGGGAAAGTCAACTCAAAAAGCGGCCACGTAAGTGGATGAACCTGAGCCAAGAGCGCAAGGGAAGAGGTCGGTTCGAGTAGCTCGTCGGGCTAGGAGTGTGGAAGTGGTAGCTGAACAGGAATCCTCTCGTCAGGAGAGTTCAGCGCCGGTGAAAAGGAAATGACCAACTAAGAATGAAACGTCCCATTTTTTTTAAAATATCATCCATATATATAAATAAAGCCATAAAGTCTACATAGTTCAACACAGCGGAATATTTCAAGATTATAATAAACTTAAAGAAAAAGTGTCTAAAACATAATCTCTTAAAATCTCGAACGACATTCTTCGTCATGCCTTATTCCAACGTTGATTTGACTCTAGACTTTCTCCTTCCCTTTGCTACTAGTCCCGATTGAGTGTCGACCTGGTTGCAATATTATTTTGAAAAGGAGTTGGGTGAGCCTAGGGCCCAATGATTACACGGTTTTGATGCATGAAAAATATAAACAACGAATCTCACAAAGCATCATAGTTTATCATGCATACGGTAAAATAATTGAACTCACAAAGTTAACGGCATATTGGGAGGTATTTTATTCACACAACTTTACCCGGCGAACTCACACAGCATGTTCGCACTTACGGCTTACACGAGCTCACACAGCATGCTCGCCTCACGGCTTACACCGTAATATTCCCCCGTTACCACACAAATTTCAAAACACACATCTTGAAAATATTTTACGTTTCATGCATAAACAACATATTAAAAGATCAACAAACTTTTTAATAAAACATGCAACCATTTATAAAAAGATCACGTATAACTCACCGTATTAATCGTTGTCCAATTCGTTCCTTGAAGTTTCTCACGCCTTACCTAAAATTTACGTTCACGTTTAACTCTAAAGTACAATATCCAAACTAAATACTTCAAGTTAACCACTTTCGTTTCTAGACTACTATTTTCCTAACGTTTCTAGAAGTCCTCACGTCCATTTTGGTTTGTGACTCCATAAATGTATATATATATATATACACATATATATATATATATGTATATATATATATATATATATGCACACTTTCATGAAACACCCATGTGGACTTATACCCAACGAGATGACATATAAATGAAGCTTCCATTTTCCAATTATCATTTCCAATCATGCTCTCTCTCTCTCTCTATATATATATATATACATATGTATATATATATATATATATGTTACATGTGTAATATGTGTTTGCATTGGTACAAAGATAAAACACATCTTCAACCACTTACTGGATTATCCCATGCAATCACATTCACACACATATATCCATACACACACACACACACACACACACATATATATATATATACATGTTCTTATCTTGTACAAAGCATTCATCGAAGCCTCTTTTTTTTCCAGTTTCTCTTCTCTTTTTTTTTTTTTCTGTCCTAGCAGCCTTCGACTTACCCCATCACTCAATTGAGAAACCAATTTTTTTTTAAAACAACTTAACGAAACAGAATGTTCGTTGAGTGTCCCGAGGCTCGAACGATAGCTTTGTACCGAAAACATATTACGGCAATATCGATAATACCGGTTGGAACGTCAACCAAGACCGGTGGTACCGATCACCTTACCGAGACACCAACCATCTCGTCGAGGGTCTGAAACTACTATACGTAACTAACTATGACAGATTGAGGAAAGAAAACACTACCGGTAAGTATCGAGACTGTTGCGATTAACCGAACCGTCACGTCTTCCGCTTCCCTTATACGAGTTCCTTCTCTCGAATGTTTTTTTTTTGCACATAGGATTGCAGGTCTAACCCCCTATTTATACATAATTGGGTTCGTCGGTTTCGGCTATGTGAATAGCCAAGGTCTTTAGCACTAAATGTCCATGGCCGTTCAAGGCCTTTCACTTGCAACATAAATCACATTTCAATATATATATATATATATATATATATATATATATATATATATATATATATATATTTTAAAACTAGAGTTATTACAAACTTCCCCCCTTAACAAAATTTCGTCCTCGAAATTTGTCTTATGCAAACAAATGAGGGTACTTCAATCTCATTTCCTTCTCGGGTTCCCAAGTGGCTTCAGGTCCTTTATGATGTCTCCATTGAACTTTCACGAGAGTTATCTCTTTGTTTCTTAGTTTCCTTACCTTTCTATCAACGATAGCTTCCGGTTCCTCAATATAGCTCAAAGTTTTGTCCACCTTTACATCCTTAAGAGTTACCTCAGTGCTTTCATCAGCCAAACACTTCCTTAGATTCGATACGTGAAACGTGTTATGGATGCCTTGAAGTTCTTCAGGAAGCTCCAACTTATAGGCAACCTCACCTACCCTTTTAATTATCTTGTAAGGACCAATGTAACGAGGACTTAGTTTTCCTCGTTTTCCAAAACGAACTACACCTTTCCACGGTGAGATCTTAAGCATAACTTTATCCCCAACTTGAAATTCTATTGGTTTCCGTCTTTTATCAGCATAACTTTTCTGTCTGTCTTGAGCTATCTTCAATCTTTCCCTTATCTGGTTTATCTTATCGGTAGTCTGTTGAACTATTTCAGGGCCAGCCAATTGTTTTTCGCCTACCTCATTCCAACACAATGGCGTTCGACACTTCCTTCCATACAAAGCTTCATATGGTGCGACTTGGATGCTAGCGTGATAGCTATTGTTATAGGCGAATTCGATTAATGGAAGATGACCCTCCCATGACCCTGAAAAATCGATAGCACATGCCCGCAACATATCTTCTAGAGTTTGAATGGTCCTCTCACTCTGACCATCCGTTTGCGGGTGATAGGCTGTACTTAGCTTTACTCGAGACCCTAATTCCCTTTGAAAACTTTGCCAAAATGTAGAGGTAAATCGACTATCTCTATCAGAGACTATTGATAATGGAACGCCATGTCGAGTCACGATCTCGTCTATATAGAGCTTAGCTAGTTTTTCCATCGAATATGTTTCCTTAATTGGCAGAAAATGCGCAGACTTGGTGAGTCTATCAACAATTACCCATATAGCATCATAACCCTTTGGTGTTCTTGGCAATTTTGTCACAAAATCCATTGTGATGTGGTCCCACTTCCACATCGGAATTTCCAAGGGTTGCAACTTACCATACGGTCGTTGATGTTTAACTTTAACTTGCAGACACGTCAAACACCTTTCGACATAATGGGCTATGTCTTTCTTCAACCCTGGCCACCAGTAAGATTGGCGAAAATCTCGATACATCTTGTTGTTTCCCGGGTGGATAGAGTACCGAGATTTATGAGCTTCATCTAATACTTGGTTACGAAAGTTGCCTAAACGAGGGATCCAAATTCTACCCTTGTAGCATTTTAACCCTTGATTGTTATCTTCAAGAAGCGAAACAACCCCTACCATTCTCTCAGCCTTCAAGTTTTTTTCTGTTAAAGCTTCTTCCTGAACTTTCTTGAGTTCATCAGTCCAACTAGGAGTCACTTCTATCCGCATTGCTTTAATCCTCACCCGATCACTCCTTTCTTTGCGACTTAGCGCGTCAGCCACCACATTTGCCTTACCGGGATGATACAATATTTCACAGTCATAATCTTTCAGCAATTCCATCCACCTTTGTTGTCTCATATTCAACTCCTTCTGATCGAACAAGTACTTTAAACTCTTGTGATCAGTATAAATTTGGCACTTCACCCCATATAAGTAGTGTCTCCAGATTTTCAGTGCAAACACCACAGCTGCCAATTCCAAATCATGAGTTGGATATCGCTTCTCGTGATCCTTCAACTGACGAGAGGCATATGCAATAAATTTCCCCTGCTGCATCAATACACAACCAAGTCCTAACTTGGAAGCATCACTATAAACCACAAATCCTTCGGTTCCTTCTGGTAAAGTCAATATCGGTGCAGTGCTCAACTTTTCTTTCAAGACTTCAAACGCCTCCTCTTGAGCGGGTTTCCATTCAAACTTTACACCCTTCTTTGTTAGCGATGTCAATGGCGTCACAATCCGTGAAAAGTCTTCAATAAACCTTCTGTAATAACCAGCTAATCCCAAGAAACTCCGTACCTCGGACGGGGTCCTTGGTGGTTCCCACCTCTTTATAGCATCCACCTTGGTCGGATCTACCTTTATTCCTTCTTGGGTCACCACATGGCCTAGGAATTGAACTTCACGCAACCAGAACTCACACTTAGAAAACTTTGCATACAGTTTCTCCCGCTTTAGCAAACTCAAGACCGCCTGAAGGTGTTGCTCATGCTCCTTTTCGGTTCGAGAATAGATCAGAATATCGTCAATAAAAACAATGACGAACTTATCTAAGTAGGGTTTGCATACCCTATTCATCAGATCCATAAATGTTGCAGGTGCATTTGTCATTCCAAATGGCATTACCAGGAATTCGTAATGCCCATACCTAGTCCTGAAAGTAGTCTTAGGTATATCCTCCTCTCAAACCTTCAACTGGTGGTAACCCGATCGTAGATCGATCTTCGAGAAATAACAGGCACCCTGGAGTTGGTCGAAGAGATCATCAATCCTTGGAAGAGGATACCTATTCTTTATCGTTACTTTGTTAAGTTCACGGTAGTCGATGCACATTCGCATCGTACCATCCTTTTTCTTAACAAATAACACTGGCGCTCCCCAAGGAGAGGTGCTAGGGCGTATAAAACCCTTGTCTAACAACTCTTGTAGTTGAGACATCAACTCTTTCATTTCTGACGGTGCAAGACGGTAGGGTGCTCGAGCAATGGGTGCGGCTCTAGGTACGAGATCAATCTGAAACTCTACCTGTCTCTCAGGTGGTAGACTTGTCAGATCATCCGGGAAGACTTCAGAAAACTCTCTTACAATAGCAATGTCTTCCATACTCTTTTTCTCTTTCTTAGCATCTATCACATATGCTAAATAACTCTGACACCCCTTTCTCACACATCGTCTTGCTTTCGCCATGGATATCATGCTAGATTTCCTATTTCTTCTATCTCCGTAAATGACTATGATTCCACTATCAGGTAATTCAATTTGAATTATCTTTTTGTTGCACATAATTCTGGCCTGGTTTTCAGCTAACCAATCCATGCCAATTATTATATCAAATTCCCCAAGAGTCATAGGGAGTAGTCTCAATGGAATCGAACGACCATCTATCTGAATATCGCAGTCATCATACTCCTCTTTAATAGTCATCCGATTATCATCGGCAGTTTCTACTTCTAAAGCCGAGCTTAAAGGCTTGGGCACTCTATGCAAGTAATCACATAATGCAGTAGATACAAAAGAGCGATTTGCTCCAGAATCAAACAGTACTCTAGCATGCACAGAATTGACCAAAAAGGTACCTGTCACCACGTCTGGTGTCTCTTCGGCCTCTGTTGCCGTCATCTGGAAGACTCTCCCCTTTGACTTTGATACCTCAGGTCTTTTTTCCTCCCATTTACCATTCTGACTTCCACCCTGACTAGAGGCATGTTCATTCTTTTGCTGAGGACAGTTTGCTTGTATGTGGTTAGGTGACTTACAGATGAAACATAATCGTTCCCTCCTCTCAACTTTGCAATCCTGAGACTGGTGTCCTGGCCTCCCACATCGGTAACACACCCTTGGTTTGATCAGACATTATCCCTTGTGCACACGGTTGCATCTAGAACATGGTTTGACAGTTTGTCCTTGCCATGTCTTTCTTTCCGGACCCGAGAACTTTGACTTTTTGGTTTCATTGCTTGGACCTTCCCATTTCCTTTTTATATTGCCTCGCTCAGCCTCTTGACGATTCTTTTCTTTTTCTCTTGCTTCTGCTGCGTTTACTGCAGCTTGGAATGTGGTTGGCTCCATAGCAAGAACAAATTCTCGGATAGATGCTTTTAATCCTCCGATATACCGCTCTGCTCGTCTTTCCTCCGTCGAAACATAATACTCGACAAACCTGGCCTTTTCGGTAAAACTTGTTGTATACTCCCTCACAGTCATTGTTCCCTGCTCCAGCCTTAAAAACTCCTCTTCCAGTTGTTTTACTGCAATTCGCGGACAGAATTTATCGTTAAACAGTACTTTAAACTCTTCCCATGTCATTCTTGCCACTTCCTCGGCGCCTTTTAAGTTGCAGACTACTTCCCACCAAGAAAGGGCTTCTGATTTAAGCATCGCCGTCCCATATGTCACCTTATCTTCCTCTGCACATTTGCTGATTCTAAATACAACTTCTGTCTCTCTTATCCACCTCATTGACATCACTGGGTCGCAATCACCTTTAAAAGGTTAGGGCTTACAAGCCATAAAGTTCTTAAAGCTACAACCCTTTTGTCCTGTACTCATGCTGATAGGACTCGGTGCTCTTGACCGCACATGTTGGTCTTCCCTGTTGCTTGAATTGTTATTATCCTCCCTTCTGCTGCTTATCACCCTATCCTCTTGATTTTTCAATTCCGCCTCCCGCACCTGTGCTATAACCATGGGCAAGGCAGCTTGCAAAGCTTTTGTTACCTCCTGAGCAATGATGTCTACAGGGGTTTCCGTGGTTGCTTGGGCACGCCCTCGTCCCCTACCTCGAACTCGACCTCTTCCAGATGCAGAACTTGCTTGCACAGAGGGCTCAGGTTCATTGGGTGTTGCTTGACTTCTACCTCGTCCTCTTTCTCTTCCCCTTCCACGACCTCGTCCTCGCATGCTAGCGGTCCTTGCAGCCGCGACAGATGTTGGTCGGGTTTCGTGTACATTTGGGGTAACTCCTATTGGTGGCGGTTCTACCGCATCAGGAGTAACTGATGCCGTCCTTCCTGACCGACGTGACATATTTGTTGTGCGCGATGAAAACTTATATTTATAAGCATAACTTAATCCATACATAACCTAATTATCCATTAAGTTCAACAGTTGCATAATAAAACACCAAGATATTATTAAACACCAAAATATTATTATTTCAAAAGACGATTCAGAACATGAGTGTTTTGCATAGAGCGCCAAACCGGCTAATACATACTTCAAAATAAAACTCAAGATAGACCAAGTTCAAAACCACTAAACATTCAAAACATTTTATTAATATAAAAGCACTTAAGATAAACTATCTCTCTTCTCACTCCCTCTCTCATGGCATGTCCGTAGGGTAGTAAGTCATCTTCACGAATTCTTCATAGGTGTTATCTGGACGGTATTTCCAGATAAATCCCAAGCTTGGACCCTGACGGAATTGATGTGCCCAGTCGGAGAAATACCCTTTGATCAAACCTACATACTCCGAGGCCGCTCCCCGATAGTAGCGAGCTCGATCTCCCACTCGCATCTTCCAAGTACGGGCAATGATTCTTCTCTCCCACTTTAATGCCACACACTTCCATGCCATGTCGTGGTTGTTTTCCCATAACTCTTCATTTTCTTTCAATACCTGGTTCAACTCGCTTCCTAACTTGACATGCTTTCCTTGCAAGTTGCTCAGCCACCCTCCTACTTGGTCCTTCTCAGCTTGAACCTTAGACAATTCATTTCTTAGTTCAGTATTCTCTTCACTCAGGTTTGCAATATCCTCTTCCAAATCCTCACGGGTCGGCGTACGTGGGGTGTATTCCACGTAAGGTTCTTCCGTTGGATCATAGGAAGAATCATCGACCGGGTTGGGTTGAGATGACTCGATCCTCGGAGCACTCGCACTACCCCTGGAACTGCTCCTCGCACCTATAGGGCGTCGGCTAGAGCGGCTGGAACTCGCACGGTCGTGTTGCCCGACTCCACCTCTTGGACCTAGACCAGCAGCTACCGCACGACTTCCGCCCCTGCCCCTTCCTCGACCAATGCGCCTAGTCGTCTTTGTGTAAACCATTTTTCCTACAAAACCACAATGATAAACCTATCACTTTTAGGCACGATGTCAAAACTTAAATGCTGACTAACACATTTCCCTTATTTTTAATATTTACACTTCCTCTCAGTTTAAGCTTAGGCTAAAACTAATAACCTATTTCTCTTAAACTAAGGCTCTGATACCACTTGAAATGTCCCATTTTTTTTTAAATATCATCCATATATATAAATAAAGCCATAAAGTCTACATAGTTCAACACAGCGGAATATTTCAAGATTATAATAAACTTAAAGAAAAAGTGTCTAAAACATAATCTCTTAAAATCTCGAACGACATTCTTCGTCATGCCTTATTCCAACGTTGATTTGACTCTAGACTTTCTCCTTCCCTTTGCTACTAGTCCCGATTGAGTGTCGACCTGGTTGCAATATTATTTTGAAAAGGAGTTGGGTGAGCCTAGGGCCCAATGATTACACGGTTTTGATGCATGAAAAATATAAACAACGAATCTCACAAAGCATCATAGTTTATCATGCATACGGTAAAATAATTGAACTCACAAAGTTAACGGCATATTGGGAGGTATTTTATTTACACAGCTTTACCCGGCGAACTCACACAGCATGTTCGCACTTACGGCTTACACGAGCTCACACAGCATGCTCGCCTCACGGCTTACACCGTAATATTCCCCCGTTACCACACAAATTTCAAAACACACATCTTGAAAATATTTTACGTTTCATGCATAAACAACATATTAAAAGATCAACAAACTTTTTAATAAAACATGCAACCATTTATAAAAAGATCACGTATAACTCACCTTATTAATCGTTGTCCAATTCGTTCCTTGAAGTTTCTCACGCCTTACCTAAAATTTACGTTCACGTTTAACTCTAAAGTACAATATCCAAACTAAACACTTCAAGTTAACCACTTTCGTTTCTAGACTACTATTTTCCTAACGTTTCTAGAAGTCCTCACGTCCATTTTGGTTTGTGACTCCATAAATGTGTATATATATATATATATATATATACACACACATATAGGGAAAGGTTCATTTGAGAAACACTAAATATATGAGAAATAGAGAAGTGATCTTAAACCATTAATTCGGTCAAGATCGGCGGCTTTGACCGATAATTAGGGGATAATTGCTCCCATGGTCCACTCCCGTGTTCCTCACATTGTTTATTATTCGAAGGGTATTTTTGTAAATTATCCAAACGTTCAGATATGAATATCACTTTTTTTTTCTTTTTTTTAGCCGTGTGTGTTCATATATGAATGCATGCAAAAAATAGAAGTTCATATATGAATGTTAGTAGGCGTTCATATATGAATGTTAGTAGAATGTCACTATTTTTTTTGTACGTATTCATATATGAACGCATGCATTCATATATGAAGGCATGCAAAAAACAGGCGTTCATATATGAATGTCACTCTTTTTTTTGCATGCATTCATATATGAACGCATGCATTCATATATGAAGGCATGCAGTCAGTGTTTATGTAAAAATTATGAACATTCATATATGAACGCATGCATTCATATATGAAGGCATGCAAAAAACAGACGTTCATATATGAATGTCACTCTTTTTTTTTGCATGCATTCATATATGAACGCATGCATTCATATATGAAGGCATGCAAAAAACAGGCGTTCATATATGAATGTCACTCTTTTTTTTGAATGCATTCATATATGAACGCATGCATTCATATATGAAAGCATGCAGTCAGTGTTTATTTAAAATTACGAACATTCATATATGAACGCATGCATTCATGTATGACTGCATGCCTTCATATATATGAACACGCGCGTGTTTTTGTCAAAGTTACGTAAATACCCTTATATTTTTGGAAGAACCGTAATTTTTGACCACCAGTCAAAGCCGTAACTTTTGACCAATTAAATCCAATCTTGACCATATGAATGGCTAAGATCACTTCTCTATTTCTCATATATTTACCATTTCTCAAATGAACCAAACACTACACATATATATGTATATATATATATGTATATATATATATATATATATATATATATATATATATATATATGCACACTTTCATGAAACACCCATGTGGACTTATACCCAACGAGATGACATATAAATGAAGCTTCCATTTTCCAATTATCATTTCCAATCATTCTCTCTCTCTCTCTATATATATATATATACATATGTATATATATATATATATATATATATATGTTACATGTGTAATATGTGTTTGCATTGGTACAAAGATAAAACACATCTTCAACCACTTACTGGATTATCCCATGCAATCACATTCACACACATATATCCATACACACACACACACACACACACACACACATATATATATATATATACATGTTCTTATCTTGTACAAAGCATTCATCGAAGCCTCTTTTTTTTTCCAGTTTCTCTTCTCTTCTTTTTTTTCTGTCCTAGCAGCCTTCGACTTACCCCATCACTCAATTGAGAAACCAATTTTTTTTTTAAAACAACTTAACGAAACAGAATGTTCGTTGAGTGTCCCGAGGCTCGAACGATAGCTTTGTACCGAAAACATATAACGGCAATATCGATAATACCGGTTGGAACGTCAACCATGACCGGTGGTACCGATCACCTTACCGAGACACCAACCATCTCGTCGAGGGTCTGAAACTACTATACGTAATTAACTATGACAGATTGAGGAAAGAAAACACTACCGGTAAGTATCGAGACTGTTGCGATTAACCGAACCGTCACGTCTTCCGCTTCCCTTATACGAGTTCCTTCTCTCGAATGTTTTTTTTTTGCACATAGGATTGCAGGTCTAACCCCCTATTTATACATAATTGGGTTCGTCGGTTTCGGCTATGTGAATAGCCAAGGTCTTTAGCACTAAATGTCCATGGCCGTTCAAGGCCTTTCACTTGCAACATAAATCACATTTAAATATATATATATTTTAAAACTAGAGTTATTACAAAGAATCCAAGAAGGGGTCGGGCTCAGGCATTTGTGACCCAAGAGACGTTCGCGACAGAAATGGGAAAGTTAAATGAAACGTTGCAAGCACTACTGGCTAAGCAAACTCAGGAAACATCTAATAGTCAAGGAAAGAGCGAAGAAAAGGAAACGACTGAAATGGCTCTTTCAGCAATTGCTGTAGTGGGCAGTCACACTCAGTCAACACCAATCATGGAAGCAAAGTTTGTTTCTGATAAAGGGTGTAGTTACAAGTCATTCGCTGCTTGCAAACCTCTAGTGTTCAAAGGAGAGTGCGATCCGTTAATAGTAATCAAGTGGATCAGGGAAATGGAGTTAGCTTTCGATACTAGCAAATGCGCAGATGAGGATAAGGTGGTTTTTGCATTGTCTATGCTGAGAGACGATGTCGTGTTTTGGTGGGAGGCTGAATCAGGGGGGAAGGGGTCAAAAGCAGCTAAGGGTATGGCATGGGAGACCTTCATCGCCAGATTCAAGCAACAATTTTGTCCTTTAGCGACAGTGAAGAAGCTGGAAGAAGAATTTCTGAATCTGGAGCAAGGAGAGATGACCGTCAGGGAGTACACTACAAAGTTTCTGGAAAAGGCACATTTCGCGGAAATTTATGTGCCAAATGAAGAGCGGCGGATTGACAGGTACTTGTTTGGTTTGAGGAGTAATATCAGAGAGCTGGCAGCTGCTAGGGAGCTTGTTACTTTCCAGGTGGCTATCAATGCAACCGAGATGATAGAAAAGGATAAGAATCGGCAACAGACTGAAAAAGGATTGGAGAAGAGGAAATGGGAGGGGTCTGTGCGGGATGGTAAGAAGATAAAACCTGCAAAGTTTGATCAGAGAACGGCGACAAGAGTCGATTATAAGCCATGCATTAAATGTAACCGAATGAACAAAGGGGAGTGCATGGTAGACAAAGATGGGTGCTTCAAGTGTGGGAAGGTAGGTCACATGGCGCGGGACTGTCAGAGAATAAGGACATGCTATCAGTGTAGTTCTCCAGATCACATAAAGACTTGTTATCCTCAGTTGAGGAAGGAAGCAGTCGGAGGTTATGGGAGTAAAGGAGGAGAAAGAAAGGTGGAGCCCGCCCGAGCTAGAGCAAGGGCGTTTAACATGACAGCTGACGAGGCGGTAGATGCGCCGGATGTGGTAAAGTGTTGTTTGACTCAGGCGCAAACTGTTCGTTTGTGTCGCCGAACTTTGTCCGTAATTTGCATGTGGGGCCAAAGAGGCTTAATCGGGGTTTTGAGGTAGAAGTAGCAGATGACAGTCGAGTCTTAATAGGGGAAGTATATGAAGGGTGTAGCATGATCATTGATGGTCATGCATTCCCATTGCGTTTATATCCGATGGGTATGGGGGAATTTGATGTCATCGTGGGAATGGATTGGTTGGCGTCTAATGATGCCAACATAGTGTGTAATAAGAAGTTAATCCGTATATCTCGGCCGGGGGAGGAAGAGATAGTGGTGTATGGGGAGCGTCGGGATAGGAAGTATTGTTTGATCTCGATGATCAAAGCTAGACGATGTTTAGTAAAGGGTTGTGAGGGTTTCTTAGCATATGTCCTAGACGTTAAGAAGGAGAAAAAGGGATTAGAGTCAGTTCCAGTTGTATGTGAGTATCCAGAAGTTTTTCCGGATGACTTAACCACCTTACCCCCGGATAGGCAAGTGGAATTCCGAATCGATCTGGTGCCCGACGCGACACCTATTGCAAAAGCACCCTATCGTTTGGCACCGGCCGAGATGAAGGAGTTGATGGCCCAACTTCAAGAACTGCTTGACAAAGGTTTCATCCGGCCCAGTACGTCGCCATGGGAAGCACCCGTGTTGTTCGTCAAGAAGAAAGACGGGTCTATGAGAATGTGCATAGACTACCGTGAACTTAACAAGGTAACCGTCAAGAATAAGTACCCGTTTCCCAGAATCGATGATCTTTTTGATCAATTGGAAGGAGCAAGCTACTTTCCAAAGATTGATCTGCGTTCGGGGTACCATCAACTAAAAGTGAGGGAGAAGAAGATGTTCCTAAGACTGCTTTCCGTTCGAGGTATGGGCATTTCGAATTTTTGGTTATGCCGTTCGGTTTGACTAACGCCACGGCAACATTCATGGACCTCATAAATAGGGTGTGCAGTCCATTACTGGACAAGTGTGTCATCGTCTTCATTGATGACATACTAATATACTCGCGGTCCATGAGTGACCACGAGATGCACCTAAGGGCGGTGTTGGAGCTGCTCAAGCGAGAGAAGTTGTACGCCAAATTCTCGAAGTGTGAATTTTGGCTTAGAGAGGTGCGGTTCTTAGGGCACATAGAGATGGAATCATGGTGGACCCAGCAAAAATCAAGGCTATCGCCGAGATGGAAGTGCCGAAAACGCCTTCAGAAGTGCGAAGCTTCCTTGGTTTGGCAGGTTATTATCGGAGGTTCATTCAGGACTTCTCGAGGATAGCTACGCCATTAACTACTCTAACGAGAAAGAATGTAAAATTTGAATGGAATGAAGCTCAAAGTAATGCTTTTAGCGAATTGAAGAAGAGTCTGAGTAGCGTACCAGTTCTATCCTTACCAAATGGGACGGATGGGTTCGTGATCTACAGTGATGCAGCAAGGTCAGGTTTGGGTTGTGTCCTGATGCAAGCTCGAAAAGTGATCGCTTACGCGTCTCGTCAACTGAAGGAGCATGAGAAGAACTACCCGACGCATGATTTGGATCTAGCAGCGGTGGTGTTTGCGCTGAAGATTTGGAGACACTACCTGTACGGGGTGAAGTGCCAAATCTTCACAGATCATAAGAGTTTGCAGCATTTGTTTAATCGGAAGGAGTTGAATATGAGGCAATGGAGGTGGATGGAATTGCTAAGTGACTATGATTGTGAAATCCTTTACCATCCAGGTAAAGCCAATGTAGTAGTCGATGCTCTAAGCCGGAAGGAGCACCGAGATATGACGAAGGTGGTGGCGTTTCGGGTGAAGGTAATCTCTGAGTTTTTGGAAGAAGTTCGGAAGAATCAAGAGGAAGCAGTGTTGAAGGAAAACTTGAAGGGTGAGAGAATCGTCGGTTATGTCGACTCGTTGATCACAAATAACCGTGGTAAGATGCTTCAAGGGCAGGGTGTGGATTCCGAGGTTAGGAGACCTACGAAAGAAGGTGTTGGAAGAAGCTCACAAGTCTCGATACTCCATGCATCCTGGTACCAACAAAATGTATAGAGACATGAAGCAGAGTTACTGGTGGCCAGGGTTAAAGAAGGATATAGCGTATTTTGTCGAACGCTGTTTGACCTGTTTAAAAGTAAAAGCGGAGCATCAACGACCATTCGTGGAATTGCAACCCTTAGAAATACCGGTGTGGAAGTGGGATGAAATCACAATGGATTTCGTTTCTGGACTGCCGCGATCACCCAAGGGGCACAATGCCATTTGGGTGGTAGTGGATCGACTCACGAAGTCTGCTCACTTTCTACCAATCAAGGAATCTGATCCATTGGATAAGCTAGCCAAGTTGTACATTGATGAAATTGTGTCCCGTCATGGAGTACCGTTATCAATTGTGTCAGATCGTGATGCTCGATTCACGTTGGCATTTTGGAAAAGTTTACGTAGGGAGTTGGGGTCACGACTCAAGTTAAGCACAGCGTATCATCCTCAGACGGATGGGCAGAGTGAGAGGACCATCCAGACTTTGGAGGACATGCTTCGAGCGTGTGTTATCAATTTTAAGGGATCATGGGAAACGCATTTACCTTTGATAGACTTTTCGAATAACAATAGTTATCATGCGAGTATTCAAGCCGCCCCGTTGGAAGCTCTGTACGGCCGGAGATGTAGAACACCCTTATGTTGGAATGAGGTAGGTGAGAAGCAATTAGCAGGACCAGAGATTGTGCAGTTAACAGTCGACAAGGTTAGTCAAATTCGAGAAAGGTTAAAGGTAGCTCAAGACCGCCATAAAGCGTACGCGAATAAGCGAAGGAAGCCATTAGAGTTCCAAGTGGGAGACATGGTGATGTTGAAAGTCTCGCCTTGGAAGGGAGTTGTTAGATTCGGAAAGAAAGGTAAGTTGAGACCGAGGTATGTTGGCCCTTTTGTCATTATTAAGCGCGTTGGGGAGGTTGCCTACAGGTTAGAACTACCTGATTCTATGCGAGGAATTCATCCAACCTTCCATGTGTAAAATCTGAAAAAATGTCTAGCGGAAAGTGACATCGTAGTGCCTTTGGAAGATATCCACGTAGATGAAAAGATAAGTTATGTCGAAGAACCGGTGGCTATTGTGGACCGTAAGGTGAAGAAGCTAAGGAGCAAGGAAATCCCCCTAGTGAAAGTGCAGTGGAAGTTTCACAAGGGTCATGAGGCAACTTGGGAATTAGAATCGGATATAAGATCTCAGCACCCTAGTTTGTTTAGCGAAGAGATTCTGGGGACGGAATCCTTGTGAGGGGGGGAGTATTGTAATAACCGGGTTTAAAAATTTATTTAAAGAAATCTTGAGGGTTTTTTTTTGGCAAGACTTAAGATTATAAGGGGTGGGGTGTAAAATTGGGCAAAAAGGGGTTATTACCCTAGTAGCTCTCATTTCCTTGCATTTTTGGTGGCGGCTGTTTAGAAAGAAGAGGAGAGCAGGGGGGTTTCACGGTGCAAGATTGAGAGAGTGGTTTTCTCGATTGGAACCAAGGAATTCGTCAATTTTTTTCAGGTAACAATCTTCATCGTCATCGTCTTCTCCTCCACATATTATGTATTGGTTCCTCATAGGGGGGGTGAGTCTGTGGGTTTATCGGTCGACCTTGGATGTGGGGTTTTTGGGTGTTTGGTGTAATCTGATTAAGGTCTGTAGAAGTTCATGATTTTGGTTTTGATATTTGGCTAAGCATTTAAGTAAGCGGACCTGGTAGTAATCGACCCTGTGTTCGGTGTGATTGAAATCGTTCGATCGACGATGTTAGATTTCAGGGGTCGCAGACCCCGGTCGATGGAAGTATCGGTCGCTGGAAGGACCCCGGTCGTTTTAAGCACCGGTCGTTTGAGGAGTCCAGTCGAAGACCAACACCGGGCATTGCCTTGGTACCGGTCAAAGGCCAACACCGGGCGCTGCCTTGGTACCGGTCGAAGATCAATACCGGGCTATACCTTGGTACCGGTCGAAGATCAATATCGGGCTATACCTTGGTACCGGTCGAAGTGTGGTCTGGGCAGGTTCGGTCATGTCTGCAAATGTCGGTCTAATAGGTATTAGTCTTGAAAGCTTTGTGGTTATGTTTTAAGGGTTTTCTATTATTATGGCTATAGGTCCGATACTAAGGATTTATAGCGGAAGCTTCGCACGGACCAGGTGAGTTTTCTGAACTAAAGCCTTTTTCTGAAAAGAATGTATGATTGTTGGTAATAGAATTTTATGCAAGAATTGATATGTGGTTATGCTATTATGAAATTGCGAGTATTTCTTATAACTGTGGAGTTTGATTATTTAATTTGTTAAAGTGGAAAATGAATGCATGCATGTTTGGAAAGCTATAAGTTCAAAGTCAGGGGGGGTGTTCCACCTGTGCTCATACCGGGGGGGGGGGTCCGTATATGCCGTTGGGGGTGTGTCCCAGCAAGGCAGTGTAAGTCACAGACACTACTGTCACCCTATGGTGACAGTAGTGTGAGCTGAAGAGTTTAAGAAAAGTGTAATTATTCAATCGTAGTGAAATATTTATTGCTTTGTTATTAAATCCTTATTTCATCTGTGGATAGTAACGATATTAGAGGGAACTCACTAGACCGTTGGTCTAACCCTCGCTCTTTCAAAAATCTAAAACCCTTTTCAGGTAAGCGTGAGGCTGGTGGTTCGGGAAAAGGGAAAGAGAAGATTTAAGCAAAGTCCACTAATAGAAGACTCCCGAATAGTTTTGATCATTTTATCTAGTATCTCAGTTATGTAATAGGTTGTGTATTCGCAAACCTTTAGCTTATATGTTTGAATTGAGCCGCTTTTGATGTAAGTTTTTATATATAACAGTTATGTTTATGCTTGCTATGTTGTGGTTGTTACAATAGGGACCAAAGTGTAATTCACTATAAATATTATGGTACTAGGCATATACTCATTCGATGCAGCGGAATGTAAGTAAATAACGAACAATTAATGTTATTTCCTTATAGACATGTCATCAACAATCAACCATGACCTAAGAATCCCAATTTATGAAACTCTAAAAACATAAAGATATTCAATAATTAGTTTATATTACAATTATTGACAAAAAAAATATAATGATATAATTTATAATAAGAATGAAACATATTTTACGATTATGTATTTTTAATGTGCTAACGGTGGAAAAAAAAACGTATGGATAGAAAACAAATTAGTACGGTTAATAAAAAATATTTAATATTGATCTCGTTTTGAAGGTGTTGACGAGACGATTATAATGATATAATTTGTAAAAAAAGAAACATTTTTTTGTTGCATTTTTGTTTATATACGACTAGTGTTGGGCCCGTGCATTGCACGAAAGGATAAATTTTTTGTTGGAATATTGAACCGTGTTAAAATGAAACATAATTTCTCTGTTAACAGTTAATAAAATACAATGTGAAAAATGAATGTATTTTCATAAGTGGTTAACTTACATATATTTTTAATCGTTTGTTGTTATGAGTTTGTGCAATAATATTGGTAATAATTTTGTATTATATTATTTAAAACTCAAAGGACATGTCTCACAACATATTTATCTGACTATTGACTTCAAGACCTCATAGTATTAGTCGATAAAAATAAATATATGTATATATATCTTATTCCCCTACTTCAAAAAATATGATTGTGGGTTTTAAAAAATATAAACAAATCCTCAGTAAATAAAATAAAATATAAAAAAGTAGTTTTTCAAAGAAAAAAAATATAGTGGAATACCTTTTGTTCAGTTGCAGGTTACGCCATTGACATCCGACCGTTCGTCTTTTTCTTGTACTCGGATGATACATAGAGAAGCTATATATATTTATAGTGAATGTAGAGAATATTTGAAAATCTTTTATTTTCATTTTCGATTTTACATTTAAATGTAAATATATTAAAAATATGAAAAAATATTTTTATATCTACATCGTTTCTATTTTATTTTTTTTACATTTGGTTAATTTGGAAAGTATTGCGGGGTATTTTTATTTTAAAGAATACGATAATTTATTAGTGTATCTCGTTATTTTTTATTTTTTATTCATATCAACCTTCTTTTTTCTTCTTTTAATACTCGTGAAAAAAAAAATACGTGTAG
Source organism: Arctium lappa (assembly GCA_023525745.1). Taxonomy (NCBI): domain Eukaryota; kingdom Viridiplantae; phylum Streptophyta; class Magnoliopsida; order Asterales; family Asteraceae; genus Arctium; species Arctium lappa. The sequence goes on from CM042049.1 coordinate 116,292,013, forward strand.
ATTTTATATTATGCTAATATAAAATACGTGTAGATTTTATAAAATAAAATAGATTTTATATTAGCAAAAAAAATACGGAAGAAAAAAGAGTTTATATTACATCTCATTATGTAAAAAGATTTTATAAAATAAAATATGGAAAAAGATTTTATAAAATAAAATATAGAAAAATCTTTATGAGATGTAATATAAAAAAATACGGAAGAAAAAAGATTTCATATTACATCTCATTAATATAAATTTAAATGTAAAATCTACATTTAAAATAGATTATATGCTAATATAAAATCTATTTTATAAAATCCTCCACAAAAAAAATAGTTATATTAATAAATGAGTATCCATTCCACAAATAGATGATTATGTGAGATACTATGCTTGGAAAGATTGTATCAAAGCATTAAGAAATTGTAAATTAAGTATTTGACTTTAATTAGTTGTAACTTGTGCTTAAAATGTTATAATTAAGAGTTTTTTATGTCGTTTTTATAATATAGTATAGATTATTTGTGTTAATATGATAATGGTGTAAAATGAAAAATGAAAAAATAAGGGATATAAAATGAATTAAATAAATAATTGTAGGGTGTTAAATGTAATATTATAAGAGTGATGAGTGTTTTTGTACAAAAGTTTCAGATGATAAGTGTTATTGTATAAAAGTTTATATAATAACCGTATTAGTTTTTTTATATAGTAGTAGAGATAAAACGAAATATGTGATGTAAGATATTCTATTTTTATAATTAAAAATTTCAGAAATTAATAACAGCCACATTTAATATGATTGGATAGTTCATATGACCATTACAATTTACACATATCACGGATTTACGGGGCTCTACCAGTTTTTCAACTTTTTATGCTCGTGTACCGAATCAATAAATTATTGAAGAATCTTTAACAGATTTTCTTTTTAATTTAAAGAACAGATAAGTGATGACTTTAGGGGTTGTATGTTTTTTAAAAAAGAAACCTTTTAATTTCTCTTAAGTATTAATCGATTAGACATTCTTATATTCAAACTGTTTTTTTTTTTTTCATTTTCAGAATATTTTAACTCTTAAATACATCTGAAATAAGAAGTGGTGACCTAACTTCTTAAAATCTCTTATTGCCGTCTCATTTCATATGCTCTCATTTCTCTAAAGACACGTCCAAACGTTACAAAAACAAATAGTTTTATTGATTCAGACTTCAACGCCACCTTTTATTAATCAGAAGTGAAATAAGAATTCAGACTTCAGACCTCTTAAAAAACAAACGTCACCTTAGTATCGACTATCTCTTTATTTCCAAGATTTTACATCATTAATAGATTTAAGAAAAAAAATCCATAAAAATCCAACAACCTTTTGGATTTTGAGCTATTAAGTTATTGATTTTTTTTAAACAAATAAATACATGGACAATTTTTTTAAATGAATAAACCTCTGGTTGGGCTGGTCCTAAGGTTAAAAATGCCTTTGCGTTGATTTTTAAGCAAACAAAACATATTATTATTAAAGGGTTTGAAACTTAGTGAAGTTAAGAGACTCATTCTCAAGTCGATGTTGATTAAATATAACAAAATGATACAACAAGAGATATAAAAGAAATCCGAATGCCAAACATAAACATAAATCACCTAAAATGATGTCTTTATATATATATATATATATATATATATATATATATATATATATATATATATATATATATTTGAAGTAAAAACATCAAATATTTTATCATAGTTAACATTTGTTAAAAAACTTAGGGGTTGTTTGTTTACTTCTTAATGGTTTCATTAAGAGTCAACCTCTGAATCGTTAAGAGGTAAATCTTGTTTGGCAAAAAAAAGGTATGCCTCTTAATGGTTCCAAAACCCTCTGAATGATTTTGTATCTTGACCTTGCCTTAACCATTTAGAGCCCTGATTTCATTTTTAACAATTAGCAAACAACCATATTTCATTTAACACTATATCATAACAGCCTCTTAAGGGTTGTTTGTTTACCTCTTAATGGTTTCGTTGAGAGGCAACATCTGAATCGTTAAGAGATAAATCTTGTTTGGTAAAAAAAAGGATTTGCCTCTTAATGGTTCCAAAACCCTCTGAATGATTTTGTATCTTGACTCTGCCTTAACCATTCAGAGCCCTGATTTCATTCTGAACAATTAGCAAACAACCATATTTCATTTCACACTATATCATAAGAGTCACTTAATCATTCCGCACCAAACCATTCAGCAACTGTCAAACAAACCCTTACTAATGATACTTAGAATCGTTGACCTATTCAATTTATCTCGACTCGTATCTTATAAGTGACAATTAACCAAAAAAAAAACTATCTAAACAATACTAGTTGATACAAAATAGTTATTAAACAATACTTAAGCATAGAAGAAATAAAATATGATATTAGTTTTCGTTCCCCTCTTTTTCTCTTTAGCACAATAATATCCATCTTTATATATATAAAAGGAAAACCTAAGAGTGATGATGTGACACCATGAGAGGTCTTCATTTCTATTTATCTAAATTCTCGTAATTTTGATTTTTTTTACTTAAAAAGATTGGTCTTAGTGAAGAGATGAATCATTATGTTGTTAAGGTTGTCCCACATTGGTTGAAAGATAGAAAATTGAAAGATGAAGATGTATATATAAGGGGTAGATTAATGTTGAAATAATGTGAAATAGTGTTTAGCTAAATATAGTTAAACCCAAGTTTAATGATTGAATTAAGTTCATATTAATCATTTTTATTTATTTTAAAATGATTTTGACAAAGTTTAATGATTTTAACATCAATATATAAATTGAACAATTAAACAATTAATAATAAACCTAATAATTACTTTTTTTAGAGTTAAATACAAATTTGGTCTCCGTGGTTTACAAATATTAACGGCAAAGGTCCCTCAAAGATTTATTTAACGGTTAACGTCCTTCAACTACACATTTCATAACATGTAGAGTCCCTGCTACTAACACCGTTAATAAATGTCTATTTAAGAGAGGGTAAATTTGTCCATTCACCTATTCTAGGTTTAGTAACATATATGGTCCCTCCTAAAATCAAGGATTAAAAAACCCTTTCATAGTTTATAACATATTTGGTCCCTCTTAGAATTTAAATGCAAAATTGATCCATATGGTTTACAAAAAATAACAAGTAGCATCTCTTAAAATATCATTAATCTCCAAATATCATTAGTCTCCAAAAAATAACAAGTAGCATCCCTTAAAATATCATTAATAAAGACAAACAAAATAAAAAATATCACACCATAAAACATAAATATATTTGGTCAACAAAAAAGAAGACGTTGAATGGTAACAACCAAGTGGTAATCTCATGTTTTTATCAAATTAAAAGCTGCTACAAAATGATCCCAAATCAGTAGCTACAAAACCAACATGAAAGCTGCTACAAAATGATCCCAAATCAGTAGCTACAAAACCAACATGAAAGTTGCTACAAAAATAATCCTAAAATAAGAGAGATATGGGCTAAGTTTGAGGCCTTGTAATATATATAAGTAAAATAACATTTCTTAAAAATGATTGGATCGAAAAACAAACAATCACTATTTGCACCCCCTATATTTAATGTTTTGTTTGGCTTATGCCAATCCATAATGAAGATATTCCCTCTATACCATGTTTGTGTTTGGGGTGTTGCTAACACTACCCCCTATAAAACTCATACCCCCTCCTAACCTCTATGTGCCCTCACACCTCGAACAACTAACTTCCAAAATCACATTTTGAATTGATTTTTAATTTATATTTACAGTTTATATCCCTATAATTATTTAATTAAGTTACTTTATACCCTTTGCTTTTTTAATTTTTATTTTACACCATCATCATATTAATACATATAATCGTATATTAACTAAAATACGTTAAAAAATACGTTTTAATTTTAACAAGTTTCACCATTACAATCGTCTCTTCGATATCTTCGAAATGAGTCCAATATTGAATATTTTTGGATTTAATTATTTAATTATATGTTAAAAAATACGTTAAAGAAATCGATATATATATATATATATATATATATATATATATATATACTTCGACCCCGTGTATTACACGGGATAATTTAGAAAATTAAATGATGCCACTTTTCCAATTTTTTTCAATTCAGAGTTGTATTGGTTACAAAATGTCCTTGTTTTAGACAATTTCCATTACAATCATCTCTCCGATACCTTCAAAATGAGTCAAATATTGAATATTTTTGGATTTAATTATTTTATTATATGTTAAAAAATACGTTTTAAAATACGTTAAGGAAATCGATATATATATATATATATATATATATATATATATATATATATATATAGGGGGGGTGTTTCATTTGAAACCCTTAAAAAGGTTGCAAACCTTGCAACCCACATCTTAACCGTCGGATTCATGATCGGCGGTTACAATAGATATGGGGCCCAATATTTTTAATTAAAAAAACAGAAAAATAAAAATAAAATAACCGTTGATCATGAATCTAACGGTTAAGATGTGGGTTGCAAAATATCCTTCCACTATATATATATATATATAGAAGCGTACTCGCAAATGCAGCGAGATACATCACGATTTTAATGTTTCATTTTATTTTTTGTTTTTTTGTTACGATTTTGGATGGTTTTGAGAAAGTGATATTTTTTTTAATAAATTTGTTTAATTTATGCTTAATAATATAATGTTTTTTTATATAAAAAAGTAAGTATTTTGTTAGAATTCAATGATTATCTTATATATTTTAATGATATCTAGAAAAAATAACCAATTACATATTTAATAATACTAGAAGCGTACTCGCGCAATGCAACGAGATACAATTTGGTGGGTGTTAGAAGTCTGCAGTAGTAATATGTATCTTGTGCTTTGATACTTGTAAATTAAGAGATTTTTAAAATGTAAAATAAAAATTATAAAAATATAAAAATGAAAGGTATAAAGTAAATCAATCATACTACATGTTTTCAGTATGGAAGGCAGTGTGACATACTTACCATTCAGGACACAACCGTTGTCATCATCCCAAGACAAGTCAATTGCAATAGTGCATGTTAATGGTAATCATTACATAAAGGTGGTATTAAACGGAGATGACCCATTGACACCATTGGACACGTCATGTACTTCCAGATGCAATGTCGTAGATTATCCCATACAAACGTAGATTAGATATGTATGAAGAACATATAGAGTGCGCTCGTTTAACTTTAATATCAGGAACATGAACCACAAGGAAAAAAATGAAGTTAGTTAGTTATAACTAAAATAATTGTTTTTGCTCTTCAAACCAAAATCAAAATTGTTTCCGCTGCTATCTAAACCAAGAACAAAAGTTGTTTCTGTTGTCCACACCAAAGCCAATAAATTGTTTATTACAAAAGAAATATTTTAGTCTTATATTGCCTAACCAACCCCCACACACATGTTGATATCTTTATTTTTTATCCAAACCATTGTCTTCTAAGAGCGTCAATAAGGTGATACATTTGATAATTTGTCCTTTTTTTTATTATTTACTCTCATTAGACACTAGTTTTTGTCCTAGACACTTAGGGACGAAGAAACACATGAAAACAAATGCATAATCAATTTATCAATCAAATAGACTACCCCCTTCACCTCCTAGCCATTTCTTCCCCTATTTTACGAAAATAGCCCTATATACGCAACTGTGGGGATGGACCTCGGTCCACCACCACATTTGCCGACCTACATGTCACGTCACTCTCCTGTAAACCCTACTGCCACATGGCAGAACACCCTCTGACAGGTCCACCGTAATTGCAGATCTACGTGACACGTGTGAGAACCGGTTACACGCGTTTAATACAAAAAAATGTGGGATTTAAAATGGGGGAACCGAGATATTATATAGAATAAAGAAGAGAAAGGTAGGTGAAGGTGGGGGAACCGGTTACACGCATTAAATAAAAAATCTAAAAAAATCATCGGGTTTACGGGTAGGTCCGCAATTACGGGAGTGGACCTAGGACTATTTACATAAAATAGGGGAAGAAATGGTTAGGAGGTGAAAAGGGAAGAAGATTAGACTATTTGAGTCAATTTTCCATTTTTAAGGTTTTAATTCAATTGGGAAAACAAACACAAAATTGGAATATAAAGCCTACCCTCAAAATTCAACATCATTGCTAGGCGCTAGTTGAACAATGAGGGGTTGTTTGTTTTTTTTTTAAAATCTCTTAATCTTTCTTAAGTCTAAGTCGTTCAGACATTTTTGCACACCACCTCTTATTAATCATAACTAAATTAAGATTTCAGATTTTAGACCTCTTAAAAAATAAACGGCACCTGAATATTCTTGTGTATATTGGATGCATTTATGAATTGATACTAAGCACTAATGTGTTTTTTTAATTGGATTGCTCCCTCCATAGTGTACTTCTATTTGAAAAGGAAATGTTATATTGTTATGAAAATCCTCCAATTTTTTACCACATAAAAAACATACCTTGAACAATTACAGTTAGAACTCTGAACCCATGATTGATGAAATGAAACAATCACCGATGAAGATTGAACTCAAAACTCAGAAATAAGAGAAACTTGGAACTAGCTATATAGGTCAATTAAAACTATTTTAATTAAAACTATTTGTCCATTATCATTTGAATGTATGAAGTTAGAACAAGGAAAGAATTCGAAGGGCATATATGCACATGTATGAAGTTAGAACAAGGAAAGAATTCAAAGGGCGTATATATTTGCATAGACGGTGGAGGGGAAGGGCATCAAATTCTTCATAAGTGCCCCTTTGTTACTCTAGTCAACCGTTGCTAATTTGTTGGGGGAGATGGGACATCGGAGGTGGCTTGAAAATCAGAACAATACAATTGTGAAGAAGCAATCAGTGTTGTGTTACTCCCCTTGAGTCCGTAAGTCGCTGTTGAGATTTTAGAAGTGATAAAGGTTGGGCCAATTCTTGTACACAGATACCATATACCACTGGGCTTGATTAAAACCCCTTGGGGCTTTGATGCCTAGGGCGGTTGCCCATGCCCTTGCTTCTGCCCCGCCCTGCCGGATTGCTGGACTTTCTAAATTAGATTAAATACATCATTCACCTATAAATATATGGACTTTCTAAACGACCACAAACAAGATAAAATAAAACCAAATATGTAAAAAGGATCCATAAATAAATATAGTGTTCTCATAAGTTGATAATAAATAAAGGCTCAAACCAACCACCATAGCTTCTGCCACCGTCTGTCCAGCACCCAAGTATGAACCCGGAAGCGCAACAGAACCGACATTCCTAGAAATAACGGTAAAAGATGGCAGCAAACAACACAAAACACACCGTCACAGAAATCCATAAGACATAACAAAACAATAATAAACTTCAATCCAAGTTTCATATTCATAAAAGGGCCGGTTCACTTCTTCTTGATAGCTGCCTTGGTTATCTTGGCACCGGTGGGATCCTTCTTATCAACGCTCTTAATCACACCAACAGCAACGGTCTGACGCATATCCCTCACCGCAAAACGTCCCAGAGGAGGATATTCCGCAAATGTCTCCACCACCATGGGCTTGGTCGGAATCATCTTCACCATACCAGCATCACCATTTTTCAGAAACTTTGGCTCCTTCTCGAGCTCCTTACCCGACCTCCTGTCAATCTTGGTCAACAGCTCAGCAAACTTGACGGCTATGTGAGAAGTGTGGCAGTCAAGCACGGGTGCGTATCCATTTCCAATTTGACCCGGGTGGTTCATGATAATGACCTGAGCAGTGAAGTTTGCAGCACCCTTAGCTGGATCATCCTTGGAGTTCGAAGCAACATAACCACGCTTAAGATCCTTAACAGCAACATTCTTCACATTGAAACCAACATTGTCACCCGGCAATGCTTCCAGGAGTGCCTCATGATGCATTTCAACAGACTTCACTTCAGTGGTCAAACCAGTTGGACCAAAAGTAACAACCATACCAGGCTTGATAACCCCAGTTTCAACACGGCCAACTGGCACGGTTCCAATGCCACCAATCTTGTAGACATCTTGGAGTGGGAGACGAAGAGGCTTGTCCGATGGCCTCTTTGGTTCATTAAGCTGGTCAAGCGCTTCAAGAAGAGTTGGACCCTTGTACCAGTCAAGATTGGTTGACCTCTCAATCATGTTATCTCCCTCAAAACCAGAAATTGGGACAAATGGGATTTTTTCAGGATTGTATCCAACTTTCTTGAGGTAAGATGCCACTTCCTTGATGATTTCATCATATCTGGCCTTGGAGTACTTGGGTGTAGTAGCATCCATCTGCAAAGTAAAGAACATTACAACTTAAACCCAAACCAAAAAAATAAACAAAGAGTAAATTTCACACATTACAGCTTATGTAATATAGAATTAAAACATGATAATAAAACAATTTGGAATTGTTTGATACCTTGTTACAACAACAGATCATTTGCCTGACACCAAGGGTGAATGCAAGCAAAGCATGCTCACGAGTCTGACCATCCTTCGAAATACCAGCTTCGAAACCACCAGTGGTGGAATCGATAATGAGGACAGCACAATCAGCCTGAGAGGTTCCAGTAATCATGTTCTTGATGAAGTCGCGATGTCCAGGAGCATCGATGACAGTGCAGTAGTACTTGTTGGTCTCAAACTTCCACAAAGCGATATCAATGGTAATACCACGTTCACGCTCAGCCTTAAGTTTGTCTAGCACCCAAGCATACTTAAAAGAACGTTTGTTCATCTCAGCAGCTTCCTTCTCAAAACGCTCAATCACACGCTTGTCAATACCTCCAAGCTTGTAGATCAAGTGCCCGGTGGTGGTCGATTTTCCAGAGTCGACATGACCGATGACCACAATGTTGATGTGAACCTTTTCCTTACCCATAATGAAACCGAGCTGGTTGATATTGAGGAAATAAAATCAGTCAGACAACTTCATAGACAATCATATAAGATTAAAACAATTCACTAAAAGAATTAATCAACATATATGACCACATTTAAGCCTGGATACAGTCGGCCCAGGTACAACTGACAACGATAAATTCTTTAAAAATAAATTCATATATTTACAAAAACCACAATACCAGCATAAGCTTAGAGCAACAAAATATTTGCCATAGTTATTGGAGATGCTCTAAAATTAAAATATTTTATAAAAAATTTGTTGACAGTTTGTTGAATATTAAGTGCATAAATATTTTAATAATTTAATTAATATTAAAATATTAAAAACAATAAAATATTGGGATTAAAGAAATTCTAAATTTGTTTTGTTTCTTTGGTTTAAAAAAAAAGAATTTAATTAAAATGCCCTTTATTGAAAAATCAGTACCCAATATGGTCCAAATCTTGTTATTTTTGTCAAAATAACCCCTATGTCTGCGTTTTTGGTCCGCATGCATTTGGTCCGCGTCTTTGAAAAAACGCGGACATAGTGCATCTGGTCCGTGCGCGGACATAGTGCATCTGGTCCGTGCGCGGACATAGTGCATCTGGTCCGTGCGCGGACATAGTGCATCTGGTCCGTGCGCGGCTTGAAACGAGGACCAAGTCCGCGTGTAACAGTGAAAAACGAGAACCAAGTCCGCGAGAACCAAGTCCGCGTGTAACAGTGAAAAACGAGAACCAAGTCCGCGTGTAACAGTGAAAAACGAGAACCAAGTCCGCGTGTAACAGTGAAAAACGAGAACCAAGTCCGCGTGTAACAGTGAAAAACGAGAACCAAGTCCGCGTGTAACAGTGAAAAACACGGACCAAGTCCGCGTGTAACAGTGAAAAACACGGACCAAGCCCTCGTTTCAAGTCATACGCGGACCAAATGCACTATGTCCGCATTTTTTAAAAAACGCAGACATAGGAGGTATTTTGGCAAAAATAACAAGATTTGGGATACATTGGGTACTGATTTTTCAATAAAGGGCATTTTAATTAAATTCCCTTAAAAAAAATTCTATATAAAAAATACCCTTATGAAACATGGAATTAAAAAAACAACGAATGAAAACACGACAAAAGCATCTCAATCTAACATTAAACTAAAAAAGCAGATGCAATGCATGCATTGAAGGAAATTTAAAGCTGCAAACTGATATTATCTTTTATAAATTTTAATAAAATATAGCCTTCGTAACTGCAAAGTTGTGGCTATAGGAAATGTATCACATTCCTTAGCAACTTGTACTTTTTCCAACCAAAGAAAAAATTTCCAAAAATTCCATGCGTAGCGTCCAATGGATTATTTGAAAGTAAATATTTTATTTGTGCAAAATGCTTAAACTGCATTCGATTACAAAAACTCGTGTTCATCACAAAAAAAAGTCAAATTTGATTCAGAGCATTGATACAGATCGTAGTAATCATATGGAGATGGATAGCCCTTCGAGTTCTGAATTTTGATCAGATAAGATCAAACATGTTTCAGAAAGAATAATCCCAATCATTCTTTCAATCACCGCTTATCTTTTAAATTTTGATTACCGATTATCAAGTAGAGTACTTTTCGCAAAACCAACTTAACAAAAAAGATATGCGTTGATCAAAAACACCATCTGGATCATTCCTTCTGAAACATGTTCAAACCTGATCTGATCAAAATTCAGAAGATTTCATATAGCTATCCATCTCAACAGAATTACTTGAATTGTAAACAGAAAAAAACACGTAAACACAATCCAAAAAAGAAAAGGAATGATCAGATAAACAATTTAATAGATAACATAAATACATAATCAAGATCAACAAATAACCAAGTAAGATCGAAACCTACAGTTCCATAACTTAAAAAACTAGCGTAGAAAAATCAATCAATAACTTGAAACAAATGAACACAAAACAAATAATTCGATCAGCGGTTTAAAAACGAAATAGAGGAGAAGAATTGAAGAAATCGAACCTAAGCTTTCTCCGATGAAGAGGTTGAGAAACGGGGAAGAGCAGGGAAATTCAGAGCGCAATAAAATAAAAAAGAGTATCGGGTGCTTTATATACTACAGCTCAAGCAGCAGCGACTCACCTTGACCGTTCATCGCTTAGGGTTTTTCTGTGGACCGTTTGATTCGCTTTGATCTTACGGCCTATATTGGTCGTCGTGGCAAAATTCCGAATAAACCCCTGATAAACTTGGCCACCACGTTTAGAAGACATGCGTCAATCGTCATACAAAAATTATCAAATATTGTAAGAGAAAATTTAGGGATGGTATTTTTTATGCTCTGATTATATATTTTTAAAATTTTACGTCATATTTTATTATTTATATATTTCTAAAAATTATTTATTATTTTTATCAAATAGGGTAAATATTCTAGAATCAAATAGATTCCTTCTTCGTCTTTGACCACCTTGGTAAATGGTAACTATAATACCATCTCCAACACCAACAAAATCTTCGAATTGGTAAAAATGGAAGGTTTTGAAGTTTTTTTATTGCAATATAATCTCTAAAATATGTTTTTTTAATAATAGGTAAGGAAAGACTTTGAATGTTTTCAAATTTAAATTATGAAAAAAAATAGATATTTCAATTGTTTTTCACTCTTCCCAACAAAAAAAAAAAAAAAAAAAAAGACATTTAGGCATTGTTTGACAAAAATAAACTAGTTTATTTTCTGGGTACATGTTTGAATGGTCATAAACTAGTTTTTTGATAAACTACTTGGAATAGCTTATGATGAGCTTTTTGTGATTATTACAATTATGCTCCTCATTAATATTCATAATTATATATTAACTTTTAATTATAAATAAATAATTAATGTCCTTTTTTGTAATTTAAATGCTTATAAGCTAGTTAAAAAAAATGCTTATAAGCTAGTTTTTGTCAAACGTGACTTTTTCATCAGCTACCAGCGAGCTTATCAGTCATCAGCTAATTTATCAGCTACCAGTTAGCTTATCAGCTAATTTGCCAAACATAACTTTAACCCGGTCAAATTTTCTCCTCAATTTTTTTGATCAATTATGAAGTACAATTTGTTTTTTTAAAAGCAAAGTACAATATTCGAATCCTTCATGTTGTAGCCCAGTGGTTTGGTAACATCCTGAGGGGGTCAGTGGATGGTATCCCTGACTACCCGGGTTCAAACCCCGTGGTGAACATGTTGTGATATCCAGATCATGGGTCTGTCACTTAGTGGTACACTTAATTGGGTTGGGTCTTGGTCGACGGGGATTGGTCGGGTGGCACCCTTAAGTGGGAGCCCGGATACCCCGGGAACGTGTGTGTATTAACTTGTCGTTCAGGAAAAAAAAGTACAATATTCGAATTTATTTATTCATTTTTTTTATTTTATTATTCAAGTCATCCATTCATTGAAACTTATCATTTTAAATAGTATTTGTTGAAATTTACCATTTGTAATTTTTTTTTTTGTTTTAAAGTTTTCAAAAATGTTAAATACATTGGATATTTCAATAATATTATTATGTTGAAATCTTCTAATTATTTTGTTAAAAGTTTGATATTTTAAGGTTTTGATTTTACTTCAATATTTTTATACATGCATTTATATCTTGCAAAATGTTATACTTGCTCCAGGTTCCCAATGAAAAAAGGTTATAGTTGCTTTAAGGTGTTAATTAATTGAGCTTTTAATGATCTATTCCTTCTTGTTTTCAAATTGATCCCGAACATAAAGTGGTTCATTTAATTTAGTGAAAAGTCTGGAAAAAAAACCCAACAAACTATCTGATTTTGAATGGTTAAGTTCTTAAACTATTTTTTGAATGATTAAACTCTTAAACTTTCTAAAACCGGTTAAATACATCCTTATAACCTGTAAAAACAGGTTAATATGATAAAAATTTAGAAAAAATCTATAAAAACTCAACAAACTATCTGATTTTGAATGATTAAGTCCCTGAATTTTTTTTAGCAAATAAATCTCTAATTTTTTTCCTAAATCTTATTACCAAATAAATTCTTGAACATTTTTTGAGAAAATAAATTCCAAACTTTTTTTAAGAAACAAAATCATTAACTTAATTTTAAACCAATAAATCCAAAAAAAAAAATCTGCATGAACATAAAAATATATACAAATTCACTCATCGACAACAAAGCCATGAACAATTAAAGAGAGAAAACGTATATCATTTTTATTACTAATTCCGAATAATTCAATTATGCCTAAAATATAAATAGATACATACAAAAATTATATTCATCTTTTCACTAAATATACCAAAAAACCGTCAATCATTTCATAAAATATACAAAAAAACATATATCTTTTCATGAAATATACCAAAAAACGCTCATCCCTTCACAAATATATAAAAAAATGCCTATATGTTTATCCTTCTAACAGGAATATATTAAAAGTTATCTCATTTGTAATAACAAAGTAATGTTTAATTTAAAGTAAGAGTCTAATCAACCGTTTAACTTTAATGTATACCATTAACTAAGGGGTCGTTTACCCAAACATTTACCCGGTAAGTGCTTACCGGTAAAAATCGACACCCTAACTTATTTTACCGGGTAAAATTGTAGTCTATCAAAAAGCTATCGCGTGCAATAATTTACCCGGTAAACGCTTACCGAGTAAGAGTCGTCACCTCCACTTACTGGGTAAGATTCTCCATCCTTATATCGTTCTTATCGGCTATGATTCTCGGCCTTTGCGATGTTCATCCGGTAAGGTAAACGAGCCAGTAAGCACCTACTGGAGTTTTTTTTGGTATATTTGTGAACGATTTGACTTTTTTTGGTATATTTTGTGATGGGATTGACGTTTTTTTTTGTTATATATTTTGTAAAAGGATGAGGATAATTTTTGTGCAATTATACGTATCTATTTATGTTTTAGACTTTTAGGCATAAATCTTGAATGATTCGGAATTAATAATTAAAATGTATATTCTTTCTCTCTATTTAATTGGTTCATTTTGCTATATTGTCGGTGAGAGGAATTATATATATTATATTTGTTCAAATTTAAGTTTATGATTTTGTTTCTTCAAAAATAGTTTGAGATTTATTTGTTTAAAAAAGTTCAATAATTTATTTGGTAAAAAATTGAGGAAATAGTTTAGAGATTTATTTGTTAAAAAAAATTTAGGGACTTAAATATTTAAAATCAGATAGTTTGTTGGGTTTCTTTAGACTCTTCCCAAACTTTTATTACATTAACCTGTTTGTACAGGTTACAAGGATGTATTTAACAGGTTTTAAAAAGTTTAAGGGTTTTATCATTCAAAAAAATAGTTTAGGGACTTAATCATTCAAAATCAGATAGTTTGTTGGGTTTTTTCAGACTTTTCCCTTTAATTTAACAAGTGGAGTTTTTAAATATTAGTGTTTTTTTTAGCAGCAAAAGAAAACATTTATACCATAAGAGGCAACAGCCTCAAACCAGGAAACAGCCCAGTGCAAATCCAACAACCAAAAACTAACAGCAGACAGCGGTCGAACAAAAAACAAAGGAAAACAGAAAACGAAAAAAAACTGAGAACGACAAGCGTTTGCGAGTTGCAAACTCCACCGTCCCAACATCAACCGCCATAGACTACGAACCACCATGACATCTGAAACAAGCCACATACTGTTCCAACGAATAGCCACAATATCTAATCCCCCGCCTCCACCTTGACTTTGCGATCTCGCTCAAGTGATCCCTCGACAATCTACTTGCGTGCAGCTCATTATCTCTCCTTCGACTTTCGGTCACTCCAATCGCTCCTTCGCTGAACCAGTTTATGCCACACCCAATCGCCCCTTTGCCGACTGACTTCTATCGGACTATCACCTTAGGATCGGTCCACCTGCGTGTCACTTGCAGCTTCTAAAATCAGACCACCTTCACCTGTATCGTCACACCACAACAGCGTACCGTGACCCTGACCGCCTTCTCCCGTTCGCCTGTCGATAATTTCTTCTTGCAATCGTCCTACCGCATGCTGGGGTTCGACAACCAGCTTACCCAATCAATAGCCAAATCTTCGTCTCTCCTTGTAACCCATTCGAATGTTTTTATTTGAAAATCGAAAATTCGATCCACAATCTTACCTCGATCTCTTTCAAAGATCATTTTATTTCGTTGGGCCCAAATAAGGTATAGGACGCACCAGGCCACCGCTTCCCATCTTCGAGCTCCTTTCGGATTATTTCCCAGTTGACCACCTGCACTAAACATGTCGCTAAGGGATCCAACCGACTGGAGATTGAGATTCCACCAACTCTCGAGAGCTAACCATAATTTCTTCACCCCGTCGTACTTTATAAGGGCATGTTCTACCGTCTCTACTTCATTCCCACATCTCGAGCATAGTAAAGAGTCTAATTCTATACCCAAGCTATTCAACACGGCTCTTGTTGGGATTCTCCGGAGTCTCGCTCTCCAGCCAAAAATTCCAATTTCCTTCGGTACAACTTTAGTCCAATTTGTTTCCTCCCCAAACGACCTAGTGCTAACTCTTTTTTCTTCTAACTCTCATCTTAGGTGTTTAATCGTATAGCCTCCTTGCGCATCCAACTTCCACACCACCCTATCATTAGCTTCCCTCTTTGGGATGATATTTCGAATTACCGTTCCCAAATTTTCCAACTCCCCTAATTCCCTACCCCTTGGATTTCGTCGCCAACCCCACTTCCACACCCACTCCTCACCTCTCCACTCCCCTCTATCTAGCACCGACACATTTTTAAGAGTTTCAAGATGATATAACCGAGGAAAATCATCCTTAAGTCTTCTACTTGACACCCAAATGTCCTCCCAAAAACGGGTCTCTGCCCTATTACCGATTTCCTTACCAAAGGAATCCGAGAAAGCTATCCCTTCTCTGTCCAACTCCTTCCCCACTTTTACTATATTTCTCCATACCGAACTCCCAACCGAACTCCTAGTCCTCTCCTCTATTAGCCCTCCATTTCTCCCGTAGAGACTCCTAATCACTTCTACCCATAATGACTCGCACTCAACGTAAAACCTCCGCCACCACTTGTCGAGTAACCCCCAATTTGCATCATTCAAACTCCCAATGTTTAACCCACCTCTTTTGAATCCTCCCAAAACCCTTGCCCAATTTACCCAAACTAACCCCCTTTTTCCCCATCCTCACCCCCCCCCCCAAAAAAAATGACTTCTCACACTCTCGAGAGTATTTATCACTCCTTTCGGGGCACGAAACAACGAGAAGAAGTATAAGGACATACTACCAAGGACCGACCTTACCAATGTCCATCTTCCTCCAAAAGACATCATTCTTGTCTTCCAATTTGCAAGTTTATTTTTTACCTTTTCGACTACCGGATTCCAATACTCAAGTCTCCTCATTGATGCTCCTACCGGTAAACCTAGGTACACAAAAGGTAGAGTACCATATCCGCAACTCAACCCTCCCGCCCAAGCTTGAACCTCTTCTTCCAGCACTCCAACCCCAAAAATTTTACTTTTTCTCATATTAATCTTTAAACCCGAAACAATGTGGAAACATTTCAAAACCTTCAATAGATTCTTTATGTTAGACACGTTCCATTCTCCAAAAAACACAACGTCATCCGCATATTGTAGGTGTGATATCATTACCTCATCACGCCCCACTTTTATGCCCTCGAATACTTCCTTTTCCACCGCTTTTGCCATCAACACGTGTAAAGTTTCAGCTAGCACCAAAAATAAAAATGGTGCAAGCGGGTCACCTTGTCTCAAACCTCTTTCCATACGAAATTCATGAGTCGGCACACCGTTAACCAACACCGAGATCTTTGATGACTTTAAATAAGCCTCGATCCATCCTCTCCATTTTTCCCCAAAACCCATCTCTTTTAACGTTTCCAAAACAAAACACCAATCTACTGTATCGTATGCCTTTTCGAAATCTACCTTGAAGATCAATCATTTCCTCTTCTTCTTTTTGAGCCACGACACCGTCTCGTTGGCTATGAGCACCCCGTCTAGAATGGACCTTCCTTTTAAAAATGCACTTTGTTCCCTATTAATTTTCCCATCACCGATTTCATTCTTTCCGCCAACAATTTCGATACGATTTTATAGAAAATTCCAATTAGGCTAATTGGCCTAAAATCATTTGGGTCGATGGGATTAGCGTTGTTTTGGGATCAACGTCACAAAGGAGGCGTTACACCCCTCACTTACTTCCCCCCTTTCCAACATCCAATTTATAGCCGTCATCAAGTCCCCTTTGATCAAACCCCAAAAGTGCTTTATAAAGCCTATTGTAAATCCGTCCGGGCCCGGGGACTTATTACCTCCACACTCCTTTATTGCATTCCAAACTTCCTCTTTCGTAGCTTGTCTCTCGAGATTTTTGGCCTCATCCTCCGATAACTTCTTCACACACCCCACATTTGAGATTAATCCATCTATCGAACTATTTGAAAATTTCTTTTTGAAAAAATCAAAGACGTATTCCTTTATTTTATTCGGGTCCTCCGTCCATTCCGAACCTATATTGAATCCTCGGATATGGTTTTTTCTTTCTCTATTCTTTATTGCCGCATGGAATAATTTAGAGTTTTCGTCTCCCTCTCTAATCCACCTTATTTTCGCCCTCTGTTTGACCATTTCCGAGCACTTTACCTCCAAGTCAAGCCACTTTCTACGATCTTCCATCCATTGTTGCCTATCGCTTTCCCCCAACCGGTTCAAGTCCGCTTTTTCTTCCCATTTCCTAACCTCTTCCTTCCATCTAGCCTTTTCCTTCTCAATGTTTCCCCATTTCTAGTTACTCCATACTTTTAGCTCATTTTTAACGTTCTTGAGCTTATCACGAAAGATGCAATCCGCCCTTCTAGAGGTCACCTTTTTACCCCAAGCCTTCCTTACTACTTCTCCAATTATTTCGTCTTTAAGCCATACGTCAAAAAATTTAAACGGCCTTGGTCCATAAAATATTAGTGTTTGACTTGGCTCATTTAAAAACTCGAATAAGGGCCGTTTATTAAACACTTACTTTGATAATCACTTACCTGTTTAATTACCTTACCGGGTGAACATAACAATGGTCGATAATCTTACTTGTTAAGAGGGAAGACGAGAATCATGAGCTTTATTTGGTAAGTGATAGTGATGACTCCTATCCGGTAAGAGTCGTCACTCTCACTTACTGGGTAAGACTCTCCATCCTTATCATCGCTCTTACCGGATAAGATTTTTGACCCTTATCATGTTAATCCAGTAAGACAAATGACCCGATAAACGCTTACCAGATATACTTTTAATACACAACCCTTTAGTAATAAGTGATGCTACAAATTGTCTATTAGCTATCACCCCTATACATGAGTATATTATCAATATTGATGAAGAAATTATCATTATTTTAGCTACTGTATTTTATTTTTTATCTACGATAACAATACATTTTTATTATTTTATATCAAATAAGTGATATATTTGAATATTTGTTATTTCATAAAATTAAAATATGTTATCTATATCTATACTATATAATGAAAAGTCTAATACGGTTATTGTACAAATTATTATACAATTACATTTACCACCCTTAATCTTTTATACAATAACATTTAATACCCTTATAATGTTACATTTATCACCCTTACAATTACTTATTTAATTTATTTTGTATCCCTTACTTTTTCATTTTACATTTTACACCGTTATCATATTAACACAAATAATCGTATATGAACAAAAATGCAATGAAAAAATACGTTCATTTTTTTACAAATTATACCATTATAATCGTCTCGTCAATACCTTCAAAACGAGTCCAATATTGAATATTTTTTAATTTAACCATACTATTAAATATCAGAATATATACGAATTATCTATACTACTAAAACGGTTATTGTACAAACGGTTATTGTACAAACTTTTGTACAATTACATTTACCACTCTTACATTGTTACATTTATCACCCTTATAATTACTTATTTAATTTACTTTATATCCCTTATTTTTTTCATTTTACACATATTAACACAAATAATTATATATTAACAAAAATGCAATGAAAAAATACGTTCATTTTTCTACAAATTATATCATTATAAGCGTCTCCTCAATATCTTCAAAACGAGCCAAATATTGAATATTTTTTAATTTAACCGTACTATTAAATATCATGAATATCTACGAAATAATTTGTTTTTTTGTCCATACGTTTTATTTTTTTTTCCACCGTTAGCACGTTAAAAATACATAATCGTAAAATACGTTTCATTCTTATTATAAATAATATCATTATAATTTTTTTCGTCAATAATTGTAATATAAACTAATTATTGAATATCTTTAAGGCTTTAGGTTTCATAAGTTGTGATTTTTAGGTCATGGTTGATTATTGATGAAATGTATATAAGGAAATAACATTAAATGTTCGTTCTTTACTTACATTCCGCTGCATCGCACGGGTATATGTCTAGTCTAAAATGAATGGAGAAACAGGTAATGTCTAAAATTGTAATGGGCCTTCTTAAGCCCAATTGTCCAAGGATAAGGAATCATGTTGATTGAAACTTCCTAAACAATAAAATTAATTAAATAAATCATTCTTTTATTCAAAACAGTAAATGATTTTGTTACATTCTGTGTTCTTTTAACTTAGCTACATGTTTTATTTTCATATAAAACAAAATTAAAAAAAAAACTACTCAATCCCTCTAATGAATCATGTTTAACCAAGAAATATAATCCAATCGAAACCGAGAATTCACATTTTAAGCCGACTAAACCGGATCGTGAAGACCCGTGCAAGTCACATACTTTACCATAATTCTGTTTTGAGTGAATTACATTTTTGATCCTTTTGATTTATATCTTTTAACGGGTACCATCCTAAAAGTGAATTTTTACAAGTAGAGTCCTCGTGATTTGCATTTTCAAATATTTCGATATCCATTAGACTACTAGAAGCGTACTCGCACAATGCAGTGAGATACATCACGATTTAATGTTTCATTTTATTTTTTTTATCGATTTACAGTACGAATTTGGATGGTTTTGAGAAAGTGATAATGTTTTTTTTTATAAATTTGTTTAATTTAGGCTTAATAATATAATGTTTTTATATATAAAAAAAGTAAGTATTTTGTTATAATTCAATGATTATCTTATATAATTTAATGACATCTAAAAAAAATAACCAATTGTATATTTAATAATATAATTAAAACAAAATTATAGTAATATAATATATTAATTAATAATGATACATGAAAATGTCTGCATAAAAGGAATGTCCTGCACATATCAAATTGGTGGGTGTTAGAAGCATGCAGTAATAATATGTATCTTGTGCTTTGATACTTGTAAATTAAGATATTTTTAAAATATTGCATAAAATTATGGTACCTTGTGCCTAATAATTTGTATTTAAAAGTTTTTTATCCGTGCTTTATAATATAATATAGATTACCAACATCTATCACCCATTTGATCCCATAACATCTTTGTCATTTTAACCAAGTAATTAACTTTTGATATATTTATTTGATTTTTTCCCTTTTCTTTTTCATTTTGGAAAAAAGGGAACAAATCCTCGAAAAAACTTTATTCAAAGAGAAGAGAAAAAAACAAATTACGAGGGGCATAACCCAAGAATACAATAAATGCCTAAAACATGTTTAGAAAAAAAACCAAAATAGGAACCAAGTCCCAAACCTATACCAAGTGTTATAAAACCATTTATACAAAACGTCATCAAACACGACATAACCCAAAAATTGAAGGCCCATCATAGAAATATCCACCTCTTTGATGTTGCCCAAAAGAACGTATTTCTTTTTCATTTGTTATTTGAAAATTGAAGGAGAAGAACAAGACTCTTAAATCAAAAACCAAAACTCAAAACAACCATCCACCACCCACCAACTCAAAACCTAAAACCAAGTCTACAACTAATAATAACATGATCAACATTTTAATAACATTAATATAAATTTAAGAATGTAGGATCACCAAAAATCACATTTTTATTATACAAAACCCATGTAAATAAATAAAATATTATCTAAATCCAAAACCTAGATGTAAATAAAAAAATGAACAAAAGATAATAAAAGATGCTTATACAGATCAATATAAAAAAGTTATGCCTTTGAAACTAAAAATTAACAAAAAAAGAGGAACAATAGCTTCGAATTACATCTAGAGATCAAGACCATCTTCTCCGCCATCGTCTCTACATCTATCTTCCACCCTTCTCCGTCTATTTTCCTTGTATCATTGAACAACCACCAACCGGGTAAATGACTGGTGTTTCCTTCCTGTTGGGAGATATGTGTTTTCCTCCATGGATTGTTCTTCCTTTTCTAAATCATAATATTTGAAGTTTTTGGTGGAGGGTTTGATTTGCACCTTGTTTCACTAATTTTGATGTGAGGCTTGAATCGTACAGAAACTGAGGGACAACGACTGTTATGTAGAAGCGTCTCAACGAGGAGACAGTGGTCTCCTAGAGAAGGGAGAAGGGTCTTATAACATCAACAATTATGAAAATGTTTACAGGTTCATGACTCTGTCGTATCAATTTTGGCTTTCTACTACATTAGTTTTTTTGCTTACACATTTCATAAACTTCTAAACAAAATTATTTCTCAATCATTAATCGATCATAACTTTTAAATGGCTCCAACATTTCCATTTACTTTATACTAGACTAGAAGCGTATTCGCGCAATGCAGTAAGATACATCACGATTTTAATGTTTCATTTTATTTTTTGTTTTTTTGTCGATTTACAGTACAATTTTGGATGGTTTTGAGAAAGTGATAATGTTTTTTTTTTACAAATTTGTTTAATTTAGGCTAAATAATATAATGTTTTTTATATAAAAAAATTAAGTATTTTGTTATAATTCAATGATTATCTTATATACTTTAATGACATCTAGAAAAAATAACCAATTATATATTTAATAATATAATTAAAACAAATTTATAGTAATATAATATATTAATTAATAATGATACATGGAAACATCTGCATAAAAGGAAGACCCTGCACATACCAAATTGGTGGGTGTTAGAAGTCTGCAATAGTAATATGTATCTTGTGCTTTGATACTTGTAAATTAAGAAAATTTTAAAATCTTGCATAAATGATGGTACATTGTGTCTAATAATTTGTATTTAAGAGTTTTTTATTTCTGCTTTATAATATAGTATAGATTTAATATATATACAACAATTAATTTATTTTATATAATTAATTAAGTTTGAAAATTAACAAACCTTAGATAAAATAAAATCAACAATGACAAGTTTTAGATATAATATAATCAACGATAACAAATATAAAGAAAAAATGAAATAATATTAATTTTTGTATTTTATAAGAAATAAAAGTATATTTATTAATTGTTATTTTCTCCGTAAAAAATAAGTGTCCATAATTTAAATGACACACAATTTTAGAAATGCATAATTATTACATTTTTTTGTTAACCAAATGACATATTTACCCTTATTGAATTTATCTCTCTTCACAACTCTTAAATATTTGTGTATTATTTAAGAGTAAATTTGATAATTTAGTTTTATACTTTTAAAAGCGAACACTTATTTTGGGACTAAGAGATTATACAATAAAACGGTGGTGTCAAATGTCAATTAATGGTGTGGTGTGGTTTATATATATATATATATATATATATATATATATATATATATATATATATATATATATATCTATACTATTTATACTATATTATAAAGATGACATAAAAAACTCTTAATTATAACTCACTAAGCTTTATGTACTATCATTTAAAGCTATCTACTTAAAATCTCTTAAAAATAACTACTAAAGTCTAATGTACAACCTGTAAAGCTTTTAACCCTAATTAATATATTTCATTCTTATCCCTCAAAATTCTTATTTCTAATCCCCAAACCCTAAAATTATGAAATTTGAATTCTGATAAACATAATCAAAACAGAATAAACATCTCAATTTAAATATAAAAAATTTAAAATATATAAGATAATTAATGAATTTTAATAAACTACTTAATTTTTTTTATATAAAAAACATTATATTGTTAAGACTAAATTAAACAAATTTATATATAAAAAACTATTATCACTCAATAAAAACCATCCAAAATCGTACTGTAAATTAATAAAAAAACAAAAAATAAAAATAAACATTAAAATCGTGATGTATCTCGCTGCATTTCTAGTATATATATTTATTTATATATTTAAACAAAAGAGATAGAAAATCAAAAACTTACATAATAGTTAATGAGGTTGTTTAACTATAATGATAAAAACCCACACAATAAAAATTAGAAATCACCAGCAACTAAGGGATCTTAACGACTAAGGGGGTGTTTGGGATTGCTTATTTAAGGTGTTTATTACTTTATTGCGTTTTCAAACAGTTAATAATAGATTATACTTTTGAAAGCGAACACTTATTTTGGGACTAAGAGATTATACAATAAAACGGTGGTGTCAAATGTCAATTAATGGTGTGGTGTGGTTTATATATATACATATATATACTATATTATAAAGCAGGAATAAAAAACTCTTAAATACAAATTATTATGCACAAGGTACCATCATTTTATGCAATATTTTAAAAATCTCTTAATTTACAAGTATCAAAACACAAGATACATATTACTACTGTAGGTTTCTAACACCCACCAATTTGGTATGTGCAAGGTTTTCCTTTTATGCAGATATTTTCATGTATCACTATTAATTAATATATTATATTACTATAAAATTGTTTCGTTATTTTTTCAAGATGTCATTAAAATATATAAGATAATCATTGAATTATAACAAAATACTTAAATTTTTATATAAAAAAACATTATATTATTAAGCCTAAATTAAACAAATTTATAAAAAAAACATCATCAAATTCTCAAAACCATCCAAAATCATATTGTAAATCGAGAAAAAAACAAAAAATAAAATGAAACATTAAAATCGTGATATATCTCGCTGCATTGTGCGAGTACGCTTCTGGTATATATTTATTTATATATTTAAACAAGAGAGATAGAAAAGCAAAAATTTACATAATAGTTAATGAGGTTGTTTAACTATAATGATAAAAACCCACACAATAAAAATTAGAAATCACCAGCAACTAAGGGATTGTTTGTTTGTTTTTAAAAACATCTTAACGACTCTTAAGGGGGTGTTTGGGATTGCTTATTTAAGGTGTTTATTAACTTATTGCGTTTTCAAACAATAAATAAGTTGTTTTAAGTGTTTGGATTGGAAACTGTTTATGACTTCTCCACTCCGCTAATAAGCAGTTTTTGATAAGTCATTCTCAACTGACTTATTTGAAATTCCTTATTAACTTATTTAACCAAATTACATATTTGCCCCTTCTTTCTATAAGTTAATAATCACTTTATAAATAACCATAAGTTAATAAGCACTTTTGCAAATAAGAATAAGTTGTTTTAAATAAGCAATCCCAAACACCCCTAAGTCTGAATCATTCAGACCTTTTTACACATCACCTCTTATCTATACTATATTATAAAGATGGTATAAAAAACTCTTAATTACAATTCACTAAGTTTTATGTACTATCATTTAAAGCTATCTACTTAAAATCTCTTAAAAATAACTACTAAAGTCTAATGTACTATCTGTAAAGCTTTTAACCCTAATTAATATATTTCATCCTTATCCCCCAAAATTCTTATCTCTAATCCCTAAACCCTAAAATTATGAAATTTGAATTCTGATAAAAATAATCAAAACAGGATAAACATCTCAATTTAAATATAAAAATTTTAAAATATATAAGATAATTAATGAATTTTAACAAACTACTTAATTTTTTTTATATAAAAAACATTATATTGTTAAGCCTAAATTAAACAAATTTATATATAAAAAACCATTATCACTCAATTAATGAAGCAATATGTACTACTTTTAAATGCTTTTAACCCTAATTAATAAATTTCATTCTTATCCCCCAAAATCCTTATCTCTAATCCCCAAATCCTAAAATTATGAAACTTGAATTCTGATAAACATAATCAAAACATGATAAACATCTCAATTTAAATATAAAAAAATTAAAATATATAAGATAATTAATGAATTTTAACAAACTATTTAATTTTTTTATATAAAAAACATTATATTGTTAAGCCTAAATTAAACAAATTTATATATAAAAAAATCATTATCACTCAATAAAAACCATTCAAAATCGTACTGTAAATCAATAAAAAACAAAAAATAAAAACAAACATTAAAATCGTGATGTATCTCGCTGCATTGCGCGAGTACGCTTCTAGTTAATTATAACTAAAATAAGATTTCAGACTTTAGAACTCTTAAAAAACAAACGACACCTAACTCATTAAAAGTCCATTTTAAAAAGGCGGTGTCCGTTAAAATCACGATACCACATGGATGGAGAATGTAAATATTTTGATAGACAAAAAAAAAAATCATCCATTAGAGGTGTTTTTCTCTCCAAACTAACATTAATATACTAAAAAAATGAAAGTCAATAAATGTGATATCTATATTTGAAGGTCAATAAAGTAGGCCTAAAACTAAATAATGATATTTTATTCAACTTTTATATATTTTATATATAGATTAATAGTTTAATACATTAAATAATATTATTTTATTATAATTACAAGATTAAAAATGTTTTTAGTGTTTTTGTTATAGGGCCATGCTATTTGCATCCATTGAATGAATGTTGAATGCATTTATTTTTGTGTCAATTATTTTTAAGGAAACATGTCATTTCACTTGACATATATATACACATTATCTTTATATATATATATATATATATATGTGTGTGTGTGTGTGTGTGTGAGTGTTTTGATTTTATAAATTTATCAAATTTGTAACTTTTGATTTTATTTTATTTTATAAATTTGTAACTTTTGATTTTATTATAACTTTTCGGAAAAACTCATGTTGATCCCTCATTTGCAACTCATGTTGATCCGTCTGTTGCAACTCATGTTGACCTGTCTTTTACAAGTGAAAGACCCCTTAGACGTAGTAGTTCGAACGCGTCTAAATTTGTTGACTTGGAAAAAATGAGCTACCAAGAACCATCGAGACACAATTTTTTCATGTTCAAAAATTATAATGCACATCCATACATCAATCAATTTCCAGCATTGTTTCACCCTTACATCAAGCAGGTACATGATGTGATAGGTGATGGAAATTACGGATTCCGAGCAATAGTTGTCTCTCTAGGTCTTCATGAAGATGCATGATCCACAATTCAGTTTAACTTGATGGAAGAGTTAGATACACACAAGACAGAGTACATCAACGCTTTTGGATAGAGGTGTTCGCGGCCCGGTTTAGGTGGTTTAACCCCTCAAACCACAAACCAAACCGCAAGTGGTGGTTTGTTGATTTTTCAAACCGAGCGGTTTGACATCAAGTGCCAAGACCGGTCAAGTCGGACCGCGATTTAGGCGGTTTGGGCCTTTTAGTGGACTTTAAAGTTTAAACATAAATAAACATATAAAATTTTGAATTTTAAAATTTCACTAGCTTGAGTCCATTTGAAATAAATAAAGTCCACAAAGTTAACAAAATATATCAAAACAAAACACTAAGAAAAAGTAATATGCAAAGTGCAAATAAAATCAACGACTTCACTTCTTCATTCTCCGTTCTTTGTATTCCACAATCCATAAATATTTCAACCTTGTACATGACTACAAAAGTTTCTATGAAGTATGAAGTAACACAGATTCAATCAAAGGATTCAATATCTAGCAAAAAATGGTCAAAAATTCAAAATCAATGTTGTAACTTGTTACACAGGTTCATCAAAGGATTCTAATCATTCTATGAAAGTAAGAACTAAAATGAGTGAACACGAAGTCACGAACCTTGAAGAACATAAACTGTTAACTTGACGAATCCGTGAAGTGTGAACCGAATGCAGTCGCCGTGAACCGAAGCGGACAACCGTGAACAGAATTGAAGCTCGTGATTTGTTGAATAGAAGCTCGTTGAACATAAGAAGAATCGATGTGTTTTGGGCGTGGAGAAAGGAAATGTTGATATGGTTCTAAAGAAAAGTCGTCGATTTGGATTTTGGAAGCATCAGATCGTGTTCCTAAAAATTGAATTAGGGATTTCAAAGTATTGGGCTAGATTTATAACTATGTTGGGCCTTTTAAGTTAATGATAAATTGGACATTATTTGGACTAAACAATAAATGTATATTATATATATATATATATAGACAGAGGTTTAAGGGAAAATCTCAAATAAATAAAAAACTAAAAAACACCTATCAACCGTTAGATTAGATGATCTGTTGGATATGATTAAACGAGCGGTTACAACAATATTTTTTAAATTAAAAAAACCTCACCCCCCTATTTTTTATTCAAAAAATATGAAAAATGAACAAAATTCGAGCGAAATAAATTACACCAAATAAACAATCATATTTTTCTCGTTAATTTGACATCCATATTCATATATTTTTTCATTTGTTTTTTCATGGTTTTTCGGTTTTCTATTTATTTATAGTTTTCTCCTGAACCTGACCCTATTTATATATATATATATATATATGGGTTATTTTATTTGCAACCCTTAAAAGGGTTCAAACCTTGCAACCCACATCTTAACCGTCGGATTCATGATCGGCGGTTACAATAGATATGGAGCCCAATATTTTTAATTAAAAAAAACAAAAATATAAAAATAAAATAACCGTCGATCATGAATCCAACGGTTAAGATGTGGGTTGCAAGAGTTGCAACTTTTTTCAGGGTTGCAAAATATCCTTCCACTATATATATATATATATACATACATATATATATGGTTGAGTTCTTTTGTTAACCTTGATATTCTTGTTAACTTTATGAACTCATCCAAGCCATCCATCTTGATATTGAATGGTTGAGATTAATAGTCAATTTTTATTTAAAAAAATGTCTCATTTATTGTTAATTAAGGTGAACATGACTGGTAAGGGTAATATGGATAAAAAAAAACCAAATGAAACGCCTTATTTCATCATTAATTGCATTCAATATCAACTTAAATTACTTTTAATTTAAATATCAACTCTTAGATCACATATGTTCATATAATTTAAATTCCAATTTAACTAGCAACATTAGGAGTGGATGAAGATTTAAATTCCATATGTTCATCTAATTTAAATTCCATATGCTCATCTAATTTAAATTCCAATTTCACCTTTTATTAGTTGATGATTGTTCACCTTTATGTGAAATTAAAATATGTTTTAACAACAACGTTCATGTTCAAATATGTTAACAAATTTGTTCATGATATGCATATATGTTCATATCTTTTAACACCAAGCATATAAGTTCACCTCTGTTTATCTTTTCGAGAATAATGACTATACGATATACGATTTTATTCAATCATGAACCAAAACTATTATAATAATGTTGAAATGATTCAAAAAAGTAATATGAAAAAAGACGATCTTCAAAAATCGTAACCTACAAAGTAATTTTGGAATCTTTATTTTTTGTAACTTTCATGAAATTAATGACAAAATATTACTACTGTTATGACGTTTATGCCCTTTTGAATTAAATAAATAAATTAATT
Source organism: Arctium lappa (assembly GCA_023525745.1). NCBI lineage: Eukaryota > Viridiplantae > Streptophyta > Magnoliopsida > Asterales > Asteraceae > Arctium > Arctium lappa. The sequence continues at coordinate 116,320,554 of CM042049.1, forward strand.
AAACATCAAATAACCTTGCATTCCTATTGGTTGAGCAAGGTTCACATAGTTAACAAGAAATACTTGGTTAACAAATGATCATTGCTCTCTCTCTCTCTCTCTCTCTCTCTCTCTCTCTCTCTCTATATATATATATATATATATATATATATATATATATATATATATATGGCGGTCGGTTTGGTCCAAACTGTCCAAAAAATCCTCCAAACCGTAGATCGGACCGGCCGGTTTGGCGATTTTTCAGACCAGACCGGACCACCAGACCGCCTAAACCGCTAAAGACGGTCCGATCCGACTTGGTTCTACCGGTTTGAGCGGTCCAACGGTTTTTTTGAACACCCGTACTTTTGGAGGTGAATATTGGAATATTACTTACAACACTTTAAACTTTTTTCGATCAAATCAAGGTGCACCATTTGAACACTGGATGACAATGCCTGAAATAGATGTCTTGATTTGCTTCAAAATATAATGTGATATTACACGTTATAAGTATGACCGACAGTGGGACGTACTTGCCGCTTAGGTCCACTCCGTCAGTGTGACATTAACATGTTGTTTTTACAATTGGGTACGCTAGTGGTAACCATTATGTGAAATTAGATATGACAGAAGGATATCCGTTTCCGTAAATTGTAGGACATTTTTTTTCATTACAGTCATCCGTGTGCTGCTGGATGGGCTATCCGGTATTCAGAGCGAATACAGAAATACATGCAACTTTTACGTGTTAATTGTACTACAAATAATGTTATTTTAGAATAATCGAATGTAATATAGATTATTTTATGTTTTATTTATATATTAAATCGCAATATTTATGTTTTTTTTTATAATTATATAATTATAAAAAATTAGTATTATTTATATTTATAAATATTTATTTATTTTTAAATAAAACCAAAAAGTAAAAGAAAAAAAACATTTTTAAACTATATAATACAAATAAATAAAAATATATAATAAAAATAAACAAAATAAAAAAAAGAAAAGACACAACAAAAAGACAAAAAGCAAAAAAAAAAAAAAAACAATCATGATTTTCAATAATGAGGTGCACTTAGCAAAAAAATTGGGTGTAATTAGTCGTTATAATGTGTTTGGAGTTAGATTTTTTTAGGGAGTGCTATTTGTACCAAAATTATATCAAAATCAGGTTAATTTATGCGTTGGGAAAAGCAGATGTTGATGTGTGTGAGTAGAAAATTAATTATGATGATGTACTTAACAAAGTCATGATTGCAATTAGCCTCCCCCATTGTTTTTAGGGAGAAGTTAATTGCACCATTAACTTTGCTAAATGCACATATATGATTATTTTTCTCTTTACACACATCAACATCAACATCTGCTTTTTACATTTTCAATGTATGAATTACATTCCCAATGCACGAATTGACCTGATTTTGACATAATTAAGGGGGGAGGGGTAAATGCACATTTATTTTTGCTAAATACACCAAAATCATTGAAAAATGATTATGTTTTTTTTGTTTTTTCGTCTTTTTGTTTTTTATTTTATTTTTATTATATATTTTTGTTTATATATTTTTATTATATATTTTTATTTTGATTTGAAAATAAATAAATATAAATATTACTAATTTTTTTAATTATATGATTATAAAAATAAAACATAAATATTGCGATTTAACATATAAATAGAACATAAAATAATCTATATTACATTCGATTATTCTAAAATAACATTATACGTAGTACAATTAACACGTAAAAGCTTCATGTACTTCTTTATTCGCTCTGAATACGGGGTAGCCTATCCAGCAGCACACCGATAACTGTGATGTAACATTTTCGACCATCAGAATCAATTGTTGGTAAGTGTGTTAAATCTGTTAAGCTCTTACCAAGTAAAAGTCGTTTTCATCACTTACCAGGTAAGACTCTAGATCTTTGTTATGCTTTTTACCTGGGTAAGATTCTTGTTCCATATCATATTCAATCAACAGGGCCGGTCCTAGGGTTTTTGATGTCCTATGCGAAAATGCTAAAGAAAATTCTCTATCCCTTGGTTTTTCATTTTTCATTTTACACTTTTATCATGTTAACACAAATAATCGTATATGAACAAAAATGCAATGAAAAGATATGTTTCTTTTTTAAAAGTTATATCATTATAATCGTCTCGTCAATACTTTAAAACGAGCTCAATATTGAATATCTTTTTAATTTAACCGTACTATTAAATATTATGAATATCAACGAATTAATTTGTTTTCTATTTTATTTTTAGCATATTAAAAACACATAATCATAGACCAACTAAAATATTTAAAAAACACGTTTCATTTTTTTATAAATTACACCACTATTATTTGTTCGTCAATAATTTCAAATTAAGTTTATTTTTGAATATTTATTGATTTAGTACTATTATAAAATAGAATAAAGACGTATCAATTTATATATATATATATATATATATATATATAAAGATAATAATAATAATAATAATAATTTAACTATTTACACATGATTGGATCGAAAAACAAGGAGTCACTATTTGCATCTTTTTGGTGCAAATAACACCCCATTAAGAGTAACACTAGCACTCCTTTTTTAATGTTCCCAGGACCCACTATTTTTTGTGTTTTTAATATTATTTTTATAGTGATTGGTATGGAGATGCTCTTAACATAGGGATAAAAGTAGGATTCGATGAACTCATAAAAGTGATGTAATTAATAGAGATATGTAATTGATAAAATTATTTTGTTATTAATAAAATATGAAACTACATTTGTAATTTATTTTCAGTAAATCAATAATTTTGGCTCTTTTAGGATTTTCTGACAAATTGTTTGATGAATACTATCAACCATGTATTAAAGTCGAAAATGGAAATTTGCGATAGAGTATTTATGTTGTACAACGATCTACATCTTGCACCCATGCATTTTTGGGGATTTTCGAAAGAGGGTTAACTCCAGTCAATCTCCATTGATTGGCAGAAAAGTGGAAGCTCGCCCATAGCTAGGGTCGTCTAGTTGAAGCGTTTTCTTTCTCCAGCCGTTCACTTGTAAGTCTTTCCTACTCGCTCGCTATATGTTCGACGAAATGTCTACAAGAAAATACCCCCAAAAATTTCTGAGATTTTAGCATATTATTGTCCCCTCAAAACTGAATTTCGACACGAGGGTGATGGAAACCAATTGGTTTTCAGTCGGTAATATAACATAAATGTTTGCTAACCTTGTGATTGAAATTTCCCTTTGGTATTTTGTGGATTAGGGAATGGCCATGTGTGTGTTTACCACTGTCAACATGAAGAACCACCAAGTCCCTGATTCTGGTACCAAACCTAGAGGATCCAAATACACTGGCCAATCCATAAAACCACTCCCAATCCACATCCTAACAGTTGGGAAGACTAGATCCCCAGGAGTTCAAATGATAGTCAAGGACTACATGGAAAAGCTCAAACCTTACTGCCCGGTTCACGACCTCCGAATCCGATCAAACCCCAAGAATTCAATTGATGCGAGGGTCCAGATCGAAAACGAAGAGATGGGTTTCATGAATTTCATCAAACCAGATGACTGGGTGGTGATGCTGGATGAGAATGGGAAGGATTTGAAATCAGAGGAAATGGCAGATTTGATTGGGGATAGTGGAAGTGGTTCAAGATTGGTGTTTTGCATTGGAGGGGCTTATGGGCATGGGATGAAACTGAGGGAGAGAGCCAATGTGAAAGTAAAGTTGTCATCTTTGGTGCTTAATCATGAGATTGCATTGGTGGTGCTGGTTGAGCAACTTTATAGATCTTGGACTATTCTCAAAGGTCAAAAGTACCATCACTAGGTGCACATAATTTATGACACAATTGCAAAATCTGAACTTAGAACCTCTTAAGTTATCTGAAGCAAAACAGCTCAGGCTAGATATAAGATATGTATCTTGATTCCGATCCTTTACTTTTAACCGATAAATTTCATTTTATGATATACCGTGTTGAATGTAGCGTTTTACTTCTAAATTTTTAATTAAATTAGGAGCAAATGGGTCTCAAAAAGTGTACATAACCATGGATGAAGGATTTAAAATAGCTTTATACCTATCTCTAAACCATATTAGATTTAGAAAAATCATGTCATATTCAACCTGTCCATGTTTTAAACCTCTGATTTTTACCTCAACGCCAGAGGCAAATTCCTTCAAAACTCAATTATAATATGATACCAGTGTTGAAGTACAACAATAGTTGGAGCGTGTGTGGTGTTCAGTGACAGATCTAGAACCTTTGGTAGCACACATTGGATGTTGGTGCAAGGCTGCACACATTGGATGTTGGTGCAAGGCTGCGAACACAACACGTTAAAGAAGAGGAATTTTTTAACTTTGTTAGGATCGAAGTGATTGGGGACACTTCTTGTCGCTGTCTTTAATACATGGATCCGCCATTGGTAGTGTGAGTTCCGCAGGCAATTTGCGAAATGTCTATTGGGTAAGCGTTTGCCCGCAAGTCACCACCCTCACTTACTTTATTAGGTAACATTATCGGCCATCAAAAGGATTTGTTTGTAGACGTCTCTTACCCGGTAAATGCTAACCGGGTAAGAGTCTTCTTCTTCACTTGCCTTGTAAGAACCTCAATTGTTGTCTTGCCGGATAAGATTCTTTGTCTAGCAATGCTCACCTGGTAAGGTAAGTAACCCGGTAAACGATCTTGTATTTTGTTTGTCTCAATAATTAATAAACGTATTCATAATTAAACTAATGGAATTGAGTTAATGAATAAAAACATTATATGTTTCAAAAGGAAAGTGAGAATGTATTATGGGACGAACATATAAGATAACATGGACAGGATGAGGTAGTAATTAGTTAAAAAAAACAGTTTCTGAAGAACATTATTATATTTGTTTGCGAGAGAGAAGCCATCGAAGGGCATTTGGTCTAGTGGTATGATTCTCGCTTAGGGTGCGAGAGGTCCCGAGTTCAATTCTCGGAATGCCCCCTTTCTATGTTTTTTCAATCCATACTTTTTAGTTGCCCCTGCCTGAAATCTCATAAGCAAAACCTCAATAATGACTGAACAATAAAAAATATAATAAACAAAATAGTTTTTCACATAAATAAATAATTCACAATACGGTTATAAATAATTCAAAATACTTCTAATCACGTCAAAGCATCTATTTTAACTAAAAAAATTAGACGAACTTACATTTTTACATGACAAAAATATAATTTTCTGGCCACAATGTATGTTAATATAATCTTTTGTGATTAAGTAATTATCTGAATCTCAAAAAACGATTAATAGTTATTTATATAACCGATATATTATAAAGTTTTAGGTCCAAACCATGATTAAAATATTCCAAAATATCAAAAATTAAATTCACATAGCATATGAAGTTTAAGAGTATTTTGGTCATTTTTCTTGAAGTTAAAAGCAACCCAATTGTGCTAAAAATATTGTTCTACAAAGTCTATCGTATTTGTAAAAATTAAAAAAAAAAAGCTAAATATATCAAATACCAAACTTAAAGAAAGTTAATGAAGTCTAAACTTTTTGCAAAAATTAGGGGTGTCCTTGGAGGTGGGTTCATCAACTTTTTGCCTAAATTAGGGGTGTGCAAAATACGAATAGTCCGAAATCCGAACCGAAAATAAAGTGTTTGCGTAAAACCCAAAAACTCTGAAATCCGAAAATCTGAAACCCGAACTTTGGGGGATATTTGGGTTCGGGTTGGGTTTGATCTTTGGCCACCCGACCCGTCCAAAAACCCGAAATAATATACATATATATATATATATTTTAAATATTATATAAACATATTTATTTATCTAATTATCTTTTGAAAATCGTAAATTCTAGTCGGTTGAAATGTTTTATAATTTCTAAACTTACTATTGTTTTCATTAATCTCGTAATCAATTGAATTCATCTTCAAAATTGGTTGAATTTATATACACATTTTGCATTATAAAAATACCCGAACCCGACCCACACCAACCCGAAACCCGAAGAAATCCAAAATTCGCGTCTTGATTTCTATACCCGAAATTCGATTGGGTTCTTGGTTTACCCATCCAAACCCGCCCGACCTGTCTAATGCACAACCTAAATAAAGCTTAAGACAATAAAAATAAATAAACCATAGGCCCATACTCACAAACCTACCCTCATACTCGCCCATACTCACAAAGTCACACCTCAGTCAGAGCCCAACAGCTTCTCCAAACCCCATCATTAGCTGCATTTTAAACCATTATTTTTCTTATATACATCTCTCTAATTTTGAGTTTGAAGCCACCATTGCTCCAAAATGGACGCTTTTGATGTCATTTTTTGGCGTACAACACCACTTAGGTTTGATAGCACACTAAAAACCAACCTCAACCATGTAAAAGAAATGCACAAAAGGCTTGGGCTTTGAGATCTGTCCACGCCAAAACAAAAACCTAACACCCGTTTCAGCTAAGTCCTGATTAGGTTCATGCATAACATTAAAAAAATAGGCTTGAAAAAGTAAAAAAATCATAACCAGAAGCTCTCAAACATTGATAAAAAATATGAAGTTTTATCATTCGAATGATTTCAACACATTAACATTCGAATGTTTTCAACAGATTCACATTTCTATGTAAGATTCATTTTCAAGTATGTTGTTTTCTTCTAATTTTTATGGGCAAATTTCAGATGGTGAAGATTGGGGTTCTTTAATTATTCTGTTGGGCTGGTGGTTATCCTGCTAAATGTTCCATTGGGCCTTACAAGAACTAAAAACCATAAGGATTTTGTTTATTAGTTAATTATATTCAAGTGGATTTTGTTTATTAATTAATTACATCTCAATAGCCTGGTAGGGGGTTAATTAACTAATTAATATTTAATTTTGATTACAATTATTACTATTTAAACACTTGGGATAAAAGGAAATAAAACCAAACACCTAATTATTTTTGGGTTTTATGATATCGTTGATTTTATATATCATATATATACTATATAATATTATAATATGATGAGTCGACATAAAGAGAGTATCAATTAGGACTAGATGTCCTGATCAATAAAGGGCTTCACCTAACTTTCAAAAGCTAAATATGAACTCATTGATCAAGTAAATAAATTATGAGAATACTTGGAAAAAATTATGATAATGATGGTAATGCTTAAAAGAATGTTATGGAATAGGTATGTTGCACTCAAAGAAATTCAGCATTTTGTTAGACATATATGGACCAAAGATGAATTCCATGTGCTTTTATTTGAATAATATGTATACATGATAGAATAGTGCGAGTCTTGGCATTTTATGTATTATTTGTTGAATCATTGAAAGCATGTTAAAACCAATGTACGAGAATATGTGGGGGAACGTATGCGTTGGCGGTGTATGACATGGGCAAAAACGCTCTAGGGTAATAAACCATGAAGCAAGGATTGGTTTTGTCTGTGTCAAAAGAGAATATAGTCAAATTATGAGAAATGTGAGGTCAAATCACATGTGATTTAAAACACGTCTAGAAGGGTCACATTGACAAACCATTGCTTGGTCGAGTTTCACATGTGACCTTGATCGCAATGACCGGTTGTCGGCACCCTTCTGGACGTGTTGTAAATCACATGTGATATATTATAGAATCACATGTAATTTGGCTATTCTCGCATTCTGGTAAGTTTACCGTATTATCTTTTGATCCTCCCTATATATATATATATATATATAGTGAGAGAGAGAGAGATGTTGGTTCAAATAAGAAAGACGAAAAGGTTGAACACGTACAAATAAATGATTTATAAGTGATTCGGTAAAAGAAAAACCTTGGTTCCCATATGCATATTTAAATATGAATAATATTTAAAAAGACACGTAAGAGAACATGAGCTCACATATGCATCTTCAAATAAAATTTTTTCGGGTTTTCAAATAATTCACATATAAATTACATCTTCCTACGTTATCAACCTTTTATTTATCTTATTTTAATCTTGTCATACATATATATATATATATAGGGTAGGTTATTATGCAACATTTTACATGGTACAACCAATGCAACCCCTATATCCACCACTCATTTTATTTTCACATTTTAATTAAAAAGTGAAAATAAAATGAGTGGTGGATATAGGGGTTGAATGGGGTTGCACCATATAAAGATGTTGCATTTGAACACCCCTATATACATATATAGTGGAAGAATATTTTGCAACTCTTAAAAAGGTTGCAACCCTTGCAACCCACATCTTAACCGTCGGATTCATGATCGACGGTTATTTTATTTTTATTTTTCTGTTTTTTTTAATTAAAAATATTGGACCCCATATGTATTGTAACCGCCGATCATGAATTCGACGGTTAAGATGTGGGTTGCAAGGGTTGCAATTTTTTTAAGGGTTGCAAATTATATATATATATATATATATATATATATATATATATATATATAGGGACAATCATTTGAAAACCTTTTAAATAATGCAAACTTACAAACTCATCTACACCATCGGAATTTTTGATCAACGGTTGAGGATTTTTCGTATATAATTTTTTTTAAAAATAGAAAAAGGGTAGTTTAGGAATAATTTTAACTATTTAAAATTTAAAATTTATTAATTAATTTAAATTAATCTATTTATGGTTAGAGTATATCCTTAATTATCTCTCCATAATTATCTAACCCCCTCTCTCTCTCTCTCCCTCTCAAAATTCCGGCCATCTCTATTTCTCTTTCAAAAATCCGGCCACCATAGGAATCCGGCCACATTGATGAACAAGAAAGTGAACACGTCTCTCTCTCTTTCAAAAGTTCCGGCCACCATGATGAACAATAAAGTGAAATTGAAGAGGATACCAAACTCCGGCGAATCCTGCTAAACTCCGGTGGGTTTTATGCGTTTTCATTAATGGGTTCATATGTTTTTTTCTCATATAAAACGTGAAAATTTCGTAATAATCATATATTTTTATATAACTTCGTATATTTTCATTAACGATTTCAATTTTTTTCATAACATGGTTTCATATATTTTTCTCTCGTATAAATAATCGGATTTTTAAGTTTCATATATTTCTTCTATATGAATACTAGAAGCATACTCGCGCAATGCAACGAGATACATCACGATTTTAATGTTTCATTTTATTTTTTGTTTTTTTATCGATTTTACAGTACGATTTTGAGAAAGTGATAATGTTTTTTTTTATAAATTTGTTTAATTTAGACTTAATAATATAACGTTTTTTATATAAAAAAATAAGTATTTTGTTAGAATTCAATGATTATCTTATATATTTTAATGACAACCAGGAAAAATAACCAATTACATATTTAATAATATAATAAAAACAAATTTATAGTAATATAATATATTAATTAATAGTGATACATGGAAATGTCTGCATAAAAGGAAAGCTGCACATACCAAATTGGTGGGTGTTAGAAGCTTGCAATAGTAATATGTATCTTGTGCTTTGATACTTGTAAATTAAGAGATTTTTAAAATCTTGCATAAAATGATGGTACCTTATGCCTAATAATTTGTATTTAAAAGTTTTTTATCCGTGTTTTATAATACTAGAAGCGTACTCGCGCAATGCAGCGAGATACATCACGATTTTAATGTTTATTTTTATTTTTTGTTTTTTATTGATTTACAGTACGATTTTGGATAGTTTTTATTTAGTGATAATGATTTTTTATATATAAATTTGTTTAATTTAGGCTTAACAATATAATGTTTTATATATAAAAAAAATTAAGTAGTTTGTTAAAATTCATTAATTATCTTATATATTTTAAATTTTTTATATTTAAATTGAGATGTTTATCCTGTTTTGATTATGTTTATCAGAATTCAAATTTCATAATTTTAGGATTTGGGGATTAGAGATAAGAATTTTGGGGGATAAGGATGAAATTTATAAATTAGGGTTAAAATCATTTAAAAGTAGTACATATTGCTTCATTAATTGTTTTTTAATTGAGTGATAATGGTTTTTATATATAAATTTGTTTAATTTAGGCTTAACAATATAATGTTTTTTATATAAAAAAAATTAAGTAGTTTGTTAAAATTCATTAATTATCTTATATATTTAAAATTTTTTATATTTAAATTGAAATGTTTATCCTGTTTTGATTATGTTTATCAGAATTCAAATTTTATAATTTTAGGGATTAGAGATAAGGATTTTGGGGGATAAGGATGAAATATATTAATTAGGGTTAAAAGCTTTACAGGTAGTACATTAGACTTTAGTAGTTATTTTTAAGAGATTTTAAGTAGATAGCTTTAAATGATAGTACATAAAACTTAGTGAGTTGTAATTAATAGTTTTTTATGCCATCTTTATAATATAGTATAGATTAAATTTTTTTTCAAAATAATCATATATTTTCAAAGTTTCACATGTTTTTTCTCGTATGAATCGTAAAAAATTTGAAGTTTCATATGTTCTTTCTCATATGAAACTCGCCGGAAATGGTGGAGGTCGCCGGAGTGGGAGAATGTCGTCGGAGCCCGGAAGTGGATGGTGACAGGGGATCGTGTGTGTGAGAGAGAGAGAGAGAGAGAGAGAGGGGGAGAGATAATTAAGAAAGTTGGTTATTTCCTAAAAATACGAAATTTGTAAATGGACAAAAATACTCTTGGGTCGCATAGTTTGCACTAATAAAAAGTTTCTATTTGAAGGAGTCTCTCTCTTTCTCTCTCTCTCTCTCTCTCTCTATATATATATATATGAGTTGTTTTATTTGTAACCATTGCAACCTACATTTTAACCGTCGGATTCATGATCGGCGGTTACAATACATATGAGGTCCAATATTTTTAATTAAAAAAAACAGAAAAATAAAAATAAAATAACCGTCGATCATGAATCTAACGGTTAAGATGTGGGTTGCAAGGGTTGCAACCTTTTTCAGAGTTGCAAAATATCCTTCCAATATATATATATATATATATATATATCGATTTTGTAGCATTATACTAGTAGTGAATTACATAGACTGAAAAGAAAAGAAGTGTTGTAGATGGTGACATGTTGGGTCCATATTCATATCCTTTATGTACATGTAATCGATTTTGTTCGATTTCCACACTTGGCCTTGTGTTTTTTTCTTCCTGGACTCTTTCAATTTCATGACATATGCATGTCAATCCTTTACTTATTCAAAAAAATATTAATGTGTGCCCATCCCTTCAATAATTTACTTTTCCAACTTTATTATTTATATATATAGAGAGAGATTCATTTGTTAACCATCAAATTGTTGTTAACTTTGTGAATCTAAACTAACCAATAGAATTGCATCTTGATATGTTGTTTTGATTCTATGTGTAATTAATGACAAATGGTAGAAAGGGAAATCATAATTTATACATAATTTATTCTACTTATGTGGAAGTTACAAAAACTAAAATTCTACAATTCTAGCTAATTGTTTGATTTCAATTTTTTTTTTCCATAATCAATTATGCTAAAATCATATGAACATCACAATAATTCAAGTAGCTAGTGGTTTCAATTCAAATGTTTGTCCATATTCATTTTAATTACCAAATTGTATCAACGTCACAACAAATGAACGCAACAACGTCCACCGACATTATGTATTCTGGGCTCCTTAACGACGTCGATAGAGACGAGTTTGTTGAAAATTTATCATCTATGGAAACAACAACACTGAATGAAGCCAGTGGAAATCTACTTAATATGAATGAGCACCAAAACGAAAGCAACGGTAGTTGCAATGTGGATATAGTCGAATCGAATAACAAATTTTGTGTTGGTAAGTTTTTTTTGAATGATTTCGAGTTGTTTTGATTATTTAGTTTTATGATGTTTTCATTCCCAACCATTAATGAACATATGGGAACCAATAATTAAGCATCCCACTAGTTTCGTGTCTACATCGTTGACCACAGAGGTTCATACGTATTTTTTTTTCTTCATTTTATGGAGGAGTTGGGTGTGTGTGGTGTTCATCCATATGTTCATTAACATATGGGAAACAATTGTGCACATATTGAACATTTGTGAACACATGTGTTACACGTCACTGATGTGAATTATTCATAATTTTAAAAAGTTGGTTTTGAACTGTCAAATGTGTACGAACACATGTGGTGCATGTAACTGATGTTTTATTGTTCTAGTTGAACATACCGTTAAGATAATTTTCATACAAGTTCATATCATGAGTGCATGCGATTATGAATAATGTGTGGATGTATTATATTGTTGATTTTATAACATCATCTTCATATGGGATAGATCAAGAATGCACATATTGTTCATTTTAAAACGTCATGTTCAAATGGCATAGAACAAATAACACAACTCATTAATTGATGTAGAATCGGGGGTTACGAATCGATGTAGAATCGGAGGTTACGATTCTTTTGGGAGAAACATTAATTGAGAGAGAATAAAGACATAATATTTCATTGATATTTGTTCCCAAAATACCCTTGTCACTATGGTTCATTCCCCATTTTTCATCAATTGTGCATTTAATAAGGCTTTTAAAAAAATCAATCTCAACCGTTGATTTCCAAGATCAAGGGCTTCGATTGGTTGATAAAGTTAATACAAAAAATGAGGTTAACAAATGAACCGGACCCTATATATATACAGAGAGAGATATTATGAGATTTTTAAGGATTTATCTAATTCAAATTGTAATTATCCTAAATTTTAAAAAAAAATTATTTATGCTATTTTTTTAATTAATAAATTATGTGGCTCATATTCCTTTTCGGCTTCTCGCAAATTGACTACCTTCTCGTTTGAACCTGCCCCTATATAGGTGATTATATATATATATATACTTCTTTTTATAGATCTTTTTGTGATGTAAATATTATCACATATGATAATTGTATATATTTTAGTTAATCATATGTGATTATGTATGTTTATATTTATAGATCTTTTTGTGAAGTAAATATTATCACATGTGATTATGCGTCATTTATATTCAGACATATATTGTTATATGTGATATTTACAAAAATCCACCTAGTGGGATCATATGTGATACATAATAATATATCACATGTTAAACGAAGTTAATCACATGTGATTCAAAACGTAAATCTAAAAATAGAGAAAAAAATGGTGAAATAATTAATTAGTTATGGATATCACATGTGATATTTGATGAAAACTATGATTTTATCTAGAAAATAATAATATAAATTTGATAAAAAAAATTATGAATTTATTTAAATAAAAAAATTAATAAATTTATAAGATATTATGAGATTTTTAAGGATTTATCTAATTCAAATTGTAATTATCCTAAATTTAAAAAAAAAATTATTTATGCTATTTTTTTAATTAATAAATTATGTGGCTCATATTCCTTCTCCCCTTCTCGCAAATTGACTACCTTCTCGTTTGAATCTGCCCCTATATATATAGGTGGGTTCATACGAGAACAACATCTATTTAAGAAACACGAAAGCAACCGAGTACATACAAAATCATATATGATTCACGTATAAGATCATATATATGATTCATGCGTATGCGTCCGATTTTTTCGGGTTAGTATAAAATCACATATGATTTTGTACATGATCTGCTTTGTTTTTTGCTATTTTCTTATTTTCTTAAATAGTTAGCGTTTTCGTTTGAACCCCTCTCTCTCTCTCTCTTTATATATATATATATATATATATATATAGAGAGAGAGAGAGAGAGAGTTAGGTTCCGGTGAGAATTTGAGTTAACGGTGAGAAACGTGAAAAGTGGTTATAAACTTTTGGACGAGAAATGGACGCACATTAGGATGTGATGCAGTGAGATGCATCAGATCAATTCTCTTCTAAGCCGCAATTCTTAGGAGGACTTGAGATTAAAAGAGATCAACGGTTTAGATCCATTTTTCACGTTTCTCACCGTTAACTCAACTTCTTACACGATGATTCACCTATATATATATACACACATGAGAACATCATATATTTAAAAAAACATGAAAACAATCGAGTACATACAAATCATATATGATTCACACGACTATGTGTGCGACCTTCAGGTCGTGCTGGACATCGTCCGCGTCCGATTTTTTCAGGTGAGTGTAAAATCACATATGATTTTGTACATGATCTGTTGTTGTTTTTGCTGTTTTCTTAAATAGTTAGCGTTTTCATTTGAACCTTCCTCCCCCCTCCCCCTCTCTCACTATATATATATATACATTTAATATATATATATATATATATATATATATACACACACACACACACACACAAAGAATTGTGTGAGAAAGTGAGGTTAACATGAAAAGCGTGAGAAGTGGGTCTGAACCTTTGATCACTTTTAATCTAATGCTCTCTCATGAATTGTTGCTTAGAAAGGAATTGATTCAGTGCATCTTATCCTAATGTGCATCAATTTCTCATCGAATGGTTGATAACTATTTCTCACGTTAACCTCAAATGCTCACCAGAACCTAAACCTCATTCCCTTTCTCTCTCTCTCTCTCTCTCTCTCTCTCTCTCTATATATATATATATATATATGTTGACATACAAAACCTTCTTTTGAAAATTTTCCAATTCATGTGATCCAATTTAAGCCATGAAAAATAAGTCGGAAAAATAAATCTAATACAAACATAAAAAACTCCCTCTCCCTTTCTTTCTCTCATCTCTCCTCTTTTTTTTCTCTTATCTCTCATCTCTTCTCTCTCCTAATTTTTTTCTCCTTTCTCGTCATTCCATAGCATATACGTGCATACACGTAATTGAATATGCACATAAGGTGAACACATTGTGAATACTTTTTTTTTGAAAATTTTATTATAGCTTGTGAACTCATTGTGAACCACTCTAAGGTGCCGTTTGTTTTTTAAGAGGTCTAAAGTCTGAAGTCTTATTTTAGTTATGATTAATAAGAGGTGGTGTGTAAAAAGGTTTGAACGATTCAGACTTAAGAGCCATTAAGAGGTTTTTTTAAAAAAACAAACAACCCCTAAATCTAAATTACCACTTGTGAACACCACATGCAATTTGTGAACCACATTGTCAACATCCTAATAAAAAATTTTAAGCTTGTTTACATGCATGGTGTTTACTTTATGTACACATTTAATTGTGTGTGCATGCTAAATTAGTGACCATAATTATCTCATTAATTAATATCATTAATTATCTTAAATTAGTGACTTAGGATACATTTCACGAATCTCATAAATTTTAGAATTCTCAAATGATTAAGTCACTTGATATATGTACATTAACATTATTTATTAAATTTAAAAGTTTTAGTTTTTTATAAATGTTAAATTGTACTCTCTCTATCCCAAAATACATGTCCACAATGGGAAAAAAAAACACAATTTTAGGATTGTATAATCATTACACTTTTTAATTAACAAAAATACAATTTTATCTTTAATTATAGAGAGATAAAATTTCTCCATTTTGACATCGTTTGGCAAAAATAAGTTAACTTATATTTTAGGTACATGTTTCGATGGACATAAGCTAGTTTTTTTATAAGCTACTTGGAGTAGCTTATGAGGAGTTTTTTTGTAACTTTTTCCAATTATTCCCTCATTAATATTAATTATTATTTATTAACTATTATTATAAATAAATCTTAAATTTAATATTTAATTATTATTAATTAACTAGAATCGTACTCGCTCAATGCAACGATATACATCACGATTTTAATGTTTCATTTTATTTTTTTGTCGATTTACAGTACGATTTTGGATGATTTTGAGAAAATAATAATGTTTTTTTTTTATAAATTTGTTTAATTTATACTTAATAATATAATGTTTTTTATATAAAAAATTAAGTATTTTGTTAGAATTCAATGATTATCTTATATATTTTAATGACATCTAGAAAAATAACAATTACATATTTAATAATATAATTAAAACAAAATTATATTAATTAATAGTGATACATGGAAATGTCTGCATAAAAGGAAAGCCCTGTACATACTAAATTGATGGGTGTTAGAAGTCTGCAGTAGTAATATGTATATTGTGCTTTGATACTTGTAAATTAAGAGATTTTTAAAATCTTGCATAAAATGATGGTACCTTGTGTCTAATAATTTGCATGTAGGAGTTTTTTTTATCTGTGATTTATAATACTAGAAGTGTACTCGTGTAATGCAGCTAGATACATCACGATTTTAATGTTTCATTTTATTTTATGTTTTTTGTCGATTTACATTACGATTTTGGATGGTTGTGAGAGAGTGATAATTATTTTTTTATATAAATTTGTTTAATTTATATACTTAATAATATAATGTAATTTATTTTGGTTTAATAATATAAGTTTTTTTTATAAAATATTATGTAAGATTTTTAATTATATTTTAGATTTTTTATATCTAAAATATGCTGAGAGTTATTTTAGGGGAGTTAAAGTAGAAAATGATTTTAGGGGAGTTAAAATGGTTAGAGATAATGATTGAAAATTAATGAATAACATTAAATGTAGTACATACAACTTTTATGGTTGTTTTTAAGTAATTAACATTAAATAACGGTACATTAAGCTTTAAGACTTGTTTTTAAGAATTTTTATATCATCTTTATAATATAGTATAGATATAGATAATATAGATTATTATAATTCAATGATTATCTTATATATTTTAATGACATATAGAAAAATAACCAATTATATATTTAATAATATAATTAAAACAAAATTATAGTTATATAATATATTAACTAGAATCGTACTCGCGCAATGCAGCGAGATTTATCATGATTTTAACGTTTCATTTTATTTATTTGTCGATTTACAGTACAATTTTGGATGGTTTTGAGAAAGTGATAATGTTTTTTTTATAAATTTGTTCAATTTATTAATAATATAATGTTTTTTATATAAGAAAATTAAGTATTCTGTTAGAATTCAATGATTATCTTATATATTTTAATGACATCTACAAAAAAAATAACCAATTACATATTTAATAATATAATTAAAACAAATTTATAGTAATATAACATATTAATTAACAGTGATACATGAAAATATCTGCATAAAAGGAATGCTCTACACATACCAAATTGGTGGGTGCTAGAAGTTTGCAGTACTAATATGTATCTTGTGCTTTGATACTTGTAAATTGAGTGATTTTTAAAATATTGCATAAAATGATGGTACCTTGTGCCTAATAATTTATATTTAAGAGTTTTTTTATCCGTGCTTTATAATATAGTATAGATTAATAGTGATAAATGGAAATGTCTGCATAAAAGGAAAACCCTGTACATATAAAATTGGTGGGTGTTAGAAGTTTGCAGTAGTAATATGTATATTTTGCTTTGATACTTGTAAATTAAGAG
The DNA here is from genome assembly GCA_023525745.1 of Arctium lappa. Classification (NCBI taxonomy): domain Eukaryota; kingdom Viridiplantae; phylum Streptophyta; class Magnoliopsida; order Asterales; family Asteraceae; genus Arctium; species Arctium lappa. The sequence continues at coordinate 116,337,882 of CM042049.1, forward strand.
ATTTTTAAAATCTTGCATAAAATGATAGTACTTTGTGCCTAATAATTTGTATTTAAGAGTTTTTTATCCATGTTTTATAATATAGTATAGATAAATCTTAATTAGTTTTAACTGAAAATTATTAAATTAAATTTTAATTATACATAGATATTAATTCTTAATTATCTAAAATTATTGTTAATTATATAATATTAATCAATATATTTTAATTATCAATTAATATTACTTTTTTAATTATTATTCAATTACTTATATCATATTATCTGTAACGATTATTTAAAATCATAAGTTAAAAAATATTTTTTTTTCTAAAATTTATTTTAACAAATTCAAAATTTATAGTGTATATATATATATATATATATATACTATATTATAAAGATGGCATAAAAACTCTTAATTACAACTCACTAAGATTTATGTACTATCATTTAAAGTCATCTACTTAAAATCTCTTAAAAATAACTGCTAAAGCCTAATGTACTACTTGTAAAGCTTTTAACCCTAATTAATATATTTCATCCTTATCCCCCAAAATTCTTATCTCTAATCCCCAAACCCTAAAATTATGAAATTTGAATTCTGATAAACATAATCAAAATAGAATAAACATTTCAATTTAAATATAAAAAATTTAAAATATATAAGATAATTAATGAATTTTAATAAACTACTTAATTTTTTTATATAAAAAACATTATATTGTTAAGCCTAAATTAAACAAATTTATATATAAAAAATCATTATCACTCAATAAAACCATCCAAAATCGTACTGTAAATCAATAAAAAACAAAAAATAAAAATAAACATTAAAATCGCGATGTATTAAGCATTATGTACTATTATTTAATGCTAATCTACTTAAAATATCTTAAAAAACAATTAATGAAGCAATATGTACTACTTTTAAATGATTTTAACCCTAATTAATAAATTTCATTCTTATCCCCCAAAATCCTTATCTCTAATCCCTAAATCCTAAAATTATGAAATTTGAATTCTGATAAACATAATCAAAACAGGATAAACATCTCAATTTAAATATAAAAAATTTAAAATATATAAGATAATTAATGAATTTTAACAAACTACTTAATTTTTTTTATATAAAAAACATTATATTGTTAAGCCTAAATTAAACAAATTTATATATAAAAAAATTATTATCACTTAATAAAAACCATCCAAAATCGTACTGTAAATCAATAAAAAACAAAAAATAAAAATAAACATTAAAATCGTGATGTATCTCGCTGCATTGCGCGGGTACGCTTCTAGTATTTATATAGAAAAGAAGAGGTTAGAATCTTATTTATTTGTTTTACAATATGTATTTGATTTATACTGTTAAATTTTTAATTATATTTTTTGTTTCTCAAATCCATAAAAGAATGTTCACTTTATGAAACAGATATATGTGAAACAAGTCGTAGATGTAAAAAAATCGTATGAAATAGCACATGATAAACCAGTTCTCAGTGTTATCAGAATTTTATGGTTTCTCAAATGAAGGCTCCCATGTATATATACATATGTGTATATGCACATATGTATATGTATACACAGATATAAGCGAATGATCATGTAAGGTGAGAAACATAAGAAGAGATTTCACTTTTTATTTTAAACATACCCATGAATCGCGTTTTATACGGGAATTGATCAAGGGCATCGCATTGCATCTCATCTCGATGTATCTCATCCTAATATGCATCCAAAAATAGAGATCATTTCTTACACTTCTCATCAGAATCCAACTTATACATATACATATGTCAAATATACACACCAAAATTACGTATACATGTTTTGTGGTATTTTTTAGATTAATGGTGCATTAATCATGCAAGGTCGTGTCTTTTAGAACAATTTCACTTTTCAATTTTATTTATTCATCCCCAATTTAATCACGATTTTACAGTTATTATAGTGTTACAATCAAGGTTCACAATGACGTGAGGCGTGGCGTGGCGGCGAGGTTAAGCCTTACACGCCACGGCGAGAACACGACGTTTTCCAGGCGTGACATAAGGCGACAAATTTGTATGTCATACTCAAAATTATATATAAACGTATATATTTTATATATATTATCCCCAAACCAAAAATCCTCAATTTCCCGGCACACTATTGTCATTCTGATACTCAAGCATCTTAGGACAATAATTCAAGGGTTCCATAGGTTCTCCTTACAATTTCTCATTGAATAACGTCGATTCCAAGTCTATGGTTCTAATCCAACCAATCATTCCGACCCTAAACGGTCTACTCAAAGCAATCACCATGCTTACTGTCACTCTAGATGACGAACGTTAAAATCATCAGCCCCTTCTACCGGCTACCCACTTAGAAATTTCTTCACTACCCCAACGGTTGTCACATCTCAGTAGTCCAATTATGAACGTATTGTACATGGTCATCTTTGTTACTCTCGATGTGATACCCGTTCCTAGTGACTCCATCAACCTCAAAATGTCCAATCTTAAAGTGCCTATTGGTGTAATTTCTCTCTCATACACTCAAATAACGCTAGCTTGAGTCTAGGTATCCCAAATCAACACCTAAATTTCTCAAACTTAAGCTCTGATACCAACTTGTAACACCCTCGAATTTGGTAAGAGCAACTAATTAAATTTTTTAAACATAACATCAAGTAAGGGATGAAACTTCCTCTTACGATCCAAAAACTCTATATGTCTCAACCACGAATTCTATAATTAACCTTGACAATTATAAACTCCAATAATATATATAAACTAAATTGAAGTCGGGTGTCACTTAACCCAAATACAAGCTGCTCTCCTTAACCTAATGCGGAAGACTTCATCAAGCTACTCACTACTCGGGCACACAAATGGCACTCCTCTCTTAACTGAGATACTAGAACTATTCCCAACCTAGTGAGTTCAAGAGTTTTACATGAGTAAATATATCTTTAAAAGAATGAACTTCACTTAAAATCATGACCTTTCAAATAATGTACTTTAAAACGTGGAAACGACTATGTTCCAATATCATGCATTTTCAAAGATGGGCACCTCATTACAAACATTCTTTATAAAATGATGCAACTCAAACTTACTCGAATCAATAATATGAATTGACTCCCATTTAAGAAACGTAGATAAAGCGTTACACCCAGAACACCCAAGCACGGGTGGGGCAAAATACCCAAGCCATAAATCATTGTCAAAATCCACATATACAATACGTCCGAAAACATGGACACTAGGCCCAATACTCACGCGACCATAAGCAAAAAGGAAACCAAATATCAAAACATGGGGATGCCATACTTCATTCAAACCTTAATATACGTGGAAGAAGGTTCAATATTAAGGGCCTCATTCACTATCGACCACATAAGACCAATGATAATAAAGTTAGACGTTAACATATAAGATACAATTGGTCGACGACGGGGGAGACCCGTATCCGGTGAGAGTGGAGGAACACAAAAGTATGCCACTCAAAGTTAATCGCATAACACCTCACGACATGAAAGCCCAAGTGTCCCTACGACTTCTTAACAAGTTACACCTTAAGAGACAGTTGACCTTGATGAACATTACAAAGAATTCTGCAATGAAAGAACAATGGACCGAATTGAGAAAGAATTCCGGTCTCTGGTAAAGGGAAGCCTGACGGTGAGGGAGTATACCTGTCAGTTCATGGAGAAGCTTGATCTGGTGGGGCACGCTGCCCCAACAGAGAAGGATAAGATGAAGGCCTATCTGAATGGTCTACCCACGGACATACAATCCATGGTCCACAATTCTAAAGCTTCTAACCTCCGCGAGATGGTTGAAGAAACTCAGTACATGGAAGAGATGTTCGCGAGGAACAAAGCTGAGAAGGTTGTGGTGGTGACTGATAAGAGAAAGTGGGAGAGCAGTTCTGTACCTCCCAAGAGAACCCGACCTTTTGTCGGAAACCGCAGCTTTAGCGGTTATCAAGAAGCCAGATGGTGCTCGAAGTGTCGAACAAAGCACCACGGTAACTGTAGCACCACTTCTCAAGCTTGTTTCAAGTGTGGGAAGTCTGATCACACCGCCCGCAACTGTTCTATCGTGGGGATGGTCTGCTTCGAGTGCAAGGCGCCGGGGCACGTGAGAAGAAATTGCCCGAAGCTTGTGTCGGGTAGCGTGGCGGCAAAGAAGGAGAACCCTCCTAGGGTTCCGGGTCGAGCATTTCAGATGACGGCCGAAGATGCCAAGAAATCCGCTGATGTGGTATCGAGTACTTTTCTTATTAACTCTGTACCTGCTTGTATTTTATTCGATACGGGTGTCAGTTTCTCTTTCGTATCTGAGTTGTTCTGTCAAAAGATTGCTATGCCCATTACTAGTCTTGAGGATGCGTTAGTGGTAGATATAGCTGATGGTAGTCAAGTTCTGATCCGTGATGTTCTGAATAAGTGTACTCTCGGTATCGAGGGAAGAGAATTCTCGATCGATCTACTGCCGATGATAATCGGAGGTTTTGACGTTGTGGTCGGTATGGATTGGTTGTCAAACAATCATGCCGAGATCGTGTGTTCTAAGAAGTTAATCCGACTTCCCAATCCCTGTGGTGAAGTCGTTGTGATCTATGGTGAGAAAAGAAAAGGTGATGTGGCACTAATCACAATGGTGAAGGCACGCAAGTGCTTGTTGAAAGGATGTTCATCTTTCCTAGCCTACGTGATCGATGCCAAGTTAGAGAAGTCGAAGTTTGTTGATGTGAAGATTGTGCGTGAGTTTCCAGATGTCTTTCCTGACGACTTGCCCGGGTTACCACCCGATCGGCAAGTGGAGTTCCGGATTGACCTTGTGCCTGGAGCAGCACCAATTGCTAAAGCTCCTTACCGTTTGGCGCCGTCAGAGATGCAAGAGATGATGGCACAACTCCAACATCTTTTGGAGAATGGTTTCGTAAGACCGAGTTCGTCACCCTGGGGAGCTCCGGTCTTGTTTGTAAAGAAGAAAGATGGCACGATGAGAATGTGCATTGACTATCGTGAGTTGAACAAAGCTACAGTAAAGAACATGTATCCGCTTCCGAGAATAGGCGACTTGTTCGATCAACTTCAAGGAGCGGGGTGTTTTTCCAAGATCGACTTACGTTCGGGTTATCATCAGGTGAAGGTGAGAGAAGAAGACGTTCCGAAAACAGCTTTCAGAACACGTTACGGCCATTATGAATTTCTTGTAATGCCTTTTGGCCTAACGAACGCACCGGCGATATTTATGGACTTGATGAATAGAGTGTGCCGACCATTCCTCAATAAGTCGGTCATTGTATTCATTGATGACATACTCGTGTACTCCAAGAGCGAGTCAGAACACGAACAACATCTGCGGGAAGTGCTTGAAGTGTTGAGAAAGGAAAGATTGTACGCCAAGTTTTCCAAATGTGACTTTTGGCTTAAAGAGGTACAATTTCTGGGTCACGTTGTCACTCGAGACGGAGTGAAAGTGGATCCCTCCAAGATTGAAGCTATGATGAATTGGGAATCTCCCAAGAGTCCGTCAGAGATCCGAAGTTTCTTGGGTCTGGTGGGGTACTACCGGAGATTTATCCAAGACTTTTCGAAAATCGCTTCTTCCTTGACTGTTTTGACTCGGAAGAATGAGAAGTTTGAATGGACCGAAACACAAGAGAAGGCGTTCCGAATACTTCAAAAGAAGTTGTGTGAAGCTCCGATCTTGTCGTTACCTGAAGGGTCAGAAGACTTCGTGGTTTATAGCGACGCTTCGAAAATGGGTTTGGGTTGTGTGTTGATGCAAAGGGGCAAGGTGATTGCCTACGCATCGAGACAACTCAAGATTCACGAGAAGAATTATCCTACCCATGATCTAGAGTTAGCGACAGTGGTGTTCGCTTTAAAACTTTGGCGACACTACCTCTATGGCACGAAATGTACTTTATACACAGATCATAAGAGTCTGAAGTATGTCTTTGACCAGAAAGAGTTGAATATGAGGCAAAGGCGGTTGCTCGAATTGCTTAAAGATTACGATTGTGAGTTGCTTTACCATCCCGGTAAGGCAAACGTGGTGGCCGATGAGTTAAGTCGGAAAGACTATAGAGGAAGTACACGGGCTACCTATTCAAGAATCGAGCTAGTGTCTAGCCTTGTTGAGAAGATCAAGGCATCGCAGGTTGAAGCATTGTTAGAAGAAAATCTCAAAGAGGAAGTCATGACGAAGCAACGTTTGCTCTTAACGGAAGATAGCCGTGGAGTGAAACTGTTCAGCGGTCGTGTGTGGGTGCCCAAGATTGGGGGTAACCGTGATCTGTTGCTTGAGGATGCACACAAGTCCAAGTATTCCATTCATCCGGGGAGTACAAAGATGTACAGGGACTTGAAACTGCCTTATTGGTGGCCAGTAATGAAACTTGATGTGGCACGTTATGTAGAGCGTTGTGTGACGTGTTCGCAAGTTAAGGCCGAACACCAACGACCGTATGGAAGTCTTCAGTCTTTAGAGATTCCTGAGTGGAAGTGGAAGCATATCACCATGGACTTCGTGACGAAGTTGCCTAAAACACTTCGAGGTCACGATACCATTTGGGTGATAGTTGATAGATTGACAAAGAGCGCTCACTTCTTGGCTATGCGTGAGAAACTACCGATGGATAAGTTAGCAAAACTTTATATCGATGAGGTGGTCTCGAGGCATGGAATACCATTGTCGATCGTGTTGGATCGCGACAGTCGGTTCACTTCGAACTTTTGGGATGGGTTTCAGAAAGAGCTGGGTACACGAGTTAAGTTGAGTACGACTTACCATCCACAGACCGACGGGCAAAGCGAGAGAACGATCCAGACGTTAGAAGATATGTTGAGGTTTTGTGTCATCGATTTCGGGGGTAGTTGAAACTCGCACCTGCCTTTGGTGGAGTTTGTTTACAATAATAGCTACCACTCGAGTATTGGGATGACACCTTTTGAGGCGTTGTAAGGGGCGAAAGTGTCGAACTCCCGTGTGTTGGCTTGAAGCGGGAGAAAACAGGTTCGCCGGACCTGAAATCGTGCAAGAGATGACCGATAAGGTCAAGAGCATTCGTGAAAGGTTGAAAGCGGCTCAGGATCGGCAGAGGAGTTATGCCGATAAAAAGAGACGGCTGATGGAATTCTAAGTGGGCGACCGTGTGTTGCTGAAGGTATCGCCGTGGAAGGGCATTATATGGTTCGGAAAGCGTGGGAAGCTGAGTCCCCGTTTCCTCAGACCTTTCAAAGTGCTCAAGCGGGTGGGTTTGCAAGCCTACCAATTGGAACTGCCGCCAGAGTTGAGCAGAATACACAACACGTTTCATGTTTGTTACCTTCGGAAGTGTTTGGCGGAAGAGGAAAGCGTCATCCCTCTCTCCGAATTAACAATAGACGAGGGTAACCGTTGTATAGAAGAGACTTTAGAGAGAAAGTCTAAGAAGTTACGTCGCAAAGAAGTCACTATGGTCAAGGTGCAGTGGAAACATCATAGGGGAGCCAACGTGACGTGGGAAACTGAGGAGGATATGAAGCGAAGATATCCTCATCTTTTTATATAGTTGGGATTTCGGGGACGAAATCATTCCCAAGTTGGGGAGGATTGTAACACCCTGGATTTTCATTATATATATAATCGTTGTATTCTTGCGTTTACCTTTTGTCGTAAATGCCGAGTCTTGATCTGAGAGTTAGTGTTTGGGTTTTGGTTGAAATTGTGGGAAACAGGGAGTTACGCGGGCTATGCCACGGCTTGTAGGCCGCGAGGAAAGTCGCGTAACCCTCTAGAGGATTCCCAGATTGTTGACATGCATGGGTTATCCCGCGGCTTGAAGGCAACAAGCTAAGTCGCGTAACCCACTGGGAGTTCCCAGTTTTGTGGCACGCGCGGGCTTCCCCGCAGCTTAAAGGCCGCAAGATAAGCCGCGTAAGACCCTGGCCGACTAAAAAGGTGGTCAGCCACAAATATCTTGTTGAAGTAATCTCAAGTTTCTCTCTCTCTCTCTCTCTCTCTCTCTTTTCCTTTTCTTCTTTCGATCTTCGAGGTATCGTTTGGTTGCTAGTTTGCGGTGTTTCTAGCAAGGGGTCGGTGTTTTAAGCTTCACCTCTTCGTCGTGATCGTTATCTGGTTTTCCGAGTTTTATTCTAAAACCTACCGGTGAGTTCCTACTACCATTTTACAAACTTTATACATGTCAAAACTCTTATTTGCGAAATCTGAAATATTTCTACGGTATGATTTCATGTTCTCTACATTTTGATATAAATGAAGTTTTGGTGATTTTCGGGGTTCTCGATCAGTATTGACTAAAATGACGGGTTCCGCCTTATTAGAAGTAAAATGATGTTTTACTTGCCCATGTTTGTGGCTTATTGAAAGAATGTATATAAACTGGTTTTATGATTATCTTTCTTACCAGCAGTTGGTCTGGAAAATGGCATTTTGAAATATAAATGTGTTGAAAGCTGTTTATCTAGCTTTAAAATGGTCACATGAAATATTGTGACAAGTCATGACTATACTAGTGGATCCCTAGGTATCGAGTCAGCTTATTGTTGGGATGTTTGTACCCCTTCTGTTGTAGTTAGATACTGTTGGGTCATCTGAAGATTTGAAGATGACCTCCTGATCTTCCATCTTATATCATCTTACTTAGAATATGTTTGAGGTTCTTTTAGCAGTTTGGTTTCTATACAAATGTTCGGTGAAGTCGAAGATCAGCCGAAGAAGACAAAGAAGGAGAATATCTCTCAAAGCGGATTGAAGATAGACTCCTCAGCCCAAAGCCAAGTATGCTTACTTGATCAACACCATTGGCCAGGATGGTGCCGATCTCAGTCTTCAGGAGCCGAAGACCTCTTCGGCCGAAGACTTCTTTGGAAGCCGAAGATTTCTCAATCTTCGGAAGCCGAAGACTTCTCAATCTTCAGGAGCCGAAGACTTCTTAATCTTCAAGGCCTGAAGATTTCTCTCTTCACATTGTACTTTTCTGACAAAGTATATTTGTGATATCTTGCATTGACGTGGACCTCATATGAAGATCAGATAAAGTAAGCTTTGTCTCCTATGCCATTTTAAGGAAAGGTCTACACCATCCTGCAGGTCAACACTTCAAGCCAAAACACCTCAAGACAAAAGGTACATCCTGTACCTTGCTGAAGACCTGTGTCCATCCTTTGCTCAACAGGTGTCCCATGCATTTAATGCATGAGGCACTATAAATATGGAGGATGGTTCAACATGCAAGATACCCAGCAGAACCAGTTCTACTACCTTCAAGTTCTCTAAGTGTCTGGCAACTTTCTCTCTACGAAGATCTTACTGTTTTCTAAGTGTTTTACAGTTGTTCTTCATTCTCTATGTGTAAGATTGTTTGAACATATCTCATATGTTCTCTTCCGCAACAATCAAAGTTTTCTATGTGTAATTCTTGATTTCAAATCAATAAGAATTAAATTAAGTGAAAAACTGTGTGTATTGTATTCAACCCCCCCTTCTACAATACTTTTCTTATTTACTTACTGCTATTTGGGACCAACAAGTGGTATCAGAGCGGTTCAGTTTAACTCAATAAACTAGATCCGCAATGGCAGCCTCTTCTTCTTCTTCTTCTTTAAACAATGCTTCTTCTCAAAACACCACTGCTGTTTCATACGACAATGGCTCTATAGCCAAACCACCAAAGTTTAACCCCAATAACTTCTTCTTGTGGAAAAGTCGTATGATACTCTTCTTAGAAGGAGTTGACAGCAGATATCCTACTATTTTGCATGAAGGTACTTTTATTCCTAGAGTTTGGGACCGATATAATGCAGACAAGGGAAAAGCTGATGAGGACTCTTCTGAGGAAGAAAGAACTCCAGCTACTGGGAGATACATTGTAAAGGACCCTAGTAAATACAATGATGAAGATAGACGTCTTATAGCTCTTGATACTAAAGTCAGAGCCATCATTGCCCTTGCTCTGCCTGATGAGGTCTATCACTCTCTTGTTAACCTCACCACTGCTAAAGAAATGTGGTCTACTCTGTGTGTTCTCTATGAAGGTACGTCTGAGGTGAAAAAGAGCAAAAAGATTGCTCTTGTAAGAAAGTCTGAACTCTTCTCTCATGAGAAGGGTGAGTCTCTCTCAGACTACTACAATCGCTTTAACAGTCTTCTCAATGATCTTAAACTTGTGGGTCACATATATGATAATGAGGAAGTCTTGTGCAAGTTCATGGACTGTCTTCCTGAGTTTTGGGAAAACATCTGTACTTGTATCAAGTCTAGCAAGGATCTTGACTCTATGCCTCTCACTGCCTTGTATGGCACCCTCTTCAACTATGAGCAGACGAAAATGCTCAGGAAGTCCATCACCAAAGACATCAAAAGCTCTTCTCTAGCTCTTGTCGGTGAATCTTCCAAAAGTACTGTGTGTGTCCCTAGGATCACCTATCCCTCAGATTCTGATAATAATAGTCAAGAGGATCCCAATGATCCTTTAGAAGCCTACCTTAGTGAGGCTGATGATGAAGGTGAGGAAATTTCCAGTAACTCTCGATTCTCTTCTGGAAAATCCAAGTTTTCAAGAAAACCCTCTTCTACTTTTTCTAAAATCTCTCCCTCTGACAAATCAAATGAGGAAAGTGTGGGAGGAAAGGACACTTTGCTTCTGAATGCAGGAGCAGGTCCTCTGATAAATCTAGACTGCCCTCCTCTAACCGTACATCCTCTAGGTTTGTCAGAACCAAGTCTGATTCTTACCAACCTTCTTTCCAAAAGACAAATATGTCTGTCTCCTCAAAGTCTGACCGGGCTGAGAAATACAAGGCAAAATATAAGAGAGAGAGAAGGAGAGAAATGAAATCTTGCTCAAAAAGGGAAAAAGTCAAATGACTGAAACCCATGATTGGGCAGATGAACCCACTTCTGAAAGTGACAAATAAATGGCCAACCTTTGCTTCATGGCTAGAATAGATGATGTTGATAAACAGTGAAGCTCAATCCTTCTCTATGGCCCTTGTGTCTGCTGAGTGCTCTACCTCATCTACCCAGGTACATCTCTCTCTCTCTCTCTCTCTCTCTCTCTCTCTCTCTTCTCATCTCTCTCTTTCGGCCTCTTAAACCCACCAAAGAACAAACCTCCCTTATACCTCCCTTCCCTTTCTTCGACCCTTCCCTCACCTTCGGCCCTCAACCTCTCCCACTATCTTCGACCCCTCTCTCTCACTCTTCAAAAGCCTACCGAGTCCACAATCTTCGGAGAAACTGCATCTACTCATGTGAAGTTTGATGATCTTAAGTCATCATCTCTTCATGAGATGATGATTGGTGGATATCATCATGTGTTGGTGAAGATTCTCAAAGTCATTCATCTAGCTCAAAACCATATGTTCCTTTCTTCTCAGACACAACCCATCAAAATGGTGACCTACCCATCTTCTTATCTCCAATATCTGATCTTCAGATAGTCATCTCTGAAGATCAAGATCCCTCATATCCTACTCTTCCCCATTTCTCAACACATCACTTCTCCTTCCTCCATCATTCCCATATTCCTCCCAACCTTAAAATTCTCCACAAATCATCTCACTTTCTCAACCACACTTTCCTTCTTCACCTATTCATGTCGATCATCCATCTCTCTCTCTCAAAGATGTTCCATCCAACTCTCACCTACAACATTCCTTTCTTCCTCATCTTCCACCAAAAAAAAAAAAATCGTCCGAGTTACTGTTCATCGATAGCCGATTTATTAAAAAAAAAAACTACCGATTTACTGTTCATCGGTAGCCGATTTGTATTAAAAAAAATTATTTTTTTTGGCTACCGATCTTAAAAAAAAAAAATCATTTTTAAACTTACTTTTGTAAGCCATATTTGGAAAAAAAAAATTGTTTTTCAAAAACCTTCGGTAGCCGATGACAATTTCAAAAAAAAAAAAAAAAAACTTCGGTGGTACTGTTCATCCACCGAAATTTAAAAAAAAAAACTTCGGTGGTACTGTTCATCCATCGAACTTTAAAAAAAAAATTCGGCGGTACTGTTAATCCACCGAACATTAAAAAAAAAAATTTCGGCGGTACTGTTCATCGACCAAACTTTAAAAAAAAAAAAAACTTCGGTGGTACTGTTCATCTACCGAAATTTAAAAAAAAAAAATTCGGCCGAAGTACTGTTCATCGGCCGAACACTATTCATTTAAAAAAAATTTGTTTTTTTTTCTGCTGATTGAAATTTAAAAAAAAAAAATAAAATTCGGCGGTACTGTTCATCTACCGAATATTTATAAAAAAAAAGTTAATTTTTTTTGGCTACCGGTCTTAAAAAAAAAAAAAAAATCGGCCGAAGTACTGTTCATCGGCCGAACACTATTCATTTAAAAAAAATAATTCTGCTGATTGAATTTCAAAAAAAAATAAAAAAGTATTTTTGTTCTCTCTTTCGGTAGCTCGCTCTCTCTACCATATCTCTCTCTCTCTTCTCTTCTCTTTCGGTTTCTCTCTCTCTCCTCCCTCTTTCGGTTTTTCTCTCTCTCTTCCCTTCTCCCTCACCGAAAATCCCTCTCTCTCTCTCACCCACCGAAATCTCTCTCCCTCATTCGACCCCACCCTCTTCGGCCCACACCCCACCGAACCCCCTCCCCTCACAACCTCTCCCACCGAACTCTTTCCCTCTCATCTCTCCTTCGGCTCACTCTCTCACTACACCCACCGAAATCAAACACCCCATTATACCCACCGAACCCACCGAAACCAAACACCCCCTTATACCCACCGAATTCCCCTTCCCCCTACCCCATTTTTTTTAATTTTTTTTCTCCCTTTTCCCCTTCCCAAGACTTCCCCTACTACCTATCCCCTCCTTTTTTTTCCACATCCTACCACATCTTCCCTTTTTCTTACATAATCTTTTTCACACCCTTTCCTTCCACCTTTCTCATCCTATTTTTTTCCTACAACTTTCTTCCATCCTTTGTTTTCTTTTCTTTCTTTTCTGTTAAAAAAAAAAGCCCCCCCCCCCCCCCCAACAAAAAAAAGGGGCCACTGTCGTGTCTTGTAATTTTCCTTCGTGTCAGTACCCTTTTTTTTCTGTGTGTTGGTGTCATCATCAAATAGGGGGAGAAAAATTGTTGTGTCATAATTTGATTTGGTGATGACTCTCCTACCAACACTTAGAAACTCAAGAAGATCTCTCTCAACAAGGGCTCTCTATCCACCAATCAAGCTCTCAGCCCAGGTATGTTTTCCTTCAAAAACTCTCCCGATCTACAATGGGGTAATACTAAGGACACTCCGGTGTCCAAAGGTCCCTCAACTGTAGTGGACCCTTCTTCCCCCTCCTTAGTGATGCCGGCTAACAATAAATCCTCAACTGCTACTGGCACCGCCGCACTTGCCAAAATGACCATACCACCGAAAGAACCTTCGGCGGTTACCCAGGTCACACCCCATATCTCAAAGCGGTGGCACTCTACCTCTTCCCCTCCCTCTCCTCTCAAGAGGCTGAGGAAGGTTTCAAGGGCCAAACCACAAACTCGACCCACCGATTCTCCACAATCGACAGGTGTTGAAATTTTCCCATCCGGGACGGGGACTCTGCTAAACCCAAAGCCATCTCCTTTGTATCCTCACAAAAGGATACAGTTGTAACATCGGGGACCCCTATTATTCCCTCATCAACCTTTTCCTTGGTTGATAAGGATGACTTGGACTCCTTCCCTATCTAAGGTGCCTCTTCTCCACCTCACAACCTATCACCCAGGATTCTCAGTCCTGATGCTTCTGCACGATCCAAGGATGAATCTGCCCTTCCAGGTGCAGGTTCGGAGGATCCCGAAAATCTTCTAACTTCTTTCTTTCTGAACACCATGAATTAGTTGAGGGGGAGCAACTTACCACTCAAGCTTAAACTCTGTTGAAACTAATTTTGCTATGGACTATGTGATCAAAGCCACCTGACATTAGTTGAGGGGGAGTATGAATTGAGGGGGAGCAACCAACCACTCAAATTCAAACAATCCTGGGCTACTGTCTTCTGAATCTTTGTATATATATTTTTTCTCATTCTTTATTTATTGTATTCATTTATTCATATGTATAGCTATACTTTTTCATTTTCTTGTAAATGTCAGATATACAAAAAAAAGGTCTATGTGAAAAGAACCCAAAAAGAGTAAAAATGGGTCAAAATGTATTTATTCAGTACACTCTTTGTTCTATTCTTCAGTATGGATGTCATCCTCAAATAGGGGGAGATTGTTGGGTCATCTGAAGATTTGAAGATGACCTCCTGATCTTCCATCTTATATCATCTTACTTAGAATATGTTTGAGGTTCTTTTAGCAGCTTGGTTTCTATACAAATGTTCGGTGAAGTCGAAGATCAGCCGAAGAAGACAAAGGAGGAGAATATCTCTCAAAGCGGATTGAAGATAGACTCCTCAGCCCAAAGCCAAGTATGCCTACTTGATCAACACCATTGGCCAGGATGGTGCCGATCTCAGTCTTCAGGAGCCGAAGACCTCTTCGGCCGAAGACTTCTTCGGAAGCCGAAGATTTCTCAATCTTCGGAAGCCGAAGACTTCTCAATCTTCAGGAGCCGAAGACTTCTTAATCTTCAAGGCCTGAAGATTTCTCTCTTCACATTGTACTTTTCTGACAAAGTATATTTGTGATATCTTGCATTGACGTGGACCTCATATGAAGATCAGATAAAGTAAGCTTTGTCTCCTACACCATTTTAAGGAAAGGTCTACACCATCCTGCAGGTCAACACTTCAAGCCAAAACACCTCAAGACAAAAGGTACATCCTGTACCTTGCTGAAGACCTGTGTCCATCCTTTGCTCAACAGGTGTCCCATGCATTTAATGCATGAGGCACTATAAATATGGAGGATGGTTCAACATGCAAGATACCCAGCAGAACCAGTTCTACTACCTTCAAGTTCTCTAAGTGCCTGGCAACTTTCTCTCTACGAAGATCTTACTGTTTTCTAAGTGTTTTACAGTTGTTCTTCATTCTCTATGTGTAAGATTGTTTGAACATATCTCATATGTTCTCTTCCGCAACAATCAAAGTTTTCTATGTGTAATTCTTGATTTCAAATCAATAAGAATTAAATTAAGTGAAAAACTGTGTGTATTGTATTCAACCCCCCCTTCTACAATACTTTTCTTATTTACTTACTGCTATTTGGGACCAACAGATATATTTGATCTTCGGGGGCACTTAGTACGGTTATGTGAGACCGGTTACTAGGCGGTCAAATGTAGTCTAACGAAAGAGTATGACTGGTTCTTTGTGGGCCTCCCTCACATCGTAGTACGGACCGAAGCGTTCGTGGCCATGGTTCCATGTCTTTAGCTCATAACTCGGATATGTGGCTTACTTTGTGTTCCACTATAATCCTTGGTAAATCGGGTAATCCCCGTCATCAAAAGATGTGTTTTGGACCGGTTGTCCGTATATTATCAAAGAATTGTATTTGCATAACTAAACCTTTGAAAGGATTTACTTTGATGAATTGGATTATATCTCTTGAGATTTATGAACTGTATGTTCTCACTAGGCTTTAAGCCTAACACTTTTTCTCAAATGATGTGTATAACAGGTTTCCCTTAGCGGTGGGTTGCCAGGGTTTTGAGAGACGGGTTTGGTCTCGAGGCATTTTGAGATGACTAGTATTGTAACTGGGCATTTGTTAAGTCCCATTCTTTTGGTGAATTATGGATTGTCAACTGATGTAATCTTGGTAGAGGTGTCTAGATTAGTTTGTTGATGAATCCTATATCTGTGCAGGTTTTGTAAAGTCTTAAGGACTGATCCCCTTTATGGGAGGTTTATTTCAATACGAATGTCATGTTGCCATGTCTCCAGGTTTTAATTTACTCTGATTTTTAGGGTGTTACACTACCTCCCAGGCATTACTTCAAACAACGGAGGTCCTAGTGCCTACCTCTTATGTAGCACCTCCAGACTCAACCCTTCAGTGCCTACTTATAAAGTTTTCGGTCGTAAAACATGGGTACCGGAGTTCAACCCCGCAATACCCAATTGGCCATCCAAACAGACTGACTTACGTGCATATGGATCCAATGCAAAACAGTATAACATTACATGACTTCACAGGAATAACCAACGCACTTGAACGTGTAATAAACATCAATATGTAACACGGTGCATTAGTGTGTAAACCATAACCAGGCTCTACATCGAGCCATTAAAACCGGACAAGTGTCCTCAAAACTCTTTTAAGTCAACACCGAGCTAAAATGCTCAAAACCCTTTTTGACCAACGATTAGCAATCCCCAATTTCATAACGTAATTGACTCACGTCATGCAAACACACTCCAAAATACATGGGTAAACTGCAATACAGTTTAGATTGGGGCAAATTGTTGGTTTTCCAAATGGATTTATACTCTTTATTCTTTCAAAACCTCCTATAACACAAAATCAACCTTTTACCCAGACAAACACTAAAAGTATATTTTCACCAAACGATTTCCATTAATGCATTAAACCATCAAAATACTTTAAAATGACCTTTTAATCAAGATACCCAGAGAATCCCAAATGTAGGTGTTTTGCAAGGTTTTTGAATCAAATATTTCAAATAATCAACTCACGAAATATTCCAACAAATGATAATTTCATGCAAAACATAATAACACTTTAAAATGAACATTTTGGCTTGTACAACGTTTTCACAAATCAACTTGAACTCACCTTGCTAGATTTAGGCTAAATCCAGATTTTACCTCAACTTGAGCTTCCTTGGAGTAATCCGAATCCATAAGCAAATCTTCCAAAAACCTAGATCCACAAGTATCCAACCATAAATATCCATATTCAATCTATTAGAATCATTTCCCAAACATTTTTACCTAAAGATCCCAACTTATATCAAAACTCTAATTTCCAAGAATGAAGAAAAGAGAAGATTACCTTATCCACCACTTGTATCCACCAACAATAAACCTTTAGGGTTACTACTATGACATCAAACTCAAGTTCTTCAAAAGGTGGGAGATAGGTTAATGAAACCCTAGAAACTTGGAATTTTTTGAAATGGGATGAAATGAAGAGTTTTACACCATTGCTTCTACATCCCCACTTTGATTGAGAAGAATCTCCTTACAACACACGGGAAAGCACCTTATAGGCTCCAAAATCCGACTTTTAGGGTGAGAGTTCGGTTCTTAGGAGAGAAGAGTGAAGTGGGTGAAGATAACAAATGAAAGAGGCTGAAAATACGGGATTTAAAGCAACCAGGGCTCGACAGCGATAGTGCCCAGCGATTGTGCCTAGGGCACTCTCGCGAAGAAGGTACTACAGGCACTTCCCCGCTAGCGACTGTGCCTAGCAATTATGACTTTGGTCACTATCGCATGACACTATCGCCTAGAGTGTACCGCGGGTGGTACAACCCCTGCGAGAATGACATGGCGACAGTGACTGTCACTGTCGCGGGCACCGTCGCCCCAGCCATCTCAAGCCTCAAAAACGACCTTTCGAGTCCAAGACACCCCTAACTCGAACCACAACTCGGAAAGGAACCTTACCAAGGAGTTAAACCCATAAGGAAAAGGATTTAGGAGAAAGACGTTGACTAGAAATTACCACCAAAATCTAGGTGTTACATAATATTATAGAATGTACATTCATATTGGAAGAAGAAAAATCATATAAATTAGTAGGATATAAATTGTTTTTGATTGAATATTTAACATAGAACTTAGAAAAATAGTTTTACAACTTCGTTTTAATCGTGAGTCCATAACGTTCATGACTTTGTTAAACTGTGAGTGATGGGATTAGATAAATCTATAAAAGTGTTAAATCTAAAGTTAAAAATGTAAAAACACAAAAGATAAAAAATTTAAAAAAATATTTTTTTTTTGAAAAAAAGTCACGTCTTAGAAAAAACGTGCGCCGCGGCACGCCATGGTGTGCCTTAAGGCGCCATAGCGTGAGCCACGCCTTACAAAAACGTTATAGGTCATTTTGTAATGGCGGAGACGCGTCTTGCGCCATATCGCGCCATGACGCACACCATGGCGCGCCTTTTTGAACACTGGTTACAGTACATAAGTTTAACATTACTGACGAATGATCGTGTGAGAAATGTTAAGGTGAGAAGCGTAAGAAGTGATCTGAATCTTTGATCCCTTTTCTCACAACCACCAATGAATTGCGTTTCTCATGGGAATTAATCTGGTGCATCTCATTAGTGTTGATATTCAATTAAGATTTATCCAAGGGTCCATATCCCTTCTTATGCTTCTCATCATGATTTCCCTTCTCATCGGAACCTAATACTAACATTACATCATCGCACACTTATCATATAACATCATAACATTTGAATTACGCTTTTAACCCTCACATGAGATGTTACAATTGCACAACAACAGAAAAATACACGTGAAGGGTAAAAAAGTAATTATAATGTTATGCTAAGAAAATAATTCATATGTGATGTCATACATGCAATTATGCATATAATTAATTATGATACAAATGATGTCTATACTGTAGTAACCAGTGGCAGATCCAGAATTTTTGCCTAGTGGGGGCACCTTTAAGGTAGATTAAAGATCCGCAAAGTCGTCCGATGTGTTTTGTAACACCCGTAATTTTCGGTAAGTATAGGGGCACCCAGGCATTTCTGTACCTTGTGTTTGGTGGGATTCATGTTGGGAAAACACTACTAAAAGTTCCAAAGAGTGTCGAGGGCCTTAGTGTCGAAAAAGATCGGATTTTCGGGCTTCAGGGAGTCTGGGCGAAAGTGACATGTGTCACAATCGCGTGTCACTCTCGCGGAGGGCCTTATTGCCCGCGGTACACTATCAGCGAGAGTGCCAACGAAAGTGACATATGTCATTTTCGCGGGGCATATTCGCCGTCGGGCCGAGGCCTCTTTTAAGGCATTTTTCTCACTTTTCTCATTCATTCCTTAACCCATTCTCTTCTAAAAACTCTCTCAACCGAACCCCACCCTCTCATCTGAACCCTAACCCATTTTTGGGAGTTTTACCCTAAAACCTTGTACCCTCTCATCATCTATACTTGTAACTTCAACCTCTTGAGCAAGATTCAAGTGTTCATCACCATTTCTTAAAGATTTCTAAGTTTGGGGGTTTTTACTCAAAAACCTAAGTGTAAGTTCATTCCCTCCGTTTCTAAGCTTCTTTATGAGTTATAATCACTCCATGGATGATTTCCTAGTATTATATTTCTCCAATTTCGGTTTGGAAGATTTTGGAGGAGTTAGGTCAAAATTAGGGTTTTGGTCAAATTTCGGGATTTTGATGTAAAATGTTTGGGGGAACTATTCTAGATGGTTGAATAAGTATATTAATGGTTGGAAACTTGTGAATGTAGGTTTTGGAAGGTTGCGCTTGTGGATTCAAATTTCTTCAACAAGGCTCAAGTTGGGGTAAAATCTAGATTTAGCCTAAATTTAGCAAGGTGAGTTCAAGTTGATTTGTGAAAACGGTGTACATGCCAAAATGTTTATTTTAAAGTGTTTTGTGTTTTACATGAAATTGTTAAATGCTGATCACCTGATAAGTTTTGGTTATTTTGAAATGTTTAGTTTTATAAACATGGTGAAATACCCATTTTGGGATTTTTGGGAATTTTGGTAAATAAATCATGTTGAAATGTTTCATCAATGATTTTACATATATAATTGGAGTTCAATTGACGTAAGTGTCATTTTTGTATTTGACCTTATGAACCTTTTCGGAAAATGCATATTATTGTGTTATGAGGCATTTTGGAAATATAGGGGTATAAGTTCATTTAGAAAATGGTTTGCCTCAACCAATGAGGATATTTGAGTTAATCATACTTTTGGTCGTTGTGTTTGCATGATAGTTGGTCAATCGTGTTTCAATGTTTATACCGACTTTCATTTGGGGGTTTACATAAATTGTTGGGTCTTTGGCTCGGTTTTGACTAAATTGAGTCTTGAGGACATTTGTCCGGTTTTAATAACTTAAAGTGGAGCCTTGGGTGTGAGTTGCATTTACTGTACTTTATTTTGGAGAATACATGTTTTGAGTGTGTGTGTCATCCAATAGGAGTTATGTGTTTTAGACCGTAATGCATTGGATCCATAGGCATGTAAGTCAGTCGTGTTTAATGGTGAGGACTCTTGGGATTCTCACTTTGGGAAATAATGTCGTGTTGGCATTGGTGTCATCCCGGTTGTTTGGCGAAGAAGAACCTTTATGGGTTGTACTTCGGGACTATGGGTCTTGTGTTTGGATGTCTAATTATTGTGCATGAGTGTTAGTCATCATGGGTTATCAAGTAAGGAGTTGAGACTCCTACCTTGAATGCTAGTGAGTAGACACTAAAGGTCGAATGGGACCTTGAGGTTGGAACTCTACTAGAAAGTGAATGGGCATTAAGATCGGGTATCCTTGAGGTGACGCCCGCTAAGTGATATGCACTAAAGGTACCGTGTCCTTCAGGTGACGCTCGCTAAGTGGTGTGCACTAAAGGTGTCGGGGACTTGAGGTGACACTTAAGTTAGTGTGCACTAAAGTCGATTATCTAAGGTGCAGTTCGATAACATAGATACGTGGCATACTTTTGTGTTCCCGCCACATTCAATGGAAACGGGCCTCCCCCGTCACCGAAAGGTGTTGTTTTGGGTATTGTATTTTTAGTATCAATGTTTCAGTGACGTTTTATATGTACGGGTTTTATCCATGAGTTATGTGGAGTATTAGTGTTCCACCCGTGTTTTGGGAAGTAAAGGCTTATGCGCGTTTTATAATATTGGGAGTTCGCTCTTTATTCTCATTTTGAGCAAGTTCTGGGTTAAATCTAAATTTACGAAAGAACGTTTTATATTGAGATTTTTGCCTTTAAAACACTTTGGTTCGGTTAACGGTTAACTCAATGTCTCTTTCATTTAAAATGCATAATTATTAGTAAACGAGGCGTTTTCATAAGTGAAGCATATCATCTTGAAGTATTATGATATTAATTGCATCCTTCCTTTTTCAACGATTAATTTATATATGTTGAAAGCTCTTGAGCTCAGTAGGCGTTAAGCCTAACCTTTTATTTGTCGGCTTGTGCATCAGGTTCCAGTTGGGGGTTTGGTTCTAGCAGTACTATGAAGAGATGTGCTTTAGTTTTTCACAAGTGTAAGTATTTGGCGAAGTCTTCTGTGGTTTGGAGATAGTGACTATTATTGGGTTTTAGTAGCACCTGTCCTTGTTATAGACTGTATGTAGAGAATAAATTGTGTGTGTTGAGGTTAAACCTTAAATTGTGATGGTGTATGAATCAATTATTGATGTATTTAGAAAATTTTAAATTAGTTGTTATTTCCAGATTTTAGAGTGTTACAAGTTGGTATCAGAGCTTAAGTTTGAGAGAATTAGGTATTGATTTTTGGATGCCTCGACTCAAACTAGCGTTCTTTTAGGTGATTGAAAATGAAATTGCATATTAGGTACCTTAAGATACGATATTTGGAATTGACCGAGTCGCTAGAAACGGGAAACTTGTCGAGGATCGCAAGGATGATCATATACGGTACGTTTATAATGACACCTGGTCAGTGTTATGATGAACCTACATGTTACGTGTATATACTTGAGCTGCCTTGGCATGGTTATCGTTGGGGTAGTGAGGAAGTTTCTTGGCGAGTAGTCAAAAGAAGAGCTGATGTTTATAGCATTGTCCTATTGGAGTGATGGTTAAGCATGCCCGATGCAACTAGTTGACCATTTTGGGTCGAAGTCATTGGTTGACTTAGAAACATAAGCTTATTGAATTGACTCTATTACATTGTTCATGCAAAACACGATGGATTGATTTGATTATGGCTTTTTCCGGACACCATTTTTAATTTTTTTTAATACCCAAATTAATCACCTATCAATGACGTTTGTTGTATTAGTTTAGCCATGCACTCCTAATGATCATGCAATATACAATAACTAGTAGTGTCGGTATTAATTAGGCAGGAAGAACCTCTTGGGTTGTGGCGCACTGGTAAACCCTTTGGGGAATGTAGTGGAAGATCTCATCTACCCAGGGTTCAAATCTAGGCGCTGCCAAAGCCCTTGTGGCCATGGAGGTTCACCTGCGATGACTCCAGGCCATTCGTGGTCGCCTGGGGATTAGTCGGTGCGCGTAAGCTGGCCCGGAAACCCACGGTTACCAAAAAAAAAGTCCATGAGTTGTGACATAAACATAGAAAATCAATAACCCATAGGGAAGAAATGCATAAAAACAAATTGATAAACCACATGGGAATGTTATGCATACAAAATCTATAAACAAATGGAAGAAAAATCATACAAAATCAGTAAACACACAAAGTCAGTAAACACAGGGAAGAAAAATCATACAAAACACAGGGAAGACTCACGCAAATATCTATGAACAAAGGGAAGAAAAAATCATACAAAAACCACACAAAATCCACAGGGAAGAACAAGATGATTTCATACAAATTCCACACAAAATCTATAGAAAATCCATGTTTTAAAAGAACATTAAACCAAAGGGAAGTAAAAGAGAGATACCTTCGAAATAGGTTGTCGATTGGGGTGGATTTCGATGGGTGGCCGGCGCTGGAGAGAGGGCTGCCGACGGGGTGGTCTGCGACGGAGAGAGGGTCACTGACGGTCTGGCCGACACTAGATTCTTGCTCATCGTTCACGTGGGAGGCATGGTATGAGGATGCATGGATGAGGATGCGGCTATGAAAGGAGGGCAATTATGGAAAAAAGAAGGCTCTGAACCATTTTGTAAAACCCTATACACTCAATCGTTAAGAGGCTATTATAATGGTTAAGAGGTGTTTTTTTTACCAAACAACCCTAACCTCTAACAGATTCAGAGAAGAAAGGGTTGTTTGTTTTTTTTTAAAAAATCTCTTAATGACGCTTAAGTCTGAATCGTTCAGATATTTTTACACACCACCTCTTATTAATCATAACTAAAATAAGACTTTAGACTTTAGATCTCTTAAAAAACAAACGGCACAGAACTCTTAATGTCACCATTAAGAGCTAAACAAACAGCCCCTAATACGTATTATCTGAATCAATAAATTTAAATAACTATAAGAATTAAAACATGGGCCCGGTTAATTTTTTTAATTTTTTATTTGTATTTGAAATTAGGTAGGCTAAGAAAAATTAGCATTGGATGCCATCTTAGATACGTGACAAGCCCATGTGTGGGATGTTCCCAAAGATGCAAAATTTTGGGTCTTTGCCGTAGGGAAATGTCTTGAACTATTTTTTAATAAATAAACAGATTTATATGTTTATTTTTCAATTATTTTTTAAATATTAAATAATCTAATAAAAACCCAAGTTTTGAGGGATCGTCGAGAATGTATTATGTTCTGTTAATATTCCAAACAACACATGGATGTGGACTATTAGAAGTTAACTTTTAGTAGTATTTATTTTGTTTTAAAACAAAATATAATGATATTTTAGAATGTCACAATACAAATTATTATTTATGATAAAATCCTATTACAAAGGAGAAATTTGAGTTTCTATGGTTTAATGTGGATCCATATATCAAAATATGCTCTAATGTTTTATACTCATGATTTTTTATTACTAAAATACGCACATCTTCTCTCTTTTCTATTCTTACTTTTTCTCCCGAAAACTTGTTTTAAACCAATTTACGGGATAATTTTCTAAGAATTAAACATAGAATATATTGAATATTATGGGTAAGTATACTAATTTCTTACAAGATTTCATTGTTTATTTTCGATTTTTATTTTATTTTATAAGTTTTTGTGTGCTTTATGCTTGATGGTGCTTGATGCCTCTCGGTTATGACGAGTAATTCGAGCACATGAAACAACTTATGTGTTGAAAGTATCGGAGTTTAATTTTTCCAATCTAGTTTTTCTAATGTTATTTTGTTATATCCGGGTTCATAGGTCAATGTATTGGTTTCTAAAGAAGATAATTATTGGATGTCCAAGGATGTCGAGAGTTCATCGACCTCGAGCTAGAAAGATGTATCATACATGCAACTAATTATTGAAAGATATTTCTATGTCAATGTAGCTATGAAGTCAAAAAAATGTTTCCTTTATGGGTTATCTGATTAGATAATAATGCATATGTTGATCCATTAAAGAAGTTTAATTTAACTGTATGACTTTTTTTCCAAATAATTAAGGTGAGTGTTTGAACATTTCCCCATTCACTAGTCATACTCAAAATGATGTTGGAACTTTTGTTCTAGAAATAGATCCATGATTGGTCCCATAGAACTATTTTAGACTTGAACCGTGAGGTAGTAATATTATATTGAATTTATTTTGAAGTATTGTGTTGCTTGAAGTAAGATCGATAGAGCTCGATACCTGACTTATTTGTTGAGCATTTATCGAACACCTTTCAAACATGTGTGGGTTTATGATCTTATTAGAGGTTAATTGTTGGGTCACCAATTGATTTGGTGACGATTCTCTAACCAACACTTAGAAAAGTAAAAAGTATATTTGTCTATATATAATTTTCACAGTTGCAAGTATACATCACAATGGGTCAACATTAATATGGAGAAATAGACTTATCAATGAAGATAAAGACAAATGTTAGTCGATATCTCTAATGGTGATAAATGTCTTGTATTGTATTGGTATTACAGGTTGTGTGCAACTCTTTTGCACTGAATGTCTTTGTTAAGAGATTTTCTTAATTCATTCTCAGAGGTCATCTGCTACTCTCCTTCTTAGAAGAATTAAAATTTTGTGTTTTTCGTTCTTTGCAAGTATTATTAGTGTGTTATTCTAAGTTCTCTGTGTAAGATTTGTTTATGTGTGTAATTCTTTGATTTATATGAATCAAAATAAAAATGTAGAAAATATGTGTATTTGTATTTATCCCTCATCTTCTACAATTACTCGATGTTTATTGGCATCCCATTCGTAATTATATATACATATTATTTCCTGTCGTACATTCTACCCTTACTATAAGTACAATCATTATGTGAATGACATCATGTTGCAAACTTAAGCATCAATGAGAAATGCGACATAGATGGCATGCACATAAAAATTATGGAAATGTACTGGAAAGAAATTTATTGAACAAATAACAACTTTTACATCCTTGTAGACATGTTTCTTAGGATTAGAATGTACTTTGGCATGGACCACTCTAACAATATTCACAATCTTTTTTATTTGATTCATCATAGCCTGAATGCATCCTCGTTATTTTTCAAGCAAAAATGGCTCTTATGCTTTTTAACATCAAACGCCTTTTAACAATAATAAAATCTTAGATCATATCTTATTCTAGGTCATTGTTGTCATCATCTTCATTGCTCTCTTGGCATTGCTATATATTGCCATCAAGCACATATTGAACCCAATCGAATATATATATATATATATATATATATATATATATATATATATATATATATATATATATATATATATATATAGGGGTTGTTTCATTTGCATCCCTTAAAAATGTTGTAACCCTTGCAACCCACATCTTAACCGTCGGATTCATGATCGGCGGTTACAATAGATATGGGGCCCAATATTTTTAATTAAAAAAAACAGAAAAATAAAAATAAAATAACCGTCGATCATAAACCCAACGGTTAAGATGTGGGTTGCAAGGGTTGCAACCTTTTTCAGGGTTGCAAAATATCCTTCCACTATATATATATATATATATATATATATATATATATATATATATATATATATATAATGCATGTATCAAAGAGTATCTATGTCAAAGAGTATCAAAGTCCATTGATACTTAATTTTATTAAGCATGTTGAATTGTTATCAAGTGCCTATCGAGCATCATAAAAACATGTAATACATTCGTTGTTGATCCTAAAAATCATTTCGATGGTAAATAAAAATACTATATTCTTAAAAATCTTTATCAAACATTCAAATATCATATCTATATCTAACCCGAGGCATATGCGTTGTTAAGATGTGAACGAAAAGGGAGAAGTTTCGATGCAAGGATTTGGGAGTTTGCACTTTTGGATTGGGAAACATAAGAGAGAGACATTAGGTTATATGAAGAGGTTTAGACAGGGAGGAGTATTTGGGGAAGAATACAACTTTAAAGCATATTTTTCAATAGTTGAATACTAAAACATATTTTTGATATATGGAGCCTCGTTAAACATAGAAACTCAATTTTCCTTTCCATAATTAGATATTTGGATATCAATAATTGTCAATAATAAAAGAGAATATAAACAATTATTACATAAAATTGGTAAAAGTTAAAAAGAAAAAAAAAACTAAAGGTTTTTATACTTCATTTTTAAATGTTTGATTAATTTATAAAATGGTAAGACAGTTTTGTTATTTTTGTTTTGTTATTAAGTAAAATAAAATAAATTTAATGAATCGATTTAATTTTAAAAATATAATTAGAGTTGTTAAAGCTATGGATGTAGGGTTCTTGAAAAATGTTACACTTAAACGTGATTTATGGAAGTAGTTCTCTTCATTTATTTAGAAGAGAATCTTGTGGTTAAATTAAATATTTGATTTGGTGTAAACGTTATCCAACATGACCAAAGATGGCAAATTTTAAATTTAATTAAAAAGTAATACATATTTTATTTATTTATTCATATAAATATATTTAAATAAAGATAGAGAGAATATTATGGAATTTCATATCTCCGTATACGTTTGGGAATAAAAGATCATGAAGTGCTGTCTTTATATTGTCGGATATATTAATAATTTTATTACTTAAAATTTAAAAAAGTTATTATTTAATTTATTAAGACTATTATAAAGTTAATTAAACTCAATTGATCGATAAAATATTTTAATTGAGAAACAATTGATAAAGTAAAATCAACTGATCGATGAATGGTTTATTTTCGCTCATGAATCAATTGTTTTTTAAAATTAAATAATTTGTTTATTAGGATAATTGATAAATGAAAAAGGAAAAAGGAAATATGGGAATACGTCATTAAGAATTAGATTTTAATTTTAATATAAAATAATTAAACATCATGGGAATAAACAAATTGGAATTGAAATTGACATGTTTACTTTAACTCAATTTTATGATACATCTATACTATATTATAAAACACGGATAAAAAACTCTTAAATATAAATTATTAGGCACAAGGTATCATTATGTTATGCAAGATTTTAAAAATATTGTAATTTACAAGTATCAAAACACACGATACATATTACTACTGCAGACTTTTAACACTCATCAATTTGGTATGTGCAGAGTCTTCCTTTTATGCAGACTTTTCCATGTATCGGTATTAATTAATATATTATATTACTATAAATTTGTTTTAATTATATTATTAAATATGTAATTGATAATTTTTTCTAGATGTCATTAAAATATATAAGATAATCATTGAATTCTAACAAAATACTTAATTTTTTTATATAAACAACATTATGTTATTAAGCCTAAACTAAACAAATTTATAAAAAAAACATTATCTGTAACACCCCGATTTTCGAAAGGTATCATTTCAAGCTAATACATAAACCGATATATTAAAGAAAAATAAGATATTTGATTTTGGGATTCAATCCTTGATTTTATAGTCTTGATGGATAAATGATTCAATTACGAGTCCAACGATCCTTTCCGGAGCGAAAACGGAGCTATAACGAAAAAGTTACGGCCAAAACAGTTTAATGACTTTCGGTACATTTCGCGCGACAGTGACAATGTCACTGTCGCATGTCAGGGTCGCGCCAAACCTGCAGCGCATAAAATCGGGTTTTTCTTCATTTAGCCATAACTTTCTCATTTCAACTCCGTTTTTGGCGATTCAACTTGCTATGGTTTCATATTTGAGAGCTTTTCAAGGTTAGATTGTTAGTTTTGGGAAGATCCAAGAGTATTTGGTGGTGGAGTTGAAGAAAGAATCAAGAGTTCATCATCATCACATCTATCTTCAAGAATTTTTGGGTTTTCTAGGTTTTCATCAAAACCTAAGTGGTAAGTGTATCCCTTCCATTTCTAAACCTTAACATAAGTTATAAATGCTCCATTGATGATTATACTAGTGTGTGGTTTATCAATTTCGGGTTTGATGGTTTTGGAGAAATCTAGGTCGAAATTTGGGTTTGGACCAAAATGGAGATTTTGATGTGTAATGTTTGGGGAATGTTTCTACATGGTTGAATGTGGTTATTTACGGTTGGAAATGTATGGATTTAGGTGTTTGGAGACTCTTGGCTTGGAGGATTCAAGTTTCTTCAAAGGAGCTCTAAGTGGGTAAAATCTAGATTTAGCCTAAATCTAGCAAGGTGAGTTCAAGTTGATTTGTGAAAACGGTGTACATGCCAAAATGTTTGTTTTAAAGTGCTTTGTGCCTTACACGAAATTGTTAACTGTTGATAAGTTTTGTTAACTGTTGATAAGTTGGTTATTTTTAAAGGTGTTTAACTTTATAAACCCATTTACCACACTTCTTTGAGATTTTGGGCATTATGATAAATAAATCATGTATTTTGGTATTTTAATGATTTATTTATGGAAGTAGATTTTAAGTAAAGACGTATCTCATTTTGTGTTTTGGAGAAATGCATGGTTTTGTGTTACGGGACGTTTTGAAAGGATAAATGTTGTAAACTCACTTGGAAAATGATTTGTCCCAATCTAAACTACGTTGGAATTAATTATATGTTTTGGAGCATGGGTTTATATAAGTACGGGTTAATTATATTTGATTTCATTTTATGAATTTCGACGTTGGGTCTTTGGATTTGTTGAGCTTATGGCTCAGTTTGGATTTGGTTGGGTTTTGAGGACACTTGTCCGTTTTAATTGCTCAATGTTGAGCGTTTGGTTAAGATTTGCATTTACTGCATCTTAGTTGAGAATTACATGTTTGAAGGCAATAGTTCATTCGTTTTAAGTCATGTAATGGTTTAGTTAGTGCAATGGATCCATAGGCACGGTGTTCCTCTGTCCCTGTTTGGGAAGTTGGTTCACCATTTGGCACGGAATAGGCATCGGGCTCCATGGTAAGTAGGGTGTGTACCTATACGGTCGGGCAGCGTCCCATGGACAGTAAGGTGTAATTCCATTGTGCCCGAGTTGCCCGTTTTGGGGACTCTCAAGAATAGACCTGGAGTGGTTGACTTGATGTTTTCGGGCAATAGACTTGGAGTAGTTGAGCTCGGTGGGTGTTTTATGCATGACCCACATGTTTGGATTTGCTACATAATTATGTGACCTACTTTGTGTTCCGTCATGTACAATGTAATCGGGTCTTTCCCGTCACCAATAGGTGGGGTTTTGGTTATGGAGTTTTATAATCCATGTTTTCGGAGACATTTGAATATGGGTATTTATCTATGTTTAAGGTTTTGGTTATCGAGATTCATTCGTGTTATTGGGAGGTTTTGGAAGTTGGAGTTCTCTACGTTTTCAGTGTTCGATCATTAAAATGTCAGTTATGTTTTACGTGCGCTTTGGGTTTTGGCTTTATTTAAAGAGGCATTTGTTTTATGATTCTTTTAATCACGAAAAGGGTGAATAATGAAAAGGAGATTGTTTTAAGATTTAATGTATTTCGTTTTCGGTTGCTTTCAAATCAAATGTATTGCATTTTGGAAATTGTGACTTTATATATCATTCTTAAAGTAAATGCTTTATTTATCTCTAATGAAAAGTCTTGAGCTCACTAGGCGTTAAGCCTAACCTTTTTATTTGTCGGCATGTGCATCAGGTTCCAGTTGGGGGTTTGGTTCTTGCAGTGCTTTGAAGAGTTGAGCATTAGACTTACACGAGAGTAAGTAGATTTGGTGAAGTCTTCCGTAGTTGGAGATAGTGACTATCATTGGGTCTTAGTAACACCCGTCCTTATTATAGACTGTATGTGTAGAAGATAATCATTGAATATTAACAAAATACTTATTTTTTTTATATAAAAAACATTATATTATTAAGCCTAAATTAAACAAATTTATAAAAAAAAACATTATCACTTTCTCAAAACCATCCAAAATCGTACTGTAAATCGACAAAAAAACAAAAAATAAAATGAAACATTAAAATCGTGATGTATCTCGCTGCATTGCGCGAGTACGCTTCTAGTTAACTATAAATAATAAGGTTGGCTCAAAAAAGAACAAATTAGTGGAAGCAAATATATTTGACCTCAACCAGGGGTTAGATGAATGATTACGCCCTCTATTGGTATTATACTCGTGCTTCTTTCTAGTACCAACTGATGACATGCGCTCTTGTTCAGTTTTTGGTCTTACGATATTGGTCCACAAAAGTAACAAATATATATTGGGTATCAATTTGATTGGCTTATGGTGTGAATGTTAATCACATATAAGAGGGCAGGGGCGGAGCCACCTTAGCACCAGAAGGTGCAGTGCCTCCTCCTCACCCTTTAATTTTTTTTTTGTATTAGTATTAAGGTCAAAATTTTAAAATGTAATGCACTTGGCCCCTCCTCCCCCTAATAATATTCCCAGTTTTTATGTATATGTTTTTTTTTCGTCTCTCCGAGTATCGCAATTTTCACAAAAACAGAACAAAACAAATGTCTTCTCTATTTGTTTTTATAAATATAAATATAGATATAGTTATCTACCTTATTTGGACCGCAACGATATGGTGTATTATCTACCTTATTTGGACACATCGCAATAAAATGGTGTTTGTGAAGGAGCAAGGAAAGATCACGGATCGATTCTTCACGACGCAATTAAAAGTGTTCGGGTGGATTAAATGTAGAGACCAAGAGCTATGCACATATTTGAGTACTTGGTTGTCCAGTCCGGGTTCGACGTAGACGACATGGTGTGGGAGTTGTAGTGTCGGGTTTCCGGCAGCCCCCGGGGTGGCGTTTGTCCCTCGCAAACGAGTCCTCGGCTGTGTTTTTTTTTCTCGTGCTTTTGGTTGACTGTGTTGGTCTCTTTTCTATTCCTTATGTTGTTGATGGTTGTGGTCGTGTGGTGTTTTTTCTTTCCTTTGTAACTTTTTTATTGGGTAATAATTTTTTTTTTGGAAAGGGTATCCTGGGCTATGGCCCAGAATAATCCCTGGCAATTAGGGCATTTGGCCCAACTACTAAAGTGTGCAGCCTTGAGTTTATCCTCAGTGGCCACAAGTGCTGCTAGTGGGGCTCGAACTCGGGTTGAGCGCTATGAACTCCCCAAGCCTTTACCACCACACCACAGCCCTTGTGGTTAATAAAATTTTCTTTGCCGTTCAAAAAAAATATAGATATAGTTTATGTTGTATAGGTCACTCATGTTTTTCAACTATTTATTACAACTATTTTTATAACAACTATTTATTAAAAAAACATATATACTAAAAAGGTTTCTCAACCTTGAAATCATGAATTTTCTTACATTTTTTCTAGGCACCCCGTAGAAAAAATTTCTGGCTCCGCCCCTGTAAGAGGGTATGAAACCTCATCTTGTTTGGTTCTTGGTCTTATGATCTCGATATGTTGTGTTCACCGAAAATATAAATGCTAAAACGAGTACTTATGAGGTTGTCCTAGACTATGTTTTATCCAAGGTTCTAAAAAACACGCCTTGGTGCCGCCATGGCGTCGAGGCGTGGCCTTGCCGCCACGTTTTACCCCTTGGCATTGAGATAAGGCGTCAAGCTCATTATGGTGCGCCATGGCCCGCCATGGAGCGTTATGGCGTTACAAATTCTCAACGCCGAGCTCGTTATGGCCCGCCATGGCGCGTTATGACGTTACAAATTTGTGTACTTTCGATTCTTCGAATTTGTGTACTTCAAAATTCGATTAGAATTTACCCATTGGTATCGATTATAATTTAGAAATTCTTTTGTTTATCGTTTTATATGAATTTAAATTGTTAATAATTTGTTCATTATTGTTCAAGACATTGATAAAAACACACATACACACCTATACATATAAATTATATACAGATTTGCCGTCTTAAGCCACGCCTTGGAAATTAACGCCATGACCTCGCCATAATTCATAAGGCTTGTGGTTTGACCTCGCCGCCACGCCACGTCTTACGCCATTTAAAACATTGGTTTTATCTACATGACATGATCAGGTTTGATAACGCACGACAAACTAACGACTTTCTTGTATTGACTAGAGGTACGAGATCGAGATGCACCCCTTTTCAGAGTTTTAGGGAGTGGACTTAATAGGTACGGTTTGTGTAAATAATTTTTTTTGGAAGGCATAGCGGCATCGAACCAACGAACGACTACCACGAACATACGCACGCACACCTCCCCGACTGTATCGGGCATCCACGGGCAGCCCACTAATCCGCCGCTGTCCCGGCCTAGCTTACGCTGAACCTAGAGCCCAACCACAGTCTTAAGACTGGGCTGAGGGGGCAGACCAGTCAACGACTGGACCGACCCAAGGACTGGGTACTCCTCATGCCCTCAGAATGACTCCCTTGGATTCGAACCCGAGTAGATTGGGATACCATCCACAACCCCTCTCAGGATGTTACCGCCCTTGGGGTAACCAATCGAGCTAGACATGATTTGTGGTTTGTGTAAATAATGTTCCTTGATTTCAAGTTTAAGTTGTGTAATTGGGGTTTCCCTTACGTTGTGTTCTCTAATCTGGAGAGAAAAGAAAAGAAAATAAATGGATGGAAAAGAAAGGGAGAGAAAAGAAAGGAAAGGAAAATAATTTTTTCATTTGTGTTCTCGAAATGGAAGGAAATGAAATAGTTTTTCATGTTCTTGAACATGAGAGAAAGGAAAGGAAAAATGTCAATTTTACAAATATACCTTTGTAAAAATATATGCTTATAATGAAAGATTGGGTAGTTTTGTAATTTCAGTAATTTTTTTAAATAGTTTTAATTTTTTTTTCCTTTCCTTCCCTTTCCTCCCACATTTGGGAGGAAAGGTTTGGGAGGAAAGTTATCATTTTTTTCCTTCCGTTTCCTTTCCTTTCTCTCCTAAAAAAGTTTCGAGATCACGAGTTTTTTTCACTTTCCTCTACTTTCCCTCCCTTTCCTTTCCTTTCCTTCGTTAAATGAGTTTCGAGAATACAGCGTTAGAATCCAATCCAAAGCAATTAAGTGAATAACTCTATGCAATATTGTTATGCATATCTAACAAAATTATATAACTACCATCACCTTCTTTATCTATTTCACATGAATAAATCTATTAAATATCCACGATAAACTTAATTACATGCCACAACTACAATGACCATTTGATTCAAATAAACAATAAACTAAAAAATAAATGATATATATTAGATTAGATTAGATTAAAAGGCAAACATCTCTAACCTTATGTATACGAAAATATTAAAGCCTTCCAATACGCATACACACCCACACGTATACAACCAAATAATTTTTTAACGACAAAGTAGCATGATTAATGAAAGTTTACACGAACATTTCATTCGGTTAATCTAATTACCCAAATAATTTATTGAAAAAGTACCCCTCATCATTCAATCTATTGTGACTCTCATCCTAATTATATACTTAACTGAAAGTTTATAAATAAAATCCAATATCTAAGTGCTATTATAATCACACCCAAATCAAAACATACTTCACGAAGTATCATTGTGTTCTCAAGTTTTTTTATGATAGAAAGGAAATGGAAGAAAAGTATGAGGGAAATAAAAAATGTTGTGTTCTCAAGTTTTTTTAAGGATGAAAAAGAAAAAAAAATGAAGGAAAATAATGTTGATTTTCCTCCCAAATGTAGGAGGAAAAGAAAGAAAAGAATTTTTAAAAAAATAATTTTTTTTATAAAATTACACATATATTCATCAATTACATTACAATCTATACTATATTATAAAGCACAGATATAAAACTCTTAAATACAAATTATTAGGCATAAGGTATCATCATTTTATGCAAGATTTTAAAAATCTCTTAATTTACAAGTATCAAATCACAAGATAATTATTACTACTGCGGACTTTTAACACCTACCAATTTGGTATGTGCAGGGTCTTCCTTTTATGCAAACTTTTTCATGTATCACTATTAATTAATATATTATATTACTATAAATTTGTTTTAATTATATTATTAAATATGTAATTGGTTACTTTTTCTAGATGTCATTAAAATATATAAGATAATAATTGAATTATAACAAAATACTTAAATTTTTTTATATAAAAAACATTATATTAGTAAGCCTAAATTAAACAAATTTATAAAAAAAAACATTATCACTTTCTAAAAATCATCCAAAATCGTACTGTAAATCGACAAAAAAAAAACATTAAAATCGTGATGTATCTCGTTGCATTGCGCGGGTACGTTTCTAGAAAAGGTAATATAATAAGGGCAAATTTGTAAAGGTAATATCTTTCGTTTCCTTTCTTTCCTATTTAAGAACATTAATTTTTTTTCTCTTCAATCTCAAGAACACAAATATTTCTTTCTTTTTCTTCTTTTTCTTTTATTTTTTTTCCTTCAAAAATTCGAGAACACAACGTACGAGTTATGGTTCAAACAATACAACTTTTGGAGTAAATTACTCACTTAGAGGCAACAAGTTTTAAATAGTATACTTTTATACTGTTTAATGATACAAATCTCATCGTATTTGATTCGTTTTTGGATGCTAATGAATAAATTGAAGTGATAATTTCTTTGCAATGAGAATAGATTTGGGGACCAAGATCCAAACATATAGAGACAAAAGCAGTTGAATTAATATTGTTATTCAAATAAAAATTTATATTTCCTTTATTTATTTTCATTGTTCTGAATGTATATTTGGGAATATCAGGAGAGGGTGGAGGTGGGGCCAATCAAGTCTGCTAGCTATGAGGGTATTTTAGTAAAAAAATCTTCAATATTGGTCTTGATATCTTTACATATGTTGTTATATGTACACCTATTTTTATGCCTATCTATTGAAAATCTCTTACATCATTACATTGATTTTCTTTTTAATACCAAGAAGAAGTTTTATAAGAGAGAACTAGCATGGCACTAGCTTATAAATCGTTCGAAAACCAAAGCAAAGGGTTACAGCACCAGGATCCCATCCAATTTCCCTTCCCATCTTAACTCTGTTTTTAACCCAAAGAAAAGAAAAAAAAACTGACGTTGTCGGCTACTTCCCGGATGGGTTGCAACTTACTATGAAAAACTTTTTCATTCCGACTCCTCCAGATGACCCATTAGACCGCAACGTAAATCACGGACAACACCATTTTGGCCATCTTATCTCTCGTAGGATTCATTATATTTTTCTTTTTATTATGATATTATACTATGATTAGCTACTAATCAAGCTTAAGAAGGGTTACAAAAATTTCCCAAAAGACAACTTTTTTTGGGAAACATTCAGAACACCACAATCAAGAAGGTAAATACTAAATACATACACACATATAAATATATATATATACACACTTATAATTGAAGCATGAGACCGGCTCGGGACAAAAAACATTCGATTACAAATGAGCAATGGTTTTCTGGCGTAGGACCAGTTATGAAA
This sequence comes from Arctium lappa, assembly GCA_023525745.1. Lineage (NCBI taxonomy): Eukaryota > Viridiplantae > Streptophyta > Magnoliopsida > Asterales > Asteraceae > Arctium > Arctium lappa. The sequence goes on from CM042049.1 coordinate 116,373,355, forward strand.
AGGACTGTTTTTTTTTTTAATATTAAAACATTGAAGTCTTTATGACATTACACACACATCGAAATAATCAAATGAGAAACTCATATATTGTAAGAGTTTTTACCTTGAGGTATTGTTTCACATAATCTTCTTTCATCCAAGGCTATAGGATTTTAAAATATTGATTAACATATATTTGTTTCACAAAATGTATGTTTCATATCTATTTATTTCACAAACTGTAACGTTTTTACGTGTATTTTTTGTTTCATGAACACATAAAAGAGTTTAGCATTGTGAAACAAATATATATTAATCAATACCTTAAATCTTAGCTAGAAAAAAAATCATGCGAAATAACACATGATGTACTGGTTATCACGATTTTTTTATCTTTTTTGTGGTTCTCATATAATTAGCCCCACAAATACATATTATGTATATACAAAAAACTTAAGATCATGTGAGAACTTTTTTTATACCGTGAGAACCATGATTCTCCCACACCTCGGTTGACCTTTGATGAGTTCAAGGGCAATGATGTAGGCGGACCTTAACATACCTCAAATATCTTGCATACAACCTTAAGGGGCTGTTTGGTTGGTTTTCCATTAAGTTCTGTATGGATAAAGTTGTCTGTGTGGATTAATCTGTCTGTATAGATTTAGAAGGTTTTTATTTGAGAGAGTTTTTTCATAGATGGAACAAACATGTTTTTTTAATGGGAGAGACTGGTTTGGAAAAAACTTGGCTTTCTGCATAAAGCTCCCCCTTAAAATTTTACTGAATAAGCCACTTTCTATATCATTAAGCCACTACCAAACAGTCATATATATCTTACTGAATAAGTTGTGAGTCTCATTAAACTCATTAAGTTGCTAACAAACAGGCCCTAAGACACCTAATTAACATGCAATCTTAACATACATTAACATGGAAAATAATAAAAATACATTATTATAGCTCACCATTAAAAATGAACATTAACGCATCTTAACATGAAAAACAATGAACATTAATATACGTTAACAAAACTTAACATGAAAAATAGTGAATATTAAAATTACTTGACAAACATTAACATATCTTACACACTTCTTTTACAAGGAAACTATCATGTTAACGTGTCCTGATTAAGATGGCTGAATGATTTGATTGTCCCTGCCTTCACAAACAAACACATGGGTTTGCGTTGTTTGATGAATAACAAAAAGTTACTTCGCAGTTGTGAGTGGATTTAAACCGTAAGAAAGAGTTCTCATTGGAACCCAACTCATAAGAACTAGTGAAACTTGTGTATTTTTCATATCGAGAAACAACACTTGTGAAATATAAACATTGTTTCAGATTGTAAAACAAATAAATGTCAAACAATCCCTTAGATCGTTGTTTTAGATGAAACTCAATAGTTGACTAAAATTGGTTCTCATAGACTCTCGGTTTTTTAACGTTCTCATTTGATTATGCCCTCAAAACACACACACATACATTATACATACATGTATACATCACCCATACATACATATACATTACAAATTCCACACACATACATATATTATATTTTATAGAAAACATATGTTTTTTTTTTGAAAGACAACTTTCGAAAGTTTTCACCCACTGGGCTACGCTTTAAGGAGGTATCGGGCTCCCACTTAAGGGTGCCACCCACTAATCCCCCCCTCGCTCCAGACCCGGCCCAAAGGGCCCGCCTGAAGCGGATGTCTCAAGTTGAAAACATATGTATAAATTAAAAAATTCAGACCGGTCCTAATACAAGAATTGATTGGAGGACCAGTGGTCCTTTCAGTCACAAATTTCTATCGAAAAACCAGTGATAGACATTAGGTCAAAAGCACAAATCAATTACGATTGGTTATGGGTTCGATTGAAACCTTTTTCAACATCTCTAAATAAAAATATATTTTATTCAAAACAAAATATTTAAAATTATTTTGTTAAAAAACTTTATACAAATAATACGACCTTTTTTTTTTTTTTTGTATTGTTACATATTATATCTACAAGTTCATGATATTCAAATAAAAACAACCAAAGTTTAAGATTTTGGATAAACAAAAATAATGGTTAGAAAAGTAAAAAAGAAATTAAATAAAAAAGCGAGACAAGAGCAACGACTGCAAAAGGTACAATCATCTGATGCGAGAGGGGGAGTACACGGGCATTGACCAATGACAGTGACGTGGTCGACGGATCAGACGGTACCAAACAAACCCAATCATCCATCCGTCTCTGAAAGTTTTTATGATCCATCATCATCATCAAACATGCACCATCGTCATTATAATTATATATCTTCTTTTTAAAATGTAAATTATATATGGTTAAACGATAAATGGTTAGAATGGAGGCAGTTATATTTTAAAGATAAATAAATAAAAAGAGAAAGGTTCAAAGGAAAACCTTAAAAAAACGAAAATTAAAGAATATTTTAGTAGTCCTTCGTTTGGACGGTATGCACTTGTGCATACAGGTAAATCATGTTGTTTTTTTGGTTTTATGCACAAGTGCATTATGCACATGTGTATTTTACAAATTACTTGTATGCACAAGTGCATACCGTATGGATGAAAGACTACTATAGTGTTCTTTAATTTTCCGTTTTTTTGAGGTTTTCACATTAACCTGACCCTAAATAAAAATACCCCTGTATATAGAGGGAGAAAAAAAAATTCATTTGCAAACTATATTTTCTTTATGAACACGAGATCCGATATCGGTCCCTGATCTCTATTGATCCGACAACTCTCATTAAATAGAGGTTTTAATTAAAATTATTAATTAAGGTTATTAAGGGTAGGTTCAAATGAAAACCACATTTCATTGTGAACATGAAAACCTCTTGGGCATTGAGCAAAATTTAAGAAACTAATCAATGGTTAAAACTTAATAATGTTAATTGAGAATTGATTAGGGGCAAAAATGGAAGTTCAATTAAACGTCAATCTTATTTGACCTTTTCTTTTCTTTTTTAATTAAAATTTTTTTACCTCCTTAATGTTTAAAATAAATTATCTTAAAAATTACTAATACTTTAATCAGACAAATTAAATAAAAAAAACGAGAATTTTCTGCTTTTCGATATGATATTCATCTCGATTTTTTTTCGTTTTAACCGTTTTCTACGTGAAATTCTATATATGTGTTATATTCTTTATGAATATTTATGCACATTCATATATTTACAGCAACTTTTTAACATTCATCTATTAGTACGATATTCATCATGAATATACAATTTAGGGGCGTTTGGTTCACAGGATTCCGATGGAATTCGAAGGAATTGGAAATTTGGAATGATCAATTCTATTGACCAAATTCCATACAGACGTTTGGTTTACCTATGGAATGGAATTGAATTCCACACATTTCACCATTCATGGATTTGGTCATTCTATCACAATTGATAAGGAATTAAATTTCATTCCATCCCATTTTCTCAAAAAGAAAACTTATTCCTATATTTCCTACTTGATATGAACCATCGTCGACCGATCTGAACCACATTCGACCACCACCAACCGATCCGAATCACCGTCGACCGATCTAAACCAGACCGACCACCACTGATCAGAACCATAATAGTTGGATTTATGTTTCAAATTCAAAAAAAGATATTTTGGTCATTTACCAATATTTCATTCAAATTCCAATGCTACATTATGTAAACCAAACAAACATATTCTAATTCTTTTAGCAGATTACGTTCCAACGTATGTCAACGAAACAGGTGGTTAAACCTGATAACATTTCATTCCAGTTCCTTCATAGTCAAATTTTTTTGACAGATTCCTTTTTATCCAAAAACATTATGCGAACCAAACGCCCCGTTAGTATAACATTCATCATGAATAATTATGTATTTTCACGTGTATTCAACAAATCTTCAGTATTATACATCACTATGACATTCATCATTAATATACATTTTTACTATAACATTCATTATGAATATACATATTATTCATGATGAATATTTATATATGTTCACATGTAAACAACAACATTTCAACATTCATACATCAATATGATATTTTTATGTTAAGTCTAATTATAACGTGGACGATAGCGGGATTCATGTATTTTTTGCTGAGTACTTCAAATAATTACCGTAATATAAAATAAAACAATTTTTGTTTACATTAGGATGAAGAATGTCTAATTGTGGCATGAAGAACAACTCATACCATAGTAGATTAATTTGTCCCTGCACAGCGAGATTGGCAAATTGATTATCTTCTATTTTTCCTACTTGGTGTCATTTTCATTTCGAGTTTCTAAGTTTCTTTTATCAATAAACCTGTAAATGAAAAACCAGATCGTTGTCATATTACCATCATCTGCCAAGCCTACACAAAAAGAATCCTAAACACAAAATCCCACCACCGTCGACCTCCATGGGCAAACAACCCTCTTTCATAGCTAGTGGCCCACCTCCCCAATACAGTAAACCGTTAAACAAATTAAACTATAGTACAATACAAAGATATCATATTTAAAACCAAAACCCTAATGCAAAAAAGAGAAGGTGTCTCAACTTAATATGGGAAGAATTTAAAACGATTGAGGATTTTATCATGACTTTTAGACTAATCAACGCGAAGATATCTTATATCCTCGCAAACTTTTTATTGTTCCCAGAATGTGTGCCAATCAAGATGAACAACACAAGAATTCAATCACAATTGTCATATTATTGATCTTGAATTCAATGGATACAAAAGCTCTCTCAAAACAAATACTTCTTTCCCTAAACTCTTTCTATCAAACGTGTTATATGAGTCTACAAACAAAAACCTATTTATACCTACATGTACAAAGACAAAACAACAACTAACAACTAAACTATACTAGTTGACTTTGACATGCTTAACTTTGACTTTGCAATGAGACTTTGACTTGAGCATTGACTTTTTAATCCCATGATCTTGGATCCAACATATTTTGTGCACTAACAATCTCCCTTTTGGATTCAAGATCACCTTCAAAACAATAAGTTTATTATCTCCCCATTCGTGAAACATGTAGAGGTCTTTCTTTGAAAAGAAATTTTATGCAGTAACGAACAATCTCCTCTTTTGTTTGATCTTTGGCAAATTCAATCTTCCACTTTATCATTTTCACAAAGATAAGCATTTCATCTTCCTTTTCTTTGAACTGCCTTCATATTTTTAGTAATCTCCCCCAAATTCTGTGATTACCTTCTTCAAGAATTTTAACAATCTCCCCAATCTCATTCAGACTTCAGAAAAGAAAAATATCTTCAGATTCGGCTCACTTTTATTTTAGCAAATAATCTTCAAAGAAAATTTCAGCAAAATTTCAACCAACTTTCTGAACTTTTGAACTTTCTCTTTCTTTATGAGCATTCTCCCCATATTTTAGAAATATAACCTTCAAAACTGTCACCTCTTGATCACTTTATCCACAAAATTTTCACAATCTGATCTTTAGACATCATTTCTTGAAATTACTTCTCCCATAACTTCTTATCCATTTCTTGACCTTCTCATTTCTTGAATATATTTCTCCCCCTTTTTGATGATGTACAACATAGAAATCATGAAAACATACTTCAAGAAATGTCATGAATCTTTTTCTGACCAATGATCTTTCCAAATCGAGCATCTGAACCATCTGTCAATTCATAATGTATTTATCCAAATCTTTTCAAATTCAGACAAATATAAATGTAACCCTGAATCAACAAATGAATCAGTTAAAATGCTTGTAAGCGGCACGAAGCCACTTTGTACAACGAATGTACTTTGGAAATGAGCTTTTTGACGTTCACTCCCCCAGAGCTTTCATTCAATCATCGAAAATCACAAACAGGTTTTCTATGAATGTTAAGACAAGAAAACTTATTCCTTGTGTATTCGTGCATAGTGTAGAATGATTGAAGCTACTTAGGCTTTTCAAATTAGGCTCAAAATGTGTAAACCATTGAAACAACAACAGTAATACACAGACTCAATTGTGCATGATCGAAATGCGAAGACGGGGCAAACTTCCTTATTTTTCAATATCCACATCTTCCGAATAAAGACGAGATAGATTATATGTTGCGTCCCCAAGAAAAATTGAAACATCTCTTTGTTGAGAAAGAAATGAGTAGCTGGTGTGGTTTAAAGCAAAAGTTGGCATGCGCTAGTGCCTGTTTCAATGGAGTTCACGAAAAAAAATATTGTGAAACAACAGTAATGTGGCTGTCCGTCTCAGAAAAAGTTTGGTGCAGAGTTTGATATTTTTTTACTCTGATCTCTCACCCTCTTTCTTTTAACCTTGAGCTCACTTCTAACCAATTCTCCTTTTATTTTATCTCAGCACACACCCACACTCATATATTGACCCCTTGCCTCTCGATCACTCAGGATAACTTCTTGGGTAGGAAACACCAGTTATCGTGAATCCATAGAAGTTTATTAAAATCTCACACAATGACCCCATGTAATTGTCCTAAAAGCAATAAGTTTCTCAACAATTTAACTTCAACAGTTAAAGTACAATACATGTGTCAGATGTAAGTATGCTCATCAAATAATCATGAAGATTTGAGCATTTTAATCATGGAAGATGTAACACCCTCAATTTGGTAAGAGCAACTACTAAAATTTTCGATAAAACATCAAATAAAAGTCAACATCTCTTCCCACAAATCAAACTCAATATGCCTCAAATATGAGATTCGATAAATCACCTCAATAAATACAGACTCCAATGACACACTAAGACCCAACCACAGTCGGGTGCTACTTAACCCCAATACAAGTTGCTCTTCACAAAACCCACGCTGAAGACTTCACCAAGTTACTCACCTCTCGGCACTTAATTAAACTTCTCTCTTCACAGAGTCACTAAAACCATTCCCAACGAAACCTATTGCACATGTCGACAAATAAAAAGGTTAGGCTAACGCCTAGTGAACAAAGGTATTTTTGAAAAGAAGTAATGCAATTTATATCATAATCTTTCAAAATGATGTCTCAAATATGAAAACGACTTGTTTTTCGATAATATGCATTTTATGGATGAACTCCCTAAAGTAAAACATTCATTTATAAAGTGATGCAACCCATAAAACATGGAATAAATTTCATGTATGCAAAATGTCACCGAAAACAAATATATAAAAGACTCAGCCCAAAGACAATACCTTTCGGTGACGGGGAGACCCGATTCCATATAGTATGGCGAACACAAGGTAAGTCACACTATATGTTAGTAATGCAAAGTGCATAATAAAGTACACTCAGGGCTTATACCTCATCTGATGCCTCATGTACTAGCACGCATGGCTTATACCTCATCCGATGCCTAGTCGTGCCTCAATGGGGAGAACTAGTATTCCACCATTGGATCAAAGTAATAAAAGTATCGAGATCAGCATCTTTCAGCATACACCCATAGATACTTGCACGAAGGACTTACACCTCATCTGATGTCTAACGTGCCGCGATGTGGAAAACTAGTCGTTCCAACATCGGATCAAATAACAAAAGTGCTCATGGATCCAAAGCAGATAGGGCTGAAACATAACATGACTATAATTGAATGACACACGCGCTCAAAATATGAAATCATCAACGAGCTTACACAATGACCAAGGCTCTACGATGAGCTATTAAAATGGACAAGTGTCCCCAAAACCCAAATCATAAATAAATACCGAGCCGCATGCTCAAACAACCAAAAGGACTCATTTCAAAAGCAATAAAATGTGTTATGAAACGCACACGAACGAAGTTTATGCAAACACACGCTCCAAAGTACACGACAAAACTCCAACACAACTTAGGATACGCCATGTCATTTTTTCAAAACAAGGTTATACCATTGACCCCTTTCAAAACGTCTCTAGACACGAACTATGCATGTTTTTCCAACAAAGACAACGATGCACTTTTACCAAGAAATCTCCATTTATACAATACATTGATAAAAACAAATGATCATTATTTACTCATTTATCGAAATGCCCTAAAAACCCAAATATGGTGTTTCACAAGATTTGTAATATCTTATTTGTTCAAATAGCAAAACTCATCAAATATTTTCAACATTTTATAATAATCAAGTAAAACACATAGATATTCTAAAATAGACATTTTTGGCATGTACAACGTTTTCGCAAATCAACTTGAACTCACCTTGCTAGATTTAGGCTAAATCTAGATTTTACCCCACTTAGAGCTTTCTTGAAGAAACTTGAATCCAGCTTCTTCCAAAACCTAGATCCACACATTCACAACCATAAATAATCATTTTCAACCCATTTAGAATTGCTCCCCAAGTATTTACATGAACTTTTCATCTTATACCAAAAACCCTAATTTCCCATATTTGAATAAGAAGAAGAAGAAAAAGAAGATTACCTTAACCAATAGCTTGAATCCACCAACCAAAACACTTGCAGGTCACCAAAACGAACCATAAACTTCCAATCTTCAAATGATGAAAAGGGTTAGATGAAACCCCCAAGAACTTGGTGAGGAAGATGAAGATGAAGGTGGTTCAAGATATCAACTAGCTAGATGATGAAGAATCATGTGGTTTAAGGAGAAAAAACCCTCAAAATGGGTTAGTGTTCGTTTTAGAGGTTGGGGGTCGGTTTGGGAGAGAAAAGTGGAAGAGATTTAGGGTTTTGTTGTGAGAAATGAGGCTTGATGGCTGAAAATCGAGTTTTAGGCTTGATAGTGCATTTCGCGGGTTATGCCGCGACCTTGAGTGGCGGCATAAGTCACCCGTTTCCCTTAAGTCGCGCGGTTGGCTCTAAGTCGTGACACAAGTCGCGTAGTGCACTGTCCGCCCGGTTCCCTTCTCGTTCACTGATTTGGCCATAACTTCTTCGTTATAGCTCCGATTTTGTTCCGGAAAGAACCATTGGACTCGTAATTGAATATTTAATCCATAAAGACTATAAAATCTAGGATTCAAGTCCAAAATCCTATATATTATTTTTCCTTTAAAATTATTGATTTATGTGCTAACTTGAAACGATACTTTTTCGAAATCGGGGTGTTACAAAAGATTTTCTCAAAACAAAGAAATGAATGAATGAAATGAATACAAAAGACTTGTTTGAGAATCTGACAGATCAAATATGAATGATTTATCATTAAAAGCTTAGGTCATGAAAAATTGGATGTTGTCTATATGAATCAAGTATAGACATACTTGAAAGAAACGTTTTGAATGAATTAACGTTGAACAAACTTTGAATGTACAAAAAGGAGTGGCTTACTGTAACACCCTAAAAATTAGAGTAATTTAAAAATTCGAAAATCTGGCAATATGACATTTGCATTTGGTATTAACCTCCCAAAAAGGGGAAAAGTACCGAGCCTTTACAAAACCTACGAATGGATATGGAATTCAACAACAAACTAATCTAAACATAACTATCTAGATTACATCGGTTGTCAACCCCAAAATCACCAAAATATGGGACTTAACAATTGCCCAACATCAAATACTTGTCATCTCAAAAATGCCTCTAAGACCATGCTCGTTACTCACAACCTTGGCAACCCACCGCTAGGAAAACCTGTTATACATATCATTTGAGAAAAAATGTTAGGCTTAAAGCCTAGTGAGAACATACAGTCACTACAAAATTTTCGACTTTTTCCGACGGCCAAATCCGCCGGAAAATCCGCTGGAAATCGGGATTTTCGGCGGATTTTCGGCGAATTTGGTCGGCCGGAAACAGGGGCGCCACAAATCATTTTTTCCGGCGGCATTTTCGGCGGATAAATCCGCCGAAAACAGACCCGAAAATTTCTAGAATTTTAATGATTTAATTAAGTAAGAAAATAAATTTTAATAGTTTGCAGCGGATTTTCGGCGGATTTTTCCGCCGAAAATATTTTCTAAATAATTATTTATTTATTTAAATAGTTATTTATTTAAATAGTTATTTATTTAAATAGTTATTTATTAAAATAATTATTTGTTTATTTATTTTCCGACGGATTTTTCCGCCGAAAATCCGTCGGAAATTTCAGTAAATTTTTTTAAAAAAATAATTAAAATTAAATCTTGTCAGATTTTTAAAAATTAGTTTTTCATACAAATAATCAAAAAATATACAACCAACTTTTTTTATATACATAATTAAATTTTATATTAAAATACACATCTCCACAAATAATAAGTATTAAATAAATATTATCATTTTTACAATTTATATTCAATCAAAAATAATGTACATCACTATAAAATTTGAATATCAATCCTCATCAAATACTAGTACGCGCATGTCAAGTTGTGCCAAATTTCTTGATAGATGTAACCTGCAACAAAATCAAATGAAAATCATTAGTCAAATGTAACCTCTCTAACGAACCTAATCTCTTTTTCCATAGTGACTAACAGTATCTACTAGACCAGTTGCATACATAAACCAATCTTGGCTCCGATTGTTCCAATGCAACATCTCTATGCTGCCATCCCAATTCAGAATTCCAATAATGGAAGATAAATAATCGAAATCCAATAATGGTAGTATATGCACAAGTGCATATGAATGATGTTAGCAAATGGAAGATAAATATTTTGCCAAGAATGCTTAACGGTTTACATGCAAACAAAAGGGAATCTTCCAAGAAACTCAAATCAAGCTTTAGAAGGATACCTCCAAACAGATCAAATCCTGTAACAAAAGATGCATGCATGTTGTATAGTGACACCAAAAACACAAATCCTGATCAGCATACGGCTAAAACCTTACTCGCAATTACTACTTCATCATGCTTATCCATCGACTAGGAACTTGTTAATAATTTGTGGTTAAGGACAAGTAGAAACCACACTACACAAACCCACCTTGTTTTTAAGCAAACTTTGTGGTCTAAACAAACCTAAATTATGCTTCAAAGAAGAAAATTTGGAACTAATATTCTCCGAAACAAATAGAATTATCAAATGACCTACATTCAACTTCTTTAAACCCAAATTTCAAAAGTGAAACAGCTTCACCATTTGTGTGTCAGCTAGTTCAAAGTTCAGAATGCAAAGCAGCTATTAATTGGATCAAAGGAGACATTGTTGAACAATCTGGCTCAATCTTTAAATATTAAAAATATTTTTACAACATTTTAAAAAAATTCACTTAAACTTGAAAAGCAAAATGGGTCATCAGTAATTATCAAACTAACAATTGTCAAATTCAAGACAATTACTAGTTTGGCTTCAACATGATTGACAAGTTTCTAATTAAAACCCGTTTTAGAACTGATAAATCCAAAGCAAAATGAGAATTTAGATCAAGATGAAATGTAATGGCGTTTGGAGGCAGGAATGAGAAGAAAATTTTGAATTGAAGGTTGAAAAGAAAAGAAGAACCAAAGAGTCCAACTTTTCAATAAACCCAAATTCAAAAAAGCACAAAACCCGTACTATGATGCCATCATTTCATTCAATCCACAAAAATTAACAAAAACAACTGTGAAATGAACAATAAAATTAATGTGAAGGGCTGAATGAGAGGGCACCCTGCAGAAAACCTGCAAGTATTTCAGAGGCACTGAGAACAACTCTCCCCTATGTTTTATCATTCATGCCCAATTCAAAACAATCAAAATATATAGCTAGCGGTGATTTCTATACAGCGAAAACACAATACTGGTCAACTTTGAAAACAAGAAACTCATAAATTAGTTTGCTACCTAAAAATGCAAGTTTAGAACTCCAATAAGAGAGATTGTTTATGTAAATTCATTTTAGGCATTCAAGGTGCACAAAATACTTGATCAGACAATAATAATATGCCAAGATCAAAACCTAATTATACTTTACAAAATAACAAATCCCTAATTGAAAATTCGAGATCCACACAAAGAATACAGGGAAGAGATGAAGAAAACGTACTGTTTTTCACCGAGCTTTACTTCCGTGCCTCCATATTCAGGAAGGAGAACCGTATCTCCTTCGTTAACAGACACCAGAATCGTGTTACCCGATTTATCGCGAGTTCCGGGGCCTACAGCAATAACCTTCCCGGAATTCAACTGCACATCTCACATACAAAACCAGTCAATTACCAAATCAAAAACCGTCTCCATAACAGACGACAAACGACAAACCAGTCAATGATTGATGTATTATATCAGGATCTAAACAGGTCAAATATAGATATCCAACACATTAAAATGGGCTTTGACCCTTCCAGTTTCAACAGAATTCTCAAGTCCAGTATATGTTTTCTTCTTGCATGACTTGATATCCACGATGAAAATTACAAGGTAATATGCATTTAAGGAAAGATTATGAGCATTAAAGAAGTAAAAAAAAAAATGCAAAAATGCACTTACCGAACTAAACAAGGTTCATTTCGACCTTTGACTAAGCAATCTTGGTCATACTTCTCTTTCTTTTTAGATGGCCAGAAGGATTTAATGATTTTTTTTCCAGCATGAGTGTTTTTTTATCTCACAGTAAGGAGATTGGTCTCAATCATCATTCTATCAACTGGGATACCCTTTAGAGCATCAAGGTTTTCATAAGTTTTCAAAGAGCAACCATTTATACCTGTTCTTGGAAGAAATGAAACACTAAAATAAGGAACTTGTATATTATTGCAACTTCTGATACGAGTTTTACATGTTTTTAGTTCAAATACATATGAAAATGAGAGCAAATAGGAGGATATTGACCTATAAAGAGATTGCTGAATGCAAGAAGCTTGTCACGATCTTCTGGCGTACCAGTAAATGAGTGGGCAACTCCACCACAGAACCTGTCACATAATTGAAAATTATACTTTACAAAATAACAAATCCCTAATTGAAAATTCGAGATCCACACAAAGAATACAGGGAAGAGATGAAGAAAACGTACTGTTTTTCACCGAGCTTTACTTCCGTGCCTCCATATTCGGGAAGGAGAACCGTATCTTCTTCGTTAACACCCGCACCCATTTGTGGCCCAGCCTACTTTTCACTGTACTAGGGCTACTCCCGAAACCCTGCATCGCAAACACCGCCGCGATAAACCCACCTCTCGTTTTCTTATTCGAATACTCCGACATGATCGACCGAGATAGAGAGACTTCGACCGAGATAGAGAGAGAGAGAGTAAGGCAGACGAGAGAGAGAGAGAGGATGAAGGGAACGACGAAAATTAGAAGGATTTTTGTGGGTAATGAGAGATTGGGGGGAAATTTGGGAGGGAAAGGAAATTTAGAGATTGGGGGGAAATTTGGGAGAGAATTAAAATTTAGAGATTGAGTGGGTGATTTGTGTATCTATCTATATTTATCAATATCTATACTATATTATAAAGATGGCATAAAAAACTCTTAATTACAACTCATTAAGCTTTATGTACTATCAAAATTATGAAATTTGAATTCTGATAAACATAATCAAAACAGGATAAACATCTCAATTTAAACATAAAAAATTTAAAAAATATAAGATAACTAATTAATTTTAACAAACTACTTAATTTTTTTATATAAAAAACATTATATTGTTAAGCCTAAATTAAACAAATTTATATATAAAAAAACCATTATCACTCAATAAAAGTCATCTAAAATCGTACTGTAAATCAATTAAAAAAACAAAAAATAAAAATAAACATTAAAATCGTGATTTATCTTGCTGCATTGCGCGAGTACGCTTCTAGTTATATTATAAATTACGGATAAAAAACTCTTAAAAACAATTATTAAAGCTTGATGTACTGCTAAAGCCAACTCGATCCATTAAAGCTCAAACTGATCCATTAAAGCCCAACAAGCTACTTTAAAGCCCAACTGTGTAGTTAAAGCCCAACCAAATCCCTTAAAGATCAACTGTATCCATTAAAGCGAAACTGGGTACGTTAAAACACAACTTGATCAAATGGTTCCATTGAAGCCCAACTGGGAACGTTAAAGCCCAATTGTATCCGTTAAAGCCCAACTGGATCCATCAAACCCCAAGTGGATCCGTTAAAGCCCAACGGGGTGCGTTAAAACCCTACTGGATCCATTAAAGCCCAACCGGGTACGTTAAAGCCCAATCGTATCCATTAAAGCTCAACTTACCCATTAAAGCCCCACTGGGTATGTTAAAGCACAACCGGATCCATTATAACCCAATTGGATTCGTTAAAGACCAACTGAGTACGTTAAAACCCAACCGGATCCATTAAAGCCCAACTGGATCCGTTAAAGCCCAACTAGGTACGTTAAAGTCCAACTGGGTACGTTAAAGCCCAATTGGATCCGTTAAAGCCAACTGAGTACGTTAAAGCCCAACGGGGTGCGTTAAAACCCTACTGGATCCATTAAAGCCCAACCGGGTACGTTAAAGCCCAACAGTATCTATTAAAGCTCAACTTACCCATTAAAGCCCCACTGGGTACGCTAAAGCTCAACTTGATCCATTGAAGCCCAACTAGGTACGTTAAAGCCCATGTGGGTATGTTAAAGACCAACTGGATCCATTAAAGCTCAACTGGATCTGTTAAAGCCCAAATAGGTACGTTAAAGCCCAACTATGTACGTTAAATCCCAACTAGGTACGTTAAAACCCAACTGGATCTGTTAAAGCCTCACTAAATTCATTAAAGACCAAATGGATCCTTTAAATACTAACTGGATACGTTATAGCCCAATTGGGTACGTCAAATCCTAAATGGGTACATTAAAGACCAATTGGATCCGTTAAAGCCCAACCAGATCTGTTAAAGCCCAATCGGATCCATTAAAGATCAACTGGATCCGTTAAAACCCACTTGGTACGTCAAAGCCCAACTGGATTCATTAAAGCCCAACTAGATACATTAAAGACCAACTATATCCGTTAAAGCTCAACTGGTAACCGTTAAAGCCTAAACGGATCAATTAAAGACCAACTGGGTACGGTAAAGACCAACTGTGTACGTTAAAACTCAACTGGTTCCATTGGCGGAATCAAATTTTTTTTAAAAGTTTTCTAATAAAAAATAATATTTAATTTTCGGCGGATTTTTTTTTTATTTTTTTTTTAAAATATAGAATATCCGCCGAAAATCCGCCGAAAATGTTTTAAATTTTTCGACGGATTTCCGACGGATTTTTATTTTTTATTTTTTTAATTCATTTAAATATAATAATTAATTAAATATTTTCGGCGGATTTTATTTTTTTATTTTTTTTAAAAAATATAGAATATCCGCCGAAAATCCGCCGAAAATGTTTTAAATTTTTCGGCGGATTTCCGACGGATTTTTATTTTTATTTTTTTTAATTCATTTAAAAATAATAAGTAATTAACTATTTTCGGCGGATTTTCGGCGGATTTTTTTTTATTTTGTTTTTAAATTTTCGGCGGATTTCCGATGGATTTTTATTTTTTATTTTTTTTAATTAATTTAAAAATAATAATTAATTAACTATTTTCGGCAGATTTTAATTTTTTATTTTTTTTAAATAATATAGAATATCCGCCGAAAATCCGCCGAAAATTTTATAAGATTTTCGGCGGATTTCCGACGGATTTTTATTTTTTATTTTTTTATTTTTTTAATTCATTTTAAAATAATAATTAATTAACTATTTTCGGCGGATTTTAATTTTTTATTTTTTTTAAATAATATAGAATATCCGCCGAAAATCCGTCGGAAATTTTATAAGATTTTCGGCGGATTTCCGACGGATTTCCGACGGATTTTTATTTTTATTTTTTTAATTCATTTAAAAATAATAATTAATTAAATATTAATTAAAATCCGCCGAAAATCCGCCGAAAATAGTTAATTAATTATAATTAATAAGAAAAAAAATAAAAAAATTATATTTCGTCGGAAATCCGCCGAAAATAATTGTTTAAAAAAAAAATAAAAAAATAAAAATTCCGACGGATTTTCGGCGGATTTTCGGCGAAAGTCAAACTTGGTTGACCCGTTTGACTTCCGTCGGAAATCCGCCGAAATTTTCCGGCGGAAAAATCCGCCGAAAATGCCTCTTTTCCTAGTAGTGAGTTTATAATTTCAAGAAATATAAACATTTGCATCAAAAGGAAATCTTTTCAATAAGGTTTTAGTTTACAATCGAAATCTTTGTCACATAAGGACCATTCGGTTCGAAAATTCATCTTGCGATGACGGGGGATACCCGATTTACCAAGGATTGTGGCGGAACACAAAAGTAGACCACAATCCGAGTTGTGAGCTAAATACATGGAATCCATGGCCACGAACAACGAAGGTCCGTACTAAGATGTGAAGGAGGGCCCTCGAGGAAACCAGTCATACTCGTTCAGTAGGACTACATTATGGCCCATAGCTAGTAATCGGTCTCACATAACCTTACCAAATGGCCCCCGATGATCAAATGCATCCATCACTAAAAAAGGGGAATAGACATCCCAATAATATAAGCCGACTCAATACCTAGGGATCCACTAGTAATAGTCTAAACTTGTCACAATTTCATTTGTGACCAACCATAGTTAGTCATATGGTTCAAAATAACATTTATAAACAAAATGCATTTTTCAAGTTTAACTTCTGTAAGAATGAAAATCATCAAAATGAATTTATAAACATTCTTTCAAGTAACCCACATAAATGTGCAAGTAAAATATCGTTTTACTTCAAATAAGATGGAACCCATCATTTTAGTTGAAAATGATCGGGAACCCTAAAATCTCCCAAAACTCAAGTTATGTAAAAAATGTAGTAAACTTAGATCCAAAACCATGGAGATATATAGGAGTTCAAAATGTAACCTTTGACATGTATAAAGTTTAGAAAAAGGTAGTAGGAACTCACCAAATAGGTTTTAGAAGAAAACCCGAAAAACCAGATATCGACCCCCTTGAGAAGATGAACCTTTCTATACCGAACCCTTGCTTGAAGCACTTAATACTAGCAAGATATGGAAGATTGAAGCTAACCAAACAAGAAAAATTAAAAAGAGAGAGAGAGAGAGAGAGAGAGAGAAGAGATCTTGAAGAAAAAAAAGATATTTCCCAAAAGATCTCTTAGGCTGAAAACCCACATAAGTCGGCCAGGGGGTTTCGCGGGTTATGCCGCGACCTCAAGTCACGGCATAACTCGCCCGCTTACCTCAAAATGGAAACCCAACAGAGGGTTTCGCAGTTTGTGTCGCGGCTTGCAAGCCGCTGTGTAACTCGCGTAGCTCACTGTGGTTTGTCCAAAACTCCAAGACACAACTAGCTACCAGACGCGATGCTAACGACAAAAGCTAAACACAAGAATACCAATATTACAATACGAAAATTCGGGGTGTTACACTTACCATCGAAAATTAGTTTCAATATGAGACATGGTAAGAACATAGTCAAGAAAAGTACTAAACCGGTGTGTGTGAATACTTGGCAGTATGTATCTTTGGAAACACACAGTTTGTTAAACATTAAAGCTCATGTATGAAAACATTTAAAATCACACTTTTAAATTCATGAATTCTGTTTAAGAATAAGAAGTGGTTTGAACATTTAAGCAACATGTTTTTCATGTCTGAAAGTTGTCCTTCTTTCAAACATAATAAGATTAAATACTTCATGTAAGCTCCAAAGTCATAATAGATATGATCTTGTAAGCTCTCCCTCAAATACTTCAAGTAATCAAAAAGTCATCAAAGCAACAAAGTTTTATTGAAAACAAAACATTTATCTGAAAATTAAAACATGAAAGCAATAAAACTTGTTAAGAACGAGTTCTGATCAGATGTAATCAGAAATCAATTTTCTTACTCCCCCTGAAAATATGCATTACAAAATATGTCAGTATAAAACATATGTAATTTCTTATACTCCCCCTCAAATTTAGATCATCTAAACTTTGTCTCACTCCCCCTGTAAACATGAACAGAACCTTTCAGTGCAGATATCGTTCAGAATAAAAATAAAGAAATGAAGAAAAATAACAAAAATAAACTGTATTAGGTAACCACAGATTATGTCTTTAGGTTCAACATGCCAAGTTTCGAAATGAGAAAATTAAATCTCTTTTCGTCCAACGGCTTAGTAAACAAATCAGCAATTTGATAATCTGTGTTTACAAAGTAAAGTTCAATTGTACCTTTTTCAACATTATCTTTGATAAAATGATATCGTACGTCTATGTGTTTGGTTTTCGTATGTTGAACAGGATTCGCAGATATAGCAATAGCGCTCTTGGAATCACAGTAAATCGGGATTTTGTTGTATTGGAACCCATAATCTCGGAGTTATGTTCGCATCCACAGCACCTGAGAACACCAGCTAGCCGCAGCTACGTATTCTGCCTCGGTTCTTGAAGTAGATACACACAATTGTTTCTTCGAAGTCCAACTCACGAGCTTATCTCCTAAAAATTGTATATGTCCCGAAGTAATCTTCCTGTCTAACATGTAACCTGCATGATCTGCATTTGAATACGATGTTAGCTCAAAACATGTATCTTTAGGATACCACAAACCAGGATTTGCAGTCCCCTTCAGATATCTAAATATTCGCTTTACCGCTGAAAGATGGGATTCTTTAGGCGAAAAATCAGGCCGACTAGCTGTTAAGTACATTAAAGAACTAATCATTCCTCTATAGGTTCTAAAATCAACAACTTTTCCAGAAAGATCAGCTCCAATCTTAGTTCCTAGTGCCATCGGGGTACCAATTGGAGTACAATTTTCCATGTTAAATTTTCGCAAAATATCATAAATGTACTTCGCTTGATTAATGAAAATCCTCGTTGAAAATTGTCTAACTTGTAATCCGAGAAAGAAATTCATCTATCCCATCATACTCATTTGAAATCTTGACACCGTTAGATTAGAAAAGTTCTTACAATACTTCAGATTTGTTTAACCGAAAATTATATCGTCCACATATATTTGAATTAAAATGATATCAGCTTTTTCCTTTTTGATAAAGGGATTGGTATCGATTTTACCTTTCGAGAAACCAGACTTGACTAAAAACTTTTTTAAACCCTAGAGGGCCTTGTCAAGAATATAAACATGATTCGGTTTTTCAGCATTGACAAACCCTTCTGGTTGTGAGATGTATACCTCCTCTTTCAATATGCCATTTAGAAAGGCAGTCTTCACGTCCATTTGGTAGACAGTGAAGTTTTTGTGTGCAACGTAGGCTAGAAACATTCTGATTGCCTCTATACGTGCAACTGGAGCGTATGTCTCATCATAGTCTACTCCTTCCTCTTGCCAATATCCATTAGCAACAAGTCGAGCTTTATTTCTGACCACGATACCATCCTCATCTTTCTTGTTCTTGAATACCCATTTCGTACCTATAATTGTTTTTTCCTTCTGGTCGAGGTACGAGTCTCCAGACTTTAAACGATTCAAATTGATTGAGTTCTTCTTGCATAGTTGTTATCCAATCTGGATCTTTTAGAGCTTCGGATACACGTGTAGGCTCTATTTTGCTCAGAAAAGAATCAAACATGCACTCGTTAGCAGTTACAGACCTAGTTTGCACCGGCTTTGATGGATCTCCAATAATTTGATGTACCAGGTGCTCTTTGGTCCACTTATGTACATGAGGGAGTGGTATAGATGTAGACTGGTCATGTTGATCATCTAGATATCGAGTATGTTCTTCTTGTAGGGGTTCAGTTGAAGTAACTTCTGTAGAAGTTTCACTGGATGGAACAGTTAACACATAAGGGTTCTTGTTACCATTATCACAATGTTTGATTAACATAACCTCCGTCGATTCTAAGACTAACCCATCTTAGAAGTTCTACCCAAATCTCACAATCAATGTCTATCAAACTCAGTCTAAGTCTAGACATCTTACATTCATGCCTAGTTCGCTTAAACTAGAGCTCTGATACCAACTTGTAACAGTAACACCTCAAAAATCAGAGTAAAATAAAACATTTAAAACCTAACAATTGACAAAGATAAATCCATTAACTTCCCATAAATGGGATCAGTCCTTAAGACTTTATAATTCTATACAGGGATTTCATCAAAAGAATGGGACTTAACAATGCCCAACATCAATACTAAATTATCTCCAAAAACCTCGAGACTCAAAACTCGTCTCTCCAAAAACCCCGGCACCCACCGCTAATGGAAACCTGTTATACATATCATTTGAGAAAAAGTGTCAGACTATAAAGCCTGGTGAGAACATACAGTTTATAAAGCTCAAAAGATATAAACATCAGTTATCATAAAGAAATCTTTTCATAAAGGTTTAGTTCGTAAAGATAACATTTCGCCACAACCAGGCCTCTTCGGTCCAAAATTCTTAAACAGTGATAAAAGGACCATTTTACCAAGGAGAGTGACGAAACACAAAGTTAGGCCAACAAACCGAGTTACGAGCTAAACACTTAGAGTCCTCAGCAATGAACCCAGAGTCCGTGCTACGAGGTGAGATCGCGCTCCCAAGGGAAACCAGTGTATACTCCTTCACTAGGGTCACCATGGCTAGTAACCGGCCTCACATAACCGTACCATAAACTCATCATGGAACATGTGACCCATAGCTACAATTTGGGGAATATAGCCTCCCAACAAAACAGTCTACTCCAAAACCTAGGGATCCACTAGCAATGGTACGGACTCGTCACAACAACATATGTGACCAACCATAAATCAATATATGGTTACAAGTACATTTTATAAACAAAATGCTACTTCCAGTTCAACTTCTGGTAAGAACGAATACCATTAAAATGAGTTCATAATCATTCTTTTCAAACGACCACATAATGTGCAAGTAAAACATCATTTTACTTTAATAAGGCGGAACCCGTCATTTTGGTCAAAACTGACCGGGAACCCCGAGATTCACCAAAAACTCCATTTATAACAAAATGTAGATATCATAAAATCATACCGTAGAAATACTCCAGATTTCGCAAATAAGAGTTTTGACATGTATAAAGTTTGTAAAATGATAGTAGGAACTCACCGGTAGGTTTTCGGAATAAAACCCGGAGAACCAGATAATGACCACGACGTAGAGGTGAAGCTTAAAACACCGACCCCTTGCTAGAAACACCGGAAACTAGCAACTTAACTAGCCTTGAAGATCAAAAGAATAAAAAAGAGAAAAGAAGAGAGAGAGAGAGAGAGAGAACTGAGTTTGAGATATTATGAAATATCTCAAAACTCAAGATATTAAAAGCAATCTCAAAAAGCAGTCTGTCAGGGCGCACGACCCGTGCGCTAGCACTAGCCCTCATCCCTGGATCCTACGCACGACCCGTGCGTTTTCTCTGAAGGAGGACGCACGACCCGTGCGTCCTATAGACAGCCCCGAAACTTCCTTTTTCCTCCAAACAACCTCGCATAACGGCTAAACGAAATTCGGGGTGTTACAATTCTCCCAACCTTAGAATGATTTCGTCCTCGAAATCTAATATTCTCAATGGAATACTGATAGCAGAAAATATCACCTCAAACCTAAATAACAGAGTTAATAACGAGATCTTAATACCGACACACGAAAACGCTACCCTACTTGGGCACATTTCACTCCTAACCGAGCGAACACTCAACGTTTCAATGTAACCTTTACTCCCAAGGTTACGGTTGCCTCCCAACCTTAGGTGACAATTACTACCTCCAGGAAATTAGCGACCTTAACTTTCTATCTACCAATTCTTTCAAACTGCACGGTTCCGAACTCAAAGCCAACGGTCGACGCTAATCTTCCCAAACTCTCAGATTTCACTGATTCATTCCTAATATCGCTAAAGATATTCTTACAAGGCGCACTAAAGCGTCTTTCCGGAAATCAGTTAACACAGATTCTGCTATCACTCAACTCCGATCCGACCCCAAATCTGGAAATAGCCCTTATTCGAAATTCTTAATACTTCCATAAATACTCTGTCTACAACCACTTTATAAAGATTAACTTCTAAACATACCACCAATCTATACATTCGGACTTATAAAGGACGGGCGCTACAGAAACTCATGCGTAGCCACTATCTCCAACCTGTGGAAGACTTCACCAACCACTTACTCTAGCTCAAGGCTAAGGCCCGACTCCTCAAATCGCTACTAGAACCGCACCCCTAACAGGAAATGATGCACATGCAGATAACATAAAAGGGTTTAAGCCTAATGCCTAGAGAACTCAAGAGTTTTACATAAGTAAAACCATTTAGATTGATGAACTTCTCTTTAAATCAGAACCTTTCAAATAATGAATTTTAACACATGGAAACAACTCCTTTTCAAAGTCATGCACTTTCAAAGACGGATACTTCATTACAATTACGTTTTATAAATTGACACAATTTGTACAACTCAAGTATGAAATATTAGTAACACTATCCAAATCGTACGTCTGAAAACATGGACACTAGGCCCAACATTCACACGACCAAAAACAAAAGAAAACTAAATATCAACATGCAGGAATAACACATTTCATTCAAACCTTAATATACGTGGGGAGAACCCAATATTAAAGTCATCATTTACCGTCGACTCCACATAGCCAAAGCAGGTAAAAATATGACATTAGTTTTTAAAATACCCCGGGTCTACGACGGAGAGACCCGTATACAAAGAGAATAGAAGGACACGCAAGTAGGCCGCCCATACAACTTCCTCGCATGACCTCTAAACGTTTCCATCTTGGGTGGCGAGAACAAATGAATGGGGCCACCCGTGATGTTATTGGATTTCACCACGTATCCTGATCTTAGTTCCCATGCCATACCAGACATCACAACTTCAAACCGTTTATTGCCTCTAGCCATACTCCGTCGAGTTCCACTCCAAGGGCTTATGGACACGGGTGCCTATCCAATCCAGACGAGTTCCAACTCAGCAGCTCGTGCCACCTATTGTCTACTCGCTAGCCAACCCGAGCGGTTACTAAGTGCAACCCAAAACCTCAGGCTTTACAAAACAGACAGACTGTCTAACATTACATGACTCCAACTGAAAACCAAAGCTCCCAAAACATGTGACTCCTAATGGCATAGAATAATCGCCATCATGCTCCAAAATTCCACAACAGTTTTTAAACCGTACAAATGTCCTCAAGACTCCATTTAGTCAAAATTGAGCCAACGACCCAACGTGTTACAATCGATCATAAGAAACACACACAACACATAATACAAGGTGAAATAGAAAGAAAACAAACAGAGCAAAAACTCAAGAACTCAACCGTGTAATCCGCGTTTATATATCGAAACAGGTTGGTTTATCATCTATTGTTTGTTGTTTTGATTATCTGGTAACGATCACGGACTCACAATCATCCACGATTACAAGAACATATTTCTTACCGTTTATGTTTTGCATTCGCATTGGACCATAGAGATCCATATGCAACGGTTCTAAAGAAGTACTTGTGCTCGGTTCAGGCTTAGGCTTGTGTGAGGCTCTTTTCATCTTACCTTTCTCACACGAGTCACACAAATGTTTTTTTTCGTATTTCTGCTCTGGAAGTCCTCTTACCAAAATTCCAGTCACCAACTTGTTAATGCATCTGAAGTTGAGATGAGATAGCCTTCTATGCCATAACCAGCTTTGTTGCATAGAGGCTTTAGATAGTAGACACACTGCATTATCAGTCTTGACATTTGACAAATTGATCGTGTAGAGGTTTGACTTTCGCGTCCCGACCAAGAGTTCTTTGCCATCTTCAGTTCTAACACAAAATCTCTTGGCCTTGAAATTTACCTCTAAATCCTTGTCACAAAACTGACCAATGCTGAACAGATTGTGTCATAATCCTTCAACATAACTCACCTTCTTTATCGGTACGTTCTTTTGCACTACATCTCCATATCCAATAATTGGTGAAAGTTGGTTGTTTCCAAATATCACGTTGTCCAATAATTTCTCTGTATAATTGGATAAAATATCTTTTGTAACACCCGTAATTTTCGGTAAGGAAAGATCAACAGGACATTTTTGAAACTTATAAACGGCAGGACTTCGTTGGGAAAGCATTGTTTAAAGTTCCTTGGAGTATCGGGAGTGTTGGCATTGAAAAAGTTGAGTTTCGGGGCTCCGAAAAGGTCCCGCTACAATGCCCGACGACTATGACAGTGTCATTGTCGCACTGTCACAGTCGCAGAGGAGGAAACAGAATGTTGGGCAATGTTGGCGACATTGCCATGCGACAATGCCCTGGGCATTGTCGCTGGTCAATGTCGCACCTGTGTGGCAGGCTGCTGATAAGTCGCGAATTTCAGGCCTCTTTCTCATTTTCACTTCTCCAAGCTTCCTCATTTTCTCCCAAATCGTTTTCCCTTCCTTACCCTCAAACCCTAACTCATTTTGGGTCAAATCCTTGAGCTCTTGAAGTGTTTCATCATCAAGTGGTGAAGATTGGAAGCTTGAGTCAAAGGTTCACCATCTTCTTCTTCAACCTCTAGATCCATGGTAGAGTTTTCGAGGTTTTCACCAAAACCTAAGTGGTATGCATATCCTCTCCATTTCTAAACCTTAATATAAGTGATAAATGCCTTCTTGATGGTTTCCTAGCATTTGGTTTCTTAAATTTCGGATTGTGATGGTTTAGGAGAAATTAGGTCAAAATTAGGGTTTTGGTCAAGATTGGGATTTTGATGTAAAATGTTTGGGGATCGGTTCTAAAGGGATTGAATATGATTATTTATAGTTGAAAATTTATGGATCTAGGTTTGGAAGGATTTTGCTTGTGGATTCAGATCTCTCCAAGGAAGCTCAAGGTGAGGATAAAATCTAGATTTTGCATAAATCTAGCAAGGTGAGTTCAAATTGATTTGGGAAAACGGTGTATATGCCTAAATGCTTATTTTAAAGTGTTTACATGTTTTACATGAAATTGTTAACTGCTGGGTTATTTGATAAATCTTGATTATTTGAAGTGTTTGGTTTTATAAACTTTGTAAAACACCCACGTTTGGGGTTTTGAGCATTTTGACAAATAAAACATACACATTAGTATTTTAATGGTTTACTTCATGAAATAGAGTTTGAGCATAAATGCATTTTATGGTGTGTTTTAAATAAGTGTCGATTGTGTGTTATGGGATGTTTTGAAAGGATAAATGTTATAAACTCACTTGGAAAATGTTTTGTCCCAATTTAATCTACATGGGAGTCATCTTTAAATTTTGGAGCATGGGTTTACATAAAGGCGGATTGTTTACATTTGGTTTTATTTTATGATTTTCAGCGTTGGGGCTTTGTATTTGTTGAGGTTATGGCTCGGTTTGGATTTTGTTGGGTTCCGAGGACACTTGTCCGATTTCAATAGCTCAATGTAGAGTGTTTTGTTATGATTTTCATTTACTGCATCATATTTGAGAATTACATGTTTTGAATGCGTTAGATCATTCGTTTGGAGTCATGTATTGTTTTAGTTAGTGCAATGGATTCATAGGCACGATGTTCTTTTGTCCCATTTTGGACAAGTTCACCACTTTGGCACGGAATAGGCATCGGGTCACCATGGTAAGTAAGGTGTGGACCTATACGGTCGGGCAACGTCCCATGGGCAGTAAGGTGTAATTCCCTTGTGCTAGAGTTACCCGTTTTAGAACTCTCAAGAATAAACCTAGAGGGGTTGACTTGATGTTTTCGAGCGATAGACTCAGAGGAGTTGAGCTCGAGGGGTTTTTATATGTATAACCCACATGTTTTGATTTCTTACATAATAATGTGACCTACTTTTGTGTTCCGTCACACTCTATGTAATCGGCTCTTCCCCGTTACCGCAAAATGTTGTTTTGGTTATGGACTTTTATAATCCATGTTTTCAGTGACGTTTTGGGTATGGATTGTTATTCATGTTTTTGGGTTTTGCATATTGAACTTTATCCATGTTTTGGAATATTTTGGACGATACAGTTTATCCACGTTTTCAGTATTTGTTTATTAAAGTGTCAGTTATGTATTACGCGAGTTTTGGGTTTGGTTTTATATTTGAAGAAACGTTTGTCTTATGATTTTAATCACGAAGAGGGTGAATGTTGAAAAAGAGATTGTTTTCAGATTTAATGTATTTCGTCTTGGTCGTTTCAGATGAAACGTGTTATCATTTTGGAAATCACGATTTATATAACATTCTTTAAGTTTATTGCTTTATACGTTTATGATGAAAACTCTTGAGCTCACTAGGCGTTAAGCCTAACCTTTTATTTGTCGGCATGTGCATCAGGTCCAGTTGGGGTTTGGTTCTAGCGGTGCTATGAAGAGATGAGCACTAGATTTATACAAGGGTGAGTAGTTTGGTGAAGTCTTCCGCAGTTGGAGATAGTGACTGTTATTGGGTTTTAATAACACCCGTACCTTTTATAGATCGCGTATAAGGATTAAAATGTGTTTATTGAAGTTAAACCTTAATTTGTTATTGTAGATGTTTCAGTTATCGTTGTAATTGGAAAATTTTAAGTTAGTTGTTATTTCCAGATTGAGGGTGTAACATCTTTCTGCCCTGTCATATGCTTGGAACAGCTTGAATCTAAGTACCACATATGACGGGTTTGCATAAGAGAAATCAGACAACAACAGGTTCATGTACCAATTTATAGATGGGTCCTTTCGTGTTAGCACAAGATTTTGGCACCCATTTGAATTTGGGTTCTCTTTGTTTTTCAAAAACATTAGAATGATGTATATAATAAATACCAAACCAACAATCAGAATATTGTCGAGTCACAAAATCATTTCGACCGTTTGTGGAACACTGACTAGGCAAATGAGATAATTGGAACAACTACTTTATTATATAAACCTTGTAAGAAGTTACTAGTTTTGTTTTATGAGAAACACATTGATCAATTACATCAGGCAAACTAGTGGTAATCATATTACAATCTATGTTAGAAAATGATTTCGTAGACTCTTCAATCTAGTCTCACTTCTGAATTTTTCCTTCTTAATTCTGAAACATAAGATTTAGATTTATCAAAAACATGAGATTTAAGAGTTTGTGTTTTCTTGTGCTTACCTGTGTTGGTCCGTTTCTGTGAGCGTCTTTTCTTTTGCATCTTACCTTTAGAGTAATAGGTACTCACAGAACTGAATCATCAACCTTAGTTGATGTAACACCCGTAATTTTCAGTAAGTAAATGTCACCCGGACGTTTCTGTGAATTGTAAACAGTGGGAATTGTGTTGGGAAAGCATTATCTAAAGTCCCTGGGAGTATCGGGAGTGTTGGCATTGAAAAAGTTAGGTTTCGGGGATTTGGAAAGGTCCCGCAACAATGCCCATCGACTATGGCAATGTCATAGTAGCACTATCACAGTCGCAGAGAAGGAACAGAAGCTAGGGGGTGCTTGGCGACATTGCCAGGCGACAATGTCGTAGGGCAATGTCGCTGGTCATTGTCGCACCAATGGCCAGACTGTCATTGTCGCACCAGTGGCCAGTATGTTGTTAAGTCGCGATTCTCAACCTTTTTCCTCATTTTCTCTTCTCCAACTTCCTCCATTCTCTCTCAAAATCGTTTTCCATTCCTTCCCCTCAAACCCTAACTCATTTTGGGTTAAATCCTTGAGCTCTT
This sequence comes from Arctium lappa, assembly GCA_023525745.1. Classification (NCBI taxonomy): domain Eukaryota; kingdom Viridiplantae; phylum Streptophyta; class Magnoliopsida; order Asterales; family Asteraceae; genus Arctium; species Arctium lappa. Next base: position 116,400,779 of record CM042049.1, read on the forward strand.
GAAGTGTTTCATCAAGTGGTGAAGATTGGAAGCTAGAGTCAAGGGTTCACCATCTTCTTCTTCAACCTCAAGCTCCATGGTAGAGTTTTCTAGGTTTTCACCAAAACCTAAGTGGTAAGTTTATCCTCTCCATTTCTAAACCTTAATATAAGTCATAAATGTCTTCTTGATGGTTTCCTAGCATTTGGTTTCTTAAATTTCGGATTGTGATGGTTTAGGAGGAATTAAGTCAAAATTAGGGTTTTGGTCAAGATTGGGATTTTGATGTAATGTGTTTGGGGATCGATTCTAAATGGTTGAATGTGATTATTTATGGATGGAATTTGTGTATCTACATTTATGGAGGTTTTGACCTTGAAGATGCAAGTTTCCTCAAAGGAGTTCAAAGTAGGGTAAAATCTAGATTTAGCCTAAATCTAGCGAGGTGAGTTCAAGTTGATTTGTGAAAACGGTGTGCATGCCAAAATGTTTATTTTAAAGTGTTTGTGTTTTACATTATTATGTTAACTGCTGATAAGTTTGGTTATTTGGAAGTGTTTAACCTTGTAAATCTATAAAACACCTATCTTGGAGATTTTTGAGTATGTTGTTAAATGAATCGAAATGAAAATGATTTGATGACTTATTTACCTAAATGGAAAGTATTGGGTAAGAATGCATTTTTATGATTGTTGGTATTACGTGCATTTTGTATCGTGAAATGTTTTAAAAATACCACCATAGGAGTCATGGACGCTTGGTCATTCCGGAGCATCATTGAGGGCTTGTCATAAGACAACTTTGTATGTCAATATACCATAAATTGAAACATTAGCTTACTATAACTCGTTAATCATATGTCTTTCATGGTTGCATCCGAAAACCTTATATGCATAGGGGTAAACAAAAGTACGTTAGTATAACTATCATTCAAACTTAAGGAACTAAAGAATTATATTTATAAATGCCATCTATCTAATTTAAGCACCTATCAATTCAACAACCATCACTCGCTAGAAGTTTGGTCTCACTTTTTCTTATAATAACAAACATCTCTTTGAATGTCTTGACCTGCCAATCTTCATATAAAATGTTCAACGCCTTTGTACTGAATTAAAGTTGATATGGGACTTTGTGTATGAGGGAATAATGTTCTGTGTGTGTCATTGAAATTCACTTCAAGTAACTTGTATCGCTTTTAGAAAATTGAAACCCTAAACGTTATTCATATATCCAAAGATGCAACTCCAATTGTTTTAAATCTAGAGAGTAATATATATATATATATATATATATATATATATATATATATATATATATATATATATATATATATATAGGGGTGTTCAAATGCAAACTTTTTAATGGTGTAAACCATGCAACCCACTTATCTACCACATATATATATATATACATATATATATATATATAACCAATGGTTTGCAAAATCTAAATGATAACATCAATATTAAAAATTAACACTAAATAAATAAACCAGAAATTTTAGATTACTAAAAGAAATACAATCACAAAATATTTGATCGAAGCCATTAAAAACAAGAAAAAAGAAACTTAAAAATATTTTTTAGATTGACATAAACAAATATACTAGATATTCTTTTTCCAACAATTAAGTTTGCATCCCAATTGAATCATAAATATTCGTTGCTTAAATTATATTTTGATCCACGACTTTTTTTTATTGAATTAAATTCTATTATATATATTATTAATAAATTGATATTATTATTAAATTATGTGTTAATTATATACTATTAATTAGTATTTGCAAAAAATAATTTTCAATTAATAACCTAAAAATATCACACCATAAATAAACAAAAACTGAGAGCATCTCCATTAGATTTTCGAATTTTTTTCCAGAATAGAGAACTAAAGGTCAAAATCCTTTAAAAAATTACATTCAACTCCAACTGTAATATCTCAGGTTAACCGTATCAGATATTGTCCGTTTTGTCCACAAACCTAAACCCACGGTTTTAAAACGCGTCTGATAGAGGAGATAGGCAACATTTGCTCCCCTCCACAACCAATATAGGATCTTACACCAACAAATTCCCTATTTTGGATAATCATACATTAATTATAATATATAAATATTTCATTCATCTATTAAAATATTAGCTATCTCTTTAAATATTTAGTTTCAAAGCTTCTTATTGACGTTCTCACTTGGTAATCATTTTTTGGGTGTTCTCTATATTTGGAGAAAAAACTATTATCTCTCATATTTTCTCTATTTTTGATTTGAAGAAGCTATTGGAACAAAATTTTGGCTCAAAATCCTCATTTTCTTTAATTTGAAGAAGTTGAAAATGATCTATAAAGTATTAACGACGAGGAGAGTTAATTAATATATATGTTAAACCTAATCAATAAAAAATCAAATAAGAAACGTATCCAAAAGAAAGAAGTACTCCCAATCCTGGAGATAGAGAGAGTAGGACCCTATTCATGATGACTTATCATCCATCATCACATCAAACACATGCATGCATGCATGCATAAAGCTTTAATTAAGGAGATAAAAAATGAATGGAGTCGAATGGTATCATCACATATACAGACCAAAAGAAGCCATTGGAGACCCCACAATCTCCAGACACACACAGGTATCACGGACTCAATCTCTTCTCTCTCATCTTCTTCTTCTTCCTCGGGACCTTCAAACCCTAACATTTCAAGACTTCTTTTAAAGGTCCAATCTTTAATTATGTAGTAATCATTTTATAAAGGCAACACACTTTTCTCAAATCAGTGAGAAAGCAAGAAAACATCCCATCAATTTACCCTTCTTTTCAACTACATGAGCTCCATTTTTTGGAATAATGCTACTATTACTTTTGGTTTTTAATTAATTAAACCCATATAATTATATAACGGTATTTTTTAGTAACATTTTAATTCAAAAATGTTTTTTTTTTCTCATTCAAAGTATTAGATAATATTTCATTATAATATTTATCTCTTTTACAATATTTAAAGAAATAATATTGAAGATGGTTAATTATACACATTCATTATTAAGGGGTTTCATTCAAATTGTACACAAATTCACATGCCGTATTGTTTTGAGAGTCCATTTTTATTATTTGAAAACTTACTCATAGTTGACGATAATACACTGCACAAGTGTAGTTTTTTTAAATTTAAGGCCTGTAATTAATTAAATTATACAAAAAGAAGTTTTAATTTTTAAAACAAATCTAAGAAAAATTCACATAATTATTTCAACTTTCATATAATCATATTATATTATTTCTATAACTGCTATTACAAGTTGAAAATTTATATGTTGACAAATTCAAACTTCTAGAATATACAAGTATATATACATAAAAAAGAGAGAGAAACCGGGGAGGGGGATTGGTACCCAATTTTTGGACTCATACCACATTTTAATATTTAAAAGATTATATTGTTATATATTTTAACTCTATGAGAATAATGTGATAATGACATTTTTAACCTATATTATGTCTACAAATAAATTTCTCAATAACTTAATCTATTTATTACAATAACAAAGAAAAATAGAATTTAAATACGATGTTACACTTGGGTTTGTCACTAGTAACTTAAATACAAGATTTTTTTTTGCCAAAATTCATTATATGTCATGAAATCTAACCTTCAAGTATATAATACTTTTACTAGTCATAAGTTTATGAATAAAAAATCATTTGTGGTTGATTATGATATAATTGTATGTTTTACTTTAAAAATAGTATTATTTTGTAACACCAAAATCTCCTTGAAATTTAAATTATTTATAAATGTTTGAAAACATATTGACAAAATCACTTTTTGGATCAAACATTGTTCATAAAAACAGTCCTAAACCAAACAATATTATAAATCAATGATATAAATTAAAGATATTGTCGTGTCATCAATTGCTTAAATTATAATTTATTGTATTATTTAATGGAGGTGCATTAGTTTTAAACATTTTTAGACCATTGAATTATTTTCTCATGTTCTTTTTTAAAAATAAAAATAAAAAACAACTTTCCCTTCCCAAGCTATAACTAGACTTATGTGCATGTATACATGTGTATAAGAATATTAAATGCTTTGAAAGGTACATGGTGTTGATAATAGGACTTTGAGGTGCGAAAACCTACAAATGACACACAACTCTACACATTCTGCTTACAAGCAGCTAACAGCCAATATACACACATGATATATATATATATATATATATATATATACCCTCTTCCAGAGAGAGAGAGTGTGTGTGTAAGAGGTAGAGAGAGAGGCAAGGGGGACCCAAGCAGCTAAATCTATGGCTGACCGACTTTGAAAATAAGGGCTAAAGATAAAAGGATAGAAGACGAACAAAGAGTAAGCAAAATAAGCATCCACGAGAGAGAGAGAGAGAGAGAAATATTCTGTTTAGATCTAGAGGTTTGAAAGTATTGGGGTTTTCTTGTTTTTGGTGTTTTGTTAGTGATAAAAACACCAAAAAAACACAACAATTTAGTTGCAAGTAAACTCCACCAGATCTCCCTCTCTCTGTCTGTAACAACAGTCTCTCTTTAGATTATTGCGGTTTTTGTTTGTTTTGGTTGATTTCAGCTTCTTCTTTCAGCTATCAGCTTGTGTTTAAAAGTTAAATTGTTTCTTAGTTCTTTTTTGGCACAATCCTACATATACTTCTCTTGGAAGTTTTGTTTGAATACAATAAAAACCAAAGTCTTTCCTGTGTTGTGTTGTGTTTACTTAACTTCTTCGCTTTTGTTTTCTAGTTTTGTTTTCAAATTCTTGTGGTTTGTTTTTCAAGTGCTTGCTAAACTACAAGCAAAGCTTTCAATCTTAATCTTAATTAGCTGAGAAGGCAACAAAAACTTCTGAGAATATGATGTCTGGTGAGATGTTTCCTATTCCTCTTCAAGATCATCATCATCATCATCACCATCAACCACCACCATCAGCAGCAGCTCATGATGCAAACCCTAATCCTAAACCCCTCTCCAATCTCAAGAAGAAGAGAAATTTACCAGGCACCCCAGGTATGTATGAACACACACACACACATATATATGTATATCATCTCCTGTGTGTTTGATAGTGTGCTTTCTGTCATTCCTTTTTCTTTTCACATGCACACACAGACACATGTATGCATATAAATGTTTCAAGATTTCTTGTTATTTAACATTAGAGTGTTTTTTTATTAATTTTGATTGGCTCAATTAGTTGATAAATATGAAGTTTGGGTTGACATAGGTGTCTTAAATTCGAATATCATAATATCAATACAACTGAATTATCAAAGATGCATCGATTAAAAAGAAAAAAAACTCATTCCAGTATGGCTTACTGGATTTAAAAAAAATGTGAATTGATAGTAATCATCATATATGGGACTAAAGTGGTCCGTTTTATTTTGGAAATATTGTTCTTTCTATTTTGAGTGTTAATCCAAAACCATTTTGGATCCATTTTCTTGGAGCTTGACTTGTATAACTAATTCAATCTATTAATTTGTCAAAATAGTTCATTTTTTTTGTTTTTTGTGTTGATGTAATTAATCAGTTTTCAAATATTGTGCTTATAATTATAAATTATAATTTTGATTATAAATCTAAAAACAGATCCAGATGCTGAAGTGATGGCACTTTCACCAAAATCACTGATGGCAACAAACCGATTTGTATGTGAAATCTGCAACAAAGGCTTCCAAAGAGACCAAAACCTGCAACTTCATCGGAGAGGTCACAATCTGCCTTGGAAGCTGAAGCAAAGAAACAACAAAGAACCCATCAAGAAGAAAGTCTACATTTGCCCCGAAAAATCTTGCGTCCATCACGATCCATCTCGGGCACTCGGAGATCTCACCGGAATCAAGAAACATTTTAGCCGGAAACATGGTGAGAAGAAATGGAAGTGTGAAAAGTGTTCCAAGAAGTATGCGGTTCAATCTGACTGGAAAGCTCATTCCAAGACTTGTGGTACCAGAGAGTACAAGTGTGACTGTGGCACACTTTTCTCCAGGTGTGTTATATATTATACTTGTTATTAATTTCTTGAGAATCTTGGTTTTGTTTTGTTCCAAATCTTGGTAATGAATTGAATGCTTGGAACTTAATGCTTTAATTTTTCTTCATTAAATGTGACTGATTTTGGAATGATGTTAACGTTTTATGAATGCTTGGAACTTAATGCTTTAATTTTTCTTCATTAAATGTGACTGATTTTGGAATGATGTTAACGTTTTATGTTTTCTATTTTTGTTCAGGAAGGATAGTTTTATAACTCATCGAGCCTTTTGCGATGCATTGGCCGAAGAAAGTGTGAGACTCAATTCGGTGGCACCGAATAGCCTCGGCTTGAAACACGAAGGTATGAATGAATCGGTGATGAACCCTAATCACCAGCCTAATTTCTCTCATGGGTTTTCTGGGATCACGCAATTCGGGTCTGGTTTCCGGCCTGATTTTGGGGATCAAAACAAGCCAAGATTGTCACTTTGGCTAGACCAAGCAAATTCCCAGCTCAATCTTTCTCCAATGGATCAAATGACTATGAACTCGAATCTTTACATGTCATCGAGCTCTGCCGGATTAGCCGATATGGTTAATGTCTTTGGTAATTCATCTTCTATGGGAAATTTCACAAACTCTCACCAAGTTCCAAATTTATCATTAACCCCATTGGCAGAAGGTCTAAAAGAGGAAACCCTAGCTTCTTTGTACTCAATGAACCAAACCCATCAATCCGAATCCACGGGTCCAATGTCGGCCACCGCACTCCTTCAGAAAGCGGCTCAAATGGGTTCTACCAGGAGCAACCCATCGATCTTTGGATCGAGTTTTGGGCTCATGAACTCCTCCTCTTCCACTGCATCAAACACTGCAGTCAGTTTGGTGAACAACAACATCACTCCTCAGCTCCCTCAAATCACCACTCAACTGCAAGTCTCGACTGCGATGAACAACAATTCATCGAATTCGAGTCCTCAAGGGAGCAATATCGATCACCAACAAGTAATTATGTCAAGAAATGAAACAATGCCACGATTGAAGATGATGCAGCGGAGCTTTAGTGGTGTCGATAACGGATTAACAAGAGACTTCTTGGGTATGGGTGGAGAAGGTGGCCGGCCATTGTTGCCACAAGATCTAGTGAAGTTTGCATCTTATGGCTCGACCATGGGATCAATGAGGCAATTCGTTGCCAATAATTAAATTAGATGTCTTAATTATGTTGTTTAATTAATTTGTATGTCTCATCATCATTGCATGTTTAATGTAGCATAATAATTTGTATTTATAGACTTCATTTTCTCAATGTTTGCACAAAAAAATTTTTACTTTTTTACTTTCTTGTTTATCATGTCAGTAATCAAATTTATAAATTTAGGGGTTGTTATTTGCACTCCTCTACAGGTATGAATTGAATAAAAACTTCAAAAACTAAAATAGTAACAAAAAGTTTTCATTTTATCTATATTCTCATATAACATATCATCGATTTTTTTGCAACTCGAGAAATCAATAAAAAAAACTCATCATCTTTTTCAACTTAAAAATTCAAGATTAACCAATCAATTATTATTTTAAGTTTTTGAATATTCAAAAATAAGTAATCATTGTTTTATGAACTTTTAAAAAATCAGATAATAATTCATCATTTTTTTACCAAAGTTTTGAATATAAATTAGTTTATGTTGTATCATCTTTTATTTATAGAAAAAAATATACTTGTAATAAGAAATAAAAAAAAAATGTATTGTTATATAATAATGATAATAATAATATAAAATAATTTCCTTTTAGTCATTTTTTATATTTGTATTTTTTTTAAAACATATTTTTTTATCTTAAATATTAATACAAAGAAATAAAACTAAAAAATAAATAAATAATAAAACTAAATATAAATTAAAAAAATATCTAACATAATATTAATTATAGTTTCACAATAATAACAATAATAATAAAAAGCTTGATTAAATGAATAAAAAATAATAATAATAAAATATAAAAAATAGTTAAAACACAAATAAATTTAAATATGATGATGTAATGATTGAGTTATGATGAATAATAGCTAGGAAGGGGTGTCTTTAACACATAGGGAATGGTGCAAATATCCCTACCCTAAATTTATCAATGAGTTTTTATAATAAAAGAAATAAGTTATTTTTTATAAGATGGTAATTATTAAATTAATATCTATGAATAAAAAATATGTTATAGTTTTAATTTTTACCGCCCAGTCTAAAAAGATTTAGGGTCTGTTTGTTAGGAGCTTAATGGTACTTACAACTTATTCGGTTAACTATACATGAATGTTTGATAGTGACTTTGTTAGTCCCAAAGAAGTAAACAAGTATTGTAGAAGGGGGGGGGGTTTGAATACAATAACACAAAATTGCTTAATTTTAATTCTTTTATTGATAAGGAATATCAAGAATTACACAAAGAGAAAATAAAGATTGTTGCGGAATAAGAATAGTTAAAGACTACTCTAAACAATCTAACACATAGAAGATATTAAGAACACAAAGACTTAAATCTTAAGAAAGTAAAAGACAACTATCAACCTGCTTGAAATCTTTTGAATGCCAAAGCTGGAGATGAAAGCGTGAGTAGCAAGGTGCTACTTCCATCCTTTATATACTATCCAATGTAATGAGTGCAAAGGACAAGTAGGAGTAAAGGCTTTGGTGGTTGAGAGGTTGACAATAAATTATAAGATATTTGATGTGACTTGTCACAATACAAAAGGTAACTCTTGTACTATGAAAGTACAATATCTAAATAAAGTATTCTTGGAAAAATCTTTTTGAGATCTATTAGAAAATAAACATCTAATCAAATTAAGACTAAATGTAAATCTTCTAAAGGAAGAGAGAAGCTTCCATTTCCAATGTCAGAAGATCATTGGGAAAGAGGAAGTATGTCAAATCATGAGGATTTAACATAAATGCTCGTACTAGATAAAGAAGCAATCTGTACGAGGAAAGTTACCGAAAAAGGAATTCGGTAACTTAGGTATGTGCCGAAAAAGGAACTCGGCACAGAAGGAATGAATACCGAACAAGTGAAGGTTCGGCAGAGGAAAGTTCTGCCGAACAAGAGATGATTCGGCACAGGGGTCAGTTGCCGAATTGGAATCGGCAGGGATAAGATCTGCCGAAATGGAATCGGCAGATTGTGCTTAGTTCACTTTTGAAGTTCATCTCAATCCGCATTGTAGACTTCCTTCATGTTGGATTCGGTTTATCTTCGACTCACCGATCTGTTAAACTAACTAAGCTATTACAAAGAACCATAGAACAAAATACAAGGTTCAATCATCAATAAAGGCTAAGGAGAGGTTATCTTTAAATCTTAGATGACCCAACAATCTCCCCCTATTTGATGATAACATCTCATACAACATAGAAGTTACTGAATAATGCATTTTGACCCTTATTCATATTCTTTTGGGTTCTTTTTCACATAGACCATTCTTTTTGTTTATATTTGGATTTTCTAGAGTATCCGACATTTACAAGTATAGAAGAATGAAATAAATATTTGTACAAAAATTTACGATAAGACATAAAAGCTCAATGTATTAATCTTTTTAAGAAGATTACAATACAGAGGAAAGCAAAAATAAACATAAAACTACACCGAGTTTATTCAAAAGAAAGATGCGGTTCAGCATCCCTCTTCTTTAGTTCGTCGGTAGTAGCCACATAGAAATCCTTAGCTGACATTGGAATTATTTGAATAATCCCGTGGAGAAAGGTTGTGTCGGCAACAGGGATTTGGCTTGATCTGAAGAAGGAGATCTGCCCAAGCGCGTTGTTGAAGAAGATCCCATGAGTCGGCTCAGAAATCACAGTTGTTGACGGATGAGGAACCGGAATAGGTAATGAGAGATCAAGATTTGAAGTATCTGGGACCTTTCCTTCTCTAGCCATTTGGGCAAACACGTCTTCCTTTTTGGATTTCAGCTTAGATTTGGGAGGAGGACGACCAGACATTAGATTGTTGATAATCTCTTCTTCGGCAGGAGTATGGACAATGTTGTATCTTTTTCGGTAGGTTCTGAATTTGGTTTGAAGATCTGCAATGTATTTATCAACCTCAGCTTTTGCAGAGCTTTGGCTTTTTAACAAGCAGATGCCAATTTCTACCCATTCTGATACTCCGAACCGAACAAGAGAGTCTAGTCGGTCCATAGACAATGAAGCATCATCCCTGATAATCTTTAGCCGAATAACCTTGCAGCTTGTAAACGGTTTGATTATTTTGACATCTGTGATTTTAGCAGAGCACCGGCGTTTGTTGAGGGTTTTGCGGTACCAATCTATACACATAGTCTTTATTTCCTCATTTCTCTTCGCCGAGTCCTCTAGAGCGCTCATCTGAGTTTTGATTGTATTGGTAGGATCTTCTTCGGCAGCAATCTCCAACGCTAGCTCGACATCTCTGTCACGAGCAATCTGAGCAAGCTTTGCAGCTTTCAGTTCTTCTTCAGATAAGCCTAGATCAGGAGAAGTAACCTTTGGAGGAGGAAGATGAAGACCAGCACCATCCGCAGCTTTCTTTGAAAGAGCATCTTTACGACGCTTTTCTTCAGCAGCTACTTCATCTGGTGATATAACAGCTTTGCCCTTATCCTTTTTGGGCTTTTTCTCCCCCTTAGATACTTCGACCACCAAGGGGTGATCGGTACCCTTCTTTTCGGTAGCAGAAGGTTCGGTGGCAGCAGTAGTGGGAGTGGGTTCGGTAGCAGCAGAAACTTCGGCAGAGGCAGAGTGTTTTCCCTGACTCGTACTGACTATATGAACCCGAGGGAGTTGCTCCCCCTCAGTTGGTTTCTCCCCCTCAGAACGAGCCGGGGAAGAAACACCAGCTTTAGCCGACACACGGCCAAGACGGCGATCAAGACGCTCCAATATTGTGCGATCATCAGAAGTGAAAGCGGACTCGGTGATGTCGATGTCCAGAGATTGGGCACAATATTGAGCAACATCGGCAGGCATAGAATCAAGACGCCGATTTATATTCTGAAGAGCAGAGAGAATTTGAGAGTTGACTGATTCCTGTGCCAGAGCCTGCTGCCGAAGATTGACGAGATCCTGATCCCGGGCATCAGAGGCTGCCTTTAGAGCGGCCACTGACAAAGTCAAGGAGGTATTCTGATCATTTAGCCTGATCACCTCCTTGAGAATAGATTCCATAGCGGCAGAGAGAGGTACACGAAGACCATCAATTTGGTTATGCACGACATCCAAACACCGAAAGATGCCGCGATTGAGACCGAGAACTTCAGAATTTTGCTCTTTGACGAGCTGCAGAAGTTCGGCAAGAGAAGTGTTGTTGATGTCCAAAGAATGTAGGAGCGCTGGTTCACGCAAGGACTTGCGAAGCTGTTCAAATTGAGCACCTAGCATCCGTACTTGCCGATTGGAGTCAATAATTTCGGCAACAAACTCGGCAGACATGGTGCTTGGTACTGATGCAGAAGCCCCACCCTTTTCGGTAGAGGAGGGTTTTGGGGAGGGGAACTTCTTCGGTGAGGTAGATTGCTGTGGTGATGATTTCTTCGGCGATGGTTGTGGGGTAGGGGACTTCATCGGCGAGGAAGAGGGAGAGAAGAGTCGTCGGTACATTTCCTGGGATGAAACCCCAGTTTGTGCAATATCATCGGGATTGACCCCGGGTGATAGGCTGTGCGGTGAAGAAGCAGAATGTCGGTCCGGAGAGAAGACCAACTCATCTTCAACCTCCACATGAAAAGGAGGAGAAGGAATATGTGGGGACTCCTTTTGTACATCCAAATCTTGTTGAGAAGGTTTGGAGGAGGTGGGAGAGGTTTTAACAGATCCCCGTGGCCCTGGAGGGGAAAGTTCAACATTTACCGATTGTTGAGAATCGGTAGATGGAGAGTGAGGCTCGGCCGAAGGTTTCCTAAGTTTCTTAGAACGAGACTTAGGAGGGGATTTGTAGCTCCGTCGCTTTACAGAAATAGGAGGGGTAATGACTGGGGTAGCCACCGAAGGATTCGTCGGTGGCATAGTCATGAGAGCAAGTGCGACGTTTTCGGTGGCCTTTTTCTTTTTAATAGCCACCGTCTTAGCTCGGGAAGGTTTTGGGGGAGAAGGGACCACCGATTTGGATGACCTGGGAGAAGATGAAGACCTTTCGAATTCACTTTCGGCAAGCGTTCCCCAAATCGGATTGGGAGAAGAGATAAAAGAAAGCATACCTGAGGTGAGCGGAGAGTCAGTAGGCTTGATAGACTTAAAGATCGTTTGCTTGCTGATTTGGGAAATGGGCAAGTCAAACTTGATCCTTGGCTCGGGGAGAGCAGCATCGGCACTTAGTTGTGCAGAAAACTTATGGTTGATGATGAGAGAGATGAAGCGAGGAAGAGCCACATTGTGAGTCCTGGGAGGAGAGATTGCGGTGAGCAAAGAGTCGAAGAATACCTGAGCAAAGTCGATCCTCCTCATAAAAATAAGGGCATGAGCAAGACGAGTGATAGCCGCCGGAGATTGATCCCATCCCGAAGTTTTGTGGGAAAGACAGTAAAGGAGGTGAGAAAAGAAGTAGTTCCATAGGGCACCCATATTCTTTCGAAGGAGAGTGCCGGACCCCTTGGTTTTGCCTTCGTGCACATACTGTAGAGCGGCAACAACTTCATCATGCTCTTGATGAGTAGGGAATGGAGCATATACATTAAACTCTGGTATTTGGAGAACCGAGCGAATATCATCCACCCCAAAAGAGAGATCGGGGTGCTCTTCAGAGGATAGAACGGAAGCAGACACCTGGTGAGTAGTAGAGTCATACTTACAGGTCAACCAAAAGTTACCAAGGAGCATTTTGCTCATCTTGGTGGAGGAAGTAAGAGCATGGCATATTGGAGATCTTTGGAGAAAGATGGAGACTTGGTTGAACTCTGGGTGATCAGCATCCGCAGAGAGACGAGCAACTTGGTTGCAAGCAGGGAAAGTGAGAGATTCACGAGTGAGAGGAGTAACCTTAGAAGCCTTAGTCGATTTAGAGGATGCCATGGATGAAGAAAAAATTGCAGGTCGAGTGTGTCTTGTTGAAGAAGATGAGAGAACAGAGAAGAATTAAAAAGGAAAAGAGAAGAAGTATTTATAGGTATGAGAATGAAGAGAGAAAGATTAGAATTCAAAAGGCAAAAAAAAATTGTAATGATGGTACGACGCAAACGTGCGTTATTGAGAAGTGGAAAGGCCGAAAAACGGCTAAGTGTCAGCAAGTTGAAACGTGACAAAAGGTAACTCTTGTACTATGAAAGTACAATATCTAAATAAAATATTCTTGGAAAAATCTTTTTGAGATCTATTAGAAAATAAACATCTAATCAAATTAAGACTAAATGTAAATCTTCTAAAGGAAGAGAGAAGCTTCCATTTCCAATGTCAGAAGATCATTGGGAAAGAGGAAGTATGTCAAATCATGAGGATTTAACATAAATGCTCGTATTAGATAAAGAAGCAATCTGTACGAGGAAAGTTACCGAAAAAGGAATTCGGTAACTTAGGTATGTGCCGAAAAAGGAACTCGGCACAAAAGGAATGAATACCGAACAAGTGAAGGTTCGGCAGAGGAAAGTTCTGCCGAACAAGAGATGATTCGGCACAGGGGTCAGTTGCCGAATTGGAATCGGCAGGGATAAGATCTGCCGAAATGGAATCGGCAGATTGTGCTTAGTTCACTTTTGAAGTCCATCTCAATCCGCATTGTAGACTTCCTTCATGTTGGATTCGGTTTATCTTCGACTCACCGATCTGTTAAACTAACTAAGCTATTACAAAGAACCATAGAACAAAATACAAGGTTCAATCATCAATAAAGACTAAGGAGAGGTTATCTTTAAATCTTAGATGACCCAACAGGCTTAATAATATAGAAAATGACTTATTCAGTAAGCTTCTATGGGGGAGTTTTATGTAGAAAGCCAAGTTTTTTCCAAATTTGGCTCTCCCAATTAAAAAACACGCTCCTTCCATCTATGAAAAAACCCTCTCAAACAAAAATGTTCTTAATCTATACAGACAGATTAACCCACACAGAAAACTTTATCCATACATGACTTAATGGAAAACCAACCAAACAGCCCTTAGATTTGTACAAAAACGTTTTGTTTACCGGTGTTGAAACAAGTTACTTTTATTTTCCAAAATTAAGGAGAATTATTATTTAACTTCTTTAGAGAAACAAGAGTTGAAAATACATGTCAATGGCACCAGTGTTAAAGTTTAAAATAAAAAATAAATATAATTATCAAAAATGGACATGATAATAAAATAGTATCTTCTATTTTGTACTTTCTCAATTACATATTTTACCAGGGCTATAAATTAGTAAAAGTATTTTATTAACGTTGTAAATACTTTCAGATTTTTCACCAATCAAAGTCAATTTAGTTAACGAATATATATATATTGGAAGGATATTTTGCAACCCAAAAAAAGGTTGCAACCCTTGCAATCCCACGTCTTAACCGTTAGATTTATGATCAACGGTTATTTTATTTTTATTTTTCTGTTTTTTTTAGTTAAAAATATTGGGCCCCATATATATATATATATATATATATATATATATATATATATATATATATATATATATATATATAGGGGTTGTTTTATTTGCAACCCACATCTTAACCCACATATATATATATATATATATATATATAGAGGGATGTTCAAATGCAAACTTTTTAATGGTGCAAACCCATGCAACCCACTTATCTACCATATATTTTATTTTCCCATTTTTTATTAAAAAGGTAAAAACAAAATATGTGGTAGATAAGTGGGTTGCATGGTTTGCACCATTAAAAAGTTTGTATTTGAAGGTGCCTATATATATATATATATATATATATGTGTGTGTGTGTGTGTGTGTGTGTGTGTGTGTGTGTGTGCGCTTCTTTTGTAACCCAAACAAACAAACTATGCAAACCAATTTTAGCCGTTCATCAAGTCTAATTAATATATGATTTTATTATGTTTCCTAATTTAAAATCATTATTATAATGAATAAACTTAACATTTCCTAATTTAAAATCATGATTATAATGAAAAAACTTACCATTTTTCATATATATCACAATCATTATTAATGAATCATAATCATCATCCATAAATATATCTATTGTTTCCTAATATAATGATTTGCATAGTTTGCACAAATTGTTTGGGTTGCAAAAAAAAACGCACCCTATATGAAAATCAATCAATTCGTGGAAACTCTGCAAACCATTGTTTTAGGAAACAATATATATATTTATGGAAAATTATTATGATTCATTAATAATGATTGTGATATATATGGAAGATGATAAGATTCATTTATTGTAATCATGATTTTAGATTAGGAAACTTAACAAAATATTTCTTAAAATAGTGGTTTGCAAAGTTTCCACAAATTATTTGGTTTTCAAATGAAACGCACCCTATATATATATATATATATATATATATATATATATATATATATATATATGTAAACTCAAGTTCAAATCATGTTAGAAAAAAAGGTTTGTTTTTTTATTGAATTAATAGGAAAATATTTTAGAACAAATCTAAGGGGTTGTTTGTTTTTTTAAAAAACCTCTTACTGACTCTTAAGTCTGAATCGTTCAGACCTTTTTACACACTACCTCTTATTAATCATAACTAAAATAAGATTTTAGACTTTAGATCTCTTAAAAAACAAATAACACCTAAGTGTTTGTTTATTGTTACAATAACAACCTTTCCATACAATTACACTTGATCTATTTAATGAAAAATATTTTTGTTAAAATATATGATTTTTTCAGAATACATCAAGTATTGACGTATTTTTTCAAATGGAGTACAAATTGAAATCAAAGTTATGAAAATGAAGGTGGGTCCCAAGAGAATTATTGTGGGACCCAGGGTGTGTTGGAAATGGACTAAACCAAACAAAAGTCATTCTCAGTCTCACTCATGGGGATGCTTTTTTGTATTTCTTTTTGTTTTTCTTCATGTCGTGTGTTGTTTATCTTTTACCAAGAGAAATCTTCTTTTTAATTTATTTTTTTTAATTTCTCGCTGGCCCAAAAAGTCAAAGTAATTCTTGGAGTTGTTTTAGTCAACGTTTGTGGGATGTTTAAAAATCTCTTTGTGTTAACTTTTGGGTGTGTGCGATACTTGTTTAGGTTTTTTTGGCAAATTTTACTAAACCATAATTTGGCAAAAATTAATTGTTGTTTTCTTCTATATTTTAACATATTCTAACTCTTTAATTATATTCATATTTTAATAAATAATTTGGGAACAATAAAAGTTTAAATGTATATATTCGACTAAAGTCAAGAAATTCAACAATCATAAACAAAAATATATGATAACTAAATACAGTTTACACAATTTTTATTATTTTGTTATACATTGAAATTCTCTTGATAAAAATAAATGGTTTTCAAATGGGAATATACATACATACATGTATTAAACAATGTTCTAAAAAACGCGCCATGGCGTCGAGGCGTGGCCTTGCCGCCACGTTATAACCCTTGGCGTCGAGATAAGGCGTCGAGCTCGTTATGGCGCGCCATGGCACGCCTTGTCCCGCCATGGCCCGCCATGGCGCGTTATGGTGTTAAAAATTTGTGTACTTTTGATTTTTCGAATTTGTGTACTTCGAAATTCGATTGGAATTTACTCACTACTATCGATTATAATTTAGAATTTTTTTTGTTTCTCATTTTATATGAATTTAAATTGTTAATAACTTGTTCTTTGTAGTTCCAAACACTGATAAAAACACACACATATACATATATACATATTAATTATATACAAATTTGCCGCCTTAAGTCACGCCTTGGAAAACGCCATGGCCTCGCCATAACTCGTAAGGCTTGAGGCTTGACCTCGCCGCCACGCCACGCCTCACGCCATTTAGAACCTTGCATGTATATATATATATATATTATATAAATTATGAAAGGTCAAATAATGAGCATGTATGAATTGCTTTTCGTATTTCAGCTTTTGGTCCCGGTTACCAATTTTTTATTTTGCTTCTCCTCATGTTGTGTCAACTCCAAGAAAGTAAAAAAGTTGGTCTTTTTTACCCAAATTAAGGTTAAAATATTATTCTATTCTTTTGTTTTTTTACAATTTTTTTCCAAAAGTTTTATATAAATAGAGTATCTTTTATTAATTAAATTATAAATTGAGATGAAATGCGATATTTATTGCCCAATTCCCATTGAAAATACGTTAATACATAGACCTTACTATAAATACATTTACCTGAGGTGTGTGTACAACAAATATATGTAATAATTGTTTTCATATAAACTAAAAAAAAATCATTTAAGGAAATAAAATAAAATAGAAGGATGAATCGGCCTACAAGTTTAGGGCACTATTTGTGGGTTCGTGAAAATGTTTGATTGACTTTCCAATGCACTTTTAAGTAGTAGTACTTTGCCTGCCCTTGCCCCTTGCCCCTTGCCCTATAATGTGTAGGTCAATATCTAACAATTATAAAATATATATATATATGATGGTTTATATTTTAATTTTTGAATTTTATTGAACTTAGATAAATCAATTTGCTTTGGAAGTTGTTAATATTAACCCACCTTTCAAGGGTTTCCATTTTACCTTTTTGCCCTTTCTAAAAGGTTAACCTTTTCAAGACTTGGATCCTAGGAAGTCCATCTCCTCTAAATCAATTTTTTTATACTTACAAATTACAACACCATAAAAATACTTGTAAGGGTATGATTTGGAGTTATTCACATGGGCCTCAAAAAGCCTGAAATAAATAACATTAGAATTAAAAAAGCACTAAACACAATTAACTTTTGGTTGCATCTTTATTTTATTCAACTATATGTAATATAATAAGAATCTTTATATTGCTATGTATTGTATATCTTAGTTCTATAAATGTGAAGAAGAAAAAAAACAGACTTTCGTAAACTATTTATGTGGCACCCATTTTCCATCTTATAAATATATTAAACATCAATAGAATTTTATATTAGGGTTGAAAACTAAGACTAAAGTGCAACTAACATGATAAATGATATTTTCGGTGTAATATTCGGGCTAGAAGAAAAGATTTAAGAAATTTGGGTGAAAGTGTAAAAAGGCCAAAGTTTGGGGGGTCTGAAATAAAAGTTGGAAAAGAAGGGGTTTTAACCCTAAAGGCTCATTAGTCAAGGTATTTTGTGGGCGGCTGATCGTTGGTAGGAGGCGTAGGGCGATTTTCGAAAGGGGCAAGGAAGAGGACGACCCATCTAAGACTTCAAGTTTGCTTTGATTCCTCTTTAAGGTAAGTTTTCTTATAATCAATATCTCCATTTCTAGATGTTTAGTAGCAGATTTAGTCTCTGGGTTTGGGAATGATGGATTAATCTGATGTTGGTATGTTTTAGGGGTTGGGGGTTTATTTATTATCTATGTGGTATGGATCGATGAGGTTGAAGGTTTTAATCTAGTTTCGGTGTTTACGTAATAAATCTTTAGAGGGGGGTTTTGGGTTTCAAGGATCGCAGAAGGCGAATCTATGGGTTTTCGATGTTTGGTTGTCGCAGGGACCAGGCGGGGACCCCGGGCGTTGAAGTATCGGGCGACCCCGGGTTTGGGGGATCGGGCGACCCCGGGGGTTGAGATTCCGGTCGACACCGGGGGGGAATATAACACCCCTAATTTTCGGTAAGTATAGAGTCACCCAGGCGTTTTTGTACCTCGTGTTTGGTGGGAATCATGTTGGGAAAACACTTCTAAAAGTCCCAAAGAGTGTCGAGAGCCTTAGTGTCGAAAAAGGTCGGATTTTCGGGCTTCGGGGAGTCTGGCGAAAGTGACATGTGTCACAATCGTGTGTCACTCTCGCGGAGGGCATTGTTGCCCGCGGCACAATCTCAGCGAGAGTGCCAAGCGAAAGTGACTTATGTCACTTTCGTGGGGCACTATCGCCGTCGGCCTCTGGTTGTTTTAAATCCCGAATTTTCAGCCTTTTCATTTGTTATCTTCACCCACTTCACTCTTCTCTCCCAAGAACCGAGCCTCACCCTCCCCTTACGAACCCCAACTCGTTTTTGGGTGTTTTTGTCACAAAACCAAGTGTTCCTTCATCTCTTAACGATGTTATGGAAGCTAGATTTATTATTCTTTCATATTCACCTTCTTCACCCAAGCTTTCTAGGGTTTCATCCAACTCTCTCCCATTTTGAAGATTTGGAGTATGTGGCTTGTGTTGGTGACCTAGAAGTGTTTGATTGATGGATTCAAGTTGTGGTTGAGGTAATCATTCATTTTTTTCATTTATGGAAATTAGGGTTTGGGATTTCTGATGAGATCTTTGTGTAATATGTTTAGGGATCAATTATTTATGGTGGAATATGTATGTTTATGGTTGAAACTTGTGGATCTAGGTTTTGGAAGAATGTTGCTTGTGGATTCAAGTTTCTTCAAAGGAGCTCGAAGTGGGGTAAAAATCTAGATTTAGCCTAAATCTATCAAGTTGAGTTCAAGTTGATTTGTGAAAACGGTGTACATGCCAAAATGTTTATCTTAAAATGTTTGTGTTTTACCTCAAATTGTTAACTGCTGATAAGTTTTAGTTATTTTGAAATGTTTGGTTTTATAAACATGTTGAGACACCCCTTTTTGGGATATTTTGGTATTTTGGTAAATAAATCATGTTGAAATGTTTCTTTGATGATTTCACTCATATAATTGGAGTTTAATGGACGTAAGTGTCATTTTGTGTATTTGATCCTATAAACCTTTTCGGAAAGTGCATATTATTGTGTGCTATGAGGCATTTTGAAAACATAAGGGTATGAGTTCATTTGGAAAATGGTTTATCTCAACCAACGATGAGATTTGAGTTAATTATACTTTTGGTCGTGTTTGCATAATAGTTTGTCAAACGTGTTTAAATGTTTATATCGGCTTTCATTTGGGTATTTACGTAAACTGTTGGGTCGTTGGCTCGGTTTTGACTAAATGGAGTATTGAGGACATTTGTCCGGTTTAAAAACAGTTGTGGGATTTTTGGAGTATGATGGTGATTATTTCATGTCATTAGGAGTTATATGTTTTGGGAGCTTTGGTCTTTCAATTGGAGTCATGTAATGTTAGACAGTGTCGTAATGGATCCATAGGCACGTAAGTCTGTCTGTTTTGTAAGGCCTAAGGTTTTGGGTTACATTTAGTGCCCGCTTGGGTTTGCTAGCGAGTAGGCAATAGGTGGCTCGATGCTGCTGAGTTGAAACTCGTCTAGACTGGATAGACACCCGTGTCCGTAAGTCCTCGGGGTGGAACTCGACGGAGTATGGCGAGAGACATAAACGGGTTGAGGATTGTGATGTCTGGCATGGCATGGGAACTAGATCCGGGATATGTGGTGAAATCCAGTAACATCACGGGTGACCCCATTTACGTGTTCTCGTCACCCAAGATGGAAATGGGTCTCCCCCGTCGTCGTCCATTAGCATTTTAAAGGTTAACGTCATACTTTGTTATCGTTGGTTGTGTGGTCGACGGTAAATGATGGCTTTAATATTGGGTCCCCCCACGTATATTAAGGTTTGAATGAGTTACGTCACTTCCACGTTTCGGTATTTGATTTCGTCCATTTTATGGTCGTGTGAGTTTTGGGTCTAATGTCCGGGTTCACGGCGATATTTATTTATATAGATTTTCATCTATGGTTTATGAGTTGTGTATCATGTTCCACCCGTGTTGGGTATTTCGAAATATAATATTTTACCCGCGTTTTATAAAATTGGGAGTTCGCTCTTTATTATCATTTTGAGCAGGTTTTGGGTAAAATCCAAATTTACGAAAGAACGTCTTATATTGGGATTTTCGCCTTTAAAACACTTTGGTTTGGTTAACGGTTAACTCGGTGTCTCTTTCGTTTAAAATGCATAATTATTAGTAAACGAGTCGTTTTCATAAGTGAAGCATATCATATTGAAGTATTATGATTTAATTGCATATCTTCTTTTTAAACGATTAATTTATTTATGTTGAATACTCTTGAGCTCACTAGGCGTTAAGCCTAACCTTTTTATTTGTCGGCATGTGCATCAGGTTCTAGTTGGGATTTGGTTCTAGCAGCTACGAAGAGTTGAGTATTAGCTTTGTGCAAGTGTAAGTAGTTCGAGAAGTCTTTCGCAGTTTGGAGATAGTGACTATTGTTGGGTTTTAGTATCACCCGTTCTTATTATAGACTGTATGTGTAGAATGAATGTGGGTATTGAGGTTAAATAATAAATTGTGATTAGAGTTGTATCCTTTATCGATGTATTTAGAAAATTTTAAATCGGTTGCTATTTCCTGATTTGAGGGTGTTACAGGGAAGACCCGGTCGATACCGGGCGCCGGTTGATACCGGGCGCCGGTCGACCCCGGGCATGGAAGGTCCGGGCTGTCCTGGTCGGGTGGGTGACCCAGTCTTTCTCTGGATAGTTTTGGGTCCGAGAGTTTCCAATTTAGATCCAACCTTCCTTTAGTAGCCTTGATTTATAGGATTCCCTAGTTTCGGGATTAACCGTGAGATTTACCGATGATACCTTTGTGCCTTAGGAATTTGTGATTTGGACAATATCAAGTGAGAGGCTTTGATCAGGACGTCATGTGAGTTTTCTGAACTAAATGCTTTTATTTAAAGTTTATGAAGGTTTGTTTAAAGCTTTGATTAAATGATGTTGGCATATTCATGTTAGATTTATTTAAGCGTGTTTTATAAATTGTTGATAATTAAATGTATGCATACATTACTTTCGGAAGTTGTGACCTAAGTCGGGGAGTGTGGTCTGCCTACTCGTACCGGGGAGTGTGGCCCGTTTATGCCATTGGGGGTGTGTCCCAAAATAAGGGAGTGCGAGTCAGACACGCCGTCTTCGACGGTAGTGTTGGTCGGTAGTGTGAATTACTCATGAGATGTTTATAAACTTTGTTTTGATTTGAAGGTTGATGTTGTATTGTTGCATAAACTTTTAGAGGGGACTTACTAGACATTCGGTCTAACCCTCGCTCTTTCAAAAACTAAAACCCTTTTCAAGTTTTCATAAGGTAGCGGGTACCGGTAAGGGTAAGGAGAATATGTAAGCCGATTCTGGAAGCTAGAAGACTCCTTGTAGTTATTTCTGTTTACTCAATTGTGTAATAGATTGTCGTTGCAAACCTTGAATTAAATTGTAAGCTTGCAGCCGTTTTGACATGAAATATTATATTATTATTATATGTCTTGTTTTGGGTTGTTATATTCGATACATACTTAGAATATAAATATATAGTATAAGGAGAATTTCAAAACTCCGGGTTTTTTTTTCCTAGAATTCCCTTTTTACTTTTGATGTTCCTAATTAAGATATTTGTTATGTTATACATACATGGTTTTGTATAATAGAAATGGTCAATGAAAGGCCTTCTAAGTTCACTAGTTTTAATAACATGCATATCTAATTATTAGGGCTGTAAACGAACCGAACGAACACGAACGGAGGCTTGTTCGTGTTCGTTCGTTTAACTTAACCGAACAAACGAACGAACACGAACGGTAAACGAACGAAAATTTTTGTGTTCATGTTCGTTCGTTAAGAAAATATGTTTGTTCGTGTTCGTTTATGTTCGTTCATTAAGAGCTAAACGAACGTAAACGAACGAACATAAATGAACATAAACGAACGTAAACGAACGAACATAAATGAACATATACGAACATAAACGAACGAACATAAATGAACATAAATGAACACAAATTAATAAAAAAACAACCACCGTTACTCATAATTTCGTTCGTAAAAAATAACATAACAAAATTTAAAAAAATGGATATACTTAGGAGGTATAAAAAAGGAATTTTAAAAAATTAATTTAATTAATGCTTTGACAAATTAATGCATAATACATATAAATATATTTATATATATAAACAAATATAAACGAACATAAACGAACGTAAACGAACAAAAATGAACGAACGTTCACGAACGTAAATGAATGAACGAGACCATTGTTCATGTCCGTTCATTTAACTAAACGAACAAAAAAATGTGTTAATGTTCGTTCATTTATTAAATGTTATTAAACGAACATAAACGAACTTCCCGCCGAACAGTTCACGAACGGTTCACTGAACGTTCGGTTCGTTTACAGCCCTACTAATTATAAAGTTATGATAAATAATGCATGTTGATCTACGTAGCATTATGAAATTCTCCAATATACTTGTCCATACAATTAGGAAGTCACACAATCGAAAAAAAGGAAAACATTCGTCCTATCAGTATACTTTCAACTATATAAGAATATATCTAAAAAATATAATCTCAATACATAATTTATTTATTTTTATTGTATATATCGTGGTTTTTAGTATTAATAAACTAAAGAGTGAATTGTGGATTTGGTCCATGTGGTTTTGTGTTTTCTTTGACCATGGTTCTCATTCTATGTTTATTGTGGATATAGTCTCTGTGGTATGCAATATATTGTGGTTAGGGTCCCTAAACACTAACACTGTTAACTTTAAAAGGTTAAAGACATTATGTGTTTTGCACACTATGGGTATAATTATCAATTTATTTTTTCATTTCAATTTAACCAATACACCTTTAAAACAAAGAATACTAAATTGTGGATTTGGTCCCTATGCATCACTCATCATCTTTAAAACTCATATATCATCTCTCTTAATTTTTTTCATCCAATCTTCATTGTCAAAGTACAAGAAAAAACTAATTTGTTAAAATGCAAAAAAAGTTGCTTGTATTTTAAAAGTAACAATTGTTGAAACCAACACTACATCCCAAAAAAGACAACTCATCAAAATAACAATTGTTTCACTTTATGGATTGGGTTGTCTTTTTTGGGATGCGATGTTGGTTTCAAACAATTGTTATTTTTAAATGTAAGTAATTTTTTTACATGTCCGTTTTCGTGGGCTTATATACATGCCCGTACCCGCCTTATAATTACGGGTCGGGATTGCTAGTGGGCTAGCAGACTTATTTTTTACATTTGAAAAACAGAACTTATATAAAGTCATAAGTTATGTAAAATCATTTAAATTACGTAAGTTATTTCGAGCATAAAATATGACGTAAAAGATTTAAATACATAGTATATGAAAAAATAGATGAAAAATGGACATTTTCTCTCAAATGGTTTATCAACTTTTATAGTCTGGGTTTTTCAATAACAAAATATTTATCCACCTAATATTTCAAGATCGATATTCTAGACGTACTATATAACATAACACATATTATGTATTGTTGGTTTCAAACAATTGTTATTTTTAAATGCAAGTAAACTTTTTTTGCACTTTAACAAATTAGTTTTTCTTGTACTTTGACAATGAAGATTTGATGAGAAAAATTAAGAGAGATGATAAATGGGTTTTAAAGATAATGAGTGATGCATAAGAACCAAATCCACAATTTAGTATTATTTGTTTTAAATGTGTATAGGTTAAATTGAAAAGGGAAAAATAAGTTGATAATTATACCTATAGTGTGCAAGACACATGATGTCTTTAACCTTTCAAAGTTAACGGTGTTAGTGTTTAGGGACCCTAACCACAATATATTGCATACCACAAGTACTATATCCATAATAAAAATAGAATGAGAATCATGAGCCATGATCAAAGAAAACATAAAACCATATGAACGAAATCCACAATTCACTCTAAACTAAATATGTTAGTTATCTTAAAATTTAATTATGTATTATTTATATAAACCTTATATTAAATGTGGCTATAATTAAAATTTCTTCATAAATTATAGGTTAAGCATTATAAACCATGAATACTATGCTTAAATCATTCAAATAATTAGATTTAATAAACAACGAGTTAGACAGTAAAGTTTCATGTAATATTAACTCAATTTGTGAAAACATAAAATCTTGGGTTGAATTCGTTTCATAAAGTTGAAATTATATTCTATAATATTTATCATAACACTGTTCATTAACAGATTTGGTCCTTCAGGTTTTTTGTAAATTACAGATTTGGTCCTTGAGGTTTTATCTTCATGTTAGATTTAGTCCTGTGTTTGTAAAGTTACAGATTTGGTCCCCATAGTTTTATTTTCCTCTTGGATTTAGTCCCCATAATTTGTTGATTTCAAAATAGACTTTCGATTAATGATGTAAAATTTGTTTAATTCATATTTTTATTATAATTTAATTTAGGTTTAATAACAATGTAACTTTTTTTAGATTTAATGATGTAATGTACCATTTGCCAATTTATTTTCGCTTTCTATCATACACACACATCATCCTCATAGGGCATTTTGTAAATTATAGTGATGCTGCTAATAGACACAAAATGTTTTGTTCTCATAATTGGTCATGCTCAAATTTATGGTCTTAATATTTCTTTCCATCCGCAGCAACGCGCGAGCATTAATCCCACCTCGTTATAAATATTGTCCAAAAGTAATCATACTTCTTAAAAATCTAAAATAATAAATTATCGGCTAAAGTATAATTTATTATAGTTTCGGGCGAAAACTACGAATTCTAAAACTTAAAAATAAATTAATTCAGGGATTCGGGTTGCATGACCCTTTTAGTTTTTGGTTTTACTGAATATCGATTTTAACTCTAAACTTAAAATTAGAGTAAATTATGTTTTTCGTCCTCGTTGTTTGTTAAAAATTGTGGAGTTCGTCCCTATGGTTTCGAAATTTTGGTTTTAGTCCCTATGGTTTGCAATTCATTTCTACTTTCGTCCATGGGATCAAAAAACTACTTTTAAGTATGAAGAATTAAAATAGAAATGAATTGTGAACCATAGGGATGAAAAAAAACAATAAAATTTAAACCATAAGCATGAAAGGTAATAAATTATAAACCATATGAATGAAAATCATATTTTCAAAACCATGAGGACGAAATTAAAAAAAAACACTTGGACTAAAAACATAATTAACTCTTACGCTGTGTTCTCGAAACTCATTTAACGAATGAAAGGAAAGGAAATGGAGAGAAAGGGGAGGAAAGTAAAAAAAACTCGTGTTCTTGAAACTTTTTTAGGAAAGAAAGAAAAGGAAACGGAAGAAAATAACTGATAACTTTCCTCCCAAATGTGGGAGGAAAGGGAAAAAAAAGGAAATAAAAGAAATTAAAACTATTTAAAAAATATTACTGAAATTAATAAAATTACAAAAATACCCAATCTTTCATTATAAAAATATATATTTTTATAAGGGTGTATTTGTAAAAATGACATTTTTCATTTTCTTTCTCTCATGTTCAAGAACATGAAAAACTATTTTATTTTCTTTCATTTCCTTCCATTTCGAGAACACAAATGAAAAAATTAGTTTCTTTTTCTTTTTTTTTCTCTGCCTTTCTTTTCCATCCTTTACTTTTCTTTTCTTTCCAGATTAGAGAACACAACGTTAATGTGCTATTGTTAATTCATATAGTTACACCAATATCTAAAGAACGTTAAATCTATCCAACCCTATTTGTTTAATTGAAAGAAAAGTCAAAGGATATTATATTCAGTCGAACATAAAGTCTTCCCTTGAATCATCTTTTCAACATTGAACTTTCTACCTAAAACTTTGCGGTTTATAAAGCCAATTGGTTTGAAATAGTCGATTACTAGATGACTAGCTATAAACCGAAGAATGTTTGAGGACGAGCATCAAATCAGCCATGTATTGACAGGTCTATCAACTGAAAAGACTTTGATTTTACTTCTCAAATGTCACAAATTTAAGTTCCTTGAAATAATGAATGGTTATTAAATTTAGGATCACATTAGATAACCTTACCATTCCCATTATTTACATTTTGAATTTTGATTTTATATTGGCCTTTCATATAGTCATCTATTTAATGATATACATGTATATGTACATGTATTTAGTTTTGGTGTTATAATTTGTTTTGTTACAAAGTTAATTTTGAAAGTTTAAAATGAGTTTTTACCGAAGAAAATTAGTTTTATAAACGAATTATAATTTTATTACAAACTGCCTTATACCTATGATTTTACTAATTATCTAACAATAAAATTTTAAATACGGTTACTAATATCACTTACGTAAACAAACTTATACTTTTCATTTTATATTTTAATAAATATAAATATTAGTTAAGGATAAAACTATAAATAAAATGGTTACAAATCCCTTCACTCGGTATCTTATCAGATCAGTGAGAAGTGATTTCAACTATATTGAAAAGCATGATCCAAATCACAATAAAACTGAGCCCGATTTAATGGGCCCAATTCATCTAAAAATGTAGCCCAACTACCACTTGAGGGATATGAACATGGGCCTGGTTCAAAGACGTATACCAGGTTAATCTTCATTTTAGATTTGTAGAATTATAACATATTTTAATTTGATTTATTGTATCTTTTTTATTAAGATAAAGTCATTGTGATTCGTTTATCATCACATAATAATACAATGCAATAATTATAATACAGTAAATTGTTGTGCAAAATGACAAACGTGAGTTGTTTAATTTGGATGAAAACTTAATGTATGTTCAGGGCGGACCTACCATTCCCAAGGGGGTCCCGTGCACCCTCTCAAGTTCGTTTCGTAAGGACGAAATTTTTTTCGGTACGTAAGGTGCACCCGCTCAACTACAGGGGGTGCTCCGTGATATATACGTTTTTTAGGGGTGAAAGGTGCACAAGTCCCAAAAAAACCAAAATTTACTCTCGAAATCAACCAAAAAATCAAAAAAAAATCTTTTGAAATCAATAAAAAAAAAAAAAAAAATCCCTCGAATCAACCAAAACAACCCAAAAAAGCCCATCGAATTAAAAAAACCCTCGAAATCAACCAAAAACATAAAAAGTCCTTCAACAGGGGAATTCGGCTAAAAACACATCGACAATAATTTCTAAAGTTTTTCATTTGTGCACCCGCTCACCTAAAATCCTGGGTCTGCCAATGTGTATGTTATTGGTTTATGTTAAAAATTATTCACTAGAATATGAATTAATCTAGGGTAGTGTGTAAATTTGAGTATTTGACACTTTTTGAAATTAGAAAATATAAAAATACATAATTATATAGAAACACAAAACCTTTTATGTTACTTATAACTTGTTTTATTCGTAATTCTTTCCTCAAAATGCAACTACAAAAATAGTGAACTTTCAAGTTCACGTTTTTTCTCTTTAGATGAGTAAATGTTTGTATTCTCCTAACTTAATGATCGAACTATCAAAATTAGTGAATTCTTCCAAACTGCATTTTTAATTGTTTTGCATCACAAAAATTATTTAATTTGTGGTTTTATATTACAAAATTTAAATCTCCTTGTTAATTATAAAATCAAAGGAAAGCTTATTGCCATATGGTAATATTTTGGTTTAAATGTATATGCCGATAGATCCGATCTTTTGTTAAAAGGACTAATACTTTAATTGCAAAGAAAATGGCATTCTTAATTTTGAATGTGTAGAAAAATGTTTTATCTTTTTTGTGTGATTGTTTCAATGCAAAATAAAATGATTAAACATATTTATTAAAGAAAAAAGTTTATGAATATCCAGGATTGCAAGGCGATTCTTCGTGATGTTCAGAATGTCTCGGTTATTTTTGTGAAACGATCTGCAAACACGGTAACCCATAGCATTGTTAGGGACTTGTTTTTATCCAGATTGTGAGGGGGATGAAAATGAAACTACTTTGCCTTCCTCTTTCATGTATCTATTCACTTAGGGGGCGTTTGGTTCACAAAATGAAATTTGATGGAATTGGAATCTTTCGAAGAAATTTGACCTTGAAGGAATTGGAATGGAATTTGACCACGCGTTTGATTGATAGGAATTCAATTCTTTCATTTAAGACAAAGAATGATGAATTCCTTAAATTGTGGAATTCAATGGAATTAGAATGATTCCATCACTTTCATCTCGTGAACCAAACATGAGCTTGGAATTTGGTCAATAAAATTGATCATTCCAATTTCTTCAAATTCTTTCATATTTCATGAACCTATCAGCCCCTTAAGTTCTTTTTAATAAATGGTTTCTTTGATGTCAATTTTTTTTTTAATTATTCAAAATAGAAGTTGCTGTAAATTTTAACTATCCCACGTGGCAATCTTTGGTTGTGGTCAGCCAATGGCCTTCCAAATGAGTGACACATGTAATTATCTAATTGGTTGTGCTAACGTGGAATGACATTCCAATCCCTGTAACACATGAAGCCCTTCAAAAACACACAGAATAGAGAATCCTGCTTCGGATCCTCGAAATCACCCCACGTATTGGATTCGAAGCTACATACGTCTCATTACACACAGTACTGGCGATCATGAAGATATTGAAAATGGTGTCAGCCATGGATTTGGTAGCATGGAGAGGCTTTCTATACACTATATTCATACTTCACTTCGTCTTCGCTTGCCAGCTCCTTCTGCTCCAACCACTCGTTTCTGCCCTAGGTACTTTGCTGCTTAATCTTTTTGGTGTGTCTGATTTAGTGTTTGCGATTGGAGTTTATATTTTAATCAGATCACGGTTGGATTTCTGCTGTGTTCTGATTGAGATATAATACGTGATGATCTAGTTATTGAAAGTTAATAGGGTTTTTTTGTATGTTAGGTATACTAATGTAGTATTTTGGGGAACGAAAATTTCAAGTTTGGAATTGGTGATTTGGAGGTCTAGTTCGAATTTTGAATCGATTCTGTTTGATTTCGATTTCAAGACCTGGAATTAGATTACGCTGATTGTGCCATTTTTAGCTGCAAAATTGAGTGGAACTGAATCAAGTTGATTAATTTTTATTTATGGGTTGTTAAATGTGCTAGTATTGGATACTCGGTTAGGTTTTAGATTTCCTGCCCTTCTTAAATTAACTTTACAACTAAAAGTATTTAGCTTTCTTAAAAAACGGGTGTTGAAATTTGAAAGGACCATTTTCCTTTGAATGTAAATGTTACCAATTCTTTTTTTTTTATTGAATGAGGTTCAATACAGACAGTCCTTCACTTGATTTGCCTGATAAGTAAGGCATTTGATGCAATGGCAGCCCACACAACCATCTTGGCTATGGTGCATGCTTGGAACAGTGAACACCCCAAGCTCCCAATGCACCCCCTTTACCCTCCCGCAATGCACCCCTATATAAGTCCAACAACACACTTAATTACACAAAACAAAGGCGTTTTCGTCCATGCACAGTTGAGTATTCTGAAATCCCCAAATAGAAATACGGGGTATGAACTATTCAATCAGGCAACACGCTTGTTCTTTTAAACTTGTATGCAATCTGTCTAGTCTTATGTTCTTCAGCTGAAACTGTGTGATTTATTGTTCACATCTTAATGTTATGGCCATGCAGATGGAAAATCCAGTGATACTGCTGAGTTGTTTGAGAGGGTTTCACATAGTATAAAAGTGAAACGTTATAGTGAGGCAATCAATGATCTTAATGCCGCCATAGAGGCTGATCCTTCACTTTCAGAAGCATATTGGCGACGGGCTTCGGTTCTTCGTCAGTTGGGCAGGTTCTTGTTTGAGCTTCATAATATAGTATTCCTCACAGATATTTAGTTTATGTTGTTTTGCCATCTTATGAGAACAAGAATCCTGGTTTCATTGTATATTAAGAAAGGGAGGAAGAAACCTGGCATTTTAAATCATGTGTGGTGGATTGGATGCTGGACAAACTATAGACCTTCTGGATAGCACTTTATGTTGCGGACTTGAGAAAACATATGATTAACAACCTTCCTCATGATCCAACATTACACGTGTCTTCTCTAAATCGAAGGATCCACCACTTAGTTCCATTTGTTCTCTGCCACATTGCTTCTCATGGTTCGCTATACCATGGAACACCACTTGACAGTCTTTTGGGGTCGGTATGCTTTACCCATCAGCAAGCTTAGTCAAACTCTGGCCTTCGTGACGGATCCTCATTCAATGATATTGGGTTGATTTTTGGGGATTATATCTTTAATAGTTGCAATGGGTCTAAATCAGTGCAATGTTGTGTATCCTCTTCATTTGGATGAATAGGGACTAGGCATTCTCATTAGACATTATTTTGTGATAAAAAATTAAAATATATATCAGATAGCTTAGTCAGCCAACCTACAGCTATCCCCCCATATCCCTAGATCAAAATAAGAATTGTCACCCCATAGCCTCCTTGAAGTTGTTATCTTTCCCAAATAATATTGGTTATTAGTTATAATATTCATTTGGTCTCTTCCTATTAAAAAATGGAGACCCTCTATATTTTATTGTTTTCCAATCTTTCCTTGTGAATTCAGTTCCATTTACACTGTAGGATCCACCCTCCAAGTATGGACGGACATGGTAGAGATGTTCAATGTTATATTGCAAGGACTTTGCTCCAACCCCCTCTAGAAAGACCAAATACTTGCAAGGAACTAGGGATCCTCTTGTTTGCTTTTTTTTTTCAAAGTAAAAGGATCCACTTATTTGGTCATTGGTAAAATGTAATCTGGTGTGGTGGTTAGTAAAGGGGCATGGAGCAAGTATAGTTTAGAAGGACAATATTGTTGTCTGTGTGTTCCTCCCCATTTCTATGATTCTGCTTATCTTGCATCATTCATTGTTAAAGTTTGTCACCCTTTGTGACTATATCTTTCTTAAGAACAACTAAAACTATACATAATTTCACATAGTTCCTGATTAGAAACATATATGATTCAGGCGATTTTTGGCTAATGTAGATATGAGGAATCTGAGAAGAGCTACAAAAAGTTTCTTGAAATGAAACCTGGAAATTCAGTTGTTGAGAAGGAGCTTTCTCAGTTGCATCAAGCACGGAGTGCTTTAGATACAGCCAGCAACCTCTTCGATTCAGGCGATTATATAAAAGCTTTGGATTTCATTGATAAGGTGGTTCTTATTTTTTCTCCTGCATGCTCACAGGTACCAATTGAAACACTCTTAACATTATGCAATAACTATGCCTACTTGTTTCTTTTTCTGCACATCATTATATTCACTTCTCGCATATTTTGTTTGAGTTGCAGGCCAAAATACTAAAGGTGAAGTTATTACTAGCTGCAAAGGATTATGCAGGGGCCATATCAGAGGCAGGATATATACTTAAAGAGGATGAGGATAATCTAGAGGCTTTACTGCTCCGTGGTCGTGCCTACTACTATTTAGCTGATCATGATGTTGCTACAAGGTGTTCTTTACTACACTTTTGTTATCTGAAACATAAATGAAACTGAATAGAAAATGGATAAGACAGTAGTATCTTAAGCTTTCTAACGTTCTTAAAATATATAATAACATCATTTATTTTCTCAGACATTACCAGAAAGGGCTCCGCCTTGATCCAGAGCACAGTGAATTAAAGAAAGCGTATTTTGGATTGAAGAATCTACTGAAAAAGACAAAAAATGTAAACCCAACTAGCGATTATCTGCCAATGAAGTCTTTGAGTTTTCTATATATCTTGGTCTGACTTTACCCCAAAAACTTTAACTTTTGTTGCAGGCAGAAGAAAATGAAAAGAAGGGCAAGCTGCGTGTTGCTGTGGAGGACTACAAGGCAGCCCTTGCTTTAGACCCTGATCATTTGGCTCACAATGTGCATCTCCATTTTGGGTTGTGTAAGCTTTTGGTTAAACTTGGTAGAGGAAAGGATGCCCTGAATGCTTGCACAGAAGTTCTCACCATTGATGAAGAGAATGTTGAAGCTTTGGTTCAGGTCCCCTATCGTTAATGTCTCATTCTCAATATACAAGATGTAGAAAACTTAGGGGCCGTTTACCCAAATGCTTACCCGGTAAGCGCTTACCAATAAAACTCGACACACTAACTTGCTTTACCGGGTAAGATTTTAAGGTTTATTGGCGGGAACCCAAGGCCCCGTGGCCCACTTTTGTGGACCCTACAGGCCCTACCTCTATAAGCCTGCACCGGAAAAGACATCCTGTCTTCCCCCGGATTCGAACCCTAGTACGGGAACCCCAGGTAGAAGCGTTTACGGAAGAGAGTTGGCCACTAGGCCAAAGACCTAGTGGTTACCGGGTAAGATTTTAACCATCACGATGGTATCTTATACAACAATTTACCCGGTAAGCGCTTACCCGGGTAAGAGTTGTCACTCTCTCTTACTGGGTAAGACTCTTCATCCTTATCCTCGCTCTTACCGGGTAAGATCCAATCCTCTTGTCATGTTCATCCGCTATGGTAAATTCCCCGGTAAGCACTTACCGGGTAAGCATTTTGTAAACGGCCCCTTAGTCTGAATGTTCCTTTACTTACTAGTATAGCTTATTTGAAATGTTATAAATCGCCTGATTTGAATCAACTTTTCTCAGAGGGGTGAAGCCAAATTATTGACAGAAGATTGGGAGGGAGCTGTTGCAGATATGAAGTCAGCTGCAGAAAAATCGCCACAGGTTAGATAGATATGATTCGACATTTCTATCTTGAACCCATTGTATCCATCTTTTGTAATGATTGTTATTGGCATGCAAATTTCAAAGGACATGAGCATTCGGGAAGCGGTTATGAAGGCTGAGAAAGCTTTGAAATTAAGCCAACGGAAGGATTGGTACAAGATTTTGGGTGTTTCAAAGACTGCGTCCATATCAGAGATCAAACGAGCTTATAAAAAACTAGCATTGCAATGGCACCCAGATAAGAATGTCGACAATAGAGAAGAAGCAGAGAATAAATTCCGAGAAATAGCTGCTGCATATGAGGTTCTTTCTTCACCCTTCATCTTCTTGCATATTTACTTGAGGAAATTTATTGATCGTTTAAACCATTAATGTTAATTACAGATTCTTGGCGATGATGACAAGCGCATAAAATATGATAATGGCGAAGACATCGAGGAGGGCATGAATATGGGCGGTGGTGGTGGGTTTAACCCTTTCGGTGCAGGTGGTTTTGGTGGCGGTGGTGGTGGTGGTTACACATTTCATTTCGAAGGAGGGTTTCCTGGTGGTGGATTCGGCGGTTTCCACATGTAACTTATGGGTTGTGTACTTTCTTGGTCGTTTCCCATCGACAAGCCATCGATCCAACTAACATACCCCAGATTAATAGCAGCAGAATGTCGTAGGAAATTGATATTTCAATTACTTGAATCCAAATCAAGATATGATTCCTTGTTTCTTTGTTAAAATATGCAATCAGTGACCACAGACATGTTAAGTTTGTTAGGTATTTTTGTTGTGTTATTATACGAAATTGCGACGCTTGAATCAAGGAGTTGTATCAGATTTTCTAGCCAATCTACAGATTGTGGATTTTTATACATTCAAATTTCATCTGTAGTTCTGTTTTTATCGTCTCATTTTTAAAAGACTACTATATTTATGCAGAGTTGCAGACTCCATTAGACCAAAACTCAAAGATTTCTTTAGAATAAGCCAAGTAATGGGATTCTATACAATCTTAGTTTTTGGTCATAAATAAGCAACAATGACTAGCGCAAGGAACAAGCGAACCCGTTATGGTCCAGATTGTTGACCCGAGTCTCCGGTTTGACCTCTTTGCAGGTCAGGTTCATGTGAAGGTGTAATGCCTCCAGTTTCTGTAGGCTGCTGAGGCTGTAGTGCCTCCGTTGAACCACCTTGCTGGTGAAGCTGGTCTTCTGGTACATGAGCCGGTTCTGAGGATTCTTGAGGCTGTGCCGTTTCCACGGTCCCAGGAGGTTGATTTGACCAATCATGCCACCTTCTCCTCCATTTCGTGAATTCGTAAATGATCGAAGTTGCACACATTGCACCACCAAAACCAGCAAACGTAGCAAGCAAAACTGATAGAACCCCTTGCACATGAAGCTGTAAATTTTGCACATATTTTAAAGATTTAAGTTGGTTAAATTTGATGCTAAAACCTGCAACATTCATATCTCAATTCTAGAATTTCAAATACTAAACACCTGCCAATTGTACATACTCTAATTCCCTCTTGTTTCATCATGTAAAAAAAATTCACTTGAAATCGCTTACCTTTGAGTAGAAAACGTGTGCGAAACCAACCACTAGAGCGAACTGAATGGATGCGTAAATCCATGCATACCGCCTCTTAACTGGACATCAATTGCAGAACTTTAATTCCATTGAATTATTCGACTATCCAAACGTTGCAATCTTTTGGGACTGAACGAAAAATATATAAAGTGAAATGACGAAAATACCCATTGTTGTTGATGTCATTGATGCAAGGAGACCCAATATGCAAGAAAAAGGCAGAGATATAGCAATTGCACCAGACCCCATTTTTGTTACCTTTTACAAAAAGAAGATATCAGTATCACTGGTGTGCTTTAAAAAGATACAAGATTTAGGATTCTTGACATACCAAAAGTTGCTCCAAGAAACAAAAGTAAGCTAGCATGCTCACAATCACAAGAACAGGTACATCCTGCCACACCCTGATACACCTTTTTGCCTCATTAGTTATATATATATATATATATATATATATATATATATATCCAAGAATCATATGTGTTCTTTGTATAAAAATGTTACCTGTATCGAGGAACTTCATACTGATGCATAGCTCCATTTGCACGCAGACCACGGCTTTGAGATCTCTGAATTCGTAAAAGAGTAACAGGTAGGTTCTCAACTTCTTGCTTGCAAACCTCACATGTTTTGTTGCCTTTGATGCTAAACCACTTTATCGCACATTCTTGATGGGCTAGTGCAAGCTCTCCTTTGCAGTTGCACTCCATTTTAAGGGTATCATCGGCACCTTCCCGCAGTTCCACCATACAGATTCTGCAGACAGCTTCTTCTTCTGCAATATCCTCACCCTCTTTCTGATGATCATTTCCATCTGTAGGGTACACACACTACTCTCAATGATTATGTTACTTGTGTAATATATACTGTATGCTATCCAAAAGAGATGATTAATTTTGATGCCCACTAGTTGTGCTTTTAAAATGCTTCAATCCTGTTATTTTGATTATGTGAACCAAGATAAGCTAGCAAGTATGGAGTATTGTCTAAAGAAGAGATTTTAGAAATCAGATTTACCAGCTTCGACTGTAGGATTCACGTTTAGGGTGGGATCAGTTCCTTGTGTGACTTTTGGAGTAGTTGGAACTATCCGGAATACGCCACCTAGAGACTCTATCTCCCCTATGCTTCCATCTTTAATCAAAACAGGAACAGACTGTGAACGATGCATAGGGCGTTGGATCCAACCTTTCTGTAAAGTATTTAATTAAACAGCAGCCAAGGGGTGAACAAAGTCGATAGGAAGGACAATATAAATAAAATTTTCTTGCAAAACACAAACATATATGTTCATCTCTAAAAACCCTTTTAACAGAACCCCCCATAAATTGCTTTCTGATGGTAGTTTAAGGACTTGAAAGATTTTAGGACAATCTTGAGACCTACTACAAACACACTGCAACTAGAAGATTTTCTTGATAAAATGATACCCTCCAAATTCTATCAACATTTTGATATTAAAAAAGATAAATAAATGTATAAGTGCTCTCAAAATCCAAGGAAAATATATGGTTTAAAGATGTACTTACTTCCATGGTGTTTCTTCCATGCATAGACTCTGGATTCGAGTGAGCAATAGGAGTTATGGGTAACGATGATGTTCTTTTCGTTCTGGATGCAAATAGTTTTGTAAGGGATAATGTTCTAGACATCTTAGTGTTCCTTCTCATCTCTGATGGTGAGCCTCCAAGGGCTAAGATTGCAGCCTTCTCAATCTCTGAAGTTCTGTTCCTAAATTTGAAGCTCAATTTAGGGATGAGGCTTTTGATGGATGACTTACCTCTAGGACTTGACGGTTCGTTAAATCTGGCATACGCATAAGTAGGGCTACGCAATGGAGAAAAGTTGACTCTTTTTGGAGTTTGTTGTGGTGTTGATGACATGTTCATCCTCACATCATCTTTTGCAAAGTTATCGAATGTTCTTTCTGGTATCTCCAACACCAGGTGTTGTGGCTTTGAATGTTGATCACCTGTGGTGATTTCAATTATTTCGCTGTTTGTGGCATCTTCACTTATTTCACTTGGTTGTCCAACCTACATATATATGCCAATGTAACTAGCATCACATGTGAATGAACCCAATTTTAATCAAGAAATAGCTGCTTAGCATCAAAACTCCCTCGATCTCAAAGAAGAGTTCATGTTTGACGACGATTTCTAAACTTCCAAGAATATTAATTCTCTTTTAGGAGATAATTATTGGACATAGAAACTAGAAATGAAGGGGAGCATACTTAGAGCATGTTAAAAGATTGCATTTGACTTTGAAAAGTCAACCATATACTCTTGTTTTCACAATGAAATCAGCCTACATCTAGGTTTAACATTCTTGATTTAACAATTAAAATGATGATATCGCAATAGTTTTTTATGCCTGATCAATATGTTATAAGTTACATAAAGTTGTGTAAAGAATCTTGTAACAGAAACCTGGCAGAGGGTCAAGAACACAAGAAAGGGAGATGTTTAACAACATGCATGTAAAGTGCAAAATAAAGCCCAACAAGATAACTTTACAGTACAAAAAGAAATTGTTAGAAGATCTTAAAAGCCTTAGAACCCAATTCACACACAAAAAAAAAGAAATAAAAAGAACACTTAATTGTTGCATCTACACAAATTCCCATGATCTGTGTGTTATATAAACAATTGTCTGAGTACTCAGTGTCTCTGTGTGTGTTTATGTGAGAACCCCATCAAAATTTACATTTAAAAACACCATCTTTATGAGTAAAATAACACAAATTCAAAAAAAAAATGGAGGAAAATTCTGCAAAAATTTAAAAGAAAATTCAGGAGGAAAAAAACTCCCAGATCATACAATTAAATTTCATTAATCTATATTCACAAGTGTGTTCCCTATGCAACTTGCTCTTTTTGTGTAAAAAACAGAGAAAATTTTCAAGAAACCCTTGAAAGATCTGAAGAAACCCAATTCTTAAAGGATAAAATTGTTGCAGCAATAAAAATTTCCATCATCATATCTCTTATCTGAGCTATTGCCTGACTACCCGAGTGAGTGATAGTGTGTGTGTGTGTTTATGTGTGACACGCAATCACGGAAACCCACGAAAATTAACATCAAAAGATACCATCATTTATGGTAAGTTTTCCACAAATTCAGAAAAAAGTATCAAGCCCCCCCCCCCCCCCCCCCCAAGATCTTCCAATTCAATCATCAACCTATAATCACACTTACTATGTGTGATTATAGGTTGACACCCAACAGAATTGACCTTAAAAGGTACCATCTTTTTGGGTAAAAAACTGAAATTTCAGAAGAAAGAAAGAATTCCCAGATCATACAATGCAATAAGTATGCACCCAATGGCAATAACTCAGAGATATTGCATTTGAAGATACCTTGTGAATCAAAAGAGGTGGAAGATCACTATTGAGAGCTTCTTTATGATCAGCACTCACTTTAGCCATGGACAAATGATTTGGCTTCAATATGTGAATCTTTATATATATGAGTATGTGTATATGTATATGTATATGTGTATGTATGTATACA
Source organism: Arctium lappa (assembly GCA_023525745.1). Classification (NCBI taxonomy): domain Eukaryota; kingdom Viridiplantae; phylum Streptophyta; class Magnoliopsida; order Asterales; family Asteraceae; genus Arctium; species Arctium lappa. The sequence goes on from CM042049.1 coordinate 116,439,293, forward strand.
TGAGATGCGGTGATGGTAGAAAATTTTAGGAGAAATAGAGGAAGGCAAACCCTGTAAAAACCTCTGAAAATTATTAATAAAAAAAATTTAGAGAGAGAAGAGAGTGGGGGTTGGATAATTGTGAGCCAACAGCATCATCGATCTCGTACCACGGCAGCCACCACCAGAAATAATATTCCAACACTTGCAAACCTTTTTCATTTGACTACCCTACAAAAACCCTCCAACATCACAATTTTTGCTTCTAAACTTTTGTTTTTTGTCCTCAATTTGGATTTTGACTCTTTCAATTTCGATATTCTGAATTGGTTTAATAACATCTTTAACAAAAAATTTAAAATTAAGAAAATAGAGATATTTTTTAGAAGGTAATGTAACTTTTGAGTGATTTGTAATAATATAATTTGCATAAGTTTGTCTATGAAAGTACAATTTTGTTTCATTTTTTTAAATCTTTTTTAATATATTGAAAATATCATAAAATACTTGTTTTTGTTTCGTTAAAAGTCACGTTTATAAGAGCAACCCTTGTGCATAGGTAATGGCATATCCAACAATTTTGATTACAAAAAACAAAATTTAATTAACATAATATTAAATACAATAACAATTAGATTACCCCCGTCCCCTCCCTTCAGGTACACCACTTTGCAAATGTTTATTAGCATGTCGCCTCAAAAATTACATATTTTATATTATAGGAAACGTATTCAATCATTAAAAAATACCACTTTGTATAAACTCAAAAGCATATTATCATTTCAAATATCACCATAAAAAGTCATGCATTTTTCTTTTAAACATCAAAACATATCCAACAAAGATTAATCATATACATTCAATATGTTTTAAATCACCTAGTTAAAATTTACTTGAAACCCACCTTAGCTCGATTTGTATATTGTTTATGCTACCCAAAAAACAATGAGCGGGTCGCACGGAGCAATGAGTCACCGAAATAAGGTTGGGGGCAAGAACATGAGAAGATTGGGGTAAATACGAGAGTTAGAGTTTTAAAAAATGCAACCTCCCTAAAACAATGATTTGGATAGCTTTCTTATCTTTTTATACCATTAAGAACCACTCAAAACGAATTTAGAACCATTTATATATAAGTTTAACATAAAATAATCTCCTTTTTACGTCTAAAATAGACTATTTCTATAAAAAGTTCAGTTTTTACTTATTTAAAATACGACTTACATCAATTTGTCTAAAAATACAAATCGTTCTTGTTTTAAAAATATAAAATATTTAATAAATAACTTTAAAATTAGTCTTAATTAAATATTTAAAATATTTTTATTAAAAAATATCAAATAGACGAAATTTTTATAAGAAATAAGTAATATATTTATAGAATATTTTAGAACATTATTTTCCCAAAAAAAGTATTTGGAGCTGTTTCAAAGCATGCGACATCTTTCCTTTAGAAGATTCCTCTCAAAAAAATTATTCTAATAAAATCTATTTCTTGATTTTTTTCAGAACACTTTAATTATTTGATTATATTATGAAACAAAACTAAACACTGTGTTTGGACCGGTCCAGTCGTTGACTGGGATGCCCCCCTCCCCCTGTGCACGTCCATTCTTAGAATGTGGTTGGGCTCTAGGTTCAGCGTAAGCTGGTCCGGGACAGCGGCGGATTAGTGGATTGTCCGTGGATGCCCGATACCGTCGGGGAGGTGTGCGTGTGTTTGTGGTAGTCGTTCGTTGGTTCGATGTCGCTATGTCTTCCAAAAAAAAAAAAACTAAACACTGTGTGTTATTTAAGTGCAAATAGTATTTATATATGGTATAGAAAATGGGAGATTGTAATTGTCATTTATTTTATTATCAATCCAAATTGGTTTGACTTTATGCCTTATAATTGAGTTTGCGTGTGGGTGGGAAAAAGGATTAGCATATTTTTTATGCTTTTGATTAAAAAATCTTATTTATTTTAGAGTAAATTATGGATTTGGTCCCTCACGTTTGACGATTGTTATGAAATTGGTCCTTTAATTTCATTTATTACATGATAACCCTCCAGATATGCATTTTGTTACGAAATTGGTCCTTTGAGCTAACGAACGTCTAATGTCTCCGTTAAGCACGAGGGTATTATGGTCATTTTACGTTATTTCATTTATTTTACCATTTTTTAATTAATTATAATTTTTTTTCTTGAATGCTCATCTTCATCACCAAGAACCCTAAATCAAAAACCACTTAAATCAAGAACTCTAAATCATAAATCTAAATCAAGAATCTGAATCTCAATCAAAACCCAAAATCATAAACCCTAATCAAACATAAATTTAAAATACTAAAAACATAAATCAAACCCATATTCAAGAGAATAGAGATAGAATAATGAGAGAAGAGATCTGAGATACTGAGAGAATATGTGAATGGTTATGAAAAACACCTTAAACCCATTTCAATTTGCTGAAATTTTTTGTTTTATTTCAATTTAAGCCACGAAAATGGCGACGAGAGGTAGCAGATCGGAGAAAGTACGAAGAATTTTCCAGCAGAATCGTCGGACCTCCGCCTGGGCAGCCTCCCTGAACTACGAAATCATCTTCGACGACACATGGAAACTCATCGACGATTTGGAAATTATAATCATGAGGTTAAAAGCAAAACAAACGAAAGACGGCAAAACAAAATCTGAAAATTTCGATTCGTATTCTGATCCAGGTTGGTCACAAGAGCTCGACCCATCTTCCCATGAGTTTCCAACAAGCTTGTGAGTTACAATCAACCGATGTGCGAACCCATTTTCGTGCCGGAAATTGTTACTACGTGATCGGTCGTCACAACGAGGCGAAAAGAGAAGAGATACCTCTCTTCTTTGTATCTCTTCTCTCAGATCTCTTCTCCCTCTCTCTCTCTCTCTCTCTCTCTCTTCTCTTGAATATGGGTTTGATTTATGTTTTTGGTTTTTTAAATTTGAGTTTGATTTAGGTTTATGATTTTGGGTTTTAATTGAGATTCAGATTCTTGATTTAGATTTATAATTTAGAGTTCTTGATTTAGGGTTCTTGGTGATGAATATGAGCATTCAAGAAGATGAATATTCAAGAAAAAAGAATTATAATTAATTAAAAAATGGTAAAATAAATGAAATAAGGTAAAATGACCATAATGCCCTCATGCTTAACGGAGAAATTAGATGTTCGTTAGCTCGAGGGACCACTTCCGTAACAAAATGCATACCTGGAGGGTTATCATGTAATAATTGAAGTTAAATGACCAAAGACCAATCCGTAATTTACTCTTTATTTTAAATATATAATATTTGATAATAAAAAAAGGAATTTAATTAAAATGCCCACACATGAAAATTCAGTAACCGAAATGCCTAAAATATCCCCCTTTTTACCAAAATACCCATTTTCCCCGGGATTTTACCCATCGCGGGGTTAGCAAAGGTTTTGAAAAATAGTGGGGTTTGTTGGGTCATCTGAAGATTTGAAGATGACCTCCTGATCTTCCATCTTATATCATCCTACTTAGAATATGTTTGAGGTTCTTTTAGCATCTTGGTTTCTATACAAATGTTCGGTGAAGTCGAAGATCAACCGAAGAAGACAAAGAAGGAGAATATCTCTCAAAGCGGATTGAAGATAGACTCCTCAGCCTAAAGCCAAGTATGCCCACTTGATCAACATCATTGGCCAGGATGGTGCCGATCTCAGTCTTTAGGAGCCGAAGACCTCTTCGGCCGAAGACGTCTTCGGAAGCCGAAGACTTCTCAGTCTTAGGAGCCGAAGACCTCTCAGTCTTCAGGAGCCGAAGAACTCTTCGGCAACCGAAGACTCCTTAATCTTCAAGGCCTGAAGATTTCTCCAACACATTGTACTTTTCTGACAAAGTATATTTGTGATATCTTGCATTGACGTGGACCTCATATGAAGATCAGATAAAGTAAGCTTTGTCTCCTACACCATTTTAAGGAAAGGTCTACACCATCCTGCAGGTCAACACTTCAAGCCAAAACACCTCAAGACAAAAGGTACATCCTGTACCTTGCTGAAGACCTGTATCCATCCCTTGCTCAACAGGTGTCCCATGCATTTAATGCATGGGGCACTATAAATATGAAGGATGGTTCAACATGCAAGATAACCCAGCTCTACTACCTTCAAGTTCTCTAAGTGCCTGGCAACTTTCTCTCTACGAAGTTCAATTGTTTTCTAAGTGTTTTACAATTGTTCTTTATTCTCTATGTGTAAGATTGTTTGAATAGATTTCATCTATTCTCTTCCGCAACAATCAAAAGTTTTCTATGTGTAGTTCTTGATTTCAAATCAATAAGAATTAAAGTAAGTGAAAAACTGTGTGTATTGTATTCAACCCCCCCCCTTCTACAATACTTTGCTTGTTTATTTACTGCTATTTGGGACCAACAAGTGGTATCAGAGCGGTTTAGTTTAATTCAATAAACTAGATCCGTAATGGCAGCCTCTTCTTCTTCTTCTTTAAACAATGCTTCTTCTCAAAACACCACTACTGTTTCATACGACAATGGCTCTATAGCCAAACCACCAAAGTTTAACCCCAATAACTTCTTCTTGTGGAAAAGTCGTATGATACTCTTCTTAGAAGGAGTTGACAGCAGATATCCTACTATCTTACATGAAGGTCCTTTTCTTCCTAGGGTTTGGGACCGGTACAATGCCAAAAAGGCAGATAAGGGAAATGCTGATGAGGACTCTTCTGAGAAAGAAAGAACTCCAGCAAATGGGAGATACATTGTAAAGGATCCCAGCAAATATAATGATGAAGACAGACGTCTTATAGCTCTTGATACTAAAGTCAGAGCCATCATTGCCCTTTCTCTGCCTGATGAGGTCTATCACTCCCTTGTTAACCTTTCTACCGCTAAAGAAATGTGGTCCACTCTGTGTGTTCTCTATGAAGGTACGTCTGAAGTGAAAAAGAGCAGAAAGATTGCTCTTGTAAGAAGGTATGAACTCTTTTCTCATGAAAAGGGTGAATCTCTCTCAGACTACTACAACCGTTTTAACGGTCTTCTCAATGATCTAAAACTTGTGGGTCGCATATATGATAATGAGGAAGTCTTGTGCAAGTTCATGGATTGTCTTTCTGAGTTTTGGGAAAACATTTGTACTTGCATCAAGTCTACCAAGGATCTTGATTTCATGCCTCTCACTGCTTTGTACGACACTCTCTTCAACTATGAGCAGACTAAACTGCTTAGGAAGTCAATCACAAAAGACATCAAAGGCTCTTCTCTAGCTCTTGTTAGCGACTCTTCCAAAAATACTCTGTGTGTTCCTAGAATCACTTATCCCTCTGATTCTGACCGTGAAAGTCAAGAGGACCCCAGTGACCCTTCAGAAGCCTATCTTAGTGAGGCTGATGATGAAGGTGAGGAAAACTCCAGTAACCCTCATTTCTCTTCTAGAAAATCTAAGTTCTCAAGAAAATCATCTTCAACTTTTTCTAAAACCACTCCCTCTAACAAATCAAATGAGGAATGTTACAGGTGTGGGAGGAAGGGACACTTTGCTTCTGAGTGCAGAAACAGGTATTCTGATAAATCCAGACTACCCTCCTCTAACCATACCTCCTCTAGGTTTGTCAGAACCAAGTCTAATTCTTACCAACCTTCTTTTCAAAAGGCAAATATGTCTGTCTCCTCAAAGTCTGACCGGGCTGAGAAATACAAGGCAAAATATAAGAGAGAGAAGGAGAGAAATGAAACCTTGCTCAAAAAGGGAAAAGGTCAAATGACTGAAACCCATGATTGGGCAGATGAACCCACTTCTGAAAGTGACAAAGAAATGGTCAACCTTTGCTTCATGGCTAGAATAGATGATGTTGATAAACGGTGAAGCTTAATCATTCTCTATGGCCCTTGTGTCTGCTGAGTGCTCTACCTCCTACCCAGGTATATCTCTCCCTCTCTCTCTCTTCTCATCTCTCTCTTTCGGCCTCTTAAACCCACCAAAGAACAAACCTCCCTTATACCTCCCTTCCCTTTCTTCGGCCCTCACCTCACCTTCGGCCCTCAACCTCTCTCACTATCTTCGACCCCTCTCTCCCACTCTTCAAAAGCCTACAGAGTCCACCATCTTCGGAGAAACTGCATCTACTCATGTGAAGTTTGATGATCTTAAGTCATCATCTCTTCATGAGATGATGATTGGTGGATATCATCATGTGTTGGTGAAGATTCTCATAATCCTTCATCTAACTCAAATCCATATGTTCCTTTCCTCTCAAGGCACATCTCCTCATAATGGTGAACTACCTATCTTCTCATCTCCAATCCCTAATCTTCAGATAGTCTTTTCTGAAGATCAAGATCTCTCCTTTCTCCCATCATTACATTTCACACCTACCGATCTCATTTCTCATCATATCACCTTTCCTTCCTCCATCATCAATATTTGATATCTCATTCTCGTCTCAACCTCAAACTTCACCACAAATCATTCCACTTTCTCAACCATACATTCCTTCTTTACCTATTCTTGTCGATCTTCCATCTATCTCTCTCAAAGATGTTCCATCCAACTCTCACCTACAACATTCCTTTCTTCCTCATCTAACTCATTAAAAAAAAACTTCGGTGGTACTGTTCATCCACCGAAGATTTAAAAAAAAAAAAATCTCGGCGGTACTGTTCATCGGCCGAACCAAAAAAAAAAAAAATCTTCGGTGGTACTGTTCATCTTCCAAAATATATATATATATATATATATATATATATATATATATATATATATATATATATATATATTCGGTTACTGTTCATCGGCCGAACTACTATTCATTTTTAAAAAAAAATCCGTCTACCGAAGTTACTGTTCATCTTCCAAAAAAAAACTAACTTTTTGGCTTGTCAATGGAATTTATAAAAAAAAAAATTTAAAAAGGAAATCGAATCACCGAACCTCATCCCTCATTCGGCGTCTCTCTCTATCTCTAACACTCCCCTCCCCTTATACCCACCGAAACCCCATCTCCCTTATCCCTCTCCTTCGGCCCACAACCCACCGAAAATATCTCTCTCTCTTTCTCTCAATCCCTCGGTTATCTCTCTCTATCTCTCACCCTCTCCTTTCCTTCGTCCCCTCTCCCACCGAACCAAACACCCCCACCGAACCAACCGACCCACCCCCTTCTATCTCCTCCCCTTCGGTAGCCGAACCCCCCTTCACCCTCGGTAACCGACCCCCCTCCCTCACTTCGGTAGCCGACACCTCCCCCCCCCACCTCCTCCCCTATCCCTTCGGCTCTCTCTCTCTTCCCTCCCTCCCTCCCTTGGCCGAACCCCCCTCCCCTCCTCCCCTCTCCCTTCGGCTCACTCTCTCTCTCTCTCTCCCCTCCCTCCTTCGGCTCTCTCTCTCTCCTCCCTCCCATCTCCCACCAAACCCCCTCCCTCCCCTCCCTCCTTCGGCTCTCTCTCTCCAACCTCCTCCCTCTCCACCGGAAATCTAACCCCCACCCTCTTCCTCCTTCTTCGGTCCCTAACACCCACCGAACATCCCCCTTATCTCTTCCCACAATCGGCCCACACCACCCAAACCACATTCTTCGGTTCCCCCCCCCCCCCCCTTATCACTCCACCGAACACACTTTCCCTTACCCACTTCCCAAGACTTTCCCCCCTACTACACATCCCATCCCTTCTCCTTTTTCTTACAACTCCTACCCCCTCTCACATTCCTTCCATCTCTTCCTTATTTTCTTTCATCCCATCTTTTTTTAATTAACCCTTTTCCCCATTCTCTTTCCTTTCCCAAGACTTACCTACCCTTCCCATTTTTTTTTCTTACACCTCCTACTTCCCTTCCCATCCTACCATCCTCCCTCTCACCTTTTTTTTTCTTCCATACTTAGCCTTTTCTAACATACTCCTTTCCTTTCTCCACCTGCTACCATCTTTCACCATCATTACATTCCATTTTCTAAACCCCTTCTCTCTTTCTTTTCTTTTATTTTCCTGTTAAAAAAAACAGAAAAGAGCCCCCCCCCCCAAAAAAAAAAAAAAAAGTGGGCCACTGAATTTATGAGTTTCTTCGTGTCTTGTAATTTTTCTTGAGTGTCAGTATCATTTTTTCTCTATGTGTTGGTGTCATCATCAAATAGGGGGAGAAAAATTGTTTGGTCTCTAATTGATTTGGTGATGACTCTTCGACCAACACTTAGAAAGTCATGAAGACCCTTTGAACAATGTCTCTCTCTACACCGATCGCCCTCTACTGTCAGGTATGTTCTCCTTCATAAACTCTCCCGATCTACAATGGGGTGATACTAAGGACACTCCGGTGTCCAAAGGTCCCTCAACTGTAGTGGACCCTTCTTCCCCCTCCTTAGTGACGCCGGCTAGCAATAAATCCTCAACCGCTACTGGCACCGCCGCACTTGCCCAAATGGCCATACCACCGAAAGAACCTTCGGCGGTTACCCAGGTCACACCCCATATCTCAAAGCGGCGGCACTCTACCTCTTCCCCTCCCTCTCCTCTCAAGAGGCTAAGGAAGGTTTCAAGGGCCAAGCCACAAACTCCACCCACCGATTCTCCACAATTGGCAGGTGTTGAAATTTTCCCATCTGGGCCCGGGGACTCTACTAAACCCAAAACCACCTCCTTTGTATCCTCACAAAAGGATACAATTGTAAAATTGGGGACCCCTATTATTCCCTCATCAACCTTTTCCTTGGTTGATAAGGATGACTTGGACTCCTTCCCTATCCAAGGTGCTTCTTCTCCACCTCACAGACTATCACCCAGGATTCTCAGTCCTGATGCTTCTGCACGATCCAAGGATGAATCTGCCCTTCCAGGAGCAGGTTCGGAGGATCCCGAAAATCTTCTAACTTCTTTCTTTCTGAACACCATGAATTAGTTGAGGGGGAGTATGAGTTGAGGGGGAACATCTTACCACTCAAGCTTAAACTCTGCTGAAACTAATTTTGCAATGGACTATGTGATCAAAGCCACCTGACATTAGTTGAGGGGGAGTATGAATTGAGGGGGAACAACCAACCACTCAAGTTCAAACAATCCCGGCTACTGTCTTCTATATCTTTGTATATATTTTTTCTTTCTCATTCTTTATTCATTGTATTCATTTATTCGTATGTATAGCTATACTTTTTCATTCTCTTGTAAATGTCAGATATACCAAAAAAAAAAAGGTCTATGTGAAAAGAACCCAAAAAGAGTAAAGATGGGTCAAAATGAATTTATTCAGTATATTCTTTGTTTTATTCTTTAGTATGGATGTCATCCTCAAATAGGGGGAGATTGTTGGGTCATCTGAAGATTTGAAGATGACCTCCTGATCTTCCATCTTATATCATCCTACTTAGAATATGTTTGAGGTTCTTTTAGCATCTTGGTTTCTATACAAATGTTCGGTGAAGTCGAAGATCAACCGAAGAAGACAAAGAAGGAGAATATCTCTCAAAGCGGATTGAAGATAGACTCCTCAGCCTAAAGCCAAGTATGCCCACTTGATCAACATCATTGGCCAGGATGGTGCCGATCTCAGTCTTCAGGAGCCGAAGACCTCTTCGGCCGAAGACCTCTTCGGAAGCTGAAGACTTCTCAGTCTTAGGATCCGAAGACTTCTTAGTTTTAGGAGCCGAAGACCTCTCAGTCTTCAGGAGCCGAAGAACTCTTCGGCAACCGAAGACTCCTTAATCTTCAAGGCCTGAAGATTTCTCCAACACATTGTACTTTTCTGACAAAGTATATTTGTGATATCTTGCATTGACGTGGACCTCATATGAAGATCAGATAAAGTAAGCTTTGTCTCCTACACCATTTTAAGGAAAGGTCTACACCATCCTGCAGGTCAACACTTCAAGCCAAAACACCTCAAGACAAAAGGTACATCATGTACCTTGCTGAAGACCTGTATCCATCCCTTGCTCAACAGGTGTCCCATGCATTTAATGCATGGGGCACTATAAATATGAAGGATGGTTCAACATGCAAGATAACCCAGCTCTACTACCTTCAAGTTCTCTAAGTGCCTGGCAACTTTCTCTCTACGAAGTTCAATTGTTTTCTAAGTGTTTTACAATTGTTCTTTATTCTCTATGTGTAAGATTGTTTGAATAGATTTCATCTATTCTCTTCCGCAACAATCAAAAGTTTTCTATGTGTAGTTCTTGATTTCAAATCAATAAGAATTAAAGTAAGTGAAAAACTGTGTGTATTGTATTCAACCCCCCCTTCTACAATACTTTGCTTGTTTATTTACTGCTATTTGGGACCAACAGGGTTACCCCGCGATTTTAACAAGTTTAAGGACCATTTTTTCGAATTAACAAGTTACACCATTCTTCTTTTTACCATTTATTAATAACGATATTTTTTATTTGTCACTGTTGAAACGTATGAATATGTTTGTTCGTTGTTTTATACCCAAATTGCTACAACAATTGTTCTTCATTTCCAAACTTAGAATGATATACCATCTGTCTCAAGATAAATGTCCACAACAAAAAAACATACAGTTATAGGAATGTACGACCATTGTCGAAAAACACATGTTTTGCAAAATGACTTGGAACACTACTACAGAAATAGGTATTTTAAACGGTTGTTTTGGACATTTTTAAACGGTTTTACAACCGTTTGAAAGGGCACCGTTTGAAAAAGTCAGGGGCTTTTTTAAACGGTCTTTGAACTACAACCATGCAAACCTACGACACTTACCATTCCGCCACATCTTCTTCTGTGTTTATAGAAGCACCTTTAATTCTTTTATTCATTTTCCGTCCAGCTTTGTACTCCCAACTTCAACTTCAGATTCAGCCCAGATTTACTCCAAATTACCAAAAACTCAAAACACGAACATTGTAGATCTGTGTGTTGGGTTTCCAGATCATCTTGAATCTCTCAAATTGGAGATCGGACGAGTGAGATATGATCAAAACGCCACAGTTGTGCAAATTTGTCAAAAGTTATCGTTTTGTTCATTTTCGCTCCAAATTGTTCCGAACCTATCAAAATATAAAAACGCATTAATGTAGTTCGGTTTTACCCTAAATTTTTAAAGCCTCTTTTAAACGGTTTTGTGATAGTGAAAGCGTTTGAAAAAGTGTTTGGCCTTTTTAAATGGTTGTTTCTAGGGAACCGTTTAAAAAGATGTAGCTATTTTAAACGGTTTTATGAAAAAAACCGTGTAAAAAAGTTAGGCAGATTTTTAAACGGTTTTGTTCAATTATCCGTGTGAAATGTGTATCCTTTTTTAAACGGTTTTTTATAACAATCGTTTAAAAAGGTCATATGACTTTTTTAAATGGTACCACAACCGCATAATCGTTTAAAAAAGTCTTAAAAAAACGTGGCCACCTTTTTAAACGTTTTTTTTCGAATTTTAAAAACCGTTTAAAAAGGTGCATTTAAAAAAGTCATTTCTGTAGTAGTGGAACCTGTCAAGTGAAAAATGAAATTGCAATGCAAATAACGTTGAACCCTATCGAGTCATCAGTGTTTCTTATTATTATATATAGTTTAGTTTTAATATCATTATTATTGTAAATTTTTTTAAGAATTATCGATTATACAGAGACGACAATTTTAATACATTTATTTTTAAAATGAGGATATTTGAATTTTATTTTTATGTTTAAACTTTAATGGGTCAATGGTAAAAAAAAATCAGGTAAAAACATAAGATGAAATGATTGACCCGATTTAAGACATGTTTGTTAGCAACTTAGGCTATGTTTGGCAAAAAAAAAAAAGTTAGCTTCAGCTAGCTTATCAGCTAAATTATAAGCTGGTGTACATGTTTGGATGACCATAAGCTAGCTTATGAGCTAGCTTATTGAAACGATACTCAAAGTAGCGTTTTGAAAAGCTAGTTTATCAGCTACAAGCTAGTTTGCCAAACAAAGCCTTAATATGCTTAATGAGAATCACACCTTATTTGTTAGTTTTACATGAATTTTGGTAGTGGTTTAATGATATTCAAAAATATTACTTATGTAGTATATATGATATATAATAAAATAATAAAATCAAAAAATATTTAATATTGAGCTCATTTCGAAGGTATCGACGAGACGATTATAATGGTGTAACTTGTTAAAATTAAAACGTATTTTAGTTAATATACGATTATATGTTATAATATGATGAAAGTGTAAAATGAAAAATAGAAAAATAAAATATATAAAGTAGACTAACTAAATAATTATATGGATATAAAATATATATATATATATATATATATATATATATATTTAAATCAATATTTGTGGTGATATAAGAAACACATCACCCACCAACCCCGCGATCCAACCTAAAATCGCGGGGTAACCCCACTATTTTCCAAAACCTTTGCTAAACCCGCGATGGGTAAAATCACGGGGTAAAATCACGAGGAAAATGGGTATTTTGGCAAAAAGGAGAAGATTTTGGGTATTTTGATTACTGAATTTTCACATTTGGGTATTTTAATTAAATTCCATAAAAAAAATCTAAAGTCAATTACATGTCAAAAATATAAAGACAAGATAAAAACTTTGGATTAAAATCATGGATATGTAAATGAAAAAAAAAAAAAAAAACATGACAGATTTTCTCCAAAATAGAGGGTTTGTTTGGGGTCGCCCCTTATAGAGAAGTTCAAGAAACAACTTTTGAAAGAAATAACAAGAGAATCATTATCAATTATTGGATTTAAAACATAGATGGATTTGGATGAGTTCACACCATTAATTTAAAAATAATAATTAGCTCAAATGGCCAAATCACGGAGAGGGATTGGCCTCCTAGCCATCCCCCTCCCTAACTTGTAAAAATGTCCAAAAGGACGTAAATGGAGCCCTAAGGGCGCAAATGGAGACCGAGGGCGCAAATGGAGCCCAGGGCGCAATTGCGTCCCTACGCATATTTTTACTGAAAACAAGTAGGGGCTCCATTTGCATCATTGGTCTCCATTTGCGTCCTTGGGGCTCAATTTGCGTCATTTTGGACATTTTTGCAAGTCAGGGAGAGGGATGGCTAAGAGGTCAATCCCTCTCCGTGATTTGACCATTTGTGTCATTATCTCATTTAAAAAATAGATGGATTCGGATTAGTTTTGTCAACAAGTAATCGTATGTATTATTTATAGCCATTAAATTAAAACAGATGGATGATTTGCATGAGTTTCCTTGTTTTTTTAGTGTTTTTCTTAAACTGTGATTAAGAGTAAATTGCAAAATTTTCCTCTATGATTAGGGAAATGGTCCTTCGACCCTTTAAAATTCATGATTAGGGTCCTTAGGGTTTCTTTTCGTTATGGGTTGGATCATTACGTTATTTTTGCTAAAAAAATCCGTTAAGTCAGGGACCTTTTGTTCTTTTTCTCGTTTTCTTTTATTTTTCTATTAAAATATAAATTAACATTATATATATATATACACACACACACACATATTACGTATAATAATATTAGAGATGCATATTCTTTTGTAAACCTTATAAAAGTTGTAAATCTTATTAACCAATCTAGACCATTGATTTAGGCGATAAGGGTATTATTTTTTTCAGTTTTCTTTAGGCGGGTAGTTGTAATCACTTTAATCAGAGACGTTCAAAATATTCATCTCCGACTATGGACTGGTTTCATGGTTTGTAACATTTTCTTTGTTTATAAATGAATTAGCCTAATATTAGATATGGACGTGACTCGATTGACTCATACAAAAAAAAGGGTATGCTATTTTGATTTTGACCAACAACTTTCTTCTCTGTTTTAGGTTCACCAACAAACACACACACACATGGATTTGGGTTGATTTGGTTAAGTGTTGGTGATTAAGGTTTGATTTTGTGTGTGTGGTGGCCAAAAACAAGGTATGGCTGAAGATTGGGTATTGGACGGAGAAGATGATCGGAGCAGGGGCCTTTTTCCGGTTTATGTGTGTGTGTGTGTGTGTGTGTGTGTGTGTGTGTGTGTGCGTGTGTGTGTGTGTATACTTTGAAGCTTTCAATTCGGTAGGGATGATAAGAATCGAGGGTTTAGGTGGGTGTATATGGAGCTCAATCTGATTAAAAGAGGAGGGAAACCTAAAAAGATGATTTTACCCTCATAAATGTGGAGTTAATGGAGTGTGTGTAACACCCGGATTTTTGGTAAGTATCGGGATTTAGTTGAATTGTTCATTTTACCTGTTAAATGAAGCTTATGGTATCTTATACGCCGTCTTATCTATTTGAGGCCTTAATTATGTATTTTTGAAGTAATTGTCATGTTTGTCTCAAAACCAAACAGCAGGTCATGGCTGATCGGCGACAATGTCGACGACTATGACACAGGTCATAGTCACCCTGGCAAAGTCGCAGGGAGGGGAGTACTCTCGGTACAACCCCGGCGACAATGCCTCTACGACAATGCCATGGGTAAAGTCGCCAGGCATAGTCACCAGCCTGGTACCGCGGGGCAGGAGGAGTCCGAGACAATGCCCCGGCGACAATGCCAGGGGCAAAGCCGTCGGGCAATGTCGCCCGTTTTTTACCACTGGCTGCTTTATCCTTGAATCAACCCTCATTTCTCACATTTCATTTTAGAAAAAAACAGGAGGATTTCTTAGAGGCGGTTTTTGGAGCTCCCAAACCCTTCTATCATTAATTTCTAGGGTTTTGAGTTGGTAGATCATTTATTGATCATCCACACTCCATCAAGTGTATTTATTGAAGTATTCATCAAGGATTCTCACTATTCTCCATCAAATCCATCTTTAGGCAACTTCTAGGGTTTCTATTTTCTAGGATTTAACCAAAACCTAGATTGTGAGTTTACTAAATCTTTGTTAAAACTAGATACACATCATAATCTTCTACTTATCGTTATTGTACCTTTACTTGAAATGTTTATATCTAAATGTCTAAGTATTTGGGGTTTCCTTATGGAAATATGTTATATGTGACTTGCCATGATTTAATGTATGTCTATCTTGGTTTTATGTTGATTTTTACTTGGGACACCTTATGGTGATATAATATCTACATGATGAAAATGGTTGTTATACGAGTCTTATGTTGGACTTTATATCGATTAGGATGGTAATATTATACACATGGTTGGTATCGAAATATTCTTGGTTGTAATATGTCTCAAGACCTCCTATAAATTATGTTGGACAAACCAAGTCAGTAGACACTAGGAGGATGTAGTCTTGGGTGCTACCGTGATGGTATGTGCCTAGACCTCCGCCATTCGGGGTAATGCCATGGTTGTAGTCCTCGGGTGTGTCGGGCCTTTCGGATGTCACTCTTAGTAGTTGGCATCAAGGTATATCGACTATTTGGGTGGAACTTGTAACACCCCGAAATTTCTATTTGTTAAATTAAATATTTGATTTTTGGACTTGAATCTTTAATTTTATAGTTTGAATGGATGAATGATTCAATTACGAGTTCAACGGTTCTTTCCGTAGCGAAAACGGAGCTATAACGAAGAAGTTATGACCAAAACGGGAATTGACCAAATGAGAAGAAGTGATGTGCTTCTGTGTGTGGCGCACGACCCGTGCGCCATCCTTCATTAAAAACGCACGGGTCGTGCGCATGTGACAGTAGCCCAGTGCGGGGTTAAATGAATATTTCCCCAAATCTCATCCATTTCTCATTCTCTATCTTCCAAATTTCTCTCTCAAACCCTCCACATTCATTTACTTCACCTAGGGCTTCTTCAACCACCAAACCAACACAATTGATTGCTAGAGTCAAGATTATCATTCTAGGTTTCGGTTTGAAAACTTCACCGCCATCTTCATCTTCTCCAAGTGTTCAAGTCAGATTTTGGGTTTTCATCTCCTACCTCTTTTCTTAAGGTTTTGGGTTGGTGAAAGTATTAAACCTTCATCAAAGGTTCATCCCGGTAATTTCTCCAAGGTGTTCTTCAAGATCTTCATCTTCTTCAAGTCTCACCTTCTTCAAGCTAGGGTTCATCTTTTCTAGGTTTTGGTCAAAAACCTAGATTGTGAGTTTACTAACCTTTTGTTAAAACTAGATACACATCATTATCTTCTACTTGTTGATGTCAATGCATCTCTCAAATGTTCATATTTAATGTTTCAAGTATTTTGGGGGGTTTTACCCATGGATTTATGTATGTGAAAGTCACCATGTTTTATATGAGTGTACTTTGGGATGTTGATGATTCCTTCTTGGAATGCCTTTTTGGCGACCTTATATTCTCACGAAGTATTTGAATGGATATTATGTCATATGATGGATTTACATGCTTAGGATGGTAATATTGTGTTCTTGGTTGATACCCGAATGACTAACGGGATGAAACACATCTTTGAGACCTCCTATATGCATTATGTGGACGAACCAAGTCTGTGATTCACTATAGGAATGTAGGTGGGTGACAATTGGAGAATTTCCTAAGGCGGTAGTCTCCTATGTACCTAGACCTCCGCTGTCGGGGAATTTCCAAAGGCGGTAGTCCCCGGTGCGTGTCGGACCTTTGGGTTGCCAGAGAAAGTGGCTTCAAGGTGCATTGCCTCTTTGGGTGAACCGGATTGGAGATATGGGTCGCTCTCGTTGACTCCACATCTACGTGATTATTTGTTAACTGCTGATAAGAACTGTAACTATTTCCGGCATGATTTTACTTGTTCAACTCACTAGGCTTATTGGCCTAACACTTGTTTGGTGTCGATGTGTATCTTAGGTGTTAGCAGCGCGGCTCCTAGGCAGGTATAGATGCTTTGGGCGAGAGCTTGGGGATACAACATTTGGACTATTTTGAGAAGCCTTGGGTTTATAGATGACACCCCTTTTTGTAATCTCTTTTCTAGATGTAGAAATTAGATTAGCTGGTTGTTGTTTATTTATCCGTTAAATTACAATTGTGATTAAACAGGTTTATTTGTATTATTCCCCTTTTTGGGAGGCTCTTGCTATGGCAATATACATACCGCTTCTCCTCTTTTGGAAAGTTTTGTTATCCCTATTTTTAGGGTGTTACAGAACTTGATTGGTGCTATGGGTCTCCCTTATTGACTCCACATTTAATGAACAATTGGTTAACTGCTGATAAGAATTGTATATGGATTTATATGATATTTCTTGTACACACTCACTAGGCTTTTTGGCCTAACACTTGTTTGGTATCGATGTGTATCTCAGGTTCTAGTGGTGCTGCTTCTAAACAAGCTTAGATTGCGCTTGGGTGAGAGCTTGGGGAGGGTGCAATTCGAGAGCACTTTTTGTGAAGACGTTTTGGGTTATAGATGACACCCTTTTTGTAATCTTCTTTCTAGCATAGAAATTAAATTAGTTGGTTGTTGTTTATTTTCTTTATATTACAACTGTAATTAACAGGTTTTTATATTTCCTCATTTTTGGGAGGCTCGATTACTTTAGCAATTCTATATACCATGTTCCATTTTCCGGAATTTTTGTTATCTCTATTTTTAGGGTGTTACAGTGTGCACTAACGAAGTTAAGGCAGAGACCAATGTTACGAAAATATGAACGTTGGGTCTATCTTGTAATCAACAAATTATGGGGACTAAATCTAAGATATTTTGAAAACCTTAGCGACCAAATCCGTAATTTACACAATATATTATTATTATTATTATTTATTATTACAAATTTAACAATTGTCTATGTATCTCTTGAAATTGTCCTTATTCATCCCTCCTTCCTTATTTTTCTCCCAGGGTTTAAGAATTTTTATGTTTTTGAAAAGGTGGTGTTATAACTTATAAGGGTATGGAGATCGTATCTTTTGGGGGATTTGATTAAAAAAATGCAAGGTTTAGGGGATTAAAGAGTTGAAGATAATAAGAAAAAAAAAAGTGGGTTATAAAGTTAAAATTTTAATCAATATTTTTAAGAAATTAAGAAATTAATCTTTCTTTTTTAAGGAATTAAAAAATTACAGAGATAAATTAGAAAAGAAAAATTACAATTTTATCCTATTTTGAAATAAAAAAAGAAGGATAACTAAATGTATTAGATGAAAATAAATGGATGATGAAATTGGTTTTCATGGTCCTTAATTTTTTTTTATAATTTTCATTTGATTCTCATTATATATATTAAATATATCATTTTTAAAACGAAAGGATGAAAAAGACCAAATGCCTATGATTTTATGAAGTTTATTCTTAACGAAAGTTTGAATAAGGGACAAAATTCATAACGAAAATGAAACCTTAAAGACATATATTAGTCATAAATTTTAGTTTTTTTTTCCCTGATAACTGTAGGTTTGTGAGTCAGCTTATACGTATCGACTAATCCCCTGGATGATCACGAATGGCCTGGAGTCATTGATAGGTGAACCTCCATGGTCACAAGAGTTTTGACAACGCTGAGATTTGAACATGGGCTAGATAAAAAATTTCACTACATCCTCCTAAGATCTAACCAGTGCACTACAACCCAAATGATTTAAATATCTTCTTCATAACCAACATAAATCACATGAAGGAAACCTGTAACTTACTCCGACTTCAATTAAAATTATTAATGATGCATTATTTTGGTTGAGATTGTCCAATGTTTAGATAAATGATTTCCCTTTAATAAGTGCAACTCGACCTGGTTGAATCTAGTGTAAGATCCACTTAATTAATAAATTAATGACTTTTGCAGTCACCAAGTTATGAAAATTAACTGTTGCCATTATTGTAATTTACTGTTTATAAATTAAATCATGAACTTGTACTGTATTAATTACTATTTAAATATAAAGAATACTAATATTTTATGGATTTCCAAATGGTGACGCAAATTTGTAATGTAAATCAATAAAGTACTCCAATAGGTATGTTTAAAACATTACATTATTGAAAAACATCACATCCCAACTAAAATATTATCTGTATCAACAAATTTAGACAAATAATAATACTTACAATAATAAAATTTATTTAAATCATATAAAAAACGTCTTTTTTTTTAAATCTTTTTGTTATTTCATTGGTCCCTTCCAGGCTTCCAAGGCCAGCAAAAAAAACAATTCTTTTGAGGGGTTAATGACCCTTTTGGATTACACAGTGTTTGGATAGGCTTAGATGCGTTATCCACACATGAAACTAACTACATTGGAATATAATAACCACTAGATCTTTGGCTTCCGCAAACGCTCCTTCCAGGGGTTCCCATTCAGGGTTCGAATTCTGGGGGAGACAGGATGTCTTTTCCGGTGCAGATTCATGGAGCTAGGGTCTGTAGGGTCCCCAAAAGGGGACCACGGGGCCATGGGTCCCCGCCATTAAACCTTTTTTTTTTACATTGGAATATAATTGAAGCATGCCAAAAAAACGAGACAAAGTCAGTGATTAAACATGAATTATAAATGACGATTTTAGCATAAGTGCTTGAGAAGCGATAAGGTTATATATATGGTTTTTTGATGATTGGGATCAAGTAAACAATTGAAATGTAAAAATTAATCAAGTATAGATTAATCTAGGTTGGCTTGAGCATCTGACAACTTACAAATCTATCTATAAAAATATTATGTAGATATAAGTTAATATCGATCCTTTAACTGAAAAGGTTGGAAATGATGATGATTGAAATGTGAAAGATGGAGGAATCAATAAAGAGATTAAGGACATTGGATAGGATTTAAGTTGGTGAACATCATGGTCGAATGCGACTTCGTCATGTTGATGGTCGATCAAGAGACAATGGATGTGTGACAACGAGGAGGTGGCAAGACTCTTAACACTAACTTCAATCATGAACACCGTTACACCATAGTCAAAATTGTGAAATTTTAAATGGGGGAGGCTAATTGCACCATACCATTTACTAAAATAATACACTCTTATCTTCTATTCTAATTATTATTTTTTTGTCTTTTTATCTGTATAATATTATACATATATTATTAGTTTATTTAATATTTTCTTAGATGTTATCTTAATATATAGATATTCTATTGATTTTTTTTATAATTATTTTAATTTAACTATCAATAAATTATTATTAAGAAACATATATTTTTTCTAATAATATATAAGTTATAAATAAATTTAAAAAATGTGCATGAGATTAAAAAAGTAATTATTTTTTTACATTCATTTGTTTTTATTACTTTAATAGTCTTTATTTTATTTTATCCGAAAAAAGTAGTTATATTGCTTTAAAAATATTAAAATAACCCAAAAAATTTGAAGTACTACTTATTCTAAAAATAATTATATTTTTTACTCGTAGCGTCCTTTCAAGTATAATATTGCAATTAGTCAAAACAGTTTAAAATTCCATCGGAGCTTGTGTATATCTTATTTTAATAGGGAACATTACGATAATGTCGATTGAATTTTTTAACGTTTCTTTAAGGGGAAAAGTCCACGAATGATCAAGTTTGTAAACTTATTTTTGGAATAAATAGACCATCGAACTTTTAATTTGGTTAGTTATATCTTTTTAACCTAAAAAAAGTTATGTGGCTAGTAGGGGTGAGCATGGTACCGGACCGGTACCGACCGCTACCGGTACCGATTTTCCCGAATCCCGAATATGGTCTAAAGGCGGTACCGAATACCGAACCGAGTAATCATATACGGTACCGGTATCGGTACCGATACCGGGTATTCGGTATTCGTCCCGAATTTCCCGAATATCTCAAAATCATTCCATCAAACCAAACGTCCTATTAGTGTATTTTTAAAAAATTACATGACTATATTCTTTTACATCATAGATGAGATGTTTAACATCATATACATTCAAAGTTTGTTACTTTTTTTCAGAAAGTCATATTAAAATCTCAAATATGGTCGTTTAACTAAATTATTCACACATTTGAGAATGCATTTAAATATAAATCAAGCCTCTTGGAGCTCACGAACAAGGTTCACGATGAGCCTAAACTTTATGGTGAGTCTGACTTGAGTTACTTGACTCTTTGTGTTGTTTGAGCCTAAATTAGCTAACCCTTTATAGTAGCATGCATAGCTTGATGATTTTACATAGGGGTGAACATGGTACCGAAAGTAATTAAAATGACCTTTGGTCTTACCGGGACGGTTCGGTATTAGTACCGAGTACCGAATCCCGAATTTCCTGAATCCCGAATCAACGACATTACAAGTACCGAGTACCGAACCGAAAAATATAATCGGTACCGGTTCCGGTTCGGTATTTTCGGTGCCAATGCTCACCCCTAGTGGCTAGGAAGGGATTAAAATAAATAAAAAATCTAATTATGTATTACCATTCTCAAATCCTACACTATCCAAAGTTCCAAACCCCCTATACCCAATAAGTCAATAACATTGCTCTCCCTCGCCACCTCTTGCCGCCTCATCGTCGTCCTCACCTATCGACATTTTTGGCCTCTACCATCTATCTCCCTCTTTTTTATTTGTTTCTTTGTCTTGCAATTCCCCCTCTTTTACAACAATTTAATGAATTATATATAAAACAGATAAAAATATTAGTCGCAAAAACAAAAAAAATCAAAAAGAGGGATGTAGGCGGCAGGGCCCAACAATTGTGATAGGTGGCGATAGAAAGTGGATGAAGACGAGGTGGCGGCGAGGGGTAATGATGATGTTGGATGTGGGGGGTTGAATGATATAGATACACATGTATGTATATAAAACAATAAATAATAATAAAATATATTAGATTGATTAGAAATTTTATGGTTTTTAAAAGTGGTTTAATTTCCAAACATACAACATCAACAACTATGCTAAATTTTTTTCTAAAATAGAGTAAAAAAATCAAAATCTCTAAAAATATTTACATTTAACTCCAACAATTATTCTATTTTAGCAATTTTAGTATTAATTATCTTATTAAAATATTTAATTTATTTAATTATATTATTAAAATAATCAATATAAGGAAAGTTTACTTTTTGGAGGTAATAATTAGTTTTGATGGAAAACTATTTATTTAGAGATTTATCTAAATTTAGAGATTTTTACAATCTTTTTCCTCTTTTCTCTATTTTAGCATAGATGATAGCATAGTTGTTGGAGTAACAAAAATGCTAAAACTCCATTTTTTTTTTCTATTTTAACATAGCTGTTGGAGATGCTTTTAAGGAGTGCAAATAACAACACCATTTTAGAAATACAAAACATTGTATTCTAAATTTTGTGTTTTCTCTCTATCATGTTAATCAATTTCAGACATATTGTTACTTTAATTAATATATACATTTATTGGATTCATATTTTTATTTTCAATAAATTGATAATGTATAAAACGTTGAATACAAACATTATTATCCTTGATTTATGTCGAACAACAAAGTATTAAAGTTGAGTATTGTTACCGGCCACCATCTTAACTTTGGAGCTGGTAAACTTATCTTCACTTTTTTTCTTTCTTTCGAAAGATAATGATTTTATAAAATATAATCTAGAGTGGTCATAAGTTAATACATGAAACGTT
Source organism: Arctium lappa (assembly GCA_023525745.1). Lineage (NCBI taxonomy): Eukaryota > Viridiplantae > Streptophyta > Magnoliopsida > Asterales > Asteraceae > Arctium > Arctium lappa. The sequence goes on from CM042049.1 coordinate 116,461,664, forward strand.
ATATGTTGTTTATCTATATAGAGGGAGAATCATGCGAGAAGAAAACTAATTTGCGAGAAGGTGATAAAGAATGTGGATCACATAATTTATTAATTAAAAAAATCATAAATAAAAAATAAAAATAGTTTTAGAAATTAGGATAATTATCGTTTTAAATTGTATAAATTCTTAAAATTATTATTATATCTTTTAGATTTATTTATTTTTTTAATTTCAATTATTTTTTAATTTTTTTTCTAAATATACTTTTAATAAAAAAAATTCACAATTTTAACCAAATATCACATGTGATATCATTATATGAATATTTATGCATATCACATATCATATTATTACATGTGATAATTATATATATTTTAGTTAATCATATGTGATTATATATACTTCTTTTTATAGATCTTTTTGTGATGTAAATATTATCACATGTGATAATTGTATATATTTTAGTTAATTATATATGATTATGTATACTTCTATTTATAGATCTTTTTGTGATGTAAACATTATCACATGTGATTATATTTTAGTTAATCATATGTGATTATGTATATTTATATTTATAGATCTTTTCGCGATGTAAATATTATCACATGTGATTATGGTTTATTTATATTCAGACATATATTATCATATGTGATATTTGCAAAAATTCACCTAGTGGGATCATATGTGATACATAATAATATATCACGTGTTAAACGAAGTTAATCACATGTGATTCAAAACGTAAATCTAAAAAATAGAGAAAAAAATGGTGAAATAAATAATGAATTAGTTATGGATATCACATGTAATATTTGATAAAAATTATGATTTTATCTAGAAAATAATAATATAAATTTGATAAAAAAAATTATGAATTTATTAAAATTAATAAATAAATAAATTTAAAAGATATTATGAAATTTTTAAGGATTTATCCAATCAAATTGTAATTATCATAATTTTTTAAAAAAAATAATTTATTTATGCTATTTTTTAATTAATAAATTATGTGGCTCTTATTCCATCCCATCTTTTCGCAAATTGACTACCTTCTCGTTTGAATCTACCCCTATATATATATATATATATATATATATATATATATATATATATATATATATCAAAGGAAGAACCACTAACAATGAGGTGGCATCCTCTAAACATCCAAAATATAATTTTCTTTTTTCTCATTTTTTTTATTTTTTTAATTGATGTAATTATTATCAACATTTAATCAGGTAGACTATCCATGTTCTTTGGTTACACCTAAATTTATTTATTCCTCTAATTTCATATTACTCTATTTTTTAATTTACGTGACAATTAATGAAATATATTAAAAACTCATCATATAAATAAAATTACAATTAATATTTTTATTTTTATTTACATGACACATATATGTATATTTTTATTGGTATAATAATAATTTGATTATAGTTAATGTAAATAAATAAAATGAAGATGACGATTAATCACGTCAATTAATACATTTTAGTTTACATGTAAAAAAATCTTATTGCAGTCAATATATATATATATATTAAAAAGAGAACCAAAAGGTATTGAGGTAACATGACTAACATCATTATAATTGAGTATTGGGTATTTGTGAATGGTGGATGATTTTAGATATCCCACATTGGTGAGAAATTGAAAGATCGCAATAGAATGACATGTATAAAAAAGAAGGATATGATGTTATTGTGTTAATTCATGGGCTTGAGTCATAAAGTTATCTTATTTGGATGAAATTATTTTTGTAAAACAAATCTTATTATATAAAAATAATAATGTAATATTAATTGTGGTTAAGTTTTAGATATTCCACTTTGATAATAGGTTGAAAGATTGGAAAATATAGGTATGTATAAAAATCAATCATATCACAAATCAAAATTTATATATATAAAACTTGGCGTATTGAGGTGACACAATGAGGATTAATTATTCTTAAATGGTAAATTGTGGTTGATTTGGAGTTGTCCCACATTGATGAGAAGTTGAAATATTGGAACAAAGTGGTGTGTATAAGAAAGGTGAATGAGATGCATTGTGTAAATTAATGTGGTTTTAGCAATAGGGTTGTCTATCTTGAAAGACTTTTTTTTTTAAAAATAATTTAGTTTGATTCAAAGAGTTATCCTATTTTGGATAGCCATTTTTTACAAAAAAAAAAAAAAAAAAAAAAACTTAGTAATTGTTATCATTTTTATATAATCTTTATATATATATATAAGAGGAAATCTTGGAGTATTGAGGTGACACCATAAGAATTGAGTATTCTCAAATGGTGAATTGTGGTTGATTTGGAGTTGTCCCACATTGGTGAGAAGTTGAAATATTGGAACAAAGTAGTTTGTATAAGAAAGGTGGATGAGATGCATTGTGTAAATTCATGTGGTTTAACTCATTAGGTTGTTCATTTTGCAAGACCTTTTTGCAAAAAAAAAAAATTGATTCAAGTAGTTGTCTTATTTCCGATGACCATCTTTTGAAGAAAAAAAAATCTTAGTAGTCATTATAATCGTTATATTTTCTTTATATATAAGAAAAAGTCTTGGAGTATTAAAGTGACATCATGAGAATTGAGTATTTTTTAATGGTGAATTGTGGTTGATTTATAGTTGTCCCATACTTGTGAGAAGTTGAAAGATTGGAACAAAGTAGTGTGTATAAGAAAGGTGGATGAGATGTATTGTGTAAATTCATGTGGTTTAACCCATAGGATGTCTATTTTTTATTACTTTTTTTTGCAATTTTTTTTTTGTTTGATTCAATGGGTTGTTTTATTTTGGATGATCATCTTTTGCAAAAAAAAAATCTTAGTAAGCATTATCATCTTTATATCTTATTTTTGTGGCACCATGAGCATTGAATATTCTCAAATGGTGAAATATGATTGATTTAGAGTTGTCCCACATTGGTGAGCAGTTGAAATATTGGAACAAAGTGGTTTGTATAAAAAAGGTAGATGAGATGCATTGTGTAAATTCATGTGATTTAAGTCATAGGGTTGTCTATTTTGGATGACCTTCTTTTTGCAAAAAATAAAAATTAATTTGATTCAAGGGGTTGTCTTATTTTTGATGACCATTTTTGCAAATAAAATCTTAGTAGTCATTATAACCGTTATATATATCTTCTTTATATATAAGAAAAAATCATGGAGTATTGAGGTGACATCATGAGAATTGAGTATTTTCAAATGGTGAATTATGATTGATTTAGAGTTGTTATACATTTGTGAGAAGTTGACAGATTTGAACAAAGTGTTGTGTATAAGAAAGGTGGATAAGATACATTTGTGTAAATTCATGTGTTTTAACTCATATGGTTGTCTATTTTGGATGACCTTCCTTTTTTTGCAAAAAAAATATTGTTTGATTCAAGGGGTTGTCTTATTTTAGATGACCATCTTTTGCAAAAAAAAAAATATATAGTAAGCGTTATCATATTTATATAATTTTTATATATATAAGAGAAAAATCTTGGAATATTGAGGTGACACCATGAGAATTGAGTATTCTCAAATTGTTAATTATGATTGATTTAGAGTTGTCCCACATTGGTGAGAAGTTAAATGATGTGTATAAGAAAGGTGGATGGAATGTATTTTTGTCTATATAAAAAGAAAACCTTGGGGTATTGAGATGATACCATGATAATTGAATATTCTTAAATGACCGTGACACGGTGTCGAGCTAGTTTTTTTTTATAAATGAAATACAACCAATAAGGGTACGTTTGGTTTGCGGGAATGGATTGGATTTCAAATAAGGATTTGGAGGGATTTGGATTTGGGGGATTTGAAATCCCATCCCATTGCAAAGGATTTTCAAATCCATCAACTTAAGGATTTTAAAGAATCAAAGGATTTCAAATCCGGTCAACAAATTCCTTTCCTGTAAACCAAACAAAGGATTGAGATGGATTTGAAATCCAAATCTCTTCAAATTCATTCCAATCCCGTAAACCAAACCCATCCAGGGCATTGCAACATGAGGCAAAATGGAATGATGGTATTGGAAAGTCGTAATGATCATTTTCCACAAATGAGTTATTGATGATGGTTGTGGGGTAGAAATGGTAGCAAGTGGATGTCAATAACTCATCCATCATCAACTTAGTTTCTTTTTTCTTCAAATAACAAAGTGTGTTAATTATAGCCATTTTTAATTAACTAAAGTAATAATTGTAGGGGTGTTTGGTTCATCTCAAGGAATGGAAATGGGAATAGGAATGTAAGAGAATGAGGATAGGAATGATTACATCAATGATGTTGTTTGGTTAATACTCAAACAAGAACCGTAATCAATAAGAACCCTGATCGGTAAAAGAGGTGAAAACCATATCTGAAGAACCCTAATCGTTCCCATGAAGAAAAACCAATCTAAAGAACCCTAATCGAATCAATAAGAATCCATCTGAAGAACTAACGTGAAGAACCCTAATCAATAAGAATCCTCGTCAATAAGAACCCTAATCGTTCCCATGAAGAACACATCTGAAGAAGACACCTGCCAAAATCGAGACACAAAGAGGTGAAGAACGGGTTTGAAGAATCGATGTGAAGAACCACTGTGAAGAATACGATTTGAAGAAATCGATGTGTTGATCTGAAGAAATCGATCTGAAGAATCGATGTGTAGGTCTGAAGAAATTGACCCATTTCAATAATCAAGATAAATAAAACGATACATGGGAAGAAAACGATCTGAAGAGCCTTCGTGTAAAAAAACGATCTGAAGAGGACGAGCAGGAATGAAAATCCATTCCCCCCAAAATTGGGGGGTATGGAAATGAATGGATTTAGGGTAATCAATCCATTATATAATATTAAACCAAACAACATTTATCATTTTCATTCCCATTCCTTACCCCTTAATACCCCCAACCAAACACCCCCATGGATAATTTTATTTTACCATACCCTGATTAGTTTTATTACAACTGATATAAAACCGATTATTTGATCCATAACAAAACCAAATTTGTTCATTCAAAGATTTAACACTGATTATTTCAACTTTACTTTGACAATCGGTTTCAAAATACACATATCATGATAAGAAGAAGAATTGAAAGAAAGTTTGAGAAATATGTGGGGTTTAGTTTGTTAAATATGGGGGGATTATGTGATACAAAACTTAAACCACAATCAACTATAACATACAAAGCAAAGCAAAGCAAAGGAATACAACATTACAACATCATACTAACAAATATCATTCTTCACCTCCATTGCTGACCTTGATCTCCAAAAGCCTCTCCACCGGCTGCCTGCATATCGGACACCGGTTCGTCTGGAACCTCAACACTTTAGCACATCCACTGCACATACACTGAATCCAAACCAACCCACTTTTCATCATTTTCTAATCCCTTAAACTCTTTCTAATCTTCAAATTGCAAACTTAAAACAAATATCACTCAATATACATATACATATACATATACATATACATATACATATACATATACATATACATATACATATACATATACATATACATATACATATACATATACATATACATATACATATACATATACATATACATATACATATACATATACATATACATATAGGGGCAGGTTCAAACGAGAAGTTAACCATTTTACGAGAAGTGTTTAATCATATATGATACACATGCTTAATCGTATGTGATTAAACACACCCACAGGCCGTGTAATTATATATGATATCACACTTCTCGCAAAATGTTTAACTTCTAGCATGATCCTTCCTCTATACATATATATATATATATATATATATATATATATATATATATATATATATATATAGGGGTAGGTTATTATGCAACCTTTTACATGGTACAACTCATGCAACCCCTCTATCCAGCACTCATTTTATTTTTACATTTTTTAATTAAAAAGGTGAAAATAAAAAGAGCGGTGGATAGAGGGGTTGCATTTGAACACCCCTCTATATATATATATATATATATATATATATATACACACACACACATACTATATACATATGTGAGTGTGTGTGTGTGTGTGGAAAGAGAGAAAATTGGTACCATGTGACGGCAAGGAAGGACTGTAGTATCTCTTGGTTCCGATAAACAGATGACACATTCTTTACCAGGATCATTCCCATCAAAATCAGCACCATCGACTGAATTACCAATCCCATAAATCTCCTGCAACTCATACCTCATTCCATTCACCCACAGGATCTGTTTCGCCACCTTCACCTGATATTCACCCTTTTCCTTCTCAAACACTGCCTGAGTTATTTGGGAATTAGTTGTACTCCCATCTTCCGATACACATGGAGTTGCTTCTGCCTTAATAGCTAGAGGATGTATGCCCGTTTCACCCACTCTCACTAGTTCTGCCTCCTCAAACATCGACAGATCTATACCAGTTCCTGATGCTTGTCTGAATTTCTGGCCCAATCCTTGTTGGAACTCCACTCTAATTGGTGGAAGCAGGTCTTCCTTTGTTGGGCTCAGGTTACAATCTTCCCCCTCTTTTGCAAAGAAATATAGGGTAATGCTGAAAGAGAACAACATAAAAACCATAAAAAAATCCATCTACTTTTAGACGCCATCTATCCTATAGAGAAGAAATATATGAAGAGTAAACAAAAAGATACAAAAGGACCACAATATAACACGATTTCAACATTATCAAGATTTATTTGCTTTCATGATGAGTGATCACCCACAACACATCTACACTAAACTATGTAAAGTTAAGAGTCAAGCAGTCATTTTATAGGGTCAAGTATCAAATACTTTGTTTTTCAAGGAATTTGCGGAGGTTTAGATCTAAAGTACGAATATTAAGTTACAATTTGGCTTAAGGGATGCAGATTTATTTAGGAAGTAAAGTTCATTAAGATATACAAACTTGAATGTCATACTGATAAACCAATTTGTGGTTACAATTTATATTTATCAGAAAATATGTCAATAGCAACTTAAAAGTGTCGTAACTGAAAGAAAATACGAAATAGAAAAAATAAAGAAAGAAAGTAAGAAACGATCAAACAGGCTAACTAGTTGCCAATACCCTTTGCCAATTTATCCATTTTGTGGGTCCTAACATCGTTTCTCCTCTAGAATGGGACCCACAACAAGAATTACATCATTCATTCTTCCTTACAGCAAATATACAAGACCCACAAAACATAGTGGTAATTGAATAAAACACATGGAACCTATAAGGCTAAAACAACTGGACCCACGCAGTCCTACAACGAGTAGATGTCACTAGCCTTCACATATCATGCATCTAATATAAAACCTACAAAGTTTCAAAATATCTGAAAGATGATGGATCAAATCAAGCAATATAACATGTTCATTAAGAGTGCTGGAGATATCGTCATGTCTCTTTTCTTAGAGACCACAGCCACTAATATCACATTCCACCCTCGAAAGAAGACTGTATGCAACATTTCGTGATCCCATAATAATATACTACCTCTGATTCGAAATGTGTTGTAAGCTATGCAATTAATTTAGCACCGCGATTGTTAGAACCAATTTGTAATCATTCTAATTTTTTTTATCTTGTAAGCTATGCAATTTTTAGACATGCTTCATAGAGATAGAAGATAGATTAGGGGTAGTGTTCAAGTAATAGAATAACTTAGATTATTCCCATATTAGCTCATCGCTAACACTATGAAGAAGTTATAAAAATCCTAAAAAGTGACTTTAACATATTCCAACAGGTTTGTACATAGATAATCCTTTTGGGCAAAAACCTTTTTCATATGCTTGCTTCATCCCAAGATAAGAGTCCAATCTTACTTTTGAGGCAACCCTAAATTAGATGACCCTTTGCCTAGATAAGATGCTAATGACCATTCAATATTTACTTTAATAATTGCATCTATTATTAGAAAAGAAAAGGGTATTGCCATGTTACATCTAAATTGTTATCAGAAGACTACTGGTGAAGGGCTCAAGTTCCCTTGATTCAAGTAAGATGAGTAAAAACCAAGCTCAACAAAACCTCAAAGCACATTGGCAACAACACAATTCATATTGGAAACTTATTCTAGTCAAAATACCATTATCGTGCTTGGAAATCTTCAATGGCAATTATACGAACTTGGCTGCATCTTTTAAATAAAATGCAGAACATATCTCTCCATGTCAACAAAGTATTATCCAATTCATAACTAGCACCGACGTGTGACATCTTAAAACAAAAGATCATTACTTTAAGCCATCAACATAACATTGAAACAAAAAAAATGACACCTATTAGAACCAAAAATAAAATTCTTGACATCAATTTTAGTCAAAAACTTGACATATAGTCATGGAAGGTATGAACTCTAAAATGCAAATTACAGAGCTATCCTGTTATACACACAAAGATCATGTTCCAAAACACATACACATGAGACCAATCAATTTACACACCACAAAACACATGGTGTTTTTAATGGCTACGGAGTATATTATATGAAATAAAGATTTAATTTACCTGCCAGCAACAGTGGCATCATAAGTGAAAGTAACAAGAAATTTTCCAGGGTTTTGTTGATCAGCCTCGATCTTCAAAGTTTCTTTCTTGAGATTAACATCATTCCTGATAGTCACAGCTTTTTGATGATCAACATACGGTGTGGGAGGGTGCATGACAGGCCCACAAGGATACCTCCCACCGACCCACGCCTGAGCGGCAGGGTCCATAGGCACGCGGTGGTGGTGATCATACGGTGCAGGCAACGGTGCCGCCGGAGGCGGTGGTGGTGGTGGGTAGTATGCTCCAGCTGGGTATTGGTAATATGGAGGCTGAGGAGGGTTAGGGTTAGGGTATTGGCCGGGGTAAGGTGTGGCCGCGGCGAATACGTATCGATTAGCGTTGATCTCCGGCTGTGGTTGTTGAGGCGGTGGCGGTGTAGGGTGGTTGTGATTGTTTCCCCGCCTGCTTCCACCACCGCCGCCGTGTCTCCGCCGGCCGTTGGAACTGTTACTTCCAACGTTACCCATTATGAGACCAGAATTAAAATCTTGATCACGACAAAATTGAAGGTTTGGGAACCAAAAGAACGCCCAATAAACGATGGGATGGATGATCGATCAAATGGTAAAGACAGTTCTGAGTAACCAACCAGGTTGTATCTGGGCTCTGTTGTTTTTATTAAAATCAACAAACAGAAGATGTAAATGACAACAAAATCAAGAAGATCAAGAAACCCCAGATGAAGATGGAGATGAAATGGAGAGAGATATCATGATAGATGGATGGTTCCAAGAACAGAGAGTTGGTGAGTGTTTTTGGGTGAATGTGTGTGGGATGGATATGAATGATAAGGGGAGAGGGGTGTGGGTGGGGGTGGTCACGTAAAGAAGCTCCACTCTCAAACGGAACAACAACTACAACAAATTCTCGTAGAGCGAGGTTCAAGGGAAAACTTACAAAAAACGAAAAACTGAGGAACATCCTAGTAGCCTTTAATTAGAACGGTATGCACTTATGCATACAAATAATTAATTTGTTTTTTTGGTTTTTATGTACAAGTAATTGCTTGTATGCACAAGTGCATACCGTCCAGATTAAAGGCTACCAGGATGTTCCTCAGTTTTCCGTTTTTTTTTAGGTTTTCCCCTGAACCTGACCCTATTCTCGTAAACATGTATTTCTAAGGAATAATTTTTTTACTTGTTGTATACTACAAAATCATATTTTTGTTATTACATTAGTTTTTCATTTTTAGTAAAATTATTAAGATTTTCTTTTTACCTATTTATACACTTCTTTCCAAAGCTAACTTTATTGTTGAATGTTGATTCTTGAGTGTTATATAACTCATTTTCAATATTACTCTTAAAAAAATAAAATTATTGTTGTGATTCATCATGTTAAATTATAAAAACAACATGATACAAACTATTATATACATATATATAGGGTTGGATTTCTATAGGAAGCGTAAGAAATGGTTATCAACCATTAGATGGGAAATAAATGAACATTAGAATTAGATGCATCGTGATGCGTTGGATCAACTCCATTTTAAACCGCAATTCATGAGAGGGTATTTGATTAAAAGTGATCTACAGTTCAGATCTACTTCTCACGCTTCTCATGTTAACCTCAAATTCTCACACGACCCTTCGCGCGCACACACACATAAATATATACATATATATATAGAGAGAGAGAGAGAGAAAAAGGGGGGGGGGCGTTCAAATGCAACCCATTTACATGGTGCAACCCTTGCAACTTCTTTATCTATCACACATTTTATGTAATTAAAAAAAAGGTAAAAGTAAAAAGTGTGGTAGACAAAGGGGTTGCAAGGGTTGCATCATGTAAAAAGTTGCATAATAACTCTCTCTCTCTCTCTCTCTCTCTCTTTGTGTGTGTGTGTATATATATATCATTTTTTAATCTCTTAATTCATATACACAAATCTCAACCGTTTATAAGGTCTAATGAACTTAGTTCCATAAATATCTTGATTGTTTCATAATTTAAAGCGTTGATCATAATGAATGAACTAAAATTATCTTCCAAGAATATTCATATCATAATAAATGAATCCTCATCATTTATATAAATATTTCAATTAATTGGTTTGTATGTATTATCATGTTTACAAATGATTGAGACTCTCTCTTTCTCTCTTTATAATAAACTATAACGTCGTATACGATGAAAGATATTTGGTTTTTCTCTTATGGGGTGTTTGATTCCAATTATTGAACAGTAATTAATATGATTCAAAATAAAAGAAAGTATTTGGTTCTATATAATATGTTGGGGTCATCCCCCCACAAATCCAAATTTCCTTTACAGGTCAATTGGGGCGAGGGGGGGGGGGGGGAGATGAATTCTCATTTTCATTTTCCTTCCCCAATCTAAACCGAACACCCCCTTAAAGCAATTGTAACTAACTTGATTAACTATTACTTATGATATTTACCATAGAGAAGACGTTATAAACACCCTTATGATTTATAGTCTTGTGTGGATTAAAATTGTGTATGAAGCTTTTAGTTAACCTTAAGTTGCATTTGGTTTGTGGTAGATGTTAGGAACCAAAAATGACTACGATTACGCATGGTATAATGCAATGGCCCATTATAGAGTAATCATTCGTTTCTCATAAATTGGATGGAATAAAACTCATGGGTTGGATTCCGGTGAGAAGTTGAGGTTAATGTGAGAAACATGAGAAGTGATTATCAATCGTTAGAGAAATGGATGCACATTATGATAAGATACATCGAGATAAGATGCACCGGATATTATTGATTAAAAGTGATCAATGATTCAAATGGACTTCTCACATTAACCTCAACTTATCATACAATCACTGACCTAAAACTCATTCCACAAAGATGAAGACAAGTTACAAGCATTTCCTTTTACTCATAAAGATCATCATCATTTATGAACTAATGGATTTGGCCTTTATCGATGGAAGACATGACATATCTTATCCCTCTCATTTCCAACAACAACGATTTTATAGTATCAAACAAATGTCACTTAGGAAATATAAATAAATATTACCATTCTCTAATATTATTATGGGAAAAGTCCAAAAAAACCCAATGGACTTTAAGGTTTAGAGTGATTAAGTCCTTGGACAATTTTTTGGAACAAATAAGTCCTTAGACATTTCAAAACACACTAAATAAATCCTTAGACTTTTGAAAACCTGTTAAATACATTCTTATTACTTAAAAATGTAACTTGTAACCTACATAGTAGGTAAACTACAAATTAAAAGAAAAAACAAAAAAGATGTCACCTACTTTATCACCCTACAAATAAAAAAATTAACTAAAATAGTCAATTTCATCAACAAAATTAAATTTTAAGCATTTTTCAAAGTATTTTCTTAAAATAGTCAAAGCATATTATTTTTTTGCCTTAAAAACTGTTTTTGGCAAAAAAGTAAAATAAAATAGAAAACATCTTTATAATTTGTTATTTAATTTACTTTAAATCTTCTACCTTTTTATTTTCATTTTAACTTTTTATTATATTAACACACATAATTGTATATCTATACTATATTATAAAAGAGATATAAAAAACTCTTAATTACAACATTTTAAGCACACAAAATACAACTAATTAAATTCAATTACTTAATTTACAATTTCATAATACTTTGGTACAACTTATATTTTATTAAAAAGATGTAAATTATTTTACTTTTAGTTATGATCTATTTAAAATAAACATAAGTACAACTTATAAAAACTCAGTGTTTGAATTCGTATAACTAACTGCAGATAAACACTTATTTTTATTTTCTAAAATATCTAAAATTTTTAACTATTGATATAACTAACCGATAAATATAAGAAAATTCGAGATAAAACATCTTATTTTTATTTTTTATTGAAGTATGTTATCTTTTTAATTTTAAATATAAAATATCTTAAATATAGTTATCATTTAAATTAAACATTTTTTGACCCGTAACAAAATACTTTATTATTACTTTTTATAAAAAACCATAATTAAACTAAACTAAAATATATTTTTGTTTTAAATCTAGGTTTCTCAAAATCGTAAAATAAAAAAAAATAAAAAAGACTAACAAAAAGTATGAATAATGATCGAGGGTTCGAGTTCTAGATTTCAGAAACCCGCTGCATTGCGAGGGTACATTTCTAGTTAACTAAAGTATATAAAAAAAATACGTTTTTTTACAAATTACACCATTATAATTGTTTCGTCAATACGTTTAAAATGAGCCTAATATTGATTTTTTTTGGATTTAATCTCATATTATTAAATATTATAAATACGTACTAATTATATTTAATATTTACACTTTATATCCTTTAAGTTATTTATTTAATAATATAAGATTAATTTGTAATTATAAAGGGTAAATATTAAAAATAATTCATACGTATTTATGATATTGAATAATACAAGATAAAGTTCAAAAACAATATTGAGTTCATTTTGAACGTATTGACGAAACGATTATAATGATGTAATTTGTAAAAAAACTAATTTTTTTTATATATTTTAGTTAATATCCGATTGTGTGTGTTAATAAAATAAAATTGTAAATGAAAAAATAATTGATATAAAATAAATTAAATAACTAATTATAACTTTATAAGAATGCAAAGTGTAATTTTTTTCTAAACTATAAGCAAAAAGTGAATCTTTATACATAAAATTTTCTACGTGAGATGTTTGTTATTTTTATTTTTTTGGAAAAAAAAAACAATCCTTACGCAGGAAAAAAAAACATTATGTGCAAACTTTGGCAATTTTAGGAAAAAAGAACTTTGAAAAATGGTAAAAGAAAAAAAAAATGGTTGATGAGATTGACTATTTTAGTTAATTTTTCCATTTTTAATTTGTAGGAGGATAAAGTAGGTGACTTTGTTTTTAATCTGTAGAATTTTTTAAGTAATAAGGGTGTATTCAACAGGTTATCAAAAGTACAAGGATTTAGTTAACAGGTTTTGAAATGTCCAATGACTTATTTGTTCCAAAAAATTGTCCAAGGACTTAATCACTCCAAACACTAAAGTCCATTGGCTTTTTTTGAACTTTTCCTATTATTATTTATATTTTTTATCAAACCACCCACTTTGACGGTTTGAGAGAGAGAGAGAAAGAGATAGGGCAGTGACGAAGTTTTTAAAAAAGATTATTTAGAAGAGATAAATAAGTTATTATTAAAATTGAATATTTATAAGAGATACATAATTTCTACTATATTATAAAGATTCTAAAACGGTTATTTGTACAAATTGGTTTCTTGTATAATGTTACATTTACCACCTTACACTTACTTATTTAATTTATTTTATATCCCTTATTTTTTTCATTTTTTTATTTTACATCATTATCATATTAACACAAATAATCGTATATGAACAAAAATGCAATGAAAAAATGAGTTTCTTTTTTTACAAATTATATCATTATAATCGTCTCGTCAATATCTTTAAAACGAACCCAATATTAAATATTTTTTAATTTAACTATACTATTAAATATCATGAATATCTACGAATTAATTTGTTTTCTATCCATACGTTTTATTTTTTTCCACCGTTAGCAAATTAAAAATACATAATCGTAAAATATATTAAAAATACGTTTCATTCTTATTATAAATTATATCATTATAATTTTTTTCGTCAATAATTGTGATATAAATTAATTATTGAATATCTTTATGGGTTTAGGGTTTCATAAGTTGTGATTCTTAGGTCATGGTTATTGTTGATGGCATGATATCTTCTAAAACGGTTATTTGTACAAAGTGGTTTCTTGTACAATATTACATTTACCACCCTTATACTTATTTATTTAATTTACTTTATATCCCTTATTTTTTCATTTTTCAATTTACATCATTATCATATTAACACAAATAATCGTATATGAACAAAAATGCAATTAAAAAATACGTTTTTTTTACAAATTATACCATTATAATCGTCTCATCAATACCTTCAAAACGAGCCCAATATTGAATATTTTTTAATTTAACCGTACTATTAAATATCATGAATATCTACGAATTAATTTGTTTTATATCCATACGTTTTATTTTTTTCTACCGTTAGCACATTAAAAATACATAATCGTAAAATATATTAAAAATACGTTTCATTCTTATTATAAATTATATCATTATAATTTTTTTCGTCAATAACTGTAATATAAACTAATTATTAAATATATTTATGTGTTTAGGGTTTTATAAGGGGGAAGGCTAATTGCACTTTTTTTTTGCTAAATACAACAAAATGATTGCAAAAATCATTATGTTTTTTTTGTTTTTTCGTCTTTTAGATGTCTTTTTTCTTTTTTTTTATTATATATTTTTGTTTTTGATTTGAAAATAAATAAATATTTATGAATATAAATATTACTAATTTTTTTAATTATATAATTATAAAAATAAAACATAAATATTGTGATTTAGCATATTTATTGTTACAAATTTATAAAATAAAATCAAAAGTTACAAATTTTATAAATTTAAAAAATCAACACACACACACACACACACACACATATATATATATATATATATATATATATATATAAAGATAAAGATAATAATAATAATAATAATGAGGAGTGGACCTAAGTGGCAAATACGTCCCACTGCCAAGTTAAAAAACACTATGAAGGTAAAAAAAACCTAAACCAAGTTAAAAAAAATCAAATCTTCACAGATAAAAGACTGTGAAGGTATATCCGAACCTTCACAGTGAAGACGTTGTAAAGGTAAAAAAAACGAACATTCACAGCGAAAAACACCATGAACGTAACATTTACGGTGTTTTCCCTATGAAAAGTTCGATTTTTTTACATTCACAGTTTTTTTGTGTGAAGTTTCATACTTTAAAGTTTGGTCTCACCGGTCTCACAGAAACTGTTTGGTCTCACGCGAACTTAAGTCATGTATAATATATATATATATATATATATATATATATATATATATATATATATAAAGAGTTTATGTTAATGACAGTTTTAACCCTTAACTATCTTTAGTTGTCGTTTTTATTTACGTTTCAATTCGGGTAAGAATAATTATATGTTTTAAAAAAAAAAACTTGAGTCATACAAAGTAAATTACAGATTTTGTCTCTAACGTTTGGTGTTTGTTACGGAATTGGTCCCTAAAAAAATGCATTTTACAAAGTTATGATAAAATGTAATTGTTACAAAAAGAAAAATACATTTTACAAAGTTATAATAAAATTAAAAGTTACAAATTTATAGAATAAAATAAAATTAAAAGTTACAAATTTATAGAATAAAATAAAATCAAAATTTACAAATTTTATAAATTTATAAAATCAAAACACACACATATATATAAAGATAATAATAATAATAATAATAATAATAATAATAATAATAATAATAATAATAATAATAAGAGTAAACTACGATTTTAGTCCCTGTGGTTTAAAATCTATAACGATTTTCGTCCCTAATCTTTAAAAACTGCTTTTTTGGTCCTTATGGTTTCCCTTTTGGTTCTCTTTTCATCCTTCATCAGACGCCCGTTAAAAATTGGGGGTTAACCCATGTGCCAATAAGTTTGAAAATCCAAAAAGTGAAGGAAGTAAATTACATATTTAGTCCTCATGGTATACAGATTTTTACAAGTTTATCCTTTAAACTTCATTTAGTACCTTATATATTCTACTTTTTTTTTGTATTTTTCTTTCTTTATTATATTTTAATACTACATTATACATATATATATATATATATATATATATATATATATATATATATTAGAGTAAACTTCACTGTTGGTCCTTAAGGTTTCGTAGTTTCTTTGAAAGGATGACCTATACTTCAATATCTCAAATAGTGGTCCATGAGGTTTGATTTTTGCTCTGAAAGGAGGACCTCCTCACTAACCCCGTTAAAAAACTAGGTTAAAGTCAGGGGTATTTTGGTCAGATCACTTTTTCCATCTTATCATCCCTTATTTTGCATTTTTTTATGTTTTTTTTATTTTTGTAATATATATATATATATATATATATATATATATATAAAACCACAGGGACGACCGTAGTAACCATAGTAACCCACCACATTGTTGTTTCTCCGGCAACACCCTTCCCCTACATTGTTGTTGGAGAAAACCCCAATTTTGGGTCCTGAATATTACCAAATTGACGCCCTCGATCTTGCACCTCGATTGCTTTGCAAGTACCTTAAGAGAGATGATGTTGTTATCCAAATTGCGGAGGAAGAAACTCTATATATACACACACACTATATATATGGGACGTCACATGGAGGAATCACACAACACACAAGAATATATATATATATATATATATATATATATATATATATATATATATATACTAGAAAACCCTAAAGTGATAAAGTACAACACCAAGTTAAGAAACAACAATGGCGCTGCTATGTTTCTTCCCACCGTCTGTGCCATGATCAGAAAATGAGATTGAAGATTTTCAAACAAAAAAATCTTTCAATTAATGTTAATTCTTCACTGAAAACGAAAAGATACACTTCAATTTATGTTAATTCTTCAATTTATGGGTCCCTACCATCGTCCCCTCCACACCTCGTCCACTCCCCGTCTCCGGCAACACCCTTTCCTCGCCTCCATCATAACCCACCATCGCATGTGATCGATTCTCGTACAAACAGGCTCTCATGTGATCGATTCTCGTACAAACATCGCATGTGATCGATCCTCTATTATCACCCTCCTCTCAGGCTCTCACCTATCGGAGACGCTGACAGCAGCACCACCGGTGGAAATGATGGAAGGGGTGGTTTACGGCGGTGGTGTGGGTCATGATGGTGATATTCAATCACGTACTTAGATTATCACCACCATATATATATGTGTGTGTGTGTGTGTATACACCCATTTGATTTTTCACAGAGATGTATGTATGTATATATATATAAATATATATATGTAGGCTTACTTCCATTAATGGAGGCTTCACTGTGTGTGTATATATATATATACACTCACACACACACATATATATACATATATGAATAATAGTATTAAGAGATTTAATTGAAATCGATTGAAGCTAAGCCTGAAAGTGAGTGATAGAAGTTGGATTTGAATTGGTCCTTCGTCCCTGCATATATATATGGGTTTGGGGTTCACCGGAGAAGCCATGGAAGAAGACGATGGGGTGTTGCAGGTTATTCGATTTTGTCACTCACCGGAGTAGATGAACGACGGTGGTGTTGGCGATGGTTTAAAAAAATAAAGAAAAGCTGAAAAAAGAAAAAAGATATGATTTGACCAAAATACCCCTGACTTTAACCGAGTTTTTTAACGGGGTTAGTGAGGAGGTCCTCCTTTCAGAGCAAATACCAAACCTCAAGGACCACTATTTGAGATACGAGAGTATAGGTCCTCCTTTCAAAGAAACTACGAAACCTTAAGGACCAACAGTGAAGTTTACTCTATATATTATTAAACAAATTTAATTAATTAATAAAATATAGTTGATAAATAGTAATTTGTTTCACATTCATTCTAATTTCTATTATGGGTTAAATATTCTAATTATATATATATATATATATATATATATATATATATACACTTTAATTTTGAAAACCATAGAAACCATTGATTTCACTGGTTAAATTAATAAAATCGTTTCATTATTTGTAAGATTTGATAAGTTGTTTTATATAACTGTTTTCTTGACTAAATTGTTTTATATATTTGTATTTTTTATGTAAAAATGATAAAGTTTCATCAGTATGAGAAATTGCATGAAACAATTTCATCAGAATGATAAAAATACATGAAACAATTTCATTTTTACATAAAAAACACAAATATATTAAACAATTTCATCAACAAAAGAATTATATAAAACAATTTCATCAAATTAAACAATTTCATCAATTTTTTTATGTAAAAATGTTTAATTTGATGAAATTGTTTTATATAATTTTTTTGTTGATGAAATTGTTTCATATATTTGTGTTTTTTATATAAAAATAAAATTGTTTCATGTATTTTTATCACTCTGATGAAATTGTTTCATGCATTTTCTCATTCTGATAAAACTTTATCATTATTTTTACATAAAAAATACAAATATATAATACAATTTCATCAAGAAAACAATTATATAAAACAACTTATCAAATCTTACAAATAATGAAACAATTTTATTAACTTAACCAGTGAAATCGATGGTTCTATGGTTTTCAAAATTAAAGTGATATATATATATATATATATTTAACCCATAATAGAAATTAGAATAAATGTGAAACAAATTACTATTTATCAACTATATTTTATTAATTAATTAAATTTGTTTAATAATATATATCTATACTATATTACTCCGTATAAAGCAGAGATAAAAAAATCTTAAATACAAATTATTAGGCACAAGGTACCATCATATTATGTAAAATTTTAAAAATCTCTTAATTTACAAGTATCAAAGCACAAGATACATATTTCTACTGCAGACTTCTAACACCCATCAATTTGGTATGTGCAGGACCTTCCTTTTATACAGACTTTTCCATGTATCACTATCAGTTAATATATTATATTACTATAAATTTGTTTTCATTATATTATTAAATATGTAATTGGTTATTTTTTCTAGATGTCATTAAAATATATAAGATAATCATTAAATTTTAACAAAATTTATTAAAAAAAGCATTATCACTTTCTCAAAATCATCCAAAATCGTACTGTAAATCGACAGAAAAACAAAAAATAAAATGAAACATTAAAATCGTGATTTATTTCGCTGCATTGCGCGAGTACGTTTATATATATATATGTATGTATATAATGTAGTATTAAAATATAATAAAGAAAGAAAAGTACAAAAGTAGAATATATAATGTAATAAATGAAATTTAAAGGATAAATTTGTAAAAATCTATATACCATGAGGACTAAATATGTAATATACTTCCTTCACTTTTTTGGATTTTCAAACTTGTTGGCACATGGGTTAACCCCCAATTTTTAACGTCATCTGATGAAGGATGAAAAGAGAACCAAAAGGGAAACCACAAGGACTAAAAAAGCCGTTTTTAAAGATCAGGGACGAAAATCGTTATAAACTTTAAACCACAGGGACTAAAATCGTAGTTTACTCTAATAATAATAATAATAATAATAATAATAATAATAATAATAATAATAATAATAATTTGTACCTTTAATGATTGGATCGGAAAACAAGAAGGCACTATTTGCACCTTTTTGGTGCAAATAGCACTCCCCTTTCATAAGTTGTGATTCTTAGGTCATGGTTATTGTTGATGACATGTCTATAAGGAAGTAGTATTAATTGTTCGTTCTTTACTTACATTCCGTTGCACCGCACGGGTATATGACTAATATTTTATTAAAAGTAATAAATAATTTACTTATATATATATAGTCACACGTTTTTTTATGTATTTGTTTAAGACGAGGAATAACATTCACCAAGTATATAGGGTTAGGTAGTCTTGAAATTAAGAAAAGGTAGTGACAAACAATCACCTATTTTATTTTTTATTTTATCTATATTTGGTGTTTATTTATACATATTTCTCAATATTTTGTCTCTACATCTTTTTAGTTTTATTGATACTGTTTACTTTTATTTGACTTTTCATTTTTTAAGGCAATTTTTTTTTTCTCATTTCACACATTTTTCAGAAGTCAAAAGTCCTCAAGGAACCAATCACTCTACTATTTAAGGATATATGTCAAATTTGTGTACTTTTTAACTCTCATACCCAACTTCTAGATGAGGTATACTTGGTTCATTTGGTTTGATTTGGTCATTGCACAACATTTGTACAACCATGGCAATAAACCAAACAAAGTAACTAAGGGGTCGTTCGGTTGTGACTTAATGGGTTGTATAGCCTATATGGCTTATTCGCTCAGCCATAACAAGTCGTTCGGTTGTGGCTTATTCGCTCAGCCGATGACTTAATCGGTCAGCTAGAGAATCCTACTCCTCCACACTCAGCCATTTAATTTCTCCTCATTTCCCCAACTACCCTTACAACAAAGAACCCTATTTTCACATATATTCCATCGATTACTGCTTCAAGTAATCCATTGATTTGTGGCACTTCATCTTTGCATTCTGGAGATATGCACATCTCTTGGTGGTGGTTATTTAAAACCCATCTCACCTTTCTCCAAATCTTTGTGGGTTTTTTTTTTGTTTCAACTGTTTCTCGATGTTGTCATTTCCTCTCTCTACAACCTGCAAAAAAAAATTTGGGCAGAAACAGAGAAGATAGTTGTTAGAAGCAGAAAATGAAATCAAGGAAGTCGGGTGATGTAATTTACCGGTTTAGCGGCACTCATCTCCGACGGCTGACAAGTTTCCGGTCAGTTGTGGCGGCGGAGGAGGATGAGGAGTTTGTTTTTATGTATATGTAGATATTGCTATGGATTTATGATCTTGGTTTGGTACTGTTTCTTTCACCGAAACTTTACATTTCACCTGGCATGGCACCTGGACGCAAACGTATTGGGGTTTGAATCAAGATATTGATTCAACTTCAATCGAGTTGTTCTTCATGTTTCTCTAATTTTACATAACTCTTGTTTTTCCCCACCAAA
This sequence comes from Arctium lappa, assembly GCA_023525745.1. Classification (NCBI taxonomy): domain Eukaryota; kingdom Viridiplantae; phylum Streptophyta; class Magnoliopsida; order Asterales; family Asteraceae; genus Arctium; species Arctium lappa. The sequence continues at coordinate 116,482,764 of CM042049.1, forward strand.
TGGAGTTCAAATTGACGGTGATAGATGGAAGCTTTCTGAATAAAATGGAGTTCAAATTGAGCCCACATGGAGGATAAGCAGATGATGCTTTTGGATTTTTTTTTTTGGTTGTTTTTATCCAACAACTTCCCCTTTTGTATCAATGGTTATTATTTTAGGGTTTATGTATTTGTTTTTTTTTAATATTTAGAGATTTATTTGATTTTATTATTGTTTAATCTACATTTTGTTGTTTTATAAAATTTCATCAACAAATGTTTAATGTAGAACAAAAGGGTAAAATTGTTATTTCTAACATTCAGACTGTTTATTCAGCATAACAACCGAACAACAACTTAGCTGTTAACACACAGACAACTATATCCATGCACGTCTTAACAGAAAACGAACCGAACAACACCTAAGCTAGACTTGGGCTTGATTGATAAAATGGTTTTTCATCTTGTATCCTTAGCCAATCTTGAACAGTATATTACAATCATTAATGTAAAAAAGGGATAGAGTAGTGCAATCATAGGCTCAATCTGAGAACAAATCAACCAACACTGACATTGGGGCTCGTAAAATCTTAATCAATCGAGTAGATTATACTTATTGTATTGAACTTTTAAAATACAGATAAGAGCAAAATCTATACTATATTATAAAGCACGGATAAAAAACTCTTAAATACAAATTATTAGGCACGAGGTACCATCATTTTATGCAAGATTTTAAAAATCTCTTAATTTACAAGTATCAAAGCACACGATACATATTACTACTGCAGGCTTCTAACACCCACCAATTTGGTATGTGCAGGGTCTTCCTTTTATGCAGACTTTTCCATGTATCACTATTAATTACTATAATTTTGTTTTAATTATATTATTAAATATATAATTGGTTGTTTTTCTAGATGTCATTAAAATATTTAAGATAATCATTGAATTCTAATAAATTACTTAATTTTTTTACATAAAAAAATTATATTATTAAGCCACTATTAATTACTATAATTTTGTTTTAATTATATTATTAAATATATAATTGGTTGTTTTTTCTAGATGTCATTAAAATATTTAAGATAATCATTGAATTATAATAAATTACTTAATTTTTTTACATAAAAAAAATTGTATTATTAAGCCTAAATTAAAAAAATTTATAAAAAAAAATCATTATCACTTTCTCAAAATCATCCAAAATCGTAATGTAAATCAGCAAAAAAAATAAAATGGAACATTAAAATCGTGATGTATTTCACTGCATTGCGCGAGTACGCTTCTTATATCATAAAATCCAAAAAGGAACTTCGTTGACAACCCTAGAATAAAATAGTTTTATTTTTGTACAAAAATAGCATAATTAATTCGGGGAAATATGTGCCATTGAAGTTGCTAAAAAAGTTGTTTGGAGTTGGTCCCATGCTAATTGTTTACATTATCTAACCATATAAAGTGTTGTCCACTAGCCAAAATCATACGAGTCCCTTCCCTTGTATCATAAATGAAATCTCAAAGGAACATATGTGGAAAAGGGAATATCTCAACAAAAATCATACATCGATTATAATTTTGGTTGGACCAAAATTGTTCCCCACTATACAACTTTACAAACTTTACAAGTGGTGGTGTATGATATAAAGAGTATATTTAATAAGAGGTTGTTAGCAAAAAGTATAATAATTGTTATAAATAGTTTGGTATGTAGATTTGATTGAACTAGATATAAAAAGACACGATAATAAGCTTGACTACACCGGACAAGAATGAGCGGGGCTATTAGTTTATATGGTGTTTGATACTACTAGGACTATATGGTACATGAGTAGACAAGTTACTTTAAAAGTTGTTTGATGATTTTATATATCATATATTAGTTATAAATGACATCAATCAAGTAAATGTTTAAATATATTAAATTTAGAAACATTTTACACACATTTTTTATATACATACATATGTAATAGTACCAATTAAGTGAATAATTTGATATAATTGATGGTAGTTTGAAAAAACTTGATTCGTACAAAAAAAACAACGTTTTATTTAGTTTGGAAGATTTTCATGGATTGGCAGATGGTCGGTGGAGGTTGTTGCAACGACAAATGGTGGTAGAGGTAGAAGCAGTGGAGGCTGGTGAGTGACGATGCCTATGGAGGATTTGAAAATGGTAGATAGTGGTGGTGGTGGTCGCCAATGGTGGAAGATGTAACACCCTCAAATTTAGAAATAACAACTAATTTAAAACTTTCTAAATACATCGATAACTGATTCATCTACAACCACAATTTAAGGTTTAACTTCAATACACGCATTTCATTCTATATACACAAACTATAAAAGGGACATGTGCTACTAAAACCCAATAACAATCACTATCTCCAAACTACGGAAAACTTCACCAACTACTTACCCTCTTGTAAAACTATGGCTCATCTCTTCATAGTAATGCTAGAATCATTTCCCAATTGGAACCTGATGCACATGCCGACAAATAAAAAGGTTAGGCTTAACACCTAGTGAGTTCAAGAGTTTTCATCAGATATATATATAAAACAATAACTTTAAGAATGTTATTTAAATCATGATTTCCAAAATGATAATACGTTCAATCTGAAAGCAACCAAGACGAAATACATTAAATCTGAAAACAATCTCTTTTTCAACATTCACCCTATTCGTGATTAAAATCACAAAACAAAATGCTTCTTAGAATATAAGACCAAAACCCAAATCCCACGTAAAACATAACTGACACTTTAATAATCAAATATTGAAAACGTAGATAAGCTCCAACTTCCAAAACATACCAAAAACATGGGTAAGATTTAATATTCAAAGCCTTAGAACATGGATAAATACCCGTACTCAAAACATCATCGAAAACATAGATTATAAAACTCAATACCCAAATCAACATTTTTTGGTAACGGGGGAAACCCGATTACATTGTACGCGACGAAACACCAAGTGGGTCACATAGCTATGTAGAAAACCAAAACGTATGGATTATACACATAAAACATACCAAGCTCAAGTACTCCAAGTCTATTGCTCGAAAAAATCAAGTCAACTCCTCTGAGTCTATTCTTGGGATTATCAAAACGGGAACTTATGCACAATGGAATTACACCCTACTGCCCATGGGACGTTGTCCGACCGTATAGGTCCACACCTTACTTACCATGGTGACCCGATGCCTATTCCGTGCCAAAGTGGTGAACTTGTCCAAAACGGGACATAAAGAACATTGTGCCTATGGATCCATTGCACTAACTAAAACATTACATGACTCAAAACGAATGAACTAACGCATTCAAAACATGTAATTCTCAAATAAGATGCAGTAAATGCAAATCATGACCAAACGCTCTACATTGAGCTATTAAAATCGGACAAGTGTCCCTAAGACCCAACAAAATCCAAACCGAGCCATAAGCTTAACAAATCCAAAGACCCATCGTTGAAAATCATGAAATGAAATCAAACGTAAACAACCTGACTTTATGTAAACCCATACTCCAAAATATATAATTAACTCCAACATTTGGACAACTCATTTTCCAATTGAATTATATCATTTACTTTTTCAAAAACGGCCCATAACACAAAATCAAACACTTATCTAAAACACACAATAAGATGCATTTATATTCCAACTTTACTTCATAAAATAAATCATCAAAATACCAATGTGTATAATTTAGTTGTCAAAATGCTCAAAATCACAAACGTGTGTGTTTTACAAAGTTTATAAAACCAAACACTTCAAATAATCAGGATTCGCGAAATAACTCAACAGTTAATAATTTCATGTAAAACATATAAACACTTTAAAATAGACATTTTGGCATGTACACCGTTTTCACAAATCAACTTTAACCCACCTTGCTAGATTTAGGCTAAATCTAGATTTTACCCAAACTTGAGTTTCCTTGGAGAAACTTGAATCCACAAGCAAAACCTTCCAAAACATATATTCACAAGTTTCCAACCATGAATATACTCATTCAACCATTAAGAATCGATCCCCAAACATTTTACATCAAAATCCCCAACTTGACCAAAACCCTAATTTCTCCAAAATCACCCAGACCGAAAACTTAAGAAATGAAGCACTAGGAAATTATAAATAGAGCATCTATAACTTGATTAAAGTGTTAGAAAGAAAAAGGGATGAACTCACAATAGTGGGTTTTTGATAAAACTCAAAACCCTATAACTTTTTTGAAGGAGACAACAATAGAGATGGTGGGGAGTTGACCCTAGCTTCCAAACTTGCTAGAGACACAATATCTTGAAGTAAATGAGTGTGGATGAACACTTGATGGTTTCCAAAATGAATTCAACGAGGGTGGAGGTTGGGAGAGAGTTCTTGAAGAAGGTGGGTGGAGAAGTGAGTGAGAATGAGTGACAAAAGGGTTTTAAAAACAACCAGGCCCGTCGACGATTGTGACATGCGACTATACCCTTGGCATAGTCGTCGGGCGTAGTCGCCCGAAAGGGGAGACCCGCGATACACGTCCCACGACAATGCCCCGTGAGAGTGACATCACGTCACAATCGCGGGCATAGTCGCCCAGCCCATACCCCTCTCGGTACAGGGGACGCGATTGTGCCCTGCGAGAGTGACCTCTGTCACAATCGCGGGCACAGTCGCCCAGGGTATGCCGAGGGTTAAAATTTTGACTTTTCGACCCGACGTGCACTCGATCTGAAACCCAACATCTGCAAACACCACTTGTGTAAGATTTATAATCATGTCTTAACCCGGTAAGCATAAATTAAGAGTTCACCAAAATCACGGGTGTTACAGAAGAGGTAGTTATGGCCGATGTTGTAACACCCTAAAATTCATAGTAAATTAAAACTTCATAAATAAGGCAATATGACATCTGCATTGCTATAAACTTCTTGAAAAGGTGTATCAGTCCTTAAGACTTTACAAAAACCTGTGCGGATTTAAAATTCATCAACAGACTAATCTAAACATGACTATCTAGATTACATTAGCTGACAATCCAATATTCATCAAAAGAATGGGACTTAACAATGCCCAACTATCAACCCTTTAGTCATCTCAAAAAGCCCCGAGACCCAACTCGTCTCTCAAAACCCAGAGCATCCCACCGCTAAGGGAAACATGTTATACATAACATTTGAGAAAAAGTGTCAGACTTAAAGCCTGGTGAGAACATACAGTTTATAAATCTCAAAAGATAAAATCAAATGCATCAAAGTAAATCTTTTCAAAGGTTTAGTTATGCAAGATACAGTTCTTTGATAATAAATGGACAACCGGTCCAAAACACATCTTCTGATGACGGGGATTGCCCGATTTACCAAGGAATATAGTGGAACACAGAGTAAGCCACAAATCCGAGTTATGAGCTAAATATATGGAACCATGGCCACGAACTCTTCGGTCCGTACTACGATGTGAGGGAGGGCCCCCAAGGAACCATGTCATACTCGTTCATTAGTCTACATCTGAACCATGGCTAGGATCGGGTCTCACATAACCGTACCTAAATTGCCCCTGAACATCAAATGTATCTAACTACAACGGAAGGGGCATATCCTTCCCAGCCATAAGTCGACTCGATACCTAGGGATCCACTAGTATAGTCATGACTTGTCACAATATTTCATGTGACCAACAAAGCTAGATAAATAGCTATCAACACATTTATATTTCAAAATGTCATTTTCCAGACCAACTGCTGGTAAGAAAGATAATCATAAAACCAGTTTATATACATTCTTTCAATAAGCCACCAACATGGGCAAGTAAAGCATCATTTTACTTCTGATAAGGCGAAACCCGTCATTTTAGTCAAAACTGATCGGGAACCCCGAAAATCACTAAAAACTTCATTTATATCAAAATGTAGAGAACATGAAATCATACCGTAGAAATACTTCGGATTTCGCAAATAAGAGTTTTGACATGTATAAAGTTTGCAAAATGGTAGTAGGAACTCACCGGTAGGTTTTCAGAATAAAACCCGGAAAACCAGATAACGATCACGACGTAGAGGTGAAGCTTAAAACACCGACCCCTTGTTAGAAACACCGCAAACTAGCAACCAAACGAGACTTGAAGATCGAAAGAAGAAAAAGGAGAAAAGAGAAAGAGAGAGACTGAGATCTTAAGAAAAACAGAAATCCAAACCAAAATGAGATATTTATCAAAATATCTCACTCTTCCCAACACAGCGCACGACCCGTGCGTTTTCAAAGAAGAGAGGGCGCACGGACCGTGCGTTTTCAAAGAAGGGAGGGCGCACGGCCCGTGCGAAAGCCACTGTCGGCCCCTGACCCTTGCGCACGACCCGTGCGTTTTCTCTGAAGGAGGGCGCACGGCTGTAGACAGAAACAGAAACCTCATTTTCCTTAACACATCTTCGCAAAACCAAACGAAATTCGGGGTGTTACAATCCTCCCCAACTTGGGAATGATTTCATCCCCGAAATCCCAACTACACAAAAAGGTGAGGATATCTTCGCTTCATATCCTCCTCGGCTTCCCACGTCACATTTGCTCCCCGGTGATGCTTCCACTGCACCTTGACCAAAGTGACTTCTTTGTGACGCAACTTCTTAGACTTTCTCTCTAAGATGGCGTCAGGTTCTTCCACACAACGGTTACCTTCGTCTACCCTTAACTCTGAAAGGGGAATGACTCTGTCTTCTACCGCTAAGCATTTCCGGAGGTAGCAAACATGAAACGTGTTGTGTATTCTGCTCAACTCCGGTGGCAGTTCCAACTGGTAGACTTGCAATCCCACCCGTTTAAGCACTTTGAAAGGTCCGAGGAAACGGGGACTCAGCTTCCCACGTTTTCCGAACCTAATAATGCCCTTCCACGACGACACCTTAAGCATAACGCGGTCGCCTACTTGGAATTCCATCGGTCTCCTCTTCTTATCGACATACCTTTTCTGACTATCCTGAGCCGCTTTCATTCTTTTACGAATGCACTTGACCTTATCGGCAGTCTCTTACTCGATTTCAGGTCCAGCGAACTGCTTTTCTCCCGCTTCAAGCCAGCACACGGGAGTCCGACACTTTCGCCCATACAAAGCCTCAAAAGGTGCCATTCCGATACTCGAGTGGTAGCTATTGTTGTAAGCAAACTCCACCAAAAGCAGGTGAGAGTCCCAGCTACCCCCGAAATCGATGACACAAGACCTCAACATGTCTTCCAAAGTCTGGATCGTTCGCTCGCTCTACCCGTCGGTCTGTGGATGGTAAGTCGTACTTAACTTAACTCGTGTACCAAGCTCTTTCTGAAAGCCATCCAGAAGTTCGTAGTGAACCGACTGTCGCGATCTGACACGATCGACAATGGTATCCCATGCCTCGAGACCACCTCATCGATATAAAGCTTCGCCAACTTATCCATCGGTAAAGTCTCGCACATAGGCAAGAAGTGAGCGCTCTTTGTCAATCTGTCAACTATCACCCACACGGTATCGTGACCTCGAAGAGTTTTAGGCAACTTCGTCACGAAGTCCATGGTGATATGCTCCCACTTCCATTCGGGAATCTCTAAAGACTGTAGACTCCCATATGGTCGCTGATGTTCGGCCTTAACTTGCGAACACATCACACGTCACACAACGCTCAACGTAACACGCCACATCAAGTTTCATTACCGGCCACCAATAGTGAAGCTTCAAGTCCCTGTACATCTTTGTACTTCCCGGATGAATGGAATACTTGGACTTGTGAGCATCCTCTAGCAACAGATCACGGTTACCCCCAAACTTGGGTACCCACACACGACCGCTGAACAGTTTTACTCCACGGCTATCTTCCGTTAAGAGTAAACGCTGCTTCGTCATGACTTCATTTTTTAGATTCTCTTCTAACAGTGCTTCCACCTGCGATGTCTTGATCTTCTCAATAAGACTAGACACTAGCTCGATCCTTGAATGGGTAGCTCGAATACTTCCATTATAGTCCTTTCGACTTAACGCATCGGCCACCACGTTCGCCTTACCGGGATGGTAAAGCAATTCATAGTCGTAATCTTTGAGCAACTCGAGCCACCGCCTTTGCCTCATATTCAGCTCTTTCTGATCAAAGACATATTTCAGGCTCTTGTGATCTGTGTAAAGAGTACATTTCGTGCCGTACAGGTAATGTCGCCAAAGCTTCAAAGCGAATACCACCGCCGCTAACTCCAAATCATGAGTTGGGTAATTCTGCTCGTGTATTTTAAGCTGCCTCGAGGCATAAGCGATTACCTTGCCTCGTTGCATCAACACACATCCCAGTCCTATCTTTGAAGCATCACTGTATACCACGAAATCTTCCGACCCTTCAAGTAACGTCAAGATCGGAGCTTCACATAACTTCTTTTGAAGGATCCGGAACGCCTTCTCTTGGACTTCAGTCCATTCAAACTTCACATTCTTCCGAGTCAGAACCGTCAAGGAAGAAGCGATCTTTGAAAAGTCTTGGATAAATCTCCTGTAGTATCCCGCCAGACCCAAGAAACTTCGGATCTCGGACGGACTCTTAGGAGGTTCCCAATTCATCATAGCTTCAATCTTGGAGAGGTCTACTTTCACTCCGACCCGAGTGAATACGTGACCCAGAAACTGTACTTCTTTAAGCCAAAAGTCACACTTGGAAAACTTGGCGTACAACCTTTCTTTTCTCAACACCTCCAGAACTTCACGCAAATGTTGCTCGTGCTCTGACTCACTCTTGGAGTACACGAGTATGTCATCAATGAATACAATGACCGACTTGTCGAGGAATGGTCGGCATACTCTATTCATTAAATCCATAAACACAGCTGGTGCGTTCGTTAGACCAAAAGGCATTACAAGAAACTCGTAATGGCCGTAACGCGTTCTGAAAGCTGTCTTCAGAACATCATCTTCCCTTACCTTCACTTGGTGATAACCCGAACGTAAGTCGATTTTGAAAAAACAACCCGCTCCGTGAAGTTGATCGAACAAGTCGTCTATCCTCGGAAGCGGATATCTGTTCTTTACTGTAGCTTTATTCAACTCACGATAGTCAATGCACATTCTCATTGTGCCATCTTTCTTCTTTACAAACAAGATCGGAGCTCCCCAGGGTGACAAACTCGGTCTTATAAAGCCTTTCTCCAATATCTCTTGGAGTTGTGACATCATCTCTTGCATCTCCGACGGTGCTAAACGGTAAGGAGCTTTAGCAATTGGTGCTGCTCCAGGCACAAGATCAATCCGAAACTCTACCTGGCGATCGGGTGGTAACCCAGGCAAGTCGTCCGGAAAGACATCTGGAAACTCACGCACGATCTTCATATCTTCCAGCTTTGATTTCTTTAACTTGATATCGATCACATAGGCTAGGAAAGGCGAACATCCTTTTACCAAGCACTTGTGTGCCTTTGCCATTGTGATTATTGCCACTTCACCTTTTCTCTTTTCGCCATAGATGACAACGACTTCGCCAGAGAGGTTGGGAAGTCGAATCAACTTCTTGGAACATACGATCTCGGCATGATTGTTTGACAATCAATCCATGCCGACCACAACATCAAACCCCCGATTAACATCGGCAGTAGATCGATCGAGAATTATCTTCTTTCGATACTAAGAGTACACTGCTTCAGAACCTCGTGGATCAGAACTTGACTACCATCGGCCATTTCTACCACTAATGCATCCTCAAGACTAGTAGTGGGCATAGAAATTTTCTGACGGAACAATTCAGATACGAAAGAGAAACTAGCACCCGTATCGAATAAAATACGAGCAGGTACAGAGTTTATAAGAAAAGTACCCGATACCACATCAACGGATGCCCTGGACTCTTCGGCCGTCATCTGAAAAGCTCGACCCTGAACCTTAGGAGGGTTCTCCTTCCTTGCCGCCGCACTACCCGACTTGAGCTTTGGGCAATCTCTCTTCACATGCCCCGGTGCCTTACACTCGAAGCAGACCATCCCCATGACAGAACATTCGCGGGCGGTGTGATCATTCTTACCACACTTGAAGCAGAATCTAGAAGTGGAGTTACAATTACCATGGTGCTTGGTTCGACACTTCGGGCACCACTTTGCTTCTTGATAACTGCTGAAGTTGCGGTTTTCGACAAAAGGTCGGGCCCGCTTGGGAGGTACTGAACTGCTCTCCCACTTTCTCTTATCAGACACCACCACTGCTTTCTCAGATTTTCTTTTCGCGAACATTTCTTCGATGTACTGAGCTTCCTCGACCATCTCTCGGAGGTTAGAAGCTTTGGAATTGTGGACCATAGATTGTATGTCCGCTGGTAAGCCATTGAGATATGCTTTCATCTTGTCTTTCTCCGTTGGGGCAGCGTGCCCCACCAGACCAAGCTTCTCCTTGAACTGACGGGTATACTCCCTCACCGTCAGGCTTCCCTTTTTCAGAGACTGGAATTCTTTCTCAATTCGGTCCATTGTTCTTTCGTTGCAGAATTCTTCTAACAACTTCTTCTTGAACTCGGCCCAAGACAACTGAGCCAACACTGCAGGAGTTAGGGTGGATTGGACGATATTCCACCAGATAAGTGCAGTGTCCCTCAGCAGTTGGGTACCGAACCGCACCCTCTGATCATCTCCGCATTCGGAAGAGCCAAAAGCTTGCTCCACCGCTCGGATCCACTTTACACACACTGTCGGGTCATCAGAACCGAAGAATTCTGGGGGTCCGCAACCCAGAAAGGACTTATAGGAACAACTTTTCCCACTTCCTGGAGCATTACCAATCCTGCGTTCCTCAACCCTGACCCCTGTACCAGCGCCTCCAGAACCTGCTACGATGTTTTCCACAACCGTCTCACTTCTACGATTGTTCACATCGCGGTCCTCAATCACTTTCAGCAGAAACTCTTGTTGCTTTGCCATCTCCTCCCTCATTGCCAACATCATGTTGGCCATCAACTCAGACGGGGAACTAGCATCCCTGATTACTGGGTGGGACGAAGCCAGGTCCACATGCGGAATAACCTCTAGCCCCCACCTAGTATTTGTGGAATAGGTGGACGCACAACAACCTCAACTCCTTTCGGCTGATCAGCGGTGGAGGCTGTCGCTTCCAGACCATCAACACGCGTACGCGGCCTACCACGTGTATTCACCATACTGAACTGCTTCACAGAACAGAGAAAGAGATAAGAGAGAGAGAGAGAGAGAGAGAGAGAGAATAAACACAAAGGAAACGTACTACCACATTACCAATCGTTATAGCAATAGAAGTTCAAGCACGCTTACGTACGATATCCTCATAATAACATTAGCTAAGTGAGATTATGAACATATAACACATAAAGGTTCTCGTCACGATCACCACGACGCCTGATAAACGTACTTTCCATTGACTCTAAGACTAACTCATCTTAGAAGCTCTACCCAATCTCGCAGATCAATTCTTAGCATACTCAGTCTAAGTCTAGACATCTTACATTCATGCCTAGTTCGCTTAAACTAGAGCTCTAATACCAACCTGTAACACCCTAAAATTCATAGTAAGTTAAAACTTCATAAATAAGGCAATATGACATCTGCATTGCTATAAACTTTTTGAAAAGGTGTATCAGTCCTTAAGACTTTACAAAAACCTGTGCGGATTTAAAATTCATCAACAGACTAATCTAAATATGACTATCTAGATTACATTAGCTGACAATCCAATATTCATCAAAAGAATGGGACTTAACAATGCCCAACTATCAACACTTTAGTCATCTCAAAAAGCCCCGAGACCCAACTCGTCTCTCAAAACCCAGAGCATCCCACCGCTAAGGGAAACCTGTTATAGATATCATTTGAGAAAAAGTGTCAGACTTAAAGCCTGGTGAGAACATATAGTTTATAAATCTCAAGAGATAAAATCAAATGCATCAAAGTAAATCTTTTCAAAGGTTTAGTTATGCAAGATACAGTTCTTTGATGATAAATGGACAACCGGTCCAAAACACATCTTCTGATGACGGGGATTGCCCGATTTACCAAGGAATATAGTGGAACACAGAGTAAGCCACAAATCCGAGTTATGAGCTAAATACATGGAACCATGGCCACGAACTCTTCGGTCCGTACTACGATGTGAGGGAGGGCCCCCAAGGAACCATGTCATACTCGTTCATTAGTCTACATCTGAACCATGGCTAGGATCGAGTCTCACATAACCGTACCTAAATTGCCCCCGAGGATCAAATGTAGCTAACTACAACGGAAGGGGCATATCCTTCCCAGCCATAAGTCGACTCGATACCTAGGGATCCACTAGTATAGTCATGACTTGTCACAATATTTCATATGACCAACAAAGCTAGATAAATAGCTATCAACACATTTATATTTCAAAATGCCATTTTCCAGACCAACTGCTGGTAAGAAAGATAATCATAAAACCAGTTTATATACATTCTTTCAATAAGCCACCAACATGAGCAAGTAAACATCATTTTACTTCTGATAAGGCGGAACCCGTCATTTTAGTCAAAATTGATCGTGAACCCCGAAAATCACTAAAAACTTCATTTATATCAAAATGTAGAGAACATGAAATCATACCGTAGAAATACTTCGGATTTCGCAAATAAGAGTTTTGACATGTATAAAGTTTGCAAAATGGTAGTAGGAACTCACCGGTAGGTTTTCAGAATAAAACCCGGAAAACCAGATAACGATCACGACGTAGAGGTGAAGCTTAAAACACCGACCTCTTGCTAGAAACACCGCAAACTAGCAACCAAACGAGACTTGAAGATCGAAAGAAGAAAAAGGAGAAAAGAGAAAGAGAGAGACTGAGATCTTGAGAAAAACAGAAATCCAAACCAAAATGAGATATTTATCAAAATATCTCACTCTTCCCAACACAGCGCACGGCCCGTGCGTTTTCAAAGAAGGGAGGGCGCACGACCCGTGCGAAAGCCACTGCCGGCCCCTGACCCTTGCGCACGACCTGTGCGTTTTCTCTGAAGGAGGGCGCACGGGTGTAGACAGAAACAGAAACCTCATTTTCCTTAACACATCTTCGCAAAACCAAACGAAATTCGGGGTGTTACAGATGTGGTGGAAGTAGTCAAGTAGAGGTGGTGGTGGGCGGTGATAGTTGTAGTCGATGGTGGTGGTGGTGGTCGACGGTTAGTGATGGCAATGGTGTTGATGTCCTACGGTGGTTGTGGAGGTGGTTGTTATAATGGAGAAAATGGGCGACGATGGTCGCTGGTGGTGGCGGTGATGAACGATAACACTATTAAAACAAATACTATATTAGGGTTATATCAAATGAGGGTTGATTAGTAACTTTTTAGTTCATGTTTCATCTTTGACCCATCTTGTTCTACCTATTTTGGTGGAATAAAAGAAATTGTCCCACGTTGTCGCACACAGTCCCAATTTCAGTCATTGTCCCAATTATCACTCCACAAAAAGTGCAATTGAAAAAGGAGACTAGATAATTAAAGTGTTTATAAATTTACATCATATTTATAAGTTAATTATAATATATTACTAGAATCGTATTCGCACAATGCAGCGAGATATATCATGATTTTAATGTTTTCTTTTATTTTTTGTTGATTTACGGTACGATTTTTGATGATTTTGAGAGAGTGATAATGATTCTTTTTATAAATTTGTTTATTTTAGGCTTAATAATATAATGTTTTTAATATAAAAAAAAGTATTTTGTTAGAATTCAATGATTATAAATTTAAATTCTTTATATTTAAATTGATATGTTTATCCTGTTTTCATTATGTTTATTAGTTAGTTATGAATTCAAACATATAACTTTAAAAATTTGTACTAATGCATAATTACTTGTAATCTTGAATTTTAAATAATGTGTATCAATAAAGAATACTCAATGCATAAAAACTTGTTTTTAAAAGTTTTTTCGATAGTTTAGTAATAATGTAATTTATTTTAGATTTAATAATATAATGTTTTTTTAAATAAACATTGAATATTCTGTTAGATTTTATTAATTATATATTAGATTGTTTATATTTAAAATTTGATTTTAATTCTTTATTTAATTATGCAAGGGGTTGATTTTAGGGATTAAAGTGCGGAGTGATTTTAGGGGAGTTAAAGTCGTTAGAGAAACGATTGAAAGTTAATAAATAACATTAAATGTAGTATATAAAATTTTAATGGTTGTTTTTAAGAGATTTTAAATAATTAACATTAAATAACGGTACATTAACCTTTAACAATTGTTTTTAATAGTTTTTTATACGTGTTTTATAATATAGTATAGAAGTTTAATAATAATGTAATTTATTTTAGATTTAATAATATAATGTTTTTTTAAAATAAACATTAAATATTCTATTAGATTTTCTTAATTATATTTTATATTTTTTATATTTAAAATTTGATTTTAATCATTTATTTAATTATGAGGGGAGTGATTTTAGGGATTAAAATGGGGAGTGATTTTAGGGGAGTTAAAGTGGTTAGAGATAACGATTGAAAGTTAATAAATAACATTAAAAATGTACTATATAAAGCTTTAATGATTGTTTTTAAGAAATTTTAAGTAATTAACATTAAATAACGGTACATTATGCTTTAGAAATTGTTTTTAAGAGTTTTTATTCATGCTATATAATATAGTCTAGATAAAATTTGATTTTAATCCTTTATTTAATTATGCAGGGGAGTGATTTTAGGAGTTAAAGTGGTTAGAGTTAACGATTGAAAGTTAATAAATAACATTAAATGTAGTATATAAAACTTTAATGATTGTTTTTAAAAGATTTTAAGTAATTAACAATAAATAACGGTACATTATGTTTTAGAATTTTTTAAAGAGTTTTTTTTATCCATACTTTATAATATACTAGAAGCGTACTCGCGCAATGCAGCGAGATACATCACAATTTTTTAATTTTTTAATTTTTTTCTTTTATTTTTTTGTTTTTTTTATCGATTTACAGTATGATTATCTTATATATTTTAAATTCTTTATATTTAAATTAAAACGTTTATCATGTTTTGATTATTTTTATCGGTTAGTTATGAATTCAAACATATAGTTTTAGAAAATTGTACTCATGTATCATAGCTTGTAATCTTGAATTTTAAGTAATGTGTATCAATAAACAATACTTAAATGCATAAAAGTTTGTTTTTAAGAGTTTATTCGATAGTTTAATAATCATGTAATTTATTTTAGTTTTAATAAAATAATATTTTTTTATAAAATAAACATTAAATATTTTGTTAGATTTTCTTAATTATATTTTAGATTTTTTATATTTAAAATTTGATTTTTATCTTGTATTTAATTATGTAGGGAGTGATTTTAGAGAGTTAAATTTGTTAGAGATAAGAATTAAATAGCAAGAGATTTTAAGTTTTTATTCTTTATTTAAGTTTTAAGTAATTAACATTAAATAGCGGTACATTAAGTTTTAACAACTGTTTTTAAGAATTTTTTATAGATGATTTATAATATAGTATAGATTATACATTAATACATTATAGAAGTTTAATAATAATGTAATTTATTTTAGATTTAATAAAATAATGTTTTTTTAAAAATAAAAATTAAATATTCTGTTAAATTTTCTTAATTATATTTTAGATTTTTTATATTTAAAATTTGATTTTTATCATTTATTTAATCATGCATGAGAGTGATTTTAGGGAATTAAAGTGGTTAGAGATAAAGATTGAAAGTTAATAAATAACATTAAATGTAGTATATAAAACTTTAATGACTGTTTTTAAAATATTTTTAGTAATTAACATTAAATAACGATATATTACGCTTTAAAATTTGTTTTTAAGAGTTTTGTATCAGTTCTTTATAATATAGTATAGATTACATAAAAGTTCTAGGGATTGTGTAATATCTTAATGTATAAAAGGAACATGAATGTCACATTTTGATAAGCTTTTAAGAACACTAAAAACAAATTAATTGTTTCTCTCATTTCCCTCTCTTTGAATGCGGATGCCCTATTCTTCACGACTCGTGCTTAGCAACATGAAAAAGAAAGTGATCTCCTTTATTTACATTGGGACGTGACGATAATTCAATTAAGGGGTGTTTGGTTGTAGGTATTGAGGGGTTTAGAATGGGAATGAGAATGAAAAATGTTGTTTGGTTTGACATAATATAATGAGTCCATTACTTCAAACCCTTTAATTTTCATTCCTGACCAAATTTGGGGGAATGAAAATCTTATTCCCTCTCAGTCACCTTTTCTCATACGCCCTTCATCTTTCGATGTTTAATGAAACATATTTTGTATTTTTGTGTTGGACGGCACATATTTGTTTTAAAAAATATCATATTTTATGTTAAAAAAATGGTAAAAATTGTTTTTATGGACTATTTTTCATAAATATGGTTATGTTGCAAATCTATATCTAACAATTTATTTTAACCAAAGGGGTGTTAGCCTAGTGGTAAGGCATGTGGACTTGCTAGTAGCGGTCTCATGTTCGAACCCTGGGGGACGCATCCTGGAGGTACGGGGGTTTCGACCCTGGGCTGCATGCTTTAGCAGTCGGGCTTCGGCCCAAATTGCCAGGGATTAGTCTGGGCCCAATGTGGTCTGGGATACCCTCTCTAAAAAAAACAATTTATTTTAGATAAAAATTGGTTTTGAGCATATTCAATTAATAGAGTTATGAAATATGTTAGATGTGTGATTAAATTATTAGTAATAACCATAGTTTAAATATTTATATATAACATTAATGAACGTCGTTAAAATAAATCAATACCAAAAATAACATAATATTGAAAAATAAATCAAAACCACCAGCATAGTAGAAAATTTCGGATAATCAAGCCTCGACACTACAATAAATAAAAATTATAATATTTTGATTTAGAATAAATATCCTATGTTTCTTTAAATAGAAACAACATATATACAAATTGTATCAATAATTACAGAATAAAATACATTATAAAATATTTATATTATGATTAAAACAGTTAATTTAAGTAATCTTCATATTAAAAACCAAATAATATGATTATTTCTAAAATTATAATAATCTTTGAAAAACAAATATGACAACACATGATTAAATGTAATAAAGTGTTTGTATTATCAATATTGTTAATTTTTTATAAGATAAGATGTAGTAGTCTTTAGATTCTAAGAAATGTTTTTATTAAGAATCCATTTCCTTTTTCGTTTATTCACTGCCTTATTTTCTTCCAATATTTTTTTCCCATTTATCAACAATTCTTTGATTTAATTTTTTTAGTAGTTTAATTCAAAATTCCATCATTGATGAATGGGCTACATTGACACGATTACATAGCATTGTCAATCAATTTCATTTTCTAAATCGATTGTCTCAGATACATTTTTGATAGTGATATCGATCTCATTAGATTGTAGCAAAACTTCAATGTTGAAACTGTTAAAGTGTATGAATCAAAAAAGTAAATTCACAAAATGAAATTGATTTGGTTTAGATTTTTGAAATCATTGAAGGCCAAGAAAACGAACTTTAAAGAATATTAGTCGATTTACATTTTAGTGGAACTTTAATTTTTCAAATGAAACACTAAAAACATATATTAGTATCAAATCAAGAAACGAATATAAGAATGAAGATTTATTGTATCAAAATATAAACGATACTCAAATGTTTATTTTAGCATTGTGTGTTACATTCCTGAAAAAAAAAAGACATAGAAATGAGAATTAAGGTAGCAAATAAATCATGAAATTACAAAATAGACAAAATCAAAGATACATTGAAATTGAAGGAGTACTCGAATGAAAAACTTACATGTAACAATAATGTGTGTGCCTTGATGATAAAGCTTTGATGTTATTCGACATATTTAGAGATCTTCATATAACTTGTTTCCTTTACCACTTACTATAAAAAAAACATAA
The DNA here is from genome assembly GCA_023525745.1 of Arctium lappa. NCBI lineage: Eukaryota > Viridiplantae > Streptophyta > Magnoliopsida > Asterales > Asteraceae > Arctium > Arctium lappa. Next base: position 116,500,618 of record CM042049.1, read on the forward strand.
GAAACATATAAAGTCAATACAATAGCAAATAACTTAACAATAAACAAAAATCGTTAATAAAGATTGATCTTCTAGCAATACAAGTCTAGTGAAAGAAAATATGCTAGAGGAAGAGATTGAGAGGTATATTGTTGTATGACAAAAAAATTTAAAAACCAATAACATAACAAACAAAAAACAAAAAAAATGTTTATTCTCAAATAAGAAAAAAAAAATGAATGATTAATTAAAAAAAAAAGGAAAACCAATGGTCACTAACATAAACAAAGAAAAATAAAAAGTTAATTTACATAAATTGCATTAAATTGAATGATTAATTAAAATAAATAATGAAGAAAATGAATAGTTAATAACATGAAAAAAGGGAAAACAAATGGGTAGTAACATAAGTTGCAATAAGTGTGTAAAATTACAAAAAAAAAAAAAAAAACCTTATTCTTAATGAAAATTTAATTTACATATGGGGACGGAAAAGTCTTTAACATATTCAACATAAAAAATGGAATACTTGAGAAAACAGGGAGAAGACATTCTAAGCATTAGAAGATGTCACGTCATCTATTTAGGATTCTCTTTTATATATAGATATAGATATAGATTTATTATGTAAATTAACCTAAATATAAGGGGGATTTTTTTATCTTTATGTTCAAACCAAATAAAGCACTCGGGCATTTATAGAAATAGTTTGTGTTCGTATGTAAGAACAAATATAGCGATCAAAATTATAACAACCGAGAGAAAAGAGCACAACGATATAAAGTTATCATTCTCGGCAAAATTTTACCGTGCTAATATTTCGCTATGGAGTAGTCTTGGTTGAAGTTAGGTGCGTGTAAATGTTAGTTGATGGTTTCTTGATAGCAATGATGCCAAAACTAAATGAAGAGAAATAGATTGAAAAATAAAGAGATGGAGATATCAAAATTATAACAACCGAGAGGAAAGCGCATAAAAATAAAAATTACCATTTTGACAAAATTTCATCGTACTAATCTTCCGTTATGAAGTAGTCCTAGTTGAACTTGGATGTTTGTGAATGTTTTCAAGAACATAATTGAGAAGAGTTGGAAAAAGTAAATCGATTGCAACAAAACAATAAATATAATGTCTATCAAGAAATCGCATAGTTTTGAAAGTTAACTTTAAGTTAAATGATTATCAAGAAGTTACATAGTCTATGAGGTTAAACTTAAGGTGGATGCAAAATTACCAACAAATCTCATTTGTTATGAAACATACAATTTATCTATAGGGACATAAAAGTTTTTAACTTAATTTGTATTTTAAAAAATTGAAAAAATGAGAAAAAAAGATAAAGGAGTTTCAAGCCTTTAGGGGTGCGTTTGGTTTGCAGACTGGGTGGGACGGGACGGGACAGAAACTTACTGTCCCACGTTTGGCGTGACATGGGACAGAACAAAAATTCATTGTCCCACGTTTGGTGCGACATGGGACAGGGACAAGGACCGGACAGAGTGGGACAAGATGGGACAAAAAATGGTATTTTCTTGTTCCACCAAAATAGGTGGAACAACATGGGACAAAAGTGAGACAGAAACTAAAAATCACTAATCTAACGTCATTTGATATATAATCCTAATATTGTATTAGTCTTAAGGCTCACCACTACCCATCACCGCCACTATCACCATCGACGGCCACCAGTAGCCACCGCCAACCACCATTAACCACCTCTATCTATTTCTCCACCATAACAACCCCCTCCACCACCTCCAAAACCATCGGCCATCGCCACCTCCGCTACCATCATCGACCACCTCCACTAACACCGATCACAACCACCTATGGCCGTCACCACCATCGACGGCCATCGGTAGCCACCACAAACCATCGTCGACCACTTCCACCTCTTCCTCCACTACTACAACAACTTCCTCCACCATCGCCCATCGCCACCTCCACCGATCACCACCACCCATTGTCGCCGCCACCACCGACGCTCACAGCCAACCATCGTCGCTCGTCGTTAACCACCGTCGGTGACCTCCGCCTCTTCCTCCACTACAAGAACCTATATTACCACTGTCCACCGCCACCACCACTATCATCGTCGACCACCTATACTTCTACGACATCAACCACAAGTACAATAACCTCTTGCACCAACACTATCCACTATCTTTCACGTTTTTCAAAACTACCGTCTTTCACCGACCACCCATCGCCTTTATCTTTACGTGTCGCTTCAACTATGCATCGGCCAATTCATTAAGATCTTTCAAATTGAACCAAAATATTATATTTTCTTTATATAAATCGGATTTTTTTCGAACTACTATCAATTATTTAAGATTCTTCATTCAAATTTTCTACCATTGTTTTTGTAAGTATTTATATGTATGAAAATTGTGTAAAAAATAAAAATGTTTTTTAATTAAATTATTTAAAGATATACTTTATTTGTGTTATTTATAATTATTATATGACATACAAAATCATCAAACAACTTTTAGGGAAACTTGTCCAGTTCTGTCCTATCCGGTCCTAGTCGTACCAAACACAAGACAGACAATTGTCTTGTCCAGTCCAGTCCTAGCCTCTTGTCCTGTCCTGTCCTGTCCAGTTATGTCCAGTCATGTCTCGTCCAATCATGTTTGCATACCAAACGCTACCTAGAAGATGTCACATCATACATAGTGGTTTATTCTTTAATATATACTAGTCGTGTGCACTGCGCGTTGTGCGGTGGCGTTATTTTTTTCGTTAGGGAACAAACTTGTAAAAATAGATAATACACTTGATCTTGGTAAAAGAGCGATAAATATATGTAAGTTTCATTGTTGGACCCTTTTTGTATCCATCTTTATTTGCCTCTTTTATTCTGAAGAAAAAATATTTCTAATGATTAGACGTTGTCACATCATTTTCTTTGGTTGTTTATAATATAGAGATAAAGATATTTGATATAGATATAGATATATAGTTGCATATTTTTGTATTAAGTTAATTTTTTATAAAGATAAAATTGTTGCAAAAGGAGAATCAGCTAAAAGGTATATTTAATCGACTAACCCTCATCGTCTTCTTGTGATTGTTACTTTAATATATATAGTTTTGTACCATTTTGTGTAATTTCATTTTGTTAAGAAATAAGGGACTAAAAAGAAACAAATAGTACAATTGATTTAAAGCAAAAGATGTATAAAAATATGTTTGTTTTATTGTTGGTCTTTTCCTTATAACTCATCTCCCTCTTGTTTTTTCATTCATTCATTCGATGTGGGATCCTAACTATAAATAAGGGGAAATGGGTTCTTACTTTTTGTAAATTTTTTGATTATTTATCTATTCAGTGTTTGATGCAAACCATAAAATGAGGAAAAAAAAAGAATTATAATTCTAAAAAGTTATCACCTCATGCTCATTAGTTATTTTTTGTTTATTACATTGATAGCTTAGTTGGTTTAAAAAGTTGGTCATACATTGATAGTTATTTTTTGCTAAAATGAACCAACCTATGAGTTGCCATAAAGTCATCCCATTCTCATGGCCTTTTTGAAATCTCATTGTGTCTTCAACCACTTTGAAAGCAACTTTCAAGGATTTTTAAATGTTCATTTTGATATTAAAAAAAACGAATCATATTAGATATATAACTATATGCATTTTACATTTTTAGCTTAGAAAATAAATCTAATTATTCAGGAACTCATTTTAACTCATTAAACCAATCATTAACTTAACAAAAAAAATGTTTTGGTTCAATTTCCAAAACCTACTATTTTAAAAGATCTTATGATGCAACAATTTGGTCATGTGAGTTGTGACAATGGATCAACAATTATCGTTATGAATCATCTAAGTTATGTAAATACATACAAAAGCATATACATATACATATACATATACATATACATATACATATACATATACATACAGTCATACATATATGAGTGTGCTACATTTTTTGGCTTCAAAAATAAATCATTCAAGAACTCATTTAAACCCATTGAATTAATCATTAGTTCATTTTGATTCAGCTTATAAAACCCATTATTTTAAAAGACATTATGATGCTACGATTTGGTCATGTGATTTGTGAGTTATTTGTTTGATTAAGTTAAACAAATGAACACAGACAAAACTAACTTCATGTTTGTTCGGTTCGTTTAAAGTCCTACTCCACATAACAGCATCAGGTTCGATGGGAATGGATTGGATGAACTTTTTTGCTTTAGCTTGGAGCAGACTTTGACTTTGAGAATAAACGGGTAAGTGAAGTTGTCAGGTGTATGGACAACTAGGGGTGTTTGTGGTGCGGTTTGGGGCAAAACTGCAAACCGCACCACATAATGCGGTTTAAGCATTTTATCAAACCGCACTGCATATACCTCAAACCGTACCAAACCGCACCGCGCAACGCAGTGTAGTGCGGTTTGTACCTAACGCACTTTACACCTACAATCTAATAATTATAAGATTAAAACTTCATTTTAAAATCAACTATAACGTGACCGTAGTCCAAGAAATAAAAATATTCAACACGTTCTATTCCAAAATACATATTACATAAATATTGAAAATATTTTATATATACATATATGTGCGTGTAATATATAAAATCAAAAATATATACATATATATAATGTGCGGTGCGGTTTGAACCGCGTTTTGATAACTCAAAACTGCAAACCGCACCTCATAGTGCGGTTTGGTAAAAATGCAAACCGCAAACCGCATCGCAGAAGTTATAAACTGCGTTTTGCGGTGCGGTGTGGGCGGTTTGTACGATTTGGCGGTTTAGATGAGCACCCCTAGGGACAACATGTGTTCGCTCGCAATTATGCAATGCGATGAAGAGGGAAATGGAGATGGATTGAATCTGGTCAGATGAGTTGGAGTAAGCTCATATCATTGATGGTGTTGTGGAAATACGAATTGGTTGGGGTTTGTAGAGGATTAAGAATTTGATGTGCATATGTGACGTTGCAAGAAGGTGATAGAGTAGTGAAATTGAAGATTTTGCTTAGGTTTTGAAGATTCATTTGTTGGTATTTAAAAAAAATGGGTGTCTAATTGTGTAGCTTGCACCATTTTATGATTTCCATGGTCCTATAAATTGCATAAAAGATGGCTCTTAATTCTCTTTACATGCATAAGTTTATATTCTTCTAATGCCATGTGACCCCGAGGTCTAGGTCTTGCCTTTTTTGCTCCTACGTTGCACTTCACATAGATCGCCGCATAGCTAATCACCGGCGACAACAACCTTGGCTAGCTGTTTGTCGGGGTCAGAAGCGTGGTTTGGCAACCACCCCACACCCCCTCCAACCTGGTTTCTATACTAGCATAATTCTAATACAATATGCCAAACATATATACCTTAAATTATGAAGTTAGCAAGCATAACTTAGGGTTTGTGATTCAACCCATTTCACAACATTTGACTAAAGAACCAATCAATATAAATCATCTTTTGATGGCTATTTGGCACTGATTTGGAGCCAATAATTCACCACCAGAGTTTACTTAGAGTATCTTCAACAAATTATTCAAAATGGAGAAAATGAAGATTTTATGAATTTTTTGCATTTTTTTGCTTCAACGGGTTATTCAAAACCTTCCTTTAAATGGAAAAAGTAGAGTGTTTGTGAAATTCTCCAAGTTTGAAGAACTCCCAAAACACAATTATCATGATCGAAAAATGTTTTTTTAAATATATTCCTATCAATTGGAAACTATGAAATTAAATTTAAAAAAAAAAGAAAGATAAATGATATTTTATTAGATACATAAACTATTTCAATAGTATAATCAATAAGTAACATTTGAAATATCTCTGAGCCTATTTTTATTTTGGAAATTTTTAAAATTTCATTCTCCATAGAGTAAATCACAAATTTGGTCACTGTGGTTTATGAAAAATTTGGAGTAGGTTCCTCAAACGAAATAATTACAAGTATCATCATTATGGTTTTAATTTTGTTATGGATTGTGTTCCTTGACCTAATGTTGCTAACTTTACTTCCGTTAACTTAGAGGTAATATCGTCTTTTTATTTTTTATCTCATTTTTTTAAGAAAAATAATAAATAAATTAATATTATATTATAATATGTATTTAATATATATATATATATATATATATATATATATATATACTATTATATAAAAATTCTAAAACGGTTATTGTACAATCTTTGTGCAATAACGTTTATCACCCTTACAATGTTACATTTACCACCCTTACAATTACTTATTTAATTTACTTTATATCCTTACTTTTCATTTTTCATTTTACACCATTATCATATTAACACAAATAATCGTATATGAACAAAAATGCAATGAAAAAATACGTTTCATTTTTCTACAAATTATACCATTATAATTGTCTCGTCAATACCTTCAAAACGAGCCCAATGTTGAATATTTTTTAATTTAACCGTACTATTAAATATAATAAATATCTACGAATTAAATTGTTTTTATATCCATACGTTTTATTTTTTTCACCGTTAGCACATTAAAAATATATTAAAAATACGTTTCATTCTTATTATAAATTACATCACTATAATCTCTACTATATTATAAAAATTATAATACAATTTTTTACAAACCTTTGAAAGCCAAAATTTTCCCCCCCATGTTACCCTTCCTAATTCAATTAAATGTTACGTTTATCACTCTTACAATTAGTTATTTAATTTATTTTATATTCTTTGTTTACTTAATTTTCATTTTATACTCTTATCATGTTAACATAAATAATCGTATACGAACAAACCCAATATTGAATATTTTTTTATTTAACCGTACTATTAAATATCATGAATATCTACAAATAAAATTATTTTATATTCTTACACTTTATTTTATTTTCATTTTTAACGTATTAAAAATACTTAAACAAACTAAAATATATTAAAAACATGTTTCATCAATTCATTTTATTTTGAAAAAGTTACATTGTAACACATAACAAATTATTGAAATAGTTCACATAAATTATCAACTAGCGAATTCCATATAGCGAAGTGATATTTGTTATCCTTGATTTGATTATACTATAAGCATTAAATTATTGAAATTTACGTCTATCTTCAACTGCCCATTTTGCTCTTTATTTAACTTTTTAAATAAATTTGGAAGATAAAAATAAACTTTTACACCCGCCGCATTACGCGAGCATATAACTATATATATAAATTTGTAAAACTTGATAAATTGTTTTATATAATTTTTTTTTATAAAATTGTTTCATATATTTGTGTTTTTTAATGTGAAAATGAAAAAGTTTAATCAGATTGAAAAAATGCATGAAACAATTTCATTTTCACATAAAAAACACAAATATATGAAACAATTTCATCAACAAAAGAATTATATAACACAATATCATCAAATTAAACAATTTCATGAACCAATTTCATTAACTTAACAAATGAAATTGATAGTTTAGTAATTCATCTGGTCAACATTTGCGGCTTTGACCGCGAAGTACCAGATAATTCCTTGTATGGTCTATAGAAGGTAGAGGGGTAATTTCGTAAAATACACGGGATGAGTTCATATATGAATCTGTATGAATCACAAAGATACATATATGAATATGTTAATTAGTTCAACTGATTCATATATGAATCTTTGTGATTCATATAGATTCATATATGAATCTTTGTGATTCATACAGATTCATATATGAATCACAAAGGTTCATATATGAATCAGTTAAAATAGTTCAATTGTGAATTGCACTGGTTCATATATGAACATATAGTTCATATGTGAATTATACATGTTCATATATGAACACAGTCCGTATGTTTTGTAAAATTTACGAAATTGTTCTTCTATTTTTGGGATAACCGCAACTTTTGACCAGTCAAAGCCGCAACTTTTGACCGGTCAAAGCCGCAATATTTGACTAGTCAAATCTGATCTTGACCATATGAATGACTAGGATTACTTCTCTATTTCTCATATATTTACCATTTCTCAAATGAACCAAACACTATATATATATATATATATATATATATATATATATATATATCTACTATATTATAAAGATTTTAAAACGGTTATTTGTACAAAGTGTTTCTTGTATAATGTTACATTTACCACTCTTACACTTACTTATTTAATTTACTTCATATTCATTGTTTTTTCATTTTTCATTTTACACCATTATCATATTAACACAAATAATCGTATATGAACAAAAATGCAATGAAAAAAATACGTTTCTTTTTTTACAAATTATACCATTATAATCGTCTCGTCAATACCTTCAAAACGAGCCCAATATTGAATTTTTTTTAATATAACCGTACTATTAAATATCATAAATATCTACGAATTAATTTGTTTTATATCCATACGTTTTATTTTTTTTCCACTGTTAGCACATTAAAAATACATAATCGTTAAATACGTTTCATTCTTATTATAAATTATATCATTATAATTTTTTCCGTCAATAATTGTAATATAAACTAATTATTGAATATTTTTATGGGTTTATGGTTTCATAAATTGTGATTCTTAGGTTATGGTTGATTGTTGATGACATGTCTATAAGGAAGTAACATTAATTGTTCGTTATTTACTTACATTCCGCTGCATCGCGCGGTTATATGTCTAGTATATCTATCTATACTATATTATAAAGAATGGATAAAAACTCTTAAATACAAATTATTAGGCACAAAGTACCATCATTTTATGCAAGATTTTAAAAATCTTTTAATTTACAAGTATCAAAGCAGAAGATACATATTACTACTGCAAGCTTCTAACACCCACCAATTTGGTATGTGCAGGGTCTTCTTTTTATGCAGACATTTCCATATATCACTATTAATTAATATATTATATTACTATAAATTTGTTTTAATTATATTATTAAATATGTAATTGGTTATATTTTCTATATGTCATTAAAATATATAAGATAGTCATTGAATTTTAACAACATACTTAATTTTTTTATATAAAAAACGTTATATTATTAAGCCAAAATTAAACAAATTTATAAAAAAAAACATTATCAATTTCTTAAAATCATCCAAAATCGTATTGTAAATCGACAAAATAAAATAAAACATTAAAATCATGATGTATCTCGCTGCATTGCGCGAGTACGCTTCTATTACTATATTATAAAGCACGGATAAAAAGCTCTTAAATACAAATTATTAGGCATAAGGTACCATCATTTTATGCACGATTTTAAAATATTCTTAATTTACAAGTATCAAATCACAAGATACATATTACTACTGCAGACTTCTATCACCCACGAATTTGGTATGTGCAGAGCCTTCCTTTTATGCAGACATTTCCATGTATCACTATTAATTAATATATTATATTACTATAAATTTGTTTTAATTATATTATTAAATATGTAATTGGTTATTTTTTATAAATGTCATTAAAATATATAAGACAATCATTGAATTCTAACAAAATACTTAATTTTTTTATATAAAAAACATTATATTTTTAAGCCTAAATTAAACAAATTTATAAAAAAAAACATTATCACTTTATCAAAACCATCTAAAATCGTACTATAAATCGAAAAAAAAAACAAAAAAAATGAAACATTAAAATCGTGATGTATCTTGTTGCATTGCACGGGTACGCTTCTAGTATATATATATATAGGGGCAAGTTCAAACGAGAAGATAGTCAATTTGGGAGAAGGCGAGAAGAAATAAGAGCAACATAATTTATTAATTAAAAAATAGCATAAATAAATTATTATTTTTAAAAAATTAGGATAATTACAATTTGAATTGGATAAATCCTTAAAAATCACATAATGTTAAAGGAAAAACAGAATAGAACAACAATATACTGAGAGAATGAATCTGTAATTCTCATTAACCAAAAGCCCTTTAAATAGAGATGAGTTACAAGTAGATAGTTAGGAGATATTTCAGTTCTAATCTAACTCTGATATATTTATCTCTATCTCTATCTCTATCGTCATATCCTTTAGACGATGTCACACTTATCCTACAACACTCCCCCTTGTGCCGAGTTAAAGGAGTGGTGGTGCACAGTTGTTACCTCGTTAAAACCTTACGCCAAAATAAAACCCAGTGGGAAAAAATAAAAAAATGACGAAGGAAAGAGTACAACGCACCAGCTTCTTTGCAATACATAGACTTTTTCTTCAGTCTAGTTTTATCTTAGATTCATACTTTAATCTTGAGAGTTAAGAAATCATGATGGTATATAAACAGTTGCCTCACTAAAACCTTACACCAAGGAACAAAACCCAGTGGGAAAAATAAAACCTTGGTTGAAGGAAAGAGCACAACATATCAATATCACAAATATAGTAGACTCCCCCTTTTGTCTACTACTCCCCCTGATTCGTGCATTAACCAAGGGAATTTGGAAAACATTTCCATTTACTTTCTACACGTTTCCCAATATATGGTTTTAGGTAATGACTTGGTAAAATATGTCACATTCTTTTGACACCTTACTTGATTCACTTGAATCTAAAGGAGAGTTTTTTTATTGCTGATTGTATAGAAACTTAAGCAGAATATGCTTTGTGTTATTACCCCTGATGTATCTTATGTTCATTTCTTCGATACATGATACATTATTTCCATATATGCAAGTAGGATACTGGTTGAACCCAAAATTACTAACTCCTATAATATATGTAATGATAGTCCTTAATCATATACATTATTTTATTATCTCATGGAGAGTAATATTCTTGGATTAATTCAAGGAGGTAGTTACAAAGGATCGCTTAGTTTACTTCCAAGCAATCGACGTGTTCCTTGTGGTAATTCTTTATTCAGTTTGGGAACATCATTTGTATGGGTCAGACAGATACCTAATATCAACAAACACATACCAAGACATTATTTGGTGTTTTTCTATAAGAGCTAGTACTTTTGCTGCTTACATTCTAAGTAGGTATTGAAGTTTCATTATCAATCTCATTTTTCTTTCTATAGTGAAAGTATAAACCATGTCAATGGTTCCAAAAGATTAATTTAATATCATTCCAATGATTTTGCGTTGGCGCTGAGCTAAATCTAGCTAACAAGTTCACTGAGAAATACAATATATGGTCAAGTGTATTATGCTAAGTACGATAATGCGCATATTGTACTTAGATAGGGAATTCCAGCTCCCAGCATCTTTCGTCATCATCCTTTAGACGAAATGGATCTTTCCTTATATCCGACACTTCGACCGATCATGGGAGTGCTAACCGGATGCGCTTTGTCCATATTAAATTGCCTGATTATTTTCTGGACATATGCGATCGGTGAATTAATATTTCACAAACTCGGTGTCCTAGCTCAAATATCTAGACAAAACCAAGTTTTTCCAAGATCTTTCCTCTCAAAATCAGATTTCAAGTAGCTTGTGGTTCCTCTCATTTCATCAAGAGTGCCTATTATGTTCATAACATTGACATATAGTGCTACTTTGAAAATCTGGAACTTGTTTTCCATAATAAATAAGCAAGAGAACATTTCATCGTTCTTATATATCCTTTCCCAATCAAGTATTCCATTAGGCGGGTATACCACATCCACTTATATTGTTTTAATCTATAAAGTGGGCGTTTCAATTTATTGCAAACGCATTTCGTGGTTTAGAGTTGCTTGATTTTGGTAATGTAATATCATCAAGCACTTTTATATATCTCTAAATCTAGATCCCCGTATAGATATGTGGTAACCACATTCATGAGTTGCATTTTCAGTCCTTCGGAAACTAATAGGCTAGTAAATTATACGGATGTCATAACATCCATCATGAGAGAGTAAGTCTCCTCGTGGTCAATCCAGGGCGTTGTGAGAAACCTTGCGCCAAAGGAGAGTCTCATACATTATGACTTAATTATTCTCATTACGCTTTAGGACAAATGATTTATCTATGTCTTACAGGCTTTACACTTGGTGGGTTAGCACTACTAAACCAAATACCTGTTCATTTGTCAAATAATATGATTCTCCTGGATTGCTTATTTAGGCCAGTTTGCTCTTTGTTGATATTTTCCAACTGAGCATGGTTCGATGTCAATGTGCTCTATCACCTCATAAACAATAATATATGTGAAATATATCATCAATAATTATATATGATTTGTCCATCGACTCATATGTGCTCTCATAGTTCATTTGAGATTAATATTCATCTCTAGAATCAATATTAACTTCGGAGCGTCCTCCAGTGATGATTCATAGACATAGTTTAATCAGAGACAGTCTCATGAGAGGTTTATGTATTGATGACAAATAGTTGTGCCTTACTTTTCTCTTCCTTTAGATGAGTATCTATCGAACCAAGTAGCTTCCCCCATTTTCGTTTGGGAGCTACGACCTCAACCACACCTCCACTATGTGTGATTGCAACGCACTTTCCAATGGCGTTGTGCCCCTGTTGGGGACTTTTTAACCTTGCAAGTATATTTGCAGCTCGTATATGTGATCTTGTCACTTTTGGAATATTAAACGTATCAGGTATCGAGTCTGATTCGTTTGACTTCAACATTACGTTGTGAAGTTTTGGGGATCGAAATGAGACAGAGTGGGAATATTCAATGACACTTCCTGTCGTTCCCATGGAAAATCCTTTTTCCTATCTCCCCCTAACGACGGGAAGACTGTCTCATGAAAGTGACAACCCGCAAATCTAGCGGTAAAGAGATCACTAGTCAAATATTATAATTAGCGGATAATTGTTAGGGATTCATATCCAACATATACCAAATCGTCTTTAAGGACCCATTTTGATGCGCTGTGGGGGCGCAATTGGCACATATAATCAAACATGTGTAAATGTAAAGTATCATGCTTATATCCAGTTACCAACTGGTACGCATGAGCAAGTAGTGGGTCTAAAAACGAAAAAAAAACTGCATATAATAATTGCATAACACCAGGTAGATGTGGGTAAATTGGTGCGCATTACTAATACCCTAGATGTCATCATATTCTTTTGATAACAACTTCTATGAGACCATTTTATATATACACATGGGGTATAGGAAACTTTACAGTGATCCTAATACATATGCAATTAACATCAAAACCTTATGATATAAATTCTCCAGCATTCAAAGTCGTGTAGACTTGATGAAATAATCAGGGTGGTGAGACCTTAAACGTATAGTTAGTGCTAGTAGTGCAGTATTTCATGTGGACAATAATACGACATGCGTTCATCGTGTCGAAACCAGAACCATAAAGTACTTTAATGGCCCGCATTCTGGATGTTTATGTCCATAAATATCACCTTGTATTCGTTGTAACAATGGAACATTTTTGTATTATGTTCTTAGCTTTAGGATGGTCTCAATCATGTCTTGGCTAAGGAGTAGGTTATATACAAAAGTTTTAGGTATTCGAGAGGGCATATAGCAATGTTGTTTCTTATGCTACAGAAGTCAACAGTTGCAATTTTCCTCATTCTGCCTTTCACTCGAAAGAGAATGTGTCTGTGTATTTTGCAATACACGGATCACTATGTCATAACCACGGTGTCCCGCATGGTCATGCCAAAACATATATGTGTTATTGCCCCCAAAAGTTCTTTATTGGTGACAAAATATGTTTCGATGACCCAATAATCTACTAGTTTGACACATTAGTTTCCATGATATATGTTTACTTTCATATATTCATTAGAACTTATGTATATATGCTCATTTCCATTTCCATTTGATACGAATATCTTTACAAGGTTCATATTAATTTTGTACCAACAAGAGAGTGACAGTCCATCGTCTAAGTAATTTGGTTGGATGTATTATAAAACACGTATTAGTCTATCTTTTTTTCAAGGGTGTGATAGGTAAAAAAAATCAATTCTCCTCGATACATTCCTACACGGAACGGAGAATATTGATTTTTTTTTGTATTTGTTTTGATGTATTTCTTTACATCTATAATGGTTACATATTCGATTTTACTTTAGCAAAGAAATTAATTTTTGGTACTTAAAATTAATTTCAAAGAAACATATGCATAATCAATATTAAATATTAAAATAAATATGTTATATTTCATTTTGAACGTGTTCCCTTTTTTTATAGAAGCACTTTTTAGTGCATATGTTATTTGATTGTCCATTATCACCTGGGTAGTAGTTGTATCTTACTCCAGGTGTTGAAAAATCCTTCCTGACTCTTACCAATACCCTGACCCTTTCTAGGGTCTCGTCCACATGGGGCAGAAATGTCATATGTGTGAAATGGTTTTTAACTCACAATCATTTGGAGTTGTTTCCACTTCTAACACTTTCATTATTGATATCAGGAATTTTCTTTATCCCGACATATGTGGTGTTATTCGAAAGAACCTTGTTGTGTCTCTCAACCACTTGCAGTAGGTTGATGAGTTTGTCTAAATGTTACATTCCAACTTATATTGGTTCATTAATATTTACTTATATATGAAATGTGGAAATGATATTAGGAATCATGTCATCTTCTGTGAGCTCCTTGCCACAGAGATTGAGACGCGTTTTTGATATAACATTTCTTTGTTGAAAACAGTTACCTTTTTGTAATCGAGTAAGTGGGTTTCATTCCACTGTACGATTAGTTCGGGAAGTACATATTCATCAGTACTCCCGATTATCCCTTTCGGAACATCCCACATTTCTTTGGGGGTTTCTAGTAAAGGTATCCTATGAAACTTAGGATTTATATGTCGTCTCAAAACATGAGGGTATTTGTTTGTACCTTTTCAAGAGGTTGATTTTAGAGTCAATGGGGAGTTGATGAACTTTAGGTATTTTCTTGTACCTTTTCAAAATGAGGTTTATGTACTCATTTATGATACTCATATTCTTTTGAGTTTATGACATTGATTTTGGAATGAGTTGTTTCAACCATTTACATATATAAATAATAATATATGATTTTCTTTTTTATAAGAAAATGAATTTTGGTTATGAAATTTCATTATCATAACAATATTGGATTTTTGTATGCTTTAGTTTTATTGATAACACTTCATCAATATTTCAATTTGCAAAAAAAAATCACTCAATCTATTGGATTTCCAGGTAGTAGGGGAATCACATGGATTTCTTAAATCCCTATAAACCTTAGGGCTATTTACACCCGTTTGACAAAATCCTTTCGATGTATTGCGATTAATTCATCGATGAAATACATATATAACATTTGTTATTTGGTAAATTTTGACATGAGGTCAAAAAAATCATACCATATTGGTATTTTGGGATCTTTTGGCAAGAGGCCAAAGTGACAATGAGTTTGGCATATGAAACAATTTTAATACCTTAATAGTATTTTTTTTTTGAAGCTTTTGGTAAAGATCAAAATATATGAGCTTGAAAGTGTAACTTCCAAAAATTAATTATAAGATTATGAATAAAGATAAACATTTAAATATTAACATAATCAAATAATAAATAAATAATTAATTAATATTGTAAACTAATTGGATAAACATCTAAATATTACCACTATTAAGATGAACATTTAAATTAACAATCTAAATATATATAAATATTGTAATCTAATTTAATAAACATTAATAATAATAGTGCAAAACGATAAATATTATCATATCCATAATCAAACGGTAATTGATCAAAATAAAATAATATTAACATAATTAAATTAATCAACTAAACATGTCAAAATTGTGATTAATTGAGGATGTATATATAAAGAAGTTATGTCCAAAGCATAAAAAAATTATACTAAACCAATTAAATTAAATTAGGTAGAGCCAATAATGAAATAAGTAATACTCCAATTCATTATTTGGACCGTGTTAAAAAAAATAGGTTTAATAGATTCAATTAAATAAAAGTAAGTAAGCACATTTAAAAACGAGTCAAAATCAAATCATATAAGTAAATAATAATGATATGATTAAATTTACCGATTATTCATAAATAAATAACAATAATAAAAAACTATAAAAAAACTATAATACCATTGCAATCAAATTAGACTAAATTGAAACTAAATTAATTTAATATCTTATTTGCCAATACAATGAATATTTAATAAATAATTGAGAGGCTAACGAAATTGTCTTTTATTTATTTATTATTATTTAAGGGTTGGTAAGAAAAAATAAACCCATGGTTTTATTCCAAGAAAAAGTTGGATTCCCTTATATCTCCAAAACCTTAGCAGCAAAAGACATCTTTTTCCTTTCTTCTCTCACAACAATTCACTTCAATCGTCAATGTGGATAATAAAAGGAAAAACAGAAGATTGCCTAAACCACTGGCCTAAAGCAAATCCAATACTATTTATCTCTCAAATTTATTTTCAACTCACAACAAGAAGCCAATCGATGCAAATTTATTTGTTGTGGTATTAATTCTCAAGAATTATGTTGATTTTTCTCAATTTATTTGCAACATGGTTCATTACAAATAAAACAATTTTCTTTTATTTATTCTTATACATGGATCAAAAAAAAATTAGTACATAACATATCTTTATTCAATTCATACAGATCAAACGTAAAAGGACCATACCTGATTTCAACGATAACGATTATTTTTTAGCTTTACGTGCTGATAACGTGTTAAAGGAAAAGCAGAATAGAACAACAATATACTGAGAGAATGAATCTGTAATTATCATTAACCAAAAGCCCTTTAAATAGGGATGAGTTACAAGTAGATAGTTAGGAGATATTTCAGTTCTAATCTAACTCTGATATATCTATCTCTATCTCTATCGTCATATCCTTTAGACGATGACACACTTATCCTACAACACATAATATCTTTTAAATTTATTTATTTTTTAATTTTAATAAATTCATAATTTTTTTTATCAAATTTATATTATTATTTTCTAGATAAAATCATAATTTTCATCAAATATCACATGTGATATCCATAACTAATTCATCATTTATTTCATCATTTTTCTCTATTTCTTAGATTTACGTTTTGAATCATATGTGATTAACTTCGTTTAACATATGATCCACTAGGTGGATTTTTGTAAATATCACATATGATAATATATGTCTGAATATAAATTATGCATAATCACATGTGATAATATTTACATCACAAAAAGATCTATAAATATAAATATACATAATCACATATGATTAACTAAAATATATACAATTATCACATGTGATAATATTAATTCACAAAAAGATCTATAAATAGAAGTATACATAATCACATATAGTTAACTAAAATATATACAATTATCACATGTGATAATATTTACATCACAAAAAGATCTATAAATAGAAGTATACATAATCACATATAATTAACTAAATATATATATATATATATATATATATATATATATATATAATTATCACATGTAATAATATGATATGTGATGTAACACCCAGAAATTCTCAAGGTAAGTATTTGTTCCCTTAATACATAAATTGTGTTTTTCTGGAAATACGAACCTTTATATGCTTATGAACTTTATTTTAATGCTATGATGTTATCTGGTTAGTATTAAAGATGCATGTGTTTAGACCTCGCGCTCGTTTTCGATTTTGGTTAAGTTTTCGGGTCGTTTTGGGTTTGGCGCGAGAGTGCCACGCGATAGTGACATTGTCACTATCGCCGGGCACAATCGCTGAGAATGTACCGTGAGTGGGGGGAGTTCCGCGATAGTGACAATTGTCACTATCGTCGGGCATACTCGCGGAGGAGGTACCGAGGGTGTGTTTGGGTTCGCGAATGTGACTCGCGATAGTGCCCTTGACACTATCGCCAGATACTATCGCCCGCTTGGTCTGGTCGATTTAAAACACCATTTCAGCCCCTATTCACTTCATAAATTCAAAAATCAGAACTAGGGTTTGGTTGAGAGCATTTTGGGGCGATTTTCTTCACTTCTCCACTCTCTTACTTCATTTATTACATAGAGGTGGTTGGGGGTTTACAAGTATCTTATCAACTACTTCAAGGGTGCATTCAAGACCTAGCAATCAAGTGTTTGAAGTCTCAAGACTTCATTCTTCTCCATTTCATCTATTTTCTAGGTTTTGGTTCAAAACCTAGATAGTGAGTTTACTAAACCTTTGTTAAAACTAGATACACATCATAATCTCCTATTTGTTACTTTATCTCTATATGTTCAAATGTTTGGGGATTTCTTCATGAAAATAGTCGAAAGGTGTATGAATATGGGTGATTTGCCATGATTAATGTTATATGTATCATTATTTGGGAATTGTCTCATAGCTACATAATGTGGGTACCTTGATATGTTAAATGTATGCATAAATGGGTATTATGATGATTCTAGTTGGAACACCATTTTGGTGATATGTTTATATGCATGATGAGCATGATTTACATTGGGTCTTTTGTTAGACATCATGAGGATAAGGTGGTAATATTATACCCGTAGTCGGTATTGAATTATGCGGATTGAAATATATCTAAAGGACCCCTTATAAATGTGATGTGGACGAACCAAGTCAGTACACTAGGAGGATATAGTATTGGGCGACACTGTGATGGTATGTGCCTAGACCTCCGCCACTCGGGGAATTTTCTTAGCGATAGTCTTCGGGTGGGCCGGGCCTTTGGGGTGTTCCTTGGTAAGGGCTAACACTTGTTTGGTGTCGATGTGTATCTCAGGTTCTAGCGACGGCGGTCTTAAACAGGTTTAGTTGCTTTGGGGTGAGAGCTTGGGGAATTGCACATGGACGCGTTATACTTTTGGATATAGACCGTTTGGGTCTATAGATGACAACCCTTTTTGTAATCTCTTTTCTAGATGTAGAAATTAGATTAGTTGGTTGTTGACAACCTTTCCTTTGGCAATTTTAGCATACCTCATGTTCGTTTTCCGGATTTTTGTTATCCCTATTTTTAGGGTGTTACATGTGATATGCATAAATATTCATATAATGATATCACGTGTGATATTTGGTTAAAATTGTGAATTTTTTTTATTAAAAATATATTTAGAAAAAAAATTTAATAAATAATTGAAATTACAAAATAAATAAATTTAAAAGATATAATGAGAATTTTAAGAATTTATCCAATTTAAAATGTAATTATCCTAATTTTTAAAATTATTTTTTATTTATGGTTTTTTAATTAATAAATTATGTGGCCTTCGTTTCTTCTCACATTCTCATAAATTAGTTTACTCCGCGCATGATCCTCCCTCTCTATGTATATGTACATATTTTCTTCGAGGACGCCATCTTTGCTACTGAACAAACTGACGCGTCTCTTCCCATCACTCTTGTTCCCTTTTGCCACCACCAGCAGGAGGTGAAAAGTAGTGAAAACCACTAAAACCCACTTCCTCACACCTCCCCTTTCCCACGCCCTCCCACCCACAACTTAGTTTTTTAGCCCCAAAACCACACCTCGCACCTATTCCCAAACCCCTCCTTTCCTCACAGAAAGCACATGAAGAACAATAATCTTCAATGCACGAATTTTTTGGTTTACAATTTAGATCTAGGGTTATTGATTAATATGAGCTTTTTATAACTGTTGTTTTAATAAATGTGTATAATCTTGATAGTGAGTTTGAATTTTGATTTTGTTGTGTTCACCGAAGTCGATTAAAGATCTGTTTTCTGTTTTAGATTTGGGTACGCTCAACAGGTTGGAGATGGTGGTGGCTGTTGATTGCTTTTCCAATTTGAGTTTGTTGTATAAACCGATGAGTTTGGGTTATGTGTATGTATGTGTGAGATAGAGATTGAGAGAGAAAGAACTGTGTTTTTTGTGATCGGAGAAGATGAACGAAAGACTGGAGATGGGACTTTGGTCGAAAAATGAAACCGATTGGGTTTTCGTTTTTCTGTCTTTCCACTTGTACAAAGTGCATCTAAAAGAAAGGAACTGAAAGGACAAGAATGCCCTCACATGAAGGGCACGTGAAGGATAATTAAAGAATGGTTGGTTAAAGGAGTTAGGAGAAGGGATTCAATCCATAAAAAAACTAAAACCAGAATGATGATCCATGTAATTATTTCGTTTGAGGGATTTAATCCATAATTTTCATATAACCATAGAGACTAAAACCACAATGATGATACATCTATAATTTACTCTTCTCCATATATTTTGAAAAATCTATTGTAAACGAGAGAAAGTTTGATTCTCAAATTTGAAGTTTCAACCCTTTCTCTATTGCCGAATTTGCCAAGTTTGACCAATTTCTTATCCCGAGCCCTTAATCTTTTCTATTCTTTACACCCTTAATCCTTTCGATTCACACACTTTACAAATAGATCCCAAATAGGGATGTTACGTATTAGCCCTTGGGCTTGCACATTACTGGAAACTTTAGTACCCACCTTTTTATACTATTACAACTTGACCCCTTTTTCCTTTGTTTGGTTTGGTTATTTTAAAATATTATTATTATTTTTAGACGATAATCTTTATTAATAAAACACATGGCCATAAAAATCAAGCAGATTTTTTATCATCTATACTAAAAAAATAATCACTTTTTTTTTCCTTATTAATCATCATAAAGCAGGTTGTATGTTAAAAAGTTTGTTATTATAAATCACTTGTGTCTCAAAATATAACATTTAAAAAAGTAATAACTTAAAAAATATTTAAATTGAAGTATTGTTTTAAAATCCTGTCATCACTAAATAAAATATATGACCGACAACATTTTTAAAACGTGATTGGCTTTATATTTATTAGTATATAAATTTGTTTTCTAATGGAAAAATTTTAAAGCATATAACATTTATAACTATAAGAATTTAAACATGTTTTGTTTTTAAAATGTATCATAAAAAAAAGGGATTATACTAGGGTTGTTCAAAATGTATTATGACTTTTATATTTGGATTTATATTTGTACTAGAAGCGTACTCGTGTGATGCAGCGAGATACATCACGATTTTAATGTTTATTTTTATTTTTTGTTTTTTATTGATTTACAGTACGATTTTGGATGGTTTTTATTGAGTGATAATGGTTTTTGTATACATAAATTTGTTTAATTTAGGCTTAACAATATAATGTTTTTTATATAAAAAAAATTATGTAGTTTGTTAAAATTCATTAATTATCTTGTATATTTTATATTTTTTATATTTAAATTGAGATGTTTATTCTGTTTTGATTATTTTTATCAGAATTCAAATTTCATAATTTTAGGGTTTGGAGATTAGAGATAAGGATTTTGGGGAATAAGGATGAATAATATTAATTAGGGTTAAAAGCTTTACAGGTAGTACATTAGGCTTTAGTAGTTATTTTTAAGAAATTTTAAGTAGATAACTTTAAATGATAGTACATAAAGCTTAGTGAGTTGTAATTAAGAGTTTTTTTATGTCATCTTTATAATATAATATAGATATTGCTTTTAAGTAAACAAGTCATCTCTATAATATCTATACAAACTAAGGGGGCGTTTGGTTCATTTTAATGAATCTCTCTCTATATATATAAAGAAAACTTGGAGGTGCTTAGGTGACATCATGAGGATTCTCCATTCACCTTTTTTTTATTTTATCATAATTTTGAATTTTTTTAATTAAAAAATTCTTAATACTCTCAAATAACCTTTTGTCTTCTTATTCCTTACTTTCAATCTCCCTAACAATTAAATATTAATTATTTCTCAATAAATAAATTTGGTTAAAGATAATATTTATATATAATCTTCATATAATATTTTTCTATCATGCAATTGGAGAGTTACATCATAAATCCATATTATTCTACACGAGTGGAATTGGAGAGCCGACGAAGGAGATAGTCGTGAGGAGGATGAGCCGCATCATAGAGGCGTTCCATTAAGAGGTATAAAATCGAAATCATGACCAAAACATTGAGAGACATTTTTTCGGTTTGATAGGGCAGATTTTTTTATACTTAAGTCTTCTCCGTTTTTTTCTACCATATTCCATTTTTTCTCATATAATCGTTTTTACCCCTTTTGTGAACTAATATTTCAATGTTGGTTAATGGAAATTAATCAATATCTATATCTTTATCAAATCAAATCAAAATCTTTATATATATAACAGTAAGATCCAAGGATGATGATGTGGCACTCTAAAATTTGAGTATTCTATATTTCTTGAATGGAGGTTGATTTTTGTCTATCCCATATTGATGGAGAGATGAAAACTTGACAATTGATGTTAGGTATATGAAAGGAGGTTGAAATGTCTTTGGTATATCTCATGGGTTGGATCCTCTTGGCTAATCCCTTAAAATTATGTTGTTGGTTCATATCGGCTAACCCTCCAAACGCATGGGGTTGCTTTATTTTTGCCAACCCTCTTTTTTCAAAAATGTTAATATATATAGAAAAAATATTTATACATATAAAAGAGTGATGGATGCCTTTGAAATCTATAACCATGGATGAAATCAAAACAAACCAAAAGGTTAACATAAAACGAGAAACCAAGGATGATCAATTGGCAACATCCTTGGTTTGAGTATTTTCCAAATCTTGAAATAAGGTTGATTTCCATCATATGACGGTTTGAAGAAGATCTTTATATATATTAAAAGAGAAACCAATAAGGATTACTTGACAACATGAGGTTTGAGTATTCCTCAAATCTTGAGATAATGTTGAGTTTCATCATCCCACATTGGTAGGAAGATGATAGTTTGGAAGAAGGTGATGACTATATAAAAGAGTGATGGATGCCTTTGAAATCTATAATCATGGATGGAATCAAAACCAACCAAATGGTTAAATCTTTATCTTTATATATATAAAAGTAAGATCTAAGGATGATGATGTGGCACTCTAAAAGTTGAGTATTCTATATTTCTTGAATGGAGGTTGATTTTTGTCTATCCCACATTGATGGAGAGATGAAAACTTGACAATTGATGTTAGGTATATGAAAGGAGGTTGAAATGTCTTTGGTATATCTCATGGGTTGGATCCTCTTGGCTAATCCCTTAAATCTTTATATATATAAAAGTAAGATCCAAGGATGATGATGTGGCACTCTAAAAGTTGAGTATTCTATATTTCTTGAATGGAGGTTGATTTTTGTCTATCCCACATTGATGGAGAGATGAAAACTTGACAATTGATGTTAGGTATATGAAATGAGGTTGAAATGTCTTTGGTATATCTCATGGGTTGGATCCTCTTGGCTAATCCCTTAAAATTATGTTGTTGGTTCACCTGACGCAGCTGAGTGTGGAGAGTTCATACCCATAGCACCAGACATGATTTGTTCCATAAGTTCCTGATTGCGACGCATCAGGTCTATTAGGTCCGGTGAGGAGGCTGTAGAAGCCTCAGTATCGGCAGTGGTAGGCCCAGCAACAGCATGAGTCCGGTTCTGAGAACTAGTGTGCTTTGAGTTCTTCGGACAGTCAGTCTCATAGTGGCGCGGATGCGTGATGCCACACTTACGGCACTTACGGATAGGACAATCAAGAAGAAGATGAGCAGGAGAATGACAGAAGGCACACTCGGATATGTTCGTCTTGCCCATAGATCTGGAATGATTGGTATTGGTCCATTTGCCTTTTGGCTTGGAATGAGACGTGTAGAGAACACTATCAGTAGCAGGCACTGGTGAACGCATGTGAAGACGAGTTTCTTCACTTAGCAATTCTGATATTGCTTCTTCAAGAGTAGGTAAAGGCTGCCTATGAAGAAGTGAAGCACAAACATTCTCAAATTTATCAGTCAAGCCCATCAAAATGGTGATCAGATGCAGCTGATTGAAGTAGGCGGTGAACTGTTGAGCGGTTTCATCAAAAATCTGAGGTGCTCCAAGACTTATATGATCTCTGAGAGACTGCATTTCAGAGATATAAGAGTTGATGGATTGATCAGGAAGTTGACGTTTGCTCTGAAAAGTGGTCCACAGTTGATACTGGTGAGATAGACCAGATGATGTATACCGCTTGGCGAGAAAATCCCAGAGACTTTTGGCTGTAATATAACCAAAGAACTGTTGGTTGATCTCAGGAGTAGTGGAGGCATTAATGAAGCCCAAGATGCGAGCATTATTAATATCCCACTCGTTCATTCGTTTTGCAAAGTCAACAGCATTCTCAGCTGCTTCTTGAACTGGAGATTTGGATGCGCCAGTAACATAGGTGTGAAGACCATAAGACTTCAACATAATTGTCATATGGTGATGCCAAAGAATATAGTTGCTACCGTTGAAAACAACGGAGATGGGATTTGAGTGACTGAAATTGGTAGTCATGAAATAAGGAAAAGATACTGAGAAACAGTATTAAAGACCGGTAGAGTGTTCAACCAAAGGGGGTTCGACCGATAATAAATTCGACCGAAGGGGTGTTCGACCGAAGGGGTGTTTGACCGATAATAAATTCGACCGAAGGGGTGTTCGACCGGTATGTTCGACCAAAGGTGTGTTCGACCGATAATAATTTCGACCGAAGGGGTGTTCGACCGGTATGTTCGACTGAAGGTGTGTTCAACCGAAGGGGTGCTTTCGACCGGTAAAGATTTGACCGATAGACGTCGACCGGTGTTGCGGTTAGGGTTTCCAACAGATCGATCGATCGACCGATATGATGACGGTTTGAAACAAAGAAAATTCAAAAGGCGACGAGAGAGAGCGAGGCGATGACAAGAACAGCGACAATGGCAAGAACAGCGGCGGCGATGGCAAGAACAGCGGCGGCAGCGAGTCGACTGTGACGATGAACAGTAAAATCGTGATGAACAGTAAACCGATGAACAAACCTACAACTCTGATACCATGTTAGAAGATGGATATGAATGAAGAACACGATGAATATGCTGAAGGTTTGAAACCTCGATGTATTGATTGAGAGAAAACTTACAATACAGAAAGTAAAATTATAAGAGAGTGCTTAACCTAGACTATAGAATACAACAAATATATACATAGACTAAATGGGCTTGGGCCCTATACTAACATGGGCCTCTATATACATTAACAATTTCGACTATTTCGTTTCCTCGGAAATTCCATTGTAGATGTTTCACAACCAATACCCTTTTGTTGTCGACAGAGAAATAAAATCTTGAATCGTCACCGCCGGTCGGAAGGACCATATGCAACTAGTAGTAAGGACACCTCTACTATATCTATAGAGGTATCAACCAAAAACTGCAGCCAAAACATGCAAAAATGAAGGCTTCCAACAGTTAAAAAGCAAGTTCAAGAGAGGTTGTCGAAAAATATTACAAACAGAGCTTTCAACAATAATAAATTTCCTAATATTATTGCACAAAAGTAGAGTGAATAATAATAATAATAATAATAATAATAATAATAATAATAATAATAATAATAATAATAATAATAATAATAATAATAATAGAAGTTGATTATCAATGAGCATATAAAAAAACATCAAATATTGTATCAAGTTCTAAAGTTAACACCTCCGGTGAGTCTCTAACTGTGAGATCAAGATTCCCATACTACCAGGTGCAGAGAAATTTACTAAATTAGCGAAACAAAAACAGGCAATGTAATAATAAACACGAGCCCTAAAGCTAAATAAAAGGAAAGGCCACAAAAGGGTACAACCTGATGAAACATGCAAATAGTTGTTTTTGCTATTTGGATGACAAAATGTCGATAATAAAGGAGTCGGGATGCTTGAGCGATTCTGATGTTTTGTATTCAGATGTGGAGTGGGCCAGAAACATCATGCGAATAACCAGAGTCTTTTGTCAAAGAAAAGTTTGCGAATTGAGAATCGAGTTTGTCCTTACTGGTGGTTCGCCGGTGACTGCTGTGGTTGTTGCTGTTGTTGATACAAGGCTCGCAGTCTCCCGATCTCTCTCTCCAGAACTTCATGCCCCACTGAGAAAAACAAGGCTTTAATTAGAAAAAAAACCCTAGAGGTCACGACGTGTTCGCGATGAAGGACGGTGATTTGGTTTTTATTGGATTGGGTGGATGTTGCTTTGAAGTAAGCTTCGACCGTTTTCAGTGAAGAAGGAGAAGAAGAAACCGTGGGGGGTGGGGGTTAGAGTTATAGTGGGGGTAGGGGTCACGGGTGTGTCTTTAGAGCATCCACAATCATGAACCTCATGATTTTGTCAAATCAGCTTTCTCTTTCTGTCACATCAGTTTTCTCTTTCCTACTCATCTTATAAACCTTTCACTTTCAATCATGGACCGGTTCATGATTTATATAATAAAAAACTATAATATTAATTTTATTATAATTAAGAATTACTTATTATAATTAAAAGACAACAACTATAAATTAAAATTATAAAAGTCATAAAATAATAAAAGATAATAAATAAAAATCACAATGATATATAAAAAGTTATTGAAATTAATAATAGATGAACTAATTTAATTTTTATTCAACAAAAATAATCTAATTAAGTTATTAATTAATAATAGATGAACTAAATATAATATTTTTATATATTAAAAAATATATAACAATAGGTAATTAGTTTACATGCTAAATTATAAGACATGTGAAAGATAAAAACCAATTTATATTAAATATTATTATTTTAATGAAAGTGGGGTCATTTTAAGGGGTATGAATCGGTCCCTGCAAAAGGACCTCATCCCTTCCACGTGGAGTGAACCACTTCCTCCCACCCATTGAAAATTTCATGGACAGGTACATGGACTTCCATGTGGATGGAAGAAACCACCACTGAAGATGCTCTTAATTATTTTTATTTTTTATCAGGAAAAAGACAAAAATAAGTGTAGAAAGTCAAATACCCATTGAGTTAACTATGTTAATAAACTTCGTTAGACGGTGGGACCTTCTGTGTGTGCTTTTGCATACCATAGGGACGTCCAGTGTAATAAACGCGTTTTAAGTACTATATCTAAAATATCAGCAAACCACAATGGGAATGTAATTTACTCTTAATTTTAAGTTAATGGTTGGATTGGGCCGGTCCAATATATACTTTTAGGCTTTAGCTGTTGGGCTGGGCTGGGCTGGGCTGGGCTACCAGCCACACAGGTAAAACACATGGAAAGTATTAGACCGTCGAACCAGTTGTCCGTCTGTTTTTTCATTCTCCGATCGAAGCAGCGGCGTTCCTCTCTTCTCCGCCGTCTTCGCCAAACACTCTTCCTCAAAACAACAAGGTAACTTTCAAAAATCGTATATATTGTGTTATTTTAATCGACTGTATGTCTCCTCCCCCCCACAAACTGATTCCGTTTATTACATCGAATAATTAGGTTTATAACATCCTTGAAATTGTAGAAATTTTCGGTCTTTCGTAGTCCTTTTGTGATGAAAGAGAATATTGGATAAAATTGATAACTTAATTTTGTTGTGCTAAAGTGCAATGGCGTGCTGATGATTTCATTTGTAAAAAAATTGGGCGTGCTCTAGTTCAATGTCGCACGGATGGTTGCATTCTGTGCATATGACTGATCGTTATCTGTTTTTAAAATGCAAGAAAGTGCCACATCTATCTGCTGTAAATACTGATTTCAATATTTGATGGATATGAAATTGGCATATTTTAAGGGTATGGAGCGGAGCTACATGATATTGGTAACCAGAGGGGGCATGGGCTCCCCCTGAAATTTTAAATTTCTGTTTATATAGGCCCAAGTATCCATTGCCCATTTGATTTCTACCTCTCAATTCTTATCCCCTCTCGGGGCCAACACCTGCTGTTTGTTGTCTCTGCCTCAGAGTCTGTCTGGTTATCCACTTTCCTGCTCTCTCAGGTTAGATATAGAAATTAGGGTTTCAAAATTAGTTAAGTGTCATAATGGGTAATTGTTCATTTGTTTGAACTTTGAAATTGGGTGGAACTTTCTAACATGTTGCTTGCTTTGGCACGGTAAGTAAAAACTAGTGAGTAGCGGATTTTTTTTTATCTTATTTGATGACGATTCATGTTACATCCATGATAAAGAAAATATAGTTAAGAGATTCTTTAGTAGCGTATTCAATCAAACGGGTAATATTCTACCCGACTACAAAAGATAATCGTTCACACTCGGCTAGGGAAGAAATTAGAAAAACAAAAAGCCTCTAGGTTGATGCCACAAGCTCCATCCCCCCCAAAACCATATTTTGACACCCCTTTGTGAGGAGACACCCCTTATCCAGAAGTTACGGGGCTATTTTGTCGAGTTCTTTAGCAAGAGTTGTTTTGCGCCCCTAGGTATTCTCTACGTACCCACCTGTGTCGGTTTCGGAGAGTTTTTTTTAGATATTCAGATTGGTAATTTCAGCAATTAATTGTGACTTATATCTCGTTCGAAGCTTAAAGGATATTAAATGTTTAGGTTCCATACAATTACTGTACTAGCTTTTCTATGATCACAAAGCAGTTCTCCTGATTTCTGCTTAGCAATTTGAATACTTTGTTTGAACAGAATCAACATCCCAAAAGAGTTGGTCTACCAATAATAAAAGTTGGAGAAAACCTAGAATCTGTTTTAGTAGAGCTTCAACATGTGCTCAGGTGTTAGTAAGGGTATTGACACTGTATTGAGGCTATCCTTTGATGGATGAGGAACAATTAGCTTTTGTCTCTTTTCCTTGACCTATTTATGCTCGTTAGTCTTACTCTAATGGTGAGGAATGTCGTTATTACTCACTTGGTCTCAATAGAGCCATGGGGATAACCTACCAGAAAAACAGCCCTCCCTTAAGTGTGTAAGGTCACATAGATTTGAATCCCATCTCTTAGTCCTCCCATCAGCTAACAGAACCAGTGCTTTCCTTACGGATGTTCAATCTTTCAAAGGTTTTTTAAAGATGAAAGGTATCCAATTTTTGTTTATTGGTGGTTGTTATCGTCCAGTTGTATTTTGATGCATACTGGACTTCAAAGGAAAAGACAATTCTGGGGTACCATTTATGATGGTTGCGACAAGTCTTTGATAAAGTTACTCTTTTGGGGCCAAAAAGGGTAGCGGGTTTGAGTCACATCAAGAGTGTGGGTTTTAAAAGCAAGTATATTAAGCAATTTGACTCTATTTTTTGTCATATATCCTGTGCAATGCTCTACATTAAGTTATCCTATATCACATGTACTTGCTACGAAACACAGAAAAGATATTGGAACATGCTAATTGTTCTTTTATGTTCTTCTGTCAATCTTTAGATATCAGATGCTATGGTTCTTGAGCCCATGTCTGACAGTCTGAGCACATACCATTAAGGTTTTGGTTGAGATTTTCTCATTTCAAATGTTTTCTAACACTTGAATTAATTGAAGTTTATTTGGATTAAATTAATTTGGGGGTTTGTTTAAATGAGTTTATTGACATGTTGTTTGACTAATCAAATTTCGTTTAATCAATAAAGTGGATTAGTTTATCTTGAATCATTATCTTTTCTATCCAGAACTTGTGTTATTTTTATATTCCATAATCCATATTGATAACTTGTTGAGTTCAGTTGTGTTGGTCTGCAAATTATTTAGCACAAACTTGCCTGGTCAGGAAAACTCTTGGATTGGTCCTGCTTAAGTTGCTGAAGAAGAATCTTAGTTTAGAGGAAAGCTTCCAACCGTAGATGGTAGGGTGAGTTTGCCTGTCATTTATCATTTATTTGTTCAAATGGGAGCAAATAAAGATCTAAAACTCTTGCTAGGTAGAAAGTAAAAGAAAAGAAAATAGTACAACGAAAAAGCATATTTTTTCATGATTCAAAACAGAAAATTGAATTTCTAATTCAGTTGATTTTCTAACGACAGAATTTACTAGCCCTTTAAGCTTTGAAGAAAGGTCCAGATTTATCTTAAACTGTTTTAACTATACTGCAAAAAGTTTTAGTAATTAAATTTGAGTGCTATTGTTTCAATAATTCCCCCACCCCCACCCTCAAGAAAACCCTTGAATCTGGTTATTGAAGTTAGAGAACAGCTTGCTATGAGAATTTTGGGTTTACATATTTTCTAGAAGGGTAGAATCGATGTATCCCTGTTTCATGATGTTTTCTTGTGTACTTGACTATCATAGGTCAACGTGTTAAATTGTTTAAGGTGAATTGGTGACACTTGTTGTGGTGCAAGCACCATGGCCTAGGATTGAAATTCAAACTAAATAAAACCCTACCAAAGGAGATATGGCAGCTAAATATGTATTATACGTATATGTATATATGTGTATCCAACTAAGTTATCAGTTGTTCCTTTGAACCTATCTATCAACTCGAGACTAACACAATCCACTCCTCATTTTCAGATAAGGTGCAATGGCGTTGCTGTTTAAGGTAATATTAGTATCTACTCGTTGATGTTACACTGGCATTGTTTGTATGAAATTAACTGATTTGTTATTGATGTTCAAATTTTAGATTTGTTCCGTAAGTGCATACTCAAAAAGGAAGACACGCCTCTTCTAGCAGCTTGTTTTTTGGTGTAACTCAACCCTTTTTTGGACAAAACCTGACCTCATGCAAAGTCAATTTTCTGTTATATGTAGCAACATGGAATGAAACTAGCATGATTTTATCCGTTTGTCTTGGTCATATGCATATACAGCTCTTGGAAATAAATATATTATCAGCGTATGGGTTACTCAATACCGGATTCTCAACTTTTATAATATGTATTCTGATTTTTGCTTTCTATTTCATATATACCATCATCCTATCAGAACCAGACACTCGCTCTTGAACCTTTCTCTAAAAAGATAACTCGACTATTTTGTACTTCTACGGTTTTACCCATAGTAGTATAACGTAGTGTTAGAAATTTTAAGTTTGAAGAATATTTGGGGTTCATATGACAATCAGCATCAGTTACACAATTTACTGGCACCAAGCAGCTTGTAGAATGTGATGAGATTGGTTTATAAAATGCGTCATAAGAATTTGACTTCAAGCCAGTAAACTGAATGTAATAGCTTCTTGGATTTTGTTTTATCTATAGTTTTATGGTCTTGCTTTCTACATGCTGTATATATTTTTCATGTCAGGATCCAAACAAGATTTCAGCATATCGTGATCGAAGGTTTCCAGGAACACAAGAAGAATATGAGCATGCGCTCCAAACCTCAACGACTGTCTATATTGGCAACATGTCTTTCTATACTACTGAAGAGCAACTTTATGAGTTGTTTTCGCGAGCAGGAGAAATAAAAAAGATTGTTATGGGTTTGGATAAGAACACAAAAACGCCTTGTGGCTTCTGCTTTATCATGTAAGTCAAAAGCTTCGGCCTAGTTGCCTAAGATATATTAATCACAGATCAGAGTGGATTCCATGTTGACATAATATTGTATTTGAGGTTTATAATATAATTTTTTGGCCTTTGTTACTATTTGTAGTTGCATGACAGAGGAGAATAGTGACATTTTTTCATCTATTAAATTAAAAGCATCTCATGCGGTCATGCTTATTCCAGGGTCTCTGAACCTTTATTAACCAACTTTTGATACTCAAGAGTTTTGGGCAAAAGAAAGGATATTATAACAAATTTAACCCGATTCCTTTCCCAACATATGATCAAAAGAAGTTAGCTTTAAAGTTTGCCTTTTTCAGGTACTACTCTAGGGAAGATACTGAGGATTCAGTGAAATATATAAGCGGGACTATTCTTGATGATCGTCCTATTCGTGTAGATTTTGATTGGGGATTCCAGGATGGAAGGCAGTGGGGTCGTGGTCGAAGTGGTGGACAGGTGACCTTCTAACATTTACAAATCTAGTGTCTCTATGTTTACTCTATTCATACTCGGTATATTTTATGTTTTTCTTGTGCAGGTGAGGGATGAATATCGCACAGATTATGATCCTGATATCCTTTCAAATTCTAGATTATTAAAACCATCTGTCTTGGTCTTACTAAAGACATAAGCTTTCTCTGAGATATACTTCTTAGCTTGCCAGTGCTATTTGTGTGAGCTTTTAACCAATGAAATCATTTGTGAACAGTTTCATCACTCATGAAATGAGTTACTATCTGTTTTTTTCCCTCATAGAAATAGGATAAGACATATAAGAATAATTGTTATTACTTTCATAACGACGGGGGAGAACTAGGTTTCCTCTAGCAAGCCACACCATACATGTAAACAAGCATGCTGAATGAAAGGCAACAACCAAAACAACCTCAACAAAAGTCTCGAATCTCAATCTAGTTGGGGTAGTCTATGTCTAACCATCAGTGATTTCAGGAAATGAAGTAATATCTGCAATTTGAAATTTCTGGTTACTGGTGTTGTTATCATAATCTTGCTGCTTGTTTTAGTAACAAGGGCCTTAAAACTTGTCCAACTGTTGAAGGTAATCTGATTATATTGCATCAAACTGTTATATTGTATTAAACTGTAATTGCATTGGACCCCATCTTATTGACCAATCTGTACCTTTTATAACTCTCACTTACTGCCTGCAGAACACAGTGTCATCTTCGTTGTTATGACAGATCAATATAAGGGGCCGTTTACCAAATGCTTACCTGGGTAAGCGCTTACCAAGTTATATTACCTTAACTGATGAATATGGCAATGACCAATAATCTTATTCGGTAAGAGCGAAAGCAATGATCAAGAGTCTTACCCGTTAAGTGAGCGTGATGGCTCTTACCCGGTTAGCGTTTACCGGGTAAATTTTTGCATAGGATACCGTTTTAATGGACCATAATCTTACCCGATAAGGTAAGTGATAGCGTTGAATTTAACCGCTTACCGGGTAAGTATTTCGGTAACGGCCCCTAAGTCTTCCTTAATTTATTATCTTTTTCCTTAAAAGTTCTAATTTCCAGACCATGCTACATTAAGCTATAGACTGGTTTTTTTACGAGGATATGCTATGCTTTCCCTGGCTTTGTTTTGGTTGTGATTTTCTTTTCTATCCTGTTTCCCTTTACTGGGAACAAATAGCATGCCAACTTCATGACTTTAAAGTTTGATACTTTTTTTGTATGAGTCGCTCGACTTGAACTTGAAAACTTAGATCATTTGCTTCAGCTTTCCTTGACCGATCATACATAGAGGTGGTTATGGAAAATTAGTGCAGAAAGAGTTAGAAGAACAAAGGCAGGTAGTAGATTATGGGGTTGGGTCATTGGGATCTTTCCAGCCACCTCCTATTGCTCCCAACTGTAAGTTCACAACTCGCTTCGTACCCTTTATTATTATTTTACTGTTGACACTTCTAGTGTCTTTTTCTTTCATACTGCCTGACTAGATTTTACATCATGCAACAACTCTAAAAGTAAAATTCAAAATAGAAGCCATTATGTAAGCATGTAGACATCCTTATGAGTAACTTGTAACCTTTGATATACATAAGTGCGGTCAGGCCTTTTGGAAAAGTTTCATACAACTAGGCTGTATAACACGAAATTTTGATACTTGCTGAATCCATCATACAAGCGGTGAATGGAATCCTTTAACTGCCTTTGCAAAGCCTCATGGAAGTACTGGTACAGGACCATGTAGATCGCAGTTGGTAATAAAACCAGCTTTTGCAGGGGTGCGTGACTTGTGCCCGGTGGATTTTATGCAGCGTGGACATAAAAGTAGGAATAAGTGAAAAAGAGTATAAATCTTGCAATGCATAATATACAAAAGTTCCATCCAGTAGAATGCCAAATTTCTCCATGTCTAATCCTAAATTGAGGAGTACTAAATTTTCCTTTCTGGATCATTGCAAGTTTACAACTCTAATCACACTAATCTCGTGGATCAGCTCTCATTACTGGCCTAAGTGAAAAATTCAATGTAAGCCATTACAAATCCCAAATATAGAAAATCAGAACTCAGAAGAATAAAAGGCTAACAAAATAACCAAAAAGCAGAACAACAAAGTGATAAAGCAAATGCTCCTCTTAGTTATCTACCAACACCAAAGTAAACAAATAAATTTTGACTCTACAAGGTAACATACATTTTCTTATCAAATCGTCCACGGAAACAATTATATCTACACAATACACATGGAGCCAAACAGATGCAATATCATAAAAATCATAAACCGGATGATGACTCTAAGCAAACACATAAATTGGAATGTAAAACTCTGAATATACAATGCTCAGTTTTAGATCATAGTACTATAGTAGAACAAAAAACTATGGTTGACCCATGCATCTTTCAGAGATAATAAATAATAAGATGGCCAGTTCATCATTGGCTCAAAACAAAGTAGAGAGTAGAGACACTGTTGGTTAATCTACCCGACAATGGGTGTCATGTCATTGGTGTTACCATGACATTCTATGTAATTCATAAATTTTTATGAACTATGGATCAACAGAAAAAGCCAATTAAATATTAATGGATAGCAGAACTGTTGCATTCCTCTGGGAAGGATAGAAAGCGTCTCTGAATGGATTTTAATTAGATCTTAAGTTATCGAGATGCCCAAGTTTTGTCTGAGAATCCCTCTTTGGAACTAAGAGCGCTATGTTGGTATATGTGCATTGTGCATGTACAGTGTGGTAACTGGTATGAAATTTGAACCATCTAAACTAACTTAAGAAAGCAGCGCAACCAGACAAGATTTCTATCCTTCTCAGTCTACGCATGACGCATTTGGTTAAGAAAACAGAACCAATGTGTAAATTCCTGTACTTTTCTTGCAATTAAAGGATTTTTATTGATTTTTCACTAAACACGAGTTTTTCTTCCTTCTGTATAATGTATAATATTAAGAAAATGGTTTAACTTATCCAATTATCTTCTCATTGATGATTGTTTTCATCAAGAAAATGATTTGACTTATCCTTATAACTGTTTGCCTGCAAAAAGGATTTCTGTAGACATAGGAATCCTTTTATGATGTAAAATAGATATGTTACCACTTGGTTTCTTTTTACATGGATTCCAACTAAGCCAACCATAAATTCTTCTAATTGATAGTAGTAATTGGCCAAAACCTCTTTCAATAGCAGGAAGCCTGTCCTCTGAAGCTTATTCCTCTACAGTAAATAGTCTTGACTGTATCATACATTTAACTTCTTTTTAAATTGGAAGATCTCTAAAGATGTTGAAACATCTACACAATGAGCAGTTAACATGAATGTGAAGGAGGCTTCATGATGGCTTTGGTGAAATTTTCTGTTTCTGCACTTGCTGACTTTCGAGTCTTTGCAGATGGAAGACATGGAGGAGGTGGTCATGGTTATGGGGGCTCCCAACGACATGGCAGAGGAGGTACACATACTTTTTCCCCATTACCTTCTTTTATGCATTTTCACATATACATACATATATATACATACATATATATATATATATATATATATGTATGTATTTGTGCGTGACCATGTTGCATTTAAATTGAGTATCTATATAACAATAGATTACCATCGGAAGAGATACCGGGATGATGACCGGCGTGGCCCAGATATCTCAAAGAGGAATTCTGAACATGAATCTCGAAGAAACCCTGATCATGACTCCAGACAGGTAATGAATCCTGTTTTATACAACACCTGATGTATCCTCTTGTTCTTGGGCAAGCTTTCTTTTTCACACACTTTTTGCAACCTACTCTTGTTTCTATTTTCCCAGTTTATGTGGGTTTTATTTGGTCATATACATATCTTGAAAAACAATATGTTTGTCATTTACCAAGATATCATCTCTTTATTTGAACAGGAGAAAAATCCACGTTTTCGTGAGCATGGTGACTCCGATGAGGAGGAAGACGACAGGAAACGACAGAAATAACTGGAATTCAGTATATCAATTATCATCATTCTGGGTAAAACATCTTCTTTATGTACAATGTTGTTGTTGAGATTTATTTCAGATATCAATAGTTTGAAATTTCTAGTAGCAAAAAATATAACGAATTTGATTTAATTTAGGCTTCCAGTGAGTATGTTACATGTTTGGGCTCATATACTTGAATTATGAGCTCATTTTTGTTGCCTAATGGGTGATAGATCTATTATGATTTATTATTGTATTTGGTTGTCCCTTCAAAATTAACTTGATCATCTTTAACTGAATCTTCCACACCAAATGGACTTGGAGAAACTTCAATAACAGAAATGGATTCTGACTTGTAGAAGGTTGAGATGGTTTGAACCAAACAAAAAAACCAAGGAATAAGTTTATACCAAGCAAGAGTGTTTGAACAATCAAGAAAACCAACATAAGGGTTGTGACGTACTGGTTAAGGTTCTGAGTGATGTGGTGGAATATCTCATTTGCCCAAGGTTCGAATCTAGGTGTACACAACAATTGTGATCACTGAGTTTTAATCAGGGTTGATGTCTTACAGTCATAATTTGTCAAGGGATTAGTCTAGGCATAGCCTAGTACATCCTTCAAAAAAAAATAAAAATAAAAAAAAAGTATAGAAGTTTAGAGCAAGAGATAAGGGGAAGAGACTCTTGAATCCATGAATTTTTATTTGATATAAAAACCTTCAAACTTGTATCATGTCATCAAAAGTTTCCTTTAACAAGTTACTCATTAATATAATAGTAGATTTTTTTAAATTCAATATGCTAATAAAAAATAATTAGAAAGAATATTGTTGTAATAAAATAAATGAAAGT
This sequence comes from Arctium lappa, assembly GCA_023525745.1. Classification (NCBI taxonomy): domain Eukaryota; kingdom Viridiplantae; phylum Streptophyta; class Magnoliopsida; order Asterales; family Asteraceae; genus Arctium; species Arctium lappa. The sequence continues at coordinate 116,537,001 of CM042049.1, forward strand.
ATGAATTATAATTTTATACAATGTACCCTAAAATAGCCAAGACATTTATTATTATTTTTTTTTCAGTTGTAATCTTTTGGTTTGGGGATTTGTCTTCCCTTTCAAAATAATAATAATAACAACAACAACGACAAAATTCATGAAGTGAGTTTTCGGGTTAATTTTTGCTTTTTAGCCTAAAATACTAATATAATGTTTTTATGATATATAGTTTAATAAGGGCTTCTAATTAAAAATATAATATGTAGAAAAATGTCTCTTAATAATGACAAAAGTAATGACAAAAGTGTGTGTGGGCTTAGCCCAAGTTGCCGTACAAAAAAAAAATAATAATGACAAAAGTAAAAAAAGAAACTTGTGAAGTAAATTACATATCCGGAGTAGCGGACTAAAAGGATTTTGGTTAAGGTGTGCACTTTTAAGGTGGATCAAAGGCCCGTAAAATTGTCCAATATGTTTTAAGCCGAATTTTACCAACTCTTTTCGGTTTTTTAATTGATGTTTCTTATACCCAGAGCATCCCTCAAAGTTTAGAGGGTGCACCTTTCATACCCAAAAAGAATTCTATTTGCAAAAATTGATTGAATGGGTGCGCGGGACCCCACTTGAACCTTGGACCTTAATAGGTTCGCCCCTACATATCTGAAAAGTTGTGGTTTCACATATCTGAAACCCAATCAACCTGAAATCCGCGAGTTTCATATATCCGGAACTGAATTTGGGGATTTATGCGTAATCTCCGAAATCCAATTGGGTTTCCTGTATTGTTAGCCGACCCGACCCGGCCGATCCAATCCGTGCACCTAGTGCAAACGAGTAGACATGTAAATTTAAATATGAATCTCGATAATATTGTATATTTAAACAACCTAAAATAAAATATGTTAGTAATTTTTTAGAATTATACGTATTTTGTACGTTGTGCATGGATTCGAATAGAATGATTCAAATATGTATATTGTGGTCAATCATTCAGGAATTTCAAAACAAAAATGAAATGGTCAAGGTTTGACTCATTTTAGTTGGGTCAGCAAAACATTGAAGAAGCTTATAAACTTCTATATTGAATCATTTATCATATTAAAAAACTAAAGATTTCGAGTTTAAGTTTCTTGAATTTTACTATATGATTTCATTTTTATATATTTTTAATCAAAAAAAACTTATTTATAAAAACTTACTATTATGTATTTTTGTTATGCATTGTATTGATCTCGAAAACATGAAAAATTTAATTCCATTCCTAATGAAATATTATGTATTTTTGTTATTCTATTGAAAGGATGCAATCGAATGATAAATTATAAAATCACAAAAAGTTCAAAATAATTACTACAAAGAAAAATCACATAATTCATTGTTCAAAAACTTACTCATCAGAAAGTTATGATTGAGAATCACATGCGAATTTACATTATGATTAACATGTGAATCAATACCGTTAAGCTCTTCACCTCCTTCTGATGATCAAACACAATATGAACTATGATGAACATGAAATAATTATACAACTTCTAAGTATAGTAACAAAGACTAATGTAAAACAGTGGGCTTATACAACTGAGTACCTTTGTCACCAAACCTGTGATCACTCGGCTCCACCCACAGTATGAATCTTATTACCTTAATTGGTTGTAAGCAAAAATAGATAATGACGAACGAAATAAAATATGTGATATTAATTGAATAACTTATCTATTACTCAAATTACATATAATATTTTTCTAATTATTTATTTGTTTGAGATTTAATAATTTTAAGTAGAGTGAATTACATTGGTGGTCTATGTTGTTTGTTTAAATTTTGGATTTGGTTTTAAAGCAAACTATTCACACCGATAATCTTTAATATTCTAATTTCAAAACACTCAATGTCCCTAGAGTTATCACTATTAATTAGCATCCGTTATAAGGGACTAATCAATCATTGGAAAAAATTATAGGGACCAAAAATATAATTCGCTCTAAAGTTGATCGTGATTCACGTTTTCTTTAATTCTTTTTACTAAAAAAATTTATATATCTAGTCACAAATCAAATTTCTTAAATAACTACATATTAAATAAGAATATTATATTTATTTAAAAAAACTATTAAACTGACAAAATGACTTTTGCATTAGAAATTCTCAAGTATGAAAAATCAAAAAAAAAAAAAAAAAAAAAAAAAACTTCACATATCTTTTGGGTTGGACATTGATATATGCATACAAGATATTGAAAGTTAGGTATGGTTAATGTGAGATAGTTAAATATTAAAATTTATTTGTGAAGGTAAATACTTTTTAGTTATGAAAAGATAATCGCCTTTTAAAAGTTAAAATGTTGTGATAGATTATTAAATTAAAGAATAAATTATAAATTTGGTCCCTATGGTATGACCCAAATTATGATGGTGGACCCTAAACCCTAAAATTTATGGCTCTGGTCCTTGTGGTTTCACTATCATTACGATGTAGGTCCCCGATGCTAACTTATGTTGAACAACTCCGTTAGCATCATGGACCTCCATCGTAACGAAAATGAAACCACAAGGACCCTAGCCATGAATTTTGGGGTTTAGGAAGCCACCATAGTGATTTGGGTCAAACCACAAGGACCAAATTTATAATTTACTTTAAATTGAATTATCAAATAGTTGTGAATAAACTACCACCACTAAATTGATGTAATAATCAAAATATCATTACGAACATACTAACTTGAAATATTTCATATGGTTCTTGGAATAAAAAAGAAAAAGTTAATATTTGCAACTTTCTATATTTTTAAACAAAACATATTTTCTTTATAGTTACTCATATAATTACTCATTATTATTATAGGATTTGACAATAGTTTTTCTTAATTGTTTGAATAATTGATGGTTTGTTAATTTATAATTTGTGTTTTTATTTTGTTTTTACTTTAATTATTTGTAGTTTGACTGTATATTAATAATCATACGTTAACTGTATTTAATTTCTATTACTTTATTTGCATATTTCAATGTCCGACCCAAAAAATGGGTGAATTTCTCTTGATTTTATTTGTTTTTGTAAACTTGGTATTTTCTAATGTAAAAATAATTTTGTCAATTTAATAGTTTTTAAATAGATAAAAAGATTTTTATTTAATATCTACTTTAATTTAAGAAATTTAATTTATGATTAGACTAGTGTTGGGCCCGTGTATTGTACGGGAGGATAAATTTTTTGTTGGAATATTGAATCGAGTTAAAATGAAACGTAATTTCTCTGTTAACAGTTAATGAAATACAATGTGAAAAACGAATGTATTTTCAATAGTGGTTAACTTGCATATATTCTTAATCGTTTGTTGTAATGAGTTTGTGCAATAATATTGGTAATAGTTTTATATTATATTATTTAAAACTCAAACGACATGTCTCACAACATATCACTATTATTGAAATAATTATAAATATGAACATATGTTTTTACAGATTTTGCAATTTTTCTGAAACCTTCTCTACAACATTTGACAATCACTTTGAACGTATAAATCTGTAGATTAATTAACAACATTCAACCCACATCAAATATGACAAAGAAAATAAATTATTTCTATTTTTTGTAACCGACAACTCAACTAGTATAGTTTAAATTCACTCAGTACCACTTGAAAATTTATCTGACTATTGACTTCAAGACCTCATAGTATTAGTCGATAAAAATAAAGATATGTATATATATCTTATTCCCCTACTTCGAAAAATATGATTGTGAGTTTTGAAAAATATAAACAAATTCTCAGTAAATAAAATAAAATATAAAAAAATAGTTTTTCAAAGAAACAAAAATATAATGAAATAGCTTTTGTTCAGTTGCATGTTCCGCCATTGACACCCGACCGTTCGTCTTCTTCTTGTACTCGGATGATACATAGAGAAGTTATATATATTTATAATGAATGTAGATAATATTTTAAAATCTTTTATTTTCATTTTCGATTTTACATTTAAATGTAAATATATTAAAAATACGAAAGAATATTTTTATATCTACATCGTTTCTATTTTATTTTCTTTACACTTGGTTAATTTGGAAAGTATTGCGGAATATTTTTATTTTAAAGAATACGATAATTTATTAGTGTATCTCGTTATTTTTTATTTTTAATTCATATCAATCTTCTTCTTTTTTCTTTTAATGCTCGTGAAAAAAAATACGTTTAGATTTTATATTAGCAAAAAAAATACGTGTAGATTTTATATTATGCTAATATAAAATACGTATAGATTTTATATTAGTAAAAAAAATACGGAAAAAAGTTTATATTATATCTCATTATGTAAAAAGATTTTATAAAATAAAATATGAAAAAATCATTATGAGATGTAATATAAAAAAATACGAAAGAAAAAAGATTTTATATTACATCTCATTAATATAGATTTCAATGTAAAATCTACATTTAAAATAGATTATGCTAATATAAAATTTATTTTATAAAATCCTTCACAAAAAAAACAAATATTTATATTAATAAATGAGTATCCATTCCACAAATAGATGATTATGTGAGATATTGTGATTGGAAAAGTTGTACCAAAGCATTAAGAAATTGTAAATTAAGTAATTGACTTTTATTAGTTGTACTTTGTGTTTTTAAAATGTTGTAATTAAGAGTTTTGTATGTCGTTTTTATAATATGGTATAGATATATAAAAATAGTTTTTAATAATTATTCTAAAAAAGACGTGACTTACATAACATTTAGAGTGAATTACAGTTTTGGTTCCCACAGTTTGTGTAAAGACTGATTAATCCCTTATAACGGTTGCTAATTGATAGTGTTAACTTCAAGGACCTTTAGTGTTAAGAAATTGAAGAGTTATGGATCATTAGTGTAAATAGTTTGTTTCAGGGATCAAATCCAAAATTGGAGCAAACCACAGGGACCACCAATGTAATTCACTCTTTTAAGTTTTAAGTATTCTTACATATATCAATATCAATAATTGTTATTTACATTCCCAATACCAATATATGATTTGATGTGATTCTAATATAAAATGGATGTATATAACATTACTCATTTAAATAACTACAATCCGACACAAAATGAAAAATGATAAACCAAAATTGATATTCTACAAACCTTTTATTTTCTTAAACATGGACCCCTTCTTTTGATTATGATTAAAGATTAATGATGACATAATTGCGTAACAAGAAAAAGATTGACTCTAAAATATTCAAACCTACTAATCCTAGATTTTTTTTTTTTGAACTCTAAATTGTTTCTTTCCTGATGCTTTATATAGAATTAAAATGTAATGATTACACTATATACTTAATATTTACTTGAGATCGTCTATTAGTCCCAAAAATGTAATAAAATTTTGAAATTTCAAGGAGAAAAACCAAGGTTTTAAATGGCGTGAGGCGTGGCGTGGCGGTGAGGCTAAGCCTCAAGCCTTAGGAGTCATGGCGTTTTTAAGGCGTGACTTATAACGCCAAATTTCTAATTCGTATATAATATTATATATAGAAACGTATGTTTTGTAGTTAGACTCAATAAGTCAATAGTAATAAGCAAGATAAATTACGTTATATATTAAAAACTTGCAAATAAAACATTAAAAATGTAAAGAAAAATCAAATATCTCATTACGATAATTGCGCATTTGGTCATGGCGTGTCATGGGCTTAACGTGGCGTGACCCACAAGCCTTGGTGTCATGGCGCGCCATGACGGCTGTGCGACGAGTTTTTTAGAACATTGAGTAAAACTACAGTTGATCATATGTTGGGAAATTTTTCCGTTATGCATTTTTGTATTTCAAACAATATTATACATTAAATTATTTTGATTGCACCCAATTTGTTGTATATTGCTAATTAGTAATAATTACATAATTCATACGGGAGCTATCAAATGAGAAGCTAATTAGTAATATGGTATTATTGTTCCATATAAGAAACCAACACTATATATCACACATGAAAATGTTTCTTATGGTTTGATTCTCATTTGATTCTTCCTTACTCTCATATCAAAGATTGAATAAGTTGGATATATTTGCATATGTATTTATCTGCCATAAATTTATTGAAGTTAGTGTCGAAACGAAGGTCTTACTTGTAATAACCGTGTTGAGATTCGAATAAATTATGAAGTTGAGTGTAAGTTTATTGAAAAGTCTAAAGTTTGGGGGCTAAAGTGTAAAGAGGAAATAGAAGGGGACTTAACCCTAGAGGCTATCTCATTTTGTTGGGCGGCTGAGAGTTTTCTTTTTGTCAAGAGAGGAAGAAGGCGATTTTAGAAGAAAAGACAACAAAGGAAGAGATTTCATTGGGATATCAAGGTTTCTTCAATCTCCATCAAGGTAAGCCCCTAACTCTTCCTCTTGATTGTTTGTTATGATTTTGAGCATGGTTTAGTCGATTGGAAATGCTATAAAATCCATGAATCTATTTTGAGAAATGTTGACTTTTGGGGTTTTGGATAGTTATCGATTGAATGTGAACTCATAACCTAAAGGGGATGATTTTAATCGACCAAAGGGGGAGGGTGGATTAGAGTTTTGTTGGTGGGAGTTAATCCCTGACCGAATTGGGGTCGATTGAATTCGAGTTTGCAGCTGTAATAACCGGGTTCGAAAATTTTAATAATTTTGGGAGTTGGGTGAAAAGTTAAGTAAAACCCAAAGTTCAGGGGGGGGGGGGTCAAATGAAATTTGGGTTGTATATAAAGGTTTTAACCCTAAAGATATTTCTCAAAATCATTCCTGATATTTCTTGAGGACGGTTGAAGGAAGAAGGAGCAGGAGAGAAAGAGGGTTTTTGAAGGATCGATCGTTTTCTTCAAATCAAGGTATGATCCTGGTCTATTTCATCCTTTAAGTGTTGTAGTTGGTTTGATCTCGTTGTTGAGGTTTTTAAACCGCGCCATTTGGAGTTCTGGGTTCGATCGAGTTTTTGAAATCGCCTCTGGTGATTCGGTTTGAGTTTCGACCGGTGTGGTGTGGAGCCCGGTGACCGGTGTGGACCGGTGTGGTGCGAAGATCGATGACCGGTGTGTACCGGTGTGGTGTGGAGACCGGTGACCGGTGTGGACCGGTGTGGTCCCGGTGACCGGGGTGAGGTTTAGGACCGGGGTGAGGTTTAGGACCGGGGTTTTTGGGCCGGGCGATCCGGTGTCTCGGTCGGGGGCCCGTATCCGGTTCCGGTCTAGTCGTTTTTGTTAAGTTTAAGAGAGAGTGTGAGAGAGCGTTATCTGCGAGTTGACTTACCGATTTATCGGTGTTGTCTTAAGTGGTGAAACGTTAGAAAGCGGGCTTTTAATCAGGAAGGATATGAGGTGAGTCTTTCAAACTAAACCTGTTTACGATTTTGAAATCTATTTGATACTTGTGAGTTTTTTCTGAACTGCATGCTTTTATTATCAAAAGTCTTTGAAGGTTTAATTAAACGTTGATTTAATTATGTTGGCATGTTCATGCTATGTTTATATAAACGAGCTTTATGTATATTGTTGATAATTAGATGTATGTATACATTTAATTCGGAAGTTGTGACCTAAGTCGGGGAGTGTGGCCCGCCTGATCGCACCGGGGAGTGTGGCCCGTTTATGCCATTAGGGTGTGTCCCTAAAATAAGGCAGTGCGAGTCAGACACACCGTCTTTGACGACAGTGTTGGTCAGTAGTGTGAGTTACGCTCGAGAGGCGTAAAGATTTGTTAGATGTTTTGATGATGTTTGTACTGTTGCTTTATCGCTTGGAGGGGACTCACTAAGACCATCGGTCTAACCCTCGCTCTTTCAAAACTATAACCCTTTTTTCAGGTTATCGCAAGGTAGCAGGTACTGGTATGGATAAAGAGAAGTTGTGAGTTTTTCCCAAAAGCTAGAAGACTCCTTGTAGTAGTCTTATTTTTGACTCAGTTGTGTAATAGGTTGTAGTTGCAAACCTTATTTTTTTTGAACTGTAGGCTTTGGGGCCGTTTTGGATTAGAATGTTATATTATGTTGCATTTGATTAGTACGGGTTGTTACAAGAGCGACCGAGAATCCCCTGGCTGCACTTTCGCCGTGCGACGTTGGAAAGATGGAATTGGGCGACCCCGGGCGTTGTGATGCCGAGTGACCCCGGGCTTGGGCTAGCCGGGCGACCCCGGGCGGTGTAATACCGGGTGACCCTGGGGGTGAGGAGGCCGGGTGACACCAGTCACACTCGACTCAGGCGATCCTGGAGAGTCCGATACGGGTGAACCCGAGGAAGTTTCCTTTGGGCCAAAACCTGTTTCTCGGGGTTTCCATCAGTCGAGTCCTAGTAGTTCTTTAGTTGAGAGTAACCCAGTAACTCATCGAAAAATCCTACTTTGTGCATTAGGATTCGTTATCGGGCAGTCTCAAGTGTGGGAATCTTATAACAAGTCGACAGGTGAGTTCTTTTTCTAACTAAAACTTTATTGTTAACAATTATGCGAGAATCTTTACGTATGAGATCCTATTATATGCGAGTTATGCTTTACCATTTAATGCGATACAAGTGATTTATCATTTTTATAAATGTGGATATGTATGCATACATTGTTGTGACTTGTATGGCCAAAGTCGGGGGGGGGGGTCCCAGCTAAGGCAATATAAGCCATACACGCCATTACCTTCGGGTGACGGTAGTGTGTGGCAGAAGTGTGGTTGTAAATGCGGTGTCAATTTTATAACTGAATTGGTTTATTTTATTATAAATCTTTTCCTTACATTGTTGGTGGTAACTGTATTTAGAGGGGACTCACTAGACCTCCGGTCTAACCCTCGTTCTTTCAAAACTAAAAACCTTTTCAGGTAGACACGAAATAGGAGGATCCGGTAAAGGCAAAGAGAAGGTGTGAGCAGTACCTGACTTTAGAAGACTTCCTTATAGTTAGTTGTTTTTATTCTCAGTTGTGTAATAGGTTGTCTTACTGCAAACCTTGAAATCTATTGTAAACTTGGGGCCATTTTGGCATTAATTTATATTAATCGTTTATGTTGATTGTTGGAAGTTTTGGGTTGTTTCATTACTTAATTGCATGTTTTGTGCTTAAAACAACCAAATAATGACTTTTATGAGATTTTGAGTTCATTGTCATTAAGTCGAAAAGAATTATGTATATCCTTACACGGAAACCAACCCAAACGAGCTCAATATATCCGAACAGAAGATTGGGTCTATGACCCTTATGTAAAGTCATAGACCGATTACCAAAATTCCAATATATCATTGCTTATTCAAACTTTGAAACTGTTTAAAAAAGACTAGCTATTTAAACAATATATTGCTGACAAACTAGATGGAGACCTCCTAAACAAAATATTGATATCTACAACAAAAGATTGATAATATTTAATAAAATTGAACTAAAACTCTCTTTTTATATAGGACTATTGATAGCCAAAAAATACTTAACATATAAATTCTTTATACATGATATTTCAAAATGCTAAATTATGTTATGCATCCTTTATGTGCATTTTAATTATTGAAATATGTTGGTTTATATGCATCCATCATAATATGTATGAATTTCTCCAACCAAATCTTTTAATAATTATTTTTTAATAAATTGTTATATTGGCACAAAATTGAAATTTGTATTTCTTTTCAGTTCTACAAGTGATCAAAAGAGTTTATCACACTACAACCTATATTATCTTTCATATCAATCACGAGTTAAAATTTTAAAACTAAACACTTTTATTGTCGTTCACATTGAAAAAAATATTTAATCACTATTAAACATTTTAGTAAATTGTACATCAAATATATATAAAAAACAAAGATAAAAACAATTTAATATTACAACATATAACAACCCTCGAAAAGTTGTATTAAATGAGAATTTATCGTCGAAGTGCATAAAATCAAACAATATTTGACTTTTTATTTTATTTTCGATAAAATAAAAGGAAAGTTGGGCTGCGGCCGCCTCTTGCTTCTTATATTTATATTTGGCCCCTTAGACTTTCACCCACTATTCTTAAAGTAAATACTAAAAATGCTAAACTACAAAATAGTCCCTCTCATATGTGCTTCAATTAGGGGTGCTCAAATTTCCGACCAACCTAACCCAGAATAAAGCAAAAAAATTAAACCGAGGCCACCCGATAAATAATCGATATAAATTTTGCCTAAACCGTATCTATTAGGTTGGAAACGGGTTGGACCCAAAGTAACCTCGTCAACCCGACAAAAACTTGTACGCTTTTACTTTTTTATTTATTTATGGTTTTAGAATTTTAGCGGTTCTTCTTTCTATCCAATTTTCAAATCTTACTATCTTAGCCCTAGTTTAAATATGTCCATGAGACCATGCCAATTAAAATCTTACAAATCTAACCTCCAAATCTTCAAAAATCTTCAACATCGATAGAATTAAGAGACAAGAGATACTCTTATTCTACTCTTCTTCTCTTGTTAACTTTATTTTTATATTTCTATTTTGATTTTAGTTTTTTAAAACAAAATCACTTAGGTAGATTGTAAAATGATGTATTAAAGTTTAAACCCGACCAACCCAACCCGACCAACCCAACCCAACCCGCACGGTTTGGGTTGAATTAGGTTGCAGTTTTGATTGAGTTGAGTTGGGTTGAGATTTTTCAAACCGCAAACATTGGGTTGGGTAGTTTAAGTGCCTTCAACCCGACCAACCCAACCCATGAGAACCCCTAGCTTCAACCACACAACAATGTTTGAGTGTCATAATCAAATCGGTCTACATTTAGGCTACATTTGATACATGGATCTGGATGGACATGATATAACTCACTTTTTCATGTTTGGCACAACATAAGATAGAACAAAAACTTACTGTTCCACATTTGGCGTAATATGAGACAAGACAAAAATTCATTATTCTACATTTGACACGACATGGGACAGAGACAAAGACTGGGACAAAGTGGGATAGGCTGGGACAAAAATGTTTTTTTTTTGTTCCATCAAAAAAGGTGGAACAAGACGAGACAAAAACTAGAAAATTACTAATCTACCCTCATTTGTATAACCCTAATATGGTATTTGTTTTAATGGTTGCTACCCATATCTGTCATCACCACTACCAGCTGACCATCGACAACCACCACTAACCATCATTGGCTACCTCCACCTCATTCACTACAACAAACCTCATCCACCACCTCCACAATCATCGTTGGCTACAGGCCACCCCTGCCCATTATCACCACCACTACCTCACCAAATCGGCCACAACTACCTCAACCACCACTGTCCACCATCTTCACGTACTCCACAATCGTCCGTCATCCACCAACTACCACCACCTCTACCAACCTCCATCGCGCCTCCGCTAATTCATACGGGTCTTTCAAACTAGATAAATCATAGTTTTTTTTGTACGAGCTGTATTTTTACGAGCTACCATCTATTATATCAAACTCGTCATCAAATTTGGTTAAATTATATATGTATGTCTAGTCTTGTCTTATTTAGTTCTAGTCGTACCAAACATCATGCAGACAACTTGTTTTGTCCAGTCTTGTCCAATCCATTCATGTCGACTCGTTCCTTTTGTGTTGTCCAATCATGTCAAGTCCTGTCCTTTTGTCCTGTCCAGTTCTATCATGTCCTGTTCAATTGTGTTTGCGCACATGTTACCTTAGGACGATTATATGTGTTTCGTGTTTATGCTAATTTACGAAAAGAATTCATATGCTGGTATGCATATGAAAATTTTATATAAACTTTTATTCCTTTTCTTTTATTTGGAACTTTATAATTGGTATATTAGCTATAAGTCAATATAAAATATAATATTCGACTTAATATATGATCTACTAAAAGTATTCAATTTAATACTTACAATGTGGGTGTCTATAATAAAGAGAGAAAATTAATTAAATAAAGAAAATATGAATTAGTTATCATGTTTCGTTAAGAATGATAATGGAGATAATGTGGAAACCATTACATTCTTCCATTTTAGATAATGAACTTTCATCCCTCCTCTCAAATTTCATGTTTCTCAAAGTAACAAATGAAGGAAAATTTATTCAATTTTGGTTTTTAAAATGAATGTTTGAAAGTTAGTTTCCTAAAATAAGAAATTTTGGTTACAAAATTAAGGTTATGAAAGTTGATTACAACAAATGAAGGAAAAACTGATATTTTATTTTGATTTAATTTGCTCGATAAGAAAACCTAGAAAAAGGTAAATGGTAAAGATAGAGAAACGAACAGAATTAGCCATTTTAGCCGGACAAGTTTTAGCTATTAGCCATTTCTCTCTCAAGTTTTAAAAAAAGTTACTGCTTCCGCAAGTAGCAACTCCTCAAGGGTCAACAATTTAATTTTTTTTAATATGGCTCATAAGTATAGGGACCAAATTTGTAAATTAGTCATGGTTGACAAGTAACACTTCCGCATAGGGGTGTGCATCGGTGGGGTCGGGTGACCTGGACCGAAACCCGATCGGATATTCGGGTGGGAAAAGAACCCCCGAAACCCGACCGAATAAAGTTCGGATGGTTCGGGTTCGAGTGGTTCGGGTCGGATGGTTCCATATCCGTGGGTGTTTCTAAACTGTTTCTAAACCAAATCATATCCAGTTTCAAAACCAAAAAAGTGTTTCTATCCAGTTTCTAAACCATTATGTAAGAATTTGACCAAAAATGTTTCTAAACCAAATCATATCCAGTTTCAAACAAAAGCTACCATTAGGCTGCTAGCAAGGAATGGATTAACATATGATAGAAATCAACATTCAAACCAAATCAAGTATCAACTATAAAATAGAAATCAACATTCAAATCAAAAACCCAAAATAACAATCAAAACACCAAACCCCCTAAATAAGAATCAAAACAGAAAACCCCTAAATAAATAAAATACGTACAGAGAGTAGAGAACAGAGGTAGTTGTCGCTGGTGGACAGTGGTTGGACCGTGGCTCGCTGGAGGAGATGAAGCGATGAGACAGAGACAGAGACAGACGAGACGATGGATGAATCATGCGAGACAGCGAGAGCCTGAAAATCGTGCGAGAGCCGAGCGAAGTGAGAGAGGCAGAGCGAAGCGAAGTGAGAGAGGGCTGAGTGAAGACGATGAAGAGTTGAATTGAAGACTGAAAGACGAAATTTAGTATTTAGGTTTACATTTAATCAATTTCAATTACATATATAATTTTAAAAAAAAGCAGAATTTAAAAGTTTCTCGGATATTCGGGTCGGACGGGTATGGGATTTGGGTACCCAACCCTATCCTACTATACCCGATATTAATTTTAGATCGGTTAACTTCGGGTTCGGGTATATCGGATATCGGGTGTGAGGCTTAAATTTGGGTTGGGTCGGGTCGGGTTTCTCGGGTTGGGCGGGTTCTGCACACCCCTACTTCCGCAGGAGGTATTTGGACTAATTTATATATTTGGTCCCTGTAGAACCATGTTTAGATTTTTTTTTCTTCACATTTTGACCCCTCTGTAAATTGAGGAGTTGCTACTTGCGAAAGTAGTGACTTTTTGAAAACATTGGGAGAGAAATGGCTAAGCGGTAAATGTATAAGGCTGACACGACTATTTTTGTTAATTTCCCGTAAAGATATCATGTAACTTTGCACATTCTACCCAAAAATCAAACTAACTGATTTCCTATTCGTACCAAATAATGGAACCAATTCCATTATCCAAGTCCATTCCCCTTAAGTTTATTCTATTATTTGTGATTCTATATCATGAAACACACATGGTACCAATAAGTAGCAGATAAATTTAAAGTAATATTTTACTAGAGAAAATGTTGTATTTTAAGAACAATTCATAATAAGAAGTATTACATTTCTCTTGTATGCTTTTGTCCCATTCCCTTCAATTGTCAATACGACTTTAATGACCAATTTCAGATAACAATTGATGGGAAAATGGAACTGAAACATAAAACAACAGACCTTTCAAGAAAAATAAGAACAATAATTGAGGGAAGATTTTTACAATTGATTCAACTAAAGGGGCTTGACAATGCCATTTGTCTTTGGAGTAAGATTCTCCCTACATACAACAAGACAAAAAAATAATGCTGACATTGTGGATCGTCGTTGATCGAAATAAAAATATTTCAAATGTTTTCAAATAATATTTTGGAATTTGAGAGGTTCAAATTCACTATGATAAAAAATATAAGTAAGAAGGTAGGTTTTAAAAGGCACATAATAGCATAAGAAGTGTCTCCTTTTTTATGATTATAGCATTTGTGTAAATCGCGACTCACGCCATAGCAATTTGAGGCGTCTCATGTTGAGCCACAATGTGCCTTTTTTTAAAGCATGATTTTTTTTAATAAAAACTATTGTGTTTTTACACTTTTAAATTTAGATTTTACATTTTTTACATTTTACCTAATCATATCACTCATAGTTTCATTAATTTATATACGTCAAGGATTTACGGTTAAAACGAAATTGTAAAACTCTTCTAATATTTTAATATTTGATCATAGACATTTTATATATATATAGGGCCAAGTTCAAAGAAAAACCGCAAAAAAAGGGAAAATTGAGAAACACCCTGATAGTCAATATCTGGACGGTATGCACTTGTGCATACAAGTAATTTGTAACATGCACACATGCATATAATGCACAAGTGCATAAAACCAAAAAACACCTTAATTTACGTGTATGCACAAGTGCATACCGTCCAGATGAATGGCTATCATGGTGTTCCTCAGTTTTCTATTTTTTTAGGTCTTTCCCTTGAACCTCCCCCCCCCCTCTCTCTCTCTCTATATATATATATAATTATATATAGAGAGAGAGGTTCATTTGAGAAATGATAAATGTATGAGAAATAGAGAAGTAATCTTAGCCATTCATCTGGTCAACATTTGCGGCTTTGACCGCGAAGCACCGGATAATTCATTGCATGGTCTATAGAAGGTAGAGGGGTATTTTCGTAAAATACGCTATGAACCTATATGATTCACATATGAACTATACGTTCATATGCGAATCAGTTAATTAGTTCATATATGAATCACAAAAGTTCATATATGAACTTACAGTTAATTAGTTCATATGTAAATCAGTTAATTAGTTCATATATGAATAAGTTAAAAGAGTTCAGATGTGAATTATACATGTTCATATATGAACACAACCCGTGTATTTTGTAAAAATTACGAAAGTGTCCTATTTTTGGAATAGCCACAACTTTTGACCAGTAAAAGGCGCAACTTTTGACTAGTCAAAGCTGAAATATTTGACCAGTCAAATCCGATCTTGACCGTATGAATGGCTAGGATTATTCTCTATTTCTCATATATTTACCATTTTCCAAATGAACCTAAGGCTATATATATATATGATTTTTTTCTTCTACAAATGTATATTTTCTTAATATTTTTGTTTCATTAAATAATAAATAGAAAACATATATGTATATATAATTATGTAACATACAAATTTACCGACTTATGTCGTCTTAAAAACCGTATGTCCTTTTCTATCACATGTAAAGCTTGAAGCTTAATCTCATTGCCACATCACACCTCACACTATTTAAAATCTTGATGAAGACGTAATATTAAATAATATTGTGTTGGGGAGAGGGGTAGAAATCGATGGAGAGAAAGATAAGAGAGTGATCGGATATTATATAAGAATGTGAAATTGTGTGAGAGATCGCTTTCCTTAAGTGATATTCCAACCCTATTCTGCCTAGGTATCACGAAATTATTTCAAGAATAATCTCAAATTCACCGGTATCGATTCTGGCAGAAATTGATCCTATTTAAACACCTAGAGAATCGTAACCGATGCTATATTAAAACCGATAATAATTTCCCATTTAATGGTATTGATTGTTGGACATAATGGTGGGGGGGGGGGGAGTTACAAAAGGATTTGTAGGTTACAGAAATTTGATATCTCAAAAGATATCAGTTACAGACCACGGCGTGGGTAGCCATGCGGGTTAACCCGCGACACAACCCGCCCGGGTCACTGTTTCAACCCACGTTCCAGTGCATGGCGTGGGTAGCCGTGCGGGTTAACCCACGACATAACCCGCACGGGTCACTGTCTTGTCACCACATCCCAGTGCACGACCTGGGTAGCCACGCGGGTTACCCCGCGGCACAACCCGCTCGGGTCACTGACTTAGTTACAAAAACTGATAAATTCCCAAATGGGACCGTCCAACTATCCCGGGTCATAGTTAGCTTACACGAGTGTGCACTCCACACCTCCTAACTCGTGTTATAGCTTAGCTACCAACCCCATTATTATCTTATGAATCCAATTACACAAAATGAACCGATGATTTCACTAAAATCACCAACATATTGTTCGATCTTATTATAAATACTAACATTTACCAGTACTGTTCATGAACAGTATTGGTAAACAGTAACTTACAGATTTGGTCCTTGAGGTTTTTAGTAAATTACAGATTTGGTCCTTGAGGTTTTATCTCCCTGTTAGATTTAGTCCTATGTTTGTAGAGTTACAGATTTGGTCCCTATAGTTTTATTTTCCTCTTGGATTTAGTCTCCATAATTTGTTGATTCCAAAATAGACTTTCGATTTTGCATTTGCGTAACGTTTTGGTCCTCGAAACTAAAAGTTGTTAGCTCCTGACCGTTAAGTAAATGACATTTCGATCATTTATAACTTTTTCATTTTCTAATTTAAATAAATAAAAGTTATATTATGAAAATTATTTTTATTATATAAGCATAAAATAAAGATCCCTTAACATGCATCGCATCTCAATGACTGTGTCTTCTCCAACCCAAAACCTTTCGCCTTCCCCATCAATCCAAGCACATAGTCGTAGGTGATTTACGCACCAATTTTTTATTTATTAATAAAGTAATTTATCATAATTTATTTTATGTTTAGTAATGATGTAAAAATTGTTTAATTCATATTTTTATTATAATTTAATTTAAGTTTAATAACAATGTAACTTTTTTTAGGTTTAATGATGTAATGTATCATTTGTCAATTTATTTTCGCTTCCTATCATACACACACATCATCCTCATAGGGCATTTTGTACATTATAGTCATGCTGCTAACAGACACAAAATGTTTTGTTCTCATAATTGGTCATGCTCAAATTTATGGTCTTAATATTTTTTCCATCCGCAGCAACGCACGGACATTAATCTCACCTCGTTTGTTAACATAACTTCATAATAGTAAGAGTAAACTCCAACTTTGGTCCCTGAGGTTTATTGATTTCTTTGAAAGAGGTCCCTATGGTTTCATAATTCAAGTTTACATCCCCAGGGTTTGGATTTTGCTCTAGAAATGGTCCCTGACACCTAACGACGTCAAAATGGTCCGTTAGTGCCAGGGGTAATTTGGTCCAATCATGTTTTCTTCCCCTTTTTGTAATTCTATTTTCTTTTTTCTTTTTTTTTTTGTAAATACAAACAAACCTTAGGACTTATATGTAATTAACTAATAAATATATATAATATATTATATATATATATATATATATATATATATATATGACCATGTGTAACTCGTTGGGACCATCTCCCTTGCTTCACCGGCGGTGACCAACACCACCGCCATTCACCAACACCGCCGTCCGACACCCCCTAATTTCATGTCATTCAATACAACTCCCATCACCAACCCCAAAACCAACACATATCTCTTTCCCTATCTCTCTCTCATATACACACACACACACACACACACTAAATAAACGCTCAAAATATATTTTGTTGGTGAGATAACAGAGGGAGAGATGGCGACTGGTGTGGACGAGAATGTGGTGGATGGTTCCACAATGTTTAGCGATGAAGAGGTGAGGGAGATAAGTGGGTTCAAGAGGTGAGTGGAGATAAGTGGGTTCAAGAGTGGGGTGGTGACAGAGAAGAAAGAAGAGGAAGTGAAAGGAGGGTGGTTACAGGTTGTATAGATGGATTTACTTTTATGATTTTGGGTTTTGTTTATGATTTACTTTTAATTTCTCATGTTGATGTTTAGGTTTGGATTTGGTCTTGGTTTAATTGATGTTGGTGTTTGGATTAAGTTTGGATTAGAGTTTGTGTCTGATTTTTTTGGCCGGAGAAGATGATCGGCGAATGGTCGGAGAAGATGACCGGAAAGGAGAGTAAAATTTACAGACTTGATCCCTCTAAAATTTTGGTTTTTTTACAAAGATAAGAAGAAACAAAGAAAATTACAAAAAAGGGACAAAAATATGGTTGGACGAAAATACCCCTGCCTCTAACGGAGTTTTTAACGGTGTTAGTGTCCAGGGACCTTTTTAGAGCAAAATCCATACCCTGGGGATGTAAACTTGAATTATGAAACCATAGGGACCTCTTTCAAAGAAATCAATAAACCTCAGGGACCAAAGTTGGAGTTTACTCTAATAGTAATGATAATCTTTTGGTCTAAAATAAATCGGAACGTCTGACTACTGACTAATTAATAAATAATTTTTGTATAACTTTTTTTTTATATTTTTAATAATATCTATAATTAATATATATAGCAATGGTTTGAGAAACAAAAAAGTAAAAAAGGAATATAATATATTCAAGAAAATAATGATCCTGAATATTGATTTTACAAAATGGATTTTAGCCATAGCAGGATCAAAATCCATTGAAGCTAATAGTTTTTTTGTTGCGTAAAACAATACTTCGTTTTCGTTTTTAAAGTTCTTTTTACTTTATTGTTTTTATAATTAAATTAAATTAATATTTTTATAACAGAAATGACTTTTTATAACACCTGAGTTATAAAGAAAACCTCTTAAAATTGATAAATAATATACGACTGATTGAATTAAAGTCTCACATAGATGACATTTATTTTTCTTAAATAAAAATGAAACTTTGGTTAAAAATTAAAATATCCAATGTAGATGAGGCCTTTTGGCACTTTACAAACATATAATAATCTCTTTTTAGATTAATAAAAAATAAAATTATATCTATTTTAAAAATTAACTATTAAGCAATCAAAGTTTATCGATATGGACAAAAAATGTGTCTTGAATACGAACGTGGACTTCAACCTCAAAAAAGCAAAACTTTTAACACCAACCCAATGTGAACTTTAAAAACCATTTTACACATGAAGATCATATTTTCTAACATTATATATATAATAAGAAAACAATTAATAATAATAATAATAATACTAAATGAAGAAACACGATTCTATTGGAAGGAGAAATTGAACAAGTCTATGGTTGTTTAACAAATATTCATCATAAGCATGAGTGATGCCATATTACGTATAAATACTATTACTTTGTTACTCTTATCCTCCGTCCTAAAATAAGTGTTCATATTTTTATTTATGTTTGTCCCAAAATAAATGTCCACTTTCAAAAAGTAGATAACTAAATTATCACATTTACCCTGAATTTATATGCAAATATATAAGAGTTGTGAAGAGAGAGAGAGAGAAAATAAATAAGGATAAAGATATCATTTGGTAACAAAAATGTGTAATAATTATGCATGTCTAAAACTATGTGTCAAGTCAATTGTAGACACTTATTTTGGGATGAAGGGACTAGGTTTATATAATTATTATAACTGATCCTCATATAACCAGAGAACTCAAAGTATTATAATATTCATTTTCCCTTAAAATTGTATAATTTGAGATTAGTGTATCAAGAAAATTTTAATTTTTAACATCTAATTTAAAATACAAAAACTTATCTAAAAAATAAAATCTAATATGTTTTAAAAAGTCCATCTCTCCTCTATCCTCTACACACTCAATTAAATATAAAATATGCACACAATGTGAACACATTCTTAGAAGTATTAGTATAGTTTGTGAACACATTATGGATACACTTGAACTACAAATCTTGTATATATTTTGAACATATTGAGAACACCAATTAAAGTTTATTTACATTGTGTTCAAAATGTGTTCATTTTATATGCACATTTATTGTGTGTCTATGTTACACAGAGAGAGAGATGTATGAAAATTGAATTTTCTAAAAAAATGCATTAGTATTTATTACATCCCATTAATTAATATTAACTATCTTAAATTAGTGAATTAGGATTAAATTTCACGGATCTCATAAATTGTGGAGTTCTCAAATGATTAGCCTTATTGTATCAAATATAAATCATAGTTCTAAATAATATAAATTTATATCATATTCACTCTTATACTTTTGATAATTAAAACTGTCTTTCCTTATTTCACCTTCTTAAACTAGCACCATGCACATAGATTTCGATTGTGCAATCTATAGGGCTTTATATGCACTTCTATTAACTCATAACCTTCCTCAAGGGGTCCAAAATGGTGTTTTTGAATGGTACATATGGTGATCAACGTTGTTAAACAAGCCTCTTGAGTCATGATGCACAATGGTCATCCATGTTTTTTGGCGGTCAAAAGACATGAAGTTTTGAATATTCTTAACTTGACCTACAAGTGGGGTTGTCACATCTCTTGTCTTCATTTTTTTTGGGGGATTTAGCTCTCAATCGAGAGTTATAGATGTTGGTTTCATATGGTTTATAATTTGTGGCCTTTTTATAATAATATGAAGAAGATGAAGATAGTTGCCTAAGAAACCCTTGCCAAATTCAATATCACTCGCTTTGGCCGGGGTGTTACATCCCACCGGCACACGATATTGATTTTACCTTAAAATTATTGACTACATATTCAAAGTGATGCAAGAAGACTATGATTAAACAACTGGAAAATGTGTTTATCTTTATTTACTAAACAAGATGGGAAACATGTAAACTTAAGTTTATGATTGTGAAAGAAAAACAAAAATAAGACGATATATTAAATTATTTTTTAACTGTATCAACTAACACGTATTATTAGTAATAATAAAATATTTTTTTAAATAATAAAATAGTTAATTTCTTTCTTTTATTATTTTGTCTAGGTTGTTACATCAATACAAAAGGGCATCCAATTCTTGGATCAATCAACCCACTCATCATCACATCTTCCTATGTCGTGATTTTCACGATTCAATCTCACTTCGACAAGATATAAGTTGGTTTGCGTTAAAAATACGTTGGCAATCGATTTCATGGTCACGATGATTTAACGTCAAAGATTTTTAGAATTGTTGGATCAAATTTTCAATTAAAAATTGAGTTGGTATAGTGCAATAGTTAGCAATGTATGTTGTGGGAAAATGGTTTGCATTATCCTCCAAAAATTCCCAACTTTTTGTCGTATCGATTTCACTTGAGCCATGTGCTATGGGAGGATAAATCCTATCGAATTTATATATGAGGCATTGTTATGGAAAATATACTTTCTTTTTGATGAGACAATTCAATAGGACAATGTACACGAATCTTTTATATGCATTGAATATACAAATTAAGTACACTTCAATTTTCCATATAAGGAACAAAGGGAAAACAATCCTAGCTTTCAACCATCCAATTACAATTATTGAGATACAATTGAATTTCCATCCAACCCTAATAAAGGGTTGTCTTTAAAATCCCAATTATTATTTGATGGGGTTTTTTATTTTAAAAAGGGAAATTGACCCGAATGGCTAAATCACGAAGAGGGATTGGCCTCTTAGCCAAATCTCTCCCCGGTTTACTGAAATAGTCCTAAGGACGCAATGGAGACCATGGGGCGCAATGGAGACCATGGGTACGTGTCAAGCCCAGGTGTTACCTATTACTGAAAACAAGTCATTTTTTTTTACTGAAAACAAGTCATTTTTTTACTGAAAACAAGTAGGGGCGCAATTACGTCCGGACTCCATTGCGCCCCATGGTCTCCATTGCGTCCCATGGGCTATTTCAATAAACCGAGGAGAGATTTGACTAAGAGGCCAAATCACGAAGATTAGAAAAAAAAAACTCCAATCATTTTCTCGGATCATATCAGGAAAAGGGTAAAAAAAGAAAAAAGATGATGACTGCACGAACAAAAAAGTCAAAGAATCTTGTTTCGTGGGAGTTGCCAATAATTGCAAAACCTAAATCATCTTTGGATTAAACACAATTAAATTTCTAATCCATTATTACTTGGTCGTATCATGCGTGATCAAATCTGTTCCAATTCAAAGAAAACTTGTTCAAGGTCCTTTCAGAAGGTCAAACATCCTTCTTTTGAGTCCTATTTATATCCTGATGAATGTTCTTGTCTTTCTTCCAATTCCCCAAATCTTCATCCTTCATAACCAATTCCCATCAAGATCCATCTCCAATAATCTGTAAATTTGTGGGAAAACAAAAGACTAAAAAAAAAACCCATTTGACATTGAAATTATAGGGTTTATAAAAAAAGAATGAAGTTTTCTTTTCCCTGTTCAGAATGTTTCTGCTCAACTTCAGAGGATAAAGTGGTCCATAAGAATGATAAAGGTCAGCATAAGTTTCTTTTTACCTTTTCCCTTTCTATTTCATGGGTTTCATTGGCCTTTTTCCCTTTCTATTACATGGGTTATTGTTTCTTGACAACTGATAAAAAAAATTGGTTCTTTTTCAAGAATCTGATAAACTTGAACAAGTTTATGAGTATGTATGATTGAATCAAGAGATGAAAACTCTGAATAGAAGGAGCACAAAGCGCAAAGAAACTTAGGTTAATCTTTAACCTCATGGGTTATTGTTTCTTGAAATTGGGTGTTTTTTCAAGAAATCGATATGAACATGTTTATGGGTATGTATGATTGAATCAAGAAATGAAATTTGTGAAAACACAGGTGAAGAAAGAGCTAAGAATTTTAGGTTATTTTCTTACCATGAGTTGAAAGTTGCTAGTGATGGTTTCAGTTCCAAGAACAAAGTTGGGGAGGGAGGATTTGGCTCTGTTTACAAGGTGGGTGATTTCCCTCCCAAGTATTTGATTTAATTGTGGCAATGATCCTATAAGTTTCTGGGAAATTATATAATCTATTCAATTTTCCAGTGAATTGAAAGTTTCAGTAAATTTTTTCCCCAAATTGAAAGTTTCCTCTGTCATATTATCAACCAGAGTTGTTTCTAAAATTGAAATTTGTTTGACTACTAAAAGGGCCGACTCAGAGACGGAACTATCGTCGCAATAAAAGTGCTCTCCGTTGAACTCGAATCAATGAGAGGCGAGCGTGAATTCATATCCGAAATCGCTGCATTATCTGATGTACAACACGAAAATCTTGTCACCCTTCATGGGTGTTGTGTCGAAGGTGCCAAACGTTGTTTGGTATTAGATTACATGGAAAACAATAGTCTTGCATATCGATTTCTAGGTAATTCCTTATTCTAGTTTTCAATAATCACTACATCATGCAAGATTTCATTGAAATGTTGATAATTTGTGGTCTGATTTAGTATGTTTTTCCTTATGTTGATTCATAGGTGGCGAGCAAAACCGGACCAGATTTAGTTGGACAACGAGGAAGAATGTTTCGTTAGGAGTTGCTAAAGCATTAGCATATCTTCATGAAGAAAAGAACCCCCATATAGTTCATAGAGATATCAAAGCAAGCAATGTACTTCTAGATCACAATTTTAATCCAAAAGTTGCGGATTTTGGGCTCTCAAGATTATTTCAAGACGACACGTCTCACATTAGCACTCGTGTCGCCGGGACATTGTAAGCCCTTAATAAACATCATCTAGGTCTGTTTTTGTTTCTCATAGGACATTGCTGACAAATCTCTAACGTTGTTGTCGGATTCAATTTCTAGAGGGTATCTTTCTCCGGAGTACGCAATCAGCGGACGTTTAACTCGGAAATCCGATGTTTATAGCTTTGGTGTGCTACTTCTTGAAATCATCAGTGGCCGATCAGTTGTCGATTTTGATGTGGAACATGGAGAGCAATTCCTGGTTGATAAGGTACTATAGGATTTGCTATAATGGGGTTGTACTTTATGCAAATGTGGTTGTACTTTATGCAAATGTGTGTTGGACAGGCATGGGATATGTACAATTGTGAGTCTTTGGTGGAGCTGGTGGACCATCTGTTATTAAAAGAGGCTGATGATGGGTTAAGATCAGAAGCAGTTCTGTTCTTGAAGGTGGGGTTACTATGTGTTCAAGAAAACACGAAGCTTCGGCCCCGGATGTCTGAAGTCATCAAGATGTTGACTAACGAAACTAGTGTTGAAAAAGTCAAAATTTTGCAGCCGGGGTTCGTGGCTGATCTCATGGATGTCAAGATCGGTGATAAGAAAAAGTCTAGTCAGAGTTTTTGATGGTTCGAACTTATGTAAAAAGCTTGTTTCTTGGTACACCATCATGCTGATCACCATAGAGAGATATGAATCCTACAAGTTTGTTTATTGAAATCTGACTAATTTGAAGATTGTAGTTTGAAAATATGAAAGAAAGATGAAATTTAACTGCTTTGCAGAATAGAAATGGTAGGTTTTTTCAATGATTTTATTTGCATAATGATGTTTGATGGGGTGCAAATGATTCAATACTTGACAGTGGTGACATGGGACATGAGCATCTTGATGACTTCTGGTGAAACTTTGGCAGCTTGTTTTTTCAAGTGATCGATCTTTGTAACTGTCTCTTCGTCAAGTCGCTTTACGTTGACTCCAGAAAAACCAGTTGACTGTTTTGTGACGAATGTAAGAAATATGAAATGGTCATCAGATTGTGATGATGGATTGACAGAATGGTCATAGAATTGAAGTTGAGGGTTTTTGTTTTACCTCTGAGATTGTTTTCTGAAATTCTTTCTCCATTTGGGCTCGATATTTAGCTACTTCTTCTTCGGCTTCATCTTTTGCCTGTTTGAGTCTATTCATTTTTGCTGAATACAGAAGAAACCCATCATTTGATTGCATAAAAGCAGCAGCTTGTTTTTTTTTAATTATATGGGAATACATATGAAACGGTTACGTACCAGTTCTTGCAGAATTGACGATTTGTCGAGCTTCTTGTTCAGCAACAAGCAACTGTTGAATTCCACCTTGTCGTCTATAATCTTCCATAGCTGTAGATTCTGAATATTTGATTTGTTAATACAAAATTATAATGCAAGATGGCCAGTTTAGGATTTCAATCGATTTATTATTATATAGTCATTCTATGCAGAGAATTGAAGAGATTATATATTTTGTATGGATTTTTCATCTCTAATTTGATGTAAAATAGTTGGATCACGAGGTGTGTAATATTATGCATTCTGATAAACGGATAATCTACAAGTAATGGTTTCCGAGTCCATATCAAAATTCGAAATCATAGACGTGAAATCCCTAAATTAAAATGAAGAATGATTATTGAATGGGCATGCGTACATAAACATAGAACAACAAATTGTTTATCGATGTGAATAATATAAATATGTAGCATGGAAGCGTACCTGAATGTGAAGAGATCGATGCAATGAAGGTGAGGAGATGTTGAATGTTTGTTTGTAATTGAGATGGATTGAGAAAGGTGATGGTGAGGGATATGGTGGTTAAGATTGGGATGGATCTGGTAAACTCTTTCCCATTTTACAGGGTCATACCCTAACTATCAATCATATATATCTTTTAATTTTCTAATTTAATTCAGGTCTTATATTTCTTTTCTTTTCTTAATAAATAATTAAAGACTACATTTATTATTCACTAGATTCGCTCCTGTATATTACACGGATTAATTTAAAAAAATTAAATCATGCCAAAAAACTTATCTTACAGATATGAATGATCATCGAAAGTACGATGCTATTTTTCCAAACTTTTTTCCATTCAAAGTTGTTTTTTTTTGCAGCTAGTTAAATCATGTCAAAAAACTTTTTTTTGTATTAATAATTGATTTTGAAAATCAATTATTAAAATCTGTGAGATAAAAGTTGAAATGAATTTTGTAAAAGGATTTGCATATGTTCGATAATACTTGATTTTCAATTTGTATTATAAAAAAAATAATACGAAATAATATTTGATTTTCAATTTGTATTAGAATAAAATATATTCTATTTTATTTTTAGAAAATATAATATATTTTAATTCAATAAAAGATATTCATATTACAATTTTGATTTCTAAATTGGATTTTCGAACATATGCAATCTCATTTTCAACTTTTATCTCATACTAATTTTGACAAATTCCATAGTAATCACGACATATTAATTCGTATATATTTATGATATTTAATTTAATAATTAAATCCAAAAATATTCAATGTTGGACTCATTTCGAAGGTATTGATGAAACGATTACAATGATATAATTTGTAAAAAATAAAAATGTTTTTTCAATGCAATTTAGTTCATATACATTATTTATGTTTATATGATAAGAGTGTAAAATGAAAAATAAAAAAGTAAGGGATTAAAAGTAAACTACATATATATACTATATTATAAAAACGACATAAAAAACTCTTAATTACAACATTTTAAGCATAAGGTACAACTAATTAAAGCCAATTACTTAATTTACAATTTCTTAATGCTTTGGTACAATCTTTCCAAGCACAGTATCTCACATAATCATCTATTTGTGGAATGAATACTCATTTATTAATATAAATATTTGTTTTTTTGTGGAGAATTTTATAAAATAGATTTTATATTAGCATAATCTATTTTAAATGTAGATTTTACATTTAAATCTATATTAATGAGATGTAATATAAAATCTTTTTTCTTCCGTATTTTTTTATATTAATGAGATGTAATATAAAATCTTTATTTTTATCGACTAATACTATAAGGTCTTGAAGTCAATAGTCAGATAAATTTTCAAGTGGTACTGGGTGAATTTGAACTATACCAGTTGAGTTGCCGGTTACAAAAAATAGAAATCATTTATTTTCTTTGTCATATTTGATGTGGGTTGAATGTTGTTAATTAATCTACAAATTTATACGTTCAAAGTGATTGTCAAGTGTTGTCGAGGAGGTTTCAGAAAAATTGCAAATCTGTAAAAACGTATGTTCATATTTATAATTATTTCAATAATAGTGATATGTTGTGAGACATGTCGTTTGAGTTTTAAATAATATAATACAAAACTATTACCAATATTATTGAACCAACTCATAACAACAAACGATTAAGAATATATGCAAGTTAACCACTTATGAAAATGCATTCGTTTTTCACATTGTATTTCATTAACTGTTAACAGAGAAATTACGTTTCACTTTAACTCGGTTCAATATTCCAACAAAAAATTTATCCTCCCGTGCAATGCACGGGCCAACACTAGTCTAATTATAAAGGTAGTAAATGTAAGATATAAATTAAAAAAATTGAAATAATGAAAGATTAAATAAGGAATGAATGTGTATTTGCTAAATGGACTTATAGTGTAAAATACGTCCAAGTTCATATTTAGACGGGAAAATGAAAAAATGGATTCACCAGAAGATGACACGTGTCACTTCCGTTACTTATTTATTATATGTATAGATTTAGTTTAGTTTAATAGGATAAATCGAATGAAAATTCATGTTTACTTTAATTAACATACTTTCAAAACTTTCGTTTTATATCTAAGATTTAAAATCTTAACATATAAACGTCTGGTTTAATTATATCAAGTAACCATTCAACTAAAATGATGTGTATTTTTTTTAATTAATGGGAAATCAAAATGACATGGAATATATTAAATGATAGTAAAATAAAAATCAATTTCTTTAAAACCCTTCTCCACCGAGTCGTCTCCATCTCCGGTGAACCTCGTCAACAACCCTCCATCTTAGATGAACCGTTTCCTCCCCTTTCCTTCACTATCAGTGGGAGATCCAGAAACTTACATGACTTGGGGCCTTAATTGGCCCGAACCAAAACGGTTCAGTTAATTGAATAAGGTAAGTTTTAAGTTTCGATTTTTTTTACCATATTAGCTAACCGAATAATAAATTATACTATTATTTAATTTATATGATTTTTCTTTTAGAAGAATTGGTTTGAGATTATATAAATCAACATTAGGTGTATTGATTTATCTTTAAACTAAGAATAAGAAATTGAGATATATTTAACAAAACTATAAACTAACGTTATCATTGTATCATAATTGCAAGAGTTGACAGTAACAAGACAATCAATGTGTGGAGAGAACGACTGTCAAGTGAGGAAGTGGGGGTTTCGTCAAAGCATATTACCATGAAACCCCCTTCTAAAAACCCCTTCCAAGACAAACCCCTACTGTTGGTTGCCTAAAATGAAACCCACTTCTGAAATCCTTTCAAAAACATTGCTTGAATCGATTTTTTACAGAGTATAAACTCCCCAGAGGTCCCTAGAAGGGAAAACCTCTTATACCTTTCATAAAATTTGTTTAGATTTGCATTTTAGATTCTTTTTGTTGCATCAACAATTTTTTGTATTGTAGTGAATGCTTTGTTATTGACAGTATATCTGAGTTTCAAGCATATATATACAAGGGAAATTGGCACAAATAGCCATATTACACCTTCAATTTCACCTCCTAGCCATGTCTCTCCCGTATTTGCAGATTTGGTCCTACGTCCGCAATGGAGGACCTAGGATTGATTGTGGATTTGCATTAATGTTTGTTATGGAGATGACACGTGTCGGGATATTGCGGATTGCGGACCTGGGTGACCCGACCCATTGCGCACCTGCCGTAATCCGTGACTTTTTTTTTACTTTTAACTGTCCTCCATTGCGGACCTAGGGCCAAATTCGTAAAGTTGGTAGAGAAATGGCTAGGAGGTGAAAGCCTTAGAGGAATATGGCTATTTGGTCCAATTTCCCTATATACAACCATAGGTGGATTGTTGTAACAGATTAACTGGAGGATTTTTTGCCGATGGGTTTTAGATATTAGATCGCTGAAAGGAAGGGGAGGGGAGGGTGTTCAAGGTGAAAGAAGGGCGGGGCAAGGCAGGTGGGGGCATGTGAATATATAAGTGAGTTCAAACGAGAACACTAAGGTGGAGTTAGTTTTTTAAGAGGTCCGAAGTCTTATTTTCACTTCTGATTAACAAGAGGTGGTATTGAAGTCTGAAATCTGAATCAATAAGACTGTTTATTTTTGTAACGTTTGAAGTCTGAAATCTTAATCCGGATCAATAAGATTGTTTTGTTTATGATAACAATTAATCAGAAAAATGTCACCACTTCTAATTTCAGATGTATTTAAGAGTTAAGAGAGTCTGAAATCTGAAAAAATACAAATGGTCTGAATGTAAAAATGTCTGACCAGTTCAAATTTAAGAGGTATTAAAAGGTTTTTTGAAAAAAAAACCCTAATTATTTAAGAAAACACGAGAACGGCCGATCATTTATAAAATCATACATGATTCACGTACAAAATCATATATGATTCACGCGACTTTGCCCCATGACTTAAGTCGCAGCCAAAGTTGCTTGTGTCCAATTTTTTTTCCCTTAAAGTAAAATTGCATATGATTTTGTATATGGTTTGCTGTTTTTTTAAATAGTTAACATTCTCGTTTTGAACCTCCTTATATATATATATATATATATATATATATATATATATAGAGAGAGAGAGAGAGAGAGAGAGAGAGAGAGAGAGAGAGAGAGAGAGAGGCTTCTTCATCTAGAAACTCTATATTTGTTGCAAACTATGCAACCAAATCGTGGGCGTCCAAATCATGATCAACGGTGCTAAAAAAACGGTGGCAAAAAGTGTAATATATATGAAAAGTAAAGGTAATTCTAATAGTTGAATATGCAAGTGTGAGGGCATTATGGGTATTCAATCTCTTCTTTTCAATATGAAAGTATTATCAAGCGACTTTTCAGGGATGATTATGAACGACAACAAATCGTAAACATGTACGAAATTGGAAGAGAATCTGAAACCGAGGATCATTACCCAAACACGAATCGAGAGTGAATTTAGAATAGGAAATGATTATGAAGCGCTATTTTGGGGATAATATCAGACCAGAAGAAATGGATGATACATACGAATATTGGGGAAAATAGTAAACCAACTTTCATTCCCAATACAGCAACCGAGAAATCAGTTGCGTATCAACGTCGCGGATAATTCTGATTACAAAATCGAGTGGAGAAATGGCGGAAAACAATCAAAATCCGCGGGTCAGAGGTTCGAAATTGAAATTTTTTAGGGTTTTTTAAATTTTTTGACATCAGTATAAAATCTGGATCCATTATTAGACATGAATCACTTTGTTAGCAGTTCGTAGACCCAGTCAAAGAATTCTGATGAAGAGGGCGTTTTCCACTTTCGTGAACACTGCAGATGATCCCATGTGTTTGGATGTCGACACACCAACGCTGCAACCAACGAAAGGTTAGATTGTGAATCGATGTATTGTGAGTCGATGTAGTGCTGTTCTTGTATCGATGTATATATTTTTTTTTATTGTGAATCGATGTATAGTTTTTATTGTGTCTTACAAAATAAACATGGTTTTAAGAAACCTAAATGTCAAAAGAAGTGATTTGCTTGTAGAAAATGCACAAATGACATTGTTGTTTAGAGAGAATGTCAATGGTTGGTTTATGAAACACAAGTATGAACCATTCTTGGAGTCTGTTTTCAATGGTTTATGAGACACATCTAACGAACCAGACCAGAAGAAATGGAAACAGAATGTGAAACAATCTTGGTTTTTTTTTTGACATGGTTTATGAAACACTAGAATGAACTGTAAACGAAAAAAATAAAAGAAGCAGTCATGGTGTCTTTTTTGACATGACTTATGAAACACATTGAACGAGTTTTTCACATGAGGTAAAGTCTTGGTGCATGTATCGGTGTACTAATTGGTATTAATTTCATAAATCACAGGGTGAAGGATCAGCAGGTAAACAGAAAGGAACAACTACAAGGGGCGCTACTGAAACGGCTTGTGAAAAACATAGGTCAAGAGGTATGTAAGAATATGAAATTCAAAAATTGGTACGATATGAAAAGAAGTGCTTTTATTGTAGAAAATGCACAACTGACAGTGTTGTTTGGAGAAAATGCAAATGGTTGGTTTATGAAAAACAGATATGAACCAGTCTTGGTGTCTGTTTGACATGGTTTAGGAAACACAGTTAACAAATCAGTCCAGAAGAAATGGAAACAAAATGGTAAACAGGTTTTTAATAACAGACCAACGCTACAACCAACGAAAGGTTCGATTGTGAATCGATGTATAGTGAGAAGATTTTACTGTATTTTTGTTACCTGTATTTTCACACCCTTTACAAATTACAGTGCATATTAATAGTTTTGCTATTTTTGTTACCTGTATTTTCACACCCTTAGAGAACATATAAATGGATTTTTCTGCTGGTTATTTCAACTTAATTGCTAGTTTTTTTATATAAATGCGTAACAAATATTCGTTTATCGGCTGCTTTGTATGAATTAAGATCGCATCTACTCGATAGTTATGGAACTTTGGTTATAGACTGAATCTTTATGAGTGAAACACACATACTGACTAACATGATCATATTTCTCTGACAGATGAAAGAGACCCAATGAAGAAGGAAAAAAGTACGTCAAGTAAGGTCACAGAAACGACAAAGGACGTACGCATTACGAAAGGTATGAAAGTAGGTTGTTATGAAATGAATAGGGTGATGATTAAATTCGTTGACGGAGGTGGAACGTGGGTCTGGACAAGGAAGGTCAACGAAACTGGTATTGAGTGATAACAACAAAAGGAAAGGGTTTGTTGAGTCAGATATTGCGAGATTCAATGCACTTGACAAAGCGTCGAGGGCCCAGATCGTGGAGACGGCGGACACAACTAGGAGACAGCGACTGTGTTCAATAATATTCTAGTTTTTTAAGATTCGCTTAGGGATTTCGTATGCGATCACATAGTTTTATGATAGCTTTTGAACAATTGAATTACTATTTCGTAGGTTAATGTTTCTTTTTAGAACTTGGTATGATCGGTTTGTCACCACCCAACAGTTTGAATGTTTAAGATTTTGAACCTTGAATTGAATTACTATTTCGTAGTTTTAATGGACGACTTCATAGTGTTTCCAACATTGAACTTCTTAGATCATGTAAAGTCAATATCTATATGAAATCGTACATGGTATGATTACGAACAGAATCAATAATAAGGATTCATTACGTTACGGTACATATATGTTTTAGACCTTTTAATATATGCTACTAATATCGATAAGTTCATCACGTACCTGTGAAAATGAAAGTGACTTGAAACGAAATTAATCACGTACCTTTATCGAACATAAAAGTCAAAGCGTTCAAAGTATTACAAAACATTGCATTTCATAATGAATATGAAAAGTAATATCGGCGATTAATTGTAAACGGTAAGATTATGACCCGTTTCATATCGATGATATTAAAAAAAACCCCGACATTCTAATACTTATGTAGATTGAACGTTCATACGTTTTTGGTGCAATTTATGTGACGTAATGAATCGAAAAACTATGAAGAAACATTAAATAACGCCAACTTCTACGGTGAAGATCGGTTTGTATGGGTTGCATATTTCGTAGGTTTTATGGACGCGTTCATAGTGTTTCGAACATTGAACTTCTTAATTCATGTGAAATCAATATCTATATGAAATCGTAAATGTTATGATTACGAACAAAATCAATAATAAGGGTTCATTACGTTACGGTACATATATGTTTTAGACCTTTTAATATACTAATATCTATAAGTTCATCACGTACCTGTGAAAATGAAAGTGCCTTGAAACGAAATTAATCACGTACCTTTATCGAACATAAAAGTCAAAGCGTTCAAAGTATTACAAAACATTGCATTTCATAATGCATATGAAAAGTAATATCGGCGATTAATGATAAACGGTAAGATTATGACCCGTTTCATATGATGATTGAGTAAATGGATACGTAATGATTAAAGGTGATCATTTGCGGGCTTGGGCGGGCCATGGGCCGGGCCTAACATATATTTCCTGTCCAACGGGCCTAATATTGTAAACCCAAGCCCGTTTTTACGGGCTTGAAAACTTGCCCGTACCCGTCCTATTAACGGGCCGGGCTTGCCAGCGGGGCTGGAAATTTACATTTAAAAAAACTTATATAAAATGGTAAGTTGTCTAAAATTATCCAAAATACATAATTTTTTCCAACTAAAAAAGCGTAAATATACTAATGTATACAACGTAAAAAAAAGATTTTTTCACAAAATATGGAGTATGGACTTTTCTTCTTCAAAGATTATCACCCTTCGAAGTTCGGATTCCTCAATAACAAAATATTAACCACCTAATATTTCAAGATCAAGATCATAAACGTATTATATGACATATCACATATATTATATATTTAGACGGTGGTTGGTACATAGTAGAGGGAGTCCAACAAAAAACCATTTCTGAATTTTTTTTAATACAATATTAATTATATAAAAAAATAATTGGTTATAATTGTATAACGGGTCGGGCGGGCCTGTCCAAAATTCTTTTTCATAGCCCGAGCCCGCCCGTTAACTTGAACGGTCCCGCCCAATCCCGCCTATATTTTCTAAAATGGTTGTCCAAGCCCACTTTTCTAACGGGCTGGGTGGGCCGGGTCTAGCGGGCCTTACCGCCCATGAACATCTCTAGTAATGATATAAATAATAAACCATCAAACCCGGCAGCTGCAGCGTATTTCATATATGCCACTTCAGCTTGTTTAATGGTGGCAAACACCGAACCTATTTCAATTTTCAATATATCATCAACATGAGGGACCCAAAATCGCGAACCTGGGGCATCTCTAAACTTTCATCAATTACGCCTAACAACCAAATACGAACAAAAATTTAAATTAAACTAAATAATTGAATCACGACAACGAAATAACACCAAAAAAATGTGTAACATAAGTTTCGTATTCAATAAAAACAGTTACATACCACTGCAATTGTTTGCTCCGAACCCGGAAAACATTAGTTATAAGGCACCACAAACAATTCAAATTACAAAGTAAATCTTCCGTACTTACTTCATACACACTTCATATGAAAAAAGAACATACAATACTATGTAACACCGAAAACTAATATAAACCACTACGAAAACACGATGCCTATCGTAATACATAAATTGTACCCCAACCAAAAAGCACACCAAATGCATCAACCGGGACAACCAACATTTAAAAAACAAACAGTAAAAATAAAAATTTGAAATGTATCGTATACATGCTTTCATACAATTTATTAAAAAAAAGATACAAGATAACTTACCACCAACCACGACATCCACAACTCCACATTCTTCGAATTTGTCATCTACAAATTCATCTAAAAAATCCTCGTACATATTACTGTCGGATGGAGAATCCTCTACAAACATATCGTTTTCATAAAAATTAGCATCTCTACCATCGAAATCCATATCATCGGCCATGAAAGGGAAGAAAAAACCCTCTAAAAACCTTAAAACAACTCTGCCGATAATGAAGGAGACGATAGACACAGAATGGCACAAATAACTTCCACTATTAAAAAACCAAAAACAAATCATAATGAGATCATTACCATAATTAATGCATAAAATTAATGAATACCTCCAAATAACCGGTGGAATTAATTTATATTTAAAAAAAATAAAAAATAAAGATTTACACATTACGTAAATACCCTTTACAAATAAAAAAAAGGAAAATAAAATTCAAAAAGATCTACGGTCAAGATCGATTTGTATGGGTTGCATATCTTATAGAGTTTGTAAATGATTACCTCTCTCTCTCTCTCTCTCTCTCTCTCTCTCTCTATATATATATATATATATATATATATATATATATATATATCAAGGATCATTTGTTAACCACACAATTCTTGTTAACTTTATGAACTTTGCTCAACCAATAAAAATGCAAGATTTTTTGTTGTTTAATTTGTTTATTTATTTAATGCAAAAGGGTAGAAACGTCATTTAGTAATTAATTAATATTTCATTTATCTTCGTGGGGGTTACACAAATAAATTATCCATAATTATAGTGGAGGTTACAATTTCATATTTTTTTCCATTTTCAACATAATTTTGAAATCATATGAATATTATCAAAGTCATCCAACAACGTGATCCAATCCTTGCTAATTCTTTGATTTCAAAATATTTTCTATAATTAATTGCTAAAATCGTATGAACATCACATGAAGTCTAGTAGCTAGTTGTTTCAATTCAAATCTTTTGTCCACCGATTAAAGATGATGATGTCTGCAAATCCAAGTATGATTGTCCCTTTAAACCACTCAGACGAAACTATGTGAATATAAAATCATAAAGCATCGTGTTTTTGTCAAAATTTCAACTTTTAAAAGAAATAACGTTCATGTTTGTTCATTACTTCACCATTGGGCATATGAACAAAAACTTGTTAACGAGTCACATGAACAGTAAGGTGGTGGTTCATTCATGTTCATATTTCTTCATATGAATATGATATTTGAAATTAATATTGTTCATATTTCTTCATATGAATATTAAATTTAAAAGTAATATTGTTCATATTTATTCATATGAATGTGATATTTAAAAGTAATAATTTTCATATTTTTCATATGAACACACATGAACCGGGGGTTACAATTCTTTTGAAAAGAACATTAATTAAGAGAGAATAAAAACATAATGTTTCATTTATTTTTTCCCCAAAATACCCTTATCACTATAGTTCACTCCTAATTTTTCATTAATTATACATTTATTAAGATTTTTAAAAGATATTCAATTTCAACCATTGATTTCCATGATCAAGGGCTTATAATGGTTCATAAAGTTAACACAAAAAATGTGGTTAACAAATGAACCTGACCCTATATATATATGACATAGTATTTTAGTCGTTTATTTCAGATTTAAAAAATAAGATATTAACTAATGTTTAGCAAGTAAAAACTTAATTAACCTATTTAGCTTTTTTAAGTTATTAGATATACTATATGTAACACCCCAAAATGGGACAAACAAAAATTTCCGGAAAATGGAAATATGGTAATCACTTTAATGTCACAGCATGAGCTCACCCAAAAAGTGAACGATAAATGTCTGTTTAATTACAAGTTTGTAATAATAAGCAATGATAAATGACAACCTCCTAATCTAACATCTAACTAGAAATAAGATTACAGTCAGTTGTCATCTACTTCCAAAAATGACCGTCTTCTAAAAATGGCATCCCAAAAATGCTCCCAAACTCACATCTAGAGGCCGGCTAAACCTTCTTGGCGGTAGCACCGCTCGAACCTGAGATACACATCAAACCAACAAGTGTTAGGCCAAAAGGGCCTAGTGAGTTGTACAAACACATAACATACATTAATTTATAAAACATGGTATGAACATTTATTTCATTTTAGTCACCAAAGGCCATAAGGGAATCAATGGGGGAGACCCATCACACCAATGAGTTTTACCTCAAGTCAATGTACCTTGATGTTCACTCGCATGGGCAACATCCCGAAGGCCCGACACACTTGAAGACTACCTCCCAGGCTTTACTCCAAATGGCGGAGATCTAGGCGCATACCGTCACGGTGGCACCTAAGACTACATCTTCCTAGCACTTACTCATGGTTCATCCTATATACGTACGATATCCATCTCTATACATAATTCCATATCAACAAAACACATGTATAAGATCTCATATAATCCCAATCATATTTTAGGTACAAAACTCTAAAATGTACAAGTCCAAATATGATACCCATGGCTCACCAAAACAACGCATAACCAAGTTTAAATAACATCAATAACAACATCATCAAGGTCCACAAGAAGTGCCATAACTAAATTCCCAACAATCTCACAAGTAGCAGTTAGGTCAAACTTATCAGGTGATCAGATTTCTACATATATATGAAATACTAAGCAAGTAAACACACAAGATATGTATCTCATTTGAAAATAGTAGTAGAAACTCATTATCTAGGGTTTTAATTGAAACCGTAGGAAATTTGTTGAAATAGTGAGAAGATGAGACTTGTTAGCTAGCTTGATCCCACTAAAAGCTCCACCAAGCTCTTCAATGAACAATAAATGAGGAGAGAAATCCTTAGGCTTGCAATAAATGAAACTAGGGTTTGAGTCTTCCAAAAATCGCCCAAAGAGCTCTCTCTCCCGTAGCTATATCTGATTTTTTGAAAATGTGTTGTAAAAGTCGGCTTAGAAGGTTTTTAAACTTCCAGACCCTACCGGCGACAGTGCCCGGCGACTATGCCCTTGGCACTGTCGTGGGGGCATTGTCGCACCCTTACACCCACTCGCGGTACCTCTCCTGCGATTGTGCCAAGGCGATTGTGCCCTTGTCACTCTCGCGGGGCACTCTCGTCGGGATGTACCGAGACCATCTCCCGGCCCGCAACTTTGCCACGCGACTATGACCTCTGTCATAGTCGCACGTCACTGTCGCACCACACCCCAGACTCGATGTTTTTCGACGATTTCAATACAGTTAAACATATAAAGAACTTAAGGTATTAACACATAACGTAACATACCAATAACCTCTAACCCAAAGCAAAATCCCAACATTTAAAAGGAATGAGAACACTTTAGTGTTTATAAATACTTACCTTAAATTTCCGGGTGTTAGTGTTACACTATATATCTAAATGTTTGAGATTTTATATCTCAAATATTAAAACGAAGGTTTTTAACATATATTAATTAAAACAGAAATTTAAATAAAATTTATTAGATTTTCATAAAATTTGTCCTTCCAATTAACTTTAAAGTCTCCAAGAAAAGCCTTTTATACATAGAATTTTCGGACTCATCGTTTCCACGAAATGGTAAAGCGTTCTCCAACAAGTATCTACAAACTTCAACCGAAGCATTTAATCGCATGTGATAGTCGGTCTTCATGGGTTCTGTTTGTTTATGAAGGGTAGCAACAATTGATTGGTTTTGGTTAATCAAATCTTCACATTTTTAAGTGTTTTCTGGTGAAAACTATTAACCTCACCCTCATGAAATGCAAGTCTGTTCTTTTTACTCCAACTATTAAATCCATCTGTCACAAATGCATCTGTCCCATGATTCCCACCTTGGTCTTTAAACAAGTAACAAGGCAAACAATATGCTCTATCCACTTTTACACTGTATTCCACAAACAATATGCTCTGTCTACTTTTACAGTGTATTCCAACCATTGAAATTGATTAAACCAGTTAACAACAAAACGTCTTGCTTTAGCCCCTATAACTTTGGTTGGGAACTTGTGACCTCGTGGTTGACAAGGCCCCCTAACCAAGTATTTCCGTCTAATTTCGTCTCTTTAATTTGGGTTATAAGTTAAAATTTTGGGTCTCTCTCTGATGGATCCCAAGGAAGATCGTTAATATCAATCGTATTGTTGGATGTATTACCGGTTGATGAAGTTTTTCGTTTCAAAAACTTTTCCATATCAACACTAAGTAATTAAGCAATGAACTGTAAAATGTAAATGAAAAGATAGAGACCAAATCAGTAAAAACTGAAATCACCAAAATACCAAATTTTCACATAAATTAATCTATCACATCTATTCACAAATCAATACAAAGTTACAAACTAATCAACTAATTATAAATCAATTAACTAAAGTAATCATTGATCCAAAATCACATGATGGCAGTAGCATAAAGTAATCAACTAATTAGGCATGAACTACGATTTATGAATATTGAAGGCAGTAGCATAACTAAAGCTGTGTAAACTGTAAATGAAAAAAACAGAGACAAAAAAAAAATCCAAAATCCATATTAGTGAAAATCACCAAAAATCAAGTGTTAGTCTTGGAGGATAGTTTGATCGATTGTATAGCTAAACAAAAAAAATCCAAAATCTAAAAGGCAGTAAGTGTGAAATTGTATACCTAAACAAAATTCCCCATGAGATTTTGAGAAATCGGAAAACAGAGGGTGATTTTCTGAGTTGATCGAGTGAGAGACCGAGTCACTGAGTTTCGATTTCTGAGTTTAAGCTTCTGAGTGACTGAGTTCTGACTTGATCGACGATGGCCACGGTTTCGACTTCCGATTCGATGATTTCCCGCTGAGTCGCTAAGATTTGGGTGATTCCTATCACTAATCGGTAATTCGGTAAATCAGTAAAAAGGTTTTTGGGCTAAGGTAAATCAATATCAACATCTGGGGGCTTTCAGATTAGTACAAATGTATTACAACTGGGCTATCAAATTCAGATTAGTAAATCAATAAAAAGATTATTGAACTTGGGCTTTCAGATTAGTAAATAAATAAAAAGATTATCGAACTTGGGCTATAATAGAACTTGGGCTTTCAGATTAGGATTAGGTGCATCGTTTAAAGTTTCGAAAATAATACGGTATAAGTTGAATTTAATTGACAGTTTGTTGTCTTTGGTAGGGGTGAGATGCAAATCAGTTTGGTGAATGGTTCCAAATTTGTAATTTGCATGTTCGCCTCTTCAAATATGTAATTGAAAATGTGTGTATTATTTTTGTGTTTGTTGATAAAAATAAAATACAATTTTGGTTGGCAATGGTTTTACATGATTGGCTGGGCTGGCAAAAAAAATAAAACTCTAGAACATGATTGGTTAGTGGAATCCAGATGGCAGAAGGAGGGTGGTTGGAATGGGCGGTGGTGGATGAGAGCAACGTCCATGGTCGGCTTCGCAGCCAACTTATAATAATAAAATATAAATAACTTTAAGAATAAATGGATTTTTTTTTCTAAAAAAAGTTCAACTACAATAGCTCATGTAGTGAAGAGGAGTGAAACAATCCGAGTCTTTAACTATGGATTGCAACACAACCACAAAGGATTAGGCGTGGTGGTAAAGGTTTGGAGAGTTCATAGCGGGTTCGAACCCCACTAGAAGCACTTGTGGCCACTGAGGATAATCTCAGGGCTGCACGCTTTAGCAGCTGGGCCAAAGACCCTAATTGCCAGGGATTAGTCTGGGCCCAGGATACCCTTTCCAAAAAACTATGGATTGCAACACTAAGAATTAGTATTTCTACATTTTATCACGTTATTTATAAACAAAAACTTGAACCAAGTTCTGTGACCTTTTAAGTAAAAAAGAATGAGATCTTAATATAATAATAGAATTTTGATTATTTTGTAATCTTTAGGGTTTATTTGATATACAGGATATATTGACTTACATTCTGCTTGATATTAAATTTAGAATTTGAAAGATTAAAAAGATAAAAATGCATTTTTGTTCATGAATGAACAGGATTATTAAAATTTTAAACTATCTATTATCATATTCAAATCATCAACAATTGTTTCACTCATATATCTCACAAACGTCTGTCAAATCGATTCCAATCATGTCCATCCAAAATTCAATATGGTCCTCGTAATCCTCGTAATCTAAGGCTTTGTTTGGCAAACTAGCTTTTCAAAACGCTACTTTGAGTAGCATTTCAATAAGCTAGTTTATACATCCAAGCACGTATTAGAAAAAAAAAGCTAGTTTTTTTTTTTTTTTTTTTTTTTTTTTTTTTTTTTTTTTGTCAAACATAGCCTAATTCTAAAATCCAACCTTCAATTCAAATACCCCATAGAAAAAGCTTATCTTTTTACTAATGCTTTCATCACCTCGGGATTCCAGATTGTTCTCATATTCCTTCCCATATAAATACTTCCACACCACTTCTCCACTCTTCTCATCATCCCTAGCTAGCTAACACCAATCTCTCTCTCTCTGAGTCACATATATAGAATTTTGGGCATGGCGAAAGACGACGTTGAGGTTGGTGGGCATGAGTACAGTGCAAGAGATTACCAAGACCCTCCACCTGCAGACCTTTTTGACGCAGAGGAACTCACCAAATGGTCCTTTTACAGAGCCATCATTGCTGAGTTCGTTGCAACCCTCTTGTTCCTTTACATCACCGTCTTGACTGTCATCGGCTACAAGTCCCAGACAGACCCCATCCACAGCTCCGACCAATGCGGTGGCGTCGGAATCCTTGGCATCGCGTGGGCCTTCGGTGGCATGATATTCGTTCTCGTTTATTGCACCGCCGGCATATCCGGTAAAATTAACTTTTTTAATTACTAAATCCATCATTTAACTAACTAATTAATTTGCTTAATTAGTTAGAAGTAGTTTATATATATATAATTAAGGAATATAATTTTGAAATTTGCAGGAGGACACATTAACCCTGCCGTCACGTTTGGGTTGTTCTTGGCCAGGAAGGTCACTCTTCCAAGGGCATTCATGTACATTGTGGCTCAATGCTTGGGTGCCATCTGTGGTTGTGGTCTGGTGAAGGCTTTC
The DNA here is from genome assembly GCA_023525745.1 of Arctium lappa. Taxonomy (NCBI): domain Eukaryota; kingdom Viridiplantae; phylum Streptophyta; class Magnoliopsida; order Asterales; family Asteraceae; genus Arctium; species Arctium lappa. Next base: position 116,578,102 of record CM042049.1, read on the forward strand.
CAAAAGACTTACTATGATAACTACGGTGGTGGTGCCAACGAGCTCGCCGATGGCTACAGTAAAGGCACGGGGTTGGGTGCGGAAATCATCGGCACCTTTGTCCTGGTGTACACCGTCTTCTCAGCCACTGATCCCAAGAGAAATGCCCGCGATTCCCATGTCCCCGTAAGTACCAATTCCTCTCCTCTCCTCTGCATATATATACATACATACATATATCATCACTTGTGTTGGGATATATATTAATATGCATGAATGCTTAAATTAAGGTATTGGCACCTCTCCCAATCGGATTTGCTGTGTTCATGGTTCACTTGGCCACAATCCCAATCACCGGCACCGGAATCAACCCTGCTCGTAGTTTCGGTGCCGCCGTCATCTATGGAAAAGACAAAGCCTGGGATGATCAAGTAAGTTACATAATCATGTCGTCAACTCCTGATCCTAGTCCTTCATCCGATTTTAATTACCAACTATATATATATGTTTAATTAATTAATTATGGTGAGGGTTTGAATATATTAATTGTTTTATGCAGTGGTTATTCTGGGTGGGACCGATGATCGGAGCCGCCATTGCCGCCATCTACCACCAGTATGTATTGAGAGCTGGAGCAGTGAAGGCTCTTGGATCCTTCAGGAGCAATGCCTAATAGAATTGAAGGTTGCTGAATTTTCCATGCTGTTTTGATGCAATTGTACAAATTAATTAAGTTGGGCTGGTCTTATGGAGTGTCACTCATGTATGTTGGTTTTTATATAGGGCACTTGATTTTTGAGTGTGCCCCCTCTGGTCCCTCGACTTTCTTTTATGTCAATTTCATCCCTGTCTTTTGTTGTAATCGATTAAAGGCTATATTTGCTACCCAAGTAATAAGTACGAAGCATGGCATTTCCAAGTGTATTTCAACTCTTGCAAATACCACCGATGCATCTCAATGTCTTTCAGATTTTAAATATACAATAAAGGGAAAAAGTCTAAAACCCTCAACAAAATATCTAATTTTAAATGATGAAGTTCTTAAACTATTTTTTTTAATGATAAAACTTTTAAACGCTTTTAAAACCTGTTAAACACATCATTTTTACTATTAATATTTACCTCTTATCTGTCAATAGGTAATTCTAAAATTAAAAAAAAAAACTTAGTTGTAAATTGCTAAACCCTAATCGTACGACCCATCCCTCCATGTCCTTCATGTTGTTCCTGAACCACCAGCCTTCTGCCAACAGCCACCGTCGCCACCTGTCGTCATCGCCACCACCCATCAGGTTCGATTTCGATTTTCAGGTCGCCATTGGGTTTTATTTTTTATTTTCAGGTTGACTGTATTCATAATTAAGGTTCGATTTTCGATTCTTTTGTTCGATTTTATTCGATTTTAGCTTTGTAAACATGGTTCGATGTTCAGATTTGTCTTTCATATTTGACACAGACTTGCTTCTTACAAGTTTCATAATCGATTTTCAGATTTGTTTTTTTTCAGATTAGTTACTATTGGTTTGTTGTCTCGTAACAAAATTCACATTCAATTTTCATATTTGATTGTTTCCATTTGGTTCAACTTGTAAACATATATAACATGGTAATTTATAATTGGTTTCCATTTGCTTCAATTGTTCAAGTATTGAACAAGATGCCTAATTTGTTTCCATGTACTTCGACTTGTAATTTACAATTTAATTATTCTTTATTAGGTTTTGTTTTCGTTTGAGAATTATGATGATCTCATTGCTATTTTTGTTTATAAAATGGCATCCGATTGTAATGACCCTTCGTAAGAGGTAGTGATGATTCAAGTGAATATATGTCAGATTCTTTATCCTTGGACCTTGAAAACGAGGATGATATAATTAATGTAAAGAAAAAAAGTGATGATCCATTTTTATATAAGCTTTGTAATCAAGTTGGTGATGAGGTTAGTTCTGATGTAGAGGTCAACATGGATGAAAGGGATGATAATGTTGGAGCGCAAGTTATACAATATGGGATGCAATATCCAATACATGATCCTAATGTTCATTGGCAATTAATGAAGCCACGACTTGGTGAGAGGTATGAGAATCCTTGTCAATTGAACAATGTTTGATAAGTTGTTCAGTTGCAAATGGCTACCAACCAGAGTATATATAAAATGATTCAGAGAGACTGCTTGTTACATGTGGAAAAGGTCAAAAAGATCGCACATGTGTTTCTTGATTATGGGTATCTTGGATGCGAGAAGAGAGATCCTTTCATATTAAAAGCATCAATACTAGCCACATATGCAGTAGAAAGTATAGTTCCAGATCCTTAGTGACACCAAGTTGGATTGCAAATAGGGAACTAATTTAAAGACCATTCATAAAAATGAGGGATATGCAAGAGGTAATATGATTAAGCAGGGGCCAATGTATCCGAGCCAAATCTAGGGCATTACTTGGTAATATGATTATGTATGTTAATGTATTCTTTTGTCTTATATAGATATTTATGTTATCTCTAGCAGTGGAAATGTGTTTGAAACAAGAAATCTGTATAAAGTAATGGTGGTGGATTTAGATGTTAAAAAATGCAGTTGCAGATTATTGGGACATATCATCCATTCCTTGTGTGCATTCCAAAGCTACCATACACTTCAACAACAAGGATCTAGAAGATTATGTATGTGAATAGTTTAAAAAATATCTATTCGAAATGGCCTACGAGCATTTTTTGGTATTTTTTGTGAAGGAGTGGGTATAATTTTTGTATGAGTATATTTATCTTTAGGTATAACTTTCGTATACTTCAAAATTAGTAATGAAAATGGTATAATTTTTCTCTATTTAATTTGTTCATTTTAATTTGATGACGATTAAAGGAATTGTATATATTTCTTGTTCAGAAAAAGTTTTGAATTTATTTGTTCAAAATTAAGTTCATGATTTTATTTCTTCAAGAAAAGTTTGGAATTTATTTGTTCAAAAAAAGTTCAAGAACTTATTTGGTAAAAAATATAGTTTCAGATTCATTTGTTCAACATTAACTTTCAGGTTGCAAGGATGTTTATTTTAGAAAGTTTAATTTTATCATTAAAAAAATAGTTTAATGAAATTATTCAAAATTAGATGGCTTGTTGGGTTTTTTTTTTTGTCTTTTTTCCCTACAATAAAACATTAAAACTACAAATGATTTTTATTCTTATTAATTAATGAAACTTGAACCCTTTAACATGTTTATAATTAACGGCTTTTAAACTTTAACTATTCTTGGTCATTTTATTTTATGTCGCTTTTCCAAAAAGAACTTTTTTCCCCTCCGGTAATCGTTTCCTCGTTTGATGTTCGGAACAATTCCAAAGATGAAAAATTGTATGATGGGATGAAATAAATTTGGTTGAATGATGAACACATAAACATTGTGGCTTGGCAGTTAATTTAGACATTAATTGTTTTATATAATATGGTGTGTGATCAAATGACAATCATAATTTTTGTGAGAATCGTGAGATAAAGGTGGATCTAAAAAAATTCAAGTGGTGTCTGTAATAACCGGGTTAAAAGTAAAGGAATTAAAAGTTCGGGTGAGAAAATGGAGAAGCCATAATAGAGGGGTCTAGAGTGAAAAGTGGGGAAAGGGGGGATTAAACCCTAGGAATTAGTGTTATTGTTGGCGGCTGGCAAGTTTTGGGATAGGGAGAGAAAGTTTGAAGGCGATTCGATCGAAAGAGAGCAAAAGAAGTTGAGATTTGATGTTCTTCAATTTCATAAGGTAATTCTAATCATATTCTTCCTTTTAGTAAGGGTTTAGCAATTGTTTTCCAAAATCTTTAAATGGGATTTGTATCTATTGTTAGTTTCCTGAAGGTTGAGTTTTCTAGGTTTGAGATTATTACGAGTCGATATTGGGTATATATGTGACTATTGGGATTTCGTTGAAATTGGGTTCTTGTATCTGAATATTGAATAAGTGGTTGAATAGTTATTAATTTCTGGAATCAAAGTGATCCTGTTGTATCTATGGAATCGATCCTTCGTTGGTGATGTTCGTTCGGCGGGGACACCGGTCGATGAGGTGGTCCGGTCCTCGGATTGGACACCGGTCAACAATGGTTAGATTATGGACATCGATCACCGGGGGATTAAACCCCGGTCGCTTTTCGACACCGATCCCCGAGGATAGACCCCGGTCGTATGTGACACACCGGTCACCGGGGGGAAGTGTGCAACACCCGGTTTTTCGTAAGTAAGTTTCCGTCCTTCGTTGGCAATCTCTCCGCCTTTCGCCTATCTTTTTGGGTGGAAAATATTGTGCTTTCGAACCTTGAGTCGACCCATGCGAGAATCGCGAGTTTTCGGCCAGTTTAGGCTTTGGTACGGTTGGCGCGATAGTGACTCGCGATAGTGACAAGTGTCACTATCGCGTGGCACAATCTCCAGAGTACCACAAGACTCACGGTACAATCCGCGCGATAGTGACTCGCGATAGTGACATTGTCACTATCGCGTGGCAAGGTCGCGCGTGACGTCTGGTCTCCTAAATGCCCGAATTCTCACCCATTTCCCTCATTTTCATTTTCTAATCCCTTCCCTTTTCTCTCCCAAACCTCAAAGTCGAACCCTAACCCATTTTGTGGGTTTTTCCCCCTTGAACCACATGATTTATCATCATCTAGCTAGTGGGATTTTGAACCACAAAACCTCCATCTTCATCTTCCTCATCAAGTTCAACGTGTGGGAGCTCGGGTTGAAAAGTTGGAATGGGTGTCCTCGGAAAGTCTCATCATCTAAAATGGTAAGCTTCCTTGATTTAATGTTGTTGGGTCATCTGAAGATTTGAAGATGACCTCCTGATCTTCCATCTTATATCATCCTACTTAGAATATGTTTGAGGTTCTTTTAGCAACTTGGTTTCTATACAAATGTTCGGTGAAGTCGAAGATCAACCGAAGAAGACAAAGAAGGAGAATATCTCTCAAAGCGGATTGAAGATAGACTCCTAAGCCTAAAGCCAAGTATGCCTACTTGATCAACACCATTGGCCAGGATGGTGCCGATCTCAGTCTTTAGGAGCCGAAGACCTCTCAGTCTTCAGGAGCCGAAGACCTCTTCGGCCGAAGACCTCTTCAGAAGCCGAAGATTTCTCAATCTTCGGAAGCCGAAGACTTCTCAGTCTTAGGAGCCGAAGACCTCGGAGCCGAAGACCTCTCAGTCTTCAGGAGCCGAAGAACTCTTCGGCAACCGAAGACTCCTTAATCTTCAAGGCCTGAAGATTTCTCCAACATATTGTACTTTTCTGACAAAGTATATTTGTGATATCTTGCATTGACGTGGACCTCATCTGAAGATCAGATAAAGTAAGTTTTGTCTCCTACACTCTTTTAAGGAAAGGTCTATACCATCCTCTGTAGGTCAACACTTCAAGCCAAAACACCTCAAGACAAAAGGTACATCCTGTACCATGCAGAAGACCTGTGTCTATCCATTGCTCAACAGGTGTCTCATGCATTAAATGCATGAGGCACTATAAATATGATGGAGGTTTCAACATGCAAGATCACCCAGCTCTACTACCTTCAAGTTCTCTAAGTGCCTGACAACTTTCTCTCTACGAAGTTCAATTGTTTTCTAAGTGTTTTACAATTGTTCTTTATTCTCTATATGTAAGATTGTTTGAACATATCTCATATGTTCTCTTCCGCAACAATCAAAGTTTTCTATGTGTAATTCTTGATTTCAAATCAATAAGAATTAAATTAAGTGAAAAACTGTGTGTATTGTATTCAACCCCCCCCCCCTTCTACAATACTTTGCTTGTTTATTTACTGCTATTTGGGACCAACAAATGTTATAAATGCTCCATTGATGTTTCCCTAGTGTTTGGTTTATCAAATCTCGGATTTGATAGTTTTGGAGAAACTAGGGTTTTGATCTCGTTGGGGATTTTAGTAAATCATGTTTGGGGAATGTTTATAAATAGTTAAATATGGGTATTTATGGTTTGGAATGTATGGATCTAGGTTTTGGAAGTTTTCGGCTTGAGGATTCAAATGCCCTTCAAAGGAGCTCAAGTTGGGTGAAATCTAGATTTAGCCTAAATCTAGCAAGGTGAGTTCAAGTCGATTTGTGAAAACGTTGTACATGCCAAAATGTCCATTTTAAAGTGTTTATGTGTTTCACATGAAATTATCAAATGTTGGGTTAGTTGGTAATCTTTGATTATTTGAAGTATTTAACTTTATAAACTTTGTGAAACACCCACATTTGGGATTTTTGGGCATTTCGATAAATGTGTCATAAATGAATGAGTTTTTGATGATTTATTGCATAAATGGGTCTTTGGTCGAAAATACACTTTTAAGTGTTTGTCGGGTTTATGCATCATTCATGAAAGGGGATGTTTTATAAATTATTACTTGCACAATTATGTGCAGGGGCGGAACACAAGTCTTCCAACCGCAGGGGCCGGTCTTCATACGTTTTTTTTTTTTTTTATCAATGTGTGATCTTTTTACCAACGTTTAGTATCGCCCTATGTGTTTTTAGCCTGACTCCAACATTTCGAGGGATTTTTCAAATTTTTTTTGCTTGATTTCAAGGTTTTTTTAGTTTTTTTTTCATCGATTTTGAGAGACGATTTTGGGTTTATTGGTTGATTTCAAGAGTTTTTTTTTTGGTTTTTTTGGTTGATTTTAATAGTTTTTTTGTTTTTGGTTGATTAAGGTTGCATTTCTAAAATGATGCGGTTACAACTTCTAAAACGATACGGTTTCACTTTCACATACCTAAATTTTTTACCTTACGACGGAACACCACTGTTGGTCCGTCCATGTTTAGCGGTTGTTGGAGGATTATACGATGAAGATGAAGATAAAGTTAAGATCAATGTGACTCCACAATTCAACTTCTAAATCTATGTTCTATCAACGATTCAAACAAGTGAACAACCTAAAGAGCAAAGTCCTAAAGTAGACATTCCATATCATAGAGGCATAGAGATGCATCAAAACAAATTAAAATCCAATCAAAGTATGTAAGTAATCAAACAATTTCAAATAAAGTTAAACCTAGCTAATCAAATAATTAAACAATTTTAAATAGGGGTAAACCTAGCTAATCAATTAATCAAATAAATTTAAACAAGTAATGAGAAATTCAAATAATTTCACATATCCATGCGAGGATATGTGGAACCCCTTTGTCTAAAAGAGCCCTTATAGAGATAGGATGTACCTACATATATAGAGGTTTAATGATTCGGCTCTAGCCGATGTAGGACTCCAATATTTTGAAGACTTCGCTTATAGTAGCATATCAGCATTTAGCATCAAAGACAAACAAGCTTTATAGAGGCTTTTTTTCTTATTATTGTCGTGGTTCTTCTGCAAGTTTTAAACAACATTCCTTCGTTTATATAAGTTCGTTCGTTTTGTTTCTCAAATTGAAGCTACTGCTATGCCTGAAGATTACAAACACAAGAAGGTACTAACCCTTCATATTATTCTTGAGCTTTGCACTTGTTTTCTTGAATTAATCATGAACCTATGAAACACTTTTTTACCAAGAACGTTTAAATAGAAGTGATTCGAACAACTGATTTCAATTGATTTCAACTTCAAGAAACCCTAACCATTCAAACAACCCATCATTTACAGTTTTATCTTGACAAGATCATGAATCTTTTCCAAGAATGAAATCAATGGATTTGCACAGAAAAATGTGATGATTTCAAGACTCAAGAGGGTATTTTTAAGAAAACAAATGGAGTACAAAGTACTGCTTACCGATGGCCGCTGAGATAGGAGGAGAAGCAGGGGAGGAGAGTCGGTTGTCGGTGACTGGTTGAGTGCCTGAGTGGTCGCCGACCGGTGGCGGTTGAATGCCTGAGTAGAACACGTCGTCGACTGATGAATCGCTGGACTACTGGACTAGGTCCTAGTTGCAGTTCGATGAATCGATTAATCGAAGTATGGTACTGAGTTTGAATCGATTTTTGATAATTTTGAACGTAGATGGACTTCTCATTTCTGGACTGGACTTTTCCATACTAGACTGACATGGGGATTGGGGGGCCCAAATAAAATAATTAAAAAAAATACACTACAGAAAATATGACCACCTCTTGCAAGTTTTTAAACCACAGGGGCCAGGGCCCCTGGTAGCCCTGCTTGTCCTCCGCCTCTGATTATGTGAGGTACACAAAAGAATGTATATAGTCTCATTTTATGATTTTCATTCTTATCAACAGTTATAATCAAAATGTGATTTGGGAGCTAAATGGTATATTGAACTATATGGTTGATTATAGTTGGTCACATGTGTTATTGTGACAAGTCTAGACTATTACTAGTGGATCTCTAGGTATTGAGTCGGCTTATATGTTGGTATGTTTTCCCTTTTGTATCTACGGATGCATTTTTACCCCCTTTTGGCCTTTGGTACGGTTATGTGGGATCGGTTACTAGCCATGGGTTAAATGTAATTATAGTGAATGAGCATGAATAGGAATCATTGGGTGTCATCCCCCACATCCTTATTCGAGTCGGCGTGCTCGCGACCTTGATCCTAGTATGGTGAGCTCAATAACAGTGGCCTACTTTTGTGTTCCGCCACTAGCCTTGGAATTCGGGATTCCCCCGTCACCGAGAGGTGTTGTTTTGGGATATTTAGTTTTATCCTTGTTTTCAGTGACGCTTTGAGTTTGGGTTATCTCCTTTATGCTACAATCTTGGAGACTTGAGTTTACTCATATTTTCGATCGTTTGTTTTATAAAGTTATTCAAATGTCATTATTTGAGCATTACCATTATCCTCATTTTGAGTAAGCGTTGGGTTGCATTATTTCATGAAAGAATGTTTTGGCGTTGAGACGTCCATCTATAAAATGCATATTATTGGAGAATGAGTTGTTCTCTTATTTTAAAATAAATCATTTCAAAGGATCATGATTATAAGTTACAATGCTTCTGTTTTACGTTTTCCTGTATAATCATGATATAAAACTCTTGAACTCACTAGGCGTTAGCCTAACATTTTTATTTGTCGACATGTGCAACAGGTTCCGGTTGGGAATAGTCCTAGTGACACTGTGAAGCGATGAGTGCTAGTTGTGTGCTCGAAGAGGTGTTTAGCTTGATGAAGTCTTCCGCATTTATATTTGGAGATAGTGATTGTTATTGGTTTATAGTAACACTCGACTTTAGTTGGTCTTTATGTAAGTCTTTAATTATTTGTTGATGGTTCAACCTAGATTTGTATTCCAATTATGGACTTTTAGTAAGAGATTTTATTACCTTTTAAGGTATTTTTGAAAGTTTTAATTAGTCGCTCTTTCCAGATTTGAAGGTGTTACAAAGTGAGACCCCGGTCAGGGTCACACCGGTCGGTCACCGGATTCTGAGTGTGGGCCGAAGCCCATAAGCAATTAAAGAAATTTTTTTTATGTTGGGCTTGAATTATTGGATGACTGACCCACTTTTCATTTTAATGAAAGGTATCTTGATTCAAGTGGGTATTTTAGTGGGTTAAATACTTTAGAGAATAAGTGACGTTGAGGTTATGGGTTTAAGATCAACCTTGTTATAAATTAGAAAGTTGAGAGAGTTCACCGATCAATACTACCTTTATAGGTTTCGGTTCAAATCCTAAGAGTAGACGCCGGAATTAAGTTAAGGACGTCAAGTGAGTTTTTCTGAACTAATCTCTTTGTTAACGAAAGCATGTGAAGTTTAATTTGTAACGTTGATTTACTTACGATGGCATGAGTTTTATGAAAATATTTAAGTGTGTTATAAATCGTTGATATTTATATGTATGCATACATTAATTGTGGAGATTGTGACCTAAGTCGGGGAGTGTGGCCCGTTTATGCCATTGGGGGGTGTGTCCCAATATTTAAGGCAGTGCGAGTTAGACACATTGTCTTTGACGGTCGTGTGGTCAGTTGCGTGTTTTACCTTTATGTGCTTATAAATATGTTGATTTAAATTTTCTGGAAAGTTATATTATTGCTTATCTGTTAGAGGGGACTCACTAGACCTTCGGTCTAACCCTCGGTCTTTCAAAACTAAAAATCTTTTCAGGCATGCGTGTTTTGGGAAGAGCGGATAAAGGGAAAGAGAAGGTGTAGCGTAAGTAGGTAGAAGACTGTCATTTTAGTTTTCTTTACCTTAAATATCTCAGTTGTGTATAGGTTGCCTTGGTAAACCTTGAATTTAAATTGTACGCTTGGGGCCGCTTTTGCATGAATTTTATTTTGATTATTAAGATTTAATTGTTATCTTGTTGTGTTTGGTTGGGTTGTCATAGTGTCACAATTTGATTAGTAAAAAATATCTAATTTTTTTTCTTCACAATATTAGTATAGGTTCGTTGTTCGGTTCCGTATCCTAACATAGAAGAGATTCATGTACAAGTTCGGTTTACATATATTTAAAAACACAAGAGGTATATAAAAAATAACAAAACATGAGCCTTTTGTACAAAGGCAAGAGCATTTATATTTTATCATCTAAACCATTAAAGCCTTGTGTTAACATTTCAGTTTCAAAAACTATATAATAATGTCCAACAAAACAATTCGATGACACATTCAGATATATAACTTTTTCTCTTATGACCGAACCATATCATTCAATGTGGGTCCACCCATGCCATGAGATCCCATATAAATAAATTAATTGACCATCAATGATTCAGTAACTTTTTTCTTTTTGCATCAAAAAATTTAATTGATTTGATTAAAATCACATGAATCATCAAACCTCCATCCTTAATTAAAACCTCGAGCAAACAGTTTTCTTCTCCTTTCCCGTCAACCCCCGCCCATCCGGAATCCTCACGTCACCAGCTGCCACCCCATATTCCGTTCGAGGCAACACCGCTCTGATCCCCTCCGTTAAGATTGGATACAATGGATCTAAAAAAATATTCACTTCTCCCGTGAAGACCCCTTTGATATCCTTGAGAATAGATGCATCATGTACTATTTCATATTATTTTTCTATCTATGGCTTAGATTTAGTGTAGTGATTAACATATATTTGTTTCATAATGTGTTTGTTTTACATATATTTATGTGACATCGTGAACATTTTTTATGTGTTTGTAAAACAAAAATACAACTAAAAAGTTTCACATCGTGAACCGAATATATATGAAACAAATACGTTGTGAAACAAATAATATAAAAATCAATATATTAAATTCTAGCCTAAGATGGAAAAATTATGTGAAACAATATCTTATGATTATAGTTCTCATAGTTATCATAATATATGATGTTCTCAAATGATTAATTAAACCCCTAGTTATATTTATATAGAGAGCAAATAAAATGCAAACCTAATAAATGTTACAAACTTACAAATGATTTTTATGTGAAACATGCAATATTAATAGAGTATTGTTTTATATATATAATGTTCAGAATTGTTTTATGTGTAAAAAACACACAAAAATATGTTTATATATGAAACACATTTATATTTGGTTGAGCTAATAAAACATTCATACTATCACTACCTTAAATGCCACTTAGGCAACAAATGAAAAATGTTGCATAAGAGGGGTTTTTATATGTTACCTAAGCATGTTGTCTTCTCAATGTTGCATAAGAACCTACGCAACATAAGCAAACATCTTATGTTGCCTAAGCGGACTCCTTAAACAACACACAACAGGTTATGTTGCCTATGAAAAAAACATATGTTGCATCATACAAACTCTAAGGCAACATTCGAATTATTGCATGTTGCTAAGGTATCAGCTTGGATAACATACTATATTTGCATATGTTGCCTTACACTACGAGACAAACCTGTTTTACCTAGGGGCGAGCAAAGGCAGGTACCCGCCTAAAACTCCCGGAACTAGAACCGGCGGTTCCTAGAATGAAGGAAGTGGAACCGGAACTGGTTACACCAGTTCTTTATATTTAGGAACCGGTCCTGGACCACCGGTTACGGTTTCGATACCAGGTACCCGTTGTCTAAAAACTAAAAACCAATATATATATATATATATATATATATATATATATATTACAAACAATGCTTACAAAACAAATAAATATTACAAACGATGCGTATAAAACAAATAAAGATTACAAACGGTGTTTCCAAAATACTTAACGTCATTAAAATTAGTTGATGTTAATAAATATTACAAACGGTGCTTCCCGAAAAGGTAGTTTATTAAATTTTTATAAATAAATAAAATATATTTTATTAAAAAATAGTGGGTACCCGTCGGTTCCAATTCTGGGAACCCAGCGGGACCGGGTACCCGGGTCCCAGAACCGGTCCCGGCAGGTACCAAGCGGGTAACGGTTCTAAAAAATGAGGACCGGAACATGACCCGATCGGTACCATATTTTAGGAACCGGAAGCATTCACATCGGTTCCGATTTCGAAACCGGCAGTTTCGAAGCGGTTCCGGTTCCAAAGATGGGTATCCGCTTCCGATGATCACTCCTAGTTTTACCGACAGAAAATTTTGTCAGAAAAACGTGTTTACTGTCAAAAAAATCCAAGATTAAAATCCAAACACATTTGAAAAAAGTTTATGTTTTCAAAAATTTCACATTTTAAATTGGTTTTTATCAAAAATAGTTGGTTGTGTATTAAAATTTTAATAGTTATAAAACAACTTGCATTTCGATAAATTATCATAAATGAAATGTCAGCAAAAGGATGGTGTTTGGAAGCAACGTTCATGTTCCACTACACAGACAACTCCTTATCATAAAATTTAATAACCAGCTAGGTGTTAGGTAGAATTCATTTCAACCTCATTTCAGAATTGATATATATACGGAGGGAGGATCATGCAAGAAGTAAACTAATTTGTGAGAAGGCGAGAAAAAATGTGTGCCACATAATTTATTAATTAAAAAAACCATAAATAAAAATAAAAAATAGTTTTAAAAATTAGGATAATTATCATTTTAAATTGAATAAATTCTTAAAATTCTCATCATATCTTTTAGATTTATTTATTTTTTAATTTCAATTATTTATTAACTTTTTTTTTTCTAAATATACCTTTAATAAAAAAATTTCACAATTTTAACCAAATATCACATGTGATATTATTATATGAATATTTATGCATATCACATATCATATTATCACATGTGATAATTGTATATATTTTAGTTAATCATATGTGATTATGTATAGTTTTATTTATAGATCTTTTTGTGATGTAAATATTAACACATGTGATAATTGTATATATTTTAGTTAATCATATGTGATTATGTATACTTATATTTATAGATCTTTTTGTGATGTAAATATTATCACATGTGATTATGCGTTATTTATATTCAGACATATATTATCATATGTGATATTTACAAAAATCCACATATTGGAATCATATGTGATACATAATAATATATCACATGTTAAACGAAAACGTAAATCTAAAAAATAGAGAAAAATGGTGAAATAAATAATGAATTAGTTATGGATATCACATGTGATATTTGATGACAATTATGATTTTATCTAGAAAATAATAATATAAATTTGATAATAAAATTATGAATTTATTAAAATTAAAAAATAAATAAATTTAAAAGATATTGTAACCCTTAAAAAAGTTGCAACCCACATCTTAATCGTCGGATTCATGATCGGCGGTTATAAATAGATATGGGTCTCAATATTTTTAATTAAAAAAATATAAAAATAAAAATAAAATAACCGTCGATCATGAATCCAACGGTTAAGAAGTGGGTTGCAATGGTTGCAATCTTTTTAATGGTTGCAAAATATCCTTCCAATATATAAAATACTATTCCATTCTCATATCAAATTTTAACTTATATATTATTTTAAACGGAGGCTAACATGTGCCAAAAAAACAAAGACAAAAGATGAAAAGAAGGTATCAAATCTCTAGATGATGCTAAATTTGGAATTTAATATCACTTTTTAAATTATTGTTTAAAATAGTTATTATTGAGAAATATAATTTTTAAAAAACATGTAGAAGAACAAAATATATTTAATGTGGTACTACAAAACTAATAATTAAGGCTTCTAAATTTATTAAATAGAGATATACATAAAACATGAACCAACTCCTCTAAATTTTAATTAATTGCAATTTCAATTTCAATTTTGTGTTTCTTATTATGTAAGTAAAAAAAGATTGTGATTTAAAAAAAAAATTATATAAGTTGACCTTATTTAATAATCTAATTCTACTATCCAAACTTTAAATCCACCTTAGAAAAAGGTTATCTTTTATCAGGATCCAAATTTTTCTTAATTTATTTTAATGAATAGATTGAATAAAGGATAAATTAAATAAAGAGTAAACTACAATTTATGTCCATGTGGTTTACCAAAAAATACGAAAGTGGTCCCTGAACTTCAATAAGTGCATATTTCATCCCTGAGGTTTCGATTTTGCTATGAAAGTGGTCCCTCTGACGTTAGTTCTGTTAAATCGTCCGTTAAGTTCAGGGGTAAATCCGTCTTTTAAGGTTGTTTTCATTTTTTATTAAATTGTTTTTAGAGTACACATGTTTAACCTCTCATCTTCTTCTTCAATCTCTATCTTCTTCCTCAAAATTAATCATACACACACACACACACACACACACACACACACACACACATATATATATATATATATATATATATAATCATACACACACATATATATACATACATATATATAATCATATATACAGACATATATATATATATATGTTTTATTTTTTTTTAAATGGTGGGTTAATTTTTCAATCTCAACTTAAAAAATGATGGGTTAATTTCTAATCAATTTAATTTTTGCAGGTGGAATCATCGAAATTACCTGCGTGTACATACATACATACATACATACATACATACATACATACATATATATATATATATATATAAGGGTGATATCAATTGGAAACCAAATTTTATTGGAAACTTTGGAAACCAAATTTCAGCCATTGATTGATTATATCAATTGTCAAGATTCATTTGAATTATATATGGTAGTAAATTAATTAATTTATTAATAATAAATAAAAATAATAGAAGAAAAGGGTAAATATGTCTTTTGATTTTATGTCTCAAATATGGCAAGAAAGATTTATGTTATTTAGATTTCTTGAAATCAAAATAAAATTTCCCACGCAATCTAAATTTTGTTATTTTTTTACTATGAAAACGAGGAGCATTTGTCTTTTCATCAAAAAAATTATTTTTCTTTTAAAATGTAAGAAAATATTTTTTTTAATTTCATTTTATTATAAAATTTCTCACACAATCTAATATTGTGATGAAACAAAATGAATTTGTGGATTACAGATTTCATTGGATTACAGATTTCATCAGGTTCATCGTGTTAGCATTATTGTTTCGTAATGAAAATAGATTCATCAGGTTCATCGTGTTACCATTATTGTTTCAGAATGAAACATGATGAATTTGTGCCATTTTTGTTTCATTATCTGTTCAGTTGCATATTCGTATAGGAAAATAGATTCATCAGGTTCATCATGTTAGCATTATTGTTTCATAATGAAAATAGATTCACCAGGTTTATCGTGTTAGCATTATTGTTTCATTATTACCATATATAAGCTAAATTAAAATTAAATAATTTACCTAAATTAAATATCTCATTTTTAAATTAATCAATGATTATTATTACCATATATAAGCTAAATTAAAATTAAATAATTATTAATATAATAATAATAACAGTTACCATATATATTATGAAATAATGTAAAAGACAAAAATAACCTTTTCAATTAAAAAAAAAGAAATTCACTGATTGGTTGATTTCGGTTTCCAAAGTTTCCAATGTAATATTGGTTTTCAATTGATCGCTCCCTTATATATATATATATATATATATATATATATATATATATATATAGAGAGAGAGAGAGAGAGAGAGAGAGGGTCATTCATTTGCTAACCAATCTATTAGTGCTAACCATGTTAACCCATTTTCGGCCAATCAGAATGCTCCTAGAGATTAGATAATGATTTTGTTTATTTTAAACTTACAAGGGTAATAAAGGAATTTATATAAAATCGGAATATTCATTATCGTCTCGTCTATTTAATGTGTACCATAATTATAGCAATGTTTGTTATGGTAATGATATACCATATTAAATATAAAAGTTTGAAATTTTAAATTATTCAAGATTATCTTAAATCTTAATATATCCTTTACATATATTTTTCATTATATTACAATGAGCGATATATGGATTTTATGTTATAAAGAATTAAATCTAATATTTTTAAACGTAACTTTGATATTGTTCCAGATTTTATGTTATTAAGCTTGTACATATGCATATGTGCATATCTTAAACCATTTTTCATATGCATATACAAAAGGCTCATGGTATAAATAAAAACTTATTAATGTGAACAATGCACATATGCACTGAAAGAGCAAATAATTTAATCATTTTGATATGCATATTCAAATTGCACATATGCACATCAAGACTTATTAGTTTAGACAATGCACATATGTACAACACATAAATCATGCACATATGTATTTTTGAAAATGTACATTAAGAATTATTAGTTTAAAAAATGCACATATTTACTTGACAATGAACAAATGTCCAAGTGAGCACATATGTATTTTCCGGATTTTATGCTATTAAGTTTGCACATATGCATATGTGCATATCTTAAACCATTTTCCGTATTCATATACAAAGGCTCATAGTGTACATCAAAACTTATTAACGTGAACAATGCACATAGCACTGAAAGAGCAAATAATCTAATCATTTTGATATGCATATTTAAAATTGTACATATGCACATCAAGACTTATTAGTGTAGACAATGCCCATATGTACAACACAAAAATCATACACATATGTTTGTTTTGAAAATGTACATTAGGAATTATTAGTTTAAAAAATGCACATATTCACATAAATAGCAAACATTTTAAACTGTGTGGGCCTCTTTTTTTTTTTTTTGGTTTAAAAACAAGAATTATTAGTTTAAAAAATCCCTACCTTTGCGCCTCTTTTTTTGGTAACGTGTTAATATGATTTTGGAAGACTATTTGCATTTTTACATTTTTAACCCTATGCTCTTATGCACCGTAATTCCCTATCCTTTTAGTTTAATATTTCTAAAATTAAAATTTTAATTAATTGTGAACCATTGATCTAAATAACCAACGGTCCAGATTAGTTAACACCAATGTCGTGGTTAGCAAATGAAAGGGACCCTATATATATATATATATATATATATATATATATATACATACACGCACACACATAATATATATGTATACACACTCACACACACAATATATATATATATATATATATATATGTGTGTGTGTGTGTGTGTGTGTGTGTGTGACTGTGTGTGTATGCATTGAGATTGCCGGAGATGGTGACCGGAGCATTGAGGTTCACCAGAGTTATTATTTTGGGGAAAAAGATAGAGGTTGGGGAAGAAGATAGAGGTTGAAAGGAGGTGGAAATGGAAGCTTTTTTAAAATATATATACAGGTGAGGTCGCCGGAGATGGTGACCGGCGACCCCCAACCTCTCCTCTTTTCTTCGTCGGCGTCACCCACCCTCTCCCCTTTTCTTGCGTCGATCTTGTGGTTATATATGTGTGTGTGTGTGTGTGATTATGTACATATGTGTGTGTGTATATATATATATATATATATTTGTGTATATATATGTGTGTGTGTGTAATATATATGATTATATATGTGTGTGATATATATATATATATATATATAGAGAGAGAGAGAGAGAGAGAGAGAGGTGGTTTCAATTCGAAACCATATTAGATTGGAAACTTTGGAAACTGTCAATTTCATTGGTTAATTTAATGAAATTGGTTCATAAAATTGTTTAATATGATCAAGTTGTTTCATATAATTCTTTTGTTAATGAAATCGTTACATATATTTTTGTTTTTTATGTAGTTTCATCTATTTTTCTCATTCTGATGAAATTGTTTCATGTATTTTCGCAGTCTGATAAAACTTTTTCATTTTTACACAAAAAATACAAATATATGCAACGATTTCATCAATAAAAGAATTATATGAAACAATTTCATCAAACTAAACAATTTCATGAAACAATTTCATTAACTTAACCAAAGAAATCGAGGGTTTCCACGGTTTTCAAAATTAAAGTGGTTTCCATTTGATCACTCCCCTATATATATATATATATATATATATATATATATATATATATATATATATATATATATATATATATATAGTGGAAGAATATTTTGCAACCCACATCTTAACCGTCGGATTCATGATCGACGGTTATTTTATTTTTATTTTTCTTTTTTTTAATTAAAAATATTGTGCCCCATATCTGTTGTAACCGTCGATCATGAATCCGACGGTTAAGATGTGGGTTGCAAGGGTTGCAACATTTTCAAGGGTTGCAAAATATCCTACCCCTATATATATATATATATATATATATATATATATATATATATATATATATAATTGTGTGTGTGTGATTATGTACAAGAAAGAGAGAGAGATAAGAATAGGACAAAAACAAGTAAAGACAAAAAAAATTGTGTAAAAAGACGTAATTACCCTTGACTTAACGGACAATTTAACGGAGCTAACGCCATAGGGACCATTTTCATAGCAAAATCGAAACCTCATGGATGAAATCTGCATTTATTGAAGTTCAGGGACCACTTTCGTATTTTTTGGTAAACCACAGGGACCAAAATTGTAGTTTACTCTTAAATAAATTTATACTAAAATATATCTCTTTATATATGTATTCATGTGTTTAGTGATATTATAGGAAACAGGGGATTTAGTAAAAACATAATCTAATTTTAAAATAAAGGATTAAAGCTTAAATTTTTTAAAAATTGTTCAATTCCAACAGTTTCACAATTTTAAAAATTACACATTAATATATCATAAACTATTTTAAACTGTTAATTGAAATATTGATATTTTTCTTAAATATTTAATTTCAAAGTTTATTACCAGGAAAATATAATAATAATAATAATAATAATAATAATAATAATAATAAAAATTAGTTCTCCTTAATTTCATAGTAATATTTTTTGTCGAGTTCTCCAAAATTGGATAATTTCAAACCATTTTTCCTACTTTTTCCATTTTGACGAAAGTTTTAGAGAACCTGTTGGAGCAAAAAAAATGTACAAATTTCTTATTTTCTCCAATTTAAAAAATCCGTTGGAGACGCTCTGATGCAACGTGATGCATCTTTATTTTGCCTTTTTCGATTTTATTTTATATATCCGTGTGGTTTTGAAAAAATAGAGAGTTTTCTGTTGGATTTTAGTTTTATTGAATATTTTGCCATCTTAATAGGGTTCATCTCTTATCTTGTACTTAAATAATTTATCAGTTGGTTATGATCTAGCTTTATAGTTTCAAACGTATTAATAAATTTTACGTATGCAATAATAAGTTTTAATTGTTATATAATATAACAATTATACCAGCACTAATGCACCAGAATTGTTATATAATATAATTATATATTAAATATATTATAAACATAGGATCAGGTTCAGAGGAAAACCTAAAAAAATGAAAAACTGATGAACACTCTATTAGTTTGATTTGGACGGAATGCACTGACACACTGTAATATCGGGATAAAAAGTAAAGAAGTTAAAAGTTTGGGTAAAGGGATAGAAAGGTTCTTAGTAGGGGGGTCTAGAGTGAAAAGTTGGAAAAGAGGGTTTTAACCCTAAAATTTTGGGTGTATTGTGTTGGCGGCTGATAACTTTGGAAAGGGAGAGAGAGTTGAATCGGTTCGTTCGAAATGGAAGCAAAAGAGACGGAAATTTTGGTGTTCTTCAAGTTTTCTAAGGTAAAATTTAATCCTAATCTCTTTTACTAAGGGTCTAGCAATTCATTTCAATATCTTTGTTGAGTTTTGTATTCATATTGTTGGTTCATTGAAGTTGGAGTTTTCTGGGTTGAGATACTTGGAAGTTATTTTAAAATTTTATGCGATTAATGGATTGTTTGAGGAAATCGAGTTTATACGTCCGTTTTCAGATTATTGGGTTAGTTTGTTATTGAATTTTTGGGGTTTATTCTGTGATCTGGGATTTCTGCATTTGAGTCTCTGGGTTTTTCGTTCGATAATCTACCTGAGTGACTCCGGTCACCGGATTTCGTTGGCACCGGTCGAAGAGTTAACACCGGTCGAAGAGTTGACACCGATCGAAAAGTTTGGCACCGGTCAAGGAGTTAGACCCCGGTCGATTTATGACTCCGGTCAAGGAGGGGGGTTTACACCCTGGTCGGCGCTGCTGGGGGAGGAGGCCCCGGTCAAGGGCTCACACCGGGCGGCCAAGCAGGCCCCGGTCCTCGGTTTGCTCTGTGGGCCGAAGCCCATTTCTTTTAGTAACTTTATTTTATTTTGGGCTGAGTTTGGTGGCTGGCCCATTTCGTTTATTAAATTTATGTCAAGAATTCATTTCAATAATCAAGTAGGGGTTAGTGGGCTAAGCCTAGTTAGGGGATTAGATGTCGTTGTGATAATGGTGTAAGGTCAACCTTAAATAAATATAGAAAGAATCGAGAGTTTACCGACCAATATTTCCTTTATAGGTTTCGGTTCGAATCCTAAGAGTAGAAGCTGGATTTAAGCTAAGGACGTCAGGTGAGTTTTTCTGAACTAAGGGGGTGTTTGGTTCGTTTTGAGGAATGGGAATGAAAATGGAAATGAATATAGTATGGAATAGGAATCAATACTTTAATTATATTGTATTCCATTGAAGCACATTCCTTTATATTGTTGGTGTTTGGACATGAAAAAAATAATGGTTGTGTTAATGGGCTCTCTTCCTTCTCCGGTGACCATTTTACAGACACTTTTCACGGTGACCCATTTATGCATAACCTTGGTGACAAAATCGGACAAAAAAGCCTCGGTGAAAAATGGAAAGAAACCTTGGTGAGAAATCGATCAAAACCTTGCTGAAGAGATCGAACAGAAAAAGAAAAAAAAACTTGGTGGAAAAAGATCGAGCAAGAAAAAGAGTTATCCAAATGGAATGAGTCTGATATACAAATCATAAAGAAAACCGGTGACCATCCTCATTTTTTTCTTATTGTTTATTGTCCAAAATGCATCAACGCCATAGTCCCATCGTTTGATTGTAAAAATCGAATAGGGATGAATCTATCAAATCGAAATTAGGGTTAGGGCTTGTCGACGATTGTTGAAACAAATCGATTGTTCACGACGATTGTTGAAGCAGATCGAGTTTGCTGACGATTGTTGAAGCAGATCGAGTTTGTCGACGACTTTTGTAGAGAAGGGGAGACAGAGGAAACTCGATCGATTGAAGCATGGTTTTCGACAGTAAAGAGAGGGAAAGGCGAAGGATACTTCATCTCTTGAAGTAAGTCCACCATTGTTGACCAGAGCAAGACATATTTACCAAAAGGTTTTAGGGTATATGGAGAGATGGAGGGAGACGATAAGGAGATGGTGGGAGGCGATAATGATGTAGGTTCTGGACTATTTTTCTATTCCACCCAAATTTAGGGGGAATGGTTTTTACCCTCCTATAATACAATGATTAATTACATTACTTGTAACCAAACAACATCAAGCATTTTATTCCTATTCCTTATTTGAACCAAACACTTACAATGAATATCATTTTCATTCCTTCCTCTCCAATACCCCCAACCAAACGCCCCCTAAATCTTTTTAGTAACGAAAGCATGTGAAGTTTAATTTTAAACTTTGTTTTATTTCCGATGGCCTAATTATTATTATGAACTGATTTAAGTGTGTTATAAAATGTTGATGTTTAAATGTATGTATACATTATGTGCGGAAATTGTGACCAAAGTCGGGGAGTGTGGCCCGCCTACTCGTGCCGGGGAGTGTGGCCCATTTATGCCATTGGGGGTGTATCCCAAAATTAAGGCAGTGCGAGTTAGACACATCGTCTTGGACGGTCGTGTGGTCAGTAGCGTGTTTTATCTTTATGTGCTTATAAATCTGTTGATTTAAATTGTTGGAAAGTTATTCCATTGCTTATCTGTTAGAGGGGACTCATTAGACCTACGGTCTAACCCTCGTTATTTCAAAACCAAAAATCTTTTCAGGCAAGCGTGTATTAGAGAGAGCAGATAAGGGCAAAGGGAAGATGTAGCGGGAAAAGATGGAAGATTGTCATCCTAGATATTTATTATTAGTATCTCAGTTGTGAATAGGTCGCCTTTGCAAATCTTAAAATTTTATTGTAAGCTTGGAGTCGTCTCGACGTGAATATTTATTATATTATTAAGATGTAAAATTGCTATCTTGTTGCTTCTGGCTGGGTTGTTACAGTTGATATCAGAGTCATAGTTTAAGAGATTTAGGTGACCGGATGGGCCTAAACTTAAATTGTGGAGTAGATGGACACAACTGAGATTTAGGAAGTCTTTAAGGAAGACCTTGATTATCGAGAGTTGTGATAACGATAGTGAGAATTCTCATGTAAGGTAAATTCAAAATTGCATCTGGCCAATGCCATTATGAATTTACAGGTGCATGGGCATACTCGATATCTATTGTTGAGACAATCAATGGGTGCAGTTTTAGGTAGTGAGTCGTATCTTTGAAAGGATAAGTTGGTTTGGAATGTTGTGTGAGTTCGCTTATGGTTGTAAGGTTAATACCGTTTAGGATGAATATCGTGCGGAATGTAGATATTTCGTTGAGAAATGACCTCTTGACTCCATAAGGAAGAGAATGATGCTAGGAGGTGGGTTGTTGCCCAAGGGAGTCTTTGATTTGGTAGAGTGATATGTCGATTAATGAGAAGCAGGAGACTGTTAATCCAAGAATAGAAGGATAGAAATGGGGCTTCTCAATTTTCCATATTTTTTAGGTTTTCCCTTGAACCTCTCTTTATAAATATATATTTGGATGTGAATATATATACTCGTGATTGAAATTTTGAAACTTGGATTGAAAAAACTATTTTTTAGATAAATAATTTGCTTAATTAAAAATATCAATTATATTTGAAATTATTTAGATTTTTTAAAATTTAATATAAATATGTAACTTGATCCATTACAGAAAGTATATTATAAAATTAAATTAATATCAACTTAGTTATAATTATTTTTAAATACTTTAAATTCCATTCTTACTGTTAATGAAAATAAAATAAAAATATCATAAAATTTAATGGTTTTAGCATCTCCCATCAACCTTCACACAAATATCTCTCTCTCTCTCTCTCTCTCTCTCACTCACATCTAGAGTTTTGGACATGGCCAAAGAAAGTGAGGTTGGTGTAAAAGATTACCATGACCCTCCACCAGCGGACCTCTTTAACGCCGAGGAACTCACAAAATGGTCCTTTTACAGAGCCATCATTGCTGAGTTCGTTGCAACCCTCTTGTTCCTTTACATCACCGTCTTGACTATCATCGGCCACAAGTCCCAGTCCGACCCCAGATACGTCTCCGACCAATGCAGTGGCGTCGGAATCCTCGGCATCGCTTGGGCCGTTGGTGGCATGATCTTCGTTCTAGTTTATTGCACCGCCGGCATCTCAGGTAACTTTTCTGATCATCATCCATCATTAATTTACCAGGGTCGTTCTTTAGCATGTTAAATTTGTGAATTTGAAATAATTTTCGTTGTTTAAAATCTTTATAAATCAACGAATGTAAAACTACATCTCTACTTACCTCACTAATTTATATCAGAAAACAAAAATAATATAAAGTATATATCATCACCTCTATAATTTTTATATATTTATATTTGTTAATTATCTCACTTTGCATTGTAATCGAAAGGTTTAGATGTAGCAGGGCCTCCAAAAAGATTGGAACGTAATTACTACTCATTGACAATTAGTTCATGGATCTTGATCGATGATGGTTTGGAATTTGCAGGAGGACACATTAACCCTGCCGTCACATTTGGGTTGTTCTTGGCCAGGAAGATCACCCTCCCAAGGGCAGTGATGTACATTGTGGCTCAATGCTTGGGTGCCATCTGTGGTTGTGGTCTGGTGAAGGCTATCCAAAAGACTGGCCGCTATGATTATTATGGCGGTGGTGCCAACGAGCTTGCCGATGGTTACAGTAAAGGCACGGGGTTGGGTGCGGAAATCATCGGCACCTTTGTCCTTGTGTACACCGTATTTTCAGCCACTGATCCCAAGAGAAATGCCCGCGATTCCCATGTCCCCGTAAGTACCAATATTCCTTTCAATTCCTCTGCATAAACATATAACTATGGTTTGTGGTGGATCTACAAAATTAGCTGACTGGGGTTAGGTTTAACTGTGTCAAAAAAAAAATTAAAAACATATAACCCATCCAAACCAAAATAGTTTCGGGTTAAACAATTCAGTTTCAATTATTTTTTGCTATTTTGGTTAAACCGAATAACAAATTATACCAAAAATTTATATATTTTATCTCTAGATAATTGGTTTGAAGATTTGAGCATATAAAACAATTAACATATGATAATTTAGTTTATATTAAAGCTAAAATAACAAGATGTTGAGATGTTTTTATAAAACAATGCAGAAGAACTAAATGTTAACATGTCTAATTAATTTTAAAATGGATTTAACAAAACAATACACAAAATATCGAGATGAATTTTTTTTTCTTTTGGTTTTGGTGGAAAAAAAATACCAAATGTACGAGCTCTTGAAAAAATTGAATGAGTTTTGTAAGCATGAAACTAAACCATTTGTGAAGGGTAAATTTTTTTTAAAGCTAAATCCAAACTTCTTTAATTTTTTGACCGCAGTCAAGAGAACCCATTATTACTTTGTATGTGGCTCTGCCACCGTCCATGGTGAGAATGTCATTAAAATGCTTTCAAAAAGGCCATTTGACTAGATATATGAGGTTTCACACAATGTAAATGAAATATGCTTACAAGTAGCTAACATGGTACTCTAATACATGGTACAACTCACTCCTGCAAAGTTTATTGTTTCCTTTTTTTCCTTTTCCTTTTGATATAACTGTTTTGCATTAAAGGTGTTGGCACCTCTCCCTATTGGATTTGCTGTGTTCATGGTTCACTTGGCCACAATTCCAATCACTGGCACAGGAATCAACCCGGCTCGTAGTTTAGGTGCCGCCGTGATCTATGGAAAAGACAAAGCCTGGGATGATCAAGTAAGTTATATAATCATGTCGTCAACTCCTGATCCGATTTTAGTTAATTACCAACTATATATATGTATATATATATATATATATGTTTAATTAATTATGCTGAGGGTTTGAATTCTTTTGTGCAGTGGTTATTCTGGGTGGGACCGATGATCGGAGCCGCCATTGCCGCCATCTACCACCAGTATGTATTGAGAGCAGGAGCAGTGAAAGCTCTTGGATCCTTCAGGAGTAATGCCTAGGAGAAGAGCATGGAGGTTGTAGAATATTCCATTTCTAGGATCTTAATTAGTTGTATGTTAGAAGTGATCGAGTTTATTTCTCTATCTTTTACTAGTGTTTTTTGTTGTTTAATCAAATAGGTTGTTTTCCAATGTTTTTTAATTCTATGTGTGTAACGAAAAAATGAGATTACTTAATGCACGTTGAAATAATGCATTGAATTTCTGATAATAGATTCATATATATATATCTAAAAAATTGTTTGTGATTGTTGCAGAAAAAATAAAATAAAAGATTTAGTAGAATTAACACCGCTATTGTAAAGATTTAGTAAGTAAATTTTATGGAGCACTAAAAATAATTTCTCCTATTATAAATGACTAGAAGTGTACTCGCATAATGCAGTTAAATGCATCACGATTTTAATGTTTCATTTTATTTTCTGTTTTTTGTCGATTTACATTACGATTTTGAATGGTTGTAAGAGAGTGATAATGATTTTTTTATATAAATTTGTTTAATTTAGACTTAATAATATAATGTAATTTATTTTGGTTTAATAATATAATTTTTTTATAAAATATTCTGTAAGATTTTTTAATTATATTTTAGATTTTTTATATCTAAAATATGCTGAGAGTTATTTTAGGGGAGTTAAAGTGGGAAATGATTTTAGGGGAGTTAAAATAGTTAGAGATAATAATTGAAAATTAATGAATAACATTAAATGTAGTACATACAACTTTTATGACTGTTTTTTAAGTAATTAGCATTAAATAGCGGTACATTAAGCTTTAAGACTTGTTTTTAAGAGTTTTTTATGTCATCTTTATAATATAGTATAGATAAAATTTTTTTTGAACGACAAGTTAACACACGCACACGTTCCCGGGGTATCCGGGCTCCTACTTAAGGGTGTCACCCGACTAATCCCCATCGACCACGACCCAGCCCAATTAAGGGTACCACTATGTGGCAGACCCATGATCATGGATGTCACAGGATGCTCACCACGGGGTTCGAACCTGGGTAGTCAGGGATACCATCCACTGACCCCCAGGATGTTACCTTACCACTGGGCTACAACATGAAGGACGATTGTGTGTGTGAAAGATTGTGTGAGAAGTTGAATTAATGTGAGAAGTGTGAGAAGACGATATTATCTCCCCAAAAGAAAAAAAAACACCCCTTCACTGCCCACCCCCTTCGCCGTCGATGACCTCCGCCGCTCACCCCCTTCACTGTCGATGACCTCTGCCGCAAACCCCCTTCACCGTCGATGACATCCGCCGCCCACCCCTTCACCGTCGATGACCTCCGCCGCCAACCCTCTTCATTTATCTCACACCCAATCACCGTTTCCATCCTTCTCTCTGGTTTTACAAAGCCCACTTCTCCTCCCCTTTAAGCTGTCGATGACCTCCGCCGTTCACCCCCATGTTTTGCTCTCCTATGCTCCAAATTCGACCACAACTGAACTCAAAAGAAATCTAAAGCAACAGTTAACAAGGTTTTATCGTGAAGGAGCATCCAAGGGTTTGTTTAGATTTGGGTTTTTTTTGTTTGATTTATGGTTTCAACTTTAATCATTGATTGATTTAAGAAAATATTGATGGTTTTTTGTAACTTAATCGACTGAGTGACAGAGATCGATAAAGCGATTTAGTTTTTGTTTCTTGACAATCTTGAATTTGGGGGTGTTTGGGATTTGCTTATTTAAAGTGCTTTTTAGCTTATTGCGTTTTGACACCGCAGATAAGCACTTTCTAGTGTTTGGATGGAAAGAAAATGAAAGTGCTTATAGCGGTGTCAAACAACAGATAAGCACTTTTTCATAAGTCACTTTGGGGGTGTTTGGGATTGCTTATTTATTTGGAAAAGTGCTTATCAGCTTATGTGGTGCCAAATTGGAGTTTTTTAAAAGGTGTTTGGATTAGCTTATTGTGGTACCAAAACGTAATAAGCTAATAAGTTGTTATTTAAAAGTGTTTGGGATTGCTTATACATATAAAAGAACCAAAAAAGTCATAATCACTTTTGAAATAAGTCATAAGTTACAACAAAATGACTTATCAAAAATGGTTTTTCAGCGGTTTGGCACCGCTATAAACTGTTTTCTTTTTGTTCCATCCAAACACTCAAAATAGCTTATCTGCGGTGCCAAATCGCAATAAGCTAAAAAGCCCTTCAAATAAGCAATCTCAAACACCCCCTTTGTATTAACTTATTAGCTTATTTCAAAAGTGTTTATCACTTTTTAGGTTACTTTATATGTATAAGCAATCCCAAACACCTTTAAACAACAACTTATTAGTTTATTACGTTTTGGTACCACAATAAGCTAATCCAAACACCTTTTTAAAAACTCCGGTTTGACACCGCATAAGTTGATAAACAATTATCAATATAAACATAAGTTGTTTTAAATAAGCAATCCCAAACACCCCTTTTGTGTGTTTGGATTTGTAAAATTAGGTTTGTGTTTGGATGGAATCTTTTTTTTTGGGTTGTTGACTGCGCGTGATATAGGGAGGGGTTAATCCCTTTATTTTTTTGCTTTTTGTTCTGTATAATATCATAATAAGTGATTTATTTTTATTTTTTTAATAGAAAATCAAGAATATATGTAAAAGACTTAAATACCCCTCATTTAATAGAACTTAAAGAAAAAAGTTAACGGGTGTTAAGAGGAGAGACCAAAACCAAAGTGAAATGACAAACGTGAGGGACCAAATCCGAGTTTCGATAGTTTAGGGACGATGTCTGTTGAAAATGACAAACGTCAGGGACCAAAAGTGAACTTTACTCTTAAAAAGAATAATGGAAGTTAAATTGGTAAAAGCAAAAATGAACAACTAAAGGGTTGTTATGTTGTAGCTTAATGGGTTGTATAACCTATATAGCTTATTTGCTCAACCAACTTAGGGGTTGTTTATTTGTGGCTTAATTAGGCTTATTGGTGAATTTGGCTTATTCGCACATACATTTAGGGGTGTTTACTTGTGGCTTAATGGAAATATAATGGGTTTTTTTGGACAACCCATCGAGGTCACTTGTCCAAGTTCAGCCATAAAAATTACCACTCCTACCCCTTAATAAAAACACACCTCAATATAAAACCCTCGTCTCTTTTTCATCGTAGCTTCCCCTTCCCCCTGAACCCTCTTTTCACGACACCGATCTCCTCTTCCTCGATGAGCAAGTTCTCGGTGACGTCGTCATCTCCTTCCTTCACGAGCAAGTTCCCGGTTGGTTTTATCTTCGCCGACGACCTCTCCTGTTAGTTTTATCTCCGGCGACCTCTCCTGTCGGTTTCATCTCCGGCAACCCAAATCGATTTCTCCTGTTGGTTTCATCTTCGGCGACCAAAATCTATATTTCTCCTGTTGGTTTCATTTTCGACGACCGACACCTATTTCTTCTGTTGGTTTCTTTCTCGCTTCCTCCTTCCTGCTCCTTCTCTTTCTTTTTCTAGATCGATTTCTCCTGTTGGTTTCTTCGAACTAGATCGACTTTAGAGGTTTTTACGATATAGTGTAAAATGAAATATTGTTGTTTGCTAATTGTTCATAATGAAATTTGGGCGCTTAATGGTTAAGGGAGGGGCAGAGTACAAAATCATTCAGAGGATTTTGGAACCATTAAGAGACAATTCTTTTTTTGCCAAACAAGATTTACCTCTTAATGATTCAGATGTTGCCTCTTAATGGAACCATTAAGAGGTAAACAAACAGCCCCAAAGTTATTGTTGATTTAGGGGTTTGTAAAAACCCAACCAGAAACAGAAAGATAACAATTAAATCTTATCAATAAATCATGCCAAAACGACCCCAAACGTACAATTTGATACCAAGGTTTACAACGACAACCTATACACAACTGAGATATTAAAGGAAAAGGAAAAGGAAACTAAGATGACGGTCTTCTATCCATTCCCGCTACATCTTCTCTTTACCCTTATCCGTCCTTCCTAAATCACGTCTGCCTGAAAAGGTTTTTAGAATTTGAAATAGCGAAGGTTAGACCGGATGTCTAGTGAGTCCCCTCTAACAGATAAGCGACAATATAACTTTCCAGAAAATTTAATCAACAGATTTATGAACACATAAGGACAAATCACGCTACTGACCACACTATCGTCGAAAACGGTGTGTCTAACTCGCACTGCCTTAATTTTGGGACACACCCCCAATGGCATAAATGAGCCACACTTTCCGGTACGAGTAGGCGGGCCACACTCCCCGACTTAGGTCACAATCTCCACAAATAATGTATGTATACATTTAAATACCAACGATTTATAACACACTTAAATAATTTCATAATAATCATGCCATCAAAAATAATTCAATGTTTAAAATTAAACTTCATATGCTTTCGTTAACAAAAGGTTTAGTCAGAAAAACTCACCTGGTGTCCTTTGCTTAAAGCTTTACGCCTACCTTTATAGTCCGAACCGAAACCTATAAAACAAGACATTGCTCGATAAACTCTCGATACTTTCTATTTTAACAAAGTTGACCCTAACCCCAAAATCTCAACGGTCTCCTAATCTTTAAGAGAAACCCGACCCACTAAAATCCAACTCAAGACAAGGTGCAAAGAATCCTAATATTAAAATGGAAACGGACCATACAACAACATTGAAGCCCAAACATGATTACCCAAAACTACAATTGGGCTTCGGCCCACACCTTAACAGTCCGGGGACCGGACCAAATGGTCGCTCGGATGTAGAACACGACCGGGGTCTCCCCCCCTCTGCACCGACCGACCGGGGTCTAACCTCTCCTTCGACCGAGGTCAAGACAATCCGGTGATCGGAGTCACTCATGCCCGGTATCGACAGATACCTAGATTTCGAACGAAAAAACCCCAAGATCCAAAACACATATACCAACAATCTCAGATTATTCTCAGAATGACAAACAACTCAACCCAAAACTCTTTTATGATTGCAAACCTACTATCAACAATAATACCCATCGATTCTTATTACCCAGATTAACAAAATAAAACAAACCCCAAAATAACTTTCCATCAGATTCTTCAAAACAACCCAATCCCAAAACTAAATGGTATAAAAATATCTATCAATGAAGAAAGAATGGTTAGGAGAAGATTACCTTAAGGAAGAAATCAATAAAGCTTGAAATCCCGGTCGAGTCGCCTCCTCTCTCGCTTCGATCGCCAACAACGCCCTAACCTCTATTCCTCTTCTCAGCCGCCAAGTAGTACCAAAATGAAGTTGTTAGGGTTAAAATCCCTTTTCATACCAATATTACATCTTACCCCCTTTTATCTTTGAGTATTGACCAACTCACCCAACTTTAAAAAAAAATACCAACTTTAACCCGGTTATTACAGGGTTGATTTTGATAATCGTTGCTCCTCCTCCTCTCCTGTGGTGATGAAACAACCCACTGATTTTGCTTTAATTTATTTGTTGTTGGTTTCTCCATATTGATCAGACGTGATTTCAATTTCTTCATATGGTTTTTTGATTTTTCCTTGAATGTTATTTTGCTGTTGTGAGAATCAGAGGAGAAATCGATTGTTTAATCGATTGGTTTGGTGGTTGAATTGGTGCAATTGAATGTAAAAGAATGGGTAAAATAGTGATTTTCACAGTTTAGATTGTTATTCAGTGTAACAATCGAACAATAATTTAATTATCAAATATCATGCCATTGACAGATTTATCATTATAAACAAATTTACGTAGATGTGACCGAATGAAAAATGAACCAAACAACCTCTAATTTTGTAATATACTCCATTTTTTATTTTCAATGGAAAAGCATGCACTCATTAGCCGATTACAACAAACAGGAGGAACTGAATTCAAAACTACACAAAAGAAAGGGATTTAAAAGACAGAAGAAGCCTTTGGGCACAATAAACAAAAATCAAGCCCCACATACAAACTATAAAGCACACACAATTACCGGCCAAAATGCCCTTCTTAATTTGTACAGTTTCTTTCAAGGAAGGTAATCGTGGCCTAGGCATTGCTCCTGAAGGATCCAAGAGCCTTCACTGCTCCAGCTCTCAATACATACTGGTGGTAGATGGCGGCAATGGCGGCTCCGATCATCGGTCCCACCCAGAATAACCACTGCATAAAACAATTAATATATTCAAACCCTCACCATAATTAATTAATTAAACATATATATATAGTTGGTAATTAAAATCGGATGAAGGACTAGGATCAGGAGTTGACGACATGATTATGTAACTTACTTGATCATCCCAGGCTTTGTCTTTTCCATAGATGACGGCGGCACCGAAACTACGAGCAGGGTTGATTCCGGTGCCGGTGATTGGGATTGTGGCCAAGTGAACCATGAACACAGCAAATCCGATTGGGAGAGGTGCCAACACCTTAATTTAAGCATTCATGCATATTAATATATATCCCAACACAAGTGATGATATATGTATGTATGTATATATATGCAGAGGAGAGGAGAGGAATTGGTACTTACGGGGACATGGGAATCGCGGGCATTTCTCTTGGGATCAGTGGCTGAGAAGACGGTGTACACCAGGACAAAGGTGCCGATGATTTCCGCACCCAACCCCGTGCCTTTACTGTAGCCATCGGCGAGCTCGTTGGCACCACCACCGTAGTTATCATAGTAAGTCTTTTGGAAAGCCTTCACCAGACCACAACCACAGATGGCACCCAAGCATTGAGCCACAATGTACATGAATGCCCTTGGAAGAGTGACCTTCCTGGCCAAGAACAACCCAAACGTAACGGCAGGGTTAATGTGTCCTCCTGCAAATTTCAAAATTATATTCCTTAATTATGTATATATAAACTACTTCTAACTAATTAAGCAAATTAATTAGTTAGTTAAATGATGGATTTAGTAATTAAAAAAGTTAATTACCGGAGATGCCGGCGGTGCAATAAACGAGGATGAATATCATGCCTCCGAAGGCCCAAGCGATGCCAAGGATTCCGACGCCACCGCATTGGTCGGAGCTGTGGATGGGGTCTGTCTGGGACTTGTAGCCGATGACAGTCAAGACGGTGATGTAAAGGAACAAGAGGGTTGCAACGAACTCAGCAATGATGGCTCTGTAAAAGGACCATTTGGTGAGTTCCTCTGCGTCAAAAAGGTCTGCGGGTGGAGGGTCTTGGTAATCTCTTGCATTGTAATCATGCCCACCAACCTCAACGTCGTCTTTCGCCATTCCCAAATTTCTATATATATATATATATAGGGATATAGATATAGAGATAGAGAGAGATTGGTGTTAGTTAGGGATGATGAGAAAGTGGAGAACCAGAGGGAGTATTTATATGGAGAGGTATGTGATGAAGAAATGGGTAATTGGAGAAGGTGAAAGTAATAAATTCAATATGCTAATTATAATCATTTACAATAAATTATCATTATCTATACTATATTATAAAGATGACATAAAAAACTCTTAAAAACAAGTCTTAAAGTTTAATGTACAACTATTTAATGCTAATTACTTAAAAAACAACCATTAAAGTTGTATGTACTACACTTAATGCTATTTATTAATTTTCAATCATTATCTCTAACTATTTTAACTCTCCTAAAATCATTTCCCACTTTAACTCCTCTAAAATAACTCTCAACATAATTAAATATAGAATAAAAATCAAATTTTAAATATAAAAAGATAAAATATAATTAAAAAAATCTAACAGAATATTTTATAAAAAAATTATATTATTAAACCAAAATAAATTACATTATATTATTATGTCTAAATTAAACAAATTTATATAAAAAAATCATTATCAATCTCTCACAACCAACCAAAATCGTAATGTAAATCGACAAAAAATAGAAAATAAAATGAAACGTTAAAATCGTGATTTATCTAGCGGCATTACGCGAGTACACTTCTAGTCATAATAAGATATAAACCACTTTGTTTATAAATTACCACACTCATACAGAAAAGTACAAGTTACAATTAAAAAATCAATAACCAATATTATTTCTTATGGAGTAGTTTTTATGATAATAGTTGTCTTCTTGTTAGTTATTAGGTGTATATTTGCCTTTAATTATAAAAATATATGTAAACTATATTTTTGGTCCATGTTTATGATGAAATTATTATATATCATTATCACATTTTCGAGCATTATGTTTTTATTTTCCAAAGGATATAACCTTACGTGAGTTGCAAATAATTTTTGTTTTTAAAAAATGGTGTATATATTTATGTAGAAACATTTTCATGTAATTATGTCACTTTTAATTTTGATTGAGGTGATTTTTGTTTTCAAGTTGCATAATTTTTTTAAAATAAACATACATACAAAATTTGATGTTTTATCAATCAAACATCAAAAAAATTATCGTGTTAATACATGAGTTTTACTCAAGGAAAATTATGAAGACTCCTTAGTACTTGTTTGATATATAACTAAAATTTTCCATATCAACTTCAAAAAATTCATTTTGATCCAACTTACCAACAAATCTATAACTAAAAAAACTAATACAAGCTCTCTAAATACCTATACATAAGATACTTTCTTTAAATGTTATATCATTGAACTTCATCTTTTCCGATTTCAGGTGATTTTGTTGTGCAATGTTTTATTATGTATATATTGAAAGACAAATATTAATAAATATTTCTCATTTTAAACAAATATAAATACAAATAGGTGGATAAATTTATTTTAAAACGATTTAAAAAAAATTAAATTGTAGTACTAAACAACAATTTCATATAATGATAAATAAATAAAAAAGGCACCCACCACCGTCCATTCCTGGATTATTGCCATTATTTTTCTGCTAACCCAACCAATCATCTTCAAGACCAAAACAAAACCAAATCCACTGCCACGTGTCAAAAAAAATACCAAAATCAAGTAAAAAAACAAAAGTTGACACCAAGCCTTTGTTATAATTGATTAAAAAAGTTTGTTATTAGTGAAAAAGTTTTATTATTTTAGAGATTTAGTAAAAAATTGTTTCAATGATTATTTTAAACTTTTATTTAAAACAAAGAAAAATAAGATAAAATATATTATATGTGTTGGAGATACTCTTATATTTTAAGGTCTTGTTTATTAAATTAAATGATTGATTGGTTGTGATTGATAAATTAATCGCATTTAGATAAAACTAGTTGATAAAGAAATATTATGTTGAAAAAATGGTCATTTCAATCAAATAAAAGGCATGCTTATTTCAGAGTAATCATTATTGTAATTGTGCTAAAAAAACATGATGAGGGATGAACATTGAAGTGAAAATCACGTTGGCAGTCGTGAATACTAACCCTCGTTTTGGGTCGATTTGCTTCAACAAATCTTTTAAAATTGCTTATATTAAGGAGGTTGCCGTTTACCAAAGTTTACAAGGTAAGTGCTTAGTAGTAAGTGTTAACAATCTCACTTACCATATCGGATAAATTTATCGACCATCAAAATGACATAGTAAGGAGAATAATCTTACCTGGTAAGTGCTAGCTGAGTAAAAGTTATCACCCTCACTTACTGGGTAAGATTATCAGTATTTGTCATGTTTTTTTATAGAATAAGTTTCTCACTCTTTGTCATGCTCATCCAGTAAGCAAAGAAACGCAATAAACGGATACCCGATTAACGTTTTCAGTAAACGGCTCATAAGTTAATATATTATTTGGATGCAAAATTCACCAACTAATCTTATGGTGTTTTTTTCTGGGTTGCTGGACCACCAAGCCTGATAACTTTGTTATGGGCTGCTCACTTGGGGCTTATGTAGAAGGAATAGCAGGCTGGCCTGCTTGTTAAGTTAATTAAAGGGTACAGGCTTGGGCCTGCTGGTCTGAATTTGATCCATTGAATGTTTACTGATTAGGTTTGTTAGTTGATTTAATCTATACTATATTATAGAACAATTATTAAAGCTTAATTTATCGTTATTTAATGTTAATTACTTAAAATCGATTAAAAACAATCATTAAAGCTTTATTTATATTTAATGTTATTTATTAACTTTCAATCCTGATCTCTAACCACTTTAACTTCCCTAAAATCACTCTTCACTTTAACTCCTCTAAAATCATTCCCCACATAATTAAATACAAGATAAAAATCAAATTTTAAATATAAAAAATCTAACAAAATATTTAATGTTTATTTTATGTAAAACACATTATATTATTAAAACTAAAATAAATATTTAAATTCTAAAATATATTCACAAAATATTTAATGTTTATTTTATAAAAAAAACATTATATTATTAAATCTAAAATAAATTACATTATTATTAAACTATCGAAAAAAACTTTTAAAAACAAACTTTTATGCATTAAGTAATGTTTATTGATACGCATTACTTAAAATTAAAGATTACAAGTGATGATGCATGATTACAAATTTTTAAGGTTATATGTTTGAATTCATAACTAACTGATAAACATCTCAATTTAAATATAAAGAATTTAAAATATATAATATAATCATTGAATTCTAACAAAATACTTAATTTTTTTTAATAAAAAACATTATATTGTTAAGCTTAAATTAAACAAGTTTATAAAAAACCATTATCACTCTCTCAAAACCATCCAAAATCGTACTGTAAATCGACAAGAAACAAAAAAATAAAACGAAACATTAAAATCGTGATGTATATCGCTGCATTGCACGAATACGCTTCTAGTATTTATTAATTCTTCATTAAATATGAAATTAAGTAACAGAAAAATACTACTAAATCGTCCATTTTCTTAAGATTAAGTTTCAATTACGAAATTATGTAATTAGATTTTTGGAAAGTGTTAGATTTATACTTTGGCTATAAATTGAATCATTTAGGTTTGCAGGAAAAATTCCAAACAACTCTTGGTAAAATAAAGTTAGGAATTTGATTGTTACTTCCAGAGTGTGATGCAATAAAGATTTTGTAAAGATTTTAGATTATCACAAAATATCAAAGAAAGATAATTGGTGTGACCTAATATTTTATGCCATTTTGGTCGAAATCAGATTTCGGTTTGCACATGACATATTTATGGAGGTAATTATGTGATGTCATTGTCGGAAATAATCTTAACTTGATTGTTTAATTAGGAATTTTGAATATAAGTCGATGTTTAGACTCTGTCATTTGAGAGTAGTGGTGGCCAAATGGGCCTGATCCGGTCGGTTAACCGAGGCCCGATCCGGTGCTTGACCGATCTGGCTCGGGACTGGCCTTAACCGGTTAAAGGCCCGAAAATCAGGACCAGTTATGGATTTGGAGCGATTTGGCGGCCCGGCCCGGGACCAGTTGATGGACCGGTTAACGGCCCGACCCGATCCGAAAGTTTTTCAAAAAAGCCGTTATGTGACTGTTTTAAAGCAAATTTGACCCCTTTTTTTTGCCAAATAACCTCCCAAAAACACTATAAATAAGTTGTGTGGAGTATGGGGTTAGACACCAAGTTACAAAACGCAAACAATTCTCATTTCTCGCTATATTTTGTGATTTCGACTTGTATTCGTTTCTCGCAAGTCCTAATATCTCTACTCTTAATTCTCATCTATTTTTTATATTTCTCGTCCAAAATGATCGGTGAACACCACGACGCATCTAACGAACAAATTGCCCAAGTTCTTGTCGAGCATGGACGAAAAGCCGAGGTTTGGAACCATTACAACATGGTGATCCTAATCAACGGGAAAAAAGGCGCAATGCAAAAGTTGTGTGTTTTTTTATATATTTGATGTAATTAATTTGAAAGTATAAATAAAACTGTTGTAGAACTTTTCAATATAGAGAGAATAAAAAGACTGTAAATTCTCATTAATCATAAACCCTTTATATAGGGATGTATTACAGGTAGATAACTAGATATTCTAGTTCTAATCTAACTCTGATACATTTTATTTCTATCTCTATCTCTATCACTATCTCTATCTCTATCTCTATCTCTATCTCTATCTCTATCTCTATCTCTATCTCTATCGTCATATCCTTTAGACGATGACACACTTATCCTATAACACCCCCCCTTGTGCCGAGTCAAAGGAGTGATGGTGCAATATCGTTGCCTCGTTAAAACCTTGCGTCAAAATAAAAACCCAATGGGAAAAAAACGAAGGAAAGAGTACAACGCACCTGTGTATAGACTATTCCTTTAGTCTATTATTCCATCAGATTTATACATCAATCATGGGAGTAATACAAACTGTTGCCTCACTAAAACCTTACACCAAGGAACAAAACCCATTGGGAAAAATAAAACCTTGGGTGAAGGAAAGAGCACAACATACTAATATCACATGTATAGTAGACTCCCCCTTTTGTCTACTACTCCCCCTGATGCGTACGTTAATCAAGGGAGTTTAGAAAGTCTCCGCATTCCAATGCTTTCCACATGTTTTTCAAATGTAGCCTTAGGCAATGATTTGGTAAACAAATCAGCCACATTCTCCTCAGATCTTACTTGATTCACTTGAATCTTAAGGAGAGTTTGTTGTTGCTGATTATAGAAAAACTTTGGCGAAATATGTTTTGTATTATCACCCTTGATATATCCTACTTTCATTTGTTCAATACAGGCTGCATTATCTTCATATATGCATGTAGGATTTTTAGTGGTTGAACTTAAACCACTTGCTCCTCTAATATGTGTAATGACAGATCTTAGCCATATACACTCTCGAACCGCCTCATGTAAAGCAATAATTTCTGAATGGTTCGACGAGGTAGCTACAAGGGTTTGCTTGGTAAAAACATATCCTGTTTGGGAACGACCTTTGTGTGGGTCAGAGAGGTACCCAGCATCAGCAAAGCCTACTAATATATCATTTGGGGTTTCACTGTAGGGGATATCTCTTTCTTTGTTAATATCTTTAACAGGTATTGTAACCCCATTTTTCTCTTTGTAGGGAAAGAATAAGCCCATGTCGATGGTTCCTTTTAGGTATCGAAATATATTTTTGATACCATTCCAATGACGTTGCGTTGGCTCCGAGCTAAATCTAGCTAACAAGTTCACTGAGAATGCAATATCAGGTCGAGTACATTGTGCTAAGTACAATAATGCGCCTATTGCACTTAGATAGGGAATTTCAGCTCCCAACACTTCTTCATCATCATCCTTTGGACGAAATGGATCTTTCATTATATCCAAACTTCGACCTATCATGGGAGTGCTAGTCGGATGCGCTTTATCCATATTAAATCGCCTGAGCATTTTCTGGATGTAAGCGGATTGGTGGATTAGAATTCCACAAGCTCGGTGTTCTAGTTCTATACCTAGACAAAACCGAGTTTTCCCAAGATCTTTCATCTCAAATTCAGATTTCAAATAGCTTGCAGTATCTCTTATTTCTTCAAGAGTACCTATTATGTTCATATCATCAACATACACAACTATGATTGAAAATTCAGAACTTGTCTTCTTTATAAAAACGCAGGGGCATAGTTCCTCGTTCTTATATCCCTTTCCAATCAAGTATTCACTCAGACGGTTATACCACATCCGTCCGGATTGTTTTAATCCATAGAGTGAACGCCTTAGTTTAATTGCAAACGCACTTCGTGGCTTACTCGAATCAGGTAGTGGAAGGCCATTTGGCACTTTCATGTATATCTCTGAATCCAGATCCCCATAGAGATATGCAGTAACCACATCCATAAGCTGCATTTCCAGTCCTTCGGAAACTACTAGGCTAATTAGATAGCGGAACGTTATTACGTCCATTACAGGGGAGTATGTCTCCTCATAGTCAATCCCAGGGCGTTGTGAGAAACCTTGCGCCACAAGACGAGCCTTATATCTTATGACTTCTATTTTCTCATTACGCTTTCTGACAAAGACCCATTTATGTCCTACAGGCTTTACACTTGGTGGGGTTAGCACTACCGGACCAAATACCTGTCTCTTTGCCAAAGAATCTAGTTCTGCCTGGATTGCTTCTTTCCATTTAGGCCAGTCTGCTCTTTGTTGACATTCTTCAACTGAGCGTGGTTCGATGTCATCGTGCTCTATGATCTCATGAGCAACAGTATATGCAAATATATCATCAATGAGTATGGATGATCTTTCCATCAACTCGTGTGCATTCTCATAATTCATTGAGATTTCTTTGTTCTCTGGAATCAATATTGACTTCGGAGCGTCCTCTAGTAATGATTCATGGACATAACTGTAATTAGAGACAATCTCATGAGAAGGTTTTTCAGTATTGATGATAAGTGGGTCAGATTGTGCCTTACTCTCCCTTTTCTTTCTTGGATGAGTATCTATCGAACCAAGTGGCCTCCCCCTTTTCCTTTTAGGAGCCACGGCCTCAACCACACTTCCACAGTGTGTGGTTGCAACACTCTTTCCGATGGTGTTGTGCCCCTGTTTGGGGACTTCTAACCTTGCGGGTACATTTGCAGCCGGTATGTGTGATCTTGTCACTTTTGCAATATCAGTGAACGCATCAGGTATCGAGTCTGCTACGTTTTGAAGATCTAGTATTCGTTTGACTTCACTTTCACATTGTGAAGTGCGGGGATCAAAATGAGACAGGGTGGGAACATTCCATGACAATTCCTGTCGTTTCCCTTGGAAAATCCTTTTTCCTATCTCCCCCTAACGACGGGAAGACTGTCTCATCAAAGTGACAATCCGCAAATCTTGCGGTAAATAGATCACCCGTCAAGGGTTCTAAATATCGGATAATTGTTGGAGATTCATATCCAACATATATACTTAATCGTCTTTGAGGACCCATTTTGGTGCGTTATGGGGGCGCAATTGGCACATATACTGCAC
Organism: Arctium lappa; assembly: GCA_023525745.1. Lineage (NCBI taxonomy): Eukaryota > Viridiplantae > Streptophyta > Magnoliopsida > Asterales > Asteraceae > Arctium > Arctium lappa. The sequence goes on from CM042049.1 coordinate 116,618,241, forward strand.
AACCAAATATGCGTAAATGTGAAATATCAGGCTCATATCCAGTTACCAACTGGTACGCAGAAAATGGTTGGCTAGTAGTGGGCCTAAAATGAATAAGTAAAGTTGCATGTAATATTGCATAACCCCATGCAGAAGTGGGTAAATTGGTGCGCATAACCAATGCCCTGGCTATCATCTGTATCCTTTTGATGGTAGCTTCTGCGAGACCATTTTGTGTATGCACATGGGGTACGGGATGCTCTACATCGATCCCAATAGACATGCAATAATCATCAAATGCTTGTGATGTAAATTCTCCAGCATTATCAAGTCGTATAGACTTGATAGGATAATCAGGGTGGTGAGCCCTCAGACGTATAATTTGTGCTAGGAGTTTTGCAAATGCAGCGTTTCGTGTGGACAATAGTGCGACATGCGTCCATCGTGTCGAAGCATCAACCAGAACCATAAAATACTTAAATGGCCCGCACTCTGGATGTATAGGTCCACAAATATCACCTTGTATACGTTGTAAGAATGGAATGTTTTGCTTTGTGTCTTTAGCATAGGATGGTCTCGATCCTGTTTTAGCTAAGGAACATGCTTTGCAAAAGCTAGGGTTATTCAAGGAGGCATATTGTGATGATGTTGTTGCTTCTTGTGCTTCAGAAGTCAACGATTGCAATTTCGTTGATTCAAGTAATTGCTTTATCTTGCCTTTCATTCGAAAGAAAGGGTGTCCATGTGTGTTTTTCAACACATGTATCATCATATCACGGCCAGGGTGCCCCAGGCGGTCATGCCAAAGCTTGTATATGTCACTATTCCAAATTCCATTATTGATGACATAATATGATTCAATAACCCGAATTGTGGTAAGATATAACCCACTATTTTGACATATTAATTTCTCTAATATACGTTTCCTTCCGTATTCATTAGAGGTGATGTACATATATTCATTTCCATTCTCACGGTGTGTTTCAATATGATAGCCGTTCGAGCGTATGTCTTTGAAACTTAACAAGGTTCGTTTAGCTTTAGGGGCATAGAGTGCTTCTGTGATTGTCATTTTAGTGCCATTAGGTAACAAGAAAATGGCAGTTCCTTGACCAAGTATTAAGTTGGATGATCCAATCATTGTGGACATTGAGGATTTATAATCACTTATTTCAGTGAATAGTAATCTGTTTCTTAGTATTGTGTGGGTAGTCCCATAGTCAACTAAGCACTCCAGTTCTCCTCGATACATTCCTACAAGGAACGGAGAATATTTAATTGCTTTGACGTATTCCTTTACATCAATGGTTTAGATAGACACAAAATAAAATTTATTTAATCATCAATTCAAACAATAAATTAAGTTCGCTAAATAATAATAATAATAATAATACCAAATAGTGTCTCAATAACTATAAATGAAAAAGGTGGGAAAATTAGTCAAAATCTGGGAGTTCTAGCGATGAATTATTGCTTTTGTTATTGGTGAAATCTGCAACTGTTAAGTTGGCTTCTGGGAGATCATTTGTTTCTTCAAGGTAGTGAGATTCCTTTTCTTTGGATTCCATATATCTCTTGTAGGTGGCGGCTATGTTGTCGCTTGCTCGACAGTTCTTATACCAATGCCCAATGATGCCACATCTATAGCAAGGTTCATTTCCTTCTCTTGCTCTTTTGGCAGAATCGACCATTGGTGCTTTTCCTTTAGAGTGACCTTGATTACTTGGTCCAGCAGTTGCATCTCTGTGCCATGAATTGGAAAATCCACCACGACTATTGCCGCGCCCTTGTCCACGGCCACACCCATGGCCCTGCATATGACCCTGTCCACGCCCACGCCCACGTGATGAATAGTTTCCACGCGCGTGTGATTCAGTATTTTTAACTCCCCGTCCTTTGGAGTTCTTTCCACCTCTAACGCTTGCATGATTAGATTCAGGAAGTTTCTTTGTTCCGACAGGTCTAGCGTTGTTATTCAAAAGAACTTCATTATGTCTTTCAGCCACTTGCAGTAGGTTTGATAAGTTTGTTAAAGGTTGTGATTCTTTTACTATCATACTCCAATCGATACTTATTCATTAGTATGATTGCTGATGTAGGGAAAGTGGAAAGTATTTTCTGAATCATGTCATCTTCTGTGAGTTCTTTTCCACAAAAGTTTAAACGTGCTTTGAGACGCAACATTTCTTTGTTGAAATCATTTACCTTTTTGTAATCGAGTAGGCGGATTTCATTCCACTGAACGATTAGTTCAGGAAGTAAAGAGTCATCAATATTCCCGAATCTTACTTTCAGTGCATCCCACAGTTCTTTGGGGGTTTTCAATTGAAGGTACTCCCATCGAAGACTGGGATCAATGTGTCGTCTCAAGAACATTAAGGCATTTGATTGTACCTTTTCTGACGGTTTGTTTTTAGGGTCAGTAGGGGGGTTGATTGTGTAGCTATAGTCCTTGCCAATGAAGGTGGTTTCTACATCGGATACCCATCTGTGGTATTCAAGTCCTTCTGAATCCAGGATATCAAATTTGGGGCGAGTTGGTTCAGCCATCTACATAAACAAGAGATAAGGTATTCTTATTTTATGAGGGAAAAAGGATGCACATGAAATTTCATTATCATGGCAATATAAGATTGCATTTCAAACATTTCTTTTGCTGAAAATGTTATCTTAGCATCTCAATATTCAAAAATAAATCGTAAAAACACTTTTGGATTTCCAGGTAAGCAGGGGAATCACGTGGATTACTTAAATCCCTGCAAACCTTTAGGCTATTTACACCCGTTTTGACAAAATCTTTCAATGCAATGCGATTACTTTCGTTTATGAAATACATGAATAACTTTTGTGAAATGTTTGAAGTTTTAGAAAACATTAATTTTCTTTTAATAATGTTTGGGAAAAAAAAGTTTTAAAAGTTTTATTCAAAAAACGGTTGGATTTTGATAAGCATATCAAAATTTTAAAACATCATTAGTTATCGAATAAAAAATTCTTTTTTTTCGTTTGCTTTTATTTTAAAAACGTTTGCATTTATCATAACATAATAAAAGCAATAAAAAAAAACAAATACAGAATAAACAACCACAACAATTGATAATATATGGTTTTGCCCCCCTAAAGTGGTGTTGTGAGATAACCACCACGGTCAATCTAAGGACATCTTGAATCTTTCACCGACCTCGTCATTTTGGTGAACTTTAAGGACTCTGTCTTGATTTCTTGGAACTCCGTCTTGATTTATTGGAACTCCGTCTTCAGATGATTATATTTTTAAATAGGAAATTAACAATATCTAATCTATTTACAATTGTTCCTATCTAAAAAAAATAAAATTACAACCCTTTGCAATTAATACATTTTAATTTTTCCAAAAAAAACAACCAAACAAACCACATGTCTTTTGGGGCAAACCATATATTATTCTCATATTTAATATTTAATTTATAGCAAAATTATATATAACATAATATCCAAGTTGGTAATAAGATATTCCCGAAAAGTAATTTTTAGCAATTAAAATCGAAGGTTAATTAAATGAATTAGCTACATATAACAATAATATGCTTAAAACATTAAATAAGCACATATATAAAAAAAATTAAACAGGAAAAACGAAAGAAAGAAAAATTTATAGACAATGGGAGAATATAATAATTATCGATATAAAATATTTATGAACCAACAAACATAAATATAACATGCTTAGAATAAAACTACTTAAATAAAAAGAGAGCATGAATGATAAATATCCAAAGTCGATGGGTTGGGATAGCTAATTCTAAAGAAAATCGTTTTTTTAAAAAAATTTGGATCATTTATCCGAATCGTAAAAAAAAACAAATTTACAAATAATACGATAATACAAATTTTATATATTTACTAAATAGATAAACAAATTAATATTTTAGTGGAAAATTGTTGGCTTGATGAAAGAAAACAAAATTAATATTCATTACAACAATTATAAAAAAATTCAATCAAAATTGAATTGGGCAAACAAAAATATATTCAAATGATGTGCACCATTCTCGGTGTCACTACCCCAAATCTCCCACCATCTTCGAGAAAATAATTTGGATGAAAAAAAAATATTTTGTGCAAACAAAATTGAATTTGTTGAAAAAAAAAACAATAGATTTATATGCATTGATTATAGATAAAAAAAATAATTAATGAAAACATAGGGAGCACATAAAATCATTTGATGATGCGTTGAAGATAACAAAATTAGCCTTATGCGATAAATATACATACTTGTATTGACGTAGATGAAAGTTGTTTTGGCAGCGGTAGCGAGCAGAACAACCGTCGGACAACAATCGAGCTTACGTGCTGATAACGTGTTGTAGAACTTTTCAATATAGAGAGAATAAAAAGACTGTAAATTCTCATTAATCATAAACCCTTTATATAGGGATGTATTACAGGTAGATAACTAGATATTCTAGTTCTAATCTAACTCTGATACATTTTATTTCTATCTCTATCACTATCTCTATCTCTATCGTCATATCCTTTAGACGATGACACACTTATCCTATAACAAAAACGTATTTTTAAAGTGTATTTGAGTGGTCCAAATTTATTTTTTAAAGTTTATTAATTGATGTAATTAATTATATTTTTAAAAAAATTATTAAAATAATAATAATAATAACCCTTAACCGGTTTTGGGCCCAGCCCATAACCAAACCAAGACCGGTTACCCAGGATTTCGTCCGAAACCGTAACCGGCCCGGGATCGGTTGGGCCTTAATCGGTTACGACTGGTACTGTTTGGGCATGGTCCGACCCGTATCTGACATTTGGCCACCATCCCACCACTATTTGAGAGGAAACCAACCAACATACTCAATATGCCTTAAAACGTGTGCTCAATGTTACTAGTATTAAGATCCTTAATGTCTTGCTTTTTTAAGGTTGTGTATCATCTCAGGTTAACCGTACCAGATATTGTCCGCTTTATCCACATCTGGATTCACAGTTTTAAAACGCGTCTGATAGAGGAGGTATCAAGTCCCTTATAAGGCAACCTTTTGTTCTCGTTCCCAACCAATGTGGGATCTAACTATACGCGATGAAGTGCAAGTAACGACCAAGGCACTATTTTCAAAACGATTTATGATATTATTACTGTTTCGGTAAAAGAAATTTGACATTAGGAAGATATTAACTGTTATATTGAAATGTTTGAAATTTTAAATTCTTACTGCGCTCGTTTTTTAAACAACCTAGTCAAAGATTCATATGCCAAAAAAAAGTTTTCGAACCGTTCTTTCTTTAATTTTTCATTTTGCAATAATTTACATTGTCATTGAAATGATATATACTTTTAACGGGGGACCTTCTTTTGATAACCCGTGAAATTGTGATAACCTTGAGAACTAGTGAATCATTGTTATTTCATATGATTCTTTTTCATCTAAGACTAAGACTTAGAATATTGATTAACATATATTTGTTTCACAATATGAACATTTTTAGCCTGTTTGGGAAACAAAAGTTACACGTAAAAAAGTTTCATATTGTGAACCTAATACATATGAAGCAAACACATTGTGAAACAAATATACGTTATCAAAAAATTCGAAGTTATTTCGATCATGGTGGTTTATTGACAACAACTTGGGTAATACAGTTTTGCGACATTGTTAATCATCTAGGTGCTCCCTCGTTTTCCCCTTGGATCCAAAGGTTATGGCAAGCCTCCATTTAGGCTACTCTCTATCTTATTTGGGGTCACCGTAATAACATGGTTTTTTGCGGTAAGTTGCTTTCCAAAGAGGCCTTATTTGCATATATAAGAGTTCAAGTGTTTGATTGGATTTTGAGACGATCGCGCAAGGAGTCTTTGAATTGGGTGCAGTGGATCGTAGGGCCCTATCACATTCATCCCATCCCGTAATCCCAGTTTGGTTCTCCTCTCCTGGTTTCGGGTTTGGTTTTTTCATGCTCTTTTTGGTAAAGGAGTATCCCAGATCATTTTTCATGCTCTTTGTTGTTCCTTCGTGTTGTTTCTTGGTTCATTTGCCTCTTATGAATCTTGCAGCGGCTTTGTCTTGTGTGTGTGTGTTAATCAGTACGTTAAAAGATAGTCTTATGTAGGGAAAAATAATATAAAACAATACCTTAAGATAAAAGTTCTTACAATTCTTCAAATTGTATAGTTCTCAAATAATTAAACCTCTGTTATTAGTAATAAATATATACTATGATTTAGACAAAACTATACAAGAAGTTTTTGTGGGACATATGAAAAGAAGTTGTTTACTTTTTAACATACAAAAATAAACCGTAAAGTTTGACTTAATATATCATCTAGTAAAATCATTTGGCCCTAACCACAATTTTATCATACTACTTAAGAAATAAATAAATAAATAGAGAAATCATATTACTATTACTGTTAACGATCTTAAACCCAACTAAACAAAAGTTACATTTGTACTTTTTGATTAAATTCTCTCTCTCTCTCTCTCTCTCTCTCTCTCTCTCTCTCTCTCTCATTTGTCAATAACAGAAGATGAACAAGCTGATAGTAATCATAAAATAAAATCCAGCTATTAACAAGGCATAAACTTAAAGGTATTTGGTTAGTGATATTAAGTAGTAATTAATAAAATTGAAAAAAAAGGATTTTGGTTCTATACAATATAATCGACTCATTTCCCTACTGTAACACCCTTTAATTTGGTAAAATCAACTAATTAAAATTTCGATATAATATCAATGCAAATCAAAGGTTCTTCATACCTCAAATATAAAATTCTACAATTAACCTCAAAACAATGGTAAACCCCAACTATTATCAAGGGTTATACCGAAGTCGGGTGCTAAGTAAACCCCAAAGCTAGTTGCTCTTCACAAACCAAAGCGGAAACTTCACCAATGATAAACGCATCACGAGCATACTACTAACACTCCTCTCTTCACAGTATTACTAGGACCAATTCCAACCATAACCTGATGCACATGTCGACAAATAAAAAGGGTTAAGTTAATGCCTAGTGAGTCCAAGAGTTTTCAACATGGATAAATATTACGTTAAAAGGAAGGGATACAATTTAAATGATAAATTTTCAAAGTGATTTACCTTAAATATGAAAACGACTCGTTTTCCAATAACATACGTTTTTAAGGACGAATGTCCCAATACAAAACTTTCTTTATAAAATGATGTCGCCCAAAACTCACTCAAACGTGAATAGAAACGAACTCCCAATTATAAAACGCAGACAAAACTTTATATCCCGAAACACCCAAAACGCGGGTGGGGCATAATACTCAACTCTTAAATGATGGGAACAATCCATATAAACATAAGATTCCATCGGAAACATGGAACTGAAATTCAACACTCACGCGACCATAAAATGGAATGAAATCCAAATATTAAAGCATGGACGATTAAATATCTAAAATATTGTTGGCCGACAACGGGGGACACCCGTATCCATTGAGAGTGGAGGAACACAAAAGTATGTCACTCATACAATGTTAGTCGTATGACACTTCACAACATGAAAACCCAAGTGTCCCTACGACCCCATGCAAGCTACACCAAAAGAGACAACTGGCCTTACTAAATATTATCATGAATACCACCAAAGGCCCGACAACATCCGAGGACTACAACCATGGCATTACCACGAATGGCGAAGGTCCCAAACGCCCATTATGAAACGCCCATCATCATAATAGCACAACCGGACTCAACCCTCCTAGTGTACACTTGAAAGGTCAAGCTCATAAAACATGGGTCCCGGAGTCCAACCCCAGAATACCCAGTTGACCATCAAATAAAGACTGACTTATGTGCCTATGGATCTAATGCAACACAGTATGACATTACATGACTACACATGAATGACCAACGCACTCTAGCATGTAATTATCATAAATATGCAATAAAATGCATTAAGATGTATATTGAACATGAGCTCTTCAAAGAGCCATTAAAACTGGAACAAATGTCCACGAGACTCTTTTAAGTCAAAACCGAGTTTAAATGCTCAACACCCATTTGACAAACAATAACGGTTCCCCAAATAATAAGACGTACCTAAACAACGTTTATTGATAAGTACTTAACTTTGAGTACTTAAGCACATTTCTTTTAGTCTTTTAGATAGGATTTTTCACTTCTAAATCACACTTTGAGTCATTTTCTACCTTGGTTTCCATTTATTGTGTCTTGGAGCTGAATTTGTGTGATTTGCTTGTTCTATGAAGATTGTAGACTAATTTGGTTATCTTTTGGAAACCTATTTGGAAACAGAGCATGCTGCAGCATTGGCACAACATGGAGCTGATCGTTTTGGAGGGGAAATCTTGAAGACCGAACCTTGAATCTGATTTTTTGGCTTGGAACTAATCTTTTGTAACCCTTGGACAATTAGTTAATCCGGTTTGTAATGTTTTGGTTAAATAGAGACAAGCTTTGGTAACTCTAGTTAGTATTAAACTAGGAAAATACAATTAGATTCCCCTTAATTACAACTTTACCACTCCTCTTGTCTATAAAAGGAAGGCTTAGTTGCTCATAAGGGGACATCTCTTATCATCATCTTAGTTTATGTTTCTTAATGTCTTTTGCATCTGATTTGTAGTAGCTTGGGGCTGATCTTAAATCACTCTTTAGTTCTTTAATTTTAAGTATTAATCTTTAAGTTCTTCATCTTGTTCTTCATATTTTCTTTAAAGCTTTCCATCTTGTTATGCTTAGTTTAATTCCTTTACTTTCTGTCTAATTCACGAACTGGTCATCTTCCAGTCATGTGTCCCTTTTAATTTCCAGAATTCATGCATCTATGATCTTCATCGTGTTCTTCATCATCTTTATATGATCTTCATCATTGAATATGAATGCTTGCAGCATTGAAACAACATCCACCTGCACATTTTATTTTCTTATATTTTCTTTCTTCATCTTGCATCTCCAGCCTTTCTTTTACTCCTTTAATTTAGATTTCAGTAGTTAAAGTTCATTGTATTTACTTTCCATTCTTACTTTCTTGTCATTTCCATTTCCTTGTAATTTACTTTCCTTTGTCTTTACATTTCAAGCAACATATATATATATATATATATTCATATACTTTCAAGTCATTTATCTTTCAAGAGCACTTTACATTATGTTCATCTTTTTGATTCTTAGTAGTAGTTTTTATTTCTTTATTGTAATGAGTAGCTAATCCTCTTAGCTTGGGTGTGAGGCAAAGGGTGGTTATGTGGATCTAAAAGAAAATAGGTTTTTGTGACTTTAACGAAATTTTATTATTCCAACTCAAGTTTTATCAAGATAACAAAACTCTTTGACAAAATGATAATTTTGATAGTGTAATAGTGTCATGGACCTAGAGATAGGCCATTGAATAGCACGTCAATTTAGTGACATGAGAGGTAATATCGAAAGAGTTACTTGCAACGAGAGTTGTTACTTGTGTCATTTAAAAATGATCCATTCTTGATAAATTGTCACTTTTTCAAAGGATTAAAATGGAATAGACTTAGAGATAAGCTATTTGGAATACATCAACTTGGGAGGTACGGGGGTTATTTCGAAAGAGTAATTTTTAACAAAGAGAATTTGTTTTGCCGTATATTTTGAGAACTCCATTCCCATCATTCCCTTATCTTGAACCTTGCTCAGAGATGAGATTGTTTATAGCTACTGGAATAATGGGATGGTGAGAGTCCGAAAGGAACGTGTCTTGAAATCGATAATAAAACTAGTTATAGTCAGAAGCATGCTGCAGCATTCCTATAGCATCATGCTATGCTGATGCTGTAGCATTGACCTGCTGGAATTTGGATCCATATACCACCAAAAGTCTTACACCCTTGCTTCTCTTTTATTCTTGTTATTTAGATCTGTGTTAACCAACCTTCAAAAATATTGCTTCAAATTCGTCATCTGAAATCTCATCTTTCATTATACTTTTAACACACTTTTTAGTTTAATCTCTGTGGGACGATATCTAGTATCTTTACCATTTTATTACTTGCAAGCGACATAGTACCAATTTGTATACTTGATTTTTGGTATTATCTGTTTCACCCTAAGGTACACAAAAAGGGTCTGTCAAGTTTCTGGCGCCGTTGTCGGGGATTGGCAAGTCAAAAGTGTTTAAAAGTGTTCTAAAAGATTTGGTTTTTCTACCACCTTTGAGAGTTTCAAAAGATTTTTAAAAGTGGTGCATGCCAAGAATACAACGCGGGGAATTTTTCGATCTATATCCAGATATTGAGAGAATCTTCCGTCAAAGAAGGAGAATTCAAAGAACTTTTCAAAACATAAACCCTCTCAATATGGATGGACCTCCCCCGGGTTTTGAAAACAGGAAAATCAGACCACCACCACTTTTGGAAAATCAACCGCCATTGGAAAATCAAATGAGACCACCTTTAGTGCATCAAATCAGGCCACCAACAATTTTTGCAAATAATCAACCAATTTTTGGAAATCCTCCACCTCATCAGTTTCAAAATCACCAAAATCATAATGAGGAAGAAGATGATGTCGGATCTGTTGGTAATGTTGAACCACAAAACATCATTGATCTTGCAAACTCAAAAGATGGAAGAATTATGGACTATGCAATTCCTAATATTGAGCAATTGAATTCTGGGATTGTTAGGCCGCAATTGGAAACTTTACATTTTGAACCAAAACCCATCATGTTTCATATGTTGCAAGCAAATGGTCAATTTGCCGGAATGCCATCGGAAGATCCACATTCACATTTAAAATCTTTTATGGAAATCACCGATGTTTTTCTAATCCCGGGAGTATCTGCTGATGCCTTAAGGCTCACGTTATTCCCATTTTCTTTAAGGGATCGGGCAAAAGTTTGGTTCAATTCATTAGCACCAGGTTCAGTACCATAATGGAGTGATATGGCTGAAAAATTTTTGCGAAAATATTTTCCACTTACCCGGAATGCTAAATCCAGAAATGAGATTTGCATGTTTAAACAAATGGATGATGAAGCTATTCCGGATGCGTGGGAAAGATTTAAAGAATTGTTGAGAAAATGCCCTCATCATGGCATTCCCTACTGTATTCAACTCGAGACATTTTACAATGGGCTTGTTCCCAATGCAAAACAAATGCTCGATGCGACTTCAGGAGGGGCTTTTACATCCAATACCTACAATGCCGGGTATGATATTCTTGAAAAAATTTCAACCAACAATGGACATTGGGTTGATCCAAGGGCCCAAACTCAAAGGAAAACTACTGGAATGCATGATGTGGATGCATATACTGCATTGACAGCTTAGCTTGCTTCCATGACCAACATGCTTAAAAATATAACTGCTGGTCAAGGAGCACAACCGACTGTCCCTACACCTACTTCAGCAGTTCTTTCTGTGCAATGTGTGTGTTGTGGTGGAGAACATTCCTATAAACATTGTCCGCATAATTCTGAATCTGTAAATTTTGTTCAAAACAGACATGCTCCCCACTCCAACCATTACAATGCAAGCTGGAAACAACACCCAAACTTCTCTTGGAACAGTCCATGTTTGAATCCACCAGCACCAAAGCATCAAGGGAACTCCAATTTTCAAAATCAAGGAAACTCCAATTTTCAAAATCAAGCAAGTAGTTCTCAAAACCAGTACAAGGGAAATTTTCAAAGTAATCATCATCAGAATAATCGTAATCAAGGTTTTCAAAACAATCAGCACACTCAACCACCTTTTCAAAATCAACATCATGCACCTCCACATGATGACTCAAATCTCTCTCTTGAAGCAATGATGAGAGGATTCATGAGTCAGACACAAGCAGCTCTCCGGAGTTTGGAAACACAAGTCAGTCAAATTGCACTTAATCAGAACAACAGAGCCTCAGGCACTTTGCCTAGTAATACAGAAATACCCAAGGCTCCTGGAAAAGAACATGTGAAAGTTGTCACACTTAGGAGTGGTAAAGAATTACCTGAATCTGTGGAAAAGGAATATGGACCAACAACCAAAACAGATTCTGAAAAAATATCCAAGTCCATTCCTGATCTAGAGATTCCTGTAATTCCAATACCAGAAGTTCAAGTAGAAAATCAAGATCCTAAGATCACAAGTTCAAGTCCACCTTCGACTAATCCAAAGACCACAGTTGTGATTTCACCTAATGAAACCAAGACCAAAAGCATACTGGATCCATCTTGCTCAAAACAATCAAACCAAGTTGTTATCAAACCAGTTCCCCCTTACATTCCTTACCCCCAAAGGTTAAGGAATGAGAAGGAGGAATTGCAATTCAAGAAATTTTTGGATGTTTTCAAAGCATTGCATATCAACATACCTCTTGTTGAAGCAATTGAGCAGATGCCCAGTTATGCCAAGTTTTTAAAAGACATATTGAGCAAGAAAAAGAAGTTGAATGAATATGAGACTGTTGCCCTCACTGAAGGTTGCAGTGCTCTCTTGACCAACAAAATTCCCCCTAAGCAAAAAGATCCAGGGAGTTTTACCATTTATTGCTCCATAGGTGGGAAAGAGGTTGGGAAGGCACTGTGTGATTTAGGTGCTAGTGTCAACCTTATGCCATTGTCCATTTTCAAAAGCTTAGGCATAGGAGAGGCCAGACCTACCACAGTCACACTCATTCTAGCTGATAAGACCATTGCATATCCCAAGGGTAAGATTGAAGATGTGTTAGTCCAGGTTGACAAGTTCATTTTTCCAGCTGACTTTATCATTTTAGACTTTTAGGCTGACAAGGATATTCCCATACTTTTGGGAAGACCTTTCTTAGCTACTGGTAGAACTTTGATAGATGTCCAAAAGGGTGAGTTGACCATGAGACTACAAGACCAAAAAGTCACATTCAATGTCTTCAAATCTTTGAAATACCCTAGTGATCTAGAAGACTGCTCAAACCTAGGTGTCATTGAGGAATTGTGTCATGAGGAGGGAGTCAAACAAGTTTGTAGGATAGAAGAGGAGGATGAGGAAGACCTAACCTTAGAAGACTTAGACAAGGAATATGATGATGATGATAAAACCTTGGAGAAAGAGTCTGTCCCTTTGGATGCTGCAGCATTTGAGCTGCTGGAAAGTAATGAACAAAAGTCATTTACTCCATCAATAATCTCACCACCTGACCTGGAGTTGAAACAACTCTCATCCCACTTAAAGTATGCTTTTTTAGGGGAAGAAGACAAATTACCTGTCATTATTTCTGCCACCCTAGAATTGCATCAAGAAAAGAAGTTAGTAGATATGTTGAAGTTGCACACAAAAGCCATAGGATGGACTATTGCTGACCTTAAAGGGATTAGTCCCTCTATTTGTCAACATAAGATCATCTTAGAAGACAAGAACTTCACTTCCATAGAACCACAAAGAAGACTGAACCCTGTCATGAAATAGGTAGTGAAAAAGGAAATTTTGAAATGGTTAGATGCAGAAATTATTTTCCCAATAGCCAGTAGTTCTTGGGTTAGTCCAGTCCAGTGTGTACCCAAGAAGGGAGGGATCACTGTCATTTCCAATGACAAGAATGAACTCATCCCTACCAGAATAGTCTCCGGATGGAGAATTTGCATGGACTTCCGTAGGCTGAACAAGGATACTCAAAAGGACCATTTTCCCTTACCTTTTGTTGATCAAATGTTAGACAGGTTGGCTGGAAAAGAGTACTACTGCTTCTTGGATGGATACTCAGGATACAACCAGATAGCCATAGCACCAGAAGACCAGGAGAAGACTACCTTCACTTGTCCTTATGGCACCTTTGCCTTCAGAAGGATGCCTTTTGGACTTTGCAATTCTCCTGCCACTTTTCAGAGATGCATGATGTCCATATTTTCTGATATGCTTGAAAAACCCATTGAAATATTTATGGATGATTTTTCTGTTTATGGTTCATCTTTTGATCAGTGTTTGGATCATTTGAAACAAAGTAAGGTGTGAGGAGACTGACCTGGTCCTTAATTGGGAAAAATGTCATTTCATGGTTACATAATGGATTGTCCTTGGTCATTTAATTTCTAAAAGAGGAGTTGAGGTAGACAAAGCTAAACTTGAAATAATTGAAAAACTACCTGAACCAACAACTGTTAAAGGTATCAGGAGCTTTCTTGGCCATGCTGGATTTTATAGACGGTTTATAAAAGACTTTTCAAAAATTTCAAAACCTTTATGTCTATTATTATAGCATGACCAAAAATTTGATTTCAATGATGAATGTAGAAATGCATTCATCACCTTGAAGAAAGCTCTGGTAACTGCACCAATAGTTGTTGCTCCTGAATGGGACAAACCTTTTGAGATCATGTGTGACGCAAGTGACTGGGCTGTTGGTGCCGTATTAGGTCAAAGAAAAGAGAAAATTTTTCATTCCATCCACTATGCAAGCAAAACCCTAAATGAAGCTCAAATTAATTACACAACAACTGAGAAAGAATTATTGGTTGTGGTGTTTGCATTTGAAAGGTTTAGATCATATTTGATGGGAGCAAAAGTCATTGTACATACCGACCATGCTGCCATTAAATATTTGATATCAAAGAAAGATGCTAAACCTAGGCTGATAAGATGGGTTTTGTTGTTGCAAGAGTTTGACTTAGAGATTATTGATAGGAAGGGGACTGAGAACCAAGTGGCTCACCATTTATCCAGGTTAGAAAAACAGGTTGAAAGTAGGAAAGAAGGAGACATTGTAGAGACTTTTCCAGATGAAAAGATTCTTATGGTGCAGGCACAACTTCCATGGTTTGCTGATATAGCAAATTATTTGGCTTGTGGCATCATACCTTCTGATTATACTCATCACATGCTTAAGAATTTTCTCCATGATTGTAAATTTTACTTGTGGGATGACCCTTTTCTGTTTAAACTTGGTACAAATCAATTGTTGAGAAGGTGTATCCCAGAAACTGAAGCTGCAACAATTCTACAGCATTGCCATCAATCATCTTATGGAGGACATTTCGGAGGCCAAAGAACAGCAGCTAAAGTGCTTCAATCAGGATTTTATTGGCCAACTCTCTTTAAAGATTCCCATAATTTTTTTCAAAGATGTAATGAATGCCAGAGAATTGGTTCCATTTCTCAGAAAAATGAAATGCCTTTGAATGAGATCTTGGAAGTTGAGTTATTTGATGTTTGGGGAATAGATTTTATGGGACCTTTTCCCCCTTCAAACAATTGTCAATATATCTTAGTTGTTGTTGATTATGTTTCAAAATGGGTAGAGGCAATGGCATGTGTTTCTAATGATGCTAAAACTGTTGTAAAGTTTTTACAAAAACAAATTTTTACAAGGTTTGGTACCCCCCCCGGGCACTGATTAGTGATGAGGGTACCCACTTTATAAACAATTTGTTGAGTAAAGTTCTTGAAAAATATCATGTGAAACATAGGGTTGCCACTGCATACCACCCACAAACCAATGGTTTGGCTGAACTCTCAAACAGGGAAATAAAAGGGATTCTTGAAAAGGTTGTTAAACCAAACAGAAAAGACTGGGCTTTCAAATTAGATGATGCTTTATGGGCATACAGAACTGCTTTTAAAACACCTTTAGGTATGTCTCCATACAAGCTAGTCTTTGGAAAGGCCTGTCATCTCCCTTTGGAACTTGAACATAAAGCATATTGGGCTATAAAAGAATTGAACTTGAACTTAGATGAGGCTGGCAACAAGAGAAAGTTGCAACTCTGTGAGTTAGAAGAGAATAGGAACCTGTCCTATGAGAATGCCAAATTATACAAAGAGAAAACAAAAAAAATGGCATGACAATAGGATTAGGCACAGAGAGTTGAAAGCAGGCCAGAAATGTCTTTTGTTCAATTCTAGGCTGAAATTGTTTCCAGGAAAACTTAAGTCTAGATGGTCAGGCCCCTTTCTCATTCACAAAGTATATCCATATGGGGTCGTAGACTTAGTCAATCCGGAAAACAATAGTGTGTTCAAGGTCAATGGTCAGAGAGTAAAGCTATACCATGATGTTGTAGCATCTCCACAACATGGCTCTGTGGAGATGCTCACTCTATGCTAAAAAGCTTCCACCAAAGATGGGAACTATCTTAAAGTCCCACAATCTATGTAAATAATCTTTGTTCAATTAATATAGCAATTTTCTCTGTCAGTCTTATATAATTTGTTTGTTAGTGTGCAGTCTTAATTTAGGAAAAAGAAGGAAACAAGAGGATGCTATTCCAATGCTGCAGCACCAAAGATCTGAGTCTTCAAAAAGAAAAAAAAGGGAATGTCCGGCTGAAATTTAGGGAATATATCAGAAGCAATTTTTGGGTTTGTTTAAGAAAGGTACCAAAGATGACATCATATTTTTGGCTATTTTTAGACTTTGTATCTAATTTATAGCCACAATGATAAGAAAGCCTCCAAAAGATACCTTTTGTGTACCTCACCTTAAAAACCCAAAAGGCATTACCCAGATTACAGCTAGCATCTCCCAAGATTTTCAGATAAGGACACTATCACTTCACCTTTTTGTCTTTTCATCTTCCAAAAACCCTCTTTTTTTATTTACCCGTTTCCCTGTCATTCTCACTCTCACTCTAACTCTCTGTTTCTTCCCTCTCGAAAGCTTCCTCTCTGAAAACCACCATTTTCTTTTCCCTTCTCTGTGTTCAATCCGTATCATGGCTAGAGTGAAGCGAGCAATGGTAAGAAACCCTACGAGCGTCGAACGAAGAAGAAGCCCCCGAACCAAGGAGAATGATCAAGCATCAAGCACTAATATGCCTCAATCACCAGTGGTCCTTGAGGATAACTCCATTTCTCCACAGGTTCGAGCATTTCCATTCCTCCACATTATTTCTCTACTAACCAAAGACATAGAGGTCGATAACACCTCTGTGGCCGATAAAGGTGAAAGTTCGACAAGGCCAACCTCAACAGGGGAGGATTCGGCAAGGAACCTTCTTGCTATCATTGCTCATCCTAAGTTCATTGCTATTGAAGAATCTCAGGTATTGCCTACTGTTCACAAATCCTTAGTTGATGGGTCTTTCACTTCTTGTTCACAGGATGACTCTGACAGACCCATTGCTTCCACAAAAATTGATCTTGGGCATTTTAAAAGGTATGAGTTCGATAGCTCTTTTGGACCATTGAACCCTACGGCCAATGAGGAAAACACCCCCGTTGATGTTCTCAAGGGTAAAGAGATTTTGGTCTCTGTTGAAAATCCCAATGAGGAGGTTGTGATTCTTGACACCCCTGAAACCCTGCTTGAGAAAGAAACAGAGAGAAGTGAGGACACATTAGTTGAGAATCTGGAAGTACAGATGGAGTTAGAGAGGGAAGAAAGAACAGAGGACCCATTTGTGGAGTTCCCTCACACTGATGTCATGTGGACTGAGGAAGATGAGCCTATTGTAACTAAGACAACTAAGAAAAGAAAGAGATTGGGAAAGGTCTATGCCAAGAAGACCAACAGGGAAGGGTCCAGAAAGAGTAAGAGGACCAAGAGAGTGATGACTGAGGGAGAACCATCTGGAACAAAACATAGTGATACCAACTGCTATGTTGCAGCATCTTTGCAGCATGAGAAATATGTGAGAAGGAAAGAGAGAAGTGAGGAACCTGCTATACCTCCCCCACCAAGGCCAACCTCACCTTACAATGGGTTCAGCTCCAAGGCTGCAGCAAAAATGTGGCCTAAATTTCAGACTAAGATTGGGTTCCCTGAGAAAGGAATAGATGAGCATAGTATGAGGGAATTCCATTTCATTAGGCAGGTAGTTGACACCCAAGGTCTCAGTAAGTTATGTCATGTGTATGCCTCCTACAATCTCACCCTTATTCGAGAGTTTAACTGTGAGATGTCTGTGACTTCAGCCTCAAAGATTCAGGTTAGAGGAACCACTGTCAACCTCGCTGCCAAAAGGATCAACCAGTTCCTAGGACTCAACCCACCAAAGAAAACAGAATAGTATGCACTTGTGCATAAGGCCACTGTTAATGACCTTGTTGAAGTTGTTGCAGTCCTGGGAAAACCTAAAACCACTTGGGAAAGCCACACAAATCTCATGCTAAGGACCTTCAGAGCTTCCAACCTCACAGCTGACTCCAATGTATGGATCAACTTTGTGAGGCATACCATCTCACCAACCTCTCATGACACTTTCATCACTGTAGAAAGAATGCTTTTACTGTTTTGTCTTGTAACAGGTAAAACCATCAACTTTGGAAGGATCATCATGAAAAGCATCAGGGAGTGCTCTACAAGATCAAAATCAAGGGGAAAATTTTACTTCCCTGGAATGTTGACCCAACTACTGACTGAGATGGGTGTGCCTAGGTACATTGATGATCTGATTGTGAAGGAACAGAGAGAAAGACAGCAGATGGACATGAAGGCAGTGCAGAGGCTAAGAGACAGAAAAGAGAAAGGTATTGGGGCAAATGAGATGGTGGGAATGATGCAGGAAGTGCTAGCTCAAAACAACAATCTTATGGACACAATCCTACAGCAAAGAAGTGAATTTATGGAAAAGCTGGAAGATCTCAAGGTGGAAGTGCAGTCTATGGTTGATGACAGAAAGAGAAGGGATCTGGAGGAAGAGAATGCAGAAGTAAAGAAGCTGAGGAAAATGGTGAAAAGGCAAAAGACTGAAATCAAGAGCCTGAAGGAAAGTCTGATTGCAGAGAGGAGTACCCACACTGGTGTTGCAGCATCCAGCCTAATAGCAGCATCACTTGTAGCCCATGTTGGCCACACACAGCCTACTCAACCTGAGTAGGACAAGTTTAAATCACACCCTTTTTGCTCCATGTCTATTTATTTTTAGTTTTTAGGATAGGATAAGTTTTTACACTTTATAGATTTGTTTTATTTGCATTGAATTATGTTTTGATATGATTGGTTGAATTGTATATCCATAATAATTTCATGAGTCCACATCTCATTATTAGAAGTAATGCATGCTAGAACTAGCCTAATAGTTACTTGGGACACAATTTGGACCATGTTCTACACATTTCACACTCATATAATTGGTATTCATCCTTTTCTTGCACCATAGCCACCCAATTGTCAAAAAATCAACACCTTTCTCTCCTACAATGAGGACATTGCAGAATTCTTAGTTTGGGGTGGGGTGTCTAAAATGGCACACAAGAAAAGCCATGAAAAGTGGCAAATCAACACCACAAAAGTCCCATAGGGGCTGGTGTATGTACCAACAGAAAATGCACAAAATTTGAAAATTTTCAAGTGTTGGTACATGTGTGAGAAAAGGCATGGAGAGGAAAGAAAGAGCCAAAAGAGAAAAACCCATACACTCAAAGCCATGAAAGAGGTGTGATGCAGGATGTGTGTCCATAACAAAAAGAATATAAGGCTAGTATATGGTTCATGTTAAAACACATAGGATGAGATTGTTGGTTACTTTGGATTTATGAAAGGCTATATGATGTAGACTTGGCATGCTCAAACTCATGATATACACTTAATGTATTCCAATGCAAAACTTTCACATTTAATATATTTTCTTTTGTTCTTTTTATTGCTTGGGGACAAGCAAAGTTTTTAGTTTGGGGTGGTGATAAGTACTCAATTTTGAGTACTTAAGCACATTTCTTTTAGTCTTTTAGATAGGATTTTTCACTTCTAAATCCCACTTTGAGTCATTTTCTACCTTGTTTTCCATTTATTGTGTCTTGGAGCTGAATTTGTGTGATTTGCTTGTTCTATGAAGATTGTAGGCTAATTTGGTTATCTTTTGGAAACAGGGATGCTGCAGCATTGGCACAGCATGGAGCTGATCGTTTTGGAGGGGAAATCTTGAAGACCGAACCTTGAATCTGATTTTTTGGCTTGGAACTAATCTTTTGTAACCCTTGGAAAATTAGTTAATCTGGTTTGTAATGTTTTGGTTAAATAGGGACAAGCTTTGGTAACTCTAGTTAGTATTAAACTAGGAAAGTACAATTATATTCCCCTTAATTACAACTTTGCCACTCCTCTTGTCTATAAAAGGAAGGCTTAGTTGCTCATAAGGGGACATCTCTTATCATCTTCTTAGTTTACGTTTCTTAATGTCTTTTGCATTTGATTTGTAATAGCTTGGGGCTGATCTTAAATCACTCTTTACTTCTTTAATTTTAAGTATTAATCTTTAAGTTCATCATCTTGTTCTTCATATTTTCTTTAAAGCTTTCCATCTTGTTATGCTTAGTTTAATTCCTTTACTTTCTGTCTAATTCATGAAGTGGTCATCTTCCAGTCCTGTATCCCTTTTAATTTCCAGAATTCATGCATTTATGATCTTCATCGTGTTCTTCATCATCTTTATATGATCTTCATCATTGAATATGAATGCTTGCAGCATTGAAACAGCATCCACCTGCACATTTTATTTTCTTATATTTTCTTTCTTCATCTTGCATCTCTAGCCTTTCTTTTACTCCTTTAATTTAGATTTCAGTAGTTAAAGTTCATTGTATTTACTTTCCATTCTTACTTTCTTGTCATTTACATTTCCTTGTAATTTACTTTCCTTTGTCTTTACATTTCAAGCAACATATATATATATATATATATATATATATATATTCACATACTTTCAAGTCATTTATCTTTCAAGAGCACTTTACATTATGTTCATCTTTGTGATTCTTAGTAGTAGTTTTTATTTCTTTATTGTAATGAGTAGCTAATCCTCTTAGCTTGGGTGTGAGGCAAAGGGTGGTTATGTGGATCTAAAAGAAAGTAGGTTTTTGTGACTTTAACGAAATTTTATTATTCCAACTCAAGTTTTATCAAGATAACAAAACTCTTTGACAAAATGATCATTTTGATAGTGTAATAGTGTCATGGACCTAGAGATATGCCATTGAATAGCACGTCAATTTAGTGACATGAGAGGTAATATCGAAAGAGTTACTTGCAACGAGAGTTGTTACTTGTGTCATTTAAAATGATCCATTCTTGATAAGTTGTCACTTTTTCAAAGGATTAAAATGGAATAGACTTAGAGATAAGCTATTTGGAATACATCAACTTGGGAGGTACGGGGGTTATTTCGAAAGAGTAATTTTTAACAAAGAGAATTTGTTTTGCCGTATATTTTGAGAACTCCATTCCCATCATTCCCTTATCTTGAACCTTGCTCAGAGATGAGATTGTTTATAGCTACTGGAATAATTGGATGGTGAGAGTCCGAAAGGAACGTGTCTTGAAATCGATAATAAAACTAGTTATAGTCAGAAGCATGCTGCAGCATTCCTATAGCATCATGTTATGCTAATGCTGTAGCATTGACCTGCTAGAATTTGGATCCATATACCACCAAAAGTCTTACACCCTTGCTTATCTTTTATTCTTGTTATTTAGATATGTGTTAACCAACCTTCAAAAATATTGCTTTAAATTCGTCATCTGAAATCTCATCTTTCATTATACTTTTAACACAATTTTTAGTTCAATCTCTGTGGGACGATATCTGGTATCTTTACCATTTTATTACTTGCAAAGCGACATAGTACCAATTTGTATACTTGCTTTTTGGTATTATCTGTTTCACCCTAAGGTACACAAAAGGGCCTGTCATTTATGTAGACGCATACATCAAAGATGTGATCAACCTAAAACTCAACATGGATTGGGACATATCATTTTCCAAAATGGGTTTATACCCTTATGTTCCCAAAATGCCTCATAACACGGAGACATGTATTTTTCAAATGGTTTATGAAATCAAATATACCAAAAATGCAGATATCATGAATTAGACTTCATTTATACAAAAATCCCCAAGGATGCATATATCATAAAATAGACTTTATTTGTACAAAATCACCAAGAATGCATAAATCATACCATTACTTGCCAAGATATCCAAATCCCAAGTATGAGCATTTTATGAGACTAAAACAACACAAGTTGATCAAATGTGAAAACTTATCAAAATACCCAACACATTGACAATTACCAAGTAAAATATATTTTTACTTCAAATTACTCATTTTGGCATGTACATAGTTTTCACAAATCAACTTGAACTCACCTTGCTAGATTTAAGCTAAATCTAGATTTTACCCACGTAGAGCTCCCTTGAAGAAACTTGAATCCTCAAAAACCAAAACCTTCGAAACCTAGATTCACAAGATTCCAACCATAAACATACATATTCAACCGAATAGAATCGTTCCCCAACACTTTACATGAAGATCTCACCTATACCCAAAACCCTAATTTCCAAAGATGAAGAATTAGAAGCTTACCTTAACCAATAGCTTGAATCCACCACCAACATACCTCTAGGTTACCAAAATACACCACAAACTCCAAATCTACAAAAGGGAGAACAAGGGTGGATGAAACCCTAGATATCTTGATGAAGAAGATGAAGATGAGAGATTATGGTTCCAACCTCCAAGCTTGCTAGATGAAGAAGGATCACTTGATTTTAAGAGAAAGACACTCAACATAAGTTAGGGTTTGTTTGGGGAGGTTGGAGGGTTGAGTTGGGAGAGAAATGGGGATAAGATTTGAGATTTGGGTGAAAATGGGGTTTGGGGGCCGGATTTTCCCGTTTTTGTGCACACAGTGACTCTGCGTGGGTCCACCCCCGCGCAGAGCACTGTCGCTCGAATTTCTTGCCCGAACACTGTTTTGGTCATAACTTCTTCGTTTTAGTTCCGATTTTGCTCCGGAAAGAGCCGTTGGACTCGTAATTGAATCATTCATCTACCAAGACTATAAAATATAGGATTTAAGTCCAAAATCCTATATCTTATTTTTCCCTAAAATACCGATTTCTGTATTAACTTGAAATGATACCTTTCGAAAATCGGGGTGTTACACCTACAAAACAAAATCTTTATTTCAAGTTAAATTGAGGAAACAACAATTTATTCCTATTTTCATTTTCATTCTTTCTACTTTAACAAATTGCGGTTTTATTTTAAATAGTGAATTACATAAATGGTATCTCGTGAATGCCTTCTTTTTGGTTTTCATCCCTCGATAGGTAAAAGTACACTAGTGGTCCAAAATACGTGTTTTGGAGTCCAAAATACGTGTTTTGGAGCCCAAACTGGTCCCTCCCACTAACACGTCAGATGGGGTTTCGTTAATTATATCATGTGCCCCTCACTTGAGGGGCATTTTAGTCTTTTTCCTTATCTTCATCTCCCACTTTCTTCAACTTCAATGTAAGAACCCTAAACCGATGAACCTAGATTATACACCACCACCACCCACCACTTCCATCGTCCAGATATAATTTCAAGAGTAATCCAAAAATGTAAAAATCAGGAACAATAGAAATGAAAAAATCCAACTAATTTCTAAATCCCATAAATGAAAAAAAAAATCAAGAACAACAAAACCCCCAATACAGATGAAATCAAGAACAATGAAATTAGTAACCAAACTCAGGTTTGAAAAAAAAAATTGATTCATATACAAGAAACAACCCAAATACAAATATAAATCCCTAAATGAAGTATCTAAAATTACAAACAAGAATCGAAAGCCAATAATAAACTAATCTACGTATGTGGATCGAAAACCAAAACAAAATTAAACCCTAAACAAATCTAACCTGGATATATGGATCAAAACCCTAAACAAAAATTAAAATCTGGATATTGGGGATCATCGAGAAACGCTTTTGGTTTTCAACTTCGAGTTTCAGAGCTTCAATTTCCAGCTCCACACTTGCAGACGAAGGTTTTGATTTTCACACCTTCGAGTTCCACACTTCGATTTCTAGTGAAGGCTTCTGTTTTACAATAGAATGAAGAGAGGTTGGTGAGGCGATGTTGGATTTTGTGTTGTCGATTCGACGTTTTTTGGACCACCAATCTACTTTTACCTTTCGAGGGACAAAAACTAAAAAGGAGTCATTCACGAGGGACCATTTATGTAATTCACTTTATTTTAAATCTATATCATGAAATGGACACTTTTTAATCACAACATACACGCAACCTAAGTTTTTTTTTTTTTTTTTTTTTTTTTTTTTTTTTTTTTTAAGAATAGATGATGGGAAAAGCGTGCGATATGTCAAGTTCTGGGGTTGAATTGGGGCCACAGCCCAAATAGAGGTTATCCACTTAAAGCCTTATCAATTAGGTAGCTGTAGAAGTAGAACTACATATATGATTGGGCCACGTGCAATTCTTAAATTCTCGGAAACATCTCAATTATTTGATGCTGTCTGTTCAAAATTTATTTATTTTTTTCATCAAACTAGTTTTTTTTGAACGACAAGTTAACACACGCATGCGTTTCCGAGGTATCCAGACTCCCACTTAAGGGTGTCACTCGACTAATCCCTGTCGATCACGACCCCACTCAATTAAGGGTATGGAAGAAAAAAATATATATGAGAAAATAAGTACTACTCAGAGGGAGTATTTCAATTGTTTTTAGAAAATAATATCAATTTTATCAACCCATTTCTACTTCTGCCAATCATGTTTTAACCAGTGGATCACCCCAGATGTGTCCCTCAAGTTTATCTAAAATTGACAAATTTTAGAATTTTTAAGATACATTTTTATTTAATTTTTCTGTTGATTTATTCCACCAACTAGAGAAAATTAATTCCATGAATTAACAGACTCACCTGACGTAATTCATGGTTATTTTTCTATAAAAGTTCTAAACTTTGATTTTTTTTTTCTCAATATTATTGTCATAAACAGCTAATTTGATAGAAAACCCTAAAAACTCATTAATTCATCTCAATAAATATATTATATTTTACATCAACATTTACTCTTATTTCAATATACATACTATATTTTACATATGTATAGTAAAACATTAAATTGTTGTAAAAACATACACTTAAAATGTTCTATTTTGCGCAAAAAAATTATGTTGATGGTTTATTATGAGTTTGCATATAAATTACAGAATTTTAATGAAATCAATGGTTGAAAATCTTTTTAAGTGATATTGAATCCCAACATTAGTAGTTATCATTATTGGCGCATCTCCAAAATTTCTTTTAAATGGAGAATAAAATTTTGAAATCTCTAAAAAAAATGCATTAATTATATCATTAAAATATTTTATTTATTTAATAAAATATTATCTTTAAAAAAATATTTTTAAAGTTTCTTATTTGTAGGAATATATTAGAAAAAATTAATATTTTTCTCTCATTATAATTATTTGTTGGGAGTTCTCCATTTTTTGGAAAATTTTATACTTCTAATACTTTCTTCACTTTGGAGAATAGTTTTGGAACAAAAAGCTTACCTAAAATCTCTATTTTCTCCATTTTGAAGAATCTGTTGGAGATGCTCTCACATTTTATAATAATTTCAAGTATTAATTTTTATACTATATACTTCATCCATCACAAAATAAATGTCCACAATAAAAAGGACACAGTTTTAGGAATATGTAACTGTTACAGTTTTTAATTAACAAAATGACAAGTTTACCATTAATTATCTATTACATAATTATGAATAGAATGAGAAAGTAAACATTTACATTTAGAGTTGTACATTTATTTTGAGATGGAGATAGTCTTATTGATCAAAATATTTAAATCTTATTAATTCATACATAAATAATAATAGTTTATATAAATCTCATAAATTAATGAGTAGATAATATCAAAGATAATCGTAATAATAACAATAAAAGCTTCTTTAGGACACATGTAATGGTAATCATTCTTTAAGCAACCTAAAATATTAAAACTCTATTAATTATTAGATAAGACATTTAAAATATTTCATTGTTTTTGTGCAAGTTATTTGCATGAATGGTCATTTTAATATATAAAAAAATAACAGTTTGATAGAAACAAACACCAACATTTTAGTTTATTAGTTTTTTTTTTTTTTTTTTTGGAGTATCTTAATCTATTAGTTATTTAATCGATTAAAATTGAATAAAAGTAATATAGTTTATATAATTATTATAACATAACTGTCGTTCTTATACACAAAGTCATATATATTTGTTTTTGTCATTTCTCTCCACACCCTCACCTTGTGCAATGGCATTTCATACTTGAGAGTCGACAAGTGTTTATGATTTTGACAAGATTTCAACATGTTATGGGTTAAATCGTAATAATCCTAATGTTGAGGGTTTAAGTAAAACCGTTACATAATTCAAGGTCTAAAGGGAATTATTAACAAATAAGTTATCTCTATTTTCTAATAATACTTTATCCTACAGAGAAATATGTGTATGTATATCCTATCAATTTTGTTGTCCAAATTAGAATGACAAAAATAATAAAACGAATAATAAAAAACAATATCTATCAACTATTTTAGAAAACAAATATTTTAATCATCGTAAAATAAAAGAAATAATATTTATTTACTTTATTTGAGTTGATTGATTTGAGTTTCAACCAAAACTTGATAAACTATAACAAGAAAACTTGTATTATTATTACATAATATTGATTTTTAACTTTTTTGGTGTTATGTTGTTACAGGTAAGCTACCATCTCAAATTTCGACCTAAAATGGTCCAAAGGAGGGAACGACGTTGTAAGTTATACAAAGAGGAATATCGGGGACTAATTTAGATATTTAGAGCAAATGATGGGTCTCTTTGAAAGTTGGGAAGTGTGTGTAGTTACATTGTTGTTAACCATGAATC
Source organism: Arctium lappa (assembly GCA_023525745.1). Taxonomy (NCBI): domain Eukaryota; kingdom Viridiplantae; phylum Streptophyta; class Magnoliopsida; order Asterales; family Asteraceae; genus Arctium; species Arctium lappa. The sequence continues at coordinate 116,644,804 of CM042049.1, forward strand.
CGTGATGAAGCGTGTGTAGTTACATTGTTGTTAACCGTGAAGCCGTGATGTCCAAATTTGTTTGGGCGCATCTCGATTAATCGCATAAGACCCTCCAGAGCAATCACGAAAATCTTTAGCAGTCTTGGAGGGACTAAAACCAATTGCGCTAAATCCTTAAAGTGAAACACGTGTAAGTTGCATTGAAGCTAGGCTTGAAAGAGGAGTATATCAATTAAGTATAAGGATCAAGTAAAGGGCAATCACAAGTCACATTGCATATTTGCATTGCTTATCATTTAAAAATAAAATTTTGCGACCATTGGTGTGGAGTTGAACAGAAGCATGCAAATAATATGCATTATGCAAGAAAGCTTTAGTAAGCTCAAGAACGAGAACATTGAGGTAATATTTAGGTGTTAAATCTTCTTAAATATTAATTAAGTGAGAGAACATGATTGATTGTTGGGATATGAGTATTAGGTTAAGTTTAAGTTTAATATAAGCTTGGAAACAGAGAAATAAACCTTGATTTAATGCATGAATCGTTGTTTATATTGATGTTAAGAAACCATATGTGGTAAATAATCACTTTAAGAGTGTTCATATGTAGAAAGAATGGAGATATGCATATAAACAGTCTAGAGATGAAGTATTTAGGGGTTAAATAAGTGAAACAGTCGCATTTAAAACCTAAAAAACAACATTGTGGTTCTGCTCACCAGTGCAACTAAATTGCTAAGTGCCTTTGTTAACACGTATGATCGTGCAAAATGCCTTTGTTGTATGGTATGATATTGCATGAATTTGGCAAGGTCGTACAAGATGCCTTTGTTATTTGCCACGATCATGCTTGTTACAATGATCATTTTTTTACAGCAAAAAACATGTTATGCATTGTGAAGAAGAGTTGTGACTTGTGAGCAGGGAATGTTTAGCCGAAGCATATGAGATCATTTTAACTATGAAGCACATTTTTGTGTGCTTTCAGATGTTAAATACCATTGAGGGAGAGTTTGGTTCGATATAATATCATGTTGGTTTAATTAAGTTCGATAGAAATAAAGCTTACAACCACAAACACACAATATGATGAAAGACAAGGAAAGATATATCAAACGTTTCGATTTACAGTGGTCTACCAAATAATTTCCCCAAGTCCACATCATACACATTGATCCACTATATCGAGTTATTTATGGTATGACTAAATTCATTGTACAATCTTACCTGTGTTTATATTTTTGTTTAAGCAATAGGCTCAATGAATGTCACTCACATTAATACAATCAATGACAAATACTAAAGGCTTGAATCTCTATTTGGATGGGTGTTTGAATATTGTAAAAGCTTTGGAAGGTTTGTAATTTGTGAGAGAGAATTTTGGAATGGGTGAACTTTTTAATGCTTGAACAAAACACCTTTTTTAAGTCAACAAAATAAATTCGCCAAAACACGACGTAAAGTTCACAGGAAAGCCACATAGATGTGCACAACTTATTCAAAATGTTCGACATGTTATATGAATTTAATTTGTTATGCCTAAAAATGAGTTTTTGTATAATTGTACAAGTGTGGATTCACCTTTTGGAATGCCTGTAGTTATCGCAATGTAAGGTAGGGCGAGGTACGTCCACAAGACACCGTGTATACAGAAGAAGAAAACTGGTGCATAATGGGCAAGCCCATCTAAGTGTGTCATGTAATAGATATGGTGGCCCATGCCATACAAGGAGAAAATGAATCGAGTCAAGTTATCTTGTAAGGATATATGCCGATGTGGTCTTCATGTATCCATAATTGTTTTATGGTAAATGTTTTCAGTTTGTTTTGTTGCATGATCTTGCATGTCATGAGGTATATCTTGTGGGTATGAAGTGTTGACATGACTAGTTAGTGCGTATTTGTTTCACATGATAAACAATGAAAGAACAAAGCTTTATAACTTTTTGAAAATGTGCATTTTAGAGGAAAACAAGGTCGAAAATGACAAAAAGGGCTGATAAAGTCTAGATACACTAGATTTACATTTCTTGACATGTGTTTTGTTTTAATACTTCAAGGTTACACATTTGTATCTAAGGAAAATATTGCAATAGATTTATTGAGGTTGTTTAAGCCATTTGACATGGTTTGCATTCCATGTGTTATTTGAAATGTTTTAAGTACTTCGATTGTATAGTAAGAAGATTTTTATTATTACGTATTTATTATTGGAATTAATTGTTGTGAAGTGAATTAACTAGGTGAAATTGAGGGTATGATGGGTCAGAGCATCTCCAACAAGTTTCCTATAATTTTTCTAAAATAGAGAACCCAAAATGAAAATATTTAAAATGTATTACATTCAACTTCAACAGCTTTGTTATTTTAGAAATTTTAAAACAATTTATATTTTTATAATATTCTCTAATTTATCATCTCAATACACTTTAAAAAAATAACTTAATATAAAATAATAAAAATTAAATTTAATTGGTGGGATGAAATAAAATAATATTTCTCTCTCCTATTTAGAGAATTATATATAGAGATTTCTCTATATTTAGAGATTTTTTCATGATTCTCTATTTTAGCAAACAACATAGCAATGTTGTTGGAGATGCTCTCACAAGAACAAATCTTAAACATTTTACTATTGGTCATAATTTACGGTACATGATTTTTATAATAACTTTATTTATTTTACATGGTAAAAAATAGTTTGACATTCCGGTGTTATTACATCGACTTTTCTATCTTATTTTGACTTTTTTCCACATCCACTAAAAGATCTCATAATTAAATTATTTTTATTGTATTTTACTGGTTTAATAGAAATATAATATATTTTCATGATTATTCCAAAAATAAAAATGCAATGCTTTTAGTAAGATTTTAACACCAATATTATATAGTAATATCCGGCCTATTAACAACACTTGTCTTATTGAAAGTTACTTTAAATATTTGATTACTAATTTTTTTAATATTAAATTACATGTAAATTAATATATTTTGTATTTTAACACAAATAAAAAAAATTATAATTCATGGAATAGAAGTATCGCGATTTACCCGAGATGGATGGGGGAATAATTGAAAGATAAGTGGGGCCACTAATAATGTCACTTACGATTTATAGCATAGTTTAGTCGATCCAAGCTCTCCATTATTGATCACAATAAAAGGGTCCACCGTAAGGTGAAGACACACGTCTATACTATTCCTCCTCCCACCCCCTACAATATCATCACATCCTCCTAGGTGATGTTAAACCGCTGCTACACGAATTTTATATGCTACTCACCCCCTCAGGTTTACTCTATTTACAAAACACCCCCTGCCTAAGTGATAATATTTGTTTGGGTCTCTAGAGAACTTGTTTTTTTCTCCCATCATATCCCATGAGTTCTGATTTATAGGATAATGTGAACATAACGTCAAAAGAAATAGACGAAATCGTGAGTAACGTAGAATCCACTACATGACAAAATATTTCGTCGTCGACATACTGTTTAGTAAAGGATATAAAGTATATGTCATTTGATTCCTATATAGTCGGTGCTAATAACTTTCGTTGTTTTTAATAATTTGATACTTATGCATCAAGAAAGACAATGAGTAATAATAGTCATTATTCATGACAGAGAAATGACAAAAGTGGGCCAAACGAAAACGATTAAAATTACAGCAAAACTAAGATGTATAGTCATATTCTCATAATATCCATTTATTTTATTATTAGAAAAGAAAAAAACAAAGTCAAAGACGTTATGTTGTGGGTAGGAGGCTAAAGTCATCGTTGAATGTCATTAATTTCAATAGGGTATCATATGGAACTACACAAAAACATGAAGGATGGTCTATGTACCTTCCAAATATATTTCCAAATCTACCCTCACAATATTAAATGTTTACAAATTTAACACAGGGCTTATCCATTACAACATTATATATACGCTGGCCGGTCATCAACCACCACCTAAACCAACCAATCAATCAATCGTCCATAGCCAACTTTTTATGCCCAGAAAACACAAAGAACAACCTCTTCTTTTGAGTTAATCAATCTCAACATTTTTCTCTCCGATGGCAACAAGAAAATTCCACCACCATCACCATGATCAAAGATCGAAGTTCCTTGATTACCTAGGTGGCGGCGGCGGCGGCGGTGATCAGAGAATCAATCGGGTGGATTCCGATGGGTTTGAGATGAACGAATCGGACCTATGGAACACCAGCGTTGACGATCATTCACACCTGCAGCCTCAAAACACAATCTCGAAAAGATCAAAGTTTCCATTGAAACCTCATCAACAAAGAAAAGTACCCATGACGTCGGCGGCGAAGTCATTGCCGGTCAACGTACCGGACTGGTCAAAGATTTTGAGAGATGAGTACAAGCATCATGGGAGGAGAGACAATGGTCATGATCATGATGTGGGGTTTGATGATGATGATGAAGATGATGATGATAATGAGAAGTTGCCACCCCATGAGTATTTAGCAAGAACTAGAATTGCTTCATTTTCCGTTCATGAAGGCGTTGGAAGAACATTGAAAGGCAGAGATTTGAGTAGGGTTAGAAATGCTATTTGGAAGCAAACCGGTTTTGAACAAGATTAATGTCATATTTCTCGACGCTTCTATGTCGGTCGAGTTCACGTGATCATACTCTGAGCCAGAACTGTACGATTTTGTGCTCATAGCGTGATTACGTGGGCCATATATGGAAACACGAAAGACGAAGGTGTCGTATTTAGCGAAAAGAGGTACAACAAAAATAATTAAGTTAACATTAACCAACGATATGTGAGTCTAACTTCATGGACCGCGTAAATCACAAAAGTATTCAATTCTTCATTTTTCAATGTTTATCTTGTTTTCTTTTTCTTGCTACGTTATTTTGTAATGTGCTAGGACTATTGTTTATTCTACTTGTCTTTTTTGTTCCTCTATGCATCAAATTATCAACCCCGTGATCATATTTTTTTTTTCGGAGCTCAAAATGAGGCTTAGAAAATGAAATACGTAATCATCAAAACCGTACAAAGAAACCCATGCATTGATCTAATAACTTGTACATATTCCATGAAAAATAAATAATTGTTGGATTATGATGTAATTTACGACTTTATGGATTTGGTGGGATTTAAAATTGAATTTCACTTCAATCCACGTTTATTTTAAATGAAAGTTAAGAAATTGAAATCTCACAAACATTGGATTAAGAAATCCTATTGGTGTAGTTGATATTTTATGTAATTCATAGGATTTGTAAATGTTTTAAAATATGTATAAAACACTCTGTTTGTATATAATAATCAATTAATAAAAGATAATCTAACTATTTTTATAGTTGTTTTTAAAAATAAATTATAAATAAAGTACATAATTCAATTATATTTTAAATCCTACAAACCAAAAATACCATTCCTTCTTTACAACAAAATCCAAATACTTCAAAACCTTATATCAAACCATACGCCCTTTTAAAAATATTCGACCATATTCTATAATTTCGACAATAAAGGTTTAACATTTTAGAAGTGTACACTTTGAATATATGCGGTGTGTTTTTCAAAATTTGTAATATGTATTTTAGTTATCAATTACATGTTCTTTTATATTTTAATTGTTATTGTATATTTGTTTATATATAACAAATAAATAATTTAGAATATCGAAAAAGTAATTTAAAGGTGGATGAGCAATGTTGACTTTAATATATGCAACGGGGGGACTTTTATTTGATTTTGGGGTGTCTCACCTACTTTTTAACTTTTTTTCTTTTTTATAACCAGCTTGTTTGGTCTAAATTGTACGTATTTCAATTGATTATACAGGATTTCGAAGTTAGCCATTAGACAAATTTTAATAATTGTGAAGGAACTCAAACTAATGATCATTTCAAAGAAAACTTAATATTTTATAAGTCGAGCTACTTATAAAGGTTCATTTTCTAGCTTCTTTAATATTGGTTTTATGTAATTTAATCTCAACACGATTTATATAATATGGATGTAGATGCCAACAAACGATAGCAAAACTGAAATACGCTTTAATAATTGTGTCAGTTCCAATTTTAATTTACCGTCTACTTGTTTCATAGCTTTAAATTGAGCTGCAGACCCCACTCTGGAAACATAGATTGTCTAGATAACATATATTTTATATGGATTCATTTGGTTCTTTTGATTCTTTCTCAAGCCGGATGATGAAAAATTATCATGTCCGGTTCTCTCCATTGTACTGTGCTCTCCAAGTGTGTTGGCAAGTCTTTGTGAAATAACTCTGATGTGAAGAAAAAAGAAGGCGTTAAGAGATCCAAAACAGTTAAAAATATGACAAAAACATAATAAAAATAATAATAATTTTTACGTTATAATCCGTATCTTCTTAAAACATTTATAATATAATGCAAAAAAAACAACAACTTCGTTTGCATTGTATGTATGAAAAACAAGGTCGTTTTTTTGTATTTTGTATTTTGCTTTTTAGACTTTTAAAATACAATATTAAAAGAGAGAGGATTATATTTTATTTCCAAGCTTTGTAGGGATGGAGTGGATTGGGAGGATGTGTCTGAAGTAAAGAGTTGTTTCGGTGTGGTAGGTATGAAAAGGGCACTCCATCTAAAACAACCCTTCAAGTAAAAGTCATATATACCCCTTCATTTTCAAGTCTTTCAAAATCTAATTATGTAAAACTAGAAGCAGTATACACGTGCAATACAGCGAGAAATATCACGATTTTAATGTTTCATTTTATTTTTTGTTTTTTTATCGATTTACAGTACGATTTTGGATGGTTTTGAGAAGTGATAATGTTTTTTTTATAAATTTGTTTAATTTAAGCTTAATAATATAATGTTTTTTATATAAAAAATTAAGTATTTTGTTATAATTCAATGATTATCTTATATATTTTAATGACATATAAAAAAAATAACTAGACAAATTTATAGTAATATAATATATTAATTAATAGTGATACATGGAAATGTTTGCATAAAAGGAAGGTTTTGCACATATCAAATTGGTGGGTGTTAGAAGTCTGCAGTTGTAATATGTATCTTGTGCTTTGATACTTGTAAATTAATAGATTTTTAAAATCTTGCATAAAATGATGGTATCTTGTACCTAATAATTTGTATTTAAGAGTTTTTTATCCCGACTTTATAATATAGTATAGATAAATTAATCAACTGCGGATTGTTCGTTTGTCGTCTTTTTTGGTTTTGTTCGTGGTCGTTGTTTGCTTGTTTCCGTTGTTGTACTGTGCTTCCTTTGTTAGTTGGTTTCAATAAAATCTTTGTTTTTGTTGTTCAAGAAAATAAATAAATTAATCAACCATTAAAAAAATATATCTTTTTAAAATGATAAGATCGCTTTCCTTGATTGATGATGATTGAAAAAAAATTATATGATTTGATTTGAAGGTATAGTTTCTATCGACTGCATATTATACAATTAATATATAATGTAAACACGTAATCATGTTTTATCTTGTTATCAATTATAAAAAAGATCACACGTCGTTTTCGTTCTCATTTAGCATATATGAAATATACAAGCTATATTTATGATATGATTGATTGACATTTTAATAATTGTAATTTTATATATGTTACATACTGATAAACAATTTACAAAAACATCAACAAAATGCTATGTTAGAACAAAGCAAATTATAAAGGAAAGAGTTTAGAAAAACCCAACATGAATTATTTTTTTGAATAAAAAAATCGTTAAACTTTTTCATTTTGAACGATTAAGTCCTTCAATTATTTTTGAATGAAAAAACCATTAAACTTTTCATTTTGAATGATTAAGTCTTTTTACATTTTTTTTGAATAAATAAAGGAATTTCTAAAAATTGATTACCTAAATTCTTTTAACAACAAAAAAAAGAGACCCAAATCAGTTTTACCGTTCCTAAGCCCCTACGTCATTCAAACCCCTCACAAACAATGTTGCCCTTCCCCTCGTCCCCTCGTTTTATGTTTTCCATATCGTCTATCACGTTGTTGGCCGTTGCCATTAATCACCCTCTTTTTAATATTTTTATCCATTAAAAGAGTAAGAATCAAAAGATAAAAGCAGATCAAAAAGAGGGGGATCGATGGCAGGGGCCAACAGCATGATAGGCAATATGGAAAACTGAAAACGATGGGGCGACGAGAAGCAGCGAAGGGGAGTGATACCAGTGTTTGTGTGGGGTTTGAATGATGTAGGGTTTGGGATCGGTAAAACTGATTTAGGGTTTTTTGTTACTTTAAAACCTTCCTAGTCGGTTACGAATAACCTTTTTTTTTTGTTAAAATGATGTAAGTAACTGATTTGTAAAAGTTTGACGGTTTATTTAATTGAAAACAAATGTTCAGAGATTTAATTATTTACAATGATAAAGTTTAATAGTTTTTTCATTAAAAAAATAGTTTAAGAACTTACTCATTCAAAATGAAAAAATTTAATAGTTTTTTTCATTTAAAAAAATATTTTAAAGACTAAATCATTGAAAATGTGATAGTTCATTGGTTTTTTTTACTTTTCCCAATTCAAAAGGTAGACTTTGCTAATAAGAAATCAACAAGAGCATATGCTCATCAACTTTTACAAAAAAACAAAAATATATATTGATTTTTATTCAAAAATAACAATTTGTGTACGACAAAAATGAAGAATAATGATTCATAATTTCGTTTAGGGCTGTTTGACAGTTGCTGAATGGTTAGGTGCATAATGATTAAGTGATCAAAATGGTTAATAGACTTTTATGATATAGTGTAAAATGAAATATGGTTGTTTGCTAATTGTTCGGAATAAAACCAGGACTCTTAATGGTTAAGGGAGGGTCAGGATACAAAATCATTCAGAGGGTTTTGGAACCATTAAGAATCAGACAGTTTTTTTGCCAAACAAGATTCACCTGATCTTAACGATTCAGACAGGGACGGACGCCTCAAGGGGCTTATAGGGGCCAAGGCCCCTGTGGTTTTCTGAAATACATATAGAGAGCTGATAATTTGTAGTTATAAAAGAAAAAAAATTGGGTTTAGGCCCCCACCTCATCACCGCTTCAGTCCACTGGACCTTAACCCTCATCACCGCTTCACTGCTTCAGCCATCAGCCTTCAGTTTCAGTCCACTGGACTTAATTAACCGATAATTTCAAACGTGCGTGAAAGTATGAAACTTGAAACCCTTAATGGCTTAACCCTCATCTCCATTCTCCTCTCAGTCCTCTGCTCGACCTCGACACTGCTCGACACGACGCCTCTGCCTCTCGACCGACGATTGGACTGCCGGACTGGATTTGGATCACCGCCGGCGGTAGCAAGTCAGACCTTGATGGCTCTAACAGCATCGGCGGTGGCCGCAAAGTTGAATCTGAAACCACATCCAGAAGGTGGGTTTTTCTCAGAGACATTCAGAGACACTTCCATCACCCTTTCCACTTCTCAACTCCCCCTTAATGTAAGTAATCTTTTCACCTTTTTTTTATAAATATCCATCTGAATCTTTATATTGCCATGTTTCTTGATCAAAGATGCCATCTTTATGTCGAATAATTTACAAAATCACGATGTCAAAGCCTTAATTTTGACCAAATCGCTAGAAAACTTGTGGGTAGAAATGGGGTTTTTAAACATTCATTAGTTATGTTAGAAATTGAATGATGAATCGCTTTTCAGCGATTCTTTCAGAACTTTGATCTGAATCTATTTGACTGTGTAGATAGAGGTATATTTGTTTGATTTTTCCTAGATTCCTAGGTTATGGCTCAAAAAACTATCGAAATCAGCCAAAAAAACCGAAAAATCCCTCAAAATCAATAAAAAAAACTTAATAATTCCTAGAAATCAAGCAAACAGCTTTAAAAATCCATCGAAATTGTAGAATTAGGCTAAAAATTAACACATCGGACAATATTGAACGTCGGTATAAAGATGAAGACACGTTGATAAAAACCGCTCTTCTTGTAATTATTTTTTGTCTGTATTATATGGTGTCACCGTATGAAAAAATTTCTTAGTCCGTCCCTGATATCTATATATATTTAGGTTCGGCCCCCTCGGTTAGAAAGCTTGTGTTTCGTCCCTGGCTTCAGAAGTTGTCTCTTAGTAGAACCATTAAAAGGTAAACAGACACCCCCTTAGTCTATAGAACACGATGGATTGATTTGATTATGGCTTTTTTCTGGACACCATTTTTAATTTTTTTTAATACCCAAATTAATCACCTATCAATGACGTTTGTTGTATTAGTTTAGCCATGCACTCCTAATGCTCATGCATTATAGAATAACTAATAGCGTCGGTATTAATTAGGCAGGAAGATAAGGAGGAATAAAATTGTAACATTTTGAGGTTAGTTTAGATAAGTCCACTGAAGATTTTTCTGGCTTGGGCCTCTGGAATTTTTCTTAGAGGTCATCGGTTCAAGTCCTGGGAGTCCACTGATGATTTTTTATTGTTCTTCAGGGTTTTGGGATTAGTCGAGGTGTGCACAAGCTGACCGAAACACCAACGGTAACAAAATAAAAATACATATATTGTAAATTTTGGAACGTATTTTGTTCCAGATGCGATATTGGATGACCTATTTTCACAATCTTTATTTTTATATAACAAGACATCTCAAACATTAAAATTTAATAACTTAAAAGAAAATGATAATCGTTTACAAAGTTATGACATACTCCTATGTTTATTCGCATGGTTATAATATATTATATTAATTACATTATTGACATAGTATGTTTCTAAAAGGCATCATAAGTATATGGAGCTGTTTGTTTTTTTAAAAAAAAATCTCTTAATACCTCTAAAGTCTGAATCGGTCAGACGTTTTTACGTTCAGACCGTTTGATTTTTCTCAGACTTCAGATGCTCTTAAGTCTGAAATTAGAAGAGGTAACTTGATGTCTTATAACCTCTTAAAGCACCGTCACTATTACTTCTTTTTTTTACCTCTTGTCACTTTTCTAGTATTCCATAGTAACAAGAACACGATATATCAAGGTTTTCACTTCAAAGATTACCTTCTAGGTTGGAGGGAACTCACGCATGCCAAAGTAGTTCCATTTTACTTTCGTTCAACCATTCTAAGAAAATTATTGACCCTTCATCTTTCTAATGCTCATACAGTTGCATTTTATACCTGTAATTTTGTCACATGTCTTTTTTTGATATTGCTTTCGAATCGACAACATCATGTTTTTAACTTGCTTGATTTTGTAATTACTTTCGCCAAAAGTCCACCATATTGAATAACTCAAGCATTTTATTCGACGATTGATCATGTGATCAGCTTGTTCCAATTTAATGCTTTCAAATCACACCCGCATTAGTAATCATAAATACTAAGATGAGTATGGAGTCTATGATGTACTTCCTTATTTTTCCATCTTAAATCCTTTCATAACTTTCATCCATTCAAGTAGCTCTACTTTTGGTTTTACCTCAAACATCATTTATCAAGTTCTATTGTTGCCTTCTAACCTCCAATTTCTTTCATCACCTTTGATTTTTTTTTCTTTTTGGTGGTTCAAACCGCAAATCATTACTTTTTCATTCTCTTCTACTTTGTATCAAAGCTTACTTATTTCCCAAAAATCTCATGTTGCATTATTGTAGCGTCTTTCTAACTATGATCATTGGCCTCGTCTCACTACTTTTTTATCTCATCACACATGCATTTCATTGCTTAGTACCCATACACATTGGATAATCGTCAATATTTAACTAGAAAACAACACTTTTTATATACCAATGTTTGTTTTCATAACTTGCTCGTAGGAACCTATGCTTACTTCCATCAAATATATGCCCTTCTAACCATTTTTCATACATACATGGAGGTTAATGGAATCCCAGTTGTCTAGAGGCCATTTTCTCCAACATTCTAATACCATCTCAAACAACTTAAGTGTCATTCGTTTTACAAAACCAATCTTTTGACAATCCATAGATCTTTCTCATATCTATTACATATGATCTTGACACTCTACTTCTGACTATACAATCATCAATTGGTCATGCATGCGACCAATATCATCGACTCTCACCATGAATTCATTCTAGTACTTGACGACATCATCAACCTTATCCCTTGACTCATATTTAATCATTCTCTCTATCAACTGACTAGGGATTGCCTCACATCTTACTCAAACATAGGTTGGATCGACTCATGATATCAAATATACCTTGAGTTTTGTTTATTCCCAAAGATTAACATATTTTCTTCTTAATCAAACACATTAGTGGGAATTTATCACCAAAACATTATCCTTCAACACCTCTTTAATTATAGCTTTTCATTTCCATCTCATTTTATCATATGCTTTTCCTCCACCATGGTCACATATTTATCAACGTTATGGTACCCAATGACATGACCTTAAATCATCTCATGACTTCTCTACTTCGATTTGGTTTAAGACAAGGTTCACATAACCAAACTAACTTAAACCATTACTCACATCGCAAAACCAAACATGAATAACACATTTTTTTCCTATATTTTCATAGCTTAAGACTAGGCTTACAGTAACCTAATTCACTTAAACTACGGTTCTGATACCACTTGAAACATCCCAAAATTTCAAATACCTCAATATATTAAAAATAGTATTCCAAGATCAACACTTACATTGCAGTGAAAATAAAATCTCTAACTTTACATTTTTGACGAACATAATTATATATTTGTCCCTTGAACTGAACATATCCTTCTTCTGATGCCACACTTAACCGATGTCGTTTCATCCGACTTCTCTTTCCAATTAAGTAGTCGTCTGGGTTGCAACAATTTTAAAAGAGTTTGGGTGAGCCGAAGGGCCAGTGATTACACGGTTTTTATGCATGAAGAATATAAACAACGAATTTCACAAAGCATCATAGTTTATCATGCGTACGGTAAAATAATTTAACTCACAAAGTTAACGTCATATTGGGAGGTATTTATTCACACAGCTTTACCTGGCGAACTCACACAGCATGTTCGCACTTACGGCTTACACGAGCTCACACAGCATGCTCGCCTTACGGACTTACACCGTAATATTCCCCCATTGCCACACAAATCTCAAATACATAACATGGAAATATTTCACGTTTGATGCAATAAACGACATTTAAAATATCAATAAGCTTGTAAATAATTTTCAATAAAACATGCAACCATTTTAATAAAATACACGTATAACTCACCTTACTAGCCGTAGCCCAAATCAATCTCGAAGTTCCTCACGTCTTCCCTACAATTTTTACGATCACATTTAATTCTAAAGTATAACACCCAAAACTTCGAGTTAACCGATTTCATTTCTAGGCTAATATTTACCTAACGCTTCTAGAAATCCTCACATAAATTTCCGGCTTGTAATAATTAAATGTATATTTATATGTACACACATATATACACATTATATATTTAAATATATGTATGTGTGTGTACACATTTCATGAAAACTCATATGGGTTTATGCAACCCACGATTCCTCCCATACTATATATATATATATATATATATATATATATATATATATATATATGCACCTTTATATTCATGGAAACCAATATGGGTTTAAGTAGCCGAATGAAATCTCAAATACCATCTCCATGCCTTTCTATATAGATACATACATACACACTGGTTCATGAAAGTTTCTAAGCTATACATATTATCTTCTGGGTTTCAAAGCTCTTATATTTAACCCATCCAAATCCTGTACATACGTATATATATGCATGCATTTCATTTCTGGGCTAACCTTACAACCCGTGTACCGAAAACTTCTTTTTTTACGCATTTTTTTTCTACTGTCATTAGAGTCACTTCCTTCAGTCCAACCAGAAAACACTTTTAACGCTAACTTGACGAACCGAAATATCCGTTGAATACCTCAAGGCTCAAACAAAAACTTGTACCGAGGACACACAACGATAACATCGGCAGTTCCGGTTTGGAACGTCACCCACGACCGGTGGTCGAGACCACCTTACCGAGATACCAATCATCTCGTCGAGGGTCTGAGACACCTATAGGTAATTAAATATGACAAATTGGGTAAAGAGAACACTTACCGGTAAGTACCGAAACTGTTGCGATTTACCGAACCGTCACCGACACCATCTTCCTCTTCTCTTACATACGAGCTCCTCTCGATTATATTTCTTTTTGTTATCTTATGCTACAATCCTAACTCCCAACATATATATATATACACACATGATGGTCGACGGTTACTTGACAAAGGAAGATTGAGGGTTGTGGGTTTAATGAGAAGAAGGTTTCCACCGGTTGAATTTCATGGTCTTGAATTTCATTACAACTTAATAACTCTTAAACTCTTTAGTTCCTTTGCCATTAAACCAAAGATCCTCTTAAATTGATAACCATAATTTTCTATTATTATAATTTTTTTTCTCTGGTTATTACATTAACATATATAATTACGTTGTATTTTGTGGATATCATATGTGATTAATTGTGGATATCACAAATTTCGATTATTTTGGGATATCACATGTCGATCAATGAAAACAGAATCATTCGACATATATATAATATATTATTTGAAATAAAGTAAAGTAATTGATTTAAAATAAATAAAAATATTATTGAAGACCCTCGTAGACGCAGTTATTCTAACGCGCCAACATTTATCAACTCCAAAGATTTTGGTCATAAAGAATTAGCAAGACATGACTCCTACTTCCAACGACAACCCCCTTCCATATCTTGATCAAATCACGAGTTTATTTCATCCATACATCGCACAAGTACAAAATGTATTAGGCGATGGAAATTGTGAATTTCGAGTCATATCTACTTGTTTTGGTGGTCATGAAGATGCATGGGACACTATCCGTATAGAATTAATGGGTGAACTAACTGGGTATTAAAAGAAGATTACCCAATGCCAACACTCATACACCATTCGACACGTCATGCACTTCTAGATGCAATGTCGTGGATTATCCCATACAAACGTAGATTAGATGTGAATGAAGAATATATAGAGCGTACTCGTACTCGTGAATATGTTGATTTAAATGAATTATCAAAGTTGGAATCTGTTTGGATAAAAAAATACGTAATATCTTTATTATCTTGATTTTAAAACTTACGTTCGATGTAATGCATTTTCTCTTTTAAAAAAAATCGATTAACCAAGGTATAATATATGACATATAATAATATAATTAAATCAAAAAATATTCAATATTGGGTTCATTTCGAATGTATCGACGAAACAATTATAATGGTGTAACTTGTTAAAATTAAAAATTATTTTTTTAACATATTTTAGTTAATATATGCTTATATGTGTTAATATAATAAAAATATAAAATGTAAAACTAAAAGGTAAAAAGTAAGTCTATCAAAATAGTTCAGGGACAAAAACTGTAACTATGAATTAAAAATAAAATAAAATATGATGCAAGAGGAATTGGAAATCCATAAAAATTAAACCTTACATTTACCAACGTTTATAATTAATTATTTAATTTACTTTATATCCCTTATTTTTTTCATTTTTTATTTTACACCCTTATCATGTTAACACAAATAATCGTATATGGAAAAAATGCAATGAAAAAATACGTTTATTTTTTTACAAATTATACCATTATAATCGCCTCGTCAATACATTCAAAACGAGCACAATATTGAATATTTTTTAATTTAATCATACTATTAAAAACTATGGATATTGTGAATTAATTTGTTTTCTATCCATACGTTTTATATTTTTTCATCGTTAGCATATTAAAAATACATAATTGTAGATCAACTGAAATATATTAATAGTATGTTTCATTAGTATTATAAAATCTAATATTATAATTTTTTGGTCAACAATTTTAATATAAACTAATTATTTAATATTTTTAGTGGTATGATAAATATGTAACATTATATATATATACTATCTATATCTATACTATTATATTAAAATTGTAAACGGTTATTTTCAAAATTCAATGTTACATTTAACATCTTTACAATTAGTTATTTAATTTAATTTATATCCCTTATTTTTTCATTTTTAATTTTACAACTTTGTTATATTAACACAAATAATGGTATATGAACAAAATGCAATGAAAAAATATGTTTCTTTTTTTACAAATTATATCAGTATAACTGTCTCGTCAATATCTTAAAAACGAGCCCAATATTGAATATTTTTTTAATGTAACCGTACTATTAAATATCATGAATATTTATGAACTAATTTATTTTATATTCATACGTTTTTTTTCCACTTTTAAAATATTAAAAATACATAATCGTAGATCAACTAAAATATATTATAAATACATTTCATTATTATTATAAAATAGACATATACCCGCGCACGATGTGACGCGAAAAATCGTGAAATCGAATGAACAATTGACAAAGGTATGTATCCGCTCGCGAAACATCTCGAAATCAAAATGACAACAACATTTCATTTTAAGTTTGTATTTCTTCGTCATTATCGATATTTTAGTCTATGATTCACATATAAGTGCACCAAACGAAGAACGAAATGAAAACTAATGTATTTAGTCTATGATTCATAGACTAAAGTATCGATAAGAACGAAGAATACAAACTTAAAATGAAAACGTTGTTGTCATTTTGATTTCGAGATGTTTTGTGGGCGGATACATACCTTTGCCAATTGTTCCTTCAATTGCACGATTTTTCACGCCGCATCGTGTGCGAGTAATAACATTTATCACCCTTACAATGTTACATTTACCACCTTACACTTACTTATTTAATTTACTTTATATCCCTTGTTTTTTCATTTTTCATTTTACACCATTATCATATTAA
This sequence comes from Arctium lappa, assembly GCA_023525745.1. NCBI lineage: Eukaryota > Viridiplantae > Streptophyta > Magnoliopsida > Asterales > Asteraceae > Arctium > Arctium lappa. The sequence goes on from CM042049.1 coordinate 116,661,612, forward strand.
CACAAATAATCGTATATGAACAAAAATGCAATGAAAAAAATACGTTCATTTTTCTACAAATTATACCATAATAATCATCTCGTAAATACCTTCAAAACGAGGCCAATATTGAATGTTTTTTAATTTAACCATACTATTAAATATCATGAATATCTACGAATTAATTTGTTTTCTATCCATACGTTTTATTTTTTTTCCACCGTTAGCACATTAAAAATACATAATCGTAAAATACCTTTCATTCTTATTATAAATTATATCATTATAATTTTTTTCGTCAATAATTGTAATATAAACTAATTATTGAATATCTTTATGGGTTTAAAGTTTAGTGTTTCATAAGTTGTGATTCTTAGGTCATGATTTATTTATGATGACATGTCTATAAGAAAGTAGCATTAATTGTTCACTCCTTACTCACATTCCGCTGCATCGCGCGGGTATATGTCTAGTTTGTATTTTAAGTAAATAAGCATTGGGTTTATGAAGTTAACACGTCTTAATAGGTTAAATAATGGGAACATTGTAATTAACTAACTATTAATCATGTTTATCTTGATAACTTAACCACCACTAGTCATGCTTTAATCAACTAAAAGAATACTATAATATAGTAAGAGAATATTAGGTGGGAAAACAAGGAAGTACAAAAGTTGATAACCCTCTCTGTTTGTTAGATACACAATTTTGATTTAATTTTTTGACTTTAAATAATTTATTATCCAACATTAAACTTGACACAGACTAACATTTTGGTGAAGCCAATTTTATAGGATAAAATGCATTAACGACAATAAAATTTTAAACTATCTTCTATTGGTCCTTAATTTTTTTCCATATCAATTGTGTCAACAAATTTTTATTTTTACCAAAGGGGTGATAGCCTAGTGGTAAGGCATGTGGACTTGCTAGTAGCGGTCTCATGTTCGAACCCTGGGGACGCATCCTGGAGGTACGGGGGCTTCGACCCCGGACTGCATGCTTTAGCAGTCGGGCTTCGGCCCAAATTGCCAGGGATTAGTCTGGGCCCAATGTGGTCTGGGATATCCTCTCAAAAAAAAAATTTATTTTTTTTGTTTTGATGTCATGACAAGTTGAGTCAAATGACTATAATATCGTTGATTGTAGAATGCTTGAAAGTCAAAATATAAAAATAAAACTTTGAATTAAAAAGGGTGAACGTTTTGATCATGTCAAATAAGAAAATAAGAGGCACTGACAAAAACATAAGGAGTATGTACCATTTCTTTAATTGCAACGTGATTTTGCTAACCTAAGTGCCTAATTAAAAGTATATGTGTTACTCTACAAATGATAAGATTTTCATAATTTATTGATTTGTTAAACTCATTTAATATTAACTTTAGTTGTTAATTTAGCCAATAATCAAATTTAACAAATTGGTTAGGTTGTATAAGTTCATACTATTGGATTGTATGGAAATGATCTAATCCAATAATCTATTGGATTGGATTGGATCGATTGCCTAACGTAAATTTGATTGGATCAGTTAATAAAACCAACATCCACTTGATGATAAGATCAAAACAATTTCATTTAAATCCATGGGATTTCAACCGAGTAACACCCTAAATTTGTTGTTATATATCAATGCATATAAATGAAAATATAAGTTGGTTAGTTGGAGGTACTATATTCTTCTTTTATCAAATGATATAATCGGGAAAAGAATTGATGAAATGTTAACCGTTACAACTTAAAATTAAGCCATCGGTTTTTTTTATTAAGGCATAAACAATCATACTTATAAGGTTGATCAAACGAGTTGTTTAGATAGTTAAGTTCATTTAGCCATAAAAAAATAACAAATATATCAAAGTCAATCATTGTGCCAATGTGTAACAACTCGTCCCATGTAATAACTGTGTCTTATTGTAAATAAATCCAGGTTAAGTGGGTATAGTGTGAAAAGTGGAAGTTTCGGGGGACCCTTGTGTGAAATTGGAAAAAAGGGGTTAAAACCCCTAAAACCCTCAATTCCTCCCTATTGCATACCAGAGACGGTTAGAGAGTGAGAAAGGGACGATTAGAGATTTTGCTAAAGATTTGAAAAGCTTGAAATTGGAAAGCAATTAGGGTGTGGTGAGCCATCTTCTTCAAGGTAAATATTATAACCCCTTGTTCTTTTTGAGCTTTTGGGAATATTTGAACTGTTTGTGGTTGGTTGACCGATAACCTCAAAAAAAATTGGTTGAGTTTGTGGTTTGGGTATTTGGGATTAATGATTAATCATGGTGAGTATGGGGTTAAAAGTGTTATGCAGACCTATATTGTGATTTATAATCAATTTGGAAACAATCTGAGTTATTTAGGGATAACTCTCTTTCGTGTCCGGGAATCGCCCAAGTCTGGGTGGGGAAACCAGATACCGGGGAAATGAAATTTGGAGAATGGAAAATTGGGTGAGTACCCGGTATTATGAAACCCGGAGGGACCGGGAATTGAGAAACCCGGTATAGAGTGAAACCCCGAAGGCGTGGCCCCGGGTATGACCGAACCTGGGTGAGGCAGGAAATTCGGGCAAGCTGGAACCCGGGTGAGCCGAGAACCCGGACAAGCCTGGAAACCGTGTAGCCCAGAGTCGGACAGGGTCATCGTAGTTGGCTTTCAGGGTTTTGTCAATTGCTTTCTGTACTAGTTATCGGTGCGTTAGAGTAAGATCTGAAGTGTCAATTTAGAGAGTCTCGAGAGATTGGGAGGGTCGACCTATGTGAGATATTTGAGTGACTCATCACTCTTGTGTGTGGATCAAAATGTAGGTGTGCAGTTAAATGATATCTAGTTCAGAAGGGAAAGGAGCTTAGCAAGGACGTCAGGTGAGTCTTTCTAAACTAATTTGTTGACGTATGAATTTAATACACACAATGATGTTTGAACAACCTGTTTTTACGTTGTTTTTAATATGTATGAAAGGTGTGTCGTTCTAATGGTGGGGTATGTGGGGTGGGGGCATGCGATGGTCTATTTTATGCATATGGGGAGTGTGACCCATACTAAATATATGAATTCGTTTCATATGATTAAATCAAGGGCGTGTGTGTTCCCTAACACGTTGTCGCAGGTGTGTGTGTATGACCATAATGTGGCCATCATCATGTGTCATGTGTGTACTTATCTTGCTTAAAGTGTGACTGTTTATAAATGCTTATAAACTCTTTTACGTTGATATTGTGGTGCAATTTTGGTGATTAGAGGGATCTCACTAGACCTTATGGTTTAACCTTCGCTTTTCGAAACTAAAACCTTTTTTCAGGTAAGGATTTAGTTAGAAGTTCATTTAAGGGAAAGAACTAAGGTGATGTCATGGAAGAGCCTTGGTCGAAGCTCGAAGTTCCAATAGGTGTTAGTAAATCTCAGTTGTGGAAATGTATCGTCGTGGCAAATTTTGAGTTGAGTATAAAGTATCTGGTTTAATTGAGACCATTTGGGTTGTAGGGGCATGTTCAAACGAGAAGTTAAACATTTTGCGAGAAGACGAGAAGTGTTTAATCATATATGATACACAAGCTTAATCATATTTGATTAAACACATGTTATATAGACGTTGAATCATACATGATTAAACACGCCTACAAGCCGTGTAATCATATATGATTAAACACTTCACGCCTTCTCGCAAAATGTTTAACTTCTCGCATGATCCTCCTTCTTGGGTTGTAATCATACATTTATGTTATTGTGGGATTCGGGTTGTTACATCCTACATGGAGAGAAAAAATAGATTTATGAGCTCCTTAAAACATTTCCAACATGTTCTCTATAATTTCTCTAAAATAGAGAACATAAAATCTCTAAAAATAATTATTTAACCTTAATAGATTCTATATTTTATAGATTTCAACATAAATTATATTATTATAATATTATCTAATTTTATCAACCCAATACAACTTAAAAAAAAAACTTTATACAAAATAATAATAATTCAATTTCATTGGTGGGATTGAATAAAATAATCATTTATCTCTTCTCATATCAAATTTTAGATAATAATCTAAATTGGAGGTTTTTCATGTTTTCTCTATTTTTGAGAACATTATGGAGAATCAGAATATGTTGGAGCAATATAAAAAAATAAAACCTATTTTTTTTCTCAATTTTATAGAATATGTTGGAGAGGTATTTATAGTATCTTGAGTGAATCTCAAATCACCAATATAAAATAAATAAAGTATGATGGATATATATAACCCCTGCAATTTTTGATCGATAGCTTTTCTTTGTTTTGTTATGGTCTGCTGTTTTCTGTAGCTTGCAGAAAATATGTAAATTTTAATGTAATTCTTTCTTTCTTAATAAAATTCCGTTGCCTTTCAAAATATATATATATATATATATATATATATATATATATATAACCCCTGCAATTAATAGACAAGGATTTGAACCCAAGTTGCGATTTATGGGTAAATCGAACAACATTACTAGGTTGGTTGAAGTGTCACGATATCCCGTTTACAAATCGATATTTACATCTATGAATTTGATAGGTTTTGTTATCCGAATGTATATATAATATGATATGTTAATTTTTTCCCGTGCGAATTATTTTAATTTAAAAAAATGTTGTAAACGTTTAACTAACTTTTCACGTCCTTTATGGTTAGTTAGAAAAAGGGTAGGGATGAGTGTGCAATTTCGATTAGGTTGTTTGTTTGCCTAACATTTGGTATACCACGATTTGCGTGCTCCATGTGACTTATTGATATACCATAAGATAAACACCATTTTTTTGTATTTTATCATGGTATATTCTTACATACTTTTTCGTTATGTTTGACAAATTAATTGATAAGTTAGCTGATGAAAAAATCACGTTTGACAAAAACTAACTTATTAACATGTAAAATTATCAAAAAGGACATCTATAAAAAATAATCAATTACAATATTTAATAATATAATTAAAACATATTTATAGTAATATAATATCTTAATTAAATACAAATAAGATAGTAAATCTATACAAATATTATAAAACACGGATAAAAAACTCTTAAATACAAATTATTAGGCACAATGTACCATCATTTTATGCAAAATTTTAAAAATCTCTTAATTTACATGTTTCAAAGCACAAGATACATATTACTACTGCAAGCTTCTAACACCCATCAATTTGGTATGTGCAGGACATTTCTTTTATGTAGACATTTTCATGTATCACTATTAACTAATATATTATATTACTATAAATTTGTTTTAATTATATTATTAAATATGTAATTGGTTATTTTTTCTAGATGTCATTAAAATATATAAGATAATCATTGAATTCTAACAAAATACTTAATTTTTTTATATAAAAAACATTATATTATTAAGTCTGAATTAAACAAATTTATATAAAAAAAAAACATTATCACTCTCTCAAAATCATTCAAGATCGTACTGTAAATCAACAAAAACAAAAAATAAAATGAAACATTAAAATCGTGATGTATCTTGTTGTATTGCGCGAGTACGATTCTAGTAATATAATATATTAATTAAAAGAATTTGAAACTTATTATTATATATTTTGAATTTTGAATTTTAAACTAATTTTTAAAAAAATTACATTAACTTATGATTTTAAATAACTATTGCATATAATATGAAAAAAAAAAATCAAATAATATATACACAAATAATAATAATTGATAACTAAGATATTTTGATCAATATTAAAAAATTGATATAATTAACAATAATTCTAAATAATTAAAAATTAATTACAATGTATAATTAAAATTTATGTTATAACTTTCAGATAATATTAATTAATAATAGTAAATTTTAATAATTAATATTTATTTATAATTAATAGTTAATATATGATAATAAATATTAATGAAGATATAATTAGAATAATCACAAAAAACTTCTCATAATTGGGTGTGGTAACTTTTTGTTTGTCTTCGTTTTTCGGTTCGGATTGTGGTGGATTTCGACCGGCCTTTTTGCCGACCCTTGTTGTAAGTGTCTTCGGACCTTGTATTTGTGTAATAAATTTATTCTTGTTGCTCGAAAAAAAAACTACTCCAAGTAGCTTTTTAAATTTGTCGATTCAGCTGAGTGAAAGTTAAAATTTACACCATTAAAATGTCGTCAACCATGGCTATATATATATATATATATATATATATATATATATATATATATATATAGGGTTGAGTTTATTTGTTAACCTTCTTTTTGTTATTAAGTTTGTGAACTAATCTAAACCATTGATTTTGAGATTGAATGGTTGAGATTTGATATAAATTATTAATCATTAAATGAGTTTTTATTTGATAACCGGTTTGGTGAACAAATGTGATGGAGGGTAATTTGGGAAAATATATCTCCAATCTTTTCTAACATATTAATTACCACATTAATTTCTCTCAAACAAAAACGAAACCGACTATTTCCATATGTTTTATCTTTTATTAATCATTAAATGTGTTTAATCTAAACTCTTAGATTCATTCTCATATGTTCATTTTGGAATGTTTGTGCACTAAACCTTCACATCTGTGCATGTGTTTGGTTCACACATGTTCGATACCTTCCATCAATGAATGCACAAGGTCCATATACATGTCATTGTTCATTTTTTAGATGTTCAATGTGTGCAGTTGTTCCCATATGTTGATGAACACATAGATGAACATTACACAAATCCCACCTCCTCCATAAAATATACAAATATCTTTTATGTATGAACTTTTGTGATCACATTGATGAATACATGGATGAACATATTGGAACACATGGATGAATATATGGATGATCATAAAAACCTTTATGAACATTGTTTATCCTTCAATCTTCCCCGTTCATATATAGTTGGGTTCATCGGTATTCATGATCGAACTGAAATATTTTTGAAAATTTTGAAATCAACGACTATACGATTTTGACAAAACATATGAAATGGAAGACTGTGATAATATTCATATGATTTTAAAAGTATGTTGAAAATGGAAAAAATTATGAAATCGTAACATACGCTATAATTATGATGCTTTATTTTTGTAACCCCCAAGAAAATAAATGAAATTTTGATTAATTACGAAATGACCTTTATACCCTTTTGCATTAAATATATACACAATTAAAACAACAACCACATATGCATTTTTATTGGTTGAGCAAGGTTCATAGAGTTAATAAGAATTGGGTGGTTAACAAATGATCCTTGCTCTCTCTCTCTCTCCCCCTCTCTCTCTCTCTCTCTCTCTCTCTCTCTCTCTATATATATATATATATATATATATATATATATATATATATATATCGTTGACCATGGCTAAACCGCCAAGAAACACAGAGAAAGAGAGTCGAAGGAAGAAGACGGTGTCTGCAACTGCAAGCATTTTTGGGTTGTTGGTAAATGTTTGTGCCTTTTTCATATAAAAATAATAAAAATCTTATTCTTCAATCACTCTGCTCTCACATCCTCCATTTCCCCCTTTTTCTTTGTAATAACCATGTCCAAGTTATAATTTGTGAAGTTGGGTAGGTTTTATGGCCAAAGCCCAAAGCCCAAAGTAGAAGGGGGATATATTGAAAGGGGTTTTAACCATAATGACCTCACTTTGTCATCAAACGGCGGCTGAGAAGAGAAAGGGAGACTAGGGCGATTTTTCTAAACGAAGTAAGGAAGGGGACGACTCGATTGAGATTTCAAGTTTTCGTTGATTCTTCCTTAAGGTAATCTTCTTTCTAATCAATATTTTCCTTGCTAAATGTTTTGGTAGCAGTTTTAGTTTTGGGTTTGGGATTGTTGGAAGAATATGATGATTGGTGTGATTTGGGGTTTTTGTTAATCTGGGTGATACAGGTCGATGGGATTGAAATATAAATTACCTTTAATGTGGTAATCGACCTTTAGAGAGGGTTTTGGATTTCAAGGATCTTAAAAGGGTGAGTCTATGGGTTTCGATGGTTAATCGTCGCAAAGGTCGATCGACCAAACCCGGGGTGCGGGGGACCGGGTGACCCCGGGCACAGAAGTGTCGGGCGACCCCGGGGGGAGATAACCCCGGTCGATACCGGGGAGTGTGAACCCGGTCGATACTGGGCAGAGTGACCCCGGTCGATACCGGGCAAGGAGGCCCCGGTTGACACCAGGCGGAGGGGTCCCGGTCGACACCGGAAATTGAAGACCCGGTCGACACCGGTCTGGTTGATACCGGGCGCGGAGGCCCCGGTCGATTAGTGACTCAGTAGGATTCCTAGGTTAGCCGACCTCCTTCAAGTAATTTGATTCTTTTAGATTTCCCTAGTGTTGGGAAGTTATCTGTGACATTTACAAACGACCCTACTTTGTGCATTAGGGATCTGTAATTCGGACCAGTCCTCAAGAAAACTTTGATCAGGACCTCAAGTGAGTTTTCTGAACTAAATGTTTTATTAACGAAAGCTTGTGAAAGTTTTATTAAAACTTTGATTTATACGTTGGCATGTTCATGATGAATTTATTGAAGTTGTTTATAAATTGTTGATATTTAAATGTATGCATACATTATTTGTGGAAGTTGTGACCTAAGTCGGGGAGTGTGGTCCGCCTGCTCGTACCGAGGAGTGTGGCCCATTTTATGCTAGGGGTGTTCGCGGTGCGGTTTGGGGCAATACCGCACCGCATGTACGGTTTGAGCATTTTCCCAAACCACACTGCATATACCTCAAACCGCACCGCGAAATGCGGTGCGGTGCGGTTTATGCGGTTTGTCCTTATCGCACTTTTTGCGTACAATCCAAAAAATTATAAGTTTAAAATACATTAGAAAGTCAATGATTAAGTTACCGTAGTCCAAAAAACAAAGAGTTTGAATACATCCAACTCCAAAATGCATAATTAAAAATAGTCAAAGAAATTGTTTAAAAAAATAAATTGTTTCAATACGATAAACGGATAAAGTGACGTCTCCAGTCATGAACGTCCTAACCTAGGGCATTTTTTCATTTGATGAGTCATAGACTTTTAAGAGGCTTATAATTAAAATGTTTATTTAGCAAAGTCCAACACTTAAACTCTTAAAGTCCATAATTAAAAACACAAAGCCCAATTATATAAATATTAAATTAAACTATTATATATATAATTAATAAATAAAAATAATATAAAAGATGCGGTACGGTGCGGTTTGAACCGCGGTTTGGAAACTCAAAACCGCAAACCGCACCGCATAGTGCGGTTTGGTAAAAATACAAACCGCAAACCGCACCGCGAAAGTTTTAAAACGCATTTTGCGGTGCGGTGTGGGCGGTTTGTGCGGTTTGGATGAACACCCCTAGTTTATGCCATTGGGGGTGTGTCCCAAAATTAAGACAGTGCGAGTTAGACACACCGTCTTCGACGGTAGTGTGGTCAGTAGTGTGAATGACTCATGTGGTGCTTATAAATCTGTTTGATTTAAAGTTGATAAATGTTTTGTTGTATAATCGTTAGAGGGGACTCACTAGACCTTTGGTCTAACCCTCGCTCTTTCAAATTTTAAAAACCTTTTTCAGGCAGGCGTGAGCTAGGAAGAGCTGATAAGGGTAAAGAGGAGGTGTAGCGGGATTGGATAAAAGACTGTCACCGTAGTTTATCTTTCTTTATATATCTCAGTTGTGTAATAGGTTGCCGTTGCAAACCTTGATTTTAGTTGTAAGCTTGGGGCATTTTGGCATGGAATATTATTGCAATTATTATTAATTGTCTTGTCTTGGTTGGGTTGTTACATTCTTGAATCGTCTTTTTTCTTCCCCCCCCCCCCCTTTCATCTTCTTGTTTGATTCCTTCTCAAATTAACTCATAGAAACGAAATTGGATCTTGTTTGGAGATTACGTTCTTTGATTGCGATGAAGACGATGAGGAATTTGATGATTCTGTGGTCGATTGATGAGCCGTGGGTGATGAGCGATTGTAGATTAAGAAAAAATGACACCTATTGAATTGAGGGTTTGGACTTGGACTAAGAAAAGTCAAGCATCTCAATTCTAATATTTGTATTGGACTGTCATTGATGGACTGGACTGGAGTTTAGACGGCTGGATTATGGAGTGGGGGGCCAAATAAAAAAAACTCACATGGCAGACATATACTCATTATATAAGCTGAGAAAAAAACACAGGGGCCTCGGCCCCCAATTGTCCCTACTATGTTCCGCCCCTGTGAGACCAACAAAGTTAGAAAGGGGATAACTTTGCTCCCAAAAAAGTTATAATCAATTGTAGATTTTGATTTGTTTTCATTGATTTTCTTACTTGAGATTCGATCTTGCCAAGATTCAATGGTGATGATATAGAATAGAGATACCAAAGTTCCAAGTCGGACCGGACTTTGGATGTAAAAAAGGCCCGGTCAAATTTTCTCAGATATATTTTAACTAGATATTGAAATAAATACTTAGGGGTCGTTTACTCAAACACTTACCGGTTAAATTCGACGCTATCACTTACCTTATTGAGTAATATTTTTGTCCATTAAAACGTAATCGTAGACAAAAAATTACCCGGTAGGCGCTAACCGGGTAAGAGTCATTGTCCTCACTTATCGGGTAAGACTCTCGACCAATGCTTTCACTCTTACCGGGTAAGATTATTGGTCGTTGACATATTAATCGATTAATGTAACGTAACTTGGTAAGCTTGATAAGTGCTTACCGGGGTAAGCATTTGGTAAACGGTCCCTTAGTTTAATCGGGCTTTTTGACTTGACAAAGTCCCGATCAGAGCTCGAGCTTACAAGCACCAGTTTTTTTCTAGTTGGGCTTCAAACCATAGGGTTTTTTTTATACATCTTCAGTTTGGAATGCATTAATATTTGAGAATAGGAAAGAGATTTTTTTGTTTAATTTGAGAATAGTTTTTTTAATACCATTTTTTTTTTGTCTAATTTCCTTCCTTTTAAGAATAGAAAAGGGAATTTTTTATAATTTGTTCTTTATTTTATCTCTACTATATTGTTAAAGTTTTTATACGTTGGGTAATTTTTGGAAATTAGTTTTTGGAAAACCCATTTTTTCTCCCCACGTTCAACCCTTATTCAATTACATTAAAATTTAATGTTAGATTTAACAACTTTACAATTAATTATTTAATTTATTTTATATCATTTGCTTTTTCATTTTTCATTTTACACCCTTATCATGTTAACACAAATAATCGTATATGAACAAAAATGCAATGAAAAAATACGTTTCTTTTTCTACAAATTATACAATTATAATCGTCTCGTCAATACCTTCAAAACGAGCCCAATATTGAATATATTTTTTAATTTAACCGTACTATAAAATATAATGAATATCTACGAATTAATTTGTTTTCTATCCATACATTTTATTTTTTTCATCATTATCATATTAAAAATACATAATCGTATATCAACTAAAATATATTAAAAATACGTTTCATTATTATTATAAATTATATTATTATAATGTTTTCGTCAATAATTTTAATATAAACTAATTATTGAATATTTTTATACGTAGCATAAATGTGTAACATTATATATATATACTATCTATATCTATATCTATATCTATATCTATATCTATACTATTATATTAAAATTGTAATGTTACATTTAACACGTTTACAATTAGTTAAGTTAATTTAATTTAGTTTATATCTCTTGTTTTTTTATTTTTTATTTTATACCTTTGTCATATTAACATAAATAATCGTATATGAACAAACTACAATGAAAAAATACGTTTCTTTTTTTACAAATTATACAATTATAATCGTCTCGTCAATACCTTCAAAATGAGCCCAATATTGAATATTTTTTAACTTAACCATACTATTAAATATCATAAATATCTATTAATTAATTTGTTTTATATCCATACGTTTTTTTAACCGTTAACATATTAAAAATACATAATCGTAGATCAACTAAAATATATTAAAAATACGTTTCATTGTTATTATAAATTATATCATTATAATTTTTTCGTCAATAATTTTAATATAAACTAATTATTGAATATTTTTATACTATTTATATCTATATTTATATCTATATCTCATGTATATATTTATATCTATAACGGTTATTTTCAATATTCAATATTACATTTAGCACTCTTACAATTAGTTATTTAATTTACTTTATATCCCTTGTTTTTTCATTTTTCATTTTACACATTTGTCATATTAACACAAATAATCGTATATGAACAAAATGAAATGAAAAAATATGTTTCTTTATTTACAAATTATATTATTATAATCGTTTCGTCAATACCTTCAAAACGAGCCAAATATTGAATATTTTTTAATTTAACCGTACTATTAAATATCATGCATATCTATGAATTAATTTGTTTTCTATCTATACGCTTTTTTAACCGTTACCATATTAAAAATACATAATCGTAAATTAACTAAAATATATTAAAAATATGTTTCATTATTATTATAAATTATATTGTTATAATTTTTTTCGCCAATAATTTTAATATAAACTAATTATTGAATTATTTTCAAGATTCAATATTACATTTTACAATTAGTTATTTAATTACTTTATATCCCTTGTTTTTTCATTTTTTATTTTACACATTTGTCATATTAACATAAATAATCGTATATGAACAAAATGCAATGAAAAATACGTTTATTTTTCTACAAATTATACCATTATAATCGTCTCGTCAACACCTTCAAAACGAGTCCAATATTGAATATTTTTTAATTTAACCGTACTATTAAATATCATGAATATCTACGAATTAATTTGTTTTATATCCGTACGTTTTATTTTTTTCACCGTTAGCATATTTAAAAATGCATAATCGTAGATCAACTAAAACATATTCAAAATACGTTTCATTCTTATTACTAGTTGTATACCCGCGCAATGCGACGGGAGCCATACATATAGACGATTTTGAAGTTTTGATAGTTTTGTTAGAGGATATTTTAACAATGCTATGATTTACACTTTCAATAAATAAGAGCTATGTTTTCAATTTGACGCGATTGATGAAAAATTATATGACTTAAATCAGTCCAATCTAAACTAAATACTACCGGATTATTAAAAAAAACTTAGTTTCTGTAATATTTCTATTTTGCATCTTGGTGTACCAATATGGTTAAAATGATTTGATGATTGATCAAATTGTTAGATGAAACCAAACCAATTTAATCTCCCACCGGTATTGATCGAATGTGAAAATTTAGTTGGTTTTAGATAGGGTTGGTCATTTACTAAACGCTTACCTGGTAAACGCTTGCCGTTGAAAGTATGCACTATTATTAACTTACCGGGTTAAATGATAGTCAACCTGAATGACATTGTATGCAATATTTTGTCCGGTTAGCGTGAGTCGCGTCACCCTCACTTACAAGGCAATACTTTCGGTCCTTGCCATCGATCAAACCAAGTAAGATTCTAGGTTTTTGCCATGTACATACGATAAAGTAAATTGACCCGGTGAGCACTTACCGAGTAAGCGCTTGGTAAACGGCTCTCTTTTCATAATACTTGCACATTTTTTCATTCCCTATAAAGATCATCATCGGGAAAAAGATCTAGATTTGACTCCAAAAAAAGTTGCCCTGTAACAAACATTTAGGAAAACCAAACAACTTTCAAGAAATAAATCTGATTACAAATACAAAATTTTGATTCGTTTGTAGCCTTTTAACCCTTTGTGCTTAAAAAGAGATGATGATAGAACTCATAATCTATATTTCAACAGGAAGCTATAAATAGAAAAGGAACCAGGAAAAACAAACAACTTTCAAGAAATGCATGCAATTCTAATTTTTTTGGAAATGGGTAATCATTGGCTTCGCCTTACTAATCCCATGACAAGTAACTCTAGGCTTTGACACGAACTACACCTAATGCTCCTCCTCGTTGTCTCTTTGAAACTCACCTAACCGGTGATACTCGAAGCTACAAACAGATCTGAGAGAGACAAAGATCTCCATGGGGAACAGTACAGTCTCAGTAGTCGTCTACTGTAATGTAATATGGGCAACGTTGGAAGAGAAAAACCCGACCGAGATGAGTTTGAGTCAGAGCTTTCTTCGGTTTCCTCGTTAGCAACTTCTGCTAGAGTTGGAAAGCCTCTTTGATCCTAGGCTAATTCATCATTTCCCCCATCATAGCAACCAAATGTATGGCGAGAATTGTTATATTTCTAATAACCAACAATTGTTAAATGTCAAAAACTCGATATGCAAATTAGTTTTCAATAAACGATTTACAGAAGTGAAAAGTAAGCCATTTGTTGGAGTATCATAGAATAAACATTAAGATCCAAGTAACGCCACAAGAAATCAAGATTAGAAACCAGGTAAAAGGCATAGCAAGGGGTGAGAATAATACTCGGTAAGTGAGAGAGAAGATTTTTACCCGGTAAGAGATGCTTATCAACAATCTTTGATCTCTTATCTTTCCTTTGGTCATATAAAATGGGATATTTGTTCTTGGAGCATAAAGTTTCAATGTTTGTGGTTAATAATCTTACTTGATGGGGGTTATTGATATTATGGATAAAGGATGTGTAAGTTTCAACCACCAATGGGTTAGATCTGTGTGCAAGTTAAAAAGCAGTGAAATTGTGAAATCTGACAATGGGTATCACAAGGATGCAACAACACTGATTTTCTTGGACCTTGTAGCAAAGGTCATTGGCCAATTTGTTTGTAATTTTCAAATTAATTCTCTATGCCATTTGTTTTGGTTTGTATGGAAACTGATGGTGAGTTTTAATGGTGAAATAAGGTGGAGGTTTTTGACTAATTGTTGTATTGGTTTGGAATTCACCAGTTTACAGCTGCTATGTGTATATATGATTCCTGAAGCTCTCCTTGATCTGTGTTCTTTCTTTAAATTGAATGCCAAAATGGTGTTTCAATGTTTGTTCTCTATCCTGTTTAATTGGTCTAAAACAGTGCATCTATACCCTATTTTGCTCATTTTCTTAGTGTTGAAATCCACATTGGGTTCTCAACTTTTGGTTCTCCTCTGTTCTTTGGTCTTAAAAAATGGTATATTGACCAGTTATGTTCTTCTGGTTTTACAATTTGGAGGGATAAGATGGGATTTGAGTTTTCTGCTAGTCTTCTACAATGGTACAGGTTGCAAACTCAGATTGCAATATCCTTGTGCAAGACTCATTTTCTTCCTATATGCTTACTGTTTGTATCGATATGGGCCAGTTTGTTGAGGTTATTTTCAGCTACATGGGCTTATGGATGAGTGCTCAAAAAATTCATAGTTGGGCTTGGAGTATCTTTTTGGTTTACATTAATGGGATGATTTGCAGCATGGATCTTTTTAGCTTGATGGATCTTCGATTGGTTTCCTTTTGTAAGCCATGCATGTTGTATTTTTGGATTAAATTTGTGAACATGAGGTTTAAAATTAAACCTCTATTTTGGTTGTTTCCTAAACACATTTTAGGTAGTAGATTTGTATTACTTGGGGTATGTCCCTCGTAATTTGTACTTTTTTCTTCTATTTTTGAATAAAAATTTTCCGAGGGTTCCGTCCCCTTTTCCCAAAAAAATCCCCATATGTTTTTCTTATTTTCTTACTAAAGTGTGACTGAGAAATATCAAGTATGCTAATTGGGGGATAAGTGATATGTACCAATTTAAAGATAAAGTTGAAATATTGAGAGAGTTCAATCTATTGCGATGACAGTGGGTTCGGATTTTGGAGTTGAGAAATGGGTACGAATGCCGCTATTGGTTAGCGACCTACCTTTAACTGCAAATCCATAATATAGACAGAAGAGTTGAAGAGATGAAAGAAATATTTGTATTGAATGAATAACAAAACTATACATGATTTATTTCTAATTATCTTAATTGGATTTCCCACATTCATATCTTCATCTTTAGGGATTTTTAGAACATTATTTGATTTAATTAACGTTAAATATCTAATTGTAATTGGATCGAATCCAAACTTTCAAACCGAATAGATATTGGTTCTTGGATGACACTTGAAAATCCAATAAAACGAACCAATTACCCATCAAATCATCATCCAACTATTGCCCATTTAATGCTTATCAATTGTGTTGGTATGGACATCTATTTGTTTGGAATGTTTTTAATAAAAAATAGTAAATGAATAATCGATTAAAATGTGAGTTAATTGATTGGAAAATTGGATCATAATATCATGGATCCAATCCAATATAATGAATGACTAATACTAATATCTATCATGAGGAACCTAAACCGATCTGGTCCAATCATCCATCAAATCTTATTGATTGTCCAAATTTAATTGGATTGGATCGGCTGACAAAATCGTTTGCAGATCTCTGAGCGATCCTTTTTTTGGGATATGGGGATTTCTTATTTTTTATAGTTGATTTTATTCTTTGTGGAAGTATGTTGAAGTTAACGGGATTGGGGAGTGGATATGCTATTCTGATTGGTTGAATAAGGAAGATATGTGGAGGATTACTTATATGAATTTCTTGGTGATCTGGTCAATCTGGATCCTATACTACAGTTGGTCTTCAAGGACTCATTTTTGGAGCTATAAGGAATTCAGTCTCGGGATGTTACTTGTCAATTGTCATCATGTACTCAAGTAAGATTAAAAATGTGATCATCACAATGTCTTCTGATTTTTTCTCTATGTTGATTACTATGTTAGTTTATCAACTGTTGGCCATCCCCCTCTTTTTTGGTCTATTGATGCTTCTATGGGGTTTTGGGATGGGGCAAATGGATGGTGGTATAAGGGGGTGTAGGGTAGAGGAGATAGGAAATTTGAATTTGTGCTGGAGGAATAAGGAGGTTATTCTGGGGGTTTGGATGGTACTTGGGAAATTAACCTTATTGGTGTAGAGGGGTCCTATTATTGCTTATCATAAACTCTGTGTAGAGGGAGGTAAGGTTTTTTGGTTCTTTGGTTTTATCAATCATGGGTCAAAACAATTTTTTGGTTTTATCCATGTTTTGATTTTCTTTTCTGGGAATAGGAGTTTATTAGCTTTTGTTGGTTGTGAGTGGTCTATTGATTTTTGGATATGGATGAAGTATTGGTGGTGTACCAACAATTGCCCCCATGCCTATTTGTGCTCTGTCTATTCTTTTGGTCTGATACAAGGGAATGTAATCTGGCATTCTGCCATTACATTTGGGATTATAAGGTCTGTGATATACTGCACATTGGATTGTTTATTATACTGGATAAACTTGGGCTGGAAAAGAGGAGTCTGGTTTTCTTGGTTTTGAAAAATTGAAAATAGTATTATACAGAAAGCAATCAATAAAACAAAGCAACTGATACTCTTAAAAGATTCTCTGATTTCTCTCTTAATAGAAGAATCGATAGAAAGCAAACGATACAAAGGAAGTTGCAGATACTAAACAACTGATAAAAAACACAAACAAACCAAAATCGATTTCTCAAAAGCAATCTACTTCAAAAAAGCAATCAGTTCGAACACAAACAACTGCAAATATAAAACATGACTAAGTGGACTGACATGTCCACTTAAGCTTGTTAGATTACTTGCATCAATCAAGAACCACAAAACTTGTCAAGTTAAAAACAGGAGAATTCCATATCAATTTTAATGCCAATATTTATACGGTCCTATATGAAGGAAAAAAGAAGAAGCTTTTAGAACTTACCTGGGTCGTTGGAGATTTGGAGTCTTGGTGCGAACAATCAAAAGGAATTGCAGAATTGGTGTCGACGACGGTACCTTAGGATACAAAAAATAAGAAGGAAAAAGAGTAAGAGGACATTTGAATATTTTCAAATTTTACTTGGACATCGAGTATATGATGTTGTAGTTTACCTGGCAAAATATTTCCACTCTTGTTTGTGGTGTTCCGATCCCTATGATTGTTTGCAAACAATCGTGTATGATGACGTTTTTGAACGACAACAAATGTGACATGTGGTTGATAATTTGGTTCTAAAGATGCACAAGCCTGTGATAAACCAATTAGGACCAGGAAAGAATATTGGGCTGGGTCGTGGTCGACAGGGATTAGTCGGGTGGCACCCTTAAATTCATCAATAGAAGTATGAAATAACACATAACTTCATGATTTGCAAGTGGCAAGATTAGGACTTACTTTGTTCATGGCATAATGACCAGCAGACTCCTTTTTGTCATCAGTAATGAAACTCAGGTACCAAATGTTTTTAATCATTCTTCGAGCCAAAAAAAAAAACTAACCTTCGAATAATAAATGGAAGAAGATCGTATAAAGAAAAAGAAATGGAAATTAGTCCTCAAAGCCAAATTAAAAAGGCTACCTTCCAATGGTATGTATTTCAATAGCATCAACATCATCTCTCTCAAGAAGTTCGGATGTTGCAGCAGCATCTCTTAAATATGAATTTACTTTTGTATCAATCAATCAAACAATTTATCTTAATTCTAAGAAAATCCCACAAATATGAGTGATAAGATGATAAATGAAAAGAAAAGGAAGGCACAAACTTATTTTATCGTATGGACAAACTGGAAAACAGCGTCCACAGCCTTTATCAATTCTACCCAATAAGCATTTAGGTAAATGGCCTATTAGACTACCACAGATTTAAAAATGGAGAACGGTTTTTAGCAAATGGTTACAGATTTAAAAATAAAAAAACCAGGCAGTAGAAGAAGGGGGAACTTACAATATTGGGGTTTTTCGCTATTGGAGCACCAACCATTGCAGCTGTATGAACTAAATGGTAAAGAGATGCAAGCAAAGAGATACAATCAATCAAATAAAAAACGATTCAACATTAACCTCTTTGTAAGCGGGTACAACAAAAAGCTTGGAAATCGAAGGCTAGAACCAAGCTGAGCCAGAACATCTCATTGTTGAAATTAACTGTCACAATACCCATCTCATCAATGAATTACTTCTCAATGATGCATCACTCTATCAGCCATGGAGCTTGAACAAGAGTCCATTCGGTTAATTCACCTTCTTTGAACCATAGAGTTGTCACGAAATTGCATCTTAAACCGTGGTACAAACCCACGATACACATTTGGGTTTGTAATCATACGCCTGAAAAACACATAAAGCAGTGATCTTTACGTTTCCCGTTAACAGGGTTGTCGCTCCCATGAACCACATTCCTGTTCAAACAACCATCATAATACAGTTTTAGTTCAACTGGTCATTGGCCTAACGGTATCTGGGTTAGGGTTCAAATCTCACCAAAGGTGAAGAGTGTGCATGAGTATTTGTCATATATAAACATTATATACTTACAAAGAAAAAAAAGTGGAGTCAACAGAAGGAAGCTGAATTCCCCAATTTTAATAGATTGAACACATAAGAAGAGGCCAAGTCTAACCTTCCGGTTTGAACCGCAAGATCCCCTCTAATCGTGCCAGGTTCAGGTTGAAGTGGATTTGTTGCTCCGATTAATGCAACAACACCGACTCCCTCCCACGCCTTTCCCAACACATGATTGTCGGTAAGATTTTATTTAAAACCAATACTTTAACGAACTGTTTAGACAAAAAAAAATGTATGTAAAAGTAGCAAGAAACATACCATACATACAACAGGACCAGATGTAATGTAGCTAATCAGTTTGGGGAAGAAAGGCTTGGAGCTCAATTCCTTATAGTGCTCCTACAAAACCATTTGCGCAACAACAGAAAAGATTGAACATTCTATCAATTTCGATCAACATAAAATCATCATGATTGAGAAGCAATTGATTGAGAAACGGAGAGCTGCCATTTACGTTATCTGAGAGAAGCAATTGATTGAGAAACGTAGAAGCAATTGATAGGGAGAAGTTCTGTTACCCGAGCAGAACCCTAGAACGGTGGTCGACGATCGAGAGCAATGTTCGATTGAGATAAGAACCGATCGAGATCAACGCCGATGGTGGTAGGGTTAGGTTTTGGAAGTATGTTATTGAAACAAGAGGAAGAGAACGATTGGCATGAGGATATTGATGATACGAGACATTGTGCTTTAATTAGTTGTATTTTGTGATTAAAAAGTTGTAATTAAGAGTTTTTTATGTCTCTTTTATAATATAGTATAGATATAGATAAATTATATCATTATAATTTTTTCATCAATAATTTTAATATAACCTAGTTATTAAATATTTTTTTGAGTTTTATCTCTACTATATTATTAAAATTATAATAGGGTTAATTAGTTTTTTTGGAAAGTTTTAAAAGACAAAATTTTAGCTCCACTTTTCTTCCATTTTTATGATTCAAAGTTATATTTAGCACCCTTATAATTAGTTATTTAATTTACTTTATATCCCTTGTTTTTTCATTTTTCATTTTACACCTTTATCATGTTAACACAAATAATCGTACATGAAAAAAATTACAATGAAAATATATGTTTATTTTTTTTCCAAGTTATATCATTATAATCGTTTCGTCAATACCTTCAAAACGAGTCCAATATTGAATATTTTTTAATTTAACCGTACTATTAAATATCATGAATATTACAAACTAATTTTTTTCTATCCATACGCTTTATTTTTATTTTTTCATTTTTAGCATATTAAAAACTCATAATAATAGACCAACTAAAATATTTAAAAAAACGCGTTTCATTTTTTTTATAAATTACACCACTATTATTTGTTCGTCAATATTTTCAAATTAAGTTTATTTCTGAATATTTATTGATTTAGTACTATTACAAAATAGAATAAATACGTATCAATTTTACTATATATATAAGATAGCATTCCGAAAAATATTTGTAACGGTTATTGTAAAAAAAACGAGATATACAAATCTATACATATCTATATTAGGTTTTTTTATTGAATTAATTAAAATTTTATAATCAGGTAAATTATAAAGGTATAGTGGTATACAATTAACATCAATATGGACAAAAATAAAACAAAAATGAAATATGATTGAAAATGCATAACAAAGTATTTCAGAGTCAATGCATGATTCACATATAAGTGCACCAAACGACTCAAGCACCGTGCTTTCATAGATTAAAGTATCGATAAGGACGACGAATACAAACTTAAAATTAAACGTTGTTGTTATTTTGATTTTGAGATGTTTTGCGAGCGGATACGTACGTTTGTTAATTGTTTCTTCGATTTCACGATTTTTCGCTCCGATAACACCCCAAAAATGGGACTAACAAAAATTTCCGGAAGGTGGAAATATGGTATATAAAATTGCCAAGGCAATGAGCTCATAAAAAGGAACAATAAATGTCTGTTGTTAGAGCACAGTTTTATTGGATTGAAGATCATTAAGATTGAAGACAAAAGATCAAGAAGTTAAAGCTGGAAAAGTCAACTCTCATGAAAAGTCAAAGTCAATTTGTTAATAAAAGTCAAAGTCAACATTTGTATTTGTTTGTTTCTTTGTAATTGTAGAGGGTATAAATACCTTCCATCCTTGTTTCCTTTAGAATTAGAAAAGCACGTAGTAAGAACTCAGATTGTAATAGAGAGTGAGCAGATTAGAGAAGAGGTCATTGTAAACATTTATAGAGTGAGAAAGTAGAGAGAGAAAGAGATAGTTTGTAATAGTTGTGATTGTATCAATGAAATATGGATTTGGAATTCTCATTTTGATTGTGTGTAGCAATTAGAACTTGAATATTAGGGAATAACAATTGGTATCAGAGCAGATCCAAATCGAAATCAAATCAAGAAATCAAGAAAAGTTTGTTGTTACTCTTCATCGAAGTTCAAATCGAATTTCGAGTTTTAGTGCAAATTAGGTGTTGAAATCGATCAGAGTTTGTTCATATAGTATAATCGATCATGTTTGTATGATTTGATTTGTCAATTGCACTGTAATTTTCTTGTAATTTTGGATTTTGTTGAAGTTTTTGTTCACGAGTTCTAAACACTGTAATCGAGTCGATTTGTATATATTTGTGTTTTATATCGAAATTAGTTGATTGTATTGTGTTATCGATGAATATGTGAGTAAATTCTCAAAGTTTGGTGCGAAAATTCAAAGTTTAGATTGAATTTTTGGTGAATCAGATGAAGAACCCGCAAGGAATCTGAAGAACGCGCAAGATCTACAAAGAACGCGCAAGCTGAAGAATCTCAGTTTTGGTCAAAAACGCGCAAGGCATTGTTAGCGAGTTCTAGAAACTCGCTGATCGAAGTCTGCGAGTTTTGAAAGTTGGGAATTTTTTCTAAAGACCAGAACACGCACGTAGTGGTTAGCGAGTTCTACAAATGCGCTAATCGAAGCTTGCGAGTTCCAGCGGAATAGTGATCTGCGAGTTCATTTGACTTGCGAGTTTGTTCAAACGTGCATCTAGGCATCTGCGAGTTCAAGAAAAGCGCACGCCTCAGCTTGTGAGTTTATAAGTGAACAGTGGTTAGCGAGTTTGATCAAAACGCGCTAGTAGTGCTTAGCGAGTTTACGGAAAGCGCACGTCATTGTTAGCGAGTTTTATAGTGAACAGTCACTTGCGAGTTTCAGCGACTAGCGAGTTTTTCAAAACACGCAACCCTTTGCGTGCGAGTTTCATAAACGCGCTAGCTTAAGCCTGCGAGTTTCACTTTGAATAGTGGTTTGCGAGTTTCAGCGCCTGCGAGTTTTAAGTTTTAATAGGGATTTGCGAGTTTCTGTACTTAGTCAAAATTTTCAAAACTGTAATATGGCCTTTAATAGGGGACCCCCGTGCTAAGTCTGCGAAGGGGGACATAGTTCTTTTTGTGATCAAAATTTCTGAATTTTTATTTCAAGTTTTTCTGTATTTCTTGAGATTTCATATTTTGGATTAACGATCATTTTTGTCAAGTTCTTTTTGTTTACAGGTATTCAAGATGGGATATCTTTCTGATGGTGATGAAAAGAAGATTAACAAGCTCAAATTAGAAAACAAAAATCTTGCTTCCTCAGTTGACTACTACACAAAGAAGTCAAAGAGATATTATGATGAAAGGAAGCTACCGAGAGAAGAATTCAGTATGTTAAAGAAGATAAATGAAGATCTGCTGAAACAGACTTCTGGGATTAATGAATAAAGGGTCTTGTTTTTAGAAGCTGAAAACACAAAGCTAAAGAACAAGATTTCTGATTTAGAAGATCACATTGTTAAGATTTCTGAATTAACTGGGTGTGATAATGAAAAGAAGATCTTTGAATTAGAACTGCAAATTATTGAATAAAGATCAGTTTTTGAGAAAGAAAAGAAAGAGTTTGCTAAGAAATTCTCCGAGTTTTCCAGAAAATGTGTTGACGAGAAGAAAACGGTTGAGCTTAAATGTATTAAGCTTTCTCAACAAATCTCTGATTTTGAGAAATTAATCATTCTGGAAAGGGAAAATTTTGCCAAAGAGAAGAAGTTAGTCGAGCAAAAGAATGTTGGAATATTCAAAGAAATATCTAGTTAGAGGACAAATGCTGAAATGGTCTTTGAGGAAGAAAGAAGCTTGTTTGAAGCTGAGATCAAGAAGTTGAATGCAAAGCTATCTGAACTATCTACAACTGCATTGAAAGATCAAAAACGAAGTCTGAATTCAAGAAAGAGATTGACCTGCACATCAAAGAAAAGAACAGTCTATCTTCAAAGATTAAAGAGCTTGAAAAGATTGTTTCAAAGGTGGTGGTGACTGAGCAATCGACTCCAGAGTCAAAAATCCACACACCTAGAAATAGTTCAGTTGGTTCTAACAAGCCAGCATTAAGCTCACATCAGCAAACTGTTTTTACAAACAGGTCAGTTAAATCTTCTAGTCAGATTCGTAAAACTAACATTTTCTTTGATGAAAATGTAGATGGTTCAGATACATACAGAAGAAGAAGAAGATATCAAAAAGAGAAGCTGGTTTGGAAGGTAAAATCAGTTGAAGACGAGAAGAATGATGAAAAGAAGGAAGAAAAGAAAGGAAAGAAGGAAGAGAAGAAAAATAACAAATCATTTGTATCTGCCTCAAATGCAAAGAAGAACAAAGTGCTGAAAGGTACACCTGATCTTGTTTACTCGAGAGATCAAATGATCAGGTTATCTAAAAAGAGGTATTGTTCTTATTGTCATACATATGATTTTGTTCATAAAGCAAGTGATCATTACTGGTATGATTCTTACTCGGTTACTCCCATAAGAACTGCAACTAACAATTATGGACCCAAATACCAGTGGGTACCAAAACCAAAGGATGATTCTATGTTGCAGGCACCTACAGTCAAGGGGGAGTAGGAGAATCAAGGCTTCTAAGTAAATCAGCTTAGAACCCGTATTTCAACGAAGTTTGACTTCTAAACATAACAGTTTAGAACTCGTACTTCAACGATAAAAAAAAAAGAATAGATACTCCCGAGCTGATATGAGGATTGTACTCCGAGAATCCAACGATGATATCAACCTTCAAGGGGGAGTACATATTTTTTTCTGAAATTTTTGCATCCGATATATATGACGAACTACATTCCAAAAGGAGTTGTAGATTTCTATCATGTGCTTTTTAACTGACATATTTTAGATGCATAATTTCAAGGGAAGTAAAAGGATTATGATTTCTGATTATTTTAGATCAGAACTCGTATTTTAAAAGTTTTATTGCTTTTATGTTTGTTTTTTACTTTTCGAATAAATTTGTCAATAAATTTGCGTTGACTAGACTTTGAGATTTTTGCAGGATGAGAGAAGCTGACAAGATCATATTTTAATGACTTTAGTTTGACTTCATGAGATTTAAGATTGTGCGAAAAGGTAAATTTCTTATCTTAATCTCAAATATATTTGAAAGAAGGACAACTTTCAGATATATAAAACATGTTCTTAAAATGTTCAAACCACTTCCCGATTATTAAACAGATTTTATAATTTGGAAGTGCGATTTTAAATGTTTTCATTTTATTTTTGTGCTTAATTGATAAATAAACCGCGTGTTTCTAAAGATAAATACTTGCGTATTGTCTTTTCTACATATTTTCAAGTATTCACACACATCGGTTTAATTTTTGATCAAATTGTACTTACCATGTCTCTAAATTAAAACAATTTTTCGATGGTAAGACACCCCACTTGTACTTTAAAGAATTTTGAGTTATATTTCATTTCGAAACGTCATTTCGAGAATGTCTATATTTTTGTTTCGTATAGACAATATCCGTTATTTTTTACCATAAGACTTAATTGCTATATCATTTTATTTCTGATCATTTTCATACAATGTCAGATTTTCAAACAAGTCTTTTGCATTCATGTTCATTCATTCAGTATACTTGTTTGAAAATACTTCAATGTATAAAAATACTCAAATCTTCATGATTATATTTTATGAGCATACATTCGTCTGACATTTGTAGATGAGCTTTAACTGATAAAGTTAAACCATATTGAGCAACACATGCTTATTAGGATATTATGGATTCTTTGTGCTAGGACTTCAATGAACTTCTATGGATTCACGTTAACCAATGTTTCCTACCCAAGAAGTTAATCCAATAGTGATTGAGTGTGAGGAGTCTAAAAGAAATGAGTGTGGGTGTGATGAGGTAAAATGGAAAAGAGAGTTTGGTTAGTAGTGAGCTTAATGATTAAAAGAAAGAGGGTGTGAGATCAGAGTAAAAGAATATCAAACTCTGCACCAACTACTTTCTGAGCCGGGAAGCCACATTACTAGCGTTTTACAACTCTTTGGTGAACATTATTGAAACAGGCAACTAGCCCATGCCAACTCTTGACTAAACCCCACAAACTACTCATTTTCTTCTCAAAAAGAAAATGTTTCACATTTTCAAGGGGACGCAACATATAATCTATCTGGTTTTCATTTGGAAAATCTGGATATTGAAAAAGAAGGAAGTCTGCCCCACCTTCGCACTTCAATCATGCACATTGAGTCTGTGTTTATACTACTATTGTCTCAGTGGTTTACACAATGTTGAGCCTTACTTAAAGCAATCATCAAGTGCTTAATTCTTTCTACACATGCACAAACACACAAAGAATTTGTTTCTTTGTCATAACATTCATAGAAATTGCCTTTTGTGGTATTTCGATGATTGGATGGAAGCCCTGGGGGAGTGAACATCAAAAAGCTCCTTTATATTGTGTATTCGTTACACACGGTGACTTTGTGTTACTGACAACATTTTAACTGATTCATTTGTTGATTCAGGTGTTACATTCTAATTTTTCTGGATTTGAAAAGATCTAGATGAATATCTTGGAGGATTGACGGTGAATCAGAGGTTCTTGAAAGATCAGTGGTCAGAATAGATTTTCAACGACATTTATTGGAGAGAGTTTTGATGATATCGATGCTCAAATCAACAAAAAGGGGGAGAAGATTACAAGAAATGTTTGAGTCAAATATGTTAAAGTTGAGAGAAAATGTTCAAGAATTGAATGTTAAAGGAAGATTGTTGTTCAAAGACGAAAAGTGTTCAAAGATTTCAGTTTGTTGAAGATAATTTGTTTCTTGAAGATAATTTGTTGAAGCAATCAGATTAATGTCTGAAAGAACCTTGTTGAAGACAAAGCTTATCAAAGAAAAGTTTCATTGTGTTAAGGGGGAGTTTGTAAATCATGTTTGTATCAAAGGGGGGATTACAAGAGAAGATAAAGGTTGTTCAAAAGGGGAGCTTAATCAAATAGAGCTTAAAGAGAGAAGATCGCATTGCTAAATCTTTTAGTAATGATTTTGATCCAAAGGGGGAGATTGTTAGAGCACAGTTTTATTGGATTCAAGATCATTAAGATTGAAGACAAAAGATCAAGAAGTTAAAGCTGGAAAAGTCAACTCTCATGAAAAGTCAAAGTCAATTTGTTAATAAAAGTCAAAGTCAACATTTATATTTGTTTGTTTCTTTGTAATTGTAGAGGGTATAAATACCTTCCATCCTTGTTTTCTTTAGAATTAGAAAAGCACGTAGTAAGAATTCAGATTGTAGTAGAGTGAATTCCTCGGCTAGACACTTGCGAAGATAACAAACATGAAAAGTAGGGTGAATTCCGTCCATTTCCGGTGGCAAGTCCAAACGATAAACTTGAAGTCCGACTTTTTCCAAAATAGTGAAAGGTCCAAGGAAACGGGGACTAAGTTTCCCGCGCTTCCCAAAACGGATGATCCCCTTCCAGGGCGACACCTTCAACATGACTCGATCCCCTACTTGAAAATCAATCGGTCTTCGCTTTTTGTCCGCATAGCTCTTTTGTCGGTCTTGGGTCGTCTTCAATCGTTCTCGAATAATCTTTACTTTATCCGCCGTTGCTTGCACAATTTCCGGTTCCGCAAATTGCTTTTCTCCCGCCTCGAGCCAACACACCGGTGTTCGACATTTCCGCCCGTAAAGTGCCTCGAATGGGGCCATCCCGATGCTCGAGTGGTAACTATTATTGTAGGCGAATTCCACTAATGGCATATGCGAATCCCAAGTCCCTCCGAAGTCTATGACGCACGATCGAAGCATATCCTCGAGAGTTTGGATCGTCCTCTCACTTTGTCCGTCGTTTTGGGGGTGATATGTCGTGCTCAGCTTAACCTTCGTGTCCAACTCCCTTTGCAGTCCATCCCAAAACTTGGAAGTGAACCGGCTATCCCGATCCGAAACTATGGACAATTGGACCCCGTGCCGAGACACCACTTCGTCAATATAGAGCTTAGCTAGTTTGTCCATCGGTAACGTCTCCCGCATTGCCAAGAAATGTTCACTTTTGGTAAGTCTGTCCACCACTACCCAAATAGTATCATGGCCTTTCAAGGTCCTCGGTAGTTTAGTGACAAAGTCCGTCGTGATGTGTTCCCATTTCCACTCCGGAATGGTTAACGGCTGCAAACTCCCATATGGTTTTTGATGTTCCGCCTTGACTTGAAGGCAAGTAACGCACCTTTCCACATAATTGGCCACGTCGAGTTTCATCACCGGCCACCAATAGTGCAATTTTAAGTCTCTATACATCTTGGTGCTACCGGGATGTATAGAGTATTTGGACTTGTGTGCTTCCGCTAAAAGCAACTCGCGGTTTCCCCCGACCTTCGGTACCCAAATTCTTCCTGGAAACAACTTAAGGTCGCGGCTATCCTCCGATAATAATTCCCTTTGTCTCACCATAACCTCGGCCTTGAGGTTTTCCTCACGGAGCGCTTCGGCTTGGCTCCTCTTGATGTCCTCCATGAGACTTGACATCACCTTAATCCTAGCAAGTGCCACTTTGCTTTCCCCTCAGTAACTCTTTCGGCTCAAGGCGTCCGCTACCACATTGGCTTTACCGGGGTGGTAAAGCAATTCACAATCATAATCCTTCAAAGGTTCCAACCACCTTCTTTGCCGCATGTTGAGTTCTTTTTGATCGAAGATGTACTTCAAACACTTATGGTCGGTAAATAACGTGCACTTCGTCCCGTAAAGGTAGTGCCGCCATAAATTTAAAGCAAACACCACCGCCGCTAGCTCCAAATCGTGGGTAGGGTAATTCTTCTCGTGCTCTTTGAGCCGTCGCGACGCATACGCGATTACCTTCCCTTTTTGCATCAAAACGCATCCCAATCCCAACTTAGAGGCGTCACTAAACACCACGAAGTCTTCGGATCCTTCGGGTAAGGATAATATCGGTGCTTCGCATAATTTCCTTTGAAGGGTTCGGAAAGCATTCTCTTGCGCCTTGTTCCAAATAAACTTGACGTTCTTCTTTGTCAATGACGTGAGTGGGGACGCGATCTTCGAAAAATCTTTGATAAACCGCCGGTAATAACCGGCCAATCCCAAGAAGCTTCTGATCTCCGTTGGACTCGCCGGCGGCTCCCAATTCATCATCGCTTCTATCTTAGTCGGATCCACTTTCACTCCGTCCTTGGACACCACGTGGCCCAAGAATTGAACCTCTTGAAGCCAAAACTCTCATTTTGAGAACTTTTCAAACAATTTCTCCTTGCGAAGGATTTCCAAAACTTCTCGTAGATGTTGTCGATGCTCCAGCTCGTCACGAGAGTAGATGAGGATATCGTCGATGAAGACTATAACCGATTTGTCTAATAAAGGTCGACATACTCGATTCATCAAGTCCATAAACACGGCCGAAACATTAGTCAACCCAAACGGCATAACTAGAAACTCATAGTGACCGTACCTCATTCGGAATGCCGTTTTCGGTGTATCGCTCTCCTTCACCCGTACTTGATGATCACCGGACCGCAAGTCTATTTTTGAGAAACATCCCGCTCCCTGAAGTTGATCGAAGAGATCGTCGATCCGAGGGAGTGGATATTTGTTCTTCACGGTAACTTTGTTGAGTTCGCGGTAGTTTATGCACATCCGCATAGACCCATCTTTCTTCTTCACAAATAATATCGGCACTCCCCACGACGACGAACTCGGTCGTATGAATCCCTTCTCAAGTAACTCTTGAAGTTGCGTCATCATCTCTTGCATTTCCGTCGGGGCTAAATGGTAGGGAGCACGGGCAATCGGAGCGGCTCCCGGAGTAAGGTCGATGTGGAATTCCACTTCTCGTTCCGGTGGAAGTCCAGGGAGATCGTCCGGAAAGACATCCGGGTAGTCGCACACCACCTCCACTTCTTCCAACCTCTTCTTCTATAGCTTCACATCAATCACATAAGCTAAGTAGGACTCACACCCCTTGACTAGGCTCTTGCGTGCCTTGAGTGACGATATGATCATATTGGTCCTTCGGTTCTTCTCTCCGTAAACTATCACTTCCCCACCCTTAGATAAGGGTACCGTAATCATCTTCTTAGAACAAAAGATATCCGCGTCGTGCTTAGCTAACCAATCCATCCCCACTATCACATCAAATCCTCCAATATTGGCCAGTAACAAATCTATGACGAAGGATTCTCCATCTAACTCTAAGGTACACCCTACATAACAACCCCAAACTACCATGTGTTCACCATTGGCCACTTCTACTACTAGTGCATCATTCAAAGAACTAAAAGGAGTAGTGAGGTTCTTGCAAAAAGGGGTAGACACGAAAGATCTGTTCACACCGGTATCGAATAAAAAACGGGTAGGTAGAGAGTTCACTAGAAACGTACCTGACACTACGTCCGTCGCCTCTCTTTTTTTATTAGCTGTCATCTGGAAGGCTCGACTCGGCGCCTTCGGTGGAACTTCTTTCTTAGACAAGGCCCCGCTTGACGCCCCTTGGTTACCCTTTGCTAGCTTAGGGCAATCGCGCTTGATGTGCCCCGGTTCCCGGCACTCATAACAAACTCCCCTTGAGGGGCAATCTCGACTCATGTGGTCTTTCCGTCCACACTTGAAACATTCCATAGCTCTAGAAAACGGCCTCGGATTACAAGGCCCGAAGTGCTTGCTCTTGCATTTGGGGCACCACCTCGCCTCTCGTCGTTGATCAGTGTTCCTCCCCCCGTTGAAGGGTTTGAAAGGTCGCGCGGGCCCGGTTGGCCCCTCCCATTTACGCTTTTCGCCTTGCATTTTCTTCTCCCCTCTCTCTTGTAGGAGATCATATTCTACCAACTGAGATTCCTCAATCACTTCCTACAAAGTAGCCTTTTGGGCGTTCCTCACGCCCGTCTTCATCTCCGCCGGTAATCCCTTCATGAATGCCTTTATTTTGGACCCTTCGTCCGTTGCCAAATGCTCGACCAAACTGAGCTTGTCCAAAAATTGTTTGGCGTAATTGGCGACCGACAAATTACCCTTCTTCAAACTTCGGAACTCCTCCTCTATCTTGTCAAGCGCTCTCTCGTTACAATATTTCTCCATGATTTTCTTCTTGAATGTTGGCCAAGTGAGCTTGGCCAAAACCTTCGGTGTGAGCGCTCTTCGAGTGACGTTCCACCAACTCAAAGCATCCCCTCTAAGCAGTTGAGAGACAAACTTGACCCTCTGGGAGTCCGCGCACTCGCTTGATTCGAAATCCATTTCTAGATCTTGGATCCATCTCATGCAGACTAACGGGTCGGTCGTCCCAGAGAATTCTGGAGCCCGACTACACAAGAAGGTTTTGAAAGAATAACCTCCTTCCTTCCTCTTATCAGCTCTAATCGCATGCTCCTTTGATCCGGGTGCATTATCAACACCACCCGATCCCACCACTGCATTGTCTCCCACCGTCTCATGCCTCCGGTTACTTGCATCCCTGTCCTCAAATGCTTTCATGAGTTTCTCATCCCGTTTGTCCATCGTAGAGTTCAACATCTGCATTATGCTAGCCAATAGGACCGACTGAGGGTCCACCTTTTGGACAACCGGGTCCGCTGTTTCCAAGTTCACTTGAGGAATCAGATCTACGATCCCCTCTAGCATTGGGGGTATCGGCAGAATGACCTGGTTCGTCGCTTCGTTTGCTCGTAGAGTAGCCTCCGGGGCGGTTACACTCGTCTCATTCCCATCTTCGGCTGCCCCGACCCGACTCCTTGTGTTAACCATATTGAACTGTCACACACAATATGGTTCATACCGGTTAGTTCTTTAAAAGATAACCGGTTCAATACGTACTAATACAATGATTAATCATCATAATAACAACTTCAAGTATACTCACGTAATCATAGATTCATAACAACACTTATCAGATCTAATCGCATGCTCCTCTGATCCGGGTGCATTATCAACACCACCCGATCCCACCACTGCATTGTCTCCCACCGTCTCATGCCTCCGGTTACTTGCATCCCTGTCCTCAAATGCTTTCATGAGTTTCTCATCCCGTTTGTCCATCGTAGAGTTCAACATCTGCATTATGCTAGCCAATAGGACCGGCTGAGGGTCCACCTCTTGGACAACCGGGTCCGCTGTTTCCAAGTTCACTTGAGGAATCAAATCTACGATCCCCTCTAGCATTGGGGGTATCGGCAGAATGACCTGGTTCGTCGCTTCGTTTGCTCGTAGAGTAGCCTCCGGGGCGGTTACACTCGTCTCATTCCCATCTTCGGCTGCCCCGACCCGACTCCTTGTGTTAACCATATTGAACTGTCACACACAATATGGTTCATACCGGTTAGTTCTTTAAAAGATAACCGGTTCAATACGTACTAATACAAGGATTAATCATCATAATAACAACTTCAAGTATACTCACGTAATCATAGATTCATAACAACACTGGCCAAGTGAGATTGTGAACGTATTTTACACAAGAATTCTTGTCATCACCATCATAAGTCTCAATCAATGTAATTCCGAAATTCTAATACTCTGTCCCCACCTAAGAATGCTCTACCCAAATGGACAGTGATTTTATAAGTATATCCAGTCTAAGTCTAGGCATGTTAAGGTCATCACCTAGTTCACTTAAACTAGAGCTCTGATACCAACTTGTAACACCCCAAAAATGAGACTTAACAAAAATTTTCGGAAGGTGGAAATATGGTATATAAAATTGCCAAGGCAATGAGCTCACAAAAAGGAACAATAAATGTCTGTCAATTACAAGTTCGTAATTAGAAGCGACAATAGATGACAACTCACTAATCTAATTCTAATTAGGCATAATATTACAAAAAAGTTGTCAACTAAGTCCACAAGAATAGTCTTCAGTATTGGCATCCCAAAAATGCTCCCAAGCTCGACACTACAATCATCTAAGTCTCCTTGGCGCTCGCACCACTAGAACCTGAGATACATACCAACAGTCAAGTGTTAAACCAAACGGGTCTATTGAGTTACATGAAAACCTGACATACATATATAAAGCATGTTATGACAATTATACTGTTCCAATCACCAAAGTCCATAAGGTCCATCATGGGGGAGACCCATCGCACCAATGAGTTTTACCTCAAGTCAATGTACCTTGATGTTCACTCGTCTGAGCAACATCCCCAAGGCCCGACACACTTGAAGACTACCTCCCAGGCATTACTCCAAATGGCGGAGGTCTAGGTGCATATCATTATGGTGGCACCTAAGACTACATCCTCCTAGCACTTACTCATGATTTGTTCTATGTACGTACAATGTCCGTCTCTATACATAATTCTATACCCATAAGATACATGTATAAGACTTCCACAATCCCAAGCATAATTTAGGTACAAAACTCTAAAGCATGCAAATATTCCAATATTACTCATGACTCATAAAACACGTATCATTAAGCCCGAATACCAATAATAATCATAACATTATCATCCACGATGATAACCAAGGCTATATCTTCAAGAATCCCAATAGTGACAGTTAGGTCAAAACTTATCAGGTGGTCATTTTTTATGTAAACAAGAGATGTTAAACAAGTAAATGTACAAGGTATGTATCTCATTTGAAAATATGAAGAGAAAACTCACTATCTAGGGTTTTGTAGAAATCTTGGAAGAACCCTTGAAGTGGATGGAGATGATGAGTACTTGAAGTCTTGAAAACTTGAGGTAGATGGAGCTCAATAAATGATTTCACCCACCAAACTTTGCAATAAACGATGAGAGGTTTAGGAGAAGAGGAAAATCGCCCAAACCCTAGTTTTTCTCGTTAAGGATCTGATACTTGTGATAGAAATGAGAAGAATCGGCCAAAATGGGGGTTTTAGGGCTTGCAGGTCGACCCGCGATTTGTGCCGCGACTTGCACCCGCGGCATAAGTCGCCCGTGTGCTCCAATACGTAGACTCCAGTGAATTACGCGGCTTGTGCCGCGACTTCCACCCGCGGCGTAAGTCGCGCAGCTTCTCGAATGCATGTACTCCAGTGGATTACGCGGCTTATGCCGCGACTTCCACTTGCGGCGTAAGTCCCACAGCTTACTGCCCCAACGAGGATTTGATCTAAAACTTCCAATTCGACATCATGAAACTAAAATAATCGGAAATAGAAATTAAACAATAAGTTTCCTATTTCGATAACCACATATTCGCAAGATTAACAAGGCCTTAAATTTCTTGAAATTCCGGATGTTACAGCATCGTGCGCGGAGATATGACTAGTTTTATATAATATATTTGAGGGAAAAGTTCAAAAAAACCCAATAAACTATAATTCATTTTGAATGATTAAGTCCCTGGACTATTTTTTTGAATGAAAAAACCATTACACTTTTTTTATTTTGAATAATTAAGTCCCTTAACTATTTTTTTGAACGGAAAGACCATTAAATTTTCTAATTTTGAATGATTAAGTCCCTAAACATTTTTTTTGAATAAATAAATTATCGAACTTCTAAAAATTGGTTACCTTTTTTTAAAGGTACCCGGAACTGAGTATAAAGGTTTTAAGATAAAAATAAATCTAAATCAGTTTTACAATTCTCAAACTCTACGTCATTAAAACCACTCATAAACAGTCGTATCGTTCCACCTCGCCACTTCCCGTTGCCCAAACATTGTCCGTTCTCCAATTTTCCTAACACGTTGTTGCCTCTGTTATCGATCTCCCTATTTTTGATCTATAAAAAAGAAGAAGAGTCAAAAGATAACCGGTTACAGATAGTTTTTTGGGTTAAAATGATGTAAGTAACCAATTTTTAGAAGTTCGATGATTCAACTTATTGGAAACAAAATGTTTAGGGACTTAATAATTCAAAATGGGAAAATTTAGTGTTTTTTTTGACTTTTTTCATTTAAAATGAGAAAATTTAATGGTTTTTTTGTTCAAAAATAGTTCAATGACTTAATCATTCAAAATGAGAAAATTTAATGGTTTTTTTCATTCAAAAAATTAGTTTAGGCCTTAGGGACTTAAAAATGAAATAGTTTGTTGGGTTTTATTAAACTTTTCCCATATTTGTAGTTGAGTTCCGAGGAAAAAACATTATTTTTGTAAAAACACAACAGAGAAAAGGGCTGTTGGTAGAATGTCGCCTTCTACGACCACCTCTACACGGTTGCTCCGCCGTAGTGTTGTCATCCTCCGGCCTTTTGCCGTCACCACACTTATACTAGCATGATTATCATTGCTATTTCTAAATTCTTATTAGCACTTGTTTAGGGCTGCAATTCAATTCCAATCGTAACAAAGAGAAGTAGTATGACGATGAGAAGGCCGTTATTGATCGGCGTGGTAATCGTCATGGCTTTTGGACTTGCCGTCTACTTGAGGCTTTGGACCATTGATTACCAAATTTCCACCAGTGAAACCGAATTATTAAGGTAAAAACTTCAGATTCCGATCTTCTGTTATCAAATTTCATTGTGTTCTCTTTTTGAAAATTTTACGGACAAATGAGGGATTTCTGTGTGTTTTATGTTTGATTGTTCAATAGCATCCGGATCCTGAATATAGCGATTGATAGAGAATTTCATAGGGTTGTAAGATAAGGATATTAGGGTTTAGAGATGAACGAATTCATACTGTAAAGCAGCAGCACAAGTGTAACCTGCAAATTTCAATCTCGGGTAGCTTCCAAGGTGAAGTAGAACCCAATACATTTAGGCTAGGCCTTTTCTTGGGCCAAATCCATAGCAGTGACATCTTTCTCTGTGCAAGGTATAAGTCAATATAGCATTGTTGCTAAATATATGTACTTATTGACTATGATGGATCATCGAAGCTAATAGAACCATCCCTATCCATATGAAGCTATTAGATTTCATTTAGATATCAAGATAGTTGACAGAGATGGTTATAAACACTTGATTTTCCTTTTTTAACTAAAACGACTCTAGGTTTAGTGCAAATGGCCAGAACTGGATACAAGGCCAACTAGTGGATTTCGCATATGTGAAATCAGGACTCAATTCATTGTAATTGATGTAGCTAATGCATTTAATGCACTCCGTGGTGCAAGTTTATGATGGATGTTGTGAGAAACATACTCAAGATGCTTGTCGGCACAAAAATAACCGATTTGTGCAAGTATATGCAAATCTCAGCCATCATCTTTTATAAGTAGTAAATTGGTAGTAACCAAGCATCGTATTCCACAATGGTTGGACTTCAAAGCTTGGACTATCAAGTAGAGGCAACACTCATTTCAAGAGGGTGAAGAAGAGTAATATTTAGGGTGAACTTATGTTAAAACATGGTGCGGGTATAAACTATGCTGAGGTGCCACCATTTTGCAGAAAGGTTATAGAATGCGACACCACACTTCTGTAAGTGCGGCCACATCTTTTGCAACTTCATCTATGTCATGTCATCTTAAACCAAACGAAAACTTCTCCAAGTTTATAAAAACACCTGGTCCCAAATACAACTCATATTTTAATTCCTATGCAGCCGTAGTTCGTACTGAGGTAACAAAAAGTATTGGTTTAGCCATGTTAGGCAAAGAATTCATATTTCTATGTAACTAAATAAAATCCTTCCAGACCTCCATTGCATCATTCAAGTTAACGTTTCTTGTGTTTAATACTTAAATTCACTCCTGGACTTTAACTCAACTTCAAATGGACAACAAGAATTTTCTATTGTTTCCTGTACCTCAGCTTCATTTACACCCACACCAACTTTTGAACAGAACTATTAGAGGAATAACTTTGAAACAATTTTCTATTAATTAACGAAAAGTACATCTTGTAAAGCACTGGAGTAAATGTAAACAATAAGCAGAAAACAACTACGAAGTAAATACAATGGAAAGAAAAACACGAAGGAAACTAAACTTAACTACAGGAAACAAAAGATGAACATGAACATGAACTTGGGGATTCAAACCCCTATATCTACACTAGTTGGTGACTCTAAGAGGTTGTCAACTCCATATTTTCTTTGCACAATCATTTTGTTGTTGAAACCTTGTATCTATAATTGAGTGGGGTTTTCTCCTTCTTGCACACTCATTTTGTTGTTGAAACCTTGCATTTATAATTGAGTGATTTTTTCTCCGTTTCTGCAGCAACGGGACCACACAAAGGCTGTCATTCTTTTCTTTGTTCTCTTACTTTTTGGTGACCTTCTTCTTTTCACCTGACTCCAGACCCATGCTTACTTTACATATTTTTGGAAGCATTCTTAACCTTTTTTTACTGTTAATTTTTATTTTTATAGAAGTTGAACAATGATAATAATTCACCATTTGGTCTTGCAATTCTGTAACATCTGGTTATACTTATTAAACCACTTTATCAGCCTTCCTTTAGCTCCTCTCATTCAACGAATTTGTTCCAAAAATCAGCATATCCATCTCTTAACCAAATCATTATTCATCATATATGAGGTGCTACCACGTTTCTGTAAGTGCTACCACACTTTCCACAGTTGAACCAAAACTGGGAACTAAGAAACCATATTACAGATTGTTTGACTTACCAGCTCCAAACGAAAATAAGGAAATTTAAAGAGATACAATGACACAGTCACACAGAAAGAGGGAAAACAGACAGTAGTAGGAAAAGGACACTACAACAATGTGCAAATAACTCTCAAAGTAATAGTTATCAATGGACATAAGTCAGAGATCAACTAATAAGTGCAATAAGAAAGTTAAGAAGAAAATTAGAGATGAGTTCACAAACTTGATGTTAGATCTCGTTCCTACAAACTAGCTCCAAGTTGGCATTAAAAACAATAATGCAAAGGGATTTTGGTCTCCACTCTGCATGCAAGAGATTAAGCACGAGTGTAGGGAGATAAAACTTGGTTTAGAAAGAGAGCATATATACGTCAGCGAGTAAAATGTAGTTTTGTGCTCTATGAACCAGACAAAACCAAACCACAACCAACCCAATATATCCCACTTGAAAGTAAGGTTTGGGTGTGGGATGTATGCAGACCTAACATCTACCCCTGAAGGGTAGCGTCTTTGTTCCCATAAAGACCCTGGCTTGTGCAAAAGTGTGAATGAAAAGGAAATAAGAAACTAAGACCAGTAAAATATATGCAACATAAAAAGAAGGAAAGAAAGATAGAAAAATATAGGCACGTTGAATCGTAGAGAATGTAAAGAAAAACAAACATCCTCGATTATTATTTGACCCCGAAGACCTCTGCTAGCTCCCTAACCCTCCCCATGTCCTACCCTCAGCCTTTGTACTCCCTTCTTGCTATCCACACTAGGTACAAAGTCCTACACCTAGCCTACTATTCTAGTCCTTTCTTTGCCAAGAACTCCTATGAGAGGTCATATCCTCGGAAATTTCTAAGGCCACCATGTCCATCCTGAGTTGCTCATCCAACGTCCTCCTTGGCCTTCCCATCCTCCTTGACCCCTCGGCTGTCACGCTTTCTACTCTCCTCACCGATGCCGCCATCAATCTCTTGCAAACGTGACCAAACCACAACAATCTTCTTTCTCTAAATTCTTTTGTGATAGGTGCAACTCCCACCTGGAAGATCTCGTTCTTATCCTATCTACCATGGTCTGACCGCAAGTCTATCTAAACGTCCTCATTTCTGCAGCTTCTCACTTCCTATCATTTTTTCATCAAAAAGAATTTCCTCTCATGGGTCTTCTTTGTCATCCAACACGTTGACCCTTATATGATAGATGGTTTGGTGGCTACCGTGTAGAATTGTCGTATGGTTTTAGTAGGACCTTTCTTGTCACACAGAATCTCCGTGGCAGCTCTCCACTTAAGCCACCATCTTTATGTGATGTGTTACGCCATCATCGATCTCTTCCTTTGTCTGAATCATGGAACCTAAATATTTGAAACTGTCCTTTTAGGGCACCTTTTCCCCAATGTTGACTTCTACCCCCTCAGGCCTCATCAATGTGCTCCCCACTGGAATTGCACCGTATGTATTCTATCTTGGAGCGATTAATGCGTAAGCCTTGTGATTCCAATGCCATCCACCATTGCTCCAACCTCTCGTTGACCTCTACCTTCGACTCTGCTACAAGTTTACAACACAATCTCGTTAGCAAATAACATATTGTGTATAGTGACTATAGTCTCAGAGACTAAAGAGAGAGAAATGCTTCTAATCACCGGAAAGAACTCACCATGTCCATGTGGCCCTCACTTTATTGTTCTCAATTACAAAAACTTTGCCCCTAATTGTTGTGTTACACACTTTTGTATTGTGACCAATAAGTGCACCGTCTGCACCCGTTGCACTAAGGTGCGGTTCCTCGAGTGCCATGCCTTGCACTATGGCTTGTTTCTTAACTACCTAGATTTCAACATATTATTGATTTCTGTAGCTTATCTCATCTTAAGAACATCTGAAGCTTCGAGGAAACACTCATAAACAACTGTAGCTTTTAATAACTAAATGATGGAGGAACTTGACCTAACCTTAGAGAACTCCATTGTTATGCCTATGGTGTTCCCTTGGGCCTTAGATATCAGTCCTCTGTCAAGGCTTTCCCAAATTTCACCTAAAATAATGTAATCATTTGTTGATTTATTGCAGAAGACAGTTTGATCATGCAAACATGGAAGCAATGGATGAATCGGCTGAGTGGAGACTCAAATTTGATCAAGCACAAGAACGAGCAACCAAGTGTACAAAGGAGCTAAAAAGGGTGTGTACATTTACAATCACATGTTCATGAAACATCTGGTAGACATTAGCTCAATACACATTTCCAAGAGATTGTATCAATTGGCTCGAATCCTTAGCTTATGGAAGAGTATCAATCCAGTTGTGGAATTATGAAGTTCGTTTAGAAATGTTAACCTAGTTCATTTATCAACAGGTTAAGGAGACTCTTGGGGATAACAGCACTGCCAGCATGACCAAAAGGCTAGATATGTTGCAAAAGGTACACTTCTTTTTCTTCTTATATGTGAACTATAACGGAAAGGACTGAGAATTCTTATATTTCCAACTTATTATCAGGAGAATATAAACCTGCTCGAAAGGGTTGAGACCTTAAAACGAGAGCTTGAAGCAGAGAAGTTGAAGTGCAGTATGCAGAGGGTGTAGCCGTGTCGTTTATATTTCTCATGATTTTCAAGACAGATGATGAGAAAGTATCGAGTTTTCACCAAATATGCTTCACCGTGCAGCAGTTGTTTTTGGAATTAATCAGGTCACAACTGCAGCAGTGAAGCATATTTTTGGTTACATTGTACTTTTGTTTTGTAATATAGACAAGAATGTTGCTTTTATCCCATACAGAAATTAAAATCCATTGTTTTTTTTAAAAGTAAGTAAGAAAATAAATTAGGTTTGAACCCTCAATTTATTGTGAGCTAATTAAATACGTAAGGTTTTGCTACTAATGTTTACCATGATAAAACAAAAACAACTAGAATTGAATAAAGTTATATTTCACAAGCTAGTTATTAGTTGATAAACTAGTTATATTTGATAAAAAGAAATACTAAATTAATTGGTAAGTTATATTACAATTTTAATTACCTAAAAGAAAAATATAAGAGGTATTTATGCCAAATACAAAGAACATAACTACATAAGAAATGAAAAAGAAACCTTAAATAATCTAGTTTCAAAAATAGATAACTAAATTCTTAAATTTACCTTTAATTAATGCACCGAATATTTTAACTGTTGTAAAAAGAGAAACTAATTAAAGGTAAATTGTCGTTTAGTTCACTAAAAAATATAATTATTATGCGTGTATCATTTTTATCGTGGACACTTGTTTTGGGACAAATAGAGTATTTATATGAAGTAGCTTTAAAAAAAACGAGTTTCGGTTTTTTAATAAACTCAAGCAATAAGCTAGTTTATGGTTGCCAAACATGACGTAAAACATTTTCGATGTTCACAGCAAACCTTTCATCTTTCAAATGTTTGTGACAAAAAATGTGGCAACAATGTAGCCATAATTAAACCAAAGTAGAATCTAATAATATCTTGATGACAAACCAATTTGAATTCAAGGCACAGTTGTACAAAATTTGACATCAAACGTGTCAACAAACTCATACCCGCTGCAAAAGAGCAAGCAAAACTTTGTACCTCACAACCTAAAATAGATCGTGTCCCATTGAAATCTTCACAAATTAAAATGGCTGTTTCTCTGTCATTGTGACGCCAGCGACCAAAAGTTCAAGAAAAAAGACGGAGATACGGCAAACCAACTTAGAAAAGCCAAAGCTGTAGCTGACATGAACCTTTTGCAATGGTTTATATTACATCTATTAAGATCATTGCTGATAAGAACCGTGATGCCGGCACATGCACATGCAGCAGCAAAAGTAAGCGTCGAGGTAATCTGTGCCAGAATATGTAAAATATTCGATGATTAGACTTCTCATGGCAAGGTGTTTTGAAATTAAAAGGTCAGATAAAAGGTCGTTGAAATTAAAAATAAAATAAAATTAGAAGGTCAGAATATTAAACACGCTTCTTATTTTTGGATGTCTTACCCCATCGCCAATCGTGTACACAGTAATAACTGCAGGATCCCTCAAGCTTCTTTTGACACAAAGTGCATATATATCGATCATAGCTAGCGACAAGCTCCATAAACTTTGCAAGCCAACAGCAGCAACAAGGTATCTAAGGGGCATCCACACTATCAATTAGATTATATGGAAGCAAACTAACAATAGCAACATTTCATAATGCAACTGGAACTGGAAGTTAATATAGAGCAACGATGCACCAAAACACAACCGACCACGTCAATAGCAACTTAGACCCAGGTTTTATCGCCATCATGATCGACCACTTCAAAACCCTACCTAAGATAAGGAATACCCTTAAAAATCATTTTTCAAATCAGAACTTAAGGACATGGATTCAGTAGAAACAAGTGAAAACCATGTAACATAATTCTACAAATCCCATCACCAGATTGGGATGACAGAGTCCAAAATCAGCACTCCCTTTTGTTTAATCTCTACTAGACAAAGATATATCGAATTGTGATCTTGAACAACATACAAACTCACACACCCATGTCTTCAAAAAGACTCAAATTCACAAGTTTACATTTACAAGGTATGACTGACATCCCTTTTGTTTAGTAGTAGAACTGTCTTAGAATAAAGCTGTCCTACTCAACAAGAAAATATTCCCATCAAGAATTGTCAGCATTGCAAGAACGAAGTACTCGACGTGCAACACTTAAGTTGTTTCGCTAAAAGAACCCAACCAACATGTAAAACAAATGCAGCAGTCTGTGCTCCGAGAAAAAGTCATATAACATTAAATTCCTTACCAATGGGGACACACTGACACAGTAATGTTCATGCACACCTGTCTTAATGAGTTTTATAGGAGAAACATATACGACTGTTTGTATTGAACATATGTGATATATGGTATAATTGAATGAGTATATTATGTTTTACCATTCCTCATATATTGTTGCTATATGTCATGTTGCATTAAACAATGTAGGTACAAAAGCAAGGAAAATGATGTAAGAACTTCAAAATTGTGGTTAATTTCAAAGAATTGAGGATCTGTGGCTTTTAAGTCACAATTAAACCACCTTTCATCAATACAAGTCACCTTTGTTGTTGACACACCATTACAACTGGCCTTCCCTTATTCTCGGTCAACTTTTTATTTCTCAGTGCCAATCTGTCAGAAATAACCTCACAATAGATCACCATTGGGTTTTAGTCAGAGTGCTTGGGATCTTGGCCAGTTTCGATTTTGGTCTCAGACCAGTTAACATCTTACAAGCACATGTGAATATGGGTTTTGTCACAGACCAGTCGGAGATTTCAGTCAATTTGTGTTTCGGTCAACCTCATCCTTCTCCAGCAAGTTATATTTGACAACACCTTTCACTGCAAGTCTGCAACCACAGTCACTGTTGAAGGAGATAGAAACTACCATCTTCAAGTCTTAATAGACATTCAAGATATTGTGTTTGAATACTAATTATTTCTTTCCTGCAACTTTCGTCGCTTGTACGTATGAAATTGATTTTGTCAAAGCTCAAGATCAAATAAAGTTGTTAGAGTTATTATTTTGACAAATCATACGGATATATTAGTTGGAGGATCACTAATGTTATGTTGGTATGATGGAGCCAACACAGGAATGGAATGAATCATTTGAAGAGAATGGAAAGCATATTGTTTGATTACACATTTGGGATGAAAGGAGGAATGCCATTCCATCAAATCCCTTGTTTTCCATTCCTCTTTTTTTTTTTCTTTTTTTTTTTTTGTGTGTGTGTGTGTGTGGGGGGGGGGGGGGGGGGGGGGTCTTTCTCCATACTATCTGACAAAGGAACCATAATTACACATATATCAATTTCCAGAACAACATTGTTTGTATCTTGTTTCAAAGCTCTGACGACCCAAATTGTTTGTGGTCCTGTTTTGGATTTTCATGTTCCTGCTTTCCTAATTCTTCATGGTGGTTACTTTGTGTGCTAAGTTTTTGAGTTATTTTGTACAACTTAATGTTCATTTTTATTGTGCATCCTACAAAACTTGAAGCATTCACCGACAAACATTCTTAGTTCAGTGTAATACATCAGCCACTGAAACAAAAATTCACTTCTTATACCGATTTTGTAGTCTACTATATCTCACTCCAAAAGTTAATTTGTCACTGAACTTTCTATATATCCGTATAGCCATGAGGCACATGTCTATAACCAACATAAACCCATGGACTTTTAGCAAATAAAATTACATGCTTGCACTTAAATTCATGTATCCATATTTTGAAAGAAAATACGGGATTAAACTTTAAATCATAAAAGGATTATCTTGATCTTTTACACACTTTTTAGAGGCATTTAGCTATACAGCTTCAAATTCTAGTTCTCCTGGAAAAGTTGCAAGGAGTGGGGACTCTAGTGCATAGAGTAGCACACGATAGATCACAGGTAGCTCTGTATTGAAAGATTAGAAAAAGCATTTTTTTATTATGTTAGCAAGGACCAGGCTCATTTCTGGTGAACACATAAGAAAAGGTGTCACATGTAGATTCTTTTTTCCTTGTCTAGAATTAGAATATAAATTAACTTATATAGTTTGTGTTGCAGAAATCTAATAGGTGAAGCTTAGATAGCAAAGTATATCTTCTAGAGACATTTGCATGTTTGAAGATCATAGATAGATAATACTAATCAATCTTAAAAATATGGTATTCTGTACGTATATATACACTCACATATACAGACATGATATCAATGGATAGTTTGTTAATATACAGTAA
The DNA here is from genome assembly GCA_023525745.1 of Arctium lappa. Lineage (NCBI taxonomy): Eukaryota > Viridiplantae > Streptophyta > Magnoliopsida > Asterales > Asteraceae > Arctium > Arctium lappa. The sequence continues at coordinate 116,705,403 of CM042049.1, forward strand.
CAGCTCCTTGCAGCTTTAATAAAAAGTATAGAACTGTTTGCTGAAAATCCTGTTAATAATGAGAATGAAACAATGCTAAATTAAGCCCTAAAGCTAAAAGTATTATTTACTCCATCAGCCATTATTGCCACGTCGCATTTTATCTATGATGAACCTCGACACAGGTCACTTGATGTAAAATGAGTTTGAAAAATAACTTATTATGAAAATTTCAATTCTAATTGGCTAAACGTCAAAACCAGTAAACCTTAATCAACAGGACATGGGTTTCCAACCCCCCTTAACAATGATGTTCAATTTATAAACTGCCATCCAATTCAGCAGTTCGATCTATGATTTACCATTCATGGACATTGATAAGATCCCTTACCAAGTAATTAGTAGACCACACTGAGTCGGAAATGTAAACTGCAAATCATCATTACATGCTCTATGATAAAAAGCTCTTTCACCATAAGCAAACTACATCATATGTATCTAATAGAACTTGCAAAACCTTATCCAGGCTGTCATGTTATAATATCACCTAAAAATCACACAAGCATATAAAGCAAGATATTCAGACCAAAACATGTGCACATGAAGTTGCTTATTGTAGCCAAAGAGCTAGAATTCACCTTCATGACAATACCTCTGCTTGTTCAGCCTCTCTCCATTCTTATCTCACTACTTCATACTAACTCCCAGAATTTTATAAGCCATTATCATCTCCTAGAGCTTTAACTCACTAAATCCTACGTTAACTTCACAAAACAAAACACACAATTCCACATCATCCACAAGGACCACAACAACCCTGTCTCGCATCAATTATGAACGTGGAGTATGAGCTCCTTATAATTTCTAGGTAATGGGCTACTAATGATTTCCAACCATGGTTTTAGTTGAATTGAATATTATTGAGTCAGTATGTTACTTCGGGCTTGAGGTATTACAAATGGTATCAGGGTAATGGCCTCACAAGGTGTGGAGAGTTCAGTTCTTGCATATCCCGAGGATAATGACTCTAAGATTATGTTTAGGTTGGATGTTGGAAAGTTAACTGGAGGAATTTGTAACAACCTTGGCCCAAATTAATTATGAGTTGTAAAATATGAACTTCATCTATGCCTTGGCAGTTGGCTATTGGGCTACTAACAATTGACCACCATGGGCTATTTGCCAAACCATACCAACCCAGTTAATCCCACTCGAATGTAGGGTGTGAGAGTAACATGTATGCAGGCGTGACCTCTACCTCAAAGAGTAGAGTGGCTATTTCCGCAAAGTTTTATATCATATCTCCAAAGCCAGCATGATTTCTCTAAACCTTCCTATGCTGTGTTGATTAATGACAGACAAAACCCTACAGACTCTTCATTCTTTTCCAGCTTTTCTAAACCTGTCTCAGACTTATACCACATCATACACAAATTAACACATTTGAGTCTTTATCCTCAATGCACGACAAAATGAAATTTTCAAGTTCAATTCTCCGGTGCTAACTCACTAAAACTTAAGCCCATCAAGAATGAAAACAGATAATGTCCACAAGGAAAACATAACTACTCTCCTTGGCTTCTAGCTGTGAAGTCAAACCTAATAATTTCAAAATGCCAAATCGATAAGAATTTTGTTGCAAATTTAACACCAATATTATCTTATTTGATAAAATAATAGTCATGAAGTTCAAATGTATTGGGCAATTATTCATGAGAATATCAGAATCCATGTCAATTTTGAAGCTGAAGCGGAAAATCGCTTAACATGCAAAGAAAACAAAAGGCGTACAAAAGGAAAAGTTAAAAACAGTACCGGAAAGCGGTAACGGAGGGGAAATCAGAGGTGGTAGCCATGACGGTGAGAGAAATAACGGTGAAGACGAACTGACAGAGACGGAGGGCGAGTCCAGTTGACGTACCAGGCATGCCTTCCACATCTTTCATCCTCACTCTTCGAGGCGGCGCTACATCGTTTCTTCCGTCAATCAAAGGCGGCGGCTCCACCGGATGCACCGCCGGCCGGCTCATACTTATCGCTTCTTTCCACCCGATTCGGTCGCCCAAAACTCAAACTTTCCAAACAGAAATCACATCAATAACATCACAACCGTAAACGATAAAACAGGGAATTGTATCACAACTGATGAAACAACAGATAGATATCTACTTTTAGATTTTGGGTTTTATCGATGAGATTTTTCCAATAAATTGAGGGAAGTTAGTTGCAATCGATGGACATCAATGTCTAGAAGGGAATGTTTTTCTTTTTCTCCAACTTTATGCTTCAATATATATATATATATATATATATATATATATATTTTCTTCTTCATTTTATGGCTATTTTGAGAAAAAGAAGAAAGTTGCAATTTGTTTTCTAGAATCTTACTCTCATTAATTAACTTTTATGGCATAAAATCTTTTTCTAAATTAATGTTTTGTTTTTATTAAAAAATATACATCAACAATGTAAAAGATGTTTTATTTATGATTTTAATATGATCAACAAACTTTTTGTATTTTGGCAAAAAAAAATTGTCCCTCTGAGAACTGAGCTACACATTAAAGGCAATACTTTCGTACATATCATAGATTCGTGCTCAAGTTTCTTTGAAATTGATTTGTCTCACTAAAAGACTTGTTTGGTAGTCTCCTTAAAGTTTTGTTGTCAATTAAATCGAAGTCGACCCATTTCTAATCCTAAATGGAGTGTAAGGACATAGGGATCCATAATTCCATATGACAATATCATTATTGTCTTATTGCTCCCTATCGTTGATAAGCAATGTTGTCTTGTTGTTGACCACCTCTTCTTCTTAAGTAGGGCATGTCTCTTAACTTTAATCATTTGTTTCATCATCGGGGTGAAACAAGTCTAATAAGCAATATGTTTGTTGTTTATTTGATTACTAATTTATACTATATTGTGTTTGTTTGATTGACTAATAACTTATACTATTTTGTGTTTGTTTGATTACACTAATTTATGCTATTAGTGTTGAATGATTTCAAGTTGTGGCTTAAAGTATGCAAGTCTTGAAAGGGGGAGCGCAAAAAGTTTTGTTTTAATGCTTTATATTTTAATCTCTATGACTTGCTACTATTTGTTGTTGCTTGGTTTATTGTTTTATCAATAGACAAATGTGGTTGTGATTCATTAAGTTTGAGAACTATTTAAAAAATGGAAACTCGTCGAATTTACGGTCAAGTTTGTAAATATCAGTGTTTGAGAACTATTTAGAAAATGTAATATCGTTGTATCTATCTATACTATATTATAAATATGGTATAAAAAACTCTTAATTACAACTCACTAAGCTTTATGTACTATCATTTAAAACTATCTACTTAAAATCTCTTAAAAATAACTACTAAAGCCTAATGTACTACCTGTAAAGTTTTTAACTCTAATTAATATATTTCATCCTTATCCCCCAAAATTCTTATCTTTAATCCTCAAACCCTAAAATTATGAAATTTGAATTCTGATAAATATAATCAAAACAGGATAAACATCTCAATTTAAATATAAAAAATTTAAAATATATAAGATAATTAATGAATTTTAACAAACTACTTAAATATTTTTTATATAAAAAACATCATATTGTTAAGTCTAAATTAAACAAATTTATATATAAAAAACCATTATCACTCAATAAAAATCATCCAAAATCGTACTGTAAATCAATAAAAAACAAAAAATAAAAATAAACATTAAAATCGTGATGTATTAAGCATTATGTACTATTATTTAATGTTAATCTACTTAAAATCTCTTAAAAAATAATTAATGAAGCAATATGTACTACTTTTAAATGATTTTAACCCTAATTAATAAATTTCATTCTTATCCCCCAAAATCCTTATATATAATCCTCAAATCCTAAAATTATGAAATTTGAATTCTGATAAACATAATTAAAACAGGATAAACATCTCAATTTAAATATAAAAAATTTAAAATATATAAGATAATTAATGAATTTTAACAAACTACTTAATTTTTTTTTATATAAAAAATATTATATTGTTAAGCCTAAATTAAACAAATTTATATATAAAAAAACTATTATCACTCAATAAAAACCATCCAAAATCGTACTGTAAATCAATAAAAAAACAAAAAATAAAAATAAACATTAAAATCGTGATGTATCTCGCTGCATTACACGAGTACGCTTCTAGTATTTACATAATATTTATATAAATACATAGTTTTGTTTTCACTTCAATTTCTGTCTTTATCTTTAATTTTAAGAAGCACATGAGCAAACAGTGATTCAAAAATATTGGTGGGTGAAATTTTATAATGTATAATGTAAACCTATAAATTTTACAATATATGGGGTCATTTTTTTTATAGTGATCAAAATAGGGTTTTTATTTATAGTAGAAACTTTTTGAAAATTCATTAGGGCAAGTGACCCCCAATTTGAAACAAAAAAAAATCTAAAAATTTGGTCATGTATAAGGTACCTTCGACCAAATTTACTTACCAAAATTGTGATCGTAACTTTGTGGTTGATGTATTGTATCGAATTTCTATCATACAAATATTTCGTAAGAACTCAAAGTGTCAAATATTTTCTAAGCTATAGTGCATATATTATTGTATGATGTCTAAACTTGGTCTTACCATGTCTATATGATCATGTAGCGTATAATTACGTGTACATGCTATCTTTTTATTATGAATTATGATTGGAGCTATGTATTAAAGTGTTTATTTGTTTATATCTTATGGGTCGTTTACCCTAGCATTTACCGCTAAGAGTCATCAATCTCATGTACATACCGGGAAATATTATAGTTCATCAAAACTACATTGTAAGCAATAACTTATTTAATAAGTGCTAATCTGGTAAAAGTTGTCATCTCCATTTACCAGGTAAAACTTTTAATTATTGTCATTGCTCTAAGTAAGATTCTTGATATTTATCATATTTATCCAGATAGCTTGGGGCATGTGGAAGATGGTTGGTATTGGGAAGAAGGAACCCAACAAAAAAAAATTTAAAAAAAAAGCAAAAGAAGAAAGAATAACAAAGAGTAAACTACAAATTTGGTCCTCATGGTTTGTCAAAAATGACACTTTTTTATCCTTGCAGTATTAAAATTACAAGATGGTTATCATGGTCCGTAAAAATGTCCAGCTTTGGTCCCTATTTCTAATGACCGTTAAAAAATTCTGTTAAATGAGGGACATTCTCGTTCTTTTGTCGATATTTTGTCTTTTACTGAACCAAAATCATATTTATGATTTTGGTCCCTTTGGTTTTTGACTATGTAAAACAAAAAAAAATCGATAAAAAAACCAAAATATCTTTCATTAACACACACACACACACATATATATAGATATATATATATATATATATTCCATCGTTAGAGAGAGGAACTAAATCAGGACATTTTTGCAAACTATGATGGGCATCTTGTAATTTCAAAATTGGAGGGACTAAAAGTGTTATTTTTGACAAACCACATGGACCAAATTTGTAGTTTACTCAAGAAAAAATAAAGAGTAACTGAACTCCCCTGCTCCTTCGTCCCTCCATTAGACTCGGACACACACACAAACAAACTTAGATCTCAAAATAATGAAGATTATTACCAGAAAAATCATCCTACATGCTTCGATTCTTTCACTACTAATCTTTCGTCCATGTTTCTTGAAGCTCACACGAAGAAAAACACCATTAACATTTGTAAATGGCTTGTATGTGGCTGGGTACAAAATCTGAGGCATTTCGCCTTGAAGATCATACCTGGTATTCCACTCAACTATCCACAATTTCCTTGATTTCAATTGTTTTTTAGTTTGAATTCGATTGGGTATGTGTTGCTTTACTGATGCATGTGTTGTTGTCTAAAATATTTTTGCTAACCCTAGCTTCTTCGTGTAAAACGGGATTTCTTTAATACGAGTTGTTCTCGATCAGATATTCATGATATTAGTTCCATTTCGCAAAAAAAAAAAGTCATTCATTAAGCTAATCTTTTGATCAATTGCTATGTTCTTTACAAGAAATAACTGCAGTTCGAATTTTTTTTATGTGAATCCCCATGCAAAGCATACAAAAGTTATTGATTTTGTCCGAAATTGATGGTATCATAGTGTTTGCCACAACTTAGTTAGGATAATCTTTTAGAAATCCAAAACTCATGTGGTTACCATATACCATTAAAGATTATCAATGGACTTTTTGCCTTGGTTGATTTTGTTTAACGAAATTGCTAATGTTAAGTTTACTAGATAATGCACATCTATACTTCCAAGCTTTGCCTACCTTTGGATCCGATCACTCACCTTCTGAGGGTTTTATTAATGACATTAATAAATTATAGTATTTCACATACCTTTGTCGTTTGTGTTATTTAAACTTATTAAAGGAATGTAACTTAATTAAACATGGGCCAAGGATGAGCGTATATACATATCCTATTAATGAAGTGTAAAGGCATGATGGGATTGTTAGTTGCAACGATAATAAGTTCTAACCACTTCTGGTTGAAATCATATGACTTTTCATATAGTCTTCATGAACTCGATGCGAGTTTATGATATTGCACCAGATATATTCAAACCAAGATTCATCAACTTTAGGATACTTCCACGTACTTTCAGTTTCAGATGGTAGATTGTAGAATTTTATATATTAGTTCATTTGTTTGATTTGCATAAGAATCAAGTTATAGTTTCTAATCACTTTAAACCACCATCTTAGGCATCATCGAGTAAACTAAAACGGAGAATGGAACGACACATACTTGTGAATTGCGTTGGAACCAATTTCAAGGAAGAAAACTGAATCTTTGGATATATAGAGAACAGATTTCCCATTAATTAGGAATCAATGGTATATTTAGAAATTGTCATGAGGTGGCTCATTCATTCTTACAACCAATTATAAACCTACATTCTAACATTCAGTTTTGTTCCTTTCAGGCAGTGTACAGGCGGGCTTCCAAGTGATGTCACAATTGAGATTGGAGAAACGACGTTTAATCTCCACAAGGTTACTCATCTAGTTTATTTAACCACGACTTTTGTTTTGTGTGTTTCTATTGGACATATATGCTTGAGTCTGTGCATTTCCTTCTCATTTTTATATACCTATATCATTCATACAGTTTCCTTTGATTTCAAGAAGTGGGCTACTGACCAAGTTGATCGGAGACCATCCTAACGAAGATGGGTCGGTTTGTATTGTTCACCTCAATGACATACCTGGTGGAGTTAAAACATTTGAGCTTATAGCCAAATTTTGTTATGGTGTAAGGTTAGAAATCACGCCCCACAATGTTATCAGCCTTCGTTGTGCTGCAGAGTACCTTCAAATGACCGATGATTATGGAGAGGAAAACCTAATCACACAAACAGAATTTTTTCTGAATGAAGTGTTTACCACTTGGTCGGACACCATGAATGCTCTTGAAAGTTGCGAGGAAGTTCTTTCAGATGCAGAAGAGCTTCATCTCATCTCAAGGTGCATTGATTCTTTGGCAATGAAAGCTTGTTCGGGTCTAAATGCATATGACACTTGTGCCATGTCAGCAGTGAATAACAATAATATCACAAAAAATCCTATATTATGGAATGGGATTTCTACCTCTGCTAAGCCGCAGACGTTTGGTGAAAACTGGTGGTATAAAGATGTATCTTTTCTTGGTTTACACCTATATAAACGAGTAATTCAAGTTATGGAGTCGAGAGGAATGAAATATGAGACAATAGCTGGGTCACTTGTTGGCTATGTGAAGAAATATATACCCTTGATGAACAGGCAATCCAGTTTCAACGACGCAAGCCATTCTAAACCAGTTTCTACCCCATCTGAAGCAGATCAAAGGGTCCTTTTGGAAGAAATTGTGGGGTTACTTCCAAACCGAAAAGGGATTGTTGGCACTAAGTTCCTTATAAGGCTCCTTCGTACCGCCATGGTCTTACATGTGAGTCCATCGTGTAGGGAAAATCTGGAGAAAAGAGTGGGAGCCCAGTTAGATTCAGCTGTTGTAGATGATGTATTGATACCTAACCAAGTATTCAATTCCGTGGATACATTGTATGACATTGATTGTTTTCAAAGAATTCTTGATTATTTCATGTCTATGGACTCATGTAGCGCACTATGTTCTCCGTGTATAGTAGAAGAGGGGTTGGACGATGGAGTTCAATCTTTGACATCTATGACATTGGTGGCTAATCTGGTTGATGCATATCTTGCTGACGTGGCTGCAGATGTTAACTTGAAGTTTTCGAAATTCCAGTCTCTTGTTGTTGCTGTCCCTGACTATGCTCGCCAAAAATCCGATGGCATTTATCATGCAGTTGATATCTATTTGAAGGTAAAACCATTTTTAGTTTAATGTTTGGATTACAAGTAAAAATGACGTATATTTGGAGCTTAATTGTTAGAACATTACAGGCACATCTGTGGCTGACGGATTGTGAGCGTGAGCAAATATGCAGGTTGATGAACATCCAAAAGCTGTCGTTGGAAGCTAGCACTCATGCAGCTCAGAATGAAAGGCTCCCTCTTCGTGTGATTATGCAAGTCCTTTTCTTTGAACAACTACGTTTGCGTACATCGATTGCTGGGTGGTTTTTCGTGTCAGAAGATATGGAGGATCATGCAAACAGAAAAAATAACGGTGAAATGGTTGGTATGAGTGAGATGAGGGAGCGTGTTGTACAGCTTGAAAGGGAGTGTGAGAAGATGAAATTTGAGATTCGGAAAATGGTGAAAAAGAACAGAAGTTGGAGTTTCTTTTGCAAACGAAGAAGGCATCGACGTTTCTAGTTTGAAATTTCCTTCAAAATTATGGAATCTATTATATCCATATGGTTGATGTAGAACAAGTATTTGCTTGCTTCAACTCATTCATCATAACATTTAACATTTAACAAATAACATGTACATATAATAATAGTAGTAGTAGTAATAGTAATAATAAATAAATAAAAGTAATAGTAGTAGTAATAATGATAATAGTAAAACATCTGTTTGGAATTAATAAAAATTATCACACGTGATTCTCAGTCTTCCCATGACGCTTCTTGCAAAATGCATCCATTTTTACATTATTAGAATAATCAGGGATATTTAACTTGCTAATATAAAACATGTTTTGTGAGAACTTGGTTTAACAAAATAAAAATTGGTGGATGGAATTTAAACCGTTATGAATCAATAATCTTTAAAGTCTACATTATATAAAAGATGCATTTGGTATAGGGATATAATAGAATTGGAGTGGTCAAGAACTAATGTAGTGCTTGGTTCACATAATAAAATTATAAAATTTGTCGGAATTGGAAGTCATCAAAAAAATTAAAATTTAAAATAATTGATATGAAATTTATTAAGATTTGACAATGGTTTAGTTGACAATAATTGTTATAGAATCTATCAAAGAAATTGAAGTTTATCTATTTATTCGCTAAATCTATACTATATTATAAAACATCTATAAAAAATTCTTAAAAAAATTGCTAAAACTTAATGTACCACTATTTTATGCTAATTACTTAAAATCTCTTAAAAACAACCATTAAAACTTTATGTACTACATTTACTGTTATTCATTAACTTTCAATTCTTATCTCCAACCACTTTAACTCCCCTAAAATCACTCCCACTTCAACTCCCCTAAAATCACTTCCACATAACTAAATACAAGATAAAAATCAAATTTTGAATATAAAAAATCTAAAATATAATTAAGAAAATCTAACAGAATATTTAATATTTATTTTATAAAAAAACATTATATTATTAAACCTAAAATAAGTTACATTATTATTAAACTATCGAAGAAACTCTTAGGCTGTGTTCTCGAAACTCATTTAATGAAGGAAAGGAAAGAAAAGGCAGAGAAAGGGAAGAAAAGTAAAAAAAACTCGTGTTCTCGAAACCTTTTTAGGAGAGAAAGGAAAGGAAACGGAAGTAAATAATTGATAACTTTCCTCCCAAACCTTTCCTCTCAAATGTGGGAGGAAAGGGAAGGAAATGAAAGAAATTAAATTAAAATCATTTAAAAAAATTACTGAAATTATTAAAATTACAAAATTATCCAATCTTTTATTATAAATAATATATTTTTATAAAGGTATATTTGTAAAAATGATATATTTTCTTCCCTTTCTCTCCTGTTCAAGAACATGAAAAACTATTTTCTCTCCCTTTCTTTTCTTTTCTCTCCAGGGTAGATAACACAACGTTAAGAACAAACTTTTATGCATTAAGTACTGTTTATTGATACATATTACTTAAAATTCAAGATTACAACTTTACAAGTCATGATGCATAAGTACAAATTTCTAAAGCTATATGTTTGAATTCATAACTAACTGATAAACATGATAAACGTCTCAATTTAAATATAATTAATTTAAAATAAATAAGATAATCATTGAATTATAACAAAATACTTATTTTTTTATATAAAAACATTATATTATTAAGCCTAAACTAAACAAATTTAGAAAAAAAAACCATTATCACTCTATCAAAACCATCCAAAATTGTACTGTAAATCGATAAAACAACAAAAAATAAAAATAAAAACATTAAAATCGTGATGCATCTCGCTGCATTGCGCGAGTACGCTTCTAGTAAACTTTAAAATTGTGATAAAATAATGGTAAATGACAAAACACCCCTTAATACAAGGAAAGCAGGAGAATTGAGATATTCTATCAAGAGAAAGGAGCCGAATGTCCTTGTTCTTGTCTTTGTTATTGTTAGGAGTAACTGCATCCAATTTCTAAAAAAAATCTCAAAATGTGGCACTTTCAAAATTTACTGCTTAAATTATAAATGTTATATTATGATTAAGGTGTCGTTTATTTTTTAAGAGGTCTAAAGTCTGAAGTCTTATTTTAGTTATAATTAATAAGAGGTGGTGTGTAAAAAGACCTGAATGATTCAGACTTAAGAGCCATTAAGAGGTTTTTAGAAAAAAAAACAAACAACCCCTAAATTAATAATAAAATTAATTGGTGGTAGCAACGATGATGACTACGGTGGTGGTGAACAATGTTCTAAAATCCGGGTCGACCCGATTGGTTGAACTGGGACTCGGGGAAAAGGGCGGGTCAATTGCGACCGAGTTTATGACAATTTATGACCCAGAGTGAACCGACCGGTTTTATAAAAAAAACGGTTGAACCGGGGTGGTTGACCCAGTGGTTGAATTGATTTTTTTAATGTATTTGTTTTTTTTTAATGTATTTATGAAAAACCTATGTTTATATGTGTTTTTTTAATGTATTTGGTTGACCCGGTGGTTGAACTGTGACCCGGTCACCACACCGGGTCAACCAAAAAACCGGGTTTTAAAACATTGGTGGTGATGGCGAGGTGACGATGTTGGCCACGATAGTGGTAGTGGTTGTGGTGACAATGACGGTGGTGGTAGTAATAGTGACAACTATCGAGATGAAATGGAATGGATTGAAAAGCATAATGGTCATTAAAATATGAGAAGAAAAAAATAATTGAAATTCCTCATCAGATTCCAAAGAATTAAAATTCGATAGTATGTGAAATTAGAATTTCGTAACAAAATTTAAAAATAAATCAAACACATCAATCGATCAAAGGACTTGGAGAAAGAAAAGAAAGATTACTAAACTACCCTTAATTAGAACCAAACCCTCATAAAACCTTTTGCTCCTTCTGAATCCCAAATTCTAATCACCGACTACTCTTGAGTCGCCATCTCCGGTTGCCCTCGCCTGTTGGCTCCGTTACCGGCGACCGCTCTACGCCGTCGTATCCGTGTCCGTAGACATCTCTGCGTCGTCGTCTCCGTTGCCTTCGTTTACTCCTCGTTGCAACAGGTATGGCCTCTTGTTTGCTTCCCCCTGCTCCGTCTCCCTCTGTTTGTTCTTTCCCTTCTTTTGCGATACCATGAAAGACCTTGATGTTTTAAACGAGTGTGTTTGATTGCTAAATTTGGATTGACGATGTGATTTTGATTTCTATTCTGAAATAGGCATGTGAATACAACTGTATGTCAAAAACTTATGGGCTAAATGTAGTGGTGATTGACGTCGAACAATATTTTTCGATATCTAGTGAAACGAACCAAGTACACAAATTAAGGTTATGGCCTCTAAGTCAATGTGGTCTTATTTTTTTTTGTTGTGTAATCACTGTTTTCATCAATGTCGGTTTCTAAGTCTATGGTTTCTAATATTGTTGAGCAATGAGCACTACCTTGTTGCCAGCACAAGACTCATCAACATCTAACCTGTTGAGCACTACCATGTTTAATTATGTATGTTTGATGTTAAACTATGTTTCTTTGATGTTTAACCTGTTGAGTACTACCATCTAACCTGTATGTTTAATGATGAAGTTTGTAGCTATGGATCATAATCATTTGATTGTACTCGTTAAAGTAGCATTGGCCTACACTGACTTGCTCATGTTAGTTGCTTCATTTGGGAATTGGTTTATTGAATTTCAGAATGGAAATTCACAAAGAAGACAATTGTGCCAAAGGACATTCACTAGACTTCAAATTAGATCAACAAAAATACAACGTATCTCACGAGAAAGTGATGCTAACTGTATAAATGAGTTGCAAATTGATAGAGATGCTTTCGCAATTCTGTGTGAATTTCCCTTATGCAGTCAAAATTCATGATCGAAAGGGAATTTGCTTTTTGTGAGGTCCTTTGACTGGAAAAGACATGAGACCCTTGACCCCTCTACAATGGCTATGCCTATTACATTTATTTGCTCCAGCTGCACTCATCACAAAGTTGATCTTAACGTGTGTGTGTGTGTGTGTTTTTTTTTTTTTTTTGCATATGCATGATTTGAAACTATTTTCACTCACATAAAAATGGTACACCAAAGATCTTTTTAATGTGACCAAGTATAATATTAATGTTGTTCTGTTTTTGATGATCAGATAGATAACTATCAACCAGTTCAAACCTATAGAAAATACAAATTCTGACGAGAAAAATCTTTTCAAGGTGACAACTGATGAGGACTTCTCTAAGAAAGGCTATTTCATGTTTATTACATTAATTAGCTGCCATGATTAAGTATAAATGCTCCAATGACTCATTAACAATTATCATAACAGATTTAGCGCTTATACATGATTTGCAATTTCCAGATTAGAAGCTTTAACTTTTCAATGATCAGGGTTGAGTTTGGGTGGATCAAGGAAAGGTTTACTACTTCTAGTAGCGAGCCAGTTTTTTTTTTGGGTAAAGGAGTAGGCGAGTAGTGAACTGGCTTTAGTACACACGTATATATACTTAAATGCATACATGTAACTAATTATCTACATAATTGTTACACAATGATTATTATGTAACTCGAACAACTAACTGATAATACCCAAACATACAAGGGCTCATGCATGTAAGGGTCAAAAGAATGTTTTAATTTGCTAAAGGTGGAGGAGCGTGTAGTTTTTAAGCCTATAAGTTGTAAAACCGTACACGGAACAAGTTACAGCAAGCTACCACCAGCTACCCATGCCAACTTGTGGCTGTCATCATTCTCTCTCCATGTCATGATATTGCTTACAACTCCTGGTATATGCTCGTTCTGAGCTCTGTATAGATGGGTATAGCATTTGGTTCTGTAATATATATATATATATATATATATATATATATATATATAGTGTATATGTGTGTATGTATGTATCAATTAATCTCATAGGCAGTTGTAATCTATTACCTGACCCTACGAACTACTTTCAACCTTATTGCTTTCTGATCACAACTAAGATGAATTTAATGGAATCTTTAGAATTAATCATGCTACAATTTAATCTATATAGAAGGTATAATTTTTCCAACAATTATGATCTAATTTGACCTGATTGAGGTTTAGAAAATAACAGGACATGTTGTTGGAATATATGATTCAAGTATGTAAGATTGTTGGATGTAGATATACTGGAAATTTGTATGTTGCAGTGACGATGGGCACAAGCATTCAAGATCCAAAGAACCGTGCGTTCGAGGCAATAGCGAGAAGAGAAGCTCATGAGCTTCAGTTACAACAAAAGCACAAGAACAATAAGAGATCTCTTGAAAAGAACCCTGTCGAAAATTCTGCTGATTTTAAGCGTACAAAGCAGGAAGTTCCACCATCCTCATCTGCTGCAAATATCCCATCCAAGAGAGGTTATTGAGCTAGCTCTTGTTTTATATGACGTTTTATAATTAACAATTGCTTTTTGCAAATCATTTTAAGCTTTATTAAATAGGGGATACAAGGCTAAAATATTGCAAATTATATGACAAACGTGTGGGGAAAATGCGTGAACTTAAAACGGGGATAACTTTTGATCCAGAAGGAGTTACACAGCCTGCTCGGTTAAATTAGTTTGGTTTTAGGAGTCTGCGATCATCCCATGGGAAGGTCTAGACAGGTAGAACTGCACAAACAACCTTTGGTTTTGACCTAACTGTATTTTGTTGTGACGATATTTCTAGATATTTCATATTATCATTAAACAATTTGTTTTCTCTCTAGTGCACCAAGTTTTTTTTGTGTGGTTGATAGATATCATATCACTGTTAGATAAACTCGGTAATTGTGTATTGTATTGTTGTGTGAAAACATGATTACAATCAAGGGTATATATAAGAGAAATATTTACACTCTAAACCCTCTAATATAAATATGTACATATATCACACTTAATTGTCTAACATTCCCCCGCAAGCTAAGGCCGGGGAGCGACCTGTAGCTTGGACCGTAATAGGAGAAACCGTTGTGAAGGTAGCGGCTTAGTGAACACGTCTGCAATCTGATCATCTGTAGATATAAACTGAACTGAAAGCTTCCGTTGGGCAACCATTTCTCGAACAAAGTGAAAGTCCACTTCTACATGCTTGGTACGGGCATGAAATACAGGGTTAGCTGAAAGATACGTAGCTCCAAGATTATCACACCATAAAGTAGGAACCGACTTCACAGGAACCCGAAGTTCGCGCAACAATGTTTGGAGCCACGTAAGCTCAGCAACAGTATCGGCTAGAGCCTTGTATTCAGACTCTGTTGACGATCGAGAGACAGTCCGTTGTTTTCGTGCGGACCATGATACTAGGTTTGAACCAAGATAGATAGCATATCCCCCGGTGGATCGACGGTCGTCGGGGCAACCAACCCCGTCAGCATCTGAGAAGCCAGTCAGGGAGTTGTAAGAAGAATCAGTGTAAGCATGAAGGATTGTGCCGGAATCATGCATGATTCGTAAACCATAGTCAGCAGTGCCCTGCAAGTAACGAATAATTCGTTTGACCGCAGTCCAATGATTTTCAGTTGGGGAGTGCATAAATTGGCAGACTTTGTTGACCGCGAGAGTGATATCCGGACGAGACAATGTGACATACTGAAGGGCTCCCACAATTTGGCGGTATTTGACCGGATCAGCAAACGTAGCACTATCACCAAGAGCAAGATTAGCAGTAGTGGTCATAGGAGATGAAACCGGTTTAGCATTAGACAGGCCTGCGCGATGCAAGAGTTCAAGGATGTATTTCCTTTGTGATAGAAGCATATCATGACCCTGATTGGTTACTTCAATATCGAGAAAATAAGACAAGCGACCCATATCCTGAACAACAAAGGATTGGCTAAGACGTTGTACCACTTTGTCAATAGCCTCCGGATTGTTTCATGTCAAAAGAATGTCATCAACATAGACTAGCATGTACAAAATGGTGCCCCTGTGGGAGTAAATAAATAAGGAAGGGTCCGTTTTGGAGCCCTGAAAGCCAAGAGAATGAAGGACCGTAGAAAGACGATGAAACCACGCTCTAGGGGCCTGCTTTAATCCATATAAGGATTTGTGAAGTAGGCAAACATGATCGGGTTTGGCCGGGTCAACGAACCCTGGTGGTTGTTGCAGATAAATTGTCTCGTTGAGATCACCATGTAGGAAGGCATTTTGCACATAAAGTTGCCTTAGGGACCATTTCTGTGTTACGGCCAGGGATAGAACAACACGGATGGTGGTCGATTTGACCACAAGACTGAATGTCTCCTGATAATCAATGCCTGGTTGTTGTCGAAACCCTTTGGCGACTAGTCGTGCCTTGTAACGTTTTATTGCCTCTGTTTGGTCCCTTTTCAATTTGTATACCCACTTGCAATCAACGCCGTTGGGATTCGGAACACGTGGCACTAGTGTCCATGTACCATTCCGCATCAGCGCCGAATACTCGTCAACCATGGCACTACGCTACTGAGGATACCTGTTAGCAATAGTAAAGGTGGTCGGTTCGGTATCAGGTGAAGGAAGTTGAGTATGGTATGAGGAGGCATTGTAGGGTTTGGTCGGTTTGGGATTGGGGCGTAGGTTGGGTGGTCGAGTACGAATGGGTTGTTCGGTGTTAGAGGAGGGAAGGGGGGTAGGGGTAGGGTAGGGGTAGGGGTAGGGGTAGGCTGAGGTGGTGGTTCAGTAACTTTGGAACGACGGTGATAGGTATGAATGATGGGGTGGGCATTGGGAAGGGTGGTGGTAGGTGGTGTTTCGTGTGGGACAGATTGCACGGTGGGTATTATTGCGGGTGTTGGTTCTGGTGGAGTAGGATGTGTATTAGGTTCAGTGGAGGGTGGATCGGTGGGTGGTAGGTCAAAATTGGGATAGGTGGAGACGTAGGGATTTGGGGTGGTTGGAGTAGGGGTGAGTGTAGGAGATGTTTGGAAAGGAAAGGATTGTTCATTGAATCGAACATGACAGGCCACGTAAATACGATCAGACTGTGGGTCGTAACACCGATAGCCATGATGAGTGGTGCTGTAACCAAGGAACACACAAGGTGTAGAACGAAAGTCCATTTTGTGTTTATTGTATGGACGGAGATGAGGGTAGCATTGACATCCAAAAACCCGAAGAAAGGAAAAATCGGGTCGGTGCTTGAACACATGTTCAAAGGGTGAGGTGTTTGAATTGGTTCTGGATGGCATTCGATTAATGAGATAGACTGCGGTGTCAAAAGCAAAATGCCAAAACCCTTGTGGAACATGGGATTGAACGAGCAAAGTAAGGCCGGTTTCAACAACATGTCGATGTCGTCGTTCAACAAACCCATTTTGCTCGCTTGTATGTGGACATGAAAGGCGATGGGTGATGCCGAGAGGAGAGAAGAATTGGGAGAGATTCCGAAACTCGCCTCCTCAGTCGATTTGGACAGATTTTAGTTTGGTTTGAAAATGCCTTTCAGCCATCGCAAGGAACCGTTTGAAAGTGGCATAAACATCAGACTTTAATTTTAATGGAAAAATCCACATAAATCTGGAGTAATGATCAACACAAAGCAGAAAATAATTGTGACCATCAAAAGAAGGAACATGAGCTGGGCCCCATACATCACAGAAAACTAAATCCAAAACGTGCGAACTCTTATAAGTAGATGGTAACAAATGAAGTTTGGACGATTTGCCAACAGAACATGAATCACAAAAAACATTAGCACACTTATTTTGTAAAGGTAAACTGTATTTAGACAACATGGACTTCAAAAGTTGTGGATGTGGATGTCCAAGTCTTTGGTGCCATGTAGTGGAAGAAGCACGAGCGGTGGAAAAGGACATTTTCTGAACAGGTTGAGTCTGAGGAAGACGGAAGGAGTAGAAACCACCATTACTTGGACCCGTGAGGAGGATAGTGTGTGTAAACTTGTCCTTCACAGCAAAGAAAGTAGAGTGAAATTCAAAATACACATGATTATCAAGACATAATTTTTGGACAGAAAGTAGGTTTTGTTTTATGTCAGGTATGTGTAGTATGTCTTTAAGGGAAAATGTTTTGTTTGGTGTAGAAAGATGTGAGAAACCAATGTGTAGGATGGGCAAACCCTTACCATTGCCAACGTGAAGGTTGTCCTCACCGTAGTAGGCCTCAGAGTTATCGAAGCTAGATAGGTCCAGTGCAACATGATGGCTAGAGCCAGTGTCCGGAAGCCAAGTTTGTGACCGGTACTCTGTAAAGTTGGCAGAAGGTGGCTGTCTCGTTCTCATAGTGGCAGGGTCGCGATTAGGGCAAAGAGACGGGATATGACCAATCCCACACCTGTTGCATGTGCCAAAGAAAGTAATTTTGATTAGAAGCCCAACTAAATTGATCACGGTTACCTCCTCCTTGACTTCTGTTGTTGTAGTTCCCTCGTCCACGTCTAGAATCACGTCCACGACCACGGTTATTCCCAGATCTGTTGCTGTGCATTAACAGGCTGAACTTGAAGACCAAATTGTGACAGAAGCTGTTGAATCGCTTGAAGCTGATCCGGTTGAGGAGTAGACGAGATGGCACCAGGAACCACTGAGTTGCGGTTGTTCGTGACTGTCGTGAATGCTTGAGGCGGAGAGTGGTCAGTCGGAAACTTCTTGATCATGTAGTCATGGTCGGAAAGCAAGCCATGGAGTTCTGCAAAGGCAGTTGGAAACTGGCGACCAAGGAGTGTTGACTTCAGCCCGTTGTATTCTTCTCTAAGGCCAGAGATAACTAGCATCACCAGATCTTTTTCTTTCATTGGTTCGCTTATATTGGCGAGAGCATGAGCATATTCCTGAGCCCTAGTCAGGTATGCGGAGGATGTTTCATCAGGTTTCATCTCTAGTTTAAGAAGCTGAGTTTTAAGGGTGTATTCCCTGGATGACGTGTGAGGAGCGTATGCACGTTCGAGGGACAACCAAAGATCACGAGAGGTAAGTCCTTGAACGTGTTGGAATGACGCCTCTGATATTGTGGAAGTACGTGTGCATCCGTACGTGTGCATCATTGGAAACCCATGCTGTGTAGTTAGGGTTTGGTTGTGGTGGTAGTACTGTGGTGTCTGCGGATTCTTTTCTGGATGATGACGATGCTGGGATAATCATCGGTGGACAGGGAATGGTGCCATCAACGTAGCCGAACAGATTGTTTGTGACAAGGAATGGTTGAACCATTGCCTTCCAATAGCCATAGTTGTTTGGCGATAAAGTGAAGCCAAACTTGTGGGAGTTGTGGGTGGTTTTCTCGGTTGGAGTGAAGGCTGCCACGGTTGTCATCGGTGTTCAGAATCGGAAATCACGGTTCACTGTTCACGCCGGGAAAAACTGTTCACGCTGGAAAACATTGTTCACACCGGAAAACACTATTCACGACGAAAAACACTATTCACGACGGTGGTTGTGTATTGTATTGTTGTGTGAAAACATGATTACAATCAAGGGTATATATAAGAGAAATATTTACACTCTAAACCCTCTAATATAAATATGTACATATATCACACTTAATTGTCTAACACTGTTGTTAAAGCTCATATTCTTTGCTTATACAGTGTTTATGGCTTTTCTGTTTTCTTTTCACAAATATTTTTTTAGGATTGGGGAGGTTCTAAATGTGTTACCCAAAGTTTTTGCTTGTTTTTGTAATTCGTAGATATCCAAATGTGGCTTTGTCGTTTGTGGATTTATCCACATGTCTGTTCTTTTGTTTTTATCTTTTATTTCATCTTTCAAGCTTCACCATTGATATTATGGTATGCACAAAAATTATTAAGTGGATAAATTGCTTATATCTTTTATTTCTCTTTTCAAGCTTCACCATTGGTATTGTGGCATACACGAAAACGATTAAGTGGATAAACTATGAGTTATTTTTATAGAAGCACCCCATAACACGTGTTAATTATTAGTAAAAAGGATCATGTTTATTATATTCTTTGTAATTGCTAATACTTTTGATATTTGTAGGCAAATATTTTCTCTCAGGGAAAACCGCCACACGAGGTACGGATTATATTTATTGGCCTTAAAAGAGCAATGTTATATCTTTTACGTATTTTTTTGATAAAAAAGCAAATGGCAATCATTCTTTTTATTATCTAACATAGTTATGTTCTTAAACTACCAGATCATCAGCCACCATCAATAGTCACCCAGAAACCCACCCACAATAGCCACACAACTCGAATTGCAATCTCTACCGTTGGACCACACCATGCCCTCTTTATCCTTCTAAAACATTACTTGTTGCCATTATAGAAGTGACATTTTAATCATATTCATCATCATGATCCTCTCTCACTTTCAGCTTAATATATCTAGAACCCCCATGTCTTCACCATTTATGAAATGCTTACTCAACACTTTCAGTTTGCATCATGAATCCTTCGTCGATTTATGTCTTGAGTTTTGGTGGCAAAGTGCACACTGAATATCAAATACTAAAAATTTTATCCTCCAAGGAAGGAGTGGCTAGTTACATGGTAATAGCCTTCAGGTTAAGCAGTCTTTATATATTAGCCTTGTTTTCTCACTCAAACTGATTATACAGATGCAGAAGGAGATCATCCTATATACCTTCCACTCTCACACCCCGTGCATGAGAAGCTAGCAATGCCGGATCGTGAGGTGTTTATCCTTTGCTTTTATTATATTATGCTCATCTTATCATTTGAGTTGGACTATTATTTCAATATGCCATGAACTTATGCAGGTAAATGTGGTCGACAAGATTTTGCATGAACTACTACAGAGTGGCGATTCTGCCCAGAATTACATGCAGGGATCTAGAAGAATGAAAATGGACAATCGGATCCATCTTGATAATAAAGTACAAGAATGCAAAATGTCTGGCATTGCCCTTGCGAAGGCTTTACAGAGCCACTCAAAGAGATCAAAAAAGCACATGTCAATGAAACAGCACAAGAAATATGGATCATTGGATTTGCCTCAAGAGCTCCACAAGTGAGTTTTCCCCCTCTTCGTGAAACAGGGTCTTTGTAACCCATTTATTAATTCTGCTAGGTTTTACAGCTTTCACACAACTTCAATCTGGCATCTTCGTTTTATATTAGTGTCTCCTGAACTTCTCTTCACCCAGCTTCATTTATATCATCTAATGTTTTGGATTTATGTATTTAATTGGCAAATGGAACATGAGTTTCCAGTCTGTGACCTTCAAGGTAATAGCACCTAGGGGACAGGACGTATATCATTCAAGTTAAGCACCTCATAATGTTTTGGATTTCTAAAGTTGAAGCTTACAGAAATCATTATCGGTCTCACATTTCATAAAGTTTTCAAAGAGTGATCAACATCTGTAACCATTGCACTTAACCTTAGCTTTCAAGAAGCCGTCTTAGTTGCAGAAATCCCAAACATGACACTATACCTGGAGAACTTGAACATTTGTAACCATTGTACTTGCCTTCAGTTTTCAAAAGAAAAAAGTGCCATTGCAGTTGCAGAAATTGGGGCAAAAATGGTCCAAGTTTTTTTTTTCCCTTTTTTTTTTCTTTTCTTTTTGGGATGTCTAGTTGTCTACGACTACAATGGGTCTTTTTCCTGGAAGATGTTAGATTTAGCAAAGTTTATTGTCACTTTCCTAGTACTAGTATTAGCATTTCCCTTTTAGGCTTCTTAATCTTATATATATATTGTAATCTATTTTAGAAAGAAAATAAGAAAACACTTATCAGATTTGAGAAATAACATGGTATCAGAGCTGATCGAACGTTACCCTCGCCGGAACCCTAGCAGCCGTCGCCGGAGTATGCCGGAACCCTAGCCGCCGCCGGAAGTTCGCCTGAAACCCTAGCCGCCGCCGGCCTCTTCGCCTGAAACCCTAGCCGTCGCCGGCCTCTTCCCCTGAAACGCCGCTGTCGCTGGCCTCCTTGTCTAGATCTGCGGCTGTCAACCCCTGAAACGCCGCCGTTGCTGCCCTCTGCTGCCGGCGCCATCGCCGCCTCCTTGAGTTCCAGCGACCTTTGGTCTGTCTTTTTCCCTTTCTTTTTTTTCCAGCGACCAGTGGCCTCCCTGATTCCACCTTCCCCTCCCTATTTGTTTCCTTTTCCCTTCTTTTTTTTTTTCACTCCAGACTAGTTAACTTATTAAATTACAAGGTTCCAGCCTTTTATAGAAAGCACACCACTGTGAAGTTCCTCTCAGACTCACCAATGGCACCCACAGACAAAACTCAAAACTCGACCTCTACCGATTTTTCCATTCCGGGTATAATTAATTATTCTGCCGTGTTAAAGATTCCAGTTAAACTTAACTCTACAAATTGGGCTCAATGGAGTATGTTTGTCCAAACCGGTCTCGAAAGTTTGGACAAAGATGATTATTTAACTGCGAACCCTCCGAATCCTATAACCCGGGAATGGAAACTCAATGATAGTGGTATCCGTATGGCACTATGGAATGCGATGGAACCGCAAGTCCTAAGCATTGCTCAGAACTATCTTACCACGAAGAAGATGTGGATTCACTTGGAGTCTTCCTTCTCAGCCAAAGAATCCTTGTCTCATACTTATTCCGTGTTCGGTTCCTATTTCAGATGTGAACAAGGTGACTCTGATCTCACTGAGTACTATACAAGAATATCGAAGTTATCAGAAGAGCTTCGAGTTCTTTTCCCTGTCACTCCTGATGTTAAAGTTCAGGAGGAGCGGTTAGCAAAAATGGATGTGATGACGTTCATTTCGGGATTGTCTGCCAAATATTCCAGTGCTCGTCCTTTGCTACTGAGTCACTCTGCATCTCAGTCTTTGGCATCAACGTATCATCTTGCTCGAGAGATGTACTCAGATCATACTCCATCACAGCCATCCGGAACTGATGTATCAGCCTTTGCCTCTTCGAGTACCAGAAATGTTGGAAAGGAGGGGTATAAGAAGAAGATCCAATGTTTTTATTGTAAGGAGTTTGGGCATACAAAGTATAACTGCCCAAATCGTCCTACTTCTGGTCCGGGATCTCAACCGCCACCTCGTCCTTTCCGAGCCCAGATAGCATCTGCAGATAATACCACCCCCCAGTAGCACTTTCCATGGTGAAGATGTCTCTCGATTCCAGCGTGGGTCTTCTAGCCAGGTTTCATCTACTCCTCGTGCTAGCACAACACAGTCAGGTATGTCTTCTACCTGTTTTTCAGCATGCTCACCATCATGGATTATTGATTCAGGAGCCACAGATCATATGACTGGGAATAAAGACCTTATATCCAATCTCAATACTCATATACCCCAGACTCCGGTTCGACTTGCTAATGGATCTACGTGTCAAATTATGGGCATTGGATCCACTAGCAACTTGTCAAAACTAAACCTATCTTCTGTTCTTTATGTTCCCACATTTCCAGATAGTTTAATTTCTGTTAGCCAAATTACAAAAATGCATAATTGTTCAGTAACCTTCTTTCCAACACATTGCGTCTTTCAGGAATTGGGGACGAACCAGCTGATTGGCACAGGTTTTGAATCTCAAGGTCTCTATCGTTTGTCTGGGTTGCGATCTGCAACAGCTTATCTTTGTGATTCTAGTATCAGAGAGACTCACTATCGGCTAGGTCACCCTTCTTTGTCTGTTTTAAAACAATTGAGACCAGATTTGTCATTTGTTAAAGAGTTAGTTTGTGAGTCATGTCAGTTAGGTAAACATACCCGTTGTCCCTATCCCCCTAGAGAGTCTAGTAGTGTTACCGCTTTATTTCAGTTAATTCATTCGGATGTATGGGGACCTTGTCCCGTAACTTCTACTAATGGATTTAAGTATTTTGTTACATTTGTTGATGAATTTTCTCGTGCGACATGGGTTTACTTGTTGAAGTCACGTAATGAAATATTTTCTGTCTTTTGTGAGTTCTATGCATATGTCAAAACCCAATTTGATGTATCCATTAAAACTCTGAGATCTGATAATGCAAAAGAATATTTCTCCTCTGATTTTACAAGTTACTTATCTGAGCATGGTATTATACATGAATCATCGTGTGCCTATACACCCCAACAGAATGGCATTGCTGAACGAAAGAACCGCCATTTGTTGGATGTAGCTCGTACTATGATGATTCATTATAATGTTCCACAATGTTTTTGGGGCGACGCGGTTCTTACAGCTAATTATCTAATTAACCGCATGCCCTCTTCTGTCCTTAAAGGGAAGACGCCTTTCTCCATCTTGTTTCCAAAAGGCACTTCTTTCCCTTTAGCTCCTAAAATCTTTGGTTGTGTTTCTTATGTTCATGATCATCGCCCGGGACATAATAAACTTGAAGCACGTGCAATCAAGTGTGTGTTCCTTGGGTATTCTCGCGTTCAAAAAGGCTATCGTTGTTACAGTCCTGTCCTCCGTAGGTATTTTACTTCTGCTGATGTCACATTCCATGAGTCGCATCCCTTCTATGGTAACCCTATCACCAGCGCTTTCGAGTCAACAAACCTTGTTTCTGATCCTTCCGACTCTCTTGATCCTCAAGTCTTACAGCCTCCAGCAACGAACCCAAATTTCGTTATTCCAACAGTTGATACTGATACTCGTTTCACAAATGTGTATGTTCGACAGCGCCAACGACAAATCTCTGAGACCCAAGAGTGCCTACCTGTGCCTGATGTATCTGGTACATCTCCCGTTCCACCACCTGATCCACCCTTATCATCGCCTACTGATATTTCCCCCAACCCAGTTCTTGGTACACCCTAACCACCACATACTGAGCCTTATGACCCGCCTGGTGCTCATCTCCCTGATATTCCCATTGCCTTCCAAAAAGGCACACGGACTCGTACCCGATATCCCATTCATTATTACCTTGCCTACTCTCACCTTTCTTCAGAGTCGTGTGCCTACACCGCCGCCATTGATAGCCATATTGTTCCCAGAAATGTGACCGAGGCCCTCAATCACCCAGGATGGTTTAAGGCAATGCAGGAAGAGATGGATGCCTTACAGAAGAATCATACTTGGGATTTGGAACAACTTCCTCGTGGAAAGCGTAAAGTGGGTTGTAAGTGGGTTTTCACAGTGAAAGTTCATCCTGATGGTTCACTGCATCGTCTGAAGGCCCGATTAGTTGCAAAGGGTTATTCTCAAGCCCATAGGGTTGATTATGACGAGACATTTTCCCCGGTAGCTAAAATGCCGTCGGTTCGCATTTGTATCGCTTTGGCTGCCATCAATCATTGGCCACTTCATCAGTTGGATGTCAAGAATGCCTTTCTTAATGGCGTTCTTGAGGAGGAGGTGTACATGGAACAACCACCTGGGTTTGTCATTGAGGAGGAGGTTACAAAGGTATGTCGACTGCGACGTTCATTGTATGGTCTTAAACAATCTCCTAGAGCATGGTTTGGACGTTTCTCAGATGTTCTCCAGGAATTTGGTATGACTCGCAGTTCCCAAGATTATTCTGTGTTCTTTAGACACCATGACAATCGACGTATCATACTGGTAGTTTATGTAGATGACATTATCATCACCGGAGATGATAGCATCGGAATTTCAAAGCTGAAAGAATTTCTACAGACTCAATTTCAAGTTACTGATCTTGGACGACTGCGTTACTTCCTTGGGATAGAAGTATCTCGATCTCCACAAGGGATTCTTTTGTCTCAACGGAAATATGTTGTTGACATGCTTACGGAGTGTGGTTTATTGGGATGTAAACCAGTGGACAGTCCAATGCTCACTACAGGAAAGCTTTTTCCGAATGAAGGAAATCCTATGAGGGATCCAGAGAGATACAGAAGACTGGTTGGAAAATTAAACTATTTGACAGTTACTCGACCAGATATTTCATTCCCGGTTAGTGTCTTGAGCCAGTTCATGTCCG
Organism: Arctium lappa; assembly: GCA_023525745.1. Lineage (NCBI taxonomy): Eukaryota > Viridiplantae > Streptophyta > Magnoliopsida > Asterales > Asteraceae > Arctium > Arctium lappa. Next base: position 116,730,986 of record CM042049.1, read on the forward strand.
CTCCTTATACGGGTCATTGGGATGCAACACTTCGCGTTTTGAGGTATCTTAAGGCCACACCAGGCTTAGGGATACTCTATTCAGATCAGGGTCATTGTCGAGTGGGTGCTTTCACTGAAGAAGAAGATGGTAGAATATCTGGTTTCTCGGATGCAGATTGGGTTGTATGTCCCATTTCCAGGAGATCAACTATAGGATACTGTGTGTTCGTCGGAGGAAATCTAGTTTCTTGGAAAAGCAAGAAGCAACATATTGTCTCCCGATCAAGTGCTGAGTCTGAATACAGAGCCATGGCAGATGTGTCATGCGAAATGACGTGGGTAAGGAGACTCCTAAGAGAGCTTGGAGTAATTACAGACGGCTTGATGAGATTGTATTGTGATAACCAGTCAGCCATCCACATCGCCAAGAATCAAGTATTCCATGAAAGGACCAAACACATTGAAGTTGATTGTCATCTCATTAGAGACCATGTTGTGGGAACACGGACAAACCCTCCTTCGATCCAACCGGTAAACATCAAGACTGAACACCAGCTTGCAGACATTCTCACGAAGCCATTGCGGAAAACTCAAATAGATTTTATCTGTAACAAGTTGGGCATGATTAACATTTTTGCTCCAACTTGAGGAGGAGTGTTAGATTTAGCAAAGTTTATTGTCACTTTCCTAGTACTAGTATTAGCATTTCCCTTTTAGGCTTCTTAATCTTATATATATATTGTAATCTATTTTAGAAAGAAAATAAGAAAACACTTATCAGATTTGAGAAATAACAGAAGATAAGGTCAAGTATAATGGGTTACAAAAGTTAATCACTCATTATTGGAATTGTTAGAAACTTCAGTCTGTTCTTATTATCTGGTTTGCTTTATGGCGTCTACAACTCTACGGTCATAAGTCAAGACTTTTTGTCCCATCTCATTCAAAATCCATGTCCTATACATTAAATTTTTTCACAAGATGTATATGCTGATTGCAGGGCATATTGCTAACTGCAAACCAAACCAAACAAACGAACCAATATATCCCACTCGAAAGTAGGGTCCCGGGGGGGGGGGGGGAGGGGAATAGGATGTACACGCAGACCTTACCTCAACCACCAGGGCATATTGCTAACTGCAAGTTATGCAAATGTCTGAGGCATGGACACGAAGTGGAACATGAACTTTTAGATTGAAATCAATACTGCCTGATTTAAGGGCTCGGATATGGGCAGACGACGCTTGTTCTTTCACTTGACTTTTGTGCGTGTATGTTCTAATCATTTGCCTTTTCAAGTCTTACCCATTATTTTTTATATTTTTCATCAAGGTGAACAAAAAACCAACGAGTGTATCGCGTAAATCTAGCGTTAGTAATGTCAGAAGTGCAGTATTCAGTTTTTCCATTTCTGTTGAAGCCCATTTTCTGAAACATTTTTGTTTGGTTTTGTTACAGCTTTGAAACGTTTAAACCAATGCATGAAATGTGGAAAGGCTATATAATGCAACTTCTAAAGAGTGTCGGGTAAGAATTGTGTTTCACTATATTCAGAGTTTATTTCCATGAGAAGGAATAGTTGACCAGTTTTTCAAGCCTTGAAATAGTCATGCGACTTTGTCTAATTTTGTTGCAATTTTGATGAATCTTTTAGGAAAAGTCAAGTGGCTCAATGTCTTCTTGGTGCGGATCTGCATGGTGCAATTATTCTAGGTTAAACCCATTGCACCCTGTGTAGATACATGTCAACATATATCTACTTTTTCTTTATATCTCACTATTATGTGTTATTTGGCTAAAACATGTCAACGAATCCTTGGAAAAGGTGTATCATCCTAAAACTTGAGATGAAAATAAAAATTGAAAATTCGGCAATAAAACGTCTATAAATGTAGGAAACCAATCCACCTTTAATGCGGAACTAACAAAACCTGTATAATACGGAATAGGCAATCTAAATCGAGTATATGCCAACCCAACACATTGGTCAAAGTATGACAATTACAATCCCAAATCAAATAAAGAATCAAATACGACAACCTAATAATCTAACTTGGTCAAGTAAGATTAAGGTCGGGTGTCGCTATTCTTCCAAAAGGTGTAATCTCTATAATTCAATGTTTTGGTCACTATATCTTCAAAAAGACTACTCTCGACCCCAAGGTCGTCCTCTCAATCCCGACGAGCCCCACCGCTAGAATGACCTGCCATACACGACAACCAAAGAACAAGCGTTAGGCTAAAGCCTAGTGAGAATAATTAAACTAAATAATGAATAAATAGTAAACCCGATTGAAGTCATACGGTCGATCTAGTTGTGAGCTAAATCAAAGCAAATCAAATAATTCATTAGTGATCATCATAATGTTACCAATAACTTTAATCACATAGCGAGCTTAACTACTCCAAGTCTATTGCTCGAAAAACATCAAGTCAACCACTCCAGATCTATTCTTGAGTGTTCCAAAACAGGGGAACTCAGGCACAATGGGATTACATCTTACTGTCCATGGGATGCTGCCCGACCGTATAGGCCCACACCTTACTTACCATGGAGCCCGATGCCTATCCTGTGCCAAGGGTGAACCTAATGTTCGAACGAGACATAGGAACACCGTGCCTATGGATCCATTGCACTAAGACCAAAATATAAAACATTTATTCAATTGATCTTAATCATTTACATAAATGTTAAACCAAATTGTTCATATAAAATCTTGCCGATATGGAGTCTAGACTCCTCAACTTGGAGGAATCCCACATTCACAAATCTACTACCATTACATCATAAATCCCATTTTAAAGATAGATTTTCCACAACCAAACAATTACTTGAACCATAACCCAAACCCTAGTTTCTCTTGGAGTGTACCAAACTCTCATAGAAACGAGGATAAATCCTTAAATGTGTGGAGAGTTGTAGAATACCATTGTTCATAGTTAAAACACAAGTTCTAACCATTTTTGTTAGGCCAAAACCCCAATATACCCCAAATTCACTTTTAGGTCAAAATGCAACAAAACCCATTACATGATTAAGAGATGTAGGTGAAAGTTATAACACTTCCCAAGTAAATATGTAGAACAAAGAGGTTAAGAAACTCACCTTGAAAGGTTATAGGAAACCCTAGATAATACCACTTGAGGGTAGAGTTTAGGAGAAGGCTTGACACTTCAACCACAATGCTCTTAATCACCACCGCCAACCTAAACCAACCCAATAAATGCTTAAGAATTGTGCATTTGATAGTAGTGAATGAAGGGGGAGGAAACCCTACCTTTTGACTATTCCAAAATCGCCTTCATGGAGTTCCAAAATGAAGAAATGAGAGAAAAAAGGGGAAAATTCCCGTATTTGGACTGCAGGAGCATCCCTGCGACCTTGCCGCGCCACAAGCCGCATGTGCTCTCAATCGTGAGACATCCAGTGAGTCCCGCGGCCTTGGCCGCGGTTCTCAAGCCGCGAGCCATCCCGCGCAAGTCACTGTGATTTTCACTCTAATTCCAAATCTCAAGTGCTAAAGCTTGGCAACCTCACACAAGTGAGAACAACGACATCAGTTGACTCGAGAATAAATGTACAAATATTATACATACATCCACAAGGTGTAAGCAAAATATACGGGTGTTACAAAAGGCAAGGGTTTTTTCGTCTTTAAGCAAGTTGTTTGTAGGCCAGGTTCATCAAACAGATGGTCACCTGTCCTAGGCTGCTCGCATGAATATTTGTTGGCTCCTATCACTCTATTAGGTAGCTGAATATATGCATTGGGATAGGGAAAAGGAAAACCAACGTGGTTGGTGTTTCCAAGTCTCTATCTCGCTTTAACATAGGCGTTTTTAACAAGTCACTATCTCGCTTTAACATAGGCGTTTTTAACAATTTCTGATGCCATAGGGTATCAGGTAAAGGGGAAAGTTTAAATGTAACCTATCGTGAAGTTAATAATGAAACTTCTTAATGTTAATTTGCTTAACCTTAATGACATGAAACTTTTCCATGATTTGAATTTTGACAGAACCATCCATGGGCCTTTCGAGCTTTGGCTTTATATAAATAAAATCAATTTCTTGTAGAATAAAGCTTGTGATATGGAATGTGACAAGTGTAATCTGAAATGGAAGAAGGTTAAGTTTAATGCCCTCACACTTTCCACAGGTCAACTTTGCTTTGGTATGAAGGCGTGTCTATGGATGTCCGGTCAACTTATTTGGACTTGTACAGTTGTACTAAATTATTCTGACTAGTTTTAGGTTAATGTCAATTGCTTGTTTGACAGGAGGCAGAAAAAGTGATTTTTGTAGTATAGATAATAATAAAATACCATGCTTGTTATTCTCGTATTGACAAAGTTTTTCACTTCCATTATCCTTGATCTGTGGCATGTTAATTTTATTTATTGCAGTTTCACATTGCAAAATGGCTGCCTTCACTGGAGTGAGTGGGATCATGATCCGTGAAACTGCAGAGACATTCGGAATAATCACAAAAGATAATAAATTTAGAGGTAAGAGTCATCATCTATTTAAAAAGATCAACTTATATGAGTTTTACGATAAAGGGGTTATTGCTATCAGCTCAATTATTGTACAAATGCTTACGTTGGATTAAAATGTGCTCGGAGGTTGATAGTCATAGGGCTATGTGCACCCTCCTTCCACCTCAAATTGCCTTCTAGCAGTCTTTTGATTGTTGGTTGATTGACCAACTAGTAGGATATACATACTCTTTATGTGGAAGTAACGAAGGCTATAAACCAGCAAGCAACAAGCATGATACAGTTTTCTTTCTAATGTCCGTTATTGATGCGAATGTCTAGATGATTGCAGATAGAGAATGTTTATTAGCTTTTATTTCATTAGTCACATGACATAATTGCTAGAGTGAAACCAAAAGATAGAGGCTCAATTGACGAAGTTATCAATAGAAGAGAATAGTACAAAATCTAGGGGGTAGCCTCATATGCATACAACCGAGCTCTACGACACTATAAAGGTAATATGCCCAGATAACAAACAACTATGAAACATGTCCCCACCAAAGGATGGTAAGGCTTTCATAATTCATGGGAATTGCTTTAAAAACATGAAATATTTTCCAATTGGTGCCTGATACCCAACCTTTTGGTCATTATGGATTCTAGAAGCTTGTAACTTGCTCTGGATTATATTTAAAATGATTTTAACCGAGGGCTCGCTTGCCATTTGTTGTTTATTATCATCTCATGCTTCTTCAACACCAAATATAGTACATAATGTTGCTCAACTAGAATTCTGAGCACCCTTTATTACCGTTGAGCCTCTTTTTGCTCTTGGAGACATCACAATGTCCCTTGGTCTAATCTTTTTCGTATATGATGCCTATGTCAGTTGTATTGAAGAAGATTTCTGTATTTATGCTCCAAGTTGATTGCTGGAAGATTACACTGCATGGAGATAAGCTCACTTCCAGGAAAATTGGCCAATGATTCCACAACTCAGGTAAGTTCCATTTGAATACATCCACTAAATATGTATTTTGTTGTGATGTTTATGTATAGTTCTAAGCTTCTATATACATGTGAACACTTCAATTTGCATTGTTTAAAGATGGTCACTTTCTTTTCTTGAAAACCAACAAAAATTGAAATGTTGTTTGGCAGCAAAACTGGCCAAGAGAGTAGCAGTGGACCAACTCCGCTGTTGCTGGTAAGTTACATTAATCATATGAGATTGATTGGGGTGTATTCAAATTGTTGAACTGTTCCCCGTCTATTTCAGGAGAGTGGTCTTGGTTTCAGCTTGTAAACACGTCAAACCACTTTTCTATCGAAACAAACCAGACCATTCTTGTAGTAATTAGTTCACTTTTACCAAAACTATCTAAATAGATTGAAGCCAACTGGCGATAAGTAAATTTTGCTTCACCAACATCATAGCAGCTTGTTAGGTTTTGGACATGGTCTAGGTTAGTCTTTTAGCTGACTGTTCTTGGCCCAACTCTTGTGAGTGTAGCAGGTCTAGGTCGATCTAGGAGCAAGAAATTGTAAGATCGGTGAGGACCAAGAGGTTGATCATCGAAACCAAATTGTGTCAAATTAAATGTTGTGTATTTTTAAGTAGATGGGAGTAATAGTGCCAAAAGAAAAGATTGTCAAGCAGAGCCGTTGAAGGTAAGCCTAGACACCAAAATCTGAAAAGCTAATAATGAAATCGCTAGTTGCTTCCACTTCAATGCCACGTGAACTAAAATTTGTTTTTATTTATTTTAGGATGAACTACATTCGTGGTGTCTGTGGTCGTATACCTAGCTAGATTTTGGATTGAGTTCCTCAAACACCGGTAGTTCTTAACTTCTTTGATTTAGCACCTCTATTTACCCTCTCATTTGCCCTTCATGTAAGGGGCAATTCTGTCGTTTCGCATATTTTCTAAAACAAACCCGTTTCATCGAGAACATATGAAATCCTTTGCATCATCTTTAACATTCAAGAACTCTAAATCTAAAAGTAAAATCAAAGCACTAAATCAAACACATAAGTATTTCAAGAACATATAATTCCTCTATTCTGTAAAGAAAAGTGTTGTTTAATAAAACATATTGTTTTAAATTCAACGTTTCTTCTGTGTTGGTAATAAGTAGTTGTAGATATTGAATTTAGACGCTCAGTTAACAGGCCAACATGTTTATTAGATTATGTAGCTGATAGAATTTTGTATTTTTTTGAAGATGTGTATTTGCATTAATGATGATAAAACCATATTTTGTTCTACAGGATCAAAAACATTTCTGAAACACCACCTCTAACAGAGCAGGTAATAGCATTTCATTTAAATTGGAACTTTCCCAAAAAGCTTTTTGCTCATTAATTACATACTAATTAGTAGGCGCAAGTTCAAACGATAAGTTAAACATTTTGCGAGAAGGCGAGAAGTGTGATATCATATATGATACACAAGCTTAATCATATATTATTAAACATATGCTACATTGGTAATACATAGACGTATATGATTAACCACACCCATAGGCCGTGTAATCATATATGATATTACACTTCTCGTCTTCTTGCAAAATTTTTAACTTCTCGCATGATCCTTCCTCCTAATTAGTATTATATATAAAAAGTTGCTTATTGAAATAACTACATCCATTCAATTCATCTATTTGCTTAGAACGGGATCTAACCCATTTAAATGCCACAGAAACACGTTATAAATATAAGCACTTTTTATATGCTCATGTAATGTAAGCTCTGTATTTATTGTGTTTAATCAGTTGTTAAAACAGTATTATTAACGTAAAACCTTTTTTGGATATAGGGTAGTAGGCCAACCATTGGCACTCAAGTTTAAGGTACAAATTACATTTATTGTGTTCCTGCTTAGGACAAACATGGTGGGCCTTTCCAGTTTTCAAGAATGGTAAAATCTTATATATTTCATAATTAAATGATTTATAAATTACATGCTTAATATTATAATAATTTTATGTATTTATTTTTAAAATTTTAGTCAATAGATGACAAAAGAACTAAAGTAAAGAAAGAACAATTTATTGCACATAATGTTAGCATTTTGAATAAATTAATTAAAATGTTTTTGTTGTATTTTGTAATTGCGGAAAAAAACATGTGACCTTTTAGAATGATGATTTAAAGAGGAATTTGGGTCGATTGTCGACTTCCCAAATGTCCATTGGAGTTGAAAGATTTGATCCAACTTATCTTTGTTATTTGTATAGTGGTTTTCAATTGTTTATCTATGACAACTTTACATATTATTATTAAATAGAGTTCATTTCATTGGAGGTCCATGTGGTTTGCTTAAATTTTGGATATGGTCCCTTTAAACACATTATTTACATTGGTGGTCCTTATCCACGGTCTCTTAAGTTAATACTGTTAAAGTCTGTTAAATTTAGACATGTGCTTTATACACGAGGGTAATTTAGCCATTTTACCTCGTGTAAAAAAATCTTAACATTAAATGTTATATATAATAAAATAAATTAATATTAGATAAGTTTCTCTCCCTCTCTCTCTCTTACACACACACAAACACGGTTCACCTACTGGCGGTGAAAAGCCTCCCCCTCTTCCATTATTCGACTGTGACAAACCCATGGAATCAAGCTCCCTCTTGATCGCTTGTATCCATTGCTGTCTTCAGTCGTACGAGGTCACCTTCACCTCTTTTCTGGTGGTGCATAAACACACATATTTCTTCTCTGACATTGCACACCTACTACCTTTATACATATAGGTTTGGTATCAAGGTCGACTGGACCACCATCATCAATTTGTTTTGGAATTACATTTCTTGGCATGTTGTATGCGGCTAGAGAACTTAGTTGGTTTTGTGTCTTTATCGAGTGCTCCGATGATTTCTATATGTATATATATATTATAAATTTATAATTAATATAATATATTAACTATATTTTATTTTCTTAAAAGAATGAAAGGAAAATAAGAAAAGATTAAAATGGCTGTAACCTAGGGTTTCTTTAATGATATTAGGAGCGACCAAATTCGAGGGTTTTTTTTTCTCTCTTTCTAAACCACAATGAAAAAACTCTAAGGACTAAAATCGAGTAAACTGAAAAACCACAAGGACCAAAAAGTAGTTTACTCAATAGTTATAGTAAAATAAATATATTTACATGCTATTTCATATTTGTACATGTTATATTAAACAATCTCTATTGAACTCGTTATGTTTGACAAATGTTTTTAAATTTGGTATTAAAAAAAATCTCTCAAGATATATTATTTGATGTTAGAAGTAATGTTGTTGGTTAGACTTAGAGCATCTCCAACAGCTTTCCTACAATTTTTAAAAAATAGAGAACCAAAAGTGAAAATCTCTAAAAGGTATTACATTTAACTCTAACAGATTTGTTATTTTAGAAATTTTAAAACAACTTATATTGTTATAATATTCTCTAACTGATAATCCCAATACACTTTAAAAAAATAACTTAATATAAAATGATAAAAATTGAATCTCATTGGTATGAGAGTATCTCAAACAACTTTGCTAAAATAGAAAAAAATCAGCTTTGCTATCTTGTTTGCTATAATAGAAAAAACTTGAAAATTTTAGAAGTTTAGAGAATTCTCTAAAACTTGATGGTAGAAAAGAGAAATGATTATTTTATTCAATCCTACCAATGAGATTCAATTTTTTTTTTTATCATTTTATATTAAGTTTTTTTTAAAGTGTATTGGGATAATAAATTATAGAATATTATAATAATATAAGTTGTTTTAAAATCTCTAAAATAGCAAATCTGTTGGAGTTGAATGTAATACTTTTTAGAGATTTCCACTTTTGTTTCTCTATTTTAGAGAAATTATAGCAAAGCTGTTGGAGATACTCTGATAGAATAAAATAATATTTTTCTCTCCTATTTAGATAATTATAGAAAGTTCTCTATATTTAGAAGTTTTTTATGATTATCTGTTATAGCAAACAAAATAATAATCCTGTTGTAGAGGTACAGAAAAAAAAAAAAAAACAATTATTTTTATTTTAACAATGCTCTTGAAGATGCTCTTAGAATCACTATTTGCATTAATAATTGTACTATTTTAATGTATAAAATAATATTGATGGTTGTACATGCTCTTTTTTTCTTTAATAGTTGAATAAACACCTTTCCCCTTTTTCTTTTACTAATTTTAAACATGTTCCTTATGTTTGATTAGAAAGGGAAAAAAAAAAAAGCAAAAGTACATCTCATACTTATTATTATTATTTTTTTTCTTGAAATTCTTTATTATAAAGAAAACATAGTAAATTTTTAGCTTAAATCCAAACCCGTTATTTTCAAGTAAGCGAATTAATATAAAATAATTTTAAGATTTAACAATTTAAATACAACAATTTAGAAATTGCATTTCAAGGCTACATACTTTTGAAAAGTGAAATGAAAGCTATAAAAATGTTATGTTTACAATTGAACGTTAAAAAAAAAAAATTACGTAATAGTTACATTTAAAGATATAATTTAATAAATATTTTTTCTCATTCACATTTAGATGTGAGGTTTATTGATTTATATATAAACTGTTTAATAAATAATTGAGTAAACTACACTTTTCGTCCCTGTGGTTTCCCAAAAGTAATACCTTTCATCCTTGCAGTTTCGAAATTATAGTTTGGCCATCATGGTATGCAAACACGATCGGATTTGGTCCCTGCCTCTAACGACTGTTAAAAAATTCATTAAGTCAAGTGCATTTTAGTCTTTTTAGGCTTTTGTCTCATTAATATTTAAAAAAATAAAGTCTCTAATTATATTAATTAAATAATTAATATAATATAATATACATTTATATTTATATTTATACATATATGTATACAGGGGGTCATTCAAGAGAGAACTTGATTGTTTGTGATAACTGTGATATCCAATGTGAGCCACATATTAAAGGATTAATTAGGAAATAATTAATTTTAGTAATTTTGATTGAAATTAAATTTAAAGGGCATTTTAGGTATTAAAAAATATCCTCTCTCTAGTGTGAACCTTATTCCGGCAGATACACGATGTGATACCTAAAAAAAGAAACATCGGTAAAAAAGGTACATACAAAAGATAATGATTGTGATACCCAAAATACATTATGTTACACTGTGATTACTCATTGTGAGACATGCAATGAACATTGTGATTATCATTGTGATACACTCAAAATACATTGTGTTACACTGTAATTAACGTTGTGTTACACTTTGATTACCATTGTAATACACTCAAATTACATTATGTTGTGATTAACTAAATAATATATTTTAAAAAATAGAATAAAATTAAACCAGGAACTTATTTTTAGGAAGACATTTAAAACATTCCATTATTCAAAGATTCCTTTGTGTAACACCCTCAAATCTGAAAATGACAACTTATTTAAAATTTTCTAAATATATCAATAAATACCTCGAACTACAAACATAATTGAGCATCAACCTCAATACTCCCATTCATCCTATACATACATTCTATGAAAAGGACGGGTGTTACTAAACCCAATACCATATACTAACTCCGTCCTGCGGAGGGCTTCGCCGACTACTCACTCTTGCAAGGCTAATGCTCAACTCTTCATAGCACCACTAGAACTGAACCTCCGCTAGGAACCTGATGCACATGCCGACAAATAAAAAGGTTAGACTTACGGCTAGTGAGCTCAAAAGTTTTAACATGAACAACTATATCTTTAAAAGCAGGGAAATCAGTTTAAAGCGAGATCATTCGAAATAATATACTTTAAAATGGAAACGACACATTTTCCATAATATGCTCTTTTAAAGACAAAGCTCCCAAACACACATTTCTTATAAAACGATGCAACCCAAAACGGGGTCATAGTTCGATACTTAAATTTATGAAAATGTAAATAACACATCATGTCCCAAAACACCCAAAACTCGGGTGGGACATAATATTCAACCCATAAAATCTAGGATAAACCCAGATATACACAACGCCACCGAAAACTTGGATAATAAAACTCAATACCCAAAAACAACACCTTTCGGTGACGGGGGATACCCGAATTCCATCGAATGTGGCGGTCACACAAAGTTAAGCCACTTATCAATGTTCTCCAGCTTCACATAAGACCATGGTTCCCCGTATACGACTCCTCTAAGCTACCACCGCAAGACACCACTGATCCTAGTGTCTACTCGACCTCTAATGAGTCTCACCACAAAGTCATAAGTCCCTGTATACGGCTCACTCTGGGCACCACCGCAAGACTTAGCTCCGTATACGGCTCATCCGAGATACCACTGCAAGTTTACATAATCAACATGACTTGGGGACCACTCACTAGACTCAAACATGGACATTAAAACTCCGTGATGAACATAACGACTCATATGCCTATGGATCCAATGCATTACAGTCTAAAACGTTACATGACTCAAAAGAATGAACTAATGCATTCAAAACATGTAACTCCCAAATAAGATGCAACTAAGTACATCATACGTCCAAGGCTCCTTAACGAGCAACCAAAACTGAACAAATGTTCCAAAGACTCCACCGAGTACAAATCAAGCTCCAAGAGGCTTAATGGACGTTTGGCTCAACATGAGAGCCAAAATGGTTACACAAACCAAAATACACATTTTCCCAAAATCTTTGATTCTCAAATTACTATTGGCCTTCGGCCCAAAACCCCAAAGGTTTTCCATTTCCAAAATATTCCATTTCATGAATGATGCATAAAACCCGACAAACACGTAAAAGTATCCCTTTTGACCAAATATCCATTTATGCAATAATCACCAAAACATGTTCCTTTGTGACACATTTATCAAAATATCCCCAAATACCAAATATGGTGTTTTACAAGGTTTAATATGCTAAACACTTCAAATAAACAAAAGTTACCAAATAACTCAGCAGTTGATAATTTCATGTAAACACATAAATGTTTTAAAATAGACATTTTGGCATGTACACCATTTTCACAAATCAACTTGAACTCACCTTGCTAGATTTAGGCTAAATCTAGATTTTACCCACTTAGAACTTTCCTTGAAGAAACTTGATTCTTCAAACCAAATATTCAAAAACCTAGATCCAAAAGTTTCCAACCATAAATATACATATTCCACCATAAATAAACATCATCAACCACAAAGAATCGTTTCCCGACCTTGTACATGAATACCTCAACTGATACCGAAACCCTAACCTCCATAAATGAAGAGAATAGAAGATTACCTTAACCCAAGCTTGAATACACCAAACAAAACACCTCTAGTTCACCAAAATGGTTACAAACCTCCAACCTACGAAAGGGAGAACAAAGGGTGGATGAAACCCTAGAAAACTTTGGTGAAGAAGATGAAGAGGGAGAGATGAGGGGCTTACCACCGCAAAATACTCTTGTATACTCCAATAGACTTCCAATCTCTTGCTAGATCCTTGAAGATCTCTCAAAAATGAAACCGTAGCAATTTGAATCACTCAAATCGGAGTTGTGAGGAGGAAGTTGTGAAGAAATGAAGTTTTAAGGTGAAAATGGGGTTTGGGGCCGATTTTCCCCCTTTTTGTGTGACCCAGCGGCTCCGCACAGGTGGACGCGCGGGTCCATCCACACGGAGCACTGCCGCCCCAGATTTTGCCCGAACACTGTTTTGGTCATAACTTCTTCGTTATAGCTCCGTTTTTGCTCCGGAAAGAACCGTTGGACTCGTAATTGAATTCTTTATCCAACAAGACTATAAAATCTAGGATTCAAGTCCAAAATCAAATATCTTATTTTTCCTTAATATATCGTTTTTTACATTAACTTGAACTGATACCTTTAAAAAATCGGAGTGTTACAATCCTCCCAACCTTAGAATGATTTCGTCATCGAAATTTACTATTCTCAATGGAACGATGCCCGCATAATAGATTGCCCTTAATCCATTAGCCAACACTACTATCGTGACCCTTATACCGATACTCACGTCAGCCGCCCCTCTGGGGCAAATTACACTCATAACCGAGTGAACACTTAACTCATCAGAGTAACCTTTACCCCCAAGGTTACGACTGTCTCCCAACCTTAGGTGTCAATTACTACTTCCAGGTAATTTGTTACTTCAACTTCTCACCGACCAATTCTGTAACACCCTCATATCTGGAAATAGCAACCAAATTAAATTTTCTAAATACATCGATAATTGCATCGCCTACAATCACAATTTAAGAAATTAACCTCAACACACACATTCATTCTATACAATAGTCTATGATAAGAGCGGGTGCTACTAAAACCCCATAATAGTCACTATCTCCAAAATTGCGGAAGACTTCACCAACTACTTACATTTGCACAAAGCTAAGGCTCAACTCTTCATAGCTGCTAGAGCCAAACCCCAACTAGAACCTGATGCACATGCCGACAAATAAAAATGTTAGGCTTAACTCCTAGTAAACTCAAGAGTTTTTCAACATATATAAAATAATCGTTTAAAAAGAGAAAGGGCGCGGTTAAAGTTATAGTCCTTCAATATGATACGTCTTACAAGAGAAAACGACTCATTTTCCAATAATATGCAATTTAGACAAGGACACCAATTTAGACATTTTCCAAAACCAAACTACTTCGAAGACAATGTTACCAATGTAAGCCGTCCATTCATAAATTAGCTTTAATCTAAAACTCACTCAAAGCGTAAATACAAATTAGCTTTATATCCCAAAACACCCAAAATACGGGTGGAGCATAATACTCAACCCATAAACCAAGGGTAAAACCCAATTATACAAAACGTCACCGAAAACTTGGATAATAAAACTCAATACCCAAAAACAACACCTTTCGGTGACGGGGGATTCCCGATTCCATAAAATGTGACGGTCCACAAAGTAAGCCCATTTTATGTTGTTAAGACTAGTCATATAAACAAAAGTACACGCAAGGGATGTCAGACTCAGTTGCTTTAAACATACACTCATGGAAACTCGAGTTCAACCCCGAAGGGTTCCTACGTCGAGTCCCTCATCCAATATCGTAATACTTGAGCACGAAGGACTTATAACCCAATCCGATGCCAAACGTGCCTCGACGTGGAAAACTAGTCGTCCCACGCCGGAACAATAAATACAAGCGCAAGGGATGTCATGCTCAGTGGCTTTAAACGTACACCCACGGGATTTCGAGTTCAACCGCGAACGGTCCTTATGTCGAGTCCCTCATCCAATATCGCAACCAAGGCTCTAAGTCGAGCTACCAAAACTGGATAATTGTCCTAAAACCCAAATCAAAATAAAAGTACCAAGCCGCTGGCTTAGCAACTCATTGACTCATTGGTGAATGAAATAAAAATACAATAAAACGCACTCGACCAACGGATATGCAAACACCACGACTAAAAGTGTAAGTAACTTAAAACTCCACATTAGTTGAGGCAATCAATTTTCCAAATGACTTATACCCTTATATTTCCAAAATGCCTCATAACCCAAATGACATGTATTTTTCTCAAACTTAACCGCTGATAAGAATGAAAAAATCATAAAATGAGACTATAAGCATTCTTTCAAGTACCTCACGTAAAAGTGCGAGTAATACTTTATAAAGCATTCCATTTCATGAATGATGCATAAGACCCGACAAGCATTTAAAAGTGTATTTCTTTGACCAAAGATCTATTTATGCAATAAGACCTCAAAACTCATTCATTGGTGACACAATTATCAAAATGCCCAAAAATCCCAAATGTAGGTATTATACAAAGTTTGTAAAGTTAAGTACTTCAAATAATCAAAGTTTAGCAAATAACCCAACATTTGATAATTTCTTGTAGAACACATAAAAACTTTAAAATAGACATTTTGGCATGTACAACGTTTTCACAAATCAACTTGAACTCACCCTGTTAGATTTAGGCTAAATCTAGATTTCACCCAACGAGCTCTTTTGAAGGCCACTTGAATCCTCAATCCGAGGACTTCCAAAACCTAGATCCAAACATACCAAACCACTTAGAAACATTTCCCCAAACATTATTTACTAAAATCCTTAACAAGATCAAAACCCTAGTTTCCCCAAAACTATCAAATCCAAGATTTAAGAATTCAAACACTATGAAATCATCAATGGAGCATTTATAACTCTGTTACAAGAAACTTACCACTAAGGGTGATGATACTTCCGAGGGAACCCAATCCAACTCTTCAACTCGAGCTCCCAACCGATGAACTTGATGAGGAAGATGAAGATGGGGGTTTTGTGGTTCAAGATCCCAACTAGATAGATGATGAAGAATCATGGTGTTTGAGGAGGAGAAGCCCTCAAAATAGGTTAGGGTTCAATTTTGAGATTTGGGAGAGAAAAGGGGAGAGGATTTAGGGTTTGGGATTGTGAGACAATGAGGCAAATGGCTGAAAATTAGGTTTTAGCTCGACAGTGCCCTACGCGGGTTATGCCGCGACTCCAAGTCGCGGCATAAGTCGCCCGTGTCCTCCAGAACAGCGAGTTACGCGGCTTGTGCCGCGACCCCAAGTCGCGCCACAACTCGTGGTAGCCCAAACCTCGGTTTTCTTCTCGTTCACTGTTTTGGCCATAACTTCTTCGTTATAGCTCCGATTTCGCTCCGGAAAGAACCGTTGGACTCGTAATTGAATCCTTCATCCGTTAAGACTATAAAATCTAGGATGCAAGTCCAAAATCAAATATCTTATTTTCCCTTGATATATCAGTTTCTGTAATAACTTGAAATGTTCCCCTTCGAAAATCGGGGTGTTACAAATTCCCTTCGAATCTACACGGTTAATAATCCAAAGTTAAAGATCGTAACCAAACTCCCATGAATCATCAAATTCCTACTGATCCACTCCTAATATTGATGAAGATGTCCTTCCATGGCGCACCAATGCGTCCTTTAGGTAACTAGTTAACCCAAATTCGGCTATCACTCAACTCCGTTCCAACCCCAACCATACAACATTCCTTTAACAAAATCTTTATCACCATGGGGATGCTTATACCCATCGGTACTTAAACATCAACACTTAATCTTCTTTTAATTTCCATCACCGAAAGGTCATTATTTCCCATAATCCAACCGGAATACTTCCAAACATTCCAAGATCTATTGACTTCAAGAAAACAAGTCGACACCTAAGACTAAACGGTGACCTCGAAAATGTGGACATCCTGCCCACAATTTCATTCCAGACGGATCGTCGCACTAAGGCTGACACCTAACAAAATGCTAAAATTCCAAATCACACATTTCTAACAAACAGATCACCAAAATTTCATTTTAATCACGGAACCCACCAAGACGGTATACCGACAACACAACCCATGATGTGACACCGACTAGCAATCCATCACAACGAATCCCCAAAGAAGCGTAGATAGTCACATAAGACCTTATCCTGCATGATTACCGAAGTATAAAATCACCCCTTAACTAGCGGAGAAGAATTAAATCTACTACTTCCATAAAACAAATGCGCACAGATTCAAAACTGAAACTGAAACTGAAATTTTCACGACTGACCCCAAGTCGGAACATCCGACGCCTCCAATTCCAAGGACTCCCTTAGTCCCTAATTACAATTGCTCTTACGCCAGGGTTAAAATCTATAGGCCTAATGAGTTCAAGGTTTTTCAACTAGTATGCCAATTTGAGTTTATAAAACTTTCGAATACAAAGGCTTCTTAACGATTACACGTGCGACAAAAATACACTACCGTCCATGCGATAGGTTTCAAAATTGATTAACCACACAGCGCATATGAAACCATTTCCAAAAGCTCGTTTGTTCAATACTTACGTTAGTAAAGACAACAATAAAACATGCGCAACAATTTACACCATATAAGAGAAAATAGATTCATGCACCACAACACGTGCAAAAAAGGTTTGTACAATTCCAAAAGAGAAATTCACAACTTTAATTTTTAAAATCCTTCCTCTTTAACCAGAAGACGTTGTGGCCTAAAATTATCAACAATCCCAAACACATCAGTTTAATCCTCAAAGCTTGGTAAAATAGTGGAAATACAAATAAAGTTTCAAATCGAGTTTAAAGCTTCAGATCATACAGGTAAACACCTTTGACCAAAAAGTAACTGCAACGACATAAACATTGCTAACTCAATAAATGCATTGCGGAAATTTCTAACGGTAAAAGTAATTGATTGAAATATGAACAAAACAAAAGTCCTGTTTGAAATGATGTAAATCTTTTATATATTTACTCATACCAACGTTATAATTAAATCCAAATGCAAATAGTATGCAACGATTGACATTTGTATCAAGCCCAAAGATAAATTGCATGATAAGGGAATTTCCCCAAAACAACATGTGCGATGACACCGATTAGTAAATCTACATTTAGACGCATGCAGAAATGTATGAACACATGCTCCAACCTTATTTACGTAACGCAAAATGACGTACGTTGAGACACCATGGACCCAACTGAATTTTCGCAAAACTCATTAATGCTAAAATCATGCAGTGTCAAATTTTCATCTCTCAACAAAGTGTGCAAGACGACTATATGTTTAAAATATTAATCTTCTAAGAGTTTCCTCTTTTTACTTCAATGAAAAGTAAAGTGACATTTTTCCAACGAAATTTACATGGGACACGACGCCAAATAAACTCGCAAGTTTATATGAAACAAATTAAAACTCACGCATCAAAAGGACATCGCAAAAACAATACTCCATGAAATTTAACAAAACTCGCACAAACTAAAATTCTCAAGAAATTCCGACTCAAAAATGGGAATAACTTTTCCTTTAAAACCATTGACATACGTGGAGGTGATCCAATGTCTAGGTTAAAATCTCATAGTTACTTGCCCAATACCCAAATGACATTAAACATGGATATTGCAATATTCGAAAATAACGTTAAACACGAGACATGAATAAGGAGACTTTTGATAACAATTTGCACTTACGTGCAACAAAACAATTTCAAGTATGTTTAAGCTCACAGTTTCAAATCTGATGCGTGTTAAATGCTCTACCAAAACTTTATAATATAACCCACCTTTTTGTTTTACGAACATAAGAAACTATTTATGCAAATTTATTTCGGAAATAAATTTAGTGCATGAATTTGATTGACACTTGGCATCATAGGACTACACTTCCCAAAAACCCAACATACTATTGTCATCCGGATGCATCAAACATCTTATAGTCACAATCTCAATAATTGATAAACTTACGAATTCACCTTGAATAGCATCGGTCTACCAACTCACGAATCTAATCCAACCAAGATTTCCGACCCAAGAGGATCAACTTAGTGACCTCCTCGCACTTAGCTATCACTCCCAGGTGACCTTGATGTAAACATCAATCCTTCCTTAGATAACTCGCTTAGGACTTCTCACTACCCCAACGGTCATCATCCCAAGGTAGATCAAGTATACATATGTTGCATGTAGGTTCACCATGACACTAGCCAGGTGCCATTATGAACGCACAGTACACAATCATCCTTGAGACCCTCGACAAGTTTCCCGTTTCTAACGACTTGGTCAATCCTCAAAACATCTTATCTTAAGGTACCTAATGTGCAACTTCACTTATCTTCGCTTATAAGAATGTTAGCTTGAGTCTAGGCATCCTAAAATAAATACCTAAATCTCTCAAACTTAAGCTCTGATACCAACTTATAACACCCTTAAATATGAAAATGACAACTTATTTAAAATTTTCTAAATACATCAATAAATACCTCGAACTACAAACATAATTGAGCATCAACCTCAATACTCCCATTCATCCTATACATACATTCTATGAAAAGGACGAGCGTTACTAAACCCAATACCATATACTAACTCCGTCCTGCGGAGGGCTTCGCCGACTACTCACTCTTGCAAGGCTAAGGCTCAACTCTTCATAGCACTACTAGAACTAAACCTCCGCTAGGAACCTGATGCACATGCTGACAAATAAAAAGGTTAGGCTTACGCCTAGTGAGCTCAAAAGTTTTAACATGAACAACTATATCTTTAAAAGCAGGGAAATCAGTTTAAAGCGAGATCCTTCGAAATAATATACTTTAAAATGGAAACGACACATTTTCCATAATATGCTCTTTTAAAGACAATGCTCCCAAACACACATTTCTTATAAAACGATGCAACCCAAAACTCACCCAAAACGGGGTCATAGTTCGATACTTAAATTTATGAAAATGTAAATAACACATCATGTCCTAAAACACCCAAAACTCGGGTGGGACATAATACTCAACCCATAAAATCTAGGATAAACCCAGATATACACAACGCCACCGAAAACTTGGATAATAAAACTCAATACCCAAAAACAACACCTTTCGGTGACGGGGGATACCCGAATTCCATCGAATGTGGCGGTCACACAAAGTTAAGCCACTTATCAATGTTCTCCAGCTTCACATAAGACCATGGTTCCCCGTATACGACTCCTCTAAGCTACCACTGCAAGACACCACTGATCCTAGTGTCTACTCGACCTCTAATGAGTCTCACCACAAAGTCACAAGTCCCCGTATACGGCTCACTCTGGGCACCACCGCAAGACTTAGCTCCGTACATGGCTCATCCGAGCTACAACCGCAAGCTTACATAATCAACATGACTTGGGGACCACTCACTAGACTCAAACATGGAAATTAAAACTCCGTGATGAACATAACGACTCATATGCCTATGGATCAAATGCATTACAGTCTAAAACGTTACATGACTCAAAAGAATGAACTAATGCATTCAAAACATGTAACTCCCAAATAAGATGCAACTAAGTACATCATACGTCCAAGGCTCCTTAACGAGCAACCAAAACTGAACAAATGTTCCAAAGACTCCACCGAGTACAAATCAAGCCCCAAGAGGCTTAATGGACGTTTGGCTCAACATGAGAGCCAAAATGGTTACACAAACCAAAATACACATTTTCCCAAAATCTTTGATTCTCAAATTACTATTGGCCTTCGGCCCAAAACCCCAAAGGTTTTCCATTTCCAAAATATTCCATTTCATGAATGATGCATAAAACACGACAAACACGTAAAAGTGCCCCTTTTGACCAAATATCCATTTATGCAATAATCACCAAAACATGTTCCTTTGTGACACATTTATCAAAATATCCCCAAATACCAAATATGGTGTTTTACAAGGTTTAATATGCTAAACACTTCAAATAAACAAAAGTTACCAAATAACTCAGCAGTTGATAATTTCATGTAAACACATAAATGTTTTAAAATAGACATTTTGGCATGTACACCATTTTCACAAATCAACTTGAACTCACCTTGCTAGATTTAGGCTAAATCTAGATTTTACCCACTTAGAACTTTCCTTGAAGAAACTTGATTCTTCAAACCAAATATTCAAAAACCTAGATCCAAAAGTTTCCAACCATAAATATACATATTCCACCATAAATAAACATCATCAACCACAAAGAATCGTTTCCCGACCTTGTACATGAATACCTCAACTGATACCGAAACCCTAACCTCCATAAATGAAGAGAATAGAAGATTACCTTAACCCAAGCTTGAATACACCAAACAAAACACCTCTAGTTCACCAAAATGGTTACAAACCTCCAACCTACGAAAGGGAGAACAAAGGGTGGATGAAACCCTAGAAAACTTTGGTGAAGAAGATGAAGAGGGAGAGATGAGGGGCTTACCACCGCAAAATACTCTTGTATACTCCAATAGACTTCCAATCTCTTGCTAGATCCTTGAAGATCTCTCAAAAATGAAACCGTAGCAATTTGAATCACTCAAATCGGAGTTGTGAGGAGGAAGTTGTGAAGAAATGAAGTTTTAAGGTGAAAATGGGGTTTGGGGCCGATTTTCCCCCTTTTTGTGTGACCCAGCGGCTCCGCACGGGTGGACGCGCGGGTCCATCTACACGGAGCACTGCCGCCCCAGATTTTGCCCGAACACTGTTTTGGTCATAACTTCTTCGTTATAGCTCCGTTTTTTCTCCGGAAAGAACCGTTGGACTCGTAATTGAATTCTTTATCCAACAAGACTATAAAATCTAGGATTCAAGTCCAAAATCAAATATCTTATTTTTCCTTAATATATCGTTTTCTGCATTAACTTGAACTGAAACCTTTCGAAAATCGGGGTGTTACACTTTGTTATATAAAAAAGAAGATATTACCAATTTACCCTTACATGTTAATGAAAAAATAAAATTAATTACATTAAATATGTGGCTTACATTGGATCTCACAGTTATCACAAACTAAACATTTCTCATTTGATTAGGCCCCTATGTATACATATGTAGTATAGATATATCTGCCCATATTTCAGACTTGAATTTCTCGATGGCCTCCCACTGCATATATAGTCGACGACCCTTGTCACTTCGGCGCCTCCTTTTCCTCACTGGTTAACACTTGTCACTCCGACGACCTCGTCTCGCCCATCCTCTTCTTTCCCGTCGATACCTCCCCCGACGCATCTTTTTCCTTACATGCGAACCTACAAAAATCTCCCTTCTCCTTCATCCCTACAAACCCTTTCCCATTCTCTTTGCCACCGACTGAGAGAAACAACCACCACCTCCACATCGATCTCTTTGAAGTTACAGATCTGTAAATCGATCTCTTTGCAGCCTCCTTCCGCATCGATCTCTCTGTCTAAATCGATCACTGCTTGAAGTTACAGATCTGATGTTTAAATCGATCTCAGGGGCATGGAAATTACCTATCTGATAATCATCCTCATCATCTTCTTTAGGGTTTGATTTTACAAAGTTTTTGTTTTTTGGTTTTGATTTAGGGTTTTGGTTCAAAATACCTAGTTGTGTACAATAATTAGAAGTTTGGCATGGATGTTTGGATTTGCATTTGGATTTGAGTTTTGTTTTAATGTTGATGTTTGGATTTGGCCGGAGAAGATGACCGGAGAGAATGTCAAAGTTTTTGGAGAACTTTGACTTTTATGGAATAAGTTTGTGATATATATGTATATGTATTATTAAATTTCTATTTTTAAAGAAAAATGATTGAAAATGCAAGAGGTCTAAAATACTTTTGACTTAACGGATTCTTTTAACAACAATTAGAGACAGGGATCAAATTCGGTCGTTTTTGCATACCACAATGGCGAAATTATCGGGATCAAATTCGGTCGTTTTTGCATACCACAATGGCGAAACTGTAATTTCGAAACTGTAAGGAAAAAAAGGTGTTACTTTTGGGAAACCACAGGGACCAAAAGTGTAGTTTACTCTAAATAATTTTATATCAGTATTATTGTTTGCTTCTTTATAACATTTTAATGATCGTTCATGATGTCTTAAAGTATGATTGTTTAATGTTAATCACGGACTCCTTGAATAGTTGCCCCTTCTTCCAACAAAAACTCTTAGGCAATTTTCTTGACTTAGGTGCCGTTTGTTTTTTAATAGGTCTAAAGTCTGAAGTCTTATTTTAATTATGATTAATAAGAGGTGGTGTATAAAAAGATCTGAATGATTCAGACTTTAGAGTCATTAAGAGGTTTAAAAAAAAAAAAACAACCCCTTAGAATTTAATTACTTTACATTTACATTAAACCTTAATAAATATGATTTTATTATAATAACACAACGCGAGTATTCATCATGTTTGGTGAATTATAGTCAAGGTCATAACGTTTTTCAAGGCGTACCCTAAGGCGGTATATATATATATATATACACATACAAGCAATTGTGTCTTAGTTGAAACAAAATTATAAGAAAAAAAAATTGATACCAAATATATAGAGCTTATAAAAAATGATATGAAAAGTGTAAAATCGGGATTAAATCTCCTGAATCACTACTCACTACTTTCTTTAATTTTCAAAGAATTCATTTTAGATTCTTCGTGTAGGGGAATGGGAGCAAGTGTTTAACTATTTAGGGTTTTAGTTTTTAAGTTTCCTTTTTATGTTTATTTAAGTCTTACGCCTCGTACATAATTATCATCTATCTCTCAAATTATATTAAAAAGAACCATACAAAATAATGTGTCGTAATGTGTCATAACGTGTTACAATGCAAGTCAAGCCTTAGACTGGAGCCACATGAGTTAACATGGCAGCGAAGGCAGGCCTTGATGACATAACACGCATAACAAGGCCATAACAAATTATTTAACACCATGATTCTAATACAATAATACAATTTTGTTGATATTTCTCCTTCTAACATTATAGGTAAAAGTTTTATATTTTTGATTTGTAACATTTGATAAAATGATACTTATTTTGTCATTTGAATAAAGAAGTAGCTTTCCTATGACAAAGCACCATGGTTGGTGGTTGACTGGTTGTAGTCACCATTGACCTACCTTAATCTACACCTATAAGCCTTTCACCAAATTCCTCACTTAACAAATAATAAATAATTATATCTTCTATTTCTTTAAAGGGATACAATTTACAAGTCTCTAACATCTTAAAGTTAGCATTTTAGAGCATCTTTAACAGCTTCTGCAAAATAAATAAAATAGAGATTTTTAGAGATTTTTAGCAATTTTTTGCTACAACAGCTTCTTCAAAAATTGTGACCATCTAAACACCTCCTAGAAGTGTAAAACTCAATTGGAATTTAGTAAAGGTTTTTGTTACTCTAAAATTGTTAACCGACCTTGATAACTCTAAGCCACTTATGAGAGCATCATGTGCTAGAGATTATGACCATTAGATGTTGTTGTTCATGGTGATAACTCTCAACTGGTGGATCAACAACTAAATTTGATGGATTTCAACGAATAATTTTTGGCTGAAGAGTTTCCACTACTGATGCTTGTGACAATTTTCGAAAACAATAATCTTGACGGAAAAGTTAGTTTATATTGTTTTTTTAGCGCCAAAATCAGTTAATTTTGCATATACTCTATATTATAAATTGCAATAAGAGACTTTTCCACCTTTTCTTCCCTCTAATTTATTCACTTCCATTATCCATGAAACATATACACAATTCGCTAGGATTGAATATTTAAGTGCATGTATTCAACCAATTTGTTGAATCCTCAAGACGACTTCTATAACTACGACACTCGAGGGGACAAATTTTTGTCTTAGGACGTAGGCCTCTACCTATTTACATGCCAAAGAAAAGTAATTTATGAAGTATTGATATTGTTTGAATTAAATTCTATTTATATACACACACACATAGAGGCGGTTTCATTTGAAAACCATTGTTATATTACAAACTGTGAAACCCACTTATTTACCCTTGATGTAATCGCTCAACGGTCTATATCATTTGACTTTATTTATGGTAATATCGTAATTTATTAATATTAAAAATATTAAAATAATGAAATGGGAGGGTATAGTAGTCCTTTTGTCATCCGATTTGAAAAAAGGAAAGGGGATGAAATCCCTTTTTTTCCGGCAATTTGAAAAAATTACCAAAATTGAAGATGAAATCCGTTTAAGTTAATTTTGATATTTTTTTCATTCTGGTTACCAAGATTTGAACATCATCTTCAAATATTTTTCATCGTGACGAGAGGGAGATGAACGGAAATGAAATGGAGATGAATGGACATGAATCGGATATGAAACGAAGATGAAACGGAAGTGAACGGAGATGAAACGGAAGTGAACGGAGATGAACCCGATATGAAATGAAAGAAACGGAATTGTTTGATAGAATAGAGAGAGCACGATGAAGGTCGAGTGCGTCTACGTTGAGAGGCAACAACTCCTTGAAACATTCGTTAATGAAATTTGTTGGTAAGATGGCATAATGTTCAACACAAAAAGATGGCATAAGGTTTCCTAAGAAACATAAGAGTAGAACATAGTGCATTCCACCTTCTCCTCCCAAATCCTCTCATTCCCATTTTATCCAAAAAAAAAAATCTTGAATCTCATGGTGGCCACTCAATCTCTACGTGCTGGAAAACAAAAAAGATTTGTTAAAAGAATTAATAAAAAATAGATTTGTTCAAGACTTTAAAAAATATAGTTTCCCTAAATAAAAGATAATGATATTGTCAAATTAAAAATAAAAAACGAAATGGATGCTTTCCTTGTATAACACCTTGTATACAAAATGTCCAAACTACCCATATAATTAAAAAAAACCAAGAAAATCTCTGATTGGTTGGTTTTGGTTTGTAAAGTTTTCATTTTAAGAATGCCCCCACACACACACACATATATATATATATATATAGGGCGCATTTCATTTGAAAACCAATCAATTCGTGAAAACTCTGCAAACCATTATTTTAGAAAACAATATATATATTTATGGAAAACTATTATGATTTATTAATAATGATTGTGATATATATGGAAGATGATAAGATTCATTTATTATAATCATGATTTTAGATTAGGAAACTTAACAAAATGTTTCCTAAAATAGTGGTTTGCAAAGTTTCCACGAATTGATTGGTTTTCAAATATAATATGTATATATTACACTATATATATACATATATAGTGTAATATTAATATAGGGGTTAAATCAAGTGAGAACCAAAAAAAGTTTGAAACCGTGAAAACCGATCTAAGCCGTAATTTGGTTTTGATCCCATGATTTTAATTAAAAGTTGTTTCACCATATGAAGAGGGCATAATCGTCATTTTGTAATAGAGATTCACCAGATGAAACACATACTATTTCACCTCATGAAACAAAAACAAAATTTTCATAAGTATGATATTTCACCTCATGAAATCCAAACATAATGTTCATACATACATATATATATACATACATATATATATATACATACATATATATATATATACATACATATATATATATATATATATTATTTCACCACATGAAATCAAACACAATTTCACCTCATGAAATCAAGCACAAGTTTTGTCTATGTGTTATTTCACCTCATGAAATCAAACACAATTTTTGTATACATGTTATTTCACCTCATGAAATTAAACAAAATTTTGAGAAACAAAAAACCTCAACTTTGAACAAAATCAGAAACCCATCTAGTATCGTAATAGTTGATTAGATCATCTAAATTGTCTTCGTCGCATTCTAATACACCGAAGATGTTAGAATCTAAAATGGATTATTGATTGATTTACATCCTATAAGCATTTGGAAACAAATCTGTTGATTTCCCGGTGAAGCCCCCGGTCGTTGCTCTTTGCTCAACCCATCACCACGTTTCTCTACAAATCTGCTCCTGGAACACCTGGTACCCAGATCTGTGATTCAAGAAAACCCAAATTATACATAAACCCAAACGTGATGATTGCAGGTCATGATGGGACTGTGTGTGAAAATCCTATCTTCGTGACTTGCAACTTGGTATCGATTGGTGTTATCAGGGCACGATCAAATACAAAATTTAGATCGTAGCAGAAATTAAAACAACTACGTAAAGATTTGAGGGTTTCGTATAGTCTGGATCTCAAATGCCTTCACCTCTCCATCAAATCCATCTTCGAAAATTTCCATCTCGACAAAATCGATAAAATTACTAGGGTATTACAACGAAAAAGGAAGGTAGAGATTTCTTCAAACCAGTTAAGAAAAAATTACCAGGGTATTACAGGTCTGGATCTTGTCGGAAAGTCGGTGGTGATAGTGTTCCGATTCTTTTTGGGATTTGCTTTTGAAGGGTTGTGTTGGTGATTGTGTTGATGGATTGATAACTTATGGGGAGAAGATGATGACGTGAGAGGTTGTTTTGATGTCTTAAATTACAAGTTTACCCTTAACACTTTCAAAACTTTCACTAATATTACAAAAATGCCACCATATTTAATAACCATTGATTAAAACGCTTTAATGATTGAGATTAGTCCATATGGTCCTTAACCTTTTTACGGTTCTCATTTGATTACCGTCATATTAATATATATATATATATATATATATATATAGAGAGAGAGAGAGAGAGAGAGAGAGAGAGAGAGAGAGGAAAGATTATGCGAGGAGTTAAACATTTTGCGAAAAAGCGAGAAATGTGATATCATATATGATTAAACGTCTATGTATTGTCAATGTAACATGTAAATCATATATGATTAAACATGTGTATCATATATGATATCACACTTCTCACCTTCTCGCAAAATGTTTAGCTTCTCGTTTGAATCTATATAACAAAAGGGTGAGTAATATAGATTGGTCCTAACAATTAGATACATGTAAATAAATTACAAGAAGCTAAACATATTCTTTAGTAGCATACAAGCATTTGATGAGACATTGATATTAATATATTACCTTTAAAACTGCCTCAAACAATAATAAATATGTTATTTTTTTTCTTTCTTAGATTGTACATCAATTACACCCAACCGTGATAGAGAAAGGAATGAACTTTTATAAAGAAAGAGTGTGTTGTGCCTAATTGACTTCATCATTACTTATGATGCATCAAACAACCGGAACTAATTTATGTCATTCCTTAAGTCAAATTAATCAAAGAATGTTATAGTTGAAAGCTACATGTACGTACTGATATATATAATTTTTTAACTTTTTACTGGTTCTTTTAACCTGCCAAAGATGCATAGATTGTCTGAAGACTTTGTACATCTACGTATATAAACCAGAATACGGGTCAATGTATTTGAAAAATAATATTTTTTATAAAAATAATTAATCCTTTAAGGTTCTTATTGTTTATGACCCATCACGTCATGTCAGAGCCTAATCTCGTTAAAATGAGTCCTGGTAGACTATGATACATATAAATGTAACCACACAATTTGTACACAATTTGAAAAATCGGGACCATATTAGTTATCATCATGTCTCAAAAAGGACATTAATTTCCTCCCATGGACAAAAGGTGAGGGAGGCATAGGATTGGAGGATTGTATTTCTTTTGGTCCAATCAAAATTGTGGGTTGGATGTCATTGGTTAAATCAATTGTCGTCTTTTGCTAAAACCTTAACATCAAGATTCTTTCTACCTTATAAAATTAATGCTCCATTTTTACCCTTCCATTTCCATACATGCAATGACAATAACACCTTTGCATGTCTGTCCAAAGAATAACATTGACAAAACTATATGAATTTTTTTAATAGATATATCAAAGTTCAGTATCTTAAATGGACACACCACTCATAGCCACAAAAGTTACTACCAAAAACACTACATATATATATAATTATATAATAATTGTTCAAAGATAAACAACCTCTTTATCCTTTTCGTTTAATATACCTTTTGGGTGAATACGTATATCTTATCACTTAAACCTTACATCTTCATAAATTTTTGTTGAGTTAATTAATTTGCCTTTTTCTCCAATGGGAATGTTAACGCACTTTTTTTCCAATAAGGGGCGGAGCTTGAAGAAGCAAGCCTATTAGAGAAAAAAGTGTTAGTTGTATAGCGCGCTAACGCTAAGACAAAATCATAGATTACGATCTATTTAAAGAACTTCTTCTCTCTTATTTTTTAGTTATGTTTGTGTATATTTTCTCCAATAATTATCATATATTTTACTTTTTATTATGATTAGAATATAGGCAGTTTATTTATTTATTTATTTTTCAATTTGAACCTATTTTAAACATTAGGAATTCAAGGTGCAAACTTCGAAACTGTTAACATTGGATAATAGGACAGTCATTGTAACTATGAATTATTTGGATTTATTACATTATTATAATGAATATTTATTAAATACTTAAAAGCTATTTACATCAAAGAAAAGGAAAAAAAAAACACGTTAGATATATAGTAACTTCAAGAAACATTGTTGCTTTTTCTTTTAACTTTTTACTCATATACATTGAATGTTGAATCTAATGACCCAAAAAACGATAAACTCATCATTTTTTACATGTTTTTTTTAAATACAGATTCAAAACTGGAACAATCCGAAAACTGTTTTTTTATTTCAGATAACCAATTTAGTCAAAAATTTAGATATTGAATTTGAACGTCCAAAACTTGTAACAATTTATAACGTCCAAAGCATGCATTGATGATCTAAATGTCGTAAAACACTAAAGATAAAATAGATTTTGCATCTAATATTGTACTATATTTTACAAAATAAAGTAAGGTTGCATGGAAAGGGAGAAGAAATAGGTGAGAGTTTCCCACATATTTTCGAGTCATATCATCTTCAATAATTTACAAAAAAAAAAGAGAAGATCATTAATCCCCTTCACATTAACAATTAATATTCTAATTAGAGCAAAGCAAAACCCCTTTCAAAGTTAGCACCTTTTTTCACTGCCACAAATCCCTTCATCAAAAAAAAAAAAAAAAAGAAGAAGAAGCAAAAACATCCATTTGAGATCACCTAGAAATGTCATAATCAGTGTACCCAAGTTGTTGCTCCATTTCCCAGCTCAACTTTGAAGCAACTCCTTCATGGCAAGGCACATACTCCTGTTATTAATTAATTGATGAATCAAACACACTTCAATTTGTTTGACCTCAAAAGTCAAATAACATATAATTAGAGTTCATATAGTTTTGGGTATTGATTAATTAATTACCTCCAGTTTACGAACCAAAACCTTGGCGGTTGGTGCCAACACGATGATGTGTCGAGCACTTGGGCTGATGAACCCTTCCTCAACGGCTTTGTCAATGAACGACAGTAACGAGTTGTAGTATCCATCCACATTCAACAAACCAACCTACATCCAACATCTTAATTATTAATCGCTTTCTTTCTTTCTTTCTTTCTTTGTCAATCCATTTGCTTCTAAATTTAGAAAATTTTACCGGCTTATCATGAATGCCGAGTTGAGCCCATGTTATCACTTCAAGTAGCTCTTCAAGAGTGCCATATCCACCTGCATATATAATTATCCTCTTAATCATCAAAGGCATAATCTTTGAGGCAACATGTTGAAGGGAGGTATATATATACTATAAATGGTAAGTTTAAAGTTTACTATTAAAATTAGATCAAGTGTCACCATAACCATATGTATCAATTGCCTTAAATGGGTGGCAGAGCAGTCACTGTACACTTCAGAAATAAACTAACAAACAAACACAATTTATGGCAGAAATTAAGAGGTTAGCTGTTTTTACCATAATTAAGACAATCACTTTCATACCATTTCTTGATATGATCACAAACAAACTAAAACAACTCTGAAAAACTAGGCTTCTTTTTTCTTTCTTCCTACATCTAATCCTTTGTATGGTAATCATAAAGTCAAAAGCACAACTTTGACTTCTATTCTGCAAAAGGACGTGTAGCTTCAGGATACATACTTGTACACAATACCAACAACTCTCTCTCTCTCTCTCTCTCTCTCTCTCTCTCTCTCTGGGGTCAAAATAGACTTTTCATTATAACCCACAATCACTCTTTTTGATAATCAACTCTAGTAAATAATAAAGGAAGCAAACTTGCCCCTATCTTCTATCAACTGAAAAGTCAAAGTCAACAATTTACATGCTTTCTTTTTAAGTGTATTGGTCTAGTGAAAGGCTTCTCTTAACTTAGCTCATCAAAAGCTTTTAAGGAATCAAGAAAAGGGCAATGACCCTCCATTTCCAAACTAAATTAATGACAACACATATATCGCAGCCTCCAAAGTGTATATTTATTAATTTTTGTGGGTCCATTTGATAAATGAAGACACAAAATGAGAACATTTATTTGCAATTTACAAAGTGAAAGACTGATTTTGGGATACATTTGAATGAAAAAACAAGACAAATAAAAGCACCTGGCACATCCCTTCTATCTCATGGTTAAAATGTTTATGAGATTTTAGTGAAAGAATATGAAACATGTTGGCAGGGCTTTATACTAACCTGGTAAAGCAATAAAAGCATCAGAATGCTTTGCCATTTCTGCTTTCCTTTGGTGCATATCTGCCACTGCTTTCACTTCTCCTACAGTTTCACCAGTTAACTGCAAAAAAGAAAAGAAAAATATCAATTTCTAGAGAGAGAAAGAGAGAAGTGTGTTATGATGGAGTTTATGCAGTAAAACAATGATGAGGGTTGCAGGAATGGTGGACTTTCAATAATCTTTTACAGGGTCAGCATTTTCAGAGGTAGCAGTACACATACTCATACTGTCATACATACATATACATACAGATATGTATATATTTTGTGTATGCATTAACATATTCAGAAAATGCCAAGGAAGAAAGGTACAAGAGGTAAACTGTACAGGCTGAAGATATCAGGAAAAAAACGACACCACAAAAGGAAAAATCATATAAATCATCTGAAGGCAAAAACCATATATATATAATATCCAACCTGCCCCAATTTGTACCCTTGATATATAAGGCTAACAAACAACAAGAGACAAATATTCACATTAAATTGCCATAATATATATTAAATGTAATTTTGATGGTGTTGTGACTAATTAGTCTTATCTTTCCAAGTTTAACAACAATATTTACATTAAAGGTATATAAAAGCAAAGAGAAATAGCAAAATATGCAAGTTTTACTTTTTCCCCCTCTATTTTTGTATTTCTTTATTGATATATATATAGTTTTGTATTCTGTAATTTTATAATATGGAAAGTGTCAAGACTTTTTATTGCTATTGAGACATACCTCTCGAGGCATAAGCGTCTTGGGAATAACCCTGCAGAAGAAGAGAGACAATAACATGACAAAAAGTTAGTTTTAATCAAAGAAAACCCCAACAACAAACACACTGATTCTGTTCCTTAATCATCCTCTCTTAATCTTAATTTATATATATTAAAAAAAAAAAAAACTTCTATTACTTTTTTTGAGATTTTTGAGGCCATATATAATTATTAACATGACACATTCCCTCTGTATTACCCAATAACATGACGACCACCATCATGAACAGCTTGTGAGACCAATCCCATTAACCCAATGCTACCTCCTCCATACACCAGATCAATGTTTCTTGAAACCTGCAAATAACAATATCAGTTTGTGAAAAACCCCTTTTTTGCCAGTGAGCTTTTTGGTTATAAAAATCAAGATTTCGACAGTTTTTCAATACACAGTCCTAATATTGGTACTATCTTTTCGTACATTATCTTATATATATATTCTATATCTATTTTAAGAACAAAATACGCACAAACTTGAGAGTCTCTGAGATACAAACCTTGTGAACGTAAGAAGATATATATGTTTTTTGAATCGATAGAGACAGAAACAGATGGGTATATAGAATTAGGAAATCATCAACATGCAAAGTTTCAAAGTTAGCCAAAACCCACAATCTATATAGCTTTTTGCTCATTGATGAAACAAGAAATCTTGAAAAAACAACACATTCTTATTGTTGATGAAACCAAAAATCTTGCAAAAGAAGACATTCTATATAGTTGTTGGGATTTCAAACAAAACCCCATCAAGATACAAGCAATGAAGAATGCAAATAAAACAAAAATAATCAGTTTTTCAAGAAACCCATTTTAAATGGCAAGAAAAAGAGATTGAAAATCCCCCCCAAAAAAAGGAGAAAAATACCAATTCTTTGCCAAGCTCAATAGCAGCATCTTGGTAGCTGCTCTTCTTGCCTTGGCTACTTCCACAGAAAACACAAATCCTCTTGAACTTTGATACCTTCATTTCACTATCCCTCTCCATTTTCACACCTGTCTCTATCTTACTTTTTTTTCCCTTTTAAAGAAAATAGTTGATATGAAACAAGAGGGTTGTAAAGAAGAATATGTCCTGTTTTTAACCTTTCAAGAAAAAAACACACACAGTTACACACGGAAACACACACAGTTACACACGGAAACACAAAATTGCGTGTGACAGAAGAGAGCACTACTAGTCTGCTGAATTAGTATAAAATCAAAAACATTTGAGGGGTGGGGGGAGATTGTTTGTGTATTTCTTTTTCGCTTGACCACCTTAACCTCAATCTCAACCGTGCTTGTATTTATAAAGACTCTTTGGCACGTGAGTGTCCTCTCATTCCATACCCTACCTAGCACGTGTGGGGACCATATATACAATTTTTTCCTCTTTTTTTTTTTTTGAAAATCCATCTGCAATAACTCAACGGATTTAATTTAATCAAATCAATGATAATTTGAAGTTGATTGATCTATTTCAATTCTTGTATTTAAGATGTCTTAGGGGACGTTTATCAAATACTTACTCGGATAAGTGTTTATCGGCAAAAATCAATACACTTACTTATCAGGTAAGATTTTAGTCCACCAAAACGATATCGTAATGCAACAATTTACCCGGTAAGTATTAATCATGGTAAGAGTTGTCGGCATCATTTACCGGGTAATACTCTTGGTCCTTGCTTTCTCTTTTACCGGGTAATCTATATCCATCCGGTAAAGTAATATGACTTGGTAAACGTTTATTCAGATAACCTAAGTTTTTGAAAATTTATTTATTTATAAAAGTTGATTTCAACTGAACTTTTAAAGAACTCACTAAAATGGAGACAGAAGGACAAAATAATTCTTTGTTTTTGAAGAATTTTTAAAAAGAATTAGAGAAAAATGATGATGTATTAATTAAAATTTACTTTTTCTTTGAAGAAGAAAGAAAATACATTGATCTACTAAATTTATTTTGGAATTCACTAGTGTTTATAAAAAAATTGTTTGCAGGGATGATAAATGCATTTAATATTTTAATAATATAAATCGTTAGAATTAAATGTAAATTTCTTTTGAGTTTTTTTAACATTTGTTTTTTATATTTAACAAATATTTATAAATAAAATGCTGTTAACATATGATATGGTGTCATGATATACGTTTGAAACCCTTTTAGTGTTTCTTTTATTAATGGAAAATTAATTAAAATAACCGTATTTGAACATCGTATTATCGAAATACCCCAAATCTCGTCGATTTTGTCGAAATACCCTTTAAGTCCGGGAATCCCGGGGTTATGTCCGAGAAACCCATATATGTATCTCACACACACCCATATATGTATCTACACACATGTACACTTGTTTTTGTAAAACTTCACTCAATTAATAATGTATAAACTCAATTAATAACACGATCCCGGCCCCCAACCCCGGGTTTCCCGACATAACCCCGGGATCGAGTCCTTTCCCGGCCGAAACACAACAACCCCGGGATTGATGCTCATCCCGGCCACATTTCCCGGACTTAAAGGGTATTTCGGCAAAGTCGACGAGATTTGGGACATTTCAATAATACGATGTTCAAATACGGTTATTTTAATTAATTTCCCTTTCTTTTACTACAAGAAGTGATATTTTAAGAAAATACACAAAAAAGTATTATATTTTATGTAATGGCATATATATGATTTCTGATTAAAAAAAACCCATGTATATTAGTTTCTTTTTGAATTTGTATTGATAAAATTTCTCCAAAATCATTTGTCTTAGAAACTATATATAGCGTAGTTTTTATACTTTTAAAAAACAAAAGGTATATTATTCTCAAAATAAATATTCATATTTTTATTTATGTTTGTCATACAATAAGTGTCTAGTTTTAAACATAGATAACTAAACTTTCAAATATACTCTTAATTAATGCACACATATTTAATAGTTGTGAATAGAGACAAATATTAATAGTAAAATTGTCATTTGGTTAACTAAAACTTGTAATAATTATGTGTGTGTAAAATTGTGTATTATTTCTAATATAGACCCTTATTTTGTGACATAAAAAATATTTTTTTTTCTATTTATAGTACTATAGTAGTACTAGAAAGAATATGAATTGTTATTAGGAAAGAAAAACATTGAAAAAACAACATTATTTATTGTCATAAACGATAGAGCTCATTTTAACACCAATTTTAATATAATCTTATTATTAGTTTATAATTTTCATTATTAATTTGTAGTTTTTAGGATCAAAGTTGTCAATTGACTCACAAGAATCCAAAACGTGTATAAATAATTTGCCTAAATTTTGAGATTGTTGTCAGTTGTTGTGTATGACAAATTCAACAAGATGTTGAAGCCGGTTGGTGGATGAACCAAGAAACTACTCGGTTGACCAGGTCACATATGTGACATCTACTCTATTGAAGGATATATACTATTTGTAATGAGAACACAAACGATCATAAAGAGGAAACTAAGGCAACCACTTGCAAAAATACCGAGTCCACAACTCTATAAAAGGCTCAATCATCCCCCTCAATTGCTTTGTAAAGGTTTTGCGTGAGCCTAAATATTAAGAATTAATCAAGTGTATGAACTTGGATCAATCAATCAATTTCATGTTGCAAACTTTTAATTTATCAATTGTCTTACCATATAATATTCGAAAATCTATATTTTTCAACCAAATACAAAAGTCCTAGATCAACCAAAGGCAGTTTGTAATAATGATTTTCGATTCTAAGTATTGAACATCAAATACAAAAATTAACCTTTGTCATTAATTACGATCGATCATATTCGTGTGATCATATGGGTTTTAAATAAGTCGTGCGTCCCTGCGAAAAACAACATTAATAAAGTGGTCGTTGGTTTGACCAACGACCCTCCGATGCTTAAGTCAGTAATCTTTCTTACGGAATAATCGAAGGAAATAAATATGAAATTTAAGAGAAATACCTCTTTAAATGAACTGTATTCCAGGCTTCCAGCTTCGTGGGATATCTCGACCATCGAGGGTTTGGATTTTATAAGCTCCCTTACCCATGATGCTAGAGATTTGATAAGGACCTTCCCATTTAATGGAAAGCTTACCTGCATTGACCTCTTGAGTATTTTGAAATACTCGACGTAGAACGTAATCACCTTTTTGAAAAACTTTGATCTGGACATTTTTGTTGAAATGTCGCTCGACCACTTGTTTCTGTGCCGCCATGTGAATGTGCGCAACTTCTCTAAGCTCTTCTAAAGCGTCAAGGTCATAACGAGGTCGACCAAGTTATGCTCAACGGACGTATGTCTTAAAGTCGGTAGTCGTGCCTCAAGATATGTTGAAGGCACAACCTTCATGTCATGAATCCAAGGTCGCCCAAGAATAACATTATAAGCTGATGAACAGTCGGCGACGTTTAACTTCGTCTGTCTTGTTGATTCCTTTAGCATATACTGGTAGTGTGATTTCCCCCATGGTACTTGTAACTCCACCATTAAATCCAACGTGTGTAGTCGAACGTCGTGTAATCTCGGATTTGTCGATTCCCATTGCTTTCACAGGGGAATTATGGATACTATTGGCTTCAATGATTCGATTAGTGATCTCAAATTTTGAGTTTCTTGGAATGCCATTATCCTGATAAAAGAGAACACTCGAAGGAAAACGTTAGTACGTCGTAAGATTATCGAAGATTTTCTTTGGATGGGGCCCCACGGTGGGAGCCAAACTGTTTATGCCAAAAATCTCCCAAGGAAAATTTAAGGTAGTCGTGAAGCTTAATCCAACCAAAGAAAGTAACGACAATAATCGTACGACTATAATAGAAATAAAGTAAATAAGACGAGAGAATTGGTGACGCGGAAAACCCCTAAAGTGGGTAAAAACCGCGGACGAGTGTAAGTCGTCGTGCACTATGGACGTCAATCAGGGACGTCGTCCTTTAGAATAAGTGTTACAAGTGTAATACAATGTAAAACAATACGATAAAGTAAAGTCGGTCGTGCGTTGTATGTAGTTTAGACTTCAGTCGTGCGTTGTACGACAAACAGCGGAAGGCTTTATGAGCTTCAAGAGAGATTGAGCAAGCTTGAGAGTATAATTTTTGAGCTTCTAAGGTCTGAGTATCAGATGTCCCCGAGTGAGATTTCCTCTTCGTATTTATAGTGTATTTTTCCGTTAGGATGTCTTTAATGTGTATCTTACACATTAATGGGATGACCGTTTTGATATTGATGATAGCGTCCGTTAT
Organism: Arctium lappa; assembly: GCA_023525745.1. Classification (NCBI taxonomy): domain Eukaryota; kingdom Viridiplantae; phylum Streptophyta; class Magnoliopsida; order Asterales; family Asteraceae; genus Arctium; species Arctium lappa. Next base: position 116,768,228 of record CM042049.1, read on the forward strand.
GTCCGTTATGTCCGTTGCTATTGATGAAGGTTTCCGTTATGATCTTTAGTCATAAATATCCTTGAATCCTGCATTAAAACATGGTATAATATATATTGTAGATTAGTAACTGAAATTATGTCGTACGACAGAGACTGTGGATAGGTTCTGATAATTTAATTGAGGTCACTTAAAGAAAGGGCGTCTATTATCTATTTGGTCGTGCGACACAGTAAGTTCTGACTGTTGGAATTCCTTACCTGTTGTCCAGCGTTAATCGTACGACAATGTACTATTGAAATTTTTACCCAAACAGTGATAGGACTGGAATTGTGGGTTTTCTTTTTGTCTATCGATTTGCGGGTTTCTTGATATGGGTGTCTATCAATTTCATGACTCTTTCGATGTTTGACGACCAAAACCTCCTTCTTAGGAACTTGTTGCTCTGTAGCAACAATGGTGACGACAGGAATCTTGTTCTTCTTCTCAGGTTGTTCAGGTGGGTTAGGTTTGATTTTAACTTCCAGTGGGGTAGGCGTAGAAGATATTGTACTGGTGTTGTTCAACAAATGTTTAATGTAAAACAAAAGGGTAAAATGGTCATTTATTACATTCAGACTGTTTATTTAGGCCAACGACCGAACAACAACTTAGTTGTTAACAGACAGATAACTATATCCATACAGGTCTTAACAGAAAATGAACCGAACAACACCTAACTTTGATTTCATCTTATCCACTACAGTCGTCTAATGATTAATTCTTTTCATCGACAGCCCCACCGGTAGTCCAATGTAAATAAACGATAGGAGACTCCACCCGGATCAATATTCTTATTTTTGAATCTAAAACGAGATAAGGAAGTTATTTTGAATCTAATATATAAAACCTTAGACTAATCGCATTCAAGGTTTTATATATTAGATTTAAAATAACTTATTTTTTTGTATACTCTTTAAAGATATGTTCATTTTTTTAATATCATTCCTTGTATCATTATTTTAATCTAAACTTATTTGATTTCTTATGATATCGAAGCATTTACTAATAGGAGTTTGTTATAATTTAATCAAAATTTTCTTTAGATTAATTTTTTTATATTAAATGGTGATGTATAGACTTTTTTGGACAAAATATAATATAAGTGCCAAGTGTTGCGGGTGCATTAAGGCAAAATTACCATTGATTAATTAGGCTCCAAAAGATAAATAAAAGCTGTATCTTGGGCACATGAATAAGTTTCTGCTCGATCATAATTAATTCAAACTTCATAAAGTTCTTTAACTTTTTAGCATGCCAATTTCCTAATATAAAATTTAATCTTTTCCAACAAAATGGGCATAAGTATAAAATTTCTTTAAAATAATAGTAATAATAATAATATAAAGAGTAAATTGCAATTTTGGTTCATGTGGTTTGTTGTTTTTCATGGTTTGTATTCTTACAAAAAATGTATTGCAAAAAAACCCTCATGAAAGTACTTGATTTTGGTCTCTACCTACTAACACGGTTAAATCAAGGGTATTGTGGTCTTTTTTTCTTTAATTTCCAATTAAAAACGACCACAAATATTATATATATATATATATATATATATCATCGTCTCCGGCCACACCTCCTTCCGCCCATTGTGATCCCTTCTTGGCCACCGTCTTCTCTAGCCACACCTCTAACCACCATCTTCTCCGGCTGATGTTTCACATAGATGGAGTTGGGTAGGGGGTTCACGACGACCCTTGTCTCTGATTCTCACCTCGTTTCTCTTCATTTCTCAATAACCTAGCCCACCTCTTCATCCTCTCTATGTCTCATACACACAATCCCCCATCACAAATGAAAATTGTGACCCTCAAGGCCAAACAGACTTACGGTCTCCAGCCCAAGACTTAGGACATTATCGGTTCAAATTGTTGAAGGATTAGTTCCAGATCGTGAACTTCTTCTAAATCTACCATCGTGAACTTCTTCCAAATATACCATTGTCTTCTTGAAAGATTGGTTCCAGATCGATATCGTCATATATTTGTTTATCTACAGGTTCATCCATGGTTTTGTTACAGAAATTTGATTTGGTTTTAGGTTTTGATTCATTTATGGGTTTTATTTAGATTTAGAGTTTTTTTTAATTCAAATTAGGGTCTGATTTATATTTTGGGGTTTTAAAACAATATCATCTTATATTTGAAACAAACTTGATTTTGTTTATGCATCTACTTCTTGTTTGATGTAATGTTTTTTTAGTAGAAAATTAAATTAAAAAGTAAAACGACCACAAATATTCTTGATTTAACGAATATTTATAAAGGTATTAGTGGGTAGGGACCAAAATCAAACATTTTTGCATTACACGAGGGTCTTTTTGCATACCACGAAGGTTTTTTTACAATAAAATTTTTATAGAGACCCAAACCAATAAAAACAATAAACCTCAGGGACCAAAATTACAATTTACTTTAAAATAAATCAATGGCACATCAAATAAGATTTTCCTGTCTCAAAATTCCATATCTCGTTCTTATCCGACCAATATAATTTTGATTTTTTTTATTTCAAGTTGATATTCTCTCTCAGATGACGTGTATTCTTGTGATTAATGAACATGAATAGGACATGATAATTTGGGATATAAGATTTTTATCCATGTTAACATTGCTATAGCATTACCCGAGAATGAGTGTGTGTTTTCAATCTGAAGAATCATTTCAAACACAGAAATTGTTATAATATATATATAGTTTAACAATGATTTAAATATTATTAAAAAACATAGTATTTTTATATACATTTTCCTTGCTATCTGAAACAAACGAAAAGGTCAAAAATGGACATAGCGAGATGGGTCATTTCTTAAATATGTGCATGCGCATATGTACTCATGTTATGGGCATATGGGTAAATACTGGAGTAGGTGGGCATTGCTACCACATAGAGTATGGTGCATATCACACATGTGTTTATGTTTTTTTTTTTCAAATTTTGTCGACTAATTTTTTTTGTTTCATTTTACTTTTCACAAGTCAGGTATTTATAAAATCGTTTTAGCATTTAAGAGTGATAACAGTTTATTAGATATTAAGGAGGGTATTTTTGAACTTCTCCTATTGTAATTGTAATTGATCTATTTAGATAATTTGCTGTTTGGTTTAGGACTAGTCTGTTGGTATATATTGAGTATGTATCTATATCTCTATTTTAATCAATCGATCAATCAAAAATTTCTCTCTGTGTCTAAATTTTCTGTTCTTTTTCTCTGATACAGTTTTTGTATATATTTCAAGACTTTATCATTGAGTAAGATATATTAGACGTGTTTGATTTGATTTATATATGGAGTGTATATAAACATTATTTTATATTTAGTAAATTTTTAGGTTTTACAATCATCTAGAGACATGACCTAAAGAAATTGACATTATCTTAGACATCTAGTCCATGTGAGTTTGTCTAATTTTTAAAGTCTTGTTTAGTGTTTTTTTAGTTTTTTTAGTTTAAACATGTTAATTAATTAACAGATATGTTCAACTATAATTTTTTTTTCTATGTAATTTTCAACTATAATCCAAGGGGAGTCAATTTGAGGGCATGAGGAGTACCCAGTCCTTGGGCCGGTTGTAACACTCTAAAAATTAGCGGAATAAAATTCGAAATTTTTGCAATATGACTGCTATAAATAGATAAAAACCTGAATATAAAACTTGCTAAAATCAATCCCAAAGTATCATCCCAAAAGGACGGGTAAACAGTACTATGATCATTACAACGAATCAAATGAAAGATAAACTAACAACCTAATAATCTAACTTAAGTAAGAAAGATTAACATCGGGTGTTGCTATTCTCCCAAAAGATATGATCGCTATTTCAAAATGCCGGTCTATACATCTCCCAAAAAGACCGCTCTTAGTCCAAAGCTATCCGCTCAGTCCCGACGAACCCCACCGGAGACCTGACCTGTCATACATGTCATTTTAAGAAAAAGTGTTAGGCTAAAGCCTAGTGAGATCAGACATTTGTAATTAAAGAGATTTAATATAAAATAAGTAAGAGGTTTCCGTTTGTACAACAACAATAATGAAATAGTAATGATAATGCTCTTTGAAATAAACCAATACCTCTTGGGTTAACAGGGGAGACCCGCCTACTAACCCGAATGACGGAACACAAAAGTAAGTCATTCGATGGGTCAGTAAAGCCAATAAACACATAAAGTACACGCAAGGGATGTCAGGCTCAGTAGCTTTAAACGTACACCCACGGAAACTCGAGTTCAACCCCGTCGGGTTCCTATGTCGAGCTCCTCATCCAATATCGTAATACTTGAGCACGAAGGACTTATACCGCACCCGGTACCTAACGTGCATCACGAAGGACTTATACCGCACCCGGTACCTAATGTGCCTCGACGTGGAAAACTAGTCGTCCCAACGCCGGAACAATAATAATCAAATACGGGGTCATGACTCCCAAATGCATCACTTTAACCAAACAATGCACATAAGGCCCAACAATTAATCTCAAAAGTGGTTAATATGCAATAATTGATATGGAGGGTGTTTTCCACCAAAACCGCTCCCATTGTTTATCAAAAGACCGTTGGTGAAAGTATAGACGATTCATCCTTATTTCAAATCCCCAAAGTATGAAATGAGTTTGATATGCAAACTTATCAGCAGTTAACCAAAATACCAATATTTCCAAGATCATAAGTTTTGCATAGTAAGGCCATTCACTTAAAAGTATAACCCAAGTAGAAACTAGTTAAAGAACATAAATAAAGTTCATAAATCATCATTTCCCCAAAAATCATCCAAAACACTAATATCCCCAAAAGTTAGGTTTAACACAATGTTCTACAAAACCAAGTATATGAAAGGGGAGATATTAGGTATTCCAAAATCCACCTTTTGACATGTATAAAGTTTGATAAAATGTGTAAGAACTCACCTTGGTAGTTTCCTTAAGAAGGAAACCAAACCCTAGAAATAGAGGAGATGAAATCACTTGAGAGCTCACCAATCACCACTTCCTAAATGTATTAAGGACCACCATTAATGACCTAGAATCATCATAAATGAAGAGAGAAGTCTAGAGGGAAAGTGCTTACCGAAGTCAGCTGCCAAAATCGCTCCCAAACCCTATAACTCGGATAAAAATGACTTAAAATCGCGACTTGTCTTTTTATACCCGAAACACTTGCCGGCGATATTGACACGGCGAGAGTGAGCCAACACCCCCACCCACGGTACAATCCGGGCGATAGTGCCCGGTGATTGTGACCCTATCACTCTCGCATGGCACTATCGCGAGAGACGTACCGAGAGTCCTTGACCCCCGGCGATTGTGCCTCTGCGATTGTGACATCCTGTCACTATCGCAGGCACTGTCGCGAGCCATCCCACACTTCACAATTTTGACACTTTTTAGCCCACGATGCTTAACTCCAAAAGGTTCAATATAAAACTGATAAATCCTTATAGTTAAGAGGTTTCCAAAATGAGAACGATAATACATAGGCTCTCAGAATTCGGGGTGTTACACCGGTCCAGTCATTGACTGGGTTGCCCCCCCCCCCCGCCCAGTCTTAAACTGTGGTTGGGCTCTAGATTCAGCGTAAACTGGACCAAGACAGCGGCGGATTAGTGGCATGCCCGTGGATGCCCGATACCGTCGGGGATGCGTGCGTGCATGAGTTCGTGGTAGTCGTTCGTTGGTTCGATGCCACTATGCCTTCCATATATATATATATATATATATATATGATAATTAGAAATGTTATTGTTGTATATATATATATATATATATATATATATAGGGAGAGGTTAATTTGAGAAATGGTAAATATATGAGAAATAGAGAAGTAATCTTAGTCATTCATCTGGTCAACATTTGCGGCTTTGACCGCGAAAGACCGGATAATTCCTTGTATGGTCTATAGTAGGTAGAGGGTAATTTCATAAAATACACGGGATGAGTTCATATATGAATCTGTATGAATCACAAAGATTCATATATGAATCTGTTAATTAGTTCAACTGATTCATATATGAATCTTTGTGATTCATACAGATTAATATATGAATCTTTGTGATTCATACAAATTTATATATGAATCACAAAGGTTCATATATGAATCTGTTAGTTAGTTCAACTGATTCATATATGAATCACAAAGGTTCATATATGAATCAGTTAAAAGAGTTCAGTTGTGAATTGTACTGGTTCATATATGAACATATAGTTCATATGTGAATTATACATGTTCATATATGAACACAGCCCGTGTGTTTTGTAAAATTTACGAAATTGTCCTTCTATTTTTGGGAAAGCCGCAATTTTTGACCGGTCAAAGCCGCAATTTTTGACCGGTCAAAGCCGCAATATTTGACTAGTCAAATCCGATCTTGACCATATGAATGGCTAGGATTACTTTTTATTTCTCATATATTTACTATTTCTCAAATGAACCAAACACTATATATATATATATATATATATAGAGAGAGAGAGAGAGAGAGAGAGAGGAGGGATCATGCGAGGAGAGGAGCAAAATAAGAAAACAAAGGGAGTAATCTCAACCACACATCTTCGGTTATGGTGGACGCGATCACGGAGGATTGACGCAATTCATGGGAGGGTTGAGATTATTAAAGAGGGGGGACCGGTCAAAGCCGCCACTATTGACCGGATGAGTGGCTGAGATTCATACTCGCATTCTCTTAAATAGTTATTATTCTCGTTTCATCCTTTCTATATATATATATATATGATAATTAGAAATGTTATTGTTGATTTACAAGAATAAGTAAAAAAAAACAAAAACATGTGGGGGTATTGGGTTATCAGGTTTGTAGCTAATCCAGACTCCCATATTGGACACAGTTGTTGTATTCATAGGAAACATTTCCTTTATTTATTTCCCCATTTTGCCCATAACCATAACCATAAGCATGCTGTCCCCAACCCCCATCCTTTCTAATTTTCCTTCTTTCCCTTCCTCCAATCACCTTGCCTGGCATTTTGCAGATCAGCTCTTTCTATTTTGAGCTTTAGGGGCAAAAAAGTAAATCCATGCTTTTTGTAGGGGAACCTCCTTAATCCTTTATTTTAGAGTGAATTACACTGATGGTCCCTATAGTTTGCTCAAATTTTAAATTTGGTCCTAAAACAAAATATCTATATTGATGGTTCCTAACATTTCGATTTCATAACACTCAAGGTCCCTAGATTTAACATTCTTAGTTAGCAACCATTAAAAAGAACAAATCATTATTTGGGAAAACTACAGGGACCAAAAGTGAAATGCACTCTAAAATTAATCGTGACTCAAATATTTTATTTAAAAAATTATTTATTAAAAATATGTGTATTCACATATTTATTCAAAAAAAATATTCACATATAATAATTAAACTTATCTTTTTTTTTAAACGTACTTAAAATAATTTTTATTAAAAATTATTTATTGAGATATTTATTTAGAAATATTTTTATTCACATACTTATTTGAAAATTTTAATCATGTATTTATTCAAAAAAATTATTCACATATAATAATCAAAATATTTTCTTAACCGTACTTATCTTATTTTAGTAAACAATGTTTTCAAATAAAATAGGTGAATCACAATTAATTTTAAAGTGAATTACACTTTTGGTCCATGTAATTTGTCAAAATAATGATTTGTTCTTTCTAACAGTTGTTAATTAACGGTGTTAACTCGAGTGATCTTAAATATTATGAATTCATTCTAAATTTTATCTACTAAAAGTATAGAATAAACATTTTCATCATTAAAAAATTAATATCTTTTTTCTATTAAGAATTTCTATAAAATATTGATGAAATTAATTTTGATCCACCGAACCGAAGTTTTAGTTTATGGGTTCGGCTATTAATTAAAAGCTTAATACATTAAATATATTAGTATTAGAAAAATAAAGAATGAATGTAATTATTTTTGTGTTCAGTATACTTTTTACAATTAAAAATAATTTTCTTAAATTACATAAAACAGGAAAAATATATAAAATCATAAGTACTACATTTGTTGAAACATCACAAATCCCCATATTGGCCTTTCTGCCTCTTCTTCCATTCACTTGGTTTTTATGTTTTTATATACCTTCCATTGAAATATAGTATAATTTATAAATAAATAAATCAAACCGCAAATGGGGAAATGGGCATTGAATTATTATTTGAATTTATTATAATTTAATTTTGTCTTGTTTCTGCATGCTTGCATGCGGGTTCACTACCCCCATGTTTTTTTTTTCCTTTTGTTTAAACAGGGCATTTGTTAAGCTCCAAAAAGACTTGTGCCTTTATCCATGCAACCTCTGTTTTTATCATTATTTATATTTATTTTTGTAAAGATTTATCATTTATATATTAATTAATATATCGTATATCAAAATTACATTGTTTTTGTTTATTTTTTTAATCAAATTCTAAGTTCACCATAAGATTGATTGAATAATAGTTGAAGTTATCAATATATGTTTTTCATTTATATCTCAACTTATTATTATATTAATTAATGTAACTAAAATTAATATAATTGTAAAATATAATAAGATTAATCAATATTTACAATTAATAATTTATATTTATTTATTTTTGTCATATCTTTATAAGAAGGTTTGAGTTGATTAGAGAAACTCACCGTTACATTCCAATGTCTGAAGGTAGTTTTTTGTAATCTTCTTATCTGGTTATTTTAGATTATAAATCAACTAGAAGTGTACCCGCGCAATGCAGTTAGATACATCATGATTTTAATGTTTCATTTTATTTTCTGTTTTTTGTCGATTTACATTACGATTTTGGATGGTTGTGAGAGAGTGATAATGATTTTTTTATATAAATTTGTTTAATTTAGACTTAATAATATAATGTAATTTATTTTGGTTTAATAATATAATTTTTTTTTATAAAATATTCTGTAAGATTTTTTAATTATATTTTAGATTTTTTATATCTAAAATATGCTGAGAGTTATTTTAGGGGAGTTAAAGTGGGAAATGATTTTAGGGGAGTTAAAATGATTAGAGATAATGATTGAAAATTAATGAATAGCATTAAATGTAGTACATACAACTTTTATGATTGTTTTTTAAATAATTAGCATTAAATAGCGGTACATTAAGCTTTAAAACTTGTTTTTTAAGAGTTTTTTATGCCATGTTTATAATATAGTATAAATATAGATATATTTGATTTAAGGTCTCACATTCATGATAATAACACGCTTATATTTATAATAATATGTCATGTGTTGCGATGTGTATAATTTCCAAGTTCCTAATCAATTTTAAGTTACTAACGAAACATGTCCGTATATATATATATATATATATATATATATATATATATATAGAGAGAGAGAGAGAGAGGGAGGGAGAGAGAGAGAGAGAGAGGGAGGGAGGGAGAGAGAGAGAGGGTTGGGTTCCGATGACAAGGTGAGAAGTTGAGGTTAATGAGAGAAGCGTGAGAAGTGGTTATCAACCGTTGGATGGAAGAGAAATGATGCACATTAGAATGAGATGAACTGAGATAAGATGTATCGAGATGTACCAGATCAATTCTCTTCTAAGTCGCAATTCATGAGAGTGATCAACGGTTCAGATCCACTTCTCACGCTTCTCACGTTAACCTCAATTTCTCACACGATCATTCGCCTATTAAGAAATAAAGAAATGATCCTAGCCCTTTATCTGATCAATATTTGTGGTTTTGACCGTGAAACACCGGATAATATCTTATGTGGTCTGTAGAAGATAGAGGGGTAGTTTCGTAAAATACAAAAAACGAGTTCATATATGAACCCGTATGATTCACATATGAATTATATGTTCATATATGAAATAGTGTAATTCACATATGAACTCTTTTAACTGATTCATATATGAAATATACGTTCATATATGAATCAATTAATTAGTTCATATATGAATCTGTTAATTAGTTCAACTGATTCACATATGAACCTACAGTTAATTAGTTCATATGTGAATCAGTTAATTGGTTCTTTCATATATGAATCGGTTAATTAATTCATATGTGAATCACAAAGGTTTATATATGAATCTGTTAATTAGTTCAACTGATTCACATATAAACCTACAGTTAATTGGTTCATATATGAATAAGTTAAAAGAGTTCATATGTGAATTACACTAGTTCACATATGAACAAATAGTTCATATGTGAATCAAACAAGTTCATATATGAAATCGTCCCGTAAATTTTGTAAAAATTACGAAACTTTCATTCTATTTTTTGAATAGTCGTAACTTTTGGCTAGTCAAAACTGTAATTGTTGACCAGTCAAAGCCAATCTTGAACGAATGAAATACTAAGATTATTTATTTATTTTTAATATTTGTCAAATGAACCTTTATATATATATATATATATATATAATTTAAAACGAAAAATAATAATGTTTGGTAGGACACCACAAGTCATGTTGTAGACCAACCATAATTGGTTTTGTGGTTGATTTAAACTTTTATATATTTGCTAGCTAGGGAGATGTGACTCAAAGGCGACACTACCAAATTAAGTGGCACACGTCCTTCACAAATGTGTCTTTGGACCAAAAGAGACACGTCCATATATATACCATCCAATTTTATTTTTTTGATATTGATTATAACCGACAATTTTTTTATAAATATATTAGGTCTAACGATATATCGATTTTTTTTGGAAATAGAGCGACAATTTTGACAAAATTTATCAAAACAAATTGACTATTACACACTCATGGGCGGAACACAAGTTTTCCAACCTTAGGAATCTGACATAATATATTATATAATTTTTAGTCCTTACCAACAAGGACAGACCCAAAAACTTTTTCATAGGGCGGCACTGTTTATGCCAAAAATCTCCCAAGGAAAATTTAAGGTAAACGTGAAGCTTAATCCAACCAAAGAAAATAACGACAATAATCGTACGACTATAACAAAAATAAAGTAAATAAGACGAGAGAATTGGTGACGCGGAAAACCCCTAAAATGGGTAAAAACCGCGGACGAGTGAGAGTCGTCGTGCACTATGGACGTCAATCAGGGACGTTGTCCTTTAGAATAAGCGTTACAAGTGAAATGTAATATAAAATAATACAATAAAATAAAGTCGGTCGTGCGTCGGATGTATTCAGACTTCAGTCGTGCGTCGTACGTCAAACAGTAGAATGCTTTATGAACTTCGAGAGGGATTGAGCAAGCTTGAGAGTATAATCTGTGAGCTTCTGAGATATGAGCATCAGATGTCCCAATGTGAATTTCCAGCCTTGTATTTATACTCCATCTTTCCGTTTCCCAAGTATTGAATGCGTATGACCGTTTCTGATATTGATGATAGCGTCTATTACGCTAATTGCTATTGATGATGTCTTCGGTTACAATCTCTTGTCATGAATGCCTTTGAATTCTGCATTTAAACATAATACAACGTATGCTGCCAATTAGTAACTGAAATCAGGTCGTACGAAGGTATTTGTTGGACGGGTATTTGATCATTTTAGTCGAAGTCGCCTAAAGGAAAGGCGTCATCCACCGTCTGTCGCACGACCACGGACTGTTGAATTTTTTACCCAAACAGTTTGCCCCCAAATTTAAAATTCAAGCGACAACTTTTTGAAATTTAAATTTTAAAAACATGACATGTGCTGAAAGGAGAAACGCGGGTAACCTAAATATAACCAAATAAGTTCGTTTCTAACTAGATAATGATGTCATTCCCTGCAGAAATAACAATTTAGACAGCTAATTGGGGACAGGTGTCACGTATTGGAGGAACGTACTCGAGCGCTTCGCCTGACACGGGTGACACGTGTCGTTTGGCGATTGGTTATCTGACTTTTCGGCGATTCAGTTTCCAATTTTACAGTATAAATAAGGATTGTTTTCAATCCTTTCCTTCTTTACGCTTCGATATACCTCCAGCGAGATTTCCGAGCGACGAAAATCATTTCCATTATAAATTCGAGGTTTTTAGAACATTATGTAAGGTACGATTTCTGGTTCTTTTCTGTGTCGATTTATGTATAAGAAATCCTTAGCTAAGAAGCCTAGAAAAGCTTGGGATTGTCTTGGTTATTAGCGAGCGACTGTGAGTGTCCGTGATTTCAAAATGTCGAGTGAACCTGTTAGAGTTTATAAGGAAGAGGAACACCTAGACTACCTTGTGAAATTAGCTAAGATTCCCGAAGGGGTCAATCTAGTGACACCAAAAGATTTACTGCCGGACGAAGTTCCGAAGGGATATGGTGTTTTATACGTGTATCCTTTCAAAATAGGTTTTTCTTGGCCATTTAGTCCCTTGGTCAGGGAGTTTTTAGAGGCATTCGACTTATCACCTGGACAGTTGATGCCTCAATTATGGCGAATTGTCCAGGTGGTCGATCGTCTTACGGCCGACTGGGGGGCTCCGTTCAATTTGAACGACCTTCTAACGGCTTACAGCGTTCGAGCGGATAACTATCATAGATATAGTTTATTCCCTCGAACGAAAGGAGACACCGTACTGGTGCACAATACTGCGATGAACGACCGTGGTTGGAAACACCAGTATGTTTTTGTCCAAGTGGCGTCTGTGAGCGACGAGGACAACCAATGGTTGTCGTCTGGTTGGAATGAATCGGGTAGGTTTAATACTTTTGTCGTGCGTTTATGACGTTTATTCTAATGTTTTTTCTTGTTTGTCTTATCAGTTATCGACTTCACTAAAGTGAAGCCAAATATCGATTCTCACCACAAGATTCAAAGGATATTGGAGAGAAGTATCATCGATCGTTCGTTTTTCGTTCGGTCGAACGACGAAAAGGACGAAGTCGTCTTGGTAGCTGAAGTTACGCCCGCCGAGGGTTCTCATCAAGGAGAGGAGAGAGAAGAAGAAGAAAGAGAAGAAAGGACAGAAGAAGAGATGACTGGTACGTCGTCTGATGATATTTTCGTAATTTGCATTTCATATCCTTTCTAACTCTTTCATTTTGTCTAGAAGATTCATCTACGAAGTCGGCTGCTCAGAGACGGGCCGAACAACTAGAGCTTGTCCGTCAGGGCAGAGAGAAATCAAGGAAGAGATCTGCTCCTCCTGTGGGGGTAGATCCAAAGCGTCTCCGAGGCAAGCCTCGATCCTCACCAAAGAAGACGAGTGAGCCTTCTTTGTCGTCCCTTTCAGGGGCGATACCGGCGAAAGTAACCGTTGCTGGTGTCGAGCTCGCAGGCTCGACTAAGGCGACGAAGGATATTCCCTTGTCGGGGATGTCGGGCGTTGAAAAGCCTTCTTCCTCCTCTAAAAGTGAGGGGAAGAATAAGGAAAAAGTGGGGGAGATGACTTTCAAAGCCACTCTCCCAGCTGATTTCATGGCGAATGACGTTCTCGAAAGAGACGTTATTTTCCCCCACTTGGCAAAATTTCTTCTCCCGACCTTTTACGATCGTTACAAGGAGTCTCGGGTGGAAGACACGGGAGCCCATGCTGCTGGTCTCTCCTTTATGGTAATCACTTTTTACTTTCCCTTCCTTCATTTATTTATTCTGTTTTTAATCCTTTTGCTACTGTTGTAGGCTTTTCAAGCTTGTTTGAGCTTTTATGCTCAAATAGAAGGTTTGAGGGCGTCTTTTCCTGAAGTAAAGAAGAGAGCTGATGAGGCTCTTGAAAAGGAAAAGGTCGCTTTAAAAGCGGTCGAGATTGAGAAGGTGAAGGTCGAGAGCCTTAAGGCTAAACTCGTTGAAGCTCAAAATGAAAAGGTCGAATTTAGAGATCGCGTCCTTGAGCTTGAGGCGTTAACGACCAAACTGGAGATCGAGAAAATAAAAGCCACCACCGACGCTGCTTCTTATGCTGGTGAAGTTGCGTCTCTTCAAAAGAAAGTCGAAGGTTTGGAAGGCGACGTCAAAGATTTGGAGGAGGAAAATCAACAGCTTGAAGCCTTTTCCCGTCTTACAGCCAGGGCTGCTTTGATGAGACGTCATCTAAGTGGAAAAAATCCGATGGCGTCGGCTGTCGAAGAGCTCAAGACTTATCTTGAGAAGGTGGGGACTGAAAGGGACCTCGACGAGGATGACGATCTGGATGGGAGCGATGGCGGAGAAGAGGAGGTGTTAGCAAGGACGGACGTCGTACAAGAACAGTCTGGCGCTCCTCCTACTTAGCTTCTTTTAAAATTTTCACCTGAAGGTCGACCGTATGTGGTCGTCCTTTATATTTGTATTTTTGACATTCTATGAAACAAAACTCTTTTTGCTTGTCGATGTTTATTACTCACCTTTTTAAGTAATCGTTCGTCGAATAAGTAAATAAACAGTTACATTAGTCATACAACCATATCATTATCAACTGAAACTTTCGATCAACCTTAGGCAATTCATAATGGTTCTTGGGTCTAAGAATATCAAATGCAGAACTTTAACCTTTGTCATTTATTAATATTGAATATATACGTGTGATCACATGAGTTTTACTCGACACAAAGATTTTCAAATAAGTCGCGCGTCCCTGCGAAAAACAATATTAGTGGGGTGGTCGTTGGTTTGATCAACGACCCTCCGATGCTTAAGTCAGTAATCTTTCTTAAAAAATAATCAAAGAAATTAATTTCACAGAATTAAAAGTAATACCTCTTTAGATGAACTGCATTCCAGCTTCGTGGGATATCTTGACCATCGAGGGTTTGGATTCTCTAAGCTCCTTTACCCACGACACTAGAGATTTGATAAGGACCTTCCCACTTAGTGGAAAGTTTACCTGCATTAGGCTCTTGAGTGTTTTGAAACACTCGTCGTAGGACGTAGTCGCCTTCTTTAAAAACTTTGACCTGGACATTTTTGTTGAAATGTCATTCGACAGTTTGTTTTTGCGAAGCCATGCGAATGTGAGCAGCTTCTTGGAGTTCCTCTAGGGCGTCGAGGTCATAACTTAAGTCCACTAAATTATGCTCAACGGGCGTATGCCTTGAAGTCGGTAGGCGTACCTCGATAGGTAACACAGCTTCGCATCCATAGACTAAGGAAAAGGGAGTCTGTCCTGTAGACGTACAAGGTGTCGTACGATTAGCCCATAGAACGGAAGGCAATTCTTCCACCCACTTCCCTTTGGCAGCTTTGAGTCGTTTCTTGAGTGAATTAATGATAGTTTTATTGCTCGACTCGGCTAAACCATTCGACTGTGGATATCGAGGTGTTGATGTTATCAACTTGATGTTCCTTTCTTCGCAAAATCTTCTCATTCGATCACTGATGAATTGTGTCCCGTTGTCGCACGTTATTTCAGACGGAACTCCAAACCTACAAATGATGTTAGTCTGGATAAAAGAAACGACCTCTTTGTCCCGGACCTGAGAGAAAGCCGCTGCTTCGACCCATTTAGAGAAATAATCTGTTAAAACTAAAAGGAATATCTTTTGCCCGGGGGCAGGTGGTAATTTCCCAACAATATCCATCCCCCATTTCATAAAGGGCCATGGGATCAAAGTCGAATGCAAAGGTTCAGAAGGTTTATGTGACATACCTGTGTGTCTTTGACACGCATCGTATAACTGTACATACCTAGTCGCATCTTGTCTTAACGTTGGCCAATAGTAACTTTGTCGCGATATCCGGTTGGCTAAACTGCGGCTTCCGGAATGATTTCCACATTCACCGTCGTGCATATCCTGTAGGATTTTGTGTACTTGAGCCTTGTTGGTGATACATCGCAGATTCAGACCAGTCGAAGACCTTCGATATAATTGTCCTCTGATCATAACATACCTTGATGCTTTAAATCTAACTTTTCTCGCTTCCATTCTGTCATCGGGCAATTGATCGTGCTCTAAATAATTTCTAATGTCGTTCGACCAAAAATTTTCTTCTTCAATTGGTGCAACCGAAATATTATCATCTTCTTTGATGGACGGGGTTGCAAGGTGAACCACCGGGATATTGTCGAATGTCGTTCGATTAAGTGCTGACCCCAAATTGGCTAGTGCATCGGCTTGAGTGTTCTGATCTCTTGGTATCTGTTCAATTATAAAGCGACTGAACTTCTTCACTTCTTCCTTTACTATTTTATAGTAAGCAATCATCCTTGAATCTTTTGCCGCAAATTCTCCATTAACTTGGTTAACAACTAGGGACGAGTCGCTCCGGACGTGCAAATGTGTTGCCCCCAAGTCGTGAGCTATTTTGATTCCTGCAATCAGTGCTTCATATTCTGCCTCATTATTTGTTGCTTTGAAATCGTATCGTATGGAGTATACTATTTTGCCCCCTTGTGGAGACTGTATGTGATGACCCGGTAAGTAACCTTATTATTTTATGTGATTTATTATAGTTTTAAGGGGGTTAATACTTAGTTAGTATAATATAAAGGATGGTTATAGTATATAGATGCTAGTTGAGGGTCTATAGTGAGAAGTTTGGTTAAGTATTAGTATGAGTCATCATATATATGTGTTGTCATCTCTTTGTTCCTTTTATCTCCAGAAACTTTCATAGAGGGTATGTGTTTTGTGTGTGTGTGTTTGTGTCGTGAGAAAGAGAGAAGAGAGTACAAGAGAGAAAGAAAAGAAGAAGAGTAAGAAAAAGAAGAAAAAGGGAAAAAAATAGGAGAAGTCTTTGATAGTTAAAGTCATACATCAAGTTATTTTCAGGTATGAATTCTAATTCTTAGTTTTAGGGTTCATGTTGTATATGTTCTTCCATGGATAATCCTAAAAGTATGTTCATGTGTTTGGTTGTTTAAGTTAAAATCATCATGGTTTAGAAGTTTCTATGATTTAGAAGTTTATGTTTCCTTAAGTTCTTAGTTTTGAGTTTTGTCATGGATGGTGATGTGAAGCTCCTTTCATATATGGCTATTCTTGATCATGGATTGAATTGAGTTCATATGTGTATAGAGTTGATATGAGTTCCTCCTTGTTATTTGATGTTAGAACCTCATTTTTATGCTAAAAACTTCCATAGAAATGACCCAAATTCAGTTGGGTTTGAGTTGGGGTGTTAAGGGAGTGAAATAGGGGCTGTTTGCTGTCCACAGAGGTCCACGCGACCTTTGTCGCGGGTTGACTCGCAGCAAAAGTCGCGTAATACACTGTTTCAGCATTTTCAAAATTTTGTTTATTGCGTATTGGTGTCGTTTCTAGGCGTAATATAGGGGTATGGGTACTCGTTTTGAGTGTAGAATAGCTTTTGAACACATTGAACAAGTTATTATGAGCATATCACAACTCCAACTCTTGTCTTTGATGTCGGTTGTTCGGTTTCTAGCTCGGTTGCGATTCGGGAGCGTCCGTTGGGTCGTTTAAGGTCGTAAATTTTAGTAGTGAGTATTATATACATATAATTATGTGGATTTCATAAATGTGTATATATTACAGGCTCAGTTACTCGTCAGTGAAGTTTGATATAACTGGTGTTCGGTTGTGTCGTTTGCGCGTGTGTGGCTTCGAACTCTTAATAAGGTGAGTTTTCTTTTAACCATTTTCCAACTGGAATACTTATATTATAAAATGGTTTATATGTGATATGTGTAGTAATTATTGTGAGTTATATGGATGGTGATTATTGAAATAAAATCTCATATGTTTGAGCATTGCATTACACTATTGTATTTTGGCCGGACGTAAAGGCCGGATGGAGTTGGTTGTGCCAAAAGGGGCAACGGGGTTGGTTGTACTTGAGGTACTTCGAAGTAAATTAATTAGTTGTGCTTAGCGGCCAACTAATTCTAATATGGCCATGGGTTGTTGGTGTTATAGGCCAACGGAGTACATTGCATGAAATTTGAATTGTGATTTGTTGATAATGGTTTCATATCAATGTTTTCATAATATTGTTATTAAAATGTTTGGGATTATCTCACTTAGACCAATTGGTCTAACCCTCAATGTTTTTCCAAATCTGTATTCCAGGACAGATGACTAGTAAAGGAAAAGGAAAAGATAAGCTATGATGTTATGTGAAGAAATGTGTTGCACGTGGGAAGTTATTATGAGTTACTACTTCTAGTTGAACAATGTTATAAGTAAATGGTTTTTGTTGGATGTAATATTATGTATGCGTGTATGTGTTTATGTATCGAAAGCAAAATGTTGGTACTATAATAGGTAGTTAGTGTAATTCTAGACTTCGGGACCCTATATGTAATATGTGTGTTTGTAATGTAAATGTTAGTATGTATTGTATGATACATGTTATGTTTTAAGATGGGTTGTTACACTGTAGGACGACACCTAATCCCGTGCCACGTATATTCGCCGAACCATCAACGTCGAGCGTCCAAGTAGTGTCGTGCAAAGTCGCCACAATTAACTGGTCGGATGTCATTGTGTTTTCCATTTCTGGACTGAAATCTGAGACGAAATCTGCCAGGACCTATGACTTGATCGCCGTTTTGGGCTTGAAATCCAGATCAAAATTGCTGAGGTAAATGCTCCATTTAGCTAGTCGTCCTGTTAGTTCAGGTTTCCTTAACACCGACTTTAATGGAAAGTTAGTTACCACAATTATAGGATGTGATTCAAAATAATGTCGTAGCTTTTTAGCAGCCATGACTAACGAAAGTAAAAGTTTTTCTATAGACGAATACCTGGTTTCAGCGTCTAGTAGAGTTTTACTTACATAATAAATTGGCAATTGTCGTCCGTCGGTTTCTCGTATAAGAACTGCACTTACCGAATTAGTGCTGATGGCTAGGTAGAGTTGAAGGGCTTCACCTTTTTCAGGTTTAGAGAGGAAAGGAGGCGACATCATGTATTTTTTGAGTTGCTGTAACGCTTCTTCGTGCTTGTCAGTCCACTCGAAACCTTTATTTTTTCGTAGGACATTGTAGAAAAAATGACATTTGTCGGACGATCGAGAGATGAAACGGTTCAGCGCTGCTATCCGTCATGTGAGACGTTGGACTTCTTTAAAATTTCTAGGCGATTTTAACTCGACAATTGCTTTGATTTGATCTGGATTAGCTTCAATTCCTCGTCGTGTGACCATATAACCAAGAAATTTGCCAGCTCGAACTCCAAAAGAACATTTTGTCGGATTCAACTTCATTTTATATTCGCGTAAGATATCGAACGACTGCTTCAAATGTCCTATATGATCGTCCATATGCTTTGATTTGACAAGCATGCCATCGATGTATACCTCCATAGTGTCGCCCAAATGTTCTTTGAACATCATATTCACCAATCGTTGATATGTCGAACCTGCATTCTTAAGACCAAAAGGCATTACTTTATAACAATAAATACCTTTATCTGTCATGAAGGCCGTTTTTTTCCTGGTCGTTAGTATGCATCAATATCTGGTTATACCCAGAATATGCATCCATGAATGTGAGTAACTCATGTCCTGTTGTAGCGTCGACCATAGAGTCGATATGTGACAATGGAAATGGATCCTTCGGGCAAGCTTTGTTAAGGTCGGTGAAATCAATGCATACTCTCCATTTACCATTTTTCTTTTGGACGACAACAACGTTAGCGAGCCAAACTGGATACTTGACTTCTCGTATTTTTCCTGTTTTAAGCAAATTATCAACTTCGTCGTTGATAACCTTATTTCTCTCAGGAGCAAATTTCCGTCTTTTCTGTTGAACGGGTTTGAATAATGGATCGATGTTGAGTTTATGAGAAATAATACTCGGATCGATACCCACCATGTCTTCGTGCGTCCAGGCGAAGCAATCATAGTGGTCCTGCAAAAAAGAAATTAGTTGCTTTTTGAAGGAAGGGTCGAGCGTCGAACCTATGTAAACCATCTGATCAGGCTTATCCTGGTTTAGGACGACAGCTTCCAAGCGATAGTCGTCGTCAGTCCCAAGAATGTCCTGGTTCTGTAATTGCTATACTGTCTGCTTCGGGGGCTTTAAGGAAACTTTGTAACATTCCCTAGCAACCTTTCTTTCGCCTTTGATCTCCTGTACTCCCCATTGCGTGGGAAATTTCAAAGTTTGGTGGTACGTCGAAGGTACAACTTTCATGTCATGAATCCAAGGTCGCCCAAGGATAACATTATAAGCTGATGAGCAATCGACGACATTAAATTTCGTCTGTCTGTTGATTCCTTTAGCATATACTAGAAGTGTGATTTCCCCCATGGTGTTTGTCGCTCCACCATTAAATCCAACGAGTGTGGTCGAACGTCGTGTAATTTCGGATTTGTCAATGCCCATCGCTTTCATTGCATCAAAAAAGATAATGTTAGCTGAACTACCTCCGTCGACGAGTATCCTTTTCTTCAGACAATTTCCAATGCTCAATTGGATAATTAGTCCGTCATGATGTTTCTGATGTACGTCATCGAGATCCGCTTGATCGAACGTCAAGGGCATGGCCTCTAGCTCTGCGTCCTCTTTGAGTCGTGCTTCATTTGGAATTGGTCGGTCGTCGGGACCGCGACTGGCATGTCTCTTAGCAGCTGAATACGTGGTCCCACAAATATCAAAACCTCCGGTGATACAATTAATCACCTTAGCATGCTCTGGGGATATGGGACGTGCGTCTTTCTTTTCCGTCAATTCTTGTAAATAACCTTTCGAGTTGAGCCAGGAAAGCTCTTTCTTTAAAGCAATGCAATCATCCGTTATATGACCGAAGTCATTATGGAAGTCGCACCATTTAGTTTTGTCCTTCTTGTCCTTCTTGTCACTGTCTTTGTCATTTTTCTTTGGCCACCGAACGTTTTGCTGTAGTTGCTTCAAGGATACGACGACGTCCTTAGCTGATCCAGAAAAACCATAAGATGACACCTTAGGATACTGAACAGATTTAGAAGTCGTCGATCATTTCTTTTCAAACCTGACGTTTGAAATTTGTCTAGTAGGCTCTGATCGATTGATTGACTTTGGTTTAAAGTCTGGATTTTTAACACCTAAGCTTTTTCGGTCGCCCGAGTGTTTATTCCTGAAAGCGATGTCATCCTCGACCCTCATATGAGCAAGCGTCCTCGCTCGTACGTCTTCAAAGGTTTCTAGAGGATACTTCGTAAGGTCGAGATACAACCCTGAACTATCATCCAGACCCCGTTTGTACACTTCAATTGCTATTTTCACGTCACAATTTCGAATACTAATCATCTCCGCGTTGAACCGGTTAAAGTAGTCTCGGATGGACTCTCCATTCTTCTGTACGACATAGTAAAGGTCGCTCGTTTGCTTTTCCATTTTTCGGCTACTAGCGAATTGTTGAGTGAATTGATTCACCAACTCTGCAAAAGACCCGACGGTTTTAGGTTTGAGATTAATCAACCATTGTAAAGCTGCTCCGATCAAGGTCGCCCTAAAACTTTTGCACATACAGATTTCTTGGAATTGGTACGGTATCGAGACAGTCCACATGAGTTGTTTGTACTGGGCGACATGTTCTGTTGGATCAGTGACGCCTGAATACTTTGGAGTGAAAGTCGGGATGCTGTATTTCTTTGGAACGTCTATTAACGCGATCTCATCAATGAATGGTGACGCCTGAAACCCTGTACGTGGCTCGACATCGACTTGAACTGCTGCCCCCGACAATTTGGCCAACATTGACAAGACACGTTCATTCTGTTCTTCCAAAAGCTTCAACCTTTGTGCAACAGGATCTATCGGAACACCACTTGGGACACCCAATGGAACATACCCTGACCCTTGGAAGCTAGTCTGTTGCGAGGTATCAGAGGCATATCCATTGAATGGAATATAGGCCATAAGCATGGTTGGAATTGCGAAGGTCGCAGGATTAATTGATGGTGGACGGGGATAATTTGGTAATGGAGGGGGCACATTCCAAGTACCAACGTAAGCATTCGTGGTCCCTGTCACATTGTTCCCATTTTGGTTTCTCAAATGCTCGATGGTTTCATCCGCCTGTCGAGCCTGAGCTGTTAAGGCGTCAATACAAGCACGGGCAGCGGTCAGCTCCATGTTCATTTGGGCCACGATATGATCTTGAGTTCCTTGGAATGCCATTATCCTGAACAACTGGAAAAGAGAACACTAAGAGAAAAACGTTAATCCGTCGTAAGATTATTGAGGATTTTCTTTGAATGGGGCCCCACGGTGGGCGCCAAACTGTTTATGCCAAAAATCTCCCAAGGAAAATTTAAGGTAAACGTGAAGCTTAATCCAACCAAAGAAAGTAACGACAATAATCGTACGACTATAACAAAAATAAAGTAAATAAGACGAGAGAATTGGTGACGCAGAAAACCCCTAAAATAGGTAAAAACCGCGGACGAGTGAGAGTCGTTGTGCACTATGGACGTCAATCAGGGACGTTGTCCTTTAGAATAAGTGTTACAAGTGAAATATAATATAAAATAATACAATAAAATAAAGTCGGTCGTGCGTCGGATGTATTCAGACTTCAGTCGTGCGTCGTACGTCAAACAGTAGAATGCTTTATGAACTTCGAGAGGGATTGAGCAAGCTTAAGAGTATAATCTGTGAGCTTCTGAGATATGAGCATCAGATGTCCCAATGTGAATTTCCAGCCTTGTATTTATACTCCATCTTTCCGTTTCCCAAGTATTGAATGCGTATGACCGTTTCTGATATTGATGATAGCGTCTATTACGCTAATTGCTATTGATGATGTCTTCGGTTACAATCTCTTGTCATGAATGCCTTTGAATTTTGCATTTAAACATAATACAACGTATGCTGCCAATTAGTAATTGAAATCAGGTCGTACGAAGGTATTTGTTGGACGGGTATTTGATCATTTTAGTCAAAGTCGCCTAAAGGAAAGGCGTCATCCACCGTCTGTCGCACGACCACGGACTGTTAGATTTTTTACCCAAACAGGCACCATATTTTTTCATCAGGTTTTTATTAATGTATCTTCATCTTTTTACCAACGTTCAATATCGTCTGATGTGTTTTTCAGCCTAATTCCGTCGTTTTAAAGGATTTTTAAAGTTTTTTGCTTGATTTCGAGGGATTTTTAAGTTTTTTTTATCGATTTCGAGAGACCTTTTTGGTATTTTTTGTGGATTTCAAGAGATTTTTTCTGTTTTTTTTTGTTGATTTCAAGAGTTTTTTTGTTGATTACGAGGTACGGTTGCACTTCTAAAATAATATGATTGCACCTTTTAAAACGATATGATTGCACCTTTTCACAGACCTAACATGTTTGTTCGTGATCTTGAGATTGAGAAGAAGAACTAACATGTTTTCTTTTAAAAAACCCATGAATGGTAGATTGGGTTTTCATCTTCATCTACATATGAAACAAACTTGAATAAATTTAATCAAACAAAAACAATGAAACAAGTAAACATCATAATCCTATTATCCTAAATTCATTAGTAGATCATAAATCTAACAATTACACATTCAAACAAATAATTACATAATCAAACAATTACACACAATTACACAATCAATCAAATATATCTAATATGATAGTGGAGACAGTGGACTTTATTTGACTCATCCTAAAAGTCTAAAACCTTATTGGACTAATAAGATAGTTGGGAGGGGGGTAATTTTTTTTAAACCTTCGAAAATCTCCTAATCTACCCTTCACATTTGAAAAAACACAGGGACCTTGGTCCCTAATAGCCCCTTAAGGGATACGCCCCTGTACACACTTAAATGGCATGTGTGAAACATGCAGTGTTGTTTCATATATGAAACGTTCAAAACAACTTTGTGTGTGGAAAAAAACACAAAAATACGTTTATATATGAAACACATACGCATTCATACACACAGAAAAACAAAACATATGAAATAATATGAAACTTAAAATAAAACTCATTGAATGGTATGGATTCATCTTCACGAGTTTTTAACATTTATTGGGTTTGTATATATTTATGAGGCGAAAGCTCTACATACAATTTTCTTTTATGGCGGAAATATCTGCCAACAAGGATACGCCACTGATCTTCAATATAGAGGAATTACAAACTTGAACCACTTTTAAAAACTGCATGTAAATTCGTAAAGCAAAATTTACAAGGGATAGGCTATTTACACTTCCTAAAAATCTATATACACTATCTCAAATTATTATACTTAATTTTAATTTTTAAAGTGCTAAAAATATGACGCTCGTTTTATGTAAACTATCTTTTTATAATATTTAATTTAAATTTAAAATGCTAACTTTTAGGACTAAGGCTCACAATTGGATTTTCCTTCTTAATTTTAAAATTTTCTTTTTTTAGACAAATTTATTATTTCCTATCTTTTTTATTTTCTATCTTTTCCTTTTTCATAAATGTGGATAATACGTGTACTTTCTAACTTGTATACAATACACGTCACTGTTATATCACAATTGGTTCGTTTAAGATATGATTGCATTGCAGCATGGACTACCCCGTATATGAATCAATTAAACAAGTACACATCGAAATTGTTCACTTGAAAGGGTTATATTAGAACGATTGACGTTGTAATTTGAATTAATGCATATTTCAATCTTATTATGAACTAGAAGTGTACTCGTGCAATGTAACACCCTAAAATTCAGAGTAATTTAAAATTTGCAAAATTGGGTAATATGACATTTGTATTTGATATAAACCTCCCAAAAAAGAAAAAGTACTAAGTGTAATAACCCAAAAACTCAAACCAAACATAGCATAGAAATAACCAATATTCAAGAGTTACAAACATAAATTCAGGAATTTAAACAGCGGAAGTCTTTACTACAACCGAGAGTTACTAAATGAAAACTAGTCTAAATTGCATCTTCGGCATCTTCTAAAAATCTAGACTTTCTCTTTCCCCGAAACATTACCCGCACCTTTTACTGAAAATAGTTTTTAAGATTTGAAAACGAGGGTTAGACCGTAAGGTCTAGTGAGTTCCTAACAAACATTTATAATTTGAAATAGTAACAACGATAACAGTTTATAATAAGTAACAAATCCCAGCGTAAATGAAAAGTAATAACTTAACAAAGTAGTTGATTTACTTTTATACCACAACCAGGTTGGTTGCCACAATGGTCAGTCGACTTTCCCACTTACCATTACCTTGCACGCATTCACGATCGGGGCCCAAGCTGACTCCCCTCTCGTATTGGGGTCCAAGCAGACTCCCCGCTCACACCGGGGCCCAAGCAGACTCCCCGTCCAACATGAAGGAAACAAATTCCATCCATACTAGGTGTGACACCGTGCATGCGCGGTGACCAAATCTTATGATCAAAATTATATAGTGAAATTGGATATGTTGTGAAATTATAATTCATTTAGTTGTACGGTTTACCCGATTTTAGAGTCAATGACGTTGGGTCAATAAAGCATTGTATGAAATATAATGTGGACGTTGAACATGACAAATAGTAGCATTAATATGATGATTCGTTTCAAGAAACATGAAAAATATTAGGATTGAGTGTTTAAGGTAAAGCTCAATATGTAAAACATAGTCCAACATGGTAAGTGATGCGTCTACTCACCGCAACTCTAACCAAATTAGCAAAGTGCCTAATAGTAATTAATTCTTCAACTTTATTCTGCATATATAAAAGTAATATGTAAGAAGCGTTATTTTACCAAAGATAATTTAATAACTGAAAAATAATCTGACAACTAATAGTGTGTTAAGAATTTAATAAATAGTTTTTGCACTTTTAATTGTAATTGCAGTTGCATAGGGAAAGTGGTAGTTATTAAATAAATAATAAGTGTGGTTATATGTAAAGAGAGGTTAACCGATAATTGAGAATATTTAATATAAACGATAATAATATATACAATAATGAAATGAATGTAATCAGATTTACCATTTCAATGTTCGAATGAACAATATTGACAAAAATTTCATGGTACACAATATTTTTAAGCAAGTTTTGATCATCGATCTCACATCAGTATTAAGTATGGTTAAACCTTCACTTGATGTCATTCGAGAGATAGCAACATGTAGTTGACCATGTGTAGAAACCTATTAGAACATAGAACGAATAATGTAGTTACAATATTTTTTAAATGTAAGATAACATAAATGAAGTAAAAAGGTAAGTATTGTACTTGTTTTAGGAAAAAGAGGTCGACATGTCTTTCTGGGTCAATTATAAGAAGTGTACAATTATCCGTATGGATAATTGTAAAAAGTTACTTCATGTCGCTCGTGTAGAAAAACAGTTATACAAAATTTTGGAGGGGACTACTGATGTACGCAAGGGATAGTATGCGGACATTCTCCTCGAAATCAAAAACAGTCTTAATATCTTAAACTTCAATGAAAAATGCAAAAACGGTCATAAAGATTACACGTTCATGCATCATTACTATTGCTTAAAAAGATGAAAGAATATCGGGATCGTGTGATTTAAGTCCAACAACTTGTTTCTTATTTGCTTTCAGGAAGGATTTGGAAATAAATGAGAAAATATTCAAAGATTTCCAATTTCATGCATCATCGTGATAATATTCACAAACCCAGTAACTTTGTTGTAATTGCTCCTCAATCAAACTCACTAAATATTTGGCATTCTCAAAGTTGAAAATGGCTGCTTGAATCACAACCGAAGTAGAGTTCATAACTATAAGTATCATGCATTTAGAAAATCAGAGATTGGTCACCATCAATAAGAAATAATATTTTTAAATTACTTCAGGTCAGTGGGACTTTAAACATCCAAAATATGTCGTACTGGTAAATAAAACAACCCTCCCAAATAAGGACCCCTAGATGTTATCGTATGACAATAAGTGTCTCACATTTGATCCCTTTGAGAATGATTTGAAATTGTTAAATTCTCATTGTGACATTTTAATATCTCATAACCTTCCTTTATATATTCATTATATCATCAAAGGAATTTCAACTAAGGTAAATACTTTAATGTTGCTTCAAAAATTTATTTAACTATTTACATATGTTTGCTTAAAATAATAACAAAAAACTAACAAAAAGAATGTTGACAACCTGGTTACAAATTTGATTTGATTCTAATGCACTTGGAGACATTATATAAATAACATGTTTGACTGATAATTGTAGTAAAATACAATTACTTCGTATTGATTAACCCTTCAAATTTCAATAGAATGATGTTTCGTTGATTGAGTTGGATGATGAAAAGAGAATGTCATACACTTTTTTATTTTATTTTTGTTGTAAAATAATGTTTTGATATTAAAGTTAAAAATTATATAAAAATGGTTTGTTGCAATCATATGTGCAATATTAATATTACGATGAGTGTACACAAAATTAGTCTTCCAATTTAGCTTCTAATGCATGTTTTACAGCTTAATTATTAACGCATTCTAAAACAGGTTGCACATAAAAATAATTAAAAACATATAAATGTACTTAATTAAATAGGAAAAGGGATTCCGTACATCAAAAAATATATTGTAAGACATCTTTTCTTATTATAAATTCATGTCTACCAAGTGATGAAATGTGCACCTAAAATGAGAAATGTTATACAATGTCATCACTATGCAAGATAATACATCAAACTTTGTTCATGGGGTAAAATAAAAAACCCTATGACATATTATCCAACATGGAAAAATTTGCTATCATTTTGGAGTCAAAGAAAATTTCCATGCATATTGCTATCTTACTTCTTTTTGAGAAAAATAGATGGAGAAATGAATAGAGCAAAATAAATGTCTATAGGAAGTTGGATAGTTTGTAGGTTAAAACTAATTAATTAGGTGGTAAAATTACCAAAGCACCCTTCTTATAATGAAATACACATTTTTCACTTAAGGGTAAAGAAGTCTTTAACTTATTTGATATTAAAAAAAATCAAAATAATGAGAAAATTCCTTTAGACAAATCTTCTTCTTACATTGTGCCACATCATCCTTTGTAAGTTTTGCTTTTATATGTATATTGGTGGTGTGAGATTTCCATACTCGCCACAAGTTCAACAATACCCATATCAAAATATTTACGCAAAGGTTCGCATATAGAATTCTATGATAATCAAATAAATTGCGAAAGTATTTTAATACACCACATTAATCAATAACCAAATCTCATGTCCCAATTTCAATTATAAAATAACAGTTCAAAAGATTTTATAAGATTTAGGAGACAGGAACTCACCTGATTAAGCCTACACTTAGCTAGAGTTCTTCCCTACAATAACCAATAAAGAAGATCACTAAATGAACCGACTAAGAAAAGATCAGACTCAATTTAAATCCCGGTTCTCGACTTCTCTCTGATTCTCTCCAGACTCCAACTGATCGCATCCTATCTGACCGGACCGGACCCTACCCTCGACCGATGCCTAAGCAACAACCCATTGACTGGAAAAACACTCGACCGACCCCCTCATGCGCCGCCCGAGCCACTGCACGCTGCTCCATGCGCTGCCCGGGGCGCCGACCGAGGTCCAACACGCGCCACCCGGTGCGCCGACCGAAGTCCAACATGCGTCGCCCGGGGCGCCGACCTATGGTCGACCGGATCCTTAACCGGTGTTTCTCTTTCTCGACCGGAGTCCAGGCTTGTCGACCGGTGTCTAAGGCTTTGATCGGTCTCTACACATCGTTCGGGGTCTAAAGCATCGACCGAGGTCTACACATCGACCGGGGTCTAATCCGCGACCGGGGTCTGCCTCAACATTCGGTCGCCCGGGGTCACGACCGTACTCACCTCTGCAGTGATTTCGATCGATAAAACCCCAACCAAAGACCCAGATTTCATTTAAGGGAGAAAGTAACCAACCAATTTTATATCTAATCGATAACTGAGACTAAATGCCAAAAGAAATAAGGTTAACAACAACATTTCCCAGATTCAAAGTGTTTCTTAGAAACCTACTGCAAAACTACCATCGAAACCAAAATCTCAAGGATTTAAATCCCAATTCTTCCAAATAAACCCAAAATAGAAAAGAGAACCCACAATCACAATTAATATTGAAGACTTAAGGATGGGTACTAACCTTTGATTCGATTCTCCAAGAGCTCCAATCTTCTTCCCAAAATCCCCGCTAGTTCTCTCTATCGCCGCTCGATGCCAATATGCAGGGAAGGATAGATTTTGCCCTAAATGACAATTACTAGCAATATTTCCCTCTAACCTTTCAAGCCCAAAATTAAACTACCAAGCCCAAAATTAACACATGGGCCTTACACTAAGTTTTTACAAAAACCTGTGTACGGAAATGGAAATCAACAACAAACTAATCTAAACATAAACTATCTAGATTACATCGGTTGTCAATCCAAGATCACCAAAATAAGGGACTTAATTTCATGCCCTTCATCAAATACTATTCATCTAAAAAATGCCTCAACCCATGCTCGACTCTCAAGCCCTTGGCAACCCACCGGTAAGGGAACCTGTTATACACATCATTTGAGAAAAAACGTTTGGCTTAAAGCCTAGTGAGAACATACAGTTTAAACTTTCAAGAGATAAAGACAATTGCATCGAAAGGAAATCTTTTCAAGAAAGTTTAGTTTACAATTGAAATCTTTGCCACATAAGGACCGTTCGGTTCGAAAATTCATCTTGCGATGACGGAGGATACCTGATTTACTAAGTATTGTAGCGGAACACAAAAGTAGGCCACAATCCGAGTTGTGAGCTAAATACTTGGAATCCATGACCACGGACAACGTCGGTCCGTACTAAGATGTGAGGGAGGGCCCCCGAGGAAACCAAGTCATACTCGTTCACTAGGACTACATTATGACCCATGGCTAGTAACCGATTTCACATAACCGTACCAAAGGCCCTCGAGGGGTCAAATGCATCCATAGCTACAAAAAGGGGAAAAGACATCCCAATAATATAAGCCGACTCAATACCTAGGATCCACTATTAATAGTCTAGACTTGTCACAGTCACAATTTCATTTGTGACCAACCATAGTTAGTCATATGGTTCCAATAACATTTATTTCCAAAATGCATTTCCATGTTTAACTGCTGATAAAAATGAAAGTCATAAAATGAGATTATATACATTTCTTCAAGTAACTCACATAAAAGTGCAAGTAATACCCATTTTTCTTCAAATAAGATGGAACCCTTTATTTTTCTTGAAAATGATTGGGAACCCTAAAATCTCCCAAAACTCAAGTTAGGTCAAAATGTGATAAACTTAAATCCAAATCCAAGGAGATATGTAAGAGTTCACAATGTAGGATTTGACATTTATAAAGTTTAGAAAATGGTAGTAGGAGCTCACCAAGTAGGTTTTAGAAGAAAACCCAAAACCTAGATTTTGACTTCTTGGAGAAGATGAAGATGGAGATGGTGGTGAAACTTCCAAAACCGAATCCTTGGATGATGCTCTAAACTCTAGCAATGAATGTGGTAGAGGTGGTGGTTGAAAAAACCCTAATCTTGGAGTAAATGAAGAGGGAGAGTTGAGAGAGAGAGAGAGTTAAAGGAAGAGAGAAATGAGAGAAATGAATTTGGGGAAGAATTCCATATTAACCCGTTCAGGGCTTCCGCGCGGGTTATGGCACGGGCCAAGCCGCCCGACAACTCGCGCCGTTCACTGCCATCAATTCTTCTTCTAATCTGGTCAAACGAAATTCGGGGTGTTACATGCAATGCAACGAGATACATCACGATTTTAATGTTTCATTTTATTTTTTTTGTCGATTTACAGTACAATTTTGGATGATTTTGAGAAAGTGATAATGTTTTTTTTTTAAATTTGATTAATTTAAGCTTAATAATATAATATTTTTTATATAAAAAAACTAAGTATTTTGTTAGAATTCAATGATTATCTTATATATTTTAATGACATCTAGAAAAAATAATCAATCACATATTTAATAATATAATTAAAAAAATTATAGTAATATAATTTATTAATTAATATTGATACATAGAAAGATCTGTATAAAAGAAAGCATTGTACATACCAAATTGGTGGGTGTTAGAAGTCTGCAGTAGTAATATGTATATTGTGATTTGATACTTGTAAATCAAGATATTTTTAAAATCTTGCATAAAATAATGGTACTTTGTGCCTAATAATTTGTATTTAAGAGTTTTTTATCCGTACTTTATAATACTAGAAACGTACTCGCGCAATGAAGCGAAATACATCACGATTTTAATGTTTTATTTTTTGTTTTTTTGTCGATTTACAATATGATTTTGGATGGTTTTGAGAAAGTGATAATGTTTTTTATATAATTTTTTTTTATTTAGGCTTAATAATATAAGTTGATAATGTTTTTTTTATATAAATTTGTTTAATTTAGGCTTAATAATATAATATTTTTTTATATAAAAGAAATTAAGTATTTTGTTAGAATTCAATGATTATCTTATATATTTTAATGACATCTAGAAAAAATAACCAATTACATATTTAATAATATAACTAAAACAAATTTATAGTAAATTAATATATTAATTAATAGTGATACATGGAAATGTCTGCATAAAAGGAAGGTCCTGTACATACCAAATTAATGGGTGTTAGAAGCTTGCAGTAGTAATATGTATCTTGTGCTTTGATACTTGTAAATTAAGAGATTTTTAAAATCTTGCATAAAATGATGGTACCTTGTGACTAATAATTTGTATTTAAGAGTTTTTTATCTGTGCTTTATAATATAGTATATATAGTATAGATTAATATATATATTCCACTGTTTTTACTTTTTTTCTAATGCATTTTTAATTATTATACTGTTAAATATAAAAATATTTTTGAGTATTTTATTTTTGTTTATTTGGTTAAATAGTATGTTAATTTTTGTTATCATTCTTGTTATTATCATCATCAATCAAATATTTTTACTTTTTTTAAATATATTTTAAAATTCTATTTGATTATAGATGCTACATTTTTTGTCTCTTATTTTATCTCTTTTAATTTGAAAGAGAATAGAAATTGGTAATAAAGCAAAAATATTTTTATGAAGATAGTAAAATAATAATAACTTACATTTAATAAATAAAATAGATATTAAATTTATTGAAAACGATTAAAAAAAGGGAAAAACAGAAAAGATAAAAAAATATATCTATACTATATTATAAAGACGGAATAAAAAACTTTTAATTACTACTTATAAAACATAAGGTACTACCATTTTATGCATATATTTCAAAAATCTCTTAATCACAACTTAGTATGCATAAGATACAACTCATTTGAAAAAAAATTCAAACTTTACTTTTTCACTACCTTCCTTATTCAAGTTTTTTTTCTTCCATTTGGGGTTTTTCCAAAAGAAGAAAAATTATTTACTTGCTCAAATTAACATATTTCTTTAATTATGATAGTATATGTATTTTTCTTCATGAATATAAGTTTTTAAAGCCTTTTGAATTCTATAAAACTAACAAATAATGAACTTATATATACGTTTAGATACAAAATATTACTATCCAACATTATATTTGTTATTTTTACCTATTCTATATTTCAGTATTTTGAAAAAATATTATCATTCGTTATATATCGTTGATTAATACATGTTTTTAAAATTCAAATATACATTTAACGATTACTTTAATATAATTTTTTAATGCTTCATGATTGAAAAAAACTCAAGTTATGCGTTTATCATTACTAATGCTACATAAATTATAAAGATATAATTTACTCCATATATATATTTTTTCCCTGACAAACTATTACATTAATTTTTTAATTCCATTTACAATTGCTCATCCCGATGCATGACACGGGTACACTGCTAGTATATAATGAAGTATGGAACTAAAAAGCCTAAAAAATAGATAATTAAACTATAAAAAAAATATTTGAATAATATGTAGATAAGAGATGATGTATAAGATAGTGTAAGGGGTTGTTTGTTTTTTTTAAAAAAATCTCTTAATCTCTCTTAAGTCTAAATCGTTCAGACCTTTTTATACATCACCTCTTATTAATTATAACTAAATTAAAATTTTAGACTTTAGACCTCTTAAAAAACAATCGGCAACTAAGTGTGATAGTGCTAATAGTAGCATCCAATTTATAAATTTTGATAGCCAATTGAAATATATCTATTTATAAACATGTATTTTGAATAATTTATTTTCTTAAACAATCAAAATCGTGTTCAAAATGCATACTTTTATTACATAATAGGATAAAAATGATTTTTACAGTCAAAATCGTGTACTTAATTTATCTATTAATATGTACTAAAATAATATCTTCAATTTACATTATATATATATATATATAAGAGAAGGTGATTTTTTTTGGGTAACCGTGGGTTTCCGGGCCATCTTACGTGCACCGACTAATCCCCGGGTGACTACGAATGGAATGGAGTCATCGCAGGTGAACCTCCATGGCCACAAGAGCTTTGACAGGGCCTGGATTTGAACCCTGAGTAGATGAGATCTTCCACTACATCCCCCAAAGGCTTTACCAGTGCGCCACAACCCAAATGGTTGAGAAGGTGATATTTGTTTTTTACCTAATGGAACTAATGACAAGTATACGCTATACAGTAATTCATATCACAATGTTTGTTTGTGATTTGATAAAAGAAAAAAAAAACTTAATTATTGATGTTTTCCCGTTAAAAACATGGATAATAATCCATATTTATGCCCCTTATCTATATCTATACTATATTATAAAGTACTGATAAAAAACTCTTACATACAAATTATTAGACACAATGTACCATCATTTTATGCAAAATTTTAAAAATCTCTTAATTTACAAGTATCAAAACACAAAGTACATATTACTATTGCAGACTTTTAACACCAACAATTTGGTATGTATATGACTTTTCTTTTATGGAGACCCTTCCATGTATCCCTATTAATTAATATATTATTACTATAAATTTGTTTTAATTATATTATTAAATATGTAATTGGTTATTTTTCCTATATGTCATTAGAATATATAAGATAATAATTGAATTCTAACAAAATACTTAATTTTTTTTATATAAACAACGTTATATTATTATGCCTAAATTAAACAAATTTATAAAAAAAAACAATATCACTTTCTCAAAATTATCCAAAATCGTACTGTAAATAGACAAAAAAACAAAAAATAATGATGTATCATGTTGCATTGCGCGAGTATGCTTCTATTTATATCTAAGACTCATTTTATCAGGGATTGTGACAACTTTTATATATATTGAGAGAGGAAAGTTTAATGAAAACTTAATTTTCATCGTGCACGTCAGGAAGAATCCCAGTCCCTTCATCTCTGTTGATTCAACAACTTATATTAAATAGCGTTTTTAATTAAAATTAGATTAAGGGTAAAAATGAAAGATAATTTAAACTCACGCCTACTATATTTGACTTTTTATTTTCTTTTTTAATTAAATTTTTTTTACCCACTTAAAGTTTAAAATAAATTATCTTAAAAATTAATAATATTCTAATCAAACAAATTATATCAAAAAATCGAGAATTTCGTACTCTTCGATATGACCGTTTTTACGTGAAATGCTATATATGCGTTATATTCATTACGAATATTTATGTACATTCAAATGTGTAAAACATCTCGACACCGTAAGTTCGTAACTCGACACCATCTTCTTCAACACTTTATTCGACGTCGTAAGACATCGCGTTATTCATCATCGTAACCCAACACCCATCGAGACGAATCGATAACCTATCGAGTTTCGGTTGTGAATCGGGGAACAAAAGAGAGCGTGCCACGTCTCCACACTTTCACGGGTTATTCATGTATTATTCATCATTAATAATGTATAATTTAGAATGAATAATACAACATTTAGGGTAAATAATACACGATTAATTAATCGTGTATTATTCATCCTGAATGTTGTGTTAGGAGTGTTCAAAGAAACCGTTGGACCGTTCAAACCGGTCGAACCAAGTCAAATTGGACCGTTTTTGGCGATTTGAGCGGTCTGGCGGTCCGGTTTGGTCTGAAAAATAGTCAAACCTCTCGGTCCGGTCTGGTCTGCGGTTTGACCCTTTTTTGAGTGGTCTGGACCGAACCGACCGCCAAAAATACGCATGTTTTAATCATATTTAGTTTTCATGTTGTATGTTTAACTTTTATGGCTCAATTAAAAAAAGTTCTTGAAAGAATTATATATTTAGTTTTCTTTTTCTCAGTTGATTATGTTATATAAATTGACAAAGTTTATCGTTAAAAATTCAAATCTAAATATAAATCGTCTTTCGACTTTCTCAATATTTGTTCAAAATTCAACAATTGTAGATGGACTTGTTTAACTTCTTTTCAACTTGCTCAATACTTTTGTTTAATTTAATATATAAACACTCTTTTATAATTCGATGTACCATTTTTTAACAATGTTATATTGGTTGAAATTTTATTTTGGATATAAAGTTTTACGTTTTTTTAGTTTAAAGCCCAAAAGAAGCCTAAACCGGACCGGCTTTTTGTGGTCTGGCTTGACCGGTTTGGTCACTTGTTACCAAACCACTCAGTTTTAAAATTTTCTAAACCGCCATTTGTGGTTTGGTTTGTGGTTTGGGGGGTTAAACCGCCCAAACCGGACCGCGAACACCCCTATGTTGTATAATTCATCGAATACTGTATTATTCATCATGAATAATGAATGAACGTTCACATTTGTTATTCATACTGAATGTGGGACACCCGGGGATGTGCATATATATTCATAATTAATTAAACGAAATTTCGGTTGCGAATCGGGAAACAAAAGATAGCGCGCCATGTATCCACAACTTCACAGGTCATTAATATATTATTCATCATGATTCATGTATCATTCAGAATGAATAATACATCATTTAGGGTGAATAATACATGATTTATGATGAATAATACATGAATCATAAATTCATGTATTATTCATCCTAAATAGTGAATTAACGTTCACCTTTGTTATTCATACTGAATGTGGACACCTGGAGACGTGCATACATATTCATAATGAATATAACACATATATAGCATTTCACGTAAAAACGGTTAAAATGAAGAAAAAAAATTATATCGAGATTGATGTCATATCGAAGAGCACGAAATTCTCGTTTTTTTGATCTAATTTGTTTGATTAAAATATTAGTAATTTTTAAAATAATTTATTTTAAACTTTAAGAAGGTAAAAGTTTTTAATTAAAATAAAAAATAAAAAGTCAAATAAGGTAGACGCTCATTCAAATTTCCACTTTTGTCCTTAATTACTTCTCATTTAATCTTATTATGTTTTAACCACTGATTAGTTTTCTATGTTTTGATCAATAACTATAATTGATCCTCATGTACATAATGTAAAATGAGTTTTCATTTGAACTCATCTATATATATATATATATATATATATATATATATATTATATTATATGTATATATACAATTTATGCATATGCCTAAAATTTTCCTTGGATAGATATCTTAAACCTAAGCATATACAAGTTGTACCATATAACGTACAACTAAACATGCACAACTTAGTATAATTTTATTTAAACAATTCATGAAACAACTAGGCATATACCCGCGCAATGCAGCAGAATGTAAGTAAAGAACGAACAATTAATGTTACTTTCTTATAGATATGTCATCAACAATCAATCATAACCTAAGAATCACAATTTATAAAACCCTAAACCTATAAAGATATTCAATAATTAGTTTATATTACAATTATTGACGAAAAAAATTATAATGATATAATTTATAATAAGAATGAAACGTATTTTACGATTATGTATTTTTAATGTGCTAATGGTGGAAACATAAATAAAACGTATGAATAGAAAAAACAAATTAATTCGTAGATATTCATGATATTTAATATTACGGTTAAATTAAAAAATATTCAATATTGGGCTCGTTTTGAAGGTCAGACGAGACGATTATAATGGTATAATTTGTAGAAAAATGAACGTATTTTTCATCGCATTTTTGTTCATATACGATTATTTGTGTTAATATGATAATGGTGTAAAATGAAAAATGAAAAAGTAAGGGATATAAAGTAAATTAAATAAGTAATTGTAAGGGTGTTAAATATAACATTGTAAGGGTGATAAATGTTATTGTACAAAAGATTGTACAATAACCGTTTTAGTAGTATAGATAATTCGTATATATTCTGATATTTAATAGTATGGTTAAATTAAAAAATATTCAATATTGGACTCGTTTTGAAGGTATTGACGAGACGACTATAATGATATAATTTGTAAAAAAAGAAACGTATTTTTTCATTGCATTTTTGTTCATAAACGATTATTTGTGTTAATATGATAACGATGTAAAATGAAAAATGAAAAAGTAAGGGATATAAAATAAATTAAATAAGTAATTGTAAGGGTGGTAAATGTAACATTATAAGGGTAGTAAATGTTATTGTACAAAAGATTAAGGGTGGTAAATGTTATTGTACAAAAGATTGTACAATAACCGTATAACCGTTTTAGAATTTTCATTATATAGTATAGATAGATAAGTTTTTTCCGTCGTTGCAAGGTTCAGTACATGATATGGATGGTTGTTTGCGAAGTTTATGTTCAAGATTGTATATGAAGTTTTAGACTGTGTTTTACGAAAGTTTGTTGGTATCTCATGTGCCATATGTTCATAAATGATGGTTGTTAACTGTTTTCATGAAACATGAGTGTAGAGATTGCCAGTATTGTATATCTCACATATATGATTTTATGGTGCATCATTATGATTTTTTTATACTTTCGTCAAGTTTGAACTATGTCGGTGTTTAAGTTGTTCCAATTACTACTATATAATTCAATTACCATTGCTTAAAAGTATATTAATGTGTTGTGATAAAATATGAAAATTTTATAATGTCTTATATGCCCCTTCCCCTAGATAAGTTTTCAATTGTGTGATAAGGTAATACAAAAGACCACACAAAAATGAAGGTGAAGAGACTGTTGGTCCCCAATTGTGTATGGATGCAACAACATGATGCCATAAACATGGGACACTAGAAAAGACAATTTCCATATACTACTTGCATACTTTGTGGAGTT
Organism: Arctium lappa; assembly: GCA_023525745.1. Lineage (NCBI taxonomy): Eukaryota > Viridiplantae > Streptophyta > Magnoliopsida > Asterales > Asteraceae > Arctium > Arctium lappa. The sequence goes on from CM042049.1 coordinate 116,806,068, forward strand.
GTGGTCACTCCACCATCCACTTATATAATGTTATATATATATATATATATATAGAGAGAGAGAGAGAGAGAGAGATGAGGTTCAAGGGAAAATCTCAAAAAAACGAAAAACTGAGGAACACCCTGGTAGCCTTTAATCTGGACGGTATGCACTTGTGCATACAAGTAATTTAGAACATGCACACGTGCATATGCACAAGTGCATAATATATATATATATATATATATATATATATATATATAAGGCATATTTATAAATTCAAATTTGTTATGATGTACATGTGTATTTATAAAAGATTTTAAGATAAAAATGTATATCAATTGCTTACCCAATAAACAAACTAAGTTTTGGTAATCAATACCAGTTAAAGACTGCTACTAATGTTCCTATATGTCATGTGCCTGGTAAGATGATACATTTCTTCTTGATCCTATCTCTTGGTCTCATTCTTTCTACCAGTCTCCAGCTGAAAAGGTATGTGGATAACGACTTACAGTCGATTGAAAGATCTTATAGACGTTAAGAATCAAAAGGCGGTGTTGAGTAACCGACCTTATGATACATATCGTTACTAATTATATTTGTCGATACATTTGAAGATATATAACCTAACTATATCATTCACCCTCTCCAATACTTGAAGGAAGCTTATTATTAATGGTCACCTTATCATTATATTAACAATAAGAAATTGATGATAAAATATGAAAAATAAAATAATATTTGTTATAAGAATAACATGACATGACAAGTAAATGTTTTGACATATCATGCATGATGTTGAATAACATAGTGTTTTATTAGTCAAATTGAGAAAAATAATCCTATAAACTAACTAAATTCTTCTTTTTTGAATTGGGAAGTTGTAATCGCATAAGACAGGTTTTATATACACACAAATCCCACTCGTTTGTAGTGAGTCAAGCTAAGTCAAGTATTCTTTGATATCATGATCTAATTTGTCCGTTTGAAATGTTCAGTAAACCATTTTGCATGTGTGACCTGATATTCCTCGTGTGAAGAATTTCATATTCCCTTTCTTACTTCCTCCATTTAGGAGAATCTGTTGGAACAAAAATTTGTCTAAAATCTCCAAATCTCTATTTTGGTGAATCCATTAGAGATGCTCTAAAACTTAATATAAAGAAAGAGATAGATTATTTTAATTGTTTTCGTGAGTGAGGTTGGATATGTTATAACTTTTTATAAATTATTTAATTGTTTTCATCAATAATGTTAAATGTAATTTTGTTCAAACATTTTCGCTTTTCATATTTTATTTTACAAAAAATATAATATAACTGGAAGTATTTTTAAAAATCGTACAAAAAATCACCAAGATAACAAGTTTACATAAAATACATGTTGGAACGATTCGGATTTGGGAATAAGGAAGGACCGGAGAAGAAGATCGTTTTTCATGTGCATTTTTGTATAGGAGGAAATGAAAAAATAAAATAAAAGGAAGCAAAAAAGCATTTTCCTTTTTGTTTTTGTCGTTTTGTGAACGGAGCGGTTACCATCATGCGAAGGATTGCTATGGTCCAGAATTGACGACCACGGCCCATCCACCGCCCTTAAATAAAGTACATAAAAAAAGATTTTTAAAGCATATAAACATTTTTAATTCGTATTTTTTATTTAAATTTTACGAATGTGGTCCCTATGGTTTTAAATTTGTCTTGGATTAGGTCCCCAGAGTTTTCTATTCTAAAATAGCCTCCAAAGTTTACAGTTCGTAACGTTTTGGTCCCAACCGTGGTTGGGATTGAAGAGGGACGGCGGTCTTGTTCCCTTGAGAAGATGGTAGGGTAGGGTGTGGTGTGGTGGGATGGGATGGGATTCGGGTTAGGTTTGGGGATTAATATATACTTTTGATTTTATTTAAATGAAAATATAAGAAAATATTGGTAATGACTAAAATGCTCCCATTTAACGGAACATTTTAACTACCGTTAATGGCCGAGACTAAAATGTTACGGAAATGCAAACTCTATGGCCTAATTTGGAACAAAATAAGTTTGGGGAACAAATCTAAGAAACTACAAGGACCAAATTTGTAATTTATTCTACTAACAATGTTAAATTGTTAACATGACTATGTTGGTTAAAGGAGATCTTATAATAAAATCCTTTGGTATTTTTATGATTAAATTTTTGGTTCTCGATTTTTTTTTGTTAACATTGGTTATTGTTTTATTTATTCTTTGTTTTTTCCAATTAAAGAAAAAAAATGGCGTTTTGAAGGATAAAAACGGGCCTTAAAAGGGATTATTCACCTCACATATTTCTTCTTAATTTTCCTTATTTCCGAAAAATTATTTAGTCAATCATGTAAAACCCCTAAATAACTAACATGTTTAAGAGGCCGTTTACCAAATGTTTATCCGAGTAAGTGTTTATCAAGTCACATTAGTATGTCAATGATTAAGAATCTTACCTGATAAGAACTAAAGTAAGGAACCAAATGGGCCTTTGGCCTAGCGGTATCAGAGCTTTTGACCTCCTAGAAGGTTAGGGGTTCAAACCTCACCAAAGGTGAGAAGGGTGTGTGAGTTTATTTGTTGCATTCGTCGTATATAAATATTATATACTTCAAAAAGAAAAGAAAAAAAGAGTTAAGGTAAGAACATAGTCTTACTCGGTAAGTGATAGCGGAGACTCTTACTACGGTTAGTGGTTATCGAGAAAATTGTTGCATATGATATCGTTTTGGTGGACTAAAATCTTACCCGGTAAGTAAGTGATAGTGTTGAATTTTATCGATAAACACTTACCCGGATAAACATTTGGTAAACGACTCCTAAAACTGTACATTTCTGGAAAACAAACTCAGGGTCTAGATGGTCTTTACCAGGGGCAGACCCAGTTCATTAGATATGGTGGCATATGCCACTTCTACGTTCGTGAAAGGTGCAACCGTATTATAACGTTATGTGCCACTGTACATATTTTGAAACTACAATAACAACACAAGTTTGTCTTGATAGAATTGGTTTAGACGACTTTTCTTCCACCCGCCTGGGTTTGAATTTCGTTTCAATAATTTTCTTAGCTTTTAGCTGTTAATTTCTGGTTTATGATGTTTTTTTAAGAAAAATATAGCAATAAAAAACTCGAACACAAGACCTTACATACGAAAAGTAAGAAACTAATCAACTGACCAATTATAATTTTTTTTTAAGTATCTATAGCTTTGTTTTTTTTCCCAAGTCAGCATCTGCTCTTTACTCAAATATTAACTTTTAAGGGCAAAAATACATTTGAATTGAATATAGCATATCTATATTATTATATTAAAGTTCTGTTACGGTTATTGAAAAAAGTAGTTATTGGAAAACGGTTTTTGGAATGTTAAATTTTACATTTATCACCCTTACAATTAATTATTTAATTTACTTTATATCCCTTGTTTTTTCATTTTTCATTTTACACCCTTATTATTTTAACACAAATAATCGTGTATAAATAAAAATGCAATGAAAAAATATGTTTCTTTTTTTACAAATTATATCATTATAATCGTCTCGTCAATACCTTCAAAACGAGCCCAATATTAAATATTTTTAAATATAACCGTACTATTAAATAACATGAATATCTACGAATTAAATTTCTACTACTATATAAAAAAACTAATACAGTTATTGTACAAACTTTTGTACAATAACACTTATCACCCTAAGCTTTTATACAATAACACTTATCACCCTTGTAATGTTACATTTGTCACCCTTACAATTACTTATTTAATTCATTTTATATCCCTTATTTTTTCATTTTTCATTTTACACCATTATCATATTAACACAAATAATCATATATGAACAAAAATGCAATGAAAAAATAAGTTTCTTTTTCTACAAATTATACTATTATAATCGTCTCGTCAATATCTTCAAAACGAGTCTAATATTGAATATTTTTTAATTTAACCATACTATTAAATATCATGAATATCTACGAACTAATTTGTTTTTTATCCATACGTTTTATTTTTTTCCACCGTTAACACATTAAAAATACATAATCGTAAAATGCGTTTCATTTTTATTATAAATTATATCATTATAATTTTTTCTGTCAATAATTGTAATATAAACTAATTATTGAATATATTTATGGGTTTAGGGTTTTATAAATTGTGATTCATAGGTCATGGTTGGATTGTTGATGACATGTCTATAAGAAAATAACATTAATTGTTCGTTATTTACTTACATTCCGCTGCATCGTGCGGGTATATGCATAGTAAGACATGATAGAGTGGTTTAATTAATGTAAAACAACTTGATAAAAACGATCCTGAAAGATTTTAAGACGGTATTTTTACAACACTCTATTATGGGTGATTGTGGGAAGTTGCATTGTATTTTTTGTTTATTAAAAGAAAAAATACAACAATATATCAAAATTATATATACATTTATTTTAGAACCAACTTATGGGTCATTTATGTAACACCCATAATTTTGGGTAAGCTTTCTTTTGAGAAGAAGACTCAGGTTTTGTAGAAGAAGAAGCCATTGTGGATCTGGTTTATTAAACTAAACCAACTGCTCTGATACCACTTGTTGATCCCGAGTTAGCAAAACAAATATTGTAAAAGGGGGGGGGGGGGGTTGAATACAATACACAAAATTTACTTAATTTTTAATTCTTTTATTGATATAAAATATCAAGAATTACACAAAAAGAACAAAGATTGTTGCGGAATAAGAATAGCTAAGAACTACTCAAAACAATCTAACACTTAGAAGACTTTAAAGAACACAAAGATTAAATATTAGAGAGAAAGTAAAAGCTATCAACCTGCTTGAAATCTTGCAAAGGAGAAATCTTGAGCTGAAAGCGTAAGTAGCAAGGTGTTACCTTCATCCTTTATATACTATCCAATGTAATGAGTGCAAAGGACAAGGAACAATAAAGGCATGAGTGATTGATATATTGTCAATAAATTATAAGATATTTGATGTGATTTATCACAATACAAAAGACAACTTTTGTACAATGAAAGTACAATATCTAAATAAAATATTCTTGGGAAAATCTTTTTGAGATCTATTAGAAAATAAACGTCTCAATCAAATTCAAACTCAAGTGTATATCTTCTCTAAGAAGGAAGCTTCCATTCCCATTGTCAGAAGATCATTGGGAACGAGGAAGTATGTCAAATCAAGAGGGTTTGACATAAATGATCTTACAGATAAATGAGTAATCGGTAAGAGAGGAAACTGCCGAAGAGGTGGCAGTGATGTAGAACAAGGATGATTCAGCAGATGAGAGATCTGTCGAACAAGGATGAATCGGCAATAAGGGAAGGATATGCAGAATAGGAAATCGGCACAAAGGTGATCTGCCGAATAGGAAATCGGCAGACCAGGCTTAGTTTACTTTGAAGTTCATCTCAATCCGCATAGTAGATTTCCTTCATGTTGAATTCGGTTTGTCTTCGACTCACCGATCTGTTTAACCATAACTAAGCTATTACAAAGAACCAAAGTACAAAGTTCAAACATCAGTAAAGATTAAGGAGAGGTTATCTTTAAATCTTAGATGACCCAACACTTAATGTTAATGATTTTTAATTCAACTATTTGATCTCAATAGGCTTTAGCCTAACACGTTTTCTTAAAATGACATGTATAGCAGGTCAATCTAGCGATGGGAGTCGTCGGGCTTGAGCGGGCGGTCTAGGGGCCGAGAGTGGTCTTTTTGGGAGATACATTGACCAACATATCGGTGATAGTGGATACACATTTTTGGAAGAATAGCAACACCCGATATTAATCTTTCTTGTTTAAGTTAGATTATTAGGTTGTTAAGTAATATTTTTCGTTGTAAAGGCTACAACTTTATTCCCCGTTCTCGGGATAACACTTTGGGATTGTTATGACAACTTTTGTATACCCATGTTTACCCAGTTTATAGCCGTCATATTACGAAATTTTTGAATTTTTATTTCTCTAAAATTTAGGGTGTTATAATTTACTAAAAATTTACCTTGGTAAACACTAATCAGTTCAATTACCTCATCGAGAATCCTACCCAGTAAGAGGGAAGAGAAGGATTGAGAGTTTTACCCAGTAAATAAGGGTGATGACTCTTACCCGGTAAGCGCTTAACGAATTATAAACGTTTATCATCAATCCATTTTGATGGCCGAGAATGTTATCCCATACGGTAAACAAGAGTGGTGATTTGCCGATAAACGCTTACACGATAAATGTTTGATAAACGGCCCCTAGTAGTAGAGGGTTGGTTATCCGGTGAAATGGAACTTATGGTGAGAAAATTAAAAATGGATCTTCACCTTTGGATCAATCCTAATTGAAGACCAACACTTGTGAAATGTACCGGATCAATCCCCGTATCAAACGTAATTCATAGGGTGGAAGTGAAATTAAAAGTGGTCAAAAGTCCAAATCACATCTTACGTTTATTTCACTTTAACTCATATTCTTATATGATCCTTATTGATGATAAAGGAAAAGCAAAATAGTAAATACATTTTTACTTTTTTTTTTCTTTCTCAATCACATAATTATATAATTTTTGTTTTGATTAATTTATTTGAGGTGGAGAGGAGTGAGGGACAGACAGGGAGTGGGAGGGAGTGTTGTATTCGGGAAGGCGGTACCATCACCATGCCTTTAACTACCCCCTTCACCATCACACCTTTGCTTATAACTTATTTCCCACTCTATCTATCTATTTCTTATTTATTTATATAAATACTAAAACACAAATTAATTACATAAAAAAAAAAGTATTAGTTTCCGATAAGAAAGAGAATAACCACAATGGGTTGTGGCGTACTGGTAAAGCCCTGGGGATGTGTGGAATATCCCATCTGTTTAGGTTTCGAATCCAGCCGTACACAACAATTGTGGCCACTGAGGTATAATCAGGACTGATGTTTTACAATCATAATTTACCAAGGGATTAGTTTAGGCATAGCTTAGGACACCCTCCCTAAAAAAAAAAAAAAAAAAAAAAAGGGAGAAGATTCTAAATTCGTATCAATGACCATTCATCTTATAACATATTATAGTTACTTTAAATTCATATTAAAAACGACAATAAAACAGCAAAGGAGGTTTTAGTTATAGAGATACGTTACGTAACAAAGTTTTTATGAATATTGACTCTGAATCATTATAAAATTTAGAAAGAGGTGTATGGAGGTTTGTGACTAGGTTTTGGGGCCCATAATGTCTCCCCTTTTACTGAGCTTGTCTCACTTTTAAGAAGCTATTTCATGTCTCATCCCTCATCACTCTGTCTACCACCCTTTACCCTTCCCTCTTTCAACATTCATATGAATATATGATCAACTTCAAAAAAACACAGCAAAATTCTAGTAATCTGTACATGCAAGATTCAATGTCCTGTGTTCAATTATATATATTCATGTGCCATAATAACTCAAACACAACAACTATTTGATTGAAAGAAAGAAAGAAAGTGTGGTGGAATAATTGAGTTGAAAAAGGGGATGGATAATAAGTATGAGCATGTTCAATTTGGCTAGTCTCCCTGTCAACAAACCACTAACTTTCCAAAATCAAAGGATAAGAAAAAGAGTACAAACCAGTTCTTGAATCATGCAATCTTTTTTCTGTCTAATTGTCTTACAACACGTATTTCCTCTTTTACAGGAGGGTACCTCATCTCTTTTACAGTACTCTCATCCATATCATCAATCATTTCCTCTTCATACTCATCCTTTAACACATTCTTTTTAACATTCAAATTAACACTCACCATTGTCTCCTTAATTCCATTTGTCAAATATGTGATCTAAAGTATGATTCTAGCAAACAAAGCCTAGAAACGAGTGCAAATCTTTCAAAGACGTTAAGAGTAACATGCACTAATCGATCCCAATAAAAGAAAGAAAGATAGAAAACGTGTAGGACCGGTTTCTGGAACCGATAGGATGGCAAGAGGACATACATCGATGAGATTCTTCTACTACACCAATGAAGTAACAGCTTTTGAAAGAAGATTAAAGACTCTTTCTAAAGTAGAAACAACAAAGGAATGAAGATAGCATTAGCTCAAGTGTTTAAACCTTTTCTTTAAAAGCATAAACAACAATAATTTAAGTGCAAACACAATGATAGTCTCAATTACTGAATTCTGTCTGACATGCATGGCATAATGTTTGCAAATACTATAATAATGCTACTCTTTAACTTCAAGTCAAAGATAACAAAGGCATCAGGAATCATTGAGCTCACAAATACCCTCTTTACCATAATTCAATCTATAAGATACATGACTCATTAACACATACTTTCCAATTTTATGATGTTCCCTTTCTTTGGAAAACTTTAAGCTAAAGTTACCTATTTGTCCATTATCTTCCTTACATATTACTGAGACCAATGATTCTTGTCCACTAGATATATGGATTAATGAAGGGTATTTTGGACATCTGTCTAACATGTGTATAGGCAAAAGTTACAATTTTTCATTGGAAGTGGAGAGTGGAATTCACCAAGATTGAGAGTGAGCATGTGATAGCATATTATATATGTATCCCAATATAAGAAATGTTTGCCTAACTTCAATAGGGAGTAATCATTCCCTAATTAAGAACTTCTCTTTTTGAGGTTTTAAAATTAATCAACTTTTGGTAAGGAAAATGGATGTGGTTCCAGCATTAGTTTAAGTGTGTTAGGCAGTGATAAAGATTGTTTGTGTGAGGTTTCTTGTAGTAGTCTGGTCCCTGCCCCCATTATGCTCTTTCTGATTGATCATGCCTAACCCCATTATTTATTAACAAGCCACTCAGTTTTGACGATAGTCGTTTACCTTGTCCCATAATAGCTGGACTTTGGTCCAATCATTGGCCCATGAACTATCGTATGCTTCATAGAGATCACCAACTGTTAGCCAAGCTTTTATACCATATGCTTCATAACGTGTAGGGTTGATTGACCAAGTGTTGAGCCATAACAGCAAACAGGGACCAGAGAGTTACAAGACTGTCAATGGAACTGTAAAGCCCCACCCAACTAGTGTCAACTAAAAACCTTCAAATAAGCATATTTTGAGAGACCCATTTGATGGATAACTTCAGGGGCCCTCCTTAATGAGAAAGGACACAGACATGTGAACTAATTTTGGACACAAAATAATAAATGCATAGTCTATAACTTGATGAAGGTTAAGTGTTGCCTGAGGACCAACCCACCATGAAAGGTTAAATGATTACATGTGAACCAAGTAGGACCAATTCTCAAAATTTATCAAAAGTTTCTTTCGAGAGATATATGGAATGAACCCGTATTAACCTCTGAAAAAATAAGTTCTAGAAACAGTAGTCCTACCAAACAGGTTTCTTGCATGATGATATTTAATCACTAGATGCCCTGCTATGCAATTTCTGTCACTCATTTTATGAAGATCTTTGTTCAATTTCAAATGCCATGAATAATCCGATACAACTTCATTACCTGCTGCTATCTTGAACACCATGTGCTGCATGTATGCTAACAAATGGATTGTTTTCATACAAAATTCTGATAGTTCATAGTCACAGCAGCAGTTGGACATCACAAACAAAAGGACCAGACTGTATTCTTCCATTTACCATATAATAATCTTGTTATATCTCTTGAGATAATAGTTATACCTGAATGCCCTTCTAGGACTCTAGTCAATAAACTCTTTTTGGGTTCAGAACAACTATGAATGACATCATCAGAGTCAAATGCCTACTTCTTCTCATGGTGGGTGCCGATGTTCACTGTAACACCTGAAAAAAAATTAGAAATTTGTTTTGAGCTAAAAAGGAAAGAGGATGGAAAGTTCAAGGGGTAAAAAAGAAATTTTAGGGACTGGTTTTGCCAAAGACCCAAAGTTATGTAATGAGGATCGTGGGGAATTTCGGCGGCAACGTGGGGATCGAATTGGTATCCGTTTAATCACCATTTGAGATAGACTTCTTGCCATCATCTTCCTCCCACTTGCCCGAGCAAAATCCCTTTGAGTTTGTAAGAAACGATCGATATTAGAGAAGGAATTCTGCTGAGGTTTCGGTTAGGGTTCAAGCGTCAATTCGAGGTAAGTTCTAAACCAAATTTGACGATTTATACATGGTTGAACTCGTTTTTAGTTGATCTTTAAATAATGCGAGTCTAGGGGCCATTTGTTGCGAATTTTGGCCGAAAAGCCGTTGTTGCGGCGGCTCTCGACGACGGGGTTAAGAAAACCCCAAAATCCAAGCGTGGTAGTTGATGTCAATTGGTGTAATTTATGCTATATGTTAGTGCTACTGCAACCTAATGGCTAATAATACTATGAATTTATGCAAAAGAACCGAAATAAAACTCCCCAAACGAGTCCGTTTGAGCAAAAATCGAATTGAACTCGAAACCGGGTCTGGAATTGGGCTGATGAGGCCCGCTGCCCGTCAGGGGATGCTAAATCTCTTTTAGATTGGGCCACCTTATATTGGGCCATTGAAGTCAGTTAGTAGGCTAAAATTTATTTGCTTGTTGTGGCTATCTATCGGTTGTGGCCGACAAAATGGAGATCAAACTCATATATAAGACCCATTTCAACATATAAGGGCGATTGCAAAATGTCTACTTTACCGGCAAAAGCACGACATTCATTTACTCGGTTTTTGTTATGTCTCTTACCAGGTAAGACTTTTGTTCTTGCTATACTCATTCATTATAATAAATGGCACCCAATAAGTACTTACTTGTTTCCTTAGTCATGGGCTATTTGCAGTTGCTGAATTGTTTACTGTAGGATGATTAAGTGGTTAGAATGATTAAGATACTCTTATGATATAATGCAAAATGAAATATGGTTGTTTAATAATTGTTCAGAATAAAATTAGGGTGTTGAATGGTCAAGGGAGGCTCAAAATACAAAATCATTTGTAACATCCCGGGCCAACAGTACCAAATATTGTTCGTTTTGTCCATACACCTGGACTCACGATTTTAAAACGTGTCTGGTAGATGAGGTATCCAGTCCCTTATAAGGAAACCGTGTTCCCGGCTCTGATACCATTTGTCCCGGGCCAATCATACCAGATATTGTCCACACATCTAGACTCACGATTTTAAAACACGTCTGGAAGAGGAGGTATCCAGTCCCTTGTAAGAAAACCTTAGTTCCCTCTCCAACCGATGTGGGATCTTACAATAGTTTTAGAACCATTAACTCATTAAGAGTCAGATTTTTTTTTTTGCCAAACAAGATTCACGTATTAGCGATTCAGATGTTGCCTCTTAATGGAACTATTAAGAGGTAAACAATCAGCTCATTTGATTTTATAAGAATGATGATTGGGAATTCATTGAATGACTATTGACCTTAATTATTTTTGATGTAGACACTTCATCGATTTAGAGATAGATCTATGTTTCGGAAGCTCAATGTGAACTCATGAATCGAATAAATAAAAGATAACAAGAAGAATACTTGGAAAGGTATTGTGATTTGTGTAGGGTCGCAGCAAGTCAACCTACACTAAATCAATGTAAGATTTCATGAGATTTTTATGTATATGTACACTAAATCATTCTTCCTATCATAAGAAGAATGATTTTATGAGATCGCAAAATGTCAAAGATGTTTTATGATTTTCATGATACGATTGTTTTAAGTATGATACAGAACCCTAGTTTTCATGATACGATATCTTTTTTTCTTCTTCTTTTTGTAGATATAAAATCCCGTTCAAATATCATTCTGAATCAAAATATTCAGGATCTTTTGGCTTGGGTACCGGGGTACGAATAGAATCATCATAATCCAATATCTCGCGCCTTCTAACATTTGTACCCAACGATAATCCCGTCTCCCTAATCCTCGCTTTATTCCTGCTTTGTTCGCTAAGATTCTCGCGGTTATAATTCTCTTTTGCTTTCAGCATACCAACCAACTTTCGCCTTTTGTACCGTTTCCAAGCCGATTGTATGAAACAGGCAGCCCAAGTCCTCCACTGGTGCGAATGGACCCTAAATGTGTGCCTTAGCTTCTTGTTATGCAGTTTCCGGAACTGTGCGGCCACAAACTTCAAGTCCTCAGATGGAAGACCAAATGCTTCCACCTCCGCAACTGTTGTCACCGTCCTCGTGGATAACGGGAGGGTGTCCGTTGAACGTGGGTCCAGTGCCCACGTCAGCAGCTCCTCCCCACAGAAGTCTCCGGGACCAATCTGGCACTGATTCCAGAAACCATTCCGTCCTCCATCCGTCGTGTAGGAATCTAGGCGGCCATGCATTATGAATAGCATTTCGTTGGTTGGGTCACCCTCACGCAATAAGCAAGTTCCGGGTGTGCATATCACAGGTCTTAGTCGTTCGCAAATTGCATCGATTGTGCGTTCGTCCATTTGATCAAAGAGCGGAACCTATTCAAGTGATTGCATATATATAATGGATATACGTAATGTAAAAATACGTGGATGATCGATGGATCAGAGAACTCACGCGTCTAACTAGTTCAATGCAGATGTGATGCTTGATATCTCTACGGATGTCCAAAGGAAGGGCATCGAGAATAGCTTCTTCGTCAACCTTCCCTTGTTTCATCCATCTGTAAAGGTCGTGTTTGCGCACACGCTCCCTCATTGCATCCGGAAGTTGTCGGTGGTTCATCCATCCTTCTGTATCCATTTGCTGGATCCTATACTCTTCTAATCTCTCAGATCTTGATTCAAGATACGTCTGTTTCCCAATACACGAGTTCAAACATTACCCAATAATCAACAAGCACTACAATAAAATTTGCTTTATAGGACGTAAGATATGTCTAAATGTTCTAATAGACTGCTTTATAGTGAAGGTAAAAACTACCTCCATGGTGCCAATAACCATAGCAAGGAGCGACAATCCTGTGAGCGATATGATTATGCAAAAGTGTGTTTCTGCAAGAAATGTACTTGCTTGAAGTTCCTCAGCTCGAGAGCTGCAAAACTCATAAGTTAAAACATATATGGAAACTAATAGGATTATGTGTTCATAACTCAAGATTAGGGTTTGGAAGCAAAGTTACCCTATCGCTCTAAGACCCCACCAAAGACAATAAGAGTATTTCGTGAAGAAATCCAAGGATGCAACTCCATAATCCACAGCATCGAAGATCATCCCGTATTCGTAGGATTCCGTCTCTGATCCACATACATCGGTGATATTACTTGATTGATACCACGATGCACGACCAGGATCATCGAGGTACCGACAGTTGAAAAACTTCTCACCGCACCCTGGTTCTTCACTATCGCATACCTCTTTCCAACACAGTCCTTGCCTCTCGATTGATAGAAGATAATAGCAGGCTCCAAAAACCTTCAAAACATTTTCAACAATCCAACGATCTCAGCTTCAATTCTGCTTAAATTCGATATTAAGAAATAGAAAAAAAAGACCAAGATGATGAAGAACATACATGAGCTGCCAACAGAAAGAGGACTATATTATAAGCAGCCCCAGCCAATGTGGATTCAGCCACCACCCCAACTACTTGTGTTAAATGAGATGTAAGTTTAAATATAAGATAGAGCCTCAAGAAGAACTGAAACATGATGAAGTACAGTATGCTGATCTTGGTACTCAGCATTTCCGAATTATCGAAAATCGGAAGCCATGTCAATACCTGAAACGTTTTCCATCCAAATGCGTTCTTCTTTTAGCAGAATCTATAACTATTCGTAGTGAATATATGAAAAAGAATGAAGAAATGCACCTGTGGAATAGGAAGAGAGGCAAGCAAATCAAGAGAAAAGTCTCTCTTTAGATACCTTTGAGAGATCTTAAAAGGGTCTAGAACCAGCTCTCCTCTTCCGAGCAAACGAGTGGAAGGGACATCGTAAGCTGTGCGGAACCGAACGTATATCTGAATGACGTAGAAAACGTCGACAATGGATCGAATGACGGTTAGAGTGATCTTCAAGGAAGTATCTTCACCCATGCACATCTCCTCATGGTTCACTAGAGGCAAGTAAAAGAAGAGAGGGTCTATGGCAATGGAAATAAGGGCTGCAACTAAGAAATACTTGTTCCATTGCTTCACATGATCTCCCCGAGGATCGAAGATACGACCTTCGACTTTCTTGTAGTCCTCGGAGAACACTCTCGTAAGTCTTTGGCTAATAACACGCCGGTTCTTGTTGGGCACCGGAGTTTTTTCGATCTCGAATCTCGAAAGTTTTGTTGAATCGGAATCCATTTTGCTCTGGCTGCTAATTACATATATGAAAAGGCCACCATTTTATAGACGAATTCAAGTGGTGAACAAGAACCAGATAAAGATTGGCGATTAATTTGGAGGATTATGAGATCCCTGATGTTGTCTCTTGTAAGTTGCTTCCATTTTTTTATATTAAAATTTATGTTATTTGTATTTAATGAAATCATCATATACTTGAGTTTAACGGTACGTGCTTGATTGATAGATGATTTGAAATCCTATTCCTCGTCTTTTCTGGGATTTGAACTTGATACATACAAACACCAAAACATATAGTTTAAAGATTTCCTGAAAACCTACTCAACAAATCCATATCCATACTCTGAAACATAAATTGCAAAAATTCAAAATTACTCTACACAAAACAAAACTCCCATGGTTGCAGCTTTCTCGGCTTGCAACATCGACCAACGCTGTTTTAAATGATCGAAAAACCGACCAACAAGATTGTTTAGAATTGAGGCCTCTGTTTAGCTTCAGCCACAGTGACTCGGATATTTCTACCGTCGACATTCTGCACAAAGAAATTATAAAACAAGATTCAAGAAAACAAGATTTTGAAGGGAAATCAAAGGTTATGAATGTAGCAGCTACTTACAAGGCCATCCAATGACTCGATTGCGCTATTGACCTCATCAGCAGAACTATAAGTTACGAAACCGAAACCCTTTGATCGACCACTATCTCTATCGTAAATAACTCTAGCTTCCATCACATTTCCTTGATCCTGAAACAAGGTTTCAAGAGCCAGATTATCAACACTCCATGCAAGGTTTCCTACGTAAACCTTATTCGTGTTGTCGGAACTTTTTCCCCCTCCACCACCACCAAAGCCGCCACGACCTCCATCTCTTGAAGTCCCTTTGAAAGAAGACTCTCCTCTGCTTGGAGGTGGCCCTGAATTTACCCTCAGTTGTCTCCCATCAAGTTCCTGCAATTGAAATGTCACACATAATAATAATAATAATAATAATAATAATAATAATAATAATAATAATAATAGCTCTAGAGGATGAAACTTCAAACACCTGTTGCTAGGAATTTTATCATATCTTGCGAATTTTGAATACTAACTTACATAGCCATTGAACTGGCGAGTAGCAGCCTCAACTTCTTTGATGGATGACATAGTAACAAAGCCGAAACCCCTGCTTCTTCCGCTAATTTTGTCATATACAACCTGCAAGTGTTTAAAATGTCTTTCAATAATGATATATATAATGTCTTTCAATGTAATACTGGTTTCCAATTGATCGCTCCCCTATATATATATATATATATATATATATATATATATATATATATATATATATATATAGGGGAGCGATCAATTGGAAACCAGTATTACATTGGATACTTTGAAAACCGAAATCAACCAATTAGTGAATTTCTTTTTTTTATTTTTATTTTTAATTGAAAAAGTTATTTTTGTTTTTTACATTATTTCATAATATATATGGTAACTGTTATTATTATTATATTAATAATTATTTAATTTTAATTTAGCTTATATATGGTAATAATAATTATTGATTAATTTAAAAATGAGATATTTAATTTAGCTTATATATGGTAATAATGAAACAATAATACTAACACGATAAACCTGATGAATCTATTTTCATTATGAAACAATAATGCTAACACGATGAACCATGAATCTATTTTCATATACGGATATGCAACTGAACAGGTAATGAAACAAAAATGGGAAGTTAACAAAAATGGCACAAATTCATCATGTTTCATTATGAAACAATAATGCTAACACGATGAACCTGATGAATATATTTTTATTATGAAACAATAATGCTAACACGATGAACCTGATGAAATCTGTAATCCAATGAAATCTGTAATCCACAAATTCATTTTGTTTCATCACAAAATTTAGATTGCATGGGAAATTTTATTTTGGTTCCAATTAATCTAAATAAAATAAATCTTCCTTGCCAAACACAAAATCAAAAGACATATTTACCCTTTTCATCTATTATTTTTATTTATTATTAATAAATTAATTAATTTATTACCATATATAATTCAAATGAATCTTAACCATTGATTATAAAGATTAATGGCTGAAATTTGGTTTCTTCCAATTGATACCACCCTGTTGAGATATGAACGAAATTTAGGACTAAGAAAGTATATATAGCTAAATAAAGGCACTTTCTAAATTAGGTTTAAAAAAAGCAGTAATTTATGCATACCTCAACCATCTCAACATTTCCAGCTCGTTGAAAGAGACCAGCAAGAGCTGCACTGTCGATATTAAAGGGCAGGTTACCTACATAAATTTTAAGGTCAGGGGAATAATTGGGCTGCTGTTGTTCATCGCCATCACTTGATAAATCCTCCTCCAACTCGAAAGACGACGCAACGGCTAGGTTTCGGACAAATCGAGAGGACGGGGTGGGGTCAAAGAGCTTGGTGGAAGTGGTGGATATGGAGAAAAGCTTTGGAAGAGGATGAATGGAGATGAAATGGGAAGCGGAGGAAGGGATAGAAGATAGGGTTTTAGAGGAAGTTAGGGTGAAAAGTTGAAAGGAGAGTGTAGAGGAGGAAGCCATTGTTGCTATGGAAGGAGGTTTAATGGGGTTTTAGGAAATTTGCAAGAGAGATCAGGATAAGGCGGATGAAGAATATTGAAGAAGGAGGGGATAAGGGATTTACTGATGGTGTGATGGTTTGTTTGTTTATATGTAAGTTGGTTTCGTGATGGGTATGGGTTGACCCGACCCGTCAACACCTTATCTCCATATCTCAAATCAATTAGGGTCCGTTTGGTTTACGGGATTGGAATGGATTTGGAGAGATTTGGATTTCAAATCCATTCCAATCATTCGTTTGGTTTGCAGGAAAGAAATATGTTGATCGGATTTGAAATCTTTTTACCTCTTTAAAATCCTTAAGTTGATAGATTTGAAAATCCTTTGCAATGGGATGGGATTTCAAATCCCCACAAATCCCTCCAAATCCAAATCCTTACTTGAAATTCAATACACTCCCGCAAATCAAACGCACCTTATGGTTTTAAATCAACTTTTGTGATTTTATACCTTCAACTTTCCCTTTAAGTATTTCACATGTAGAAACTTGAATTGTATCCCTGTAGAAAAATATTTTTCTTTTTCACTAAGCACAAATTAGTAATATAATATAACATTAATTTTAAAATTTTATTTTAAAACAAATATTATATATAGAGAGATAGAGGACCAAACGGGAACATGATCAAAATAAGAAGAAAAAAAACACGACAATAGTTAACTCACATGTGATTTTGCATTGAAATTACATGCAATTTTATAACCCGGTTAAATGCAAAGGTGAGCGACTTAAATCACAATTGATTTTAGTGTAAAATCACATGTAATTCATGTCATTTTCGTATTATCTTATTTGGTTATTGCTCTCGTCAGGGGCGGATTTACTGTGGTGGCGACGGTGGCAACCGTATTATTTCTCCGAGGAAGGGTAAAAAATTTAGGTTTGTGAAAGGTGCAACCGTATCGTTTACGATTCGCCAATTTTAGTCTACGAAAGTCTCAATCAACACCCCTTGCGCGTGGGTAGGTGTTGGAGTAAAACCAATCAAGAGCTTGTAAGCCCTTCCACCCATTCATGGTTATAAACCACAAATTGTTTACTCCTCCTTACTATGTGGGACACAATCCCATACCCAATTGATTTCCACCACATTCATTCCAAACACCCAACTTTGAGCATCGATATCTCATTCACACATATTCCGTTTTGGACATATAATATATCGTTTCGAAGCTCTTATATAGGATAACACAAACCCATGAATAGTTAGATATATACAATACATATACATGTATTTAAATGTGTCCAAATTTAGTTAAAAAAACCATATTTTTACTACAATTTTCCAACATATAATTCTTTGTTTGAAATTGAAATTGAAGAACAACAAAAATCGAAAGAAGAGTGTTGAAATCCAATCGAAAGTCTGTTGTTACTCTGTGTTTGCTAGCCTATCGCAATCGCATTTTCCTCTGTGTTGAAATCCAATCGCTTGCTGCTACTGAGTTTTTTTTTCTACTGTGTTTGCTACTGAGTTTTGCTCTGTGTTTGCTGCTACTGAGTTTTTGACTTTTTGTCTCTGTTTTTTTTTATTTTTTCAACTGTGGTACAAATTTAGGAGTTGTTTATATGCTTTTTGTAATTATTTTTAGGTATATAACTATATATTGATCGTTTTCATAAGATGAAGACGACTCGGGTACAAATATAGGAGTTATTTATCGATCATATAAAAACAATATTTTTTGTAAATGTATTTTGGGTCTATATTTTATTATATTAAATTATGTGGTGCCACCGTATGAAAAATTTTCTGGATCCGCCCCTAGTTCTCGTATGATCATGATTCTTTATATATACATATATATTTAGCCAAAGTGGGACCGGTCCTCCGGTAGGCACTAGTTACAAGTTTTACATAAAACAAGGTCCGGCATCCTGGCTCGAGACTCGTTACATGACCAGGACCCGTTATGTTTATGCATAAGGACCAATTTTTCAAGTAAATGTAATAGTGTATTTTAATTGTCATTCAAAAAATTATCATAAACATTTTTGTATGATAACATAAGGCAAAAATCAGCGAAAGTGTATTTTACACAATCTTAAAGAAACGAAGTTAAAGCATCCGTTGAATGCAAACAAGCTCAAGTGAACAAACTGTTTGTATTTTAAAATCAGACCCACAACATAAATGATTTTTCCTTTGCTATGTGCCCTGTTCTCGTCCCTTTCCCTTGCTCCAGATACCACCACCATCATCACCATTACCGCCACCACCATCACCGCCACCGCCAACTCCGGCTTCTCTTCCCTCATCGATCCATTTTAATTTTACTTTGTCTATCAGCAGCTAATCGGTTCGCCAACTCACTCAAGTCACGTGCCGCATCTCGCATCTCCAACAGCTCCAGCCTCTCCACATGATCCTCCACCCCCTGCAACACTTCTCTCTGAGCTTCCGACATTTCCTCCACATCACAATCCTCTTTCCATCCACCCAAATACGACGAATAAACATCCACTTTACCCCCAAATCAATTCCTTTTCATCTCTTCAACCAACTCCAATCCATCCTCTACTCTCTTCACTCCCACATACCCTTTAATCATACTCGCATACGTAACCAAATCCGGTTCTATATTTCTTCCCTTCATCTCCACAACAACCTTCTCTGCATCTTCCATTTTCTCAACCTTAATGTACCCATTAATCATCGTATTATAAGTAATCAAGTTTGGCTCCAAATTTCGTGCCTTCATCTCCACCAACATCTTCTCTGCATCTTCCATTTTTCTAACCTCAGAATACCCGTTAATCATTGAGTTATAAGTAACCAACTGTGGTTCGATCTTTCGATCCTTCATCTCCATCAAGAGCTTCTCTGCCTCCTCCATTTTCTTCACCTTAATATTTCCGTTAATCATCGTGTTATAAAGAACAAAATCAGGCAAAAGATTTCGACTTTTCATATCATCAAAGAATCGTTTTGCTGTCTCAACTCTTGATGAATGACAGAAACCCGAAATCATGAGTTTGTAAGTACGTTGACTTGGAATTACACCTTCAGACAACATTTTATCAAAGAACTTCTCAGCCATTGTGTACTTCTTTTCATTTATCATCACCTGCAACAACGGATGATACGACTCGATCGTTCTGGGCACACCCAATTCCTCCATTTTCATGAAAATTTTAACACAATTCTTAACGATGTCCCATTTTCGATTGCTTTTTGCATAACCATGGATCATGAGAACAAACAAATGTTCATCGTAATCAAGACCTTTTTTAGACATACCCGATAGAATCCGCTTAGCATCCTCAAGCCTTCGATCTTTACACAAAATCTCAATCATTTTGTAATGTGTTTCTCTGTTATGTTTAAACCCAAATCCTTCCACCCATTGGAAGAATTGTAAAGCACGATTAGGGTTTCGATTCAGCACACTGTAAACAAGATTATGATCAAGCACAGGAACTAAATTTGTAATCGTGCTTTGTAAACGGGTAGACCATTCGTCATCTTCCATTACTCTGCAAATTGCATCCTCAATCGCCTCTGGATTACGATTAAGCTCATCTGCGATTCTTGATTGTCCATTGTTGATCATCCCGGATTGTGATTCTCGGGTCGAAGTGTGTGCTTTCGGATCTGAATTTTCTTCATTTCCGAGTTTATCAGTTGATGAATAGAAACGGTAGAGGGGTTTGGAGAGTTTATGGAAGAAGTTGTCGTTCAGAAGTCGTGGCTTTGATACAGCGACATAATAAGAAGCCATTTTTGCTGATTTTGCCCAACTGAGATGTGTGGGTAGGTTTAGGGTTTTTGTACCGAGTTCAATGTTCTGAACTGAGTTGACTAAATCACACGAGTTGGCTTCGTCTCCCTCTAACTCGGTCCTATACTCGAACCCAACCAAAAATTAGCAGGTTGAGTTAAGATTTTCAACCCATTTAAATAATTGGGTCAATCCATCTAACCCATTTATTTAATTGGTTAGGTTGGGTTGAAATTTCCGAGCTGTTTAGAACCCGTTTTTAACCCATTTAAAATATTATACAATTTTATTTTATTTTTAATTAAATATTATTATTTAATTATAATATCTATTTAAAGTAGGGAAAAGTTCAAAAAAACCCAATGGGTTTTAGTGTTTGGAGTGATTAAGTTTTTGGATAATTTTTTAGAACAAATAAGTCCTTAGACATTTTAAAACACACTAAATAAATCCTTGAACTTTTGGAAACATATTAAATACATTCTTATTACTTAAAAATGTAACTTGTAACCTACATAACAGGTAAAAACTACAAATTAGAAGAAAAAACAAAAAGATGTCACCTACTTTATCACCCTACAAATATGAAATATATGAAAATTAACTAAAATAGTCAATCTCATCAACAAAATTAATTTTTTAACCACTTTTCAATGTTTTTTCTTAAAATGGTCGAAGCATTTTTTTGCCTTAAAAATTGTTTTTGGCAAAAAAAAACAATTAGAAAACATTTTTATAGTTTGTTATTTAATTTACTTTATATCTTCTACTTTTTTATTTTCATTTTAACTTTTTATTATATTAACACATAATCGTATATTAACTAAAATACATAAAAAGTACGTTTTTTACAAATTACAACATTATAATTGTCTCGTCAATACGTTTAAAATGAGCCTAATATTGATTTTTTTTTGATTTAATCTCATTATAAAATATCATAAATACGTACTAATTATATTTAATATTTACACTTTGTATCCTTTAAGGTTATTTATTTAATAATATAAGATTAATCTGTAATTATAAAGGATAAATATTAAAAATAGTTCGTACGTATTTATGATATTGAATAATAGAAGATAAAGTTCAAAAACAATATTGAGTTCATTTTGAATGTATTGACGAAACGCCTATAATGATGTAATTTGTAAAAAAAACTATTTTTTTTATATATTTTAGTTAATATTCGATTATGTATGTTAATAAAATAAAAATGAAAATGAAAAAGTAATTGATATAAAATAAACTAGATAACTATTTATAACTTTATAAGAATACAAAGTGTAAATTTTTTCTAAAACTATAAGCAGAAAGTGAATCTTTACACATAAAATTTTCTATGTGGGGAGGTTTGTTATTTTTATTTTTTTGGAAAAAAGCAATCCTTACGCAGAAAAAAAAACATTATGTGCAAACTTTGACAATTTTAGGAAAAAAAAACTTTGAAAAATGGTAAAAAAAAATGAATTTGGTTGATGTATATGCCAAAAATCTCCCAAGGAAAATTTAAGGTAAATGTGGAGCTTGATCCAACCAAAGAAAGTAACTTTAATAATCGCACGACAGTAATAAAAGTGAAGTAAATGAGACAAGGGAATTGGTGACGCGGAAAACCCCTAAAATGGGTAAAAACCGCGGACGAGTATGAGTCGTCGTGCACTATGGACGTCAATCAGGGACGTCGTCCTTGATAACAAGTGTTACAAATGAAATGCAATGTAAAACAGTACAATAAAGTAAAGTTGGTCATGCGTCGTATGTAATTGGACTTCGGTCCGGCTGGAACGAATCGGGTAGGTTTAATGTTTTTGTCGTGCGTTTTTATCGTGCATTTTTATCGTGCGTTTTTGTCGTGCGTATATTCTGATGTCTTTCTTTGTTTGACAGTGATCGACTTCGCTAAAGTGAAGACAAAGAGAGATTCTCACGACAAGATTCAGAGGATCTTGGAGAGAAGTATTACTGATCGTTCATTTTCCCCTCGGTCGAACGGTGAGGAAGACGAGGCCGTTTTTGTAGCTGAGGTAATGTCTGTCGAGGGTTCTCACAGAGAAGGAGAGAGGGAAGGAGAAAAAGAATGAGAAGAAGAAAGAGAGGAAGAAAGAGAGGAAGAAAGTACCGGTAAGTCACTCGACAATACCTTTAATTTGTATATCGTGCGTCATTTCTTTAACTTGCTTTCTTTTTTCAGAGGACGCAGCTGTAAAGTCGGCTGCCGTTAAGCGAGCCGAGCAACTGGAGCTCGCTCGTCAAGGGAGGGAGAAAGCGAGGAAAAGATTTGCCCCTTCCACGGGGGTAGATCCAAGACGTGTCCGAGGCAAGCCTCGGTCTTCGCCCAAGAAAACGGGTGATGCCACTCTGTCGTCCCTTTCAGGGGCGACACCAGCGAAGGAAACCGTTGTTGGGGTCGAGCTTGGAGGCTCGACCAAGGCGACGAAGGATGCCCCAACAATGGGGGTGTCGGGCGTTGACAAGCCCTTTGCCGTACCTTCTTCTTCCTCTAGGAGTGAGGAGAAGAATAAAGAAAAAATGGGAGAGATGATATTCAAAGCCACTCTCCCGGCTGACTTCATGGCTAATGACGTTCTCGAAAGAGACGTCATTTTTCCACACTTAGCAAAATTTCTCCTCCCGACTTTCTACGATCGGTACAAAGAATCTTGGGTTGAGGACACGGGGGCACATGTTGCTGGCCTCTCTTTCATGGTAAGTTTTTCTTTTGAATCTTTTTCATTGCTCGTATTTTTACTACTAATTCTTTTCCTTTTGTCGTGCAGGCTTTCCAAGTTTGTCTGAGCTTCTATGCTCAGACAGAAGGTCTTAAGTCGTCCTTTCCTGATGTCAAGAAAAGGGCTAACGAGGCTCTTGAAAGAGAGAAGATAGCCTTGGAGTCGGTCGAGGCTGAAAAGACAAAGGTCGAGGGCCCTAAGACTGAACTCAATGATGCTCGAAATCTACTAGAGATTTCGAATCGTGAGAAGGTCAAGTTCAGGGACCGACTTCTTGAGCTGGAGGCGTTGTCGACTAAGTTGGAGATCGAGAGGATTAAGGCTACTACCACTGCTGCTGCTTCTGCTGACGAGATCGTGACTCTGAAGAAGAAGGTTGAAGATCTGGAGAGTGACGTCAAGGACTTGGAGATGGAAAATAAGCAAATTGAGGTTTTTTTCCCGCTTCATGGCCCGAGCTGCTTTAATGAGGCGTCACTTGATGGGGAAGGATCCTATGGCGTCGGCTTCCGAAGAACTCAAAACTTACCTCGACACTGTCGGAACTGAGAGGGACCTGGATGAGGACGACGAATTGGAGGAGGGTGATGTCGTAGAAGAAGTGGCAGCAGAGGAGACCACCGTCGTCCAGGGACAACCTGACGTTCCTCCTACTTAATTCCTTTTTGAACCTATCACCTAAAGGTCGGCCGCTTGTGGTCGTCCTTTATATTTGTAATTTGATATCTAATGAAAAAAGTCTCTTTTGTTTATCGACGCTTATTACTTGTTTTTATAATTAATCGTATGTCGAATAATTTAAGTAGATGGACAACTACATTATATCAGACATTCAACCACACCATCATTTATAAAGAAATCAACTGAAATCGAACATATACATGTGACCAGGTATTGAACATCAAGTACAAAATTTAACATTTGTCATCCATAAAAATCGAACATATACATGTGACCACATGAGTTTTACTCGACAAAGAGATTTTTTTTAAATAAGCCGTGCGTCCCTGCGAAAAACAACATTAGCGGGGTGGTCGTTGGTTTGACCAACGACCCTCCGATGCTTAAGTCAGTAATCTTTCTTAAGGAATAATCGAAGGAAATAAATATGAAATTTAAAAGAAATACCTCTTTAAATGAAATGCATTCCAGCTTCGTGGGATATCTCGACCGTCGAGGGTTTGGATTTTATAAGCTCCCTTACCCACGATGCTCGAGATTTGATAAGGACCTTCCCACTTAGTGGAAAGCTTACTTGCATTGACCTCTTGAGTATTTTGAAATACTCGACGTAGAACGTAATCACCTTCTTGAAAAACTTTGATATGGACATTTTTGTTGAAATGTCGCTCGACCACTTGTTTCTGTGCCGCCATGCGAATGTGCTCAGCTTCTTTAAGCTCTTCTAAAGCGTCGAGGTCATAACTTAGGTCGACCAAGTTATGCTCAACGGACGTATGTCTTGAAGTCGGTAGTCGTACCTCAATAGGTAACACAACTTCACATCCATAGACTAAGGAAAAGGGAGTTTGTCCTGTGGACGTACGAGGTGTCGTACGATTAGCCCATAGAACGGAAGGCAATTCTTCCACCCACTTCCCCTTGGCAGCTTTGAGTCTTTTCTTGATTGAATTGATGATAGTTTTATTACTCGACTCGGCTAAACCATTCGACTGTGGATATCGAGGCGTCGATGTTACCAACTTGATGTTCCTTTCTTCACAAAATCTTCGCGTTCGATCACTGATGAATTGTATCCCGTTGTCGTACGTTATTTCAGATGGAATTCCAAACCTACAAATAATGTTAGTTTGGATAAAAGAAACGACTTCTTTGTCCCGAACCTGGGAGAAAGCCGCTGCTTCGACCCACTTAGAGAAATAATCCGTTAAAACTAAAAGAAATACTTTTTGCCCAGGGGCAGGTGGTAGTTTCCCAACAATGTCCATTCCCCATTTCATAAAGGGTCATGGGATCAAAGTTGAGTGCAAGGGTTCAGAGGGTTTATGAGACATACCTGTGTGTTTTTGACATGCGTCGCACGACTGTACATACCTGATCGCATCTTGCCTTAATGTCGGCCAATAGTAACCTTGTCGTGATATTCGGTTGGCTAGACTACGACTTCCTGAGTGATTTCCACATTCACCATCGTGCATATCTTGTAGGATTTTCTAGACTTGCGTCTTGTTGGTGATACATCGCAAATTCAGACCAGTCGATGATCTTCGATATAATTGTCCTCTGATCATAACATAACTTGATGCTTTAAATCTAACCTTTCTTGCTTCCATTTTGTCATCAGGCAGCTGATCGTTTTCCAAATAATTTTTAATATCATCCGACCAGGAGCTTTCTTCCTCAATTGGTGCGACCAGAGTATTACCGTCGTCTTTGATTGTTGGTGTTGCAAGATGGACTATTGGGATATTGTCGAATGTCGTTTGACTAAGTGTTGATCCCAAGTTGGCTAATGCGTCAGTTTGAGTATTCTGATCTCTTGGTACCTGTTCGACTATGAAGCGACTGAACTTCTTTTTTTCTTCCTTTACCATTTTATAATAAGCAATCATCCTTGAGTCTTTTGCTGCAAATTTTCCATTAACTTGGTTAACAACTAGGGGCGAGTCGCTCCGGACATGTAGACATGTTGCCCCCAAGTCATGAGCAATTTTCATTCCTGCAATCAGTGCTTCATATTCTGCCTCATTATTTGTTGCCTTGAAGTCGCACCGTATGGAGTACACTATTTTGCCCCCTTGTGGGGACTGTAGGACGACACCTAGGCCTGTTCCTCGTATGTTCGACGAACCATCGACGTCGAGCGTCCAAGTAGTGTCATGCAAAGTCTCCACAATTAACTCGTTGGACGTCGTCGCTTCTTCTAGTTCCGGACTGAAATCTGTAACAAAATCTGCCAAGACCTGTGATTTGATCACCGTCTTAGGCTTGAAATCCATATCATAATTGCTGAGGTAAATGCTCCATTTAGCTAGTCGTCCTGTTAATTCAGGTTTTCTTAACACAAACTTTAATGGAAAGTTAGTTAGCACAGTTATAGGATGCGATTCAAAATAATGCCGTAACTTCTTAGCGGCCATGACTAACGAAAGCAAAAGTTTTTCTATAGACGAGTACCAGGTTTCAGCGTCTAGTAGAGTTTTACTTACATAGTAGATTGGCAGTTGTTGTCCGTCGGTTTCTCGTATAAGGACTGCACTTACCGAATTAATGTTGACGGCCAGGTAGAGTTGAAGAGCTTCACCTTTCTCAGGTTTAGAGAGGAAGGGAGGTGAGGTCATGTATTTCTTGAGTTGTTTCAATGCCTCCTCGTGCTTATCAGTCCACTCGAATCCTTTATTTTTTCCCAGGACATTGTAGAATAGGTGACATCTGTCGGACGACCGAGAGATGAACCTGTTCAACGCTGCTACACGTCCTGTTAGACGTTGGACTTCTTTAAAATTTCTGGGTGATTTTAGCTCGATAACTGCTTTAATTTGGTCTGGGTTAGCTTCGATTCCTCGTCGTGTGACCATATAACCGAGAAATTTGCCAGCTCGAACTCCAAACGAACATTTTGTCGGATTCAACTTCATTTTGTATTCACGCAAAATGTCGAACGATTGCTTCAAATGTCCTATATGATCATCCATATGCTTTGATTTAACAAGCATGTCATCGATGTATACCTCCATAGTGTCGCCCAAATGTTCTTTGAACATCATATTCACCAATCGTTGATACGTCGAACCTGCATTCTTAAGACCAAAAGGCATTACTTTATAACAATAAATACCTTTATCTGTCATGAAAGTTGGTTTTTCCTGGTCGTCAGGATGCATCAATATCTGGTTATATCCAGAATATGCGTCCATGAAAGTGAGTAATTCATGTCCAACTGTAGCGTCGACCATAGAATCGATGTGTGGCAATGGAAATGGATCTTTTGGACAAGCCTTGTTAAGGTCTGTGAAATCAATGCAGACTCTCCATTTGCCATTTTTCTTTTGGACGACAACAACGTTGGCGAGCCAGTCTGGATATTTGACTTCTCGTATCTTTCCTGTTTTAAGCAAATTATCAACTTCGTCGTTGATAACTTTATTTCTTTCAGGAGCAAATTTTCGTCTTTTCTGCTGAACAGGCTTGAATGATGGATCAACGTTGAGTTTATGAGAAATGATACTTGGATCGATACCCACCATATCTTCGTGCGTCCATGCGAAACAATCATTGTGATCCTGCAAAAAAGATATTAGTCTCTTTTTAAAAGAAGGGTCGAGCGTCGAACCTATGTAAACCATCTGATCAGGCTTATCCTGGTTTAGGACGACAACTTCCAAGCGATAGTCATCGTCGGTCCCAGGAACGTCCTGGTTCTGTAATTGCTATACTGTCTGCTTCGGGGACTTCAAAGAGACTTTGTAACATTCCCTAGCAACTTTTCTTTCACCTTTGATCTCCTGTACCCCCCATTGCGTGGGGAATTTCAAGATTTGATGGTACGTCGAAGGTACAACTTTCATATCGTGGATCCATGGTCGCCCAAGGATGACGTTATAAGCTGATGAACAGTCGACGACGTTGAACTTCGTCTGTCTGTTGATTCCTTTAGCATATACTGGTAGTGTGATTTCCCCCATGGTACTTGTCGCTCCTCCGTTAAATCCAACGAGTGTAGTCGAACGTCGTGTAATCTCGGATTTGTCAATTCCCATTGCTTTCACTGCATCAAAAAAGATAATGTTAGCTGAACTACCTCCATCGAGGAGTATCCTCTTTGTCAAACAATTTCCAATGCTCAATTGGATGATTAGTCCGTCATGATGTTTCTGATGTACGTCGTCGAGGTCTGCTTGGTCGAACGTCAAGGGCATAACTTCTAATTCTGTGTCCTCCTTGGGTCTTGCCTCCTTTGGAATTGGTCGGTCTTCGGGACCGCGACTAGCATGTCTCTTAGCAGCAGAATATGTGGTCCCACAGACATCAGAGCCTCCGGTGATACAATTAATCACCTTGGCATGCTTTGGGGATGTGGGACGCACGTCCTTCTTTTCCGTCAATTCTTGTAAATAACCTTTCGAATTAAGCCAGGACAGTTCTTTCTTCAGGGCGATGCAATCATCCGTTAGATGACCGAAGTCATTATGGAAATCGCACCATTTTGTTTTGTCTTTCTTATCACTGTCCTTATCGCTTTTCTTTGGCCATCGAACGTTTTGTTGGAGCTGTTTTAGGAACGCGACTACGTCTTTGGCTGACCCAGGGAAACCATAAGATGACACCTTAGGATACTGGACAGGTTTAGAAGTCGTCGGCCCTTTCTTTTCGAATCTGACGTTTGAAATCTGTCAGGCAGGCTCTGATCGAACGGTTGGTTTCGGTTTGAAGTCTGGCTTTTTAACACCCAGACCTTTCCTGTCGTTTGAATGTTTATTTCTAAAAACGAGGTCATCCTCGACCCTCATATGAGCGAGCGTCCTTGCTCGTACGTCTTCAAAGGTTTCTAGAGGATATTTCGTAAGGTCAAGATATAACCCTCAACTATCATCCAAACCCCGTTTGTATGCTTCAATGGCTGTTTTCACGTCGCAATTTTGGATACTAATCATTTCCGCGTTGAACCAGTTAAAGTAGTCCCAGATGAACTCTCCATTCTTCTGTACGACATAGTAAAGGTCGCTCGTTCGTTTTTCCATTTTTCGACTACTAGCGAATTGTTGAGAAAATTGATTCACTAATTCTGCAAAAGACCTGATAGTTTTGGGTTTGAGATTGATCAACCATTGTAACGCTGCTCCAGTCAAAGTTGCTCCAAAACTCTTGCACATGCAGACTTCTTGAAATTGATGTGGTATCGAAATAGTCCACATGAGCTTTTTGTATTGGGCGACGTGTTCTGTCGGATCAGTGACACCTGAATATTTTGGGGAGAAGGCCGGGATGCTATATTTCTTTGGGATGTCCACCAAAGCGATTTCATCGACGAACGGCGACGCCTGAAATCTTGTTCGTGGCTCGACATCAACTGGGACTGCTGCCCCCGGCAATTTGGCCAGCATCGACAAGACACGCTTATTCTACTCTTCTAGAAACTTCAATCATTGTGCAACGGGATCCATTGGTATACCCCCGGGAACACCCAATGGAACATAACCTGATCCGTTGAAGTTAGTCTGCTGCGAAGAATCAGAGGCATATCCATTGAACGACATATAAGGCATAGGCATGGTTGGGATTACGAAGGTCGCAGGATTAACTGGTGGTGGACGAGGATAATTAGGCAATGGAGGAGGTACGTTCCAAGCACCAGTATAAGCATTCGTAGTCCCAGTCACATTGTTTCCACTTTGGCTTCTGAGATGCTCGATGGTTTCTACCGCCTGTCGAGCCTGAGCTGTTAGGGCGTCAATACGGGCACGAGCAGCAGTCAGCTCCATGTTCATTTGGGCCACAACATGATCTTGAGTTCCTTGGAATGACATTATCCTGAATAACTGGAAAAAAGAGAATACTCGAAGGAAAACGTTAGCACGTCGTAAGATTATCGAAGATTTTCTTTGGATGGGGCCCCACGGTGGGCGCCAAACTGTTTATGCCAAAAATCTCCCAAGGAAAATTTAAGGTAAATGTGGAGCTTGATCCAACCAAAGAAAGTAACTTTAATAATCGCACGACAGTAATAAAAGTGAAGTAAATGAGACAAGGGAATTGGTGACGCGGAAAACCCCTAAAATGGGTAAAAACCGCGGACGAGTATGAGTCGTCGTGCACTATGGACGTCAATCAGGGACGTCGTCCTTGATAACATGTGTTACAAATGAAATGCAATGTAAAACAGTACAATAAATTAAAGTTGGTCATGCGTCGTATGTAATTGGACTTCGGTCATGCGTCGCGTGACAAACAACAGTAGATCTTATGAACTTCGAGAGAAACTGAGAAAGCTTGAGAACGTAATTTGTGAGCTTGTAAGGTATGAGAATTAGATGTCCGAATGTGAAGTTCAATCTTCATATTTATACTCCAATTGTCCGTTAGCAAGTCTTGAATGCATATCTTTAATAGAGTAACCGTTTGATATTAATGGTAGCATATTCGTTGTTGTTGGTAACGTCTTCCGTTATGATCTCTGATCATAAACGTCATTGAAATCCTGCATTAAATATAATATAAAGTATGTTGCAAATTAGTAACTGAAATTATGTCGTACGACAGCCATCGTGGACGAGTTTTGATAGTCTGGTCAAAGTCGCTCAAAGGAAGGACGTCAGTTATTTCTCTGGTCGTGTGACTGTGGGCTAATGGACTGTTTGGAATCTAAAGACGTACGACAAAGGTCCTTGGTTATTTTTTACCCAAACAGTTTGCCCCCAAATTTTTAAGTAATAAGGATGTATTCAATAGATTATCAAAAGTCCAAGGATTTAGTTAACAGGTTTTGACATGTCCAAGGACTTAATCATTCCAAACACTAAAGTCCATTGGTTTTTTTTAGACTTTTCCCTTTAAAGTATTATATAATTTTATTCTATTTAAATTTGAAATGGGAATTCAAGCCCTAGTTGTTTCCTTTCCATAGGTGATACGTCCTCTATATAGTCACCTCCTCTCAAAAACGGAAAAACCAAGTCGATTGTCAACGTCCATACGTGAATCATGATACGACGTGCGACCGATTAAATAGTCATAAAATTATTTGAACAATTTATGTGTATTTGTCGGAAAATTAATTAGTCCAATTCTTTTTATTTTATTTAAAATTTTAAAATTAAATGGATCAATCCATGTTTAATCCATTTATTTAACAGGTTGAGTTGAGAGAACCATAAACATGTCAACCCGTTGCCAACTCTTTTAGGTGTCAGGTTGGGTTGGGTTGGGTTGAAAATCTCAACCCATTTAATTAAATAGGTTGGATTGGGTTAGGGTAAGTTAAATGGATTGAACCCGAACACAACCCAACTTGAACCATTTCACCCCTTTATAAAACCCACAATTGCCATCAACTCCAAATCCAATAGTGTATTTTTTTTAATTATTAACATTAATTATATTGGCTAATGATTGTTTGAGAAATTGAGTTAATGCTGAGAATCGTGATAAGTGGATCTAAACCGCTTATCTCTTTTAATCTCAAGTCTCCCATGAATTACGGCTTAGAAGGAAATTGATCTGGTGCATCTTATCATAATGTGCGTCCAATTTCTCATCCACCAGTTGATAACCACTTCTCATGTTTCTCAGCATTAACTCAACTTCTCACCGGAACCCTTACCCTAATTATATTATTATGATATCTTTTAATTTTATTATTTAAATATATTTTTGAAAAAACTTTATATAAAATAATAATAACTTAATCTTATTAGTGATAATAAATAAATAAAAAAGTTATTATTTTTCTCTTTTTTCTAAAAAAATCTTTAAACCTAGAGTGTTTTTTCTATTCAACAAAGCAAGATATAGAATCCGTTTCAACAAAGTAGAGACAATGAATCTATCAGAGATACTCTTTAATATCTATAAACGACAAATGAGACTCTCACAAATTTCTCATTTTTTATGAGATTAATACTTTTGACCTCTAAATAAAATGGGTTACCAGATACCAATAGGCTACACAAGCTTTATTTATCAAGAAATTTATAGGTTCTTATTATGGGTATAAGTATAACATTCAGAAACTTTCGATTGGTTGAAACACAAATATAGAGTTGGGTTTTTCAAAGACAAAACGGGCCATAAAGCCCACCGTTGATGAATTGGGCTACGGAGGAGGAGAATTTGAATTTTCAATTTTGTTTCTCAAAAATAAAAGTATGCAACATTTTCTTTGTCAATACATACACAAGGGGAGAGATTAAATGGAAACCTTTCTATTTTATAAATTGTGGAAATCGTCGATTTCATTGGTTAAATTAATGAAATTGGTGCATGGAATTGTTTAATTTGATGAAACTGTGTTATATAATTATTTTGTTGATGAAATTGTTTCA